>OX454417.1:54772915-57209196 GCA_949715475.1 Microchrysa polita
TTTTATTATTTATTGTGAAAAATCATTGTCTTTTAGATATAAGACCCTGATGATGGGCTTTTAGCCCGAAATATATTGGCGATCTAAAGAAAAGGAATGACTTTCACTTTCGCGGATCTACAGAGGCAACACAACAAAGAACATCGTATGCAAACTATCGATCCCGGCAACTACAAAAAACATAGGTTATACGTATAGCCTATTTTACAATTCGCTTCCATTACTCCAACCGTATGGAAAACGTAGCAATAATTCACCCAACAATGGACTCCGATCTTGACGGACGGACTGTATCATCTATAAACAAACTGGCCAAGCAAAAATCGAGGCTGGTTTTTCTTCTAAAATGCAGAAGATGGGACATTACACCTCGTTTCATCGAAAACAAAACGAATCGAATTTACATCACTTCTAATTGTAAGTCAGCACTTTCTTATGTACAAATAGCACTTAAACATTTTAAACACGAAATACTAAGAGCCGAAATTGCCGATTGTAATTTCACTATCAAACAATTGTTAAGACAATGCCCGCTCGACGTGTACAACTTGCCCGTGTATAAACAACAACTGAACATAAACAATCAACACCTGTACAGAAAATTCACAGAACTTCAAATTCAGCAACAACCGATCGAAGATATTAACGTTGACGAAACTTTCATCAAGAATGTTTCTGATATTGAAATTCCAAGAGCAATGTTGATTTTGCTCAGTTTGGGACCAAAATTTGCATTGCCCACAAAACAAATACCAACACTCGAACTTATTGCTGACATTGAATACATCATCTCACGGTTCGCTGATGAGAACATCAAAAAACAAATGCGTGCTCACTTGACCTATATGATAACACATCATATAAAGACTAAGAGAAGATTCAATCGAATTGATCATTTTCTCATTTCTGCAGCAAAAACAACCGCTGAATTTCTCAAGAGACACCCGGAAATCTACGTGTCGAATAGCGATAAAGGCAATATCACCGTCATTGCCAATAGAAATGAATATGACTCTAAAATGAATGAGTTTCTGAATGACAGAGATTCTTTTCACGAATTGAGTAATGACCCAACATTATCGCTACAAAATAAAAACAATCGGCTTATAGCAACACTGTGCAATAAACATAAAAAGTACCTCACAGAAAAACAAGCAGCTAACCTTAAAACATACACTGCGATTCCACCGCGTATTTTCGGTCAACTGAAAATACATAAGCCTGAGAGGACGTTAAGACCGATTGTTTCCACAGTTAATTCTGCAGCGTATAAAACATCAAAGTTTCTTGCGAGTATTCTTCGAAAAGCTTTTAAGTCCAACTACGCATTGAAGAATTCTACAGAGTTTGTCAAAAAAATCATAAGACGAACAATACCGAACGATCACATACTGATATCCTTTGATGTGACAAATTGTTTTACCAACATTTCTACTGATTTAGCATTAAAACTAATTGAAAGGGACTTTGAACGCTGTATTAAAGAGCATACGAAAATTCCAAAGAAGGAGTTTATGAACTTACTCCGTTTCTGTCTCATAGACTGCAATTACTTTTGTTATAAGAACCGATTCCTGTCTATGAGATCTGGTCTTTTCATGGGGTCCAGTCTAGCGCCGATATTAGTTGAACGCGTCTTGGAAGATTTGATTAATGAAGCTCTACTCAAAGTCGATTTTGTTCCACTTTTTTGGCATACGTACGTGGATGATCATATAACGGCCATTCCTAAGGACAGAATTCCACAAATGCTAGAAGCATTACATGAATATGATCCTAAGATCAAATTTACGTATGAAGTTGAAAAAGATGGTAGGTTGGATTACCTAGATATTAGCCTATGCCGTACAGAACACCGAAGGGTGATTACAAATTGGTTCTACAAGCCTATTGCTTCAAATAGATTGTTAAACTATTATTCTAGTCATCCGACAAAAATGAAAACGAACGTGGCGAAATCCTTCATCAGGAAAGTGTTCAGGATTAGTCATAAGTGTTTTTGGAACGAAAATTTAAAACGGATATATAATATACTTCGTAAAAACAACTACCCCACGAAAATAATTGACAAAATGATTAATGAAGTCAGAAACAGCAAAAAAACTTCAAATTCGAGGAGCTATGCCTTCTTATCAATCGATCAATCAACAGCAGAAACATCACCACCTACTGAACCAACCACTCAACTATATTCATCACTAACATACATCCCTGGTTTAAGTGAATCTATATCGAGGTCTTGTAAATACTTTGTTCCACAATTAAATGTAGCAATGCGTCCTCATCTGAAAAATGGTAACATGTTTACAAACCTTAAGAACAAAATTCCACCACAAGAAAAGTCCGGGGTTGTATACAAAGTGGATTGCGCAGATTGCGACAAAACTTACATCGGCGAAACGATTCAAAAACTAGGTACTCGTCTAAATCAACATAAAAATGACACTAAAAAATCGCTTAATGATAATATATCTGCCCTTGCAAAACACTCCATTATTAACCAACATACTTTCGATTTTAACAAAACTCAAATTCTAAAAAATGAGAGAAATAAATGCAAACTTCAAATCCACGAAGTAAACCAGATAATAAAGTATGAGAATGTAGTATGCAACGAAAAAAGCGATAAAAAACATTATAGTAGTACGTATATTAATTTGATTAAGACTAACATTGAAAATTAAAATGAGATGAAAATAATTATAATCCAACTATTGCAATTTAACATCTGTGATATTTTTAACATCTCCGTGTGTACCTAGCCTTAAGCATTTACAACAGCTGTGATATTTTGCTTGAAATACTGACTTTTTATGTAAACAACTGTTTTTTAGAAGTTTTGCTGTCATTTTTGATATTGTCTTTGTTCATTACTATAAGGTATATTTGTTAATTTATTTCAATTTTTATTATTTATTGTGAAAAATCATTGTCTTTTAGATATAAGACCCTGATGATGGGCTTTTAGCCCGAAATATATTGGCGATCTAAAGAAAAGGAATGACTTTCACTTTCGCGGATCTACAGAGGCAACACAACAAAGAACATCGAATGCGGAGGACATTATATCGAATCGGATTTTACTATTTTTTTCAATAGATGTCAATCAACGCTTTTGATTAATGGTGAAAATGGTAAACCCACAAAACCTAAATTAATGATTTTCTATTTTTATAATGACAACCATATCCTTCAACTACACAATGGTGCGAAAATCCACCAAACACTTCAATACACACCGCAACCTTAATTCCCACCTCAATTTGTTCTGGACAGTTTCGATATTGTTTTCAATCCATGCAAAACACCTCCTTTCACACTTTAGTAATTTTCCTTTTCCGGCTTTGGGATACCACCCGTTGTTGTTCATCGTCCCGAATGTACATCATGAATGAGCCACTTTCTTTCCATTATTTTCCCCGTGAACACTGAACACATACTTTTTCCAGACAAGAGCTGATTGCGGTTGGAGTGGCCTCCTATCCTAGCATGTCCTTCCTGCTAGTTACAAAAGGGTTTCGTGTAAGCGCCATACTGCAGGCGCGCACAGAGGATTTACGGGGCCCGGGGCATATAAATAAAAGTGGCTCCTTTTAGAAAAATAACATTTGTCCTTGGAAACTCTATAAATGTTGTTGTTCCTACTACAGGATGCCAGGATGCTGGTACCTGAGAGAGCGGCATTATGGTAGGTAGATAGGGCGCTCGTCTTCGAATCATAGGTTCGCGGGATCGAATCTCATTGTAGGCGCAGGTAATTTTCTATGCTTAAACATCACTAACACCTATAGAGGTCAATGCTGCGCTGCGTGAGCATTTTTGTCAGAAAAAAAAACAATTGATGAAATCATTAATTTAATAAACGTTACAACAAGAACGCTATTCTCAATGTAAGAATGCAAAGAGTCAAAGTAGCTCTTAGCAAAGTTATTTTAAGTACCATGTTCTTAATTTTAGTAGAAAAACTGTAACGTCAAAATCATGTTTCAAATTACTTGGTTTAAGATCGATCCACACTTTTTAGTCATCAGTCGCAGTCACAGTAATTTCTCATTCAAATTGACAGATTGTCAGTCAATCAATTAACTTGTATGGAAAGTGACTGTGACTGATGACTGAAAAGTGTGGATCGACCTTCAAGAGTGTTTTCGATTGATTTCACTCTACTTTTTTTTCAGTGTAGGGGGCCCACTCAAGAAGTTGGCGGCAGGGCCCAGAGTAAAGTGGTTCCGTCACTGCTGATGGCATTGCAAAAATCGAAATTCTTGTCTCTTCATAAACTGATCCATAGGAGAACAAAAGTCTAAAACCAAACCAGTAGAAAACGTTGAGAAATTTTGCTAGTTCGAGAGCATAGTTACAGATAAGACTACAATGAGTTGACAAAAATCAGAGAGAGACGTGAATAAATATAAGTTTATGGAAACTAAATAAGAAGTAGTCATTTAAAGGGGATCCATCGTTTTCAGTTTCTTGGTTAGCACTTTCTCTATAAAACACACATAGTTCGAGGACACTCAGATTTTAAGAGAATACCGATTAATTAGATAAATTTCGGCAGAGTGTGCTGTTGATTTCAACACCTAAAATATATCAAGATCAGTGCCAATTTTAGATTTAGCAATTTTAATTGAAAAAAAAGTAGGTGAAGGGAAATCCTAT
Source organism: Microchrysa polita (assembly GCA_949715475.1). Classification (NCBI taxonomy): domain Eukaryota; kingdom Metazoa; phylum Arthropoda; class Insecta; order Diptera; family Stratiomyidae; genus Microchrysa; species Microchrysa polita. The sequence continues at coordinate 54,777,578 of OX454417.1, forward strand.
AAGGTCCTAGAAATGCTTTGAATAACGCAAAACAAGATAAATAGAGATTTAAATAAAATTTACCTGACATCAATTCGTGTAATAATTTTGCAGACGTATGCGCACTACGAGACCACTGTCCATGGGCGTAGCCAGGGGGGGGCAGGGGGGGGCGACCGCCCCTCCCTGGCCGGTGAAACTTTTTTTATTGAATTGAATATTAATAATACTGAAAGAAAAAAAAATATTTCAAGGATAATTTTTTTCAGATTCACTTTTTTGCATTTTCGTTTGCAGTTTCCATGTTCCGAAAACCACACAAACATTTCCATATCAATTTATTACAAGCCGTTCTTCTTCCTTACATAGTCATCTACATAGATACATATGGACATACCTAATTCTATTCTATTTCGTCCAGATTTACAGCAATCCGCTGTGGATAGCTCTTTTCATGTCTATACAGTAGACTCGGGTAAACGTGTACTTCGCCAAACGTGAAGGTGAACAATTTTATGTGAGCTACTAGGTACTCTGAAACGTGAACAAGTCTTGAAAGCCCTAAAACATGAACGTTAAGGGAGGAATTCATAGTCCTCACTTAAGGAATACGGATTCCCTTAAGGAATAATTATAAAGGAATGCTTATTGGGACAAAGCGTCACTTTTAAATGCATTACCTCATTCAATAAAATAATTTAATTCGGAAGCCTAATTAAAGTAACTGACAAAGAATATATAAAGAAGTATCTAGTAGCTGCAAAATTTAAATTTATTTTTCAAATACGAGCGACTATGTAAAATTTATAAGGATTCCCTTATAGGTCAGTCAATTTATGATTTTAGGTCGCAAAAAAGCTCGGCTCTGTTTTTTGGGATACTGTTAGGGTAGATACCAGAAGTGTACCACCAATTTTGCAACTTCGAAAACCTATCCTAACCCCGTGACCCTAAAAAAACCTTAAAAATTTCGAAGGTTTTTCCTATTTTGGTTTGTGATTTCCAAAAGTCGTCTGCTTGATTCTCAAAGCTAATAAAACCTTCTTTAATTTGAGTCCAGCTTTGTAGGTGCAAAGGATCTCAAAATACTCGTATAGCACTTTAAACATTGTTTTTTTTTTTGTAAAAAAGTTCGAAATGCTGTATCTTGGGATCCTTTGTACCTACAAAGCTGGCGTTGCTCTCAAACTAAAGAAAATTTTGTTATCTTTAAAAGTGCAGTGGACGACTTTCTTGTGTCTTACAGGCCTTCTACATCTGCAACTTCGTTGCCAACCTAGGTTGCAGGTACCTAACTACACACTTGCAACATTCCGGCAACCACGCCATTCACGTTCCTGCAACCTGGTACTGCAACCTGCACCATGCCTACAAATCACTTATTTTCCGTTTTTTTTTTTGCGTGTTATCAACTAAGGTTGGCAACCAAGTTGCAGGTGTATAAGGGCTGTAAACCACTTGTGGAAAATAGAGAATCGACTGCACCCTCGTCCCATAACGTATACGGTTTCTCGCAATGCCTCCTAATTTGACCACAGTTTTTCAGTCGACCTCTATGCATTCAGTTCAGAGAACTAGCGTGAAATTTTGTCGGCCTGTTTGCATCGACCAGTAACTTAGGTACGCTCTCCAAGTACTGCTCCCTTTCAACAGCTTTGGTTTTCACAATTTGGTTTGCAGAATTTTGGACAAGAACTTGACTGTGGAATGCTCTTGATACCGCCATCCGCGGCAACGATATTGTCTAAATAGATGAATTAATATTTATGGGGGAGTTAAATTCCCTTTCAGACTAAAGGTACGTTGTCCTCGACGCGGCCGCACGACAGCGACTCGCTCATTCCATATGAAAACTCGTTTTTAAAATGAGAGAGAAACGAGTTTTTATGGAATGAGCGAGTCGCTGTCGTGCGACCGCGTCGAGGACAACGTACGTAAGCTGGACTCAAATTTAGCACTTTGGTCTTGTTTAATTTTTTCTTTAAGTCGACTGCATTTGACTTCTTCTCGAGATCCAGAGCTATAACGATCAGATCGTTGATTTTGTGCGAGAGTACTTAATTGTCAAAACTTCATCATGCAAGCTATACGGCGTCCCGGCAACTTAAGTCGAATGAGCAAAAAACTACCATCAGAATGGAATCCTGGCCAGAATGGAATCCTGTAGAATCCTGTAGAACCAAGCAAAGCCAGATTTCAAAACGGACATTGATGTCGCAAGTGGAATATGCTGCCCAAAAGCCACAAATAGCACTGAATATAAACGAGTTACGTTTTAAAAAGCAGAAACGGAGGCCAGTTGAATGTAATCAGAATAACCAGTAAAAGTCTAAACACTTTCAGGGGCAATTTTTCTTTAAATGGTCTTGAAAATCATTCTCGACTGTCCTTTCCTAAAATTAAAAAAAAAAAACAATCATGAATGGGTACTCGTTTAACATCTTGAGTGAGTTCATAGTTCGTCACAAGGGGCGTGAGTTCGAAAAACAAATTAACTGAATTCGTTCACGGTGAGTCTCGAACCCGTGTGCAAAGAAGGTGCGGCCACTAACCATTACACCAGCTAAAATACTCTAAATTTTGCCTAGCAATATTTTCGCGACCAACGATTTCAAATCCTAAGAAAATCTTGATATTGAAAAAATTTCGGGCTTGCCCCCCCCTGACCGAAATCCTGGCTACGCCCATGCCACTGTCCCTGCGGGGCCCGGGGCAAATTGCCCCTTTTGCCCCACCCTCTGTGCGCGCCTGCCATACTGTAATTAAACTTGTAAAGTGATGAGGAAAAAGGAGAGGATTTGGTTGGAAGACGAAACTGTTTTCAATGCTTGCCGGTGTCGTCGTCGTCGTTGGCGTTTTTGAGGTCAGCCACTTGCTGAATGCGTTCCGGGGGCGAAAAAGAAAACGGACGAAACAAAAAGTTTAATCTGTTCGGATTTGCTTTTTTTTCTTCCTTTTTTCTTGTTGTCTCGTGCAGACTACACTTTAGCCATTAAGTTTGCTTTGTTTATAAAATTTTCAAGGAGAAGGCTTAAGGTGATTAGCATTTGAATGTAAAAGGGTCCGAAGTGAAACGATTTTGCAAAGTGTAAGCAAGGATACCCTAAAGTGTGTATTTCATTATGTTCTATGAGGGATGCGAATAATATTCTGGTATTCATTTGATTCAATTAGGATTTCAAATTTGTATATTTTGGGTCAGAGGAAATTAATAATGCATAATAGAATCAAGGTATGTATGTTATGTACTCATATGGGATGGAATAGATGCATATATTTACATAGGTATATGGACATTATGTATACTCACATTAACATACATAATATACTTGACTCAGAGAAAAAATCACTAAAAATTAATAGGAATTGGTCATTTTCTCCTATTAATTTTAGTCAATAGGAAAATCCGGTTATTTGACTAATAGGACCATTATTAAACTAATGGGATACAGCATAATTAAATTAACCTTCGGGCGGGCGCAATGCATCTGACAGATTAAGTGGCCAGTTTTTGTTGCGCCAATCAGCGATACGAAAAGGGAGAGATCTGAAACTCACAGTAGCTTAATCTTTATCGATCAACTATCCAAAGCAGTTTTCAGTTTCTATCTACCATATGTCTGAGGGGCGGGAGGGGATGAAATAATCTCTCAGATGTATTGCACCCGATTGTGTTATTTTCTCTTTTTCTATGAAAATTTCCACATGTTATACTCTTCACATTGCGTAATAACGTTGTGTTGACTTTTAGGTTCACCAAATCGTTCAATAGTGTGTTTTTAGTAAAATAAGCTCACATTTTTTAAGCGGTCGAGTTGTTGGAGGTTTTTTAAAATATTGAAGCTATTGAAAGCGGAATATTCTTAGAAAATTTAAAATGTGAAGGGTATCAAACTTTGTGAGGCAGTTTTTGTTTCTAAAATTACGTAGAACTGTTTCAAAAAGACAATGCAACAATAAATAAGAGTCTAAAATATACAGAAACTTAGTTTCATCCCTTTTTCTGCACTTAATCTGTCAGATGCATTGCGCCCGATCGTGTTAGGATTAGTATTGCGCCCGCCGGAAGGTTAATACGGTCAAAATATCAAGTTAATGTGGTATCATATTATTGTTTTTATATAAAATAACAGGCGCTACAATCCAGCATTGGACTAAGGCCGCAGGATGTGTTAGTGTTAGTGACATCCTATTTCCAAGATCTTATCTGCTTTTTGTTGAGGTAATGAGATCAGCATCACGCTTAGCAGTGTTATTTATCCCCATAAATGGGTACTCGTTTAACATCTGAGTGAGATCATAGTCCGTCACAAGCTCGTGAATTGGAAAAACACCATGATCCACGGTGAGATTCGAACTCATGACCCTGTGCACCGAAGGTGCGCGCACTAACCGCTAGACCAGCCAGACTACATTACTACTACTATTATTTTTATATGATAATATGAAAATTGAATAGTAATTTCACATTGCTAGAAATCATTACTTTCACTCGATAAATATCTGTTTGTTTAATCCCATATTATTATACCATTCATGGTACGTCACTGTGGATTTTTTTTTCTTAAGAATCACGATATTTGGCCAGACCGAGTATTGAACATTCGATTCGCTAGTACTATTTGAATTTACCGAGTCACGGAAAGGCAACTGAACGATCTCGGCTACGGAGCATGTTGTTGATTATCTTGCGAGATACGTACATGTGTTTGAAATTCAAATAAAAGGCTTATCATATTATACCCCAGGAAAATTGGCATTTCACTTCGGAAAAATTAAGGGAAAGGTGGACTTTTGCATGAGCCTTCCTTTCGAGGTCCTAAACAAGACCCTAAAAGTCCCCGTCTCTACGAGTGCCGCTAGCGGTGCTACAGAGGGTTAAAGACCCTCTAAAACAGATTTTTCTGAATAACTCGATAACGGTAGCATATACAGAAAAATCGTGTATTGCAAATTTCAAGCTCTTGTGCTTTTAAAGTAAACAATGGAAATACCGAATACGTTCGGGTACTCCTAACGGTGCCAGGAGGTCTAACGGTATTTTTAACAATGTTTCACAAAAATCTCTATAACGGTAACTGGTACTAAAAGCTTATGTGTTAAAAATTTGTAGCCTATGTAGTTTTGAATAAAGCGGTCAAATTTCATATCAATACGTGCAGCCATTAAGGGCGCTATGGGGGTTCAAACCTTAAAAAAAGGTGTTTTTTGTGGTTTTTCGTGAATGGCGCTAAGACGGGGGAGTGCACTCGATGGTCTTCTCGGAGAAATTTGTAGCTTCTGTGGCTGTTAGTAAGACGCTAAAAGTCCCCACAGATGAGAGCCCCCCTAACGAAGTTATGAGGGTCCAAAGATTCAATTAAACGGTTTTTGGGGAATATCTCTATAACGGTAACGTGTACCGAAAACTGTTATATGGCGAATTTGTAGCTTATACAACGCTTAACTAAATATCCGAATTTTAGATTGATGCCTGTAATACTAAGGGCGCTATGAGGGTCCGAAACGCAAAATAACGATATTTTTCGTTATTTTCGTGAATTGCTTTATAACGGGAACGCATTCGGGATGGAAGCCTGTAATAATTTGTTGCTTCTGTAGTTTCAAATTAATATGCCAAAACAACTCATTTACCCGTAAACCGGAAAGGAAGTTATGAGGGGGTTAAACAAAAAGCCGCTTCTCGGAAAATTTTTAATAACGGTAACCTCTAGAGGGAAACCGTCTGAGGCAAATTTGTAGCTTGTGTGGCTGTTAGTACGACGTCAAAAGGCTCCAACGATGGGAGCCCCCCTAGCCAAGTTATGAGGGGCCAAACAGCCAAATAAGCAGTTTTTTGGAAATATATCTATAACGGTAATGTGCAGCGAAAACTGTTATATGGCGAATTAGAAGTTTTTACAACTCTTAACTAAATGTTCAAATTTCAGATCAATACGTGCAGTACTAAGGGCGCTATGAGGCTCCAAACCTTACAATTTCGGTATTTTTGGTTATTTTCGTGAAATGCTCCTTAACGGTAACGTATACCGGAGGCAGTCTGTAAAAATTTGATGTTTGTATGGTTCCAAATAAAATGCTCCAGCGATATGAATGGACCTGAGGCAACCATACGTGCACACATACACTACATACTAGGGATGTCAAAAACCGGCCCATAACCCGGTTGTCGGTTTTTTCGGTTTTTTTGCGAAGCCGGTTAGACCGTCCGGTTTTAACCGAGCTCCAAGTACCGGTTTTTCGGTTAACCGGGTGTTTTCATTGATTTGCCTAGAATCTTAGTAAAGGAATGCTTACACTCGTATTGCTGGTGTTCGTATCGTATGCAAAATCAACTTAAAATGCACGTACATGATGTAGTAAGACAGCTAATTTAAAAGAGAAACATGTTGAACAAAAAAGACAATCAAATAAAATTGTCAGATGTGATTTCATTATATTAGTTTTTGAAAAATTTCCAAACATTTAAAACAGGGGCCATTCTTATTTCTCTTGCGGAATACGATATCTTTTAGCGACACGACGATACGCGAAATGCACTGATATACTATACACGAATATTAATTCACATAAACGTGGTGCAACCAAGATACATGTGAAACGCAGTGTAAACATAAACAATATCTGCCTTGGAAGAGATAAGATACAAGCAGAGGTAATTTGAAGAAGCGATTGTTCTACGAGTAATAGCCAAAAGAAGAGTGTTCGACAATTGGTAAAGGGCTGAAATTTGATAACGAAATTTTCCATAGGGGATAAGGAATAGAATTGCATACTGAAAAATTAAGAAAACATGAAAAATGTTATGAATTTTTTCCGGTTTTAACCGGATGGACCAACAACCATCCGGGTTAAAACCGGGAGGAGGAAAAAACCGAAAAAAAAACCGGTTAACCGTTCTGAAAGTACCGGTTTTCGAACTAACCGTCCGGTTTTTGACATCCCTACTACATACTACACATACCTTATTCAAAAATTAGTTAGTTTAAACGTTGTAATGCACGTATGGTTGCCTCAGGCGCATTCAAATCGGTAGCATTTTATTTGGAACCATACAAGCAACAAATTTTTACAGACTGCCTCTGTTATACGTTACCGTTAGAGAGAATTTCAGGAAAATAACCAAAAATATCGATATTGTATGGTTCGGACCCTCATAGCGCCCTTAGCATTGCGCGCATCAATCTGAAATTCGAATATTTAACTGTATAACCTACAAATTCGCCATATAACAGTTTTCGGTGCACATTACCGTTATAGAGATATTCCCAAAAAACTGCATTTCTGGATGTTTGGATCCTCATAACTTCCCTACGGGGGTTTCCATCATTGAGGACTTTTGGCCCCTCACTAACAGCCACGAGAGCTACAAATTTATCTAAGATTGGTTCTCTCAAGAGGTTACCGTTATTAAAAAAAAATCCGAGAAGCGGTTTTTTGTATAACTTTGACCCCTCATAGCTTCGTTGGGAGTGCTCGCATAGATGAGTTGTTTTGGCATTTTAAGTTGAGGTTACAGAAGCAACAAATTGTTATAGGCCCCCCTCCCGAATGCGTTCCAGTTTTGAAGAAATTCACGAAAAACCGAAAAATACCGTTATTGTACGGTTCAGGCCCTTAGCATTGCACGCATCGATCTGAAATTCGCATATTTGGTTGAGCGTTGTATAAGCTACAAATTTGCCATATAACAGTTTTCCGTGGACGTTACCGTTATAGAGATATTCCCCAAAAACTGCTTAATTGAATCTTTGGACCCTCATAACTTCGTTAGGGGGGCCCCCATCTCTGGGGACTTTTGGCGTCTTACTAACAGCCACATAAGCTACAAACTTCTTCCAGAAGACTAGAGAGCACACTCCCCCGTCTTAGCGCCATTCACGAAAAACCCCAAAAAAACACCTTTTTTAAGGTTTGAACCCCCATAGCGTCCTTAAGGCTGCACGTATTGATATGAAATTTGACCGCTTTCTTCAAAACTCTATAGGCTACAAATTTTCACACACAAAAGCTTTCAGTACGTGTTACCGTTAAAGATATTTTCTTGAAATTTTTTAAAAATACCGTTAGACCTCCAGGCACCGTTAGGAGTACCCGAACGTATTCGGTATTTCCATCGTTTATTGAAAAAGCACAAGAGCTTCAAATTTGCCATACACGACTTTTTTGTGTATACTACCGTTATCGAGATATTCAGAAAAACCTGTTTTCGAGGGTCTTAGACCCTCTGTAGCACCGCTAGCGGCACTCGTAGAGACGGGGACTTTTAGGGCCTTGTTTAGGACCTTGAAAGGAAGGCTCATGCAAAAATCCAGCTTTCCCTTAATTTTTCCGAAGTTTGGCCAAATTTTTGTTCAAATTTCCTGGCGTATTAATGCAATAGGACGTCCAATCCGCCTGTTTTGTACCGGTTTTGTTTAGTTTTGTGATCTAATTAGATTATCCTGTTTATTTAAAATGTATGTAATATTATAAATTCAACAGTCTCTGATCTTTTTAAATTAATGGGATTAAAATATTAAACTGTTTGAAATTTAGTTAATAGGAGTCCTAGAGAGATTATGGGAAATTTTTTTCTGAGTGACAAACGCTCAAATATAAATAGTTTTGTAAATATTTTGAAAAGTATATGACATTGAATCTCTATAGGTTGACGACCTAAGAGCGGACAATTTGCGGTCAAGATATTGAGGGTGGTCAACGTACAGAGAATTTATTAACCTATTGTTAAGGGTACAAGGTCGGAAAAAAGATGATCAATTTAAAAGAGGTGGCCCTGATGCAGAGTGGTTAAATTAGGGAGGTTCCACTGTACATGGGAATGCATGGTTCGCTTTTAAATATTATAGTATAGTGCAATTATGTCTAGACCCTATCATAAAAAAAGACCTAAGCTTTGATGCCAAATTATTGCACACCCTCCCCTCTATAACGCACTAAAAGGTTTAAGCGTCACCTTAAGGGGAGGAAGGGACGAAAAGGGGATATTTTTGTTTTTCGAAAATATCTGGAAAATTATTAGTCCAATTGCGAAACCGCCTAACGACGAAATACATGATAAATATGTTCAAAAGTTCGTATCAAGGTGTGCGCTACTACAAGTGTTGGAAAACCTGGTTGAAAGGAGGCTAGTTCGTATTTGTCGTTTATATTTGAAAATAGCTTTAAAGCTGGAGCTAGTAACCTCCAAACCTGATTTCTCGACACTTTAAGGGGACACCTTGGTACGAACTTTTGATCATTCATTTAAAAGACTATAATTAATTGTTATGTTGACGATAGAACAGATAAATATTTTTTTTTATATTTTAGAAAGCTTTGAAAGGAAGAAAATGTGCAATTTCGCAGATTTCATGTTCACTTTGTATTAGAGGCACCCTTAGTTTTGATCTGCACGAAGTAATTTTTGGTCGAGAGTATAAGGAAGATTGCCCTATAGGTAAGCTGACCAGACGTACAGCATTTTGACCTGTCGTACAGCATTAGTAAATGGACAGCATTCCGAATGCCACACACAAAAAACTTAAATCGGTACATAATAAGTAATAAGCTTCCCAGTGAGGCCTGTGGTCAGTCTTGTCTGTTTTAAAGGTGTTTTTAGCAAGATAATCGCACTTTTATGTGGCAAACATTAAGATTCGATAATTTGGGAACTGTTTGATCGATCGTTCTGAAATTTAACACACTTGTATAGCTATACTTGCGCTTACATTTACTTAAATTCTTCCATATTCTTCCATATCCGCCTTCGACACTTACAGCTGCCCAAATCGCACTTTAGCCTTTTCTAATCGAAAGGTCTCAATAAAATGTTGTCCAATAAATTTGAAAATTGGCCGACTTCTGGAGCCCCACACAGATCACTTTGATGAAAATTTCAAGGCTCTAGCTCACACTTGTAGCTTGTAGAGCTACTTGGAGCTCACCGCTCATACTCCCTCCAAATTCATGGATAGTCAGTTGCAGGGAAAGGGCCATCATCATCCGTACAATGCTGCCGAGACTGGAGATTCGAACACTGAAATTCAAAAGTTGAATAATCACTGAGTATCGACTGTCTACAAAGTGGAAATCGTATCTGAATTGGGACAAATTGGATTATCAATTGTCCTTTCTTAAAATATGGTTTTAAAATGTCTAACATCTTTTCTAACAAAATGGAACTGACAATTTAAACTGACAGGGAATACTAATTTTTGTCGGAGATGAATTACTAAAAAAAAATCCTGGCTTATTGTGTAAAAAAAATGCCATCCATTATGGTGGTAGCCTCATTACATACAGTCAACAGCACTTGATGCGACCGCATCGGGACCTTTTGGTAGAAATAGTATTATTGAATTATTGAGGGTTTGCCTGAAAATTCAAAAATTGAAAGTGAATTCCGCAATGTGTACAGCATTGGACCTTCGGGAATCTGGTCACCTACTAAAGGACTCTTCAAATATTTCCAGATAAAGTCCCCCCCCCCCCCAATATGTTCATACGAGTACAATCGAATAAAATGGCACTAAGATCCCATGAGACCGGCATGGCAACACTAATATAACCATGAAGGAGTGCATAGTCTCCTCCAGAAACATCGCAACCAGGATAAGGTACTGAAAACCCACTTAAAAGAGTCATCATCATCGGCACAATGCTGCTGAGATTGCAGTCTCGAACACTGAAATTAAAAATTTGAAAAAGCACTGAATATCATTTATCGTTAAAATGTAACAAAGGTCATTGTTCTTTCTCAAAATAAGGTTTTAAATTTTCTTAACATATTTTCTAACAAAATGGGGCAATTCTGGGCTGATGGTGCTGAGCAGATTTTCGTCTTGTCCCTTTTAAACGAGATCCTCGCTACGCTACGCACTTGCTTTATATAGCTTTGAGGGTTTAAACAGACATTTTTTGTTCACATGCTGATGATGTTTTATCAATGAGCACACTGAGAGCTTTTGGGCTTCTTTATCATCATCATTTACATCACATATTTCCCAAAATATCGGCTACTATTCTTCCTCAATTCTGTTTACAAATATATCACTCATGAAAAGAAGGAGAATATGTGGTCGTTTAATGACATACATGATAATTGTTGCCTCGTGAAATATTGTGCTTCCTCTAAATCGGCGTGAAAGGGGGGAGAGAGAAATGCTATGATTAAGGGTTTGCCTTAAAACCGAGTTCCGCAACGTGTACAGCATTGGGCCTTCGGGAGTCTGGTCACCTTACCTATAGGCACTCAACCAAATTTTAATTGCCTGGCTCAATTTAGAGAATAGTTACAGGCATGCGCTCTTAAGAAATGCTAACAGTCAGGGCCGGCCTTAGCATTTTGGTGGCTCTGGGCCAAATCGACGATGGTGGCCCCTGTAAACATCCAGATAAAAATTGATTTTATAGACACCAATTTTTATACCCTTCGCTCATAGAGTGAAAGGGTATATTAACTTTGTCATGAAGTTTATAACGCATTGAAGGAGGCATCTCCGACCATATAAAAAGTATACATATATCCATATATGATCAGCATGACTTTGGGAGTCGATTGGGCGATGTCCGTCTGTCTGTCTGTCCGTCTGTCTGTCTGTCCGTCTGTCCGTCTGTTGCAGTGCGTTTTTCTCGGCCACTATAAAAGCTAGAGAGCTGAAATTTTGTACACATGCTTATTATTGTTGCAGGCTGTTTGTATGTTTGAATCGCTTAAATCGGACAAGGGGATCATGGGGCTGCCATACAAACTTTACCCCCCAATTTAGGTTCTTCTGAGAAAAACATTTTTATTTGTGTACCAATTTCAACCTAACTTCGCTCAAATGTGTTTCTATTAATGACACACAACATATATAAAACTGGATCAAATCCAACCATGGGGCCATGGGGCTGCCATACAAACCTTGCCCCCCAATTTGAGTTCTTCTAAGAAAAACTTTTTTTTGATATTTGGATAACAAAACTTTTTTATTTGTGTACCAATTTCAACCAAATTTCACACAAATGTGTTTCTAAAGATAACACAAAATATATGCCAGAATGAATCAAATCAGACCATGGGGTCATGGGGATGCCATACAAACTTAACCCACCAAATTAGGGTCTTCTAAGAAAAACTTTTTTATTTGTGCACCAATTTCAACCAAATTTCACACAAATGTATTTCTATTGATGACACAAAACATATGTAAGATTGAATCAAATCGGGCAATAGGGTCATGGGGCTGCCATACAAACCAAACCCCCCATATTGGTTCTTCTAAGAAACATTTTTTTCACCAATTTCACAAAACCTTGAATTAATGTGTCTTTATCAAAGCAACTAAAAAGTTAAAAACGAATGGAATCGTACTGTCGGGTCATGCTCCTGCGACCCCAATAAAATTTTCCGAGTAAATATTTTTATTTGCCCACTTATTTCAACCAAGCCCAAAACTTTTGTCAAGACGGAAGAAAAAGAATGAGGAGGGGGATTAAATACAAGTCATAGGTACGCCCGAAAAAACTTTTAGCCCAAGCGAAGGGTATCCGAATTTCGGCCTCGCCCGAAATTAGCCTCGGCCCCGGGTGTTGGCGAGCGTAGCGAGCAGGGGGCGAAGCCCCCTAGTTTACCTTGACGTTGATGTAGATGACCAGAATTACTATTATCCAATAATTGTGCTCATAATGTTGATTTCGTAATCGTACGTCGCTTGATCGACATGACGAATTGACAACATTGACTAGCAATTTAATTGATCTTGCGTCATGGTTGATCGCAGATACGTTTTGATTAGCTTCAGTTTCGAAAAACTTCTTTCACCTGATGCCGTCGCTGGCATTGTTAATAAGACTCGAAGAGCAATGGTGAAAATGGGGAGCAGATGTCGCAGTTTGTTTTACAAAATACCAGCGAGTGCTCTTCTCAGGAATTAAGCATACGAGCATTTTCAATTCAGCACACATATCTTGGGGATCAATGTCCGATTCGGATGCGTCTTTTAAAACATTGCTCAAATTAAAACATGCTCGCATATGCTCATTTTCATTAGCTGTTTTCATTTTCCCATAATCAGTAAGGTATCCAAAATTATTAGTGTGGAGTTTTAACTGATTAAAACGTTCAGTGAGAGACATTAGTTTTTGGTTTAATAAAACGTTAAAAAAATTCACTTAAAATTTCCTTTTTGGGTCCGTAATAGGGTCATCGTCGACTTCTTATGAAAATAGTTTTTTAGCTTTACATCCTCTCATGGAGGTTGCTGCAGGAAAAACCATTTCTTCGGCCATCATTTCAAGCTCCTCGGCTAATTGTTTGGCAGCGACCCGACAATTTTGACTGTTTAAAGACGTCAACTACACAGAAATATGTCCATGCCTCATTAGGACATGCTCAATTATGATATACTGTTTCGTATACGGTAAGCAAGCGAATTTTTACATGGAATGTCAAATTATGTCGTATTATTTCCAACGACTTGCTAAAACTCTCTAATGATGATTTTTTTTTAAGTATTAATGAATTTTGAATTTCGAAGAAATTCTTGTCTTTGAACGTTGCATAGAACTATACTGACATTTTCTAATCATTTAAATTTCGCTCTTGTGGCCATTTCATATGAAACTAATTATCCTTTTATCCACAAAGCTGGAATGCAAGACAGTTACTTAATATAACTTTATACAAAGCAGCAAGTAATGATTTCCACTGAAAAATGAATGAAGCTTGTTCAGCTTATCTCTATGATAAACTCGATATGAATTTATATATATTTATGTACATATAATGAAAAAGGTTTTTCGCAGCACTCGGCTTCAGCCCCATAGATAGGGTTGCCAACCCTCCGGGTTTCACCCGGAGACTCCGGGTTTCGAAGGGTGTCTCCGGGTCTCCGGGTCAAAAATAAAATCTCCGGGTTTGGCGTATAAACCTTTCATTTGTACCTACAAATTATTAAAAATAAAAAAAAAATTAAATTAAAAAGAACGATCACAAGTTGAAGTTCGAATATGAACATAAAAGTACTGTACCACTGCACCATAATGCCTATATTCTAAGAGGCATTATAGCTTCGCATATAGCACTCACTTTTCATGCATCATAGTTGCTACAACTTTCCATGCATCATTGTTGCTACTCGCAACATCCATTCCAACTTTCCATGTTATCTTCTCTGGGATTGTTTCCGACGCTTGAGCTTGGAAATCATTCAGAGAACATATAGAGAAGGAAATGAAACGTGCGAAATTTTTGACTAGATTTTTAACAGATACTGTCAACTCACACCATTGACATAAAGGTAACGAGAGAGACATACAAAGAGGCAATGTAATGGAAGCCCTCTCATATTCTAGTTACACAGGTACGCTCTTGTGCTTTGATGTTTCAGCTCCTTTCTCCTTGTCTATATATTCCTAGGCCCGAATACTGGAATTTTCAGCTAAACCGTGAATTTTCTTTCCAAGAAGTTTTTCTGTTAAGGAAATACGTATGTCGTTATACGTTTTGATTGTGAGCAACTAAACTATTGACTATTAAATACGTGCTAATATGATCTTCGAAATTTAAAAGCAAATCTGTAAGTAGGCTTCACTCTGATATATTTTTTAATTGCGTTTATTTACACAAATTTTTGTTTTATTGTGTTTTTTTTCTTACGGATAGACTGCATCCCGGAACAACTGATTCATATCAACCATAACTTTTTCTGAACATTCTCATCGGAGTATTTCTGTAATCTTTTTTATACAGAGCCTGTCGTTTCTCGATCTCTTAAATAAATTTTTGGCAAAATTTCAGAGTTTGTAGTTCCAAATTTTGATGGCGCGGCATTTCACTAATGTTGGTCTGAAATGGACGAATCTGTTATTATTTTTTGCGAAAACTTAACAACCAATATAGGCAAAAACCAAAATATGCAAAAACTACTGTACAACCACCACAACCCCCACCCCCGCTATCCTTTCACTAAATCTCCGGGTTTGGGTTGACTGGGAGTTGGCATCCCTACCCATAGAACGTCTGTTTGTTGCGTTGTATCTTCCTTTGGACATGCGAGTAGCAGAAAATTCACAGAGTGCTTAGCTTTTGCTAAGTCTGAAAACAAACTAACGGGGCGTCAAAAATGTCATTCATCCAGCATTTTCCATTAATTTTTGCTTGCTTCTTACTTATAACGTCCAGTAAAATTCTCAGCAACTCAAGTTGTAGCCCTCGCTTCTCGTATACATTTTTCGTTGGAGACTCACTCGTCATTGTTGGTATCTTTTGAACTGAAGAGCAAGTGGATGATGAATTTTTCAATTTCACCAAACTTTCTTTAAAATTATATACTCTTGTAATCCTTATTAAAACGTTACAGAATTTTTTCGTTGTTTTTTTTTTTGTTTTTTTTTTTTTTTCTGGTGAATGGTGTATGCGATATAAATATTCTCGTGCGCTCTCGGTTTTGGTTTGGTTTGTATGATGCTGAGCTGATGATGATGAAGGAGCCAACGAGGTCGAATGAGCCATCACTCATATTGCGTTTTTTTCATATAATAAATGATGTACAGCGCTTGGCTCTTTAAAACATTAAGATGATGCGCCGTGCGGAAGTGAAAAGTGGTTGAAGTTCAGGGAAAAGTTAACTGATTTAATTTTCTAGAGCGAGCGAAAACAGACGAAGAAATGGAAATTGAATGATGTTGGGGGAGAAAAAGCAAAAATCTCAAGGCAAAAGTTTAACGAAATGTCTACGACGTTAAATGGTACGGCGCGCGCGGCGGCGCGAGGTCTCTAGTTTGTCAGGTAATTATTTACTTTGGTGAAAAACAAACTTTTTGGAGAAAATTGTGTTGTCGTTATATGTAAAAGTTACGATGATGTTTTTTAAAGCTTTGCTCTTATTTTAAAATACATAATTTATTTACATTATTCAGAAGGGCAAACTAATGCAATTAATGTAATTTGCTATAAGATGATACAAAAAAAGCCACTTCATGAGAAAGAAAACCATGAATAAAGTCTTCCATTTCACATACAAAATTGTACCCGTACTACTCCTATGAAAATTCATAAAAATTTATTCTCCAGTGAATAGGTACTGTGTTTATGCCTACGATGCATGGTAGTGATGGTCGTATGTACTTGTACACCGAGAGTTGCCATCCCTTCAATATTCATCGGACTGCATCTGTTCCATCCCGTAACATCATATTGCATTGAGTGAAAAAAAAACTTCAAAAAGGTGGTTTCAGCATGATTTAAATTCAAATTCATTCTTTATTCAGCTTAGCTTTATACAAATTACATTCCAAGTTACAAACTAACCTCGCTTCTCGCATAAGTAAAACTTGAGCGCGAGTGCGTTGTATGTCATTGTACATCTAATAAATTACAATTTAGGTTGATAATTCATACGAGATTCAAAAAGAAACTATAAAACTAAAAAAGGACAACAAAATATTTTAAAGAATGAATTTAAGAAATTAATTTACAAGAGAAATAAAATAAAATTTGCAGATAATTCGTTTTAATTTTAAACATTTTTGACAATGTATGTAGGAAAATAAAGAACAACAGAAACTACTAATAATAGAATGTGTATAATATAAAAAATAGAAAACGGATGATTTTATTAAAGACAAAAAGAAAAATTAAATAGAAAGAAAAAACTTTAATAAAATAAAAAGCATTGGATTACAATAGTGAACTCATCCCCA
The DNA here is from genome assembly GCA_949715475.1 of Microchrysa polita. NCBI lineage: Eukaryota > Metazoa > Arthropoda > Insecta > Diptera > Stratiomyidae > Microchrysa > Microchrysa polita. The sequence goes on from OX454417.1 coordinate 54,794,225, forward strand.
GCATTAATGGCATTTCTCCGCAATAGAGATAGAGATTTGAGACCGAGGAGACGAGTATAGACTATAGAGATTCGAGATCTCGTAAAGGTCACAACGAGGTAAGATTATGTAGCCTGTCACATCGTGTCTTAAAAGTGTTCTCTGAAAATCAGAGTCGGAGAGTGTGTCATTAACTAATCTCTAATCAAGCCGTTAGGTTCTTGGTGGTTATGATTGACATGAAGATTCGACGCTGAGCATATCAGAACTGCCCAATATTGTCAAGCCGAGCGATTCGTATAAATGCTGAAGACAGGACTAAAAAAGGCAAAAGTAAATACATACTGACCAGAAACTCCGCGAGTTGCTCCGAAGCTACCGCAGCACACCATAATGTGCCCTTGGGATGAAATCTTCGCATAAACTCTTGGCGAATCGAGACGTGAGACGGGAGGTACCCGTTTGTATCTCTGGGCGTCTCTCTCGAGATCTCTGATTCTACTCCTGACATGTCGTGGAGGGGGAGCATTGTCCATGAGATGATGGTTTGGGTTATCCTCTCGATAGCATCCGACCAGATATTGTAAAGACAGGAGGAGCTTGTGATCACGCACTGATAACATGCTAGTTTCTTGATGAAGATGATCCTGGGACGACATGAGATGGAACCTGTAGCGATTCGCAGAGCAGCGTTCTGGCATGTTGGATCTTATTCCAGTTTGTGTCACAAACGGTTTGTGACCACAACGGTGCTGCATAGCTAGGGATTGCCCTACCTATCGCTTTATATAGGTGACCAACATAGTTTTTTTTCGTCCTTGGTTCAGGAACTCCCGGCTAGTGCCTTTAGGACGTTTTTTTCTACTGTGCATTCTGTCGACTACGTCTTCGACGTGATCTTTCGACTTCATCATGGTATCCAAATAGACACCAAAGATCTTGGGGTTGGTAACAGTAGGAACAACGTCTTCAGCATGCTTACCAGTACGGATCCCAAGCACCTCCAAAAATTCCTGCGTCCAGGTGGTGAGAAGAGTTGCATTCCATTTAGATGGCGAAATGACTAGGTTGCGGATATTGAAGAACTCCACCAGTTTCTCAATATAATCATTCAGTCGCGCGCACATGCCATTTAAATCATTCCCCGAGGTGAGTACGACGGTGCAATCGTCTGCATAGGAAATTAGTTCGATACCTTCCGGTGGTGTTGGAAGGCTCGACAGGTAGAAGTTAAATAATGTAGGAGAAAGTACGCTACCCTGTGGAACTCCCTGCTTAATTTTTCTATGCTTTGAACAACTGCCCCGAACCTCTGTGAAGGATTGCCTCCCAGCTAGATAGTTGGCAATCCACCTCTTTTGCAGGAATAGACGGTTCTGTCACAGGGCTGTTTCTGGTTGAGGCCATTGTGGATGTGCTGGGTGATCATATCCAGGGCTGTTGTGGTGCTATGCATCTTCCTGAAGCCATGCTGGTGAGAAGCTAGCTCAACATGCGATGCAAGGGTGGGGTGGATGAGTGCTTCGAGCGTCTTTGCAACGGGTGACAAAATTGCGATTGGACGAGAGGATTCGGCGAGTTTCGCGCTTTTACCGGGTTTGAGAAGGATTCGTCCCGTTTTCCAGAATTCAGGGATGACAAGCGTGGATATCGACAAGCTGAAAGCCATCGTTAAGTATGCGATTTCCGAAATATCTACACGGAAAAAAATACATGTAGTCCTCGACGCAAAAAATATAGCATTAACCATATAGGCCAAATGCTAACATTTAATGGAAAAATATCCTATATTTGTGGAAGCAATACCTATAAAATATAACTCTTAAGTCTATATATTCCATAAACTCATATTCGATAACTTTATTGTCGGATATCTTAAATTTATTGTATTTATTCCAATATTGTTTTTCATATGTGACAATATTACATTGCCGTCTAAAAAATATAGTGCCGAATGCTAAAAAATGTGCACTAGAAACAAAAAGACAATGCTATTTTCACAACGCGTCCGCAATCGCGACAAAGCAAGGCATAACACCGCGGTTTGCTAATGCAAGTGCAAGTTTTTCGGTGTTTTTGTTTTTCAACGAAAAAAAGAGGTGAAAAAAGGGTAAGTTGTGTTATAAATTATCATAAAAATAGTGCGCGAGCCTTCGAAGAAACCGTGTGCCGCTCGTTTAGTGACTCGATCGAGTGTTAGTGTACACAATTTACATTTATTTTGCAAAACTGCATTGTACTATCGTGCAAAATGGCGGACGTGTGATTAGTAAATGGTTTGTGTGACTAGGTCCAGGCTAGGTCTACTAACGAAATTCGCGACGATAATAAAATGATTAGTTCAATGTAGTTTTGCAATATAAATCACGTCCAGCTCCACGGTGGAAAATACAAAAAACGGCACACGGCTTCCTGAAATGTTCCCCGCGTTTACTAATTTGAGTGCATTAAACAAAGTGACAAACTAATACCCAAATTTTTATTTCAGTTTTCGGTGAACAAGCAACAAGGCGAGCCACGCAATTACAAGTTCTTCAACACAGGAACGTAGGAATCTACTATAAATATCGATACAACCACCTTAAAATATGGGAATACATACATTACATATATTTTGATAGGTTTACATTTTAAAGGAATAAATGCAATATATTTATGAAATGGTACGACTTTTTTTTGGCGCTGTGCGCAAACTAGGATAGCATTTCAATCCATATTAATTAGGAAATTTTACAAAAATCAATGTGGAAGAAAACCCATAAGAAATTGTAGTATAAGCTACAAAGTACAGCAGTGGTGCATATATGTATAATGCTATTTGCTACTCATTTAGACTCCTATGTGTATGGTAAATTCTTCTATATTTTATTGCAATCCTTATTTCGCCTATATTTATGGGATATGTGAAATAGAAAAAGTGGTCACAAGTCCAATGTGTTTTTTCCGTGTAGGTGTTTCAGCATTACCATTGAAATGCCATCTGGTCCAATGGCCTTTGATTTTTTCGCATTCTTGATTGCTGCTGAAACTTGGTCCGCTGTATAAGTAGGAATGATGTAAACCGTTCGGTTGCGAATCCTTCTTATTTTATCTAGCAGATGAACATCTTGGTCTTGGAGTGTTCAATAAATTGCTTATTTAACAAACTCGCGCAAAGTTTTGGATTTGCGGTGGTTTTCTTACCGAATTTGATGGCTACACTGCCCTTGTCTTTGGTTGGGTGAGACAGGACGCGGACCGTAGCCCATAGTTTGCTGACACCTTGTGAGAGGTCGCAGCTATCCAGATGTTCGTTCCATTTCTCTTTTTTATAGGTGTTAACTAGTCGATTTGTTTTGGAGTTTAGCTACTGAATTCTGGTGTTTGCCGGATTTGCGCGTCTTAAATCGTCCCTTCCGTCGGCTGACCTTGCGGCAGTAGTTGGGAAATATGACCGAACTTTGGGGATACACCATGCCAGAATGTAGCGAGCTGCAGCTTTGACAATGACGTTCCTTATATTTTTTTTCATCTTTTCGGCTTCCCTAGCGTTCGTTGGAGTAGGTAGCGCAGCGAACTTCGTCGAAGTGAACGCAGTGAAACCCTCCCAATTTGACCTTTTGTGGTTGATAAACGTACGCCGTCCTGACGTTGTCAGTTCGGCTGGTTTATCAATATTTGTCAGTATGGGGAGGTGATCGGATTGAAGAGACCTGGTTGTCTGTCATGGGGTTTCACTTATCAAGCTGCCGCTCACTATAGTTATGTCAGGAGAACTATGGCAGGCGACGCGTGTAGACGCAATTCCATTGAGTGCGCAGAAGTCTGATGGGTCTAATTTTGTCGCGATATCTATACCTCTGGCATAATTTGCGAGAAGAGAGTGTCAGAGTTCGTGATGGGCGTTAAAGTCGCCAAGTAGGATCCTATGCTGTCCTGTGAGTACTGGACCAATATCGAACTTATAGCCAGAACCACAGCTGGATGCTGGTGGAACATAGATGTTTATAAGTTCGATATTTGTATTGCCGGATTTAACTGTAATAACTTGCATTTTCGCCGTGCCGTCATTGAAACGAAGATCTAATACACTGTAGTGCACGGTACTGTGTATTAGGAATATAAGCCCTCCTCCTGGATTAGGACACTGCCTGCCGACTCTATCGCGTCTCAAAAGTATGTAATCGCAGCGTGTGTTAAATTCGGGAGTTGAAGGTCGGAGCTTTGTCTTCTGAAATGCCGCTATCAGAATTCTGCGCGTACTCATGAAACGGACTATTTCGTCTATCTTTAGACGGATGCCGTTGCCGTTAAACTGTAATATGGTGAGTAGGGTGTACACTGCTGTGGGGGATGCAGGTGTTAGACTTGAGCGATCATGTCTTGTTATATTGTTGACTACGGGTGGCGGTGGTGAAGAGGTGGGATCAGGAATGGTCGGAGACGGTGGTGGGCCATTAGCTTGTGAGCTAGGGTCTGGGGTGCAGACACTCTGGAGCAACAAAGGACAACTCGTCACAATGTCTCATTTTTCTTAGGCTTGAGCAGTAGAAATGACACCATTCTCTGCAGCAGGTACACCTCACGGACTTGGCATGGCCGAAGATACGTCGTTTGCATACACAGCAGATGTAGATTTCGGGACCTGGATTGGTCTCGATGCCGGCGCGGATTAGGAGATTCCCAATTTGACGAAAAAAACACATAGAACACATCCACACACATACAGAGACATAGGTATACATCCCTCCTGCATCGAACCTTAATGGTTCTTGCCATGGAGGAGTCTTTTGGCAACTCTTGGCAGTTTCGTTAGATGAAACGGGTGTGGTCCGCCCCGAAGAGGCATGAATACCCCGTATGGCAGCAAGCTGCCGATAGGACGACACAAGGATAACGTCTTCCAAGCTGGTTGAGCGGGGATTTGTATTCGTCTGAATATCAGTTTCTACTGAGTTTTTATTAACAAGAATATTGAAGAGATACAAAGGTTTACCTTGCCTCACTTGAAGGTTTTTGCGTAAAATTGAACCCTTTTGATTTAGTACTTTCGAGTGTTTAACTCTTGAAAAAAGAGTAACTTCTGCATCAAGAAAAATGTGTTCAATACGTTTATTTAAAAGGATAACTGTCGATCTTTTGGCCCAACGATCTTTCAATAAGGTCCAAGCCAGAAGAACTTTTTGTAACTAGGCCTCACGAAATGAAGTAACAAATGCCTGCAGATATACCCTTCTGTGTTCTTTCCATATAATGGATCCATACAATTTCTCCTACATCACACATTTATCTTTGGTCGAGCTCCACTACGAATCTGAATCTGGCGTGGATACGCCTACGACGGGTTGTTAGTTTAGCTTGCCCTTAGCGTGAAGCTATATGGGCTTACATGAACACTTCTACTCAAATTTCAGGGCAAACGCACCATTGCAACCTCACGATGGCCCCTTCGAGATAATAAAACGCTATCGGAAGACATCAAAAGTTTCGGTTAACGGGAAAAAAGCACAATCGACCGAATCAAAGCGGCCCATATAGAAGGGCAAGTGCAAGCGAAACAACCATCTGACATCATCCGAGAAGATAAACACAGGCAGGAGTAGACCGGTACAGCAGAATACCATACAATTCCAAGAGTTGGGAGAAAAGTGATTTTCCGGAACGTTTACAAGCGTGTGGTGTTTTAGTAATCTTACACTTAGCTGACCAGACGTACAGCATTTTGCTGTGCAGTGCAGCATTTTGTCCGGGCGTACAGCATTGGGAAATGTACAGCAAAATTCCCATGCCACACAATGAATCTTAATTTCCGTGATCAGTCTTAGGGGCAAAAGACTTCTCCATGTGTCCTCCGCGCGGGCGCCCCCTGGTAACGGCAGTGGGCAAAACCTCTAACGGCTAAGTCAAGTCATCTGATGCGACATTTGGAAGAAGCACCACTGCGCCTGAGTGCTGTATTTACATCTGCAGCGTCTCAGGTTACTTATCGTGATGGGTGACAGAAATGTCTAACTCAACCACTAAAGCAGCATCTTCGAGGCATGCCCATGATGGCCTTTACTCAACGATTAAACCCTATCATGGTTTAGCGATGTGCCGACAACTCATCCTAAGAAAAACCTCAAGTCAAGAAACCTGAAACAAAAGCCCAGGATTGGACGGATACAAAACAACGACGACCCCGCAAACGAACAACTGATTACTCTTTCGGATCCTGGAATGTACGCTCCCTGAATAGACCGGGGGCCTTCAGGGCCCTCCTGGAACAGGTAGAACAACACAAGCTGAGCATAGTTGCAATCCTGGAGACTAAATGGCTCAAAAGCGAGATTAACTACCTCAATTCGCACACTATTTTTACGAGTGGTAAAGAGGAGGGCAACAAGGAGTTTGGAGTAGCTTTCATCGTGAATAAGCAGCTCAAGGACCACGTTATCGGCTTCAAACCCATCAACGAGCGGCTATGTGCGATCCGCATTAAGACCCGTTTCGCTAATCTCTGGCTCATTAATGCGCTAGCCCCTACAGAAGTAAAAGAAGACGCGATTAAGGACGAGTTCTACAACGACCTAGAAACACTCTTCGACTCACTTCCATCAAACGACGTCAAGCTGCTTCTAGGAGACTTTAACGCCAAAGTCGGAAACGAAAGCTGGCATAGGGGAACTACTGGAGGTCATAGCCTCCACGACGAAAACAACAACAACATCGACTTCGCGAGCGGCAGAAACTTGGTCATAAGCTCTACATGCTTCCCTCATCAACGAATCCATAAGCAGACCTGGAAGTCTCCAGATGAATACACCGTGAACCAGATCGACCACTTACTGATCAGCAAGAGATGGGCTTCTAATGTCCTAGATGTTCGATCCTATCGAGGAGCCAACTATTGGGTGGAGACGACCTACAGGTGCAGAATCTCTTCGGTGCACCTAACGAGAATCAACCCTGCCAAGATCTTCGAGGTTGACAATTTGATTGATGATGCCACGGCGGCTGCGTATACTACAGCACTTGAGGAAAAACTGTCGCCCATGCTTGATAACATCAACAATTTAGGCATCCATGAGTTCTGGGAGGAGCTCAAAGACAGCATCAAGGGGGTCGCGGAAGAGGTCGTGGGCTATAAAGGCCGGCGCAGACGAGCAGACTGGTTCGACGACGAATGCAGGGCCTCGATTGAGGCGAAAAATGAAGCCTATCGCCAATACACACAACGCGCATCCCGAGCCAAGAAAGAAAGATATAACGAGCTTCGGCGTGTATCTAATAAGTTAATTAGACGTAAGAAACGCAAACATTTTGACGAGCAGTTACAGCAAATAAACCAAACATTAGCCAGTAAGAACACTAGACAGACGTACAAACTTATAAATAATGTCAAGAACGGATATCAACCCAGGACAAGCCTATATAAGGACAAGGATGGTAAAATCATCAGCGACATCGAAAGCATCAACAAACGATGGGCCTCGCATTTTGAAGAGGTCCTCAATGCATCATCAACATCCCCCGCGGAGCTAGCTCTTGAGCAGTCAGCCAAAGCAGGCCCTCCCGTTCTACCCCCAACAGTAGAGGAGGTGAGTCTTGCCATACAGTCGCTCCAAAATAATAAAGCGCCCGGCGCTGACGAGATCCCAGCAGAACTGCTGAAGCATGGTGGAACGTGCCTGACCAACGCTGTACATGCGCTACTGCTGAAAATATGGAACGACGAGGTAATCCCCGAAGATTGGCGCAAAAGCATAATCTGCCCAATCCACCAAAAAGGGTGACAAGCTGAAGTGTGAGAATTACAGAGGCATATCATTAGTTTGTAAGGCCTATAAGATTTTATCAAATATTCTTGAAAAGAGAATCAATCCGTACGCAGAACAAATCATTGGCGAGTATCAAGGCGGCTTCAGACCTGGTCGTTCAACGACCGATCAGCTTTACACAGTGAAGTGCTGGGAATACAACATCGACGTATACCAAATCTTTGTCGACTTCAAGCAGGCATACGACAGTATCGACCGAAGTGTACTGTACAACATTATGCTGAATTTTGGTATACCGGCAAAGTTAGTGCGACTCACAAGGATGACGATGACTAATACCGTCTCGCAGGTCAAAGTGCAGAACCGACTCACTGACCTATTTGAAACTCGTACTGGACTCAAGCAGGGTGACGGGCTGGCGCCGACGCTCTTCAACCTGGCTTTGGAGTATGTAATTCGAGCCATGAATATGGACAGCAGCGGAACGCTACTCATCAAGTCGACTCAATTAGTAGCGTACGCCGACGATATTAACATCATGTCTCGAAGGTTGGGTGATGCAGAAAGCCTCCTGCATAACCTCAATAACGCCGCAAAGGAAGTTGGACTACATATCAACGAAAGCAAAACAAAGGCCATGATGCAATCGAAAACAAGGACGCCAGCAAATTCAAGCATCACAGTGGGGGACCTTAATATCGAGTATGTAGACAACTTCAACTATCTGGGTTGTAACTTATCAAAGGACGCCAACGAAACCGACGAAATTAAGCGACGGATACAACTAGCCAATAAGACATATTTCTCGGTCCTCCCTATAATTAATTCGAAACTTGCGCACAGGAACACGAAGCTCCGCGTCTACAAAACGATCATCCGACCCGTGCTATGTTATGGCTGCGAAACATGGACCCTTACCCAAGCCTCCGAAATTTTGGTAGACCGATTCGAACGAAAGGTCCTTCGACGAATTTTCGGGGCCGTTCGCGAGCGAGAGCAACGGCGTATCCGATACAACCATGAGTTGTATCAATTGTACGATGAGCTGGAAGTATCGAAAATCGTGAAGCTTCAACGTCCGCAATGGGCGGGGCATGTACAACGGATGGACGACAATCGCATGCCAAAGAAAGTTATGAACGCACAACGAATTGACGGAGCGAGGTTGCGTGGACGACCGAGAGCTCGCTGGGAGAACTCCGTAGGTGAAGACGCCCACCAGCTGCTGGGCTTCCGAAACTGGAGGACAAGGTCACGTAACCGCGACAATTTGAGGTCAACGATTCAGGCGGCCAAGGCCCGACGTAGGGCTATCGTGCCACATTGATGATGAGTCTTGGGTGATCGATATTTAGTGAAATAATCACAATTTTATGTTTGGCAATTCTCCATATTGTCGTGCTCTGTGGCCGTGATCGTCCAGTCGCCACTATGTAAACGAATTTCCAAACTCGGCATGGCCTGTCGCAAGTTTATTATTCAGAAGATGATAAAAAATATTCTTATCGTAGAATAAATAACAATGCGACTAGGAAGTGGTATGGCTGACAACCGTATCACACTCCAAATTCAGTGGCCGTTGAAACGTTGACGACTACACACGATAATCGTCAACGCACCATGCTCCGCTATGAGTTAGGGCTAATCAATAATTCTCGATATCTTGGGAACCCTTCTCAATCTTTCTGAAATTCGGCATACTTGAAGAGCTACATTGCGCTCACATTTGCTCCAAATTATTATTATTTCGAGTACTCTTCCCTGTTATAACTTTTCGTGTCAAAACATTTGTGCTTCAAATGCTGATGATGTTTTGTCCAGAAGAACCAGTGGCGTAGATTGCTTCTCAGAGGGGAAGGGGATCAGTGGTCATCATGTGTTTTTCCAGCAGAGGGAAAACGTATTAAATTGAGGAGTTTTAAAAAAGTAATTTAAGGAATAGTCACCACCATCTTGTTTCTTTGCTTTTCTATACGGAATAAAAATTTTCTTCAATCGTTTTAGGTCTGTTGACTAGATCGAAAAATGGGCTGCCGCTTCAAGATTTTGAAATTATTTCAATTCTGCTTGTTTAGTTGAGATTCCGAAAGAATAAGTTTAGCACATCGAAACCAATATTGTACGTCGGTCGAACAACGTGGCACTTGGGATCAGATGGTATACCTGAACTTGGACTAAAGACTCATGAATGATACGCGGGACATTGACATTGTAATTTGTTCTTTGTTTCACCATCATGTAATTTGTCCATCATTTTTGAAAACCACTAATTAGAAAACTAAACCCTGAAGATGGGCTGTTGATAGCCCGAAATATATCGGTTTCACTACAATTTTGGGTCTTTTCATTTGGGTTCTGCTATCGAGGCAACACAAAACTACACCGAAGGATACGCGGGAGATTAATCCCGACAGACGAGAAAGCATCTCAGGAAGAACTGAATTTTTTTTAGCATCGCCTAAAATTCAGTACACAGATTACGCTCTAAACTTTAAAAGTTCGATCCAGCAAGGTTGAGGGTGAACTTGAAATTGAAGGTTAGTCCGCAATACCGAGCTCAAATGCTAAGAATCGTTCCCACACTGGAGATAAATGCGGTAAAAATAGGCCCCAGTGAGTGGTTTGTCTGCAGCATACTCTAATATTCTGCAGAGCGAGGAAGCCTGTGAAGTACTACCGAAAGATGGTCCGGCGGATGAGTGAACGAGATTGTTGTGATTTTAGTATACCCTACATAACAGTACCGTAACAATAGTAAAGTATTGTTCGAGCAAGTTAGTATGTACAGCATGTGCCGTAATGCCGATCAATTTGAACCCTATTGCATCTCACACTGTTGATTTTCGCTATAGTTTTAAAATATCTTAGTAAATTCCTGCTGAATTGTTCTTGTGGCAGTGGCATTTTCTGAAAAAAAAAAAGATTGAAGAATTCCAAATCTCATGTACGCCAAATTGTAACCAAGACAATACCTATTATGCAATTGAAAATACTGTAAAAAGGGTTAATTCCGAAATCCCACTGAGGATGACATTTTGTAGATTTTGTTACGAAATGTACCCAATTAATAGCAAAGAACTAAATTTGTACATTATAATTCAGTATAACAAAATATGTGTGACCAGAGAGATCAATCTCCTTGATCCCCCCGAGGAGAACATTGAGAACTATAGGGCTGCCTGTTTAGTATCAACAATCTTGCCTTCCCAGGCTCCCTCGTGAGATATTATTCTTTCTCAAAATCAACGTGAAGGGGGATAGTATGGCTGAGGATTTATTGAAAACCGAATTACTCATATATGTGTACAGCATTGGGTCTTCTGGAGTCTGGTCACCTTAGGTTACACCCACATAAGCGAAGCAACTATAATACATGGAATTCACAGGAAAAAATGAAGGCCAACCAAGCTCATACAAATATTGGCTGACAGAGTTTTGTACTGTTTTTTTCATGACCAATCGAACTGAATACATTATGTAAATAAAACTCAAATTTCTAACATTTCGTAATTACATACCTTTATTTTTCGTTCCTCTTGACCGAATTTTGATTTATTACGTCACGTTTGCGTTGACTTCCTTTGTTTTTATTTTTTATTAAATACTCGTTTCTTTACAAAATCATTCATTTTAAATGTTATTCCCTTACTTGCTTAGGTGTTTATAAACATAAGCATTTTCTTTTAAATTGTTGTTAACGTATTTATCTATTCATCTTTTAGTGTTACTATAAACGTGTAAAAAGATTCTTTGTTCTCTTTTTTTACGAGTGTGTGATTTATCTTTTTACTACATACTGGAATACTTATCTAGGTGTTTTTCTTGTAACTATTTTGTGTTGTTTGTTGATTTTGATTTAACTTTATAAGCTTGCTACAAATATTTTTTTTTTTATATTTTGCTCATCATTTATTACTTTGGGATGCACATCAGTATTTTGTTTGATTTTAGGTCATTTTTGTTCTAGATTAAATGTTGGTAATCGATATTAAATACTGTACTTGCAAATTATCTAATATTTTGGTTTATTCTTTGATTTGATGCAGTTTTTGATTTTAGTTTTCGAAAGTTGAATTAATCAGCCAAGTGATTTATGAGATTTTAATTTATTTACAAAATTATTCAGCATGAATTGAAGCATTTCTTATTTCGAAAAATGTGAAGATAGTTGTCCTTTCTAAGAGGAAAAGGAGTTTCGACTGATTAGACCGGCGTTTTTGCTAAATACATAACAGTAACATGTTTTATTACAAAATTATTTTTCTACTAAGGAAATTATGATTTAGTTTACATTATAAGTGAGTGCTATTATGTATTTGAATGTTTTTCAATCTACGACAGCATAGCTAACGATAAATAATCGCGTGGATAGAATCCAGTTGAAGTTCATTTTAAACTAAAGGCCACTTTAAATATATATAGATGGATACAATTTTCAATCATACCAATCAATAGGAAAACGATATTATGTGTCCTTACCTATTTTTTAACAAATTAAGTTTCATATATTTTATATGGAAACTATTATAACTATACACAGTCATTAAACATGTGTGCATATAATGTGAGTAAAACTTAGTGCCATATTTGCAACCATAATTTAAAATGTTCACTCTACAAAAGATTTTTTCCTTTTTTGGTTTTGCCCTAACTTACTTATTTAATACACTATATTCCTCGCACTATTCTAGTGGGTATTCTATACTGGAAATTGTATAGTCTAGTCTTACTATAGTTAAAACTAACAAGTACTCAACGTAGTCGTTCCAAGGACAACACCCGTCATATAACTTGGCGTGTGATTGCTATCATTGCTATTGCCCATAATGCTGGGCAGCACCGAGTTCGAACCGATGACTCCGGTCATACCAGTCGTTATCACATTTCGATTCGCCTCAGTATCGCCGGGAATCGAGAAATGCCTATACGAGATATAATCCGGCGGCATCGGCTGGTGTTGTCGCTTGGAACTCTCAATACGTTGCTTCTTCAACTTGAGATAGCCTAGCACCGAAACAAGCACGATAAATACAATAATTCCTAGACAACAGCCTACAATCAGGCCCAGACGACGTGTCAATATCGAATGGATGATTCCTTCGCTTGACAGACCATTTTCGTCGGGCATTTGACTGGGTGCATCCAACGTTGTCACTTCCGTACAACGTGATGTTGACGTATCGGTGAGAAGTCCCTTCAGACCGTCCGGCATTAGGCTCATAATTTCGTCAATTTCATTGAGCAATGGTGGCGAATAATTCACGTTCAATTGATTGATGGCATCCATTTCGGCGTGAGCAATCCAATTACCGAGACCCAGAACGCAAATTCGATATTTTGTGTTGGATGCCAATTTTACAAGCTTCGCTGAATTGATGGTGCCATTGAGTCGTTTTCCGCGTACCTGTAAATAGACGTCAATTGAAAAGGAGATTGAACTGAACTTTAGCAAACACTTTTCGTAAACAAATAAAATCGAATCAATTCCCCAACAGGAACAACAATTCAAGGTGAATTTTGGTTTAATATACTCGATCATCAAAATTTTCTAGGTGTTTACTCTCCATTTCCAAAGTACTCAAGGTGCAGTTAGAATCTTTTGCAAATTCCGAATGGTGAATCACTTAAACTATTTGGAATTAGGTTTAAGCTTTTAAGAAGCTTCTATGCTTAAACGAAAATGCAAGCGTGTTAAGCCATTCGCAAAAGATCCTAACTGCGCCCTTGAAAGGTTCAAATAGGGTCACGATGCGAGCGAAGCATTTTTTTCCATTCTCCATTCCCAATTCACAAAAGATTATAACCGCAGCCTTACGATGGCCTTGTGCGCAGAGCCGTGCGAAGGAAATGTGGCGCCTGGGGGTGAAGCTCGGGCGAGCGCCCCTATATGTCTCACATGTTAGCGAATATTCATTCTTGCCTCGTTTTTACAAGATTATAGGTTTTTTTTATGGCGTCTCGCCGCTCGGCCTGCGGTGGCTATTCCGCTCATTCAATGCCAGAGATCACCAGTTCAAAGCTGATATGCAAAGTGCCAGTAGGTTTTTTTGCAGCATGAGCAGGGCATGTCAACGCCGGGCACAATGCTAGAGAGAACATTTCTGTATTGCTTTACGTTTACACTCTGACCATTAATTCGATGACTAAAAGCTTCCGTAGTGTAGACATTAGCAGTCATGAAGTATTTGAGGCGGCGCGGCGAGAAATATACAGGGTGTCCGGAAACTGCCGCATAAACTCACCGGTTTATGATTACTCAGTTGATTTCCAGCAAAAAAGTTGTACGGAACATACCCCCTCAGCTTAACCCTTTAGCTGCCACAGGCATTTAAAGATTTTTGAAAAAATCATTTTCTTGCACGACTTAAAGCCCAATAACTCCAAAGCTAGACCAGCTAGAATAGTGAAATAAAATGATTATTACAGCCAACAAATTCACCTATAAATAAAAGTAACCGCACTAAAATCGGATAAGAGGTTTGGGTTTTACAGAGCTTCAAAGTCAAATTAGCATAATTTGACCCAAAAACAATTTTTTTTCCATCTCAATTTTCTCGAACTTCTCCCAAGGGTAGGTGCTTGTACGATTCTTTGAAAAATTGGCGCATATTCTTACAATCATATCTTTCTTACATCATTTTAATCTAGCTCCATTACTTCTAACAGGTTTTATACGTTAAGTGCAGAAAACTAGGGTTAATTTTGGCTCGATTTCGACATACTTTGAATAGATTTTACCAATTGCAGATCTTTAGGGGCAGTATAAATTGAATTGTATTGAATTGATTGATTGATGACCAGTAAGACTGCTATGTTGTCAGCACCACTGTCACCCGTTTTGGAATAGTTAGTTTCAGAAAAGCATGTACATGACATTCCACAAAAAGTTGTCAGTAACCGATCCCTGACGTAGCCCTGGATGTGCATGTATTCCTTGTGTCCCTTGCTAGTCTTGTAATCCAAAGCGAGGCAAGAGGGTTAGCTCTTAATTACCACGGCTTGGTAGTCAGGCACATTCACCTTTTGCAGAGCGGCATGAATGAGACCCCAGATCACAGCATTAATTAATTAATTGCGTTTTACCATATAGCCTAATAACAACACAACAAGTACTCTTACGTAGTGAGCCCTTCGGCAACGTGGTTACCATGGTTATTGCTTCTATCGTAGACCGCACTCGTCCAAAGACATATTTGCGGTCTGATAAACGCCGCTGTTAGTCCACTACTTCTAACAACCGCGGTTGTATATAATTCCTTCGAACACCTTTCCTGTTGTGCCGAGTAGACAGATAGGGCGATAACAGCTAGGCTCACCAGTCGCCTTCAATGGGACACCATCCATTCTAGCCGCTTCACCATCCTTAAGCCTGAATGCTGCCTGTACAAGCTCGCTCTCTACGATCGCGGTTACCTCTAATCGGCTTCGCCTCGCAGGTTGGGGGATCAAAACGGAGATGATATTTTTAGCAGTACTGGACCCGGGCATTTGAGTTCGGGTGCTTTTTGTCCAATCTTCTTCATGACAATCATATACCTCATAAAATTTAACCTTCCCGATTGGGAAGGCTCAATTGAAACTGTGCGGCCTGGCAGTGATTCAAATACAGCTGTAAAAATCTCCTTTGGGAATTATTGTATTACCTCCCGCTATATGGGGAACTTGAGTCATGATTCAGATTGGTGCTTAAAGTTGTCTGCAGCTGCTTCCTGGCACAATATGCACCACTTGAAACACTAATTGAACTTATCGTGCATACTACTGCAGTCTCTCGTAAAGTGGCAAAATGCTAAACACTTGAAAAATCTCTTCGAGGACAATTGCCATTTTAGCCAACAAATTGTGCATCCAACCTTGCCTTTGCCTTCTTCCATCACCTTGGTCGCTGCGTCTGAACGCACGCCTATGGTTGCTGTTTGGGTACTGGAGTAAGACAACAACAACAAATTGACTGCGTCGAGTTGAAGGTTTTGATTTCTCTCGGAATGCTACCGGGACATCATCTTTCGTTGTGACCTCGTCGAGATCTCCGAGCTCCATTCTCGCCTCCTGCTATAATGATCTTATACTCGATGGAGTCATTTTTAGGCTCTTAACCATTGTCTAAGCCTCTTCTGGAGCTTTTTGGTTTTCTTATTGTAAATCTGCCTTTTGGCTCCATTGTATATTGAGTTTGTACTCCAGAATCTCCATCTCGTATATAAATCAGTTCACCTAATTTAGTGAATTTGTATATCTATACTGCTGTGTCTCTTTTGCGCTAGGCTTTTTGGAACAACAGTTCTGTGGTACGAAAGCCCAGACTAAAGAAGGATATGTCAAATTACCCTGAACCGTGAAACCAAGAGAGCCAACATAGTCTCATGGAAAAGTAGCTGGGGGAAAAGAGTCATATGTACATGGTGTACTGCATGAAACGCATGCCGACAAAGTGAAGTGCCAGTATCTGATTCAGAGACCAAAGTGTCGAAACCGTAAGAAAATAAAGCTCCCAAGTGTACCTCCAATTGAACTAGCAGATTCTGCAGAATGTCCCGAAACTCAAACATATTCCCACCTTTATTGATAAGTACTCTGTCTCTGGGTATCTTCAACTCAAAGCTATTGCATTATATTTGGATCTGACAGACAACAACTTAATAATGCACTTTTTCCGATGGTCATTATCGTTTACTATACCACGTTAAATGCTGCTTTTCGCCGAAGCAGAACAAGCTATTGTGCTCTTACTGTTGGCTGCCTTTTCGATTGCAGTATGTCTACACTTGAGAAAAAAAAAACATTCAATTTATGAACGAACCGAATGCACACAGATTAACACAAGAGCAAGTCAATTGTAGAGATAAAAATATTCTCCGCTATACAAAAGGGCCATACAGAAAACGTACAACAACAGCAACAGCCAGGACCAACGAACCTTCCCTTAGCCTACACGTACATAGTTGAAAATAAAATAAAATGGAAACGCTGCAACGATTTTCATGGTTATTGCCGTTACCTCATCAACACCGTCCAACGAGTGGTAGACAATTTCATAGCCATTTAGTCCTGAGTGTTCTCGACTTTGCCATGACACTACAACCGAGTACGGTTGAATATCCTGAATGGCCAGTTTGAGAATTAATGGAGCGTCGCAAAATTGTTGGGGTTCCATTTTCGAAAACACTTTGCCGCGCAGTTCACCTGGCTGTTCGCACCTCAAGTAATTGCCATTATTCTCGCTCATCCATTTTTGATGATCCCGTAACCATTCCCATAACTCCTGCGAATCGCAGCTACAATGCAGAGGATTATCTGGAACGAAAAAAAAGAAAGAGAGAGAGAGTGAGAGATAAAGCGAAAATAAACAGACGGAGAAAGGTGAAATTATGTATTATGGTTGGGGATTTAGACATTTATAGAAATGCAGTGCTATTGGACGTCGGCATACGTTTCGTGAATTCAGCACATTTTTTGTTTTATTCAACGTATGTTCTCATATAAATCCGCGAGGGGAGAGAGCATGGTGGAGATTGTGGTGGCAAGCTGAAATTATATTTTATGATAGTGAAGGCCAAAGAGACAATCCTCTCTGGTGCGTGAGTAGCTTTTTGATTTGTGGTATTGAATTGGCGATAGTCAAAGTTTCAGTCCGCGTGGTGGAGGTTGAGGATGTTAAAACAGGGCGATACAGTGCGATACAGGACGGAAACTGTTGTCTTGCAAACATTTTTGAAACAAAAAAAAAATATTTTGGCAAAAATTATGGCGCACAAAAATGCTGGCTGTTTGTTTACCGCCTTATCCCATCATCTGATATCGCTATCAATATACCAGACCCGCCAAACAACCAATTTAGCCATATTGAAATACATAATGTAATTTTGATTGAGAAACTTAAATCATGAAATGTGTTTCGCGAATCTATACTTATATACTTGATACTTACTTAATACTTAATTACTTAATAATAATAATAATAATAATAATAATAATATAATAATAATAATATATATAATATATATATTATTATTTGATTCCTATATCCTTTTCAGTTGTGGCATAACTGCGGACCCTTACCTATGCAGGACGAGCTTCATAGGGTGAACGGCTCCGGCCAATTCCTATGTTTCTCTACGGGGCGTTACTTTCCCGCATTATCCGAGTAACCGCTGCGCCTGAGTGCTGTACAACTTCAGCGTCTCAGGTTACTAAATGTAATAGGGTGACAAAAATCAAATAGTCAATCACCGAAGCAGCACCTCCGAGTACTCTCCATGATGGAGCTCTCTCATTTTACTAATACTATCATGGTTAAGCGATGGACCGACAACCCATCCTTGGAAAAAATTCTACGTCAAGAAACCTGGAATGAAAGCCTCGGATTGGACGGATACAACCCAACGACGACTTCGTAAACGATTACTTTTTCGGAACCTGGAATGTACGCTCCCTGAATAGGTCAGGGCCAGGGGCTTTAAGGGTCCTCTTGGATCACTGTGTGTATAGTGGTCCTACTAGCGACCATTACCATTTCCGATGGCAGCCCCGCTGCCACACGGAAATTTCAAGCCTCTTCAGGGCGGACCACACCCCTTTCCAACGAGAAACGGCCAAGAGTTGCCGTTCGAGGGAGGGTTCGATGCAGGAGGGTTGTGTATGTGTATGGAAGTGTTCTATGTGTTTTTTCGCCAAATTGGGAGCATTTCATCTCAGCGCGGTTGGACTCAATTCTCTTAATCAACGCCTGCATCGAAACTAATCCAGGTCCCGAAATTTGATGATTTATTAGCACAAACAAACGGACGGCGAGAGCTTTTGTAGTGACCAGCAGACAAGCATTGTGCATTTCAGATTGTAAGAACGATGGTTCTTGTCTTGCAAGTTTACCCGTCCGGTTTCGTCTTACAATCTGAATTCAGCCATTGTCGTGCTCTGTGGCCGTGATCGTTCGGCCGCCACTCTGTGAAATAGACACTCATAGGGTGAATTCAGATTGTAAGACGAAACCGGACGGGTAAACTTGCAAGAGAAGAACCATCGTTCTTACAATCTGAAATGCACAATGCTTGTCTGCTGGCCACTACAAAAACTCTCGCCGTCCGTTTGTTTGTGCTAATAAACGGACGGCGAGAGCTACGAATAACTTATAAACATCTATATACCACCAGCTGTGGCTCTGGTTATAAGTTTGATATTGGTCCACTCCTTACAGGGCAGCATAGGATCCTGCATGGTGACTTTAACGCCCATCACGAACTCTGGCACTCTCTTCTCGGAAATGATGCCAGAGGTATACATATCTCGACCAAATTAGAATCATCAGACGTCTACTCGATTCGCTGGCGCTGCCTGTCCCACCATCTACAGGGAGGGTCAATTACAAGTTCGTTTTTAAATCATAGGTTAGTTTGACACTGACAGCTGTTTTTCGCTCGAAATCTTGATAGAAAGTCAGTATCATACCTCCGTGGAACGCAATGTGTCGCTTTACGCTTGAACAACGTTGGGAAATAATAAAAACTTATTTTCAAAATGAGTGCTGTCTAGCCCACAGCCATGTTATCCGATATTTTTTTACTCAAATTGAAGACATGGATTTGGACGACCTCTAGTTCATGCAGGATGGCGCGCCTTGCCACACAGCCCATGCCATAATCGACCTTTACGCACCAAATTCCCAAATCATGTTAACAGCGGACTTGGCGATGTCATTTGGCCGCCTCGGAGCTGCGATTTGACCCCTTTATCCTTTTTTTTTGTGGTGAACCGTGAAGGAACGATGTTAAGCCAACAATCCAAAAACGGCTTAAGGCCAATATCACCCAAGCAATCCATGAGCTACAGCCCGAAACCATCAACAGGGTCTTGGAAAATTTGTGTGACAGTGTGCGCTTGCGACGACAGCCGGGGCAGCTACTTGAATGAAGTTATGTTCCATGTGATCCTATGGCAACTGCCTCTCCGGGGCGGACCACACCCGCTTTTATACAAAACGGC
Source organism: Microchrysa polita (assembly GCA_949715475.1). Classification (NCBI taxonomy): domain Eukaryota; kingdom Metazoa; phylum Arthropoda; class Insecta; order Diptera; family Stratiomyidae; genus Microchrysa; species Microchrysa polita. The sequence continues at coordinate 54,813,922 of OX454417.1, forward strand.
CAAAAGCTGCCAATATGTCTGCCTAGGAAGAGCCCTAAAGGTTCGATGCAGGAAGGTTGTGTTTGTCTGTGTATCTGTGTGGGTACGATATATGTGTTTTTTCGTCATATTGGGAGCATTACATCTCGGGGCGGCTGCTCTCAATCTTACTAATTCGCGCCGGTGTTGAAACAAATCCAGGCCCAAGGGTATGGATTTTTAGTGTCTGCAACCAACGAATCGGTTCGAATGCCAGATCAGTGCAGTGTAATTGCTGTGTAGAATGGGTTCACTTCAGGTATTCGGGGTTACGTAGACAGGGTCAGCATTCCTTGGCGTATGTTGCGGCAAGTTCTATAAATTCTGGGTAACCTAGGGCTGCACCCAGCCCACCTCCTCCTGCACTGCCCCCTACACCACCAAACAATGCGATAAGGAATCTCTTACGCCTGGCCCTCCTCCTCCAGCAAATTTCACTGCACTATCCATATTACAGTTTAACTGTAATGGCATTCACCGTAAAATCCCTGAGATCACACATTTTTTGAGTTCCAACAGAATTCGCATCGCCGCCATGCAAATACATGCAAATTCGTCTCTTAGCGCCCATAGCGAATATGTTATATGGCGCAAAGATAGACCGGCCGCCACGGATGATCCTCACCCTGGGGGTGGGCTTGCCTTCCTAATACACAAGTCCGTACATTACTGTATATTAGATGTAGTTGATGACAGTACGGCGGAAATACAAGCCATCTCAGTTCCATTTCGATCATATCGAAATTTTTAATGTATATGTACCACCGCGATCCACTAGTTGCCCTTCTGGCTATCATTTCGATATTGGTCCTCTCCTTTCCGGAGAGCACAGGGTCATCCTTGGCGACTTTAATGCGCACTATGAGCTCTGGCATTCGGACCTCAACAGCCAGGAAGGTAGCGATGCGAGCATTACCCAGGGCCGCCATAAATGCTAAATGCGGCGCTAGAGCTAAGGTAAGCCCTTCGGCGATGAACTATGCTGATAGTACACAGAGAAAATTAAAATTAATTTTTTACCTAATGGAGATTAGGGAAACGTTTAATAGGTGGATTGGCTACATTTTAGGTGCTTTCTCTACTTTTGTTGCCTACGTGATTAGGTGTTTTGCCTAAACAGGAATAGTTGATAAAATAGTGGTAAAATGACCTATTTATTTAGGTGATATTTCACTTACATTTAGTTAATGATAAATTTGCCTAAAATTTGTAGGTGAATATTTTCTAATAGTGAGTCTATTACCGACTTTAATTAGGTAAGGGGTCTGAATAATGCCGTACAGTCGATTGTGGTATATATTGCCTATTTATTTTCGGTAATATTTCAGCAAAATGTAGTCAATGGTATAAGTACCTAATCTTAAGTAGGTGATTTTCTAACAAGCCAGCAATTTAGTTACGTAAATTAGGTAAAGTCTCCATATAATAACTGCACATTTATCAATGTGCACTCGCTATACATGTACGTATACTATTAGTTTTGGTATGATTAACAATCTCAATTCAAGTCAGTTCGATTTCGTCGCGATGGATCTCCAGTCAGTGTTGTTAGACAGTGATAGTGTCACCGAAGTTCTTCTTCGCGAGTGGGGTTTGTTTGAACTAACGGACGACTTTAAGTGTATGTTTTCCTTATTTAGTGGAGTGCCGTTATTTTATTTATTTATTTATTTTAATTATTATATTATATTATTGTTTTTCAGTAAAAAATAAAGATCATTTGAAACATGTGACCAAATAAAGAAACCGAATGTATTTACTTTTCTATTTTGTTTACCAATTTATAATAAACTTTTAAAAATTTAATCGTTCATTTTATTTCATTGATCGGAATGTATTTGTTTCAGAATAAAGTTGAATTCATCAAAGTTGAATTCAATCAAAATTTGTGGAAACGATGAAAAAGCAACCACTGGGAGTAGGCAAAAATACTACATCGATGTAGTTTCTTTCAGCTAATGTCAATCCACTACTCGACTAGATTGTCTCGTCACCCTGCCTAAAAGTTTTTCGGTGAATGAAAAACAAATAAGAAAAACCCACGATTCTGTTTAGGTGAAAAAACTACAAAAATGTAATCAATTCAACTAATTGCATTTGGTGGTTTGGCTAGAATTTCTCGTCATGAGACCTAAATTAAATTCGGTGATTTTTTCACTAATCTTATTTTCACCTAAAAATATTCGGTGAAATGTGTACACATTAGAATCGAATTATTAGCCATTTTAATTTAGCCAAATTGCCTATTCATATTAGGAGGCCGAAAATCGCTCATTGTTTTTAGGTGGATCACCTACTTTTTAGCTAATTTTCACTAATCACTTCTCTCTGTGATATATCCGAGGCTCTTATGGCAACCTGCAATCATGCCAGGGGTCTGACGGCCTTAAGCGCAAAATTAGAAGACGGATTCGCAGACGGAATGTTGACACCATACCATCATTTACCGCGGACCAGTCATCGAGAATGCTAAAAACTCTAAGGCCCTCGGACCAGATGGTATTTCGATGGCCATGTAGAAGTATCTCGACCTACCAGCCATTGAGTATCTCACGGCTGCGTTTAACTTGCCGAACTCCACGCTTGCCATCCCTGAAATCTAAAAAAAGCCACATTACAATACTGTCTCCTTTCGCAAAGACACTGGAGGCCCTTATTTACCCCACTCTTATTGCACATGCGAAGCTAGAACCTCACCAGCATGGCTTCAGGAAAATCCATAGTACTACCACTGCCCTCGATACGATCACTACACGCATTCGCGATGGGCTAAATCAACGTCGTCCTTGTCACAGAACCATTCTTATGGCAATCAAATGCATTTGATAAGGTCAATCACCCAATGCTTCTCGCTAACTTGTTGAATATGCATGTTCCTGCACAAGAGATTCGTTGGATTGCCAACTATCTAAGCTGGTCGGCACTCCTTCACTGAATTTCGTGGCAAACGTTCTAAGCTTAGGAAAATCAAATTAGGTGTTCCACAGGGAGGGGTACTCTCTCCCACTCTGTTTAACATCTACATGTCCGGCCTTCCCACACCACCTGAAGGAATCGAGGTGATTTCCTATGCCACGATTGCACCGTTCTCACCACAGGGAATGATAAGGATGAAATGTGCCTCCAAATTAATCGCTATCTAGGACGATTACAGGCATTTTACCTAAGCCGAAACCTCACCATCTCTGCGTCCAAATCTTCTGCGAGTTTTCTAACCACTTAGTGGGAGGACATAAGATGGGAGATTTATATACGTATTGGCAACAATTCTGTTCCTACTGTAGCAAACCCCGAAATTCTCGGGCTTCACCTAGAGAACATGACGACGTCTGCGAATCACGCAATCACGAATCAGTTTGTAAGAAAATCCGCAGTATAAAAAAAATCCTAAAAGCTCTAGCTGGTAGCACCTGGGGCAAAGATAAAGAAACCATGCTAGCTACTTATAAAGCGGTGGGTCGAGCGGCCGCTGATTATGCAGCCCCAGTTTGGACACATAGTTTATGTGACACGAACTGGTCCAAAATTCAGGTTTGCCAAAATGCCGCTCTACGCATCGCGACAGGTTGCCTTCTGATGTCTGCCCAGGATCACTTACATCAGGAGACAAAATTGATACCAACACGTGACCGCGATCTCCTACTTTCAAAACAGTATCTTGTTGGTTGCTATCGTGAGGATCACCCAATAATTATCTCATGGACCGAATTCCTCCACCACGACAAATCAGGCGTGGTTAACGAGACCTTGAGAGAGAGGTTCAGACAGTGGCGTAACGTACGGTGTTCCATGTGTTCAGTCGAACACAACACCAGGGGCCCCCAGGAGTAGTGACAAGGAGTAACAATAAGTACGTTTTTTTGGTTATCCCGTGTAGGTTTGGACAACGAAACTCCATATAAAAAATGCCAGCTGATCCACCTGTCATTTTTTTTATATGATGTTTCGTTACCCAAACCTACACGGGATGTAGTAAAAAATACCGGCGTACAGAGGGCTGCGCCCGCAATACGAGGGTTTTTTAGATTTTGGATACACACATTCTGAATATTTTTGCACATATATTTTATAGGTAATAAATAAGCATTATGCACAATATTAATGAAATGCTTCTCGTAAATCTATTTTTGGATTGGTCTAAATAAACGCGTCCCAGAATGAAAGGCTAACGCCTTTCATTCTGTAACACTTTTTAATTAGACCAATCCAAAAATAGATTTGACATATGTATCATGGCTACACATATTAACTGGATATATTAGCTGTAACTCCGTTACCATTACTCCAAACTGGAAAAAAGCGACTGATATGAAATGTACCCATCGAGTTCTTTGATGTGAGTACCCATACGTCCATGTCCGATAAAAACTAAAAAAGTCGGATTTTTTAAATCTCCGAGACACCCTGTTAGCTTTATTCTACCAACGTCTAAGTATTTCGTGCTAAGGACTGTTACAATTCTACACATTCCTACCAAATTTCATAACGATCAGTTACTGAACAAATTTTTAAATCTCCGGGACACCCTGTTATCTTTGCCCTACTAACTTCTAAGTATTTCGTGCCAAAGACTTACTATTCTACACATTCCTACTAACATACATGACGATCGGTTAAGCCGTTCGCGAGGTATTTAGTGAACAAATTTGTAAATGTCCGGGACACCCTGTTATCTTTGCCATAGCAATTTTTAGGTATTTCATGCCAAAGACTGTTACCATTCTACACATTCCTACCAAATTTCATGACGATCCGTTAAGCCGTTCGCGAGTTATTTAGTGAACAAATTTTAAAATGTCCGGGACACCCTGTTATTTTTGTCCTACCAACTTTTAAAAATTTCGTGCCAAAGACTGTTACCATTCTACACATTCCTACCAAATTTCATGACGATCGGTTAAGCCGTTCGCGAGTTATTTAGTGAACAGACGGACGGACAGACGGACAGACGGACGGACAAAATCGATTTCATAAGGGTTTTTTTTTAAATCTAAAAAACCCTAAAAACGAACCTAAGCTTTGTACTGTGATTTGAAAATAACTTTTTGTATATTTCTAGGTAATTGCGCTAAAGAACTGCGTTCCTGTTACCATAGGGATGGTCTCCTTACGTAAACCAAAGATTGAATCTTTTGTGTGTTATTCATTTTTATAAGTTGCTAATTTGTACTAAATATTTTCAAAAGCACGAAATTTCATAAAAAATCCGTAGAACCCCAAGCCTCGCTGAGTTTTCACCAGTGCAATAAGAACCATTGAAACCTATTATAAGGAACCCTTATTTTTAGTCCGAATTAGTTGTTCCATTCACAAGTTAAGTGAATCCATGAAAATTTATACTTTCTTAACTCTTATGTTGTATTGACATCAAAATTTTGTTTAAAGAGTTGATTGAACGACGTTATTTTACACTTGAAGAATTGCAAGGACTTAAAGGTAATCTCATAATTCTGAGAGAACCATGGTGTTCTAGAAAATAGTTTTTTCCTGTTAGGTTCAAAGTTTTAGTTTTCTTTGTCATCTCAGTGTGACGTCCTTGACCCACCCCGTTATAATTTGCATTAATTCTTAAAATGAAGATCCTCTTGGAAATTATTGAAATTTTATGAACAAATGGATGCACCCATTAACAGAAATAATGACTGCACGCAACCATCAACAAAAAGCTCTGGTGCTAAATTTGAAATTGATTCAGCGGAAAAAATCCACCACATTTTCCGTAAAAAGTAGAGCGAATTACCAACCAATTTCGACGATCTGTTAATGTAATTTCAACCAAAATGTTAAACCAAATGTATACGAAATCGTGGTAAAGTGTGGTGAACTCCGCCTGAGTTTATGCAATACACATCTTTGAAAACGTCACGTTTACAGTGGAGCCCACAATCGTTTTAGTGATGCATCAAATGGTCAGAGTGAAAATTTAGAGTTTATTTTTACAGGAAAGATTCCACTGTACTGTAAAATTATAGGATTATAAGGTCAACAGGATTTGAGATTTCATAATAAACCTAGATTTCTTTGTAATTTATAAATCCCGTTTTACCAGACCCTAATAGCCTATTTGAACTAAATAAATAAACTTAAAACTGTTCACTCGATTGAATCGTGAGGTATTACTAAATCCTGTCGATGGTCCGAGTCCCCCCTATAAATATAGTCCTGGATTTACTTAAAAGTTAAAAATTTGCAGCGTGTAGTAATGGGATAAAACTAATGGTATCAACAATTTTGGTTAATTATAAATTACATTGTGTGGGGCCCCCATTTGGATCTCGAACACAAGATATTATAGAAACGTTACGCCACTGGGTTCAGGGATACAAACGGGACTCTTACGATGAAGTTACATAACCAGCCGCCATTGCAGCAATCCACACTGAAGAAGTGAATCGGTTTATTGCGAGCTTAGGTGCGAATAGAGTCCTCTCAGAGCGCCCACCAGAAATTTCGCCTGAGGAGATTAGGCTCTCGAGAGCCACCAGAGTAACACTAGCTCAACTTCGGTCGGGCTTTTGTTCACGCCTTATTTCGTACCTTTCGCGCATAAACCCGGACATCCAAAATATCTGTCCAAACTGCGATGGTACTCCTCATGATGTGTGTCATTTGTTTCAATGCACCGCTGCGCCCACTAATCTTAACCCTATATCGCTGTGGGAAAACCCTATCGCAGCAGCTATGTTTTTGTCCTTAGACCTCACGGACACAAACATTGACGAACCATAACTCGTACCTACATAGATGCACAGAGGTTATACACCTTTCTGCACCGCTAAAAGAAAAATAAGTTATGTTCCATCATTAATGGGAGCTTACTTACTTTCTAATAAAGCCATAAGACATAAGGAAAAAAAAATTAATTTTGTTCATTTTATTGCATTTTTAAAAACGTACTTGTAATTGGCCCACCCGTTATATCGCCTGAGGAAACTAGGCTCCCGAGACACTAGCCCAGCTTAGGTGGGATTTGTTCGCGCCTCGATTCATACATACCTCGTATAGACCCACACTTTCAGAAGATTTGTCCGAGCTGCGGTGGTGCGCCTCAGGATGTGGATCATCTGTTCCGATGTCCCGCTGCAACCACTAACCTCACTCGGAGGGCGTTAAGGGAGAACCCTACTGCAGCTGCTACGTTCTTGTCGCTTGAAACAATAGGCGAGAACGACGACGAAACATAGAGCACTTCCACAAAGATGCACAACGGTTCACGCCTTTCTGCACCGCTAGTACCAGGCGCGCACAGAGGATTTACGGGGCCCGGGGCATATAAATAAAAGTGGCCCCTTTGAGAAAAAGAACTCTGGAAACTCTATAAATTTTGTTCCTACTACAGGATGCCAGGATGCTGGTACCTGAGAGAGCGGCATTAGGGTAGATAGATAGGGCGCTCGTCTTCGAATCATAGGTTCGCGGGATCGAATCTCATTGTAGGCGCAGGTAATTTTCTATGCTTAAACATCACTAACACCTATAGAGGTCAATGCTGCGCTGCGTGAGCATTTTTGTCAGAAAAAAAAACAATTGATGAAATCATTAATTTAATAAACGTTACAACAAGAACGCTATTCTCAATGTAAGAATGCAAAGAGTCAAAGTAGCTCTTAGCAAAGTTATTTTAAGTACCATGTTCTTAATTTTAGTAGAAAAACTGTAACGTCAAAATCATGTTTCAAATTACTTGGTTTAAGATCGATCCACACTTTTTAGTCATCAGTCGCAGTCACAGTAATTTCTCATTCAAATTGACAGATTGTCAGTCAATCAATTAACTTGTATGGAAAGTGACTGTGACTGATGACTGAAAAGTGTGGATCGACCTTCAAGACTGTTTTCAATTGATTTCACTCTACTTTTTTTCTCAGTGTAGGGGGCCCACTCAAGAAGTTGGCGGGAGGGCCCAGAGTGAAGTTGTTCCGTCACTGCTGATGGCAATGCAAAAATCGAAATTCTTGTCTCTTCATAAACGTTACTAAGACCGAGTGCGCACTGATCCATAGGAGAACAAAAGTCTAAAACCAAACCAGTAGAAAACGTTGAGAAATTTTGCTAGTTCGAGAGCATAGTTACAGATAAGACTACAATGAGTTAACAACAATCAGAGAGAGACTTGAATAAATATAAGTTTATGGAAACTAAATTAGAAATAGTCATTTAAAGGGGATCCATCGTTTTCAGTTTCTTGGTTAACACTTTCTCTATAAAACACACATAGTTCGAGGACACTCAGATTTTAAGAGAATACCGATTAATTAGATTAATTAAATTTCGGCAGAGTGTGCTGTTGATCTCAGCACCTAAAATATATCAAGATCAGTGCCAATTTTAGATTTAGCAATTTTAATTGAAAAAAGTAGGTGAAGGGAAATCCTATAAGGTCCTAGAAATGCTTTGAATAACGCAAAACAAGATAAATAGAGATTTAAATAAAATTTATCTGATATCAATTCGTGTAATAATTTTGCAGACGTATGCGCACTACGAGACCACTGTACCTGCGGGGCCCTGTCTAACGCGGGGCCCGGGGCAAATTGCCCCTTTTGCCCCACCCTCTGTTCGCGCCTGGCTAGTACCACAACAACAACAAGCCACTGTGTGTCCTAGATATCGATCGTGTTATCTTTGAGCTTTACGGAACTATTTTTTGTAATAGAATTGTATTCAACTTTACATGTGAATGGTTGAGAAACCGCAAAGATATAACAATTCTCCACAAAAATTAGCACTTAAAGAGGCGGACTTCAAATTACGCTTTCGGCCTCGCAGTGCCAATATTAAGGCACTCCGATCGAACTCTAGTGAAGAGTAGGAACGAGTGGTTATAGCCAACCTTTCGTTGCATATGACATGTCCATCGGAGCAACTGAGACTAACCGCAACCATGAGGATATATCAGATTAACCTCTACCATTGCATGCTTGCTTCGCATAATCTGAAGTTCTAGATGTGCAAGAGATGCATGGCAGCAGCACCGGATCAGTATCGTCCACAATGTCCAGGGATTCATCCCTTCTGGCGCAACGAACGAACAGTAGATTATTCGAGCTAAGATTTTCTCGGACTTCGGATTTTTCGTGTGGCCTATCCAAGCAACGGAGGTATGGCTGTCACCCACACATAGGGCTGTAAAAAATTAACAAAAAACACAAAAAATCAACAAAAGTTTACGAAAGCTTAGAACGATTTTTGCCAATCAAGGGGTCAGTTTATTTTGTCTGAAGCAAGTATGTGTCCAACCTTTATAAAATGAACGGATGGCACATGGGCCGGATTTAGGGGCGAATCCTTTGAACTTCTGATTAATACGCATTTTCCTGGGTGCAAGAGGACAAGCATAATTGATTCGGCAGATTTACTTCTCCATGATTACGGAATCGAAAATTACCTGGGCAATTAATAGCTTCTCTCCCCATAAATCTTCAGAACCCGATAACCAGATGTCATAGTACCAAACATGCTTTGAAGTTCCACAGTTGGTGCTACTTTTTAGAAGTAACACTAACTGTGGTGCGACGTTCTTCAGTGCGGCGACGAATTGAAGACGATTTTATACAAAAACGTAGGTGGGAAGAATCTTTCCGTGATGAGACAGATTAAGGAAAGAGCATTTATATTAATCAGAAAACGGGTTATAATGTGTGGTCCAGGGGTAAGCCCGGGATGATCCAAAACTTTTCACGCTCCTAAAATCAACTAGTGTGGTCTAGCTAAATGTATTTGGGTGTCATTTTCGACTCAAAGCTCAATCGGAAAATAAAGCATTGAACAGCGCGTTTTAAATTCCTGAATAGCTTTTACACCTGGAAAACAGTATTTAGCAGCAAATCTCAAAATAAGCATTACTTTTTTTTAGCAATAGTACGGCTCATCGGTGTAGTCCATCCTTAAATGTAGTAGTAGAATGCAACAAAACTTGTTAGGGGCAGAGATAGGCTTGCCCTAGCATCACAGGTTAACGGAAAACCGTATGCATACAGCGTTGCCATATATAAATAAATATGAAAGTTTTAAATGCAAACAAACCGCACAATACAGGGTGTCCGGAAACTGCCGCATAAACGCACTGGATTGTGATTCCTCATGTGATTTCCAGCAAAAAAGTTGTAAGAAACATACCCCCTCAGCCTAACCCTTTAGCTGCCACAGGCATTTAAAGATTTTTGAAAAAATCATTTTCTTGCACGACTTAAAGCCTAATATCTCCAAAGCCAGACCAGCTAGAATAGTGAAATAAAATGATTATTACAGCCAACAAATTTACCTATAAAATAAAACTAACCACACCAAAATCTGATAAGAAGTTTGGTTTTTACAGAGCTTCAAAGTGAAATTTGCGTGATTTGACCCAAAAACAATCTTTTTTTCCATCTCAATTTTCTCCCACTTCTGCCAAGGTGAGGTGCTTGTACGATTCATTCAAAAATTGGCGCATAGTCGTACGATCATATCTTTGTTACATCATTTGTTTCTAGCTCCATTATTTCTAACAGTTTTAGTACCTTAAGTGCAGAAAACTAGGGTTAATTTTGGCTCGATTTCGACATACTTTGAATAGATTTTACCAATTGCAGATCTTTAGGGGCAGTGTGAATTGAATTGTATTGAATTCGAGCTAAATTTAACCCTAGTTTTCTACACTTAAAGTATAAAAACTGTTAGAAGTAATGGAGCTAGATCATAATGATGTAAGAAAGATTTGATTGTAAGACTATGCGGCAATTTTTAAAAGAATCGTACAAGCCCCTCTCCCTGGCAGAAGTTGGAGAAAATTGAGATAGAAAAAAATATTGTTTTTGGGTCAAATCTCGCAAATTTGACTTTGAAGCTCTGTAAAAACCAAATTTATATTTATATATATATATATATTTGTTGGCTGTAATAATCATTTTATTTGAATATTCTAGCTGGTCTAGCTTTGGAGATATTAGGCCTTAAGTTGTGCAAGAAAATGATTTTTTCAAAAATCTTTAAATGCCTGTGGCAGCTAAAGGGTTAAGCTGAGGGGGTATGTTCCGTACAACTTTTTTGATGGAAATCACATGAGGAATCACAATCCGGTGCGTTTATGCGGCAGTTTCCGGACACCCTGTATAACATAATATCTAATTGAATTGATACACTATCCACCACTATGCATTTTTGTCAATAATAATAATATATCATTAATTGATACTACTGCCGTCTAAGTAAGGCCATCGAAGTACAAATTCCGATCTTATTGCAATAATTACATTATTGTACATAAAATTACAATTAATGTGTGCAATGAAAATATTCACTAGCATTAAGTTTTGAAAATTAAAAAAAAAAAATTGCACAAGATTTGCATTGAGTTTGTCCTTCTCTTTTACGAGTAGAGCGCCAACAATGAAATCATTGTAAAATTTGCTGAATTCAACAATGCCTTTCGTCCATTTCAAATTGTAATACAATATTACTTTGCTCGTAACACAAACAAACGAGAAATCCTACAAAATGCAATTTTAGCCATAAAGGAAAAGATTTTCAACAATGACGATTTCAAAAGCAACATAAACACAGCTCCCGGCCAACGAAATTGTAGAGAAATAAAGGTTCGTTCTCACTTCGCTCCGGGCAAACAAAATCACCGGGTAAAGAAAAAGACGAAAACGTAAAAAAAACTCTTAATCTCTAGGAAACTTTTACTGAAAGACATAAATACAACCATCAATGCAATTACCTTCAATTCTTAACATTCTGATGTTCGTCTCGAGTGGCCGGAGGGCTCTCAATGGAACACTTTCAAAATAGTTCTTCCGCAAGTCAAGAGTTTGTAACTTTCGTAGATATCTGAAAGCGTCCGTCGACACTGTGGTCATCCTGTTGCCCATCAGATAGAGCTCTTGCAGTACGCTCAAGTAGCGAAACGTCGTCTTACCGACACGGTCCAGCTGATTGAACGACAAATCGAAAATCTGTAAGCTCACCAAATCCGAACTGAAATCGTCCAAGTCCTTGAGACTGTTATGTGAAATGTTCAATGTACGTAGAAGACGTAGTCCTTGCAAGCGTTCCTTTGGTATTGCTTCCAGCTCGTTGATGCCCAAGTCAAGGGTTAATAGATTCGAAAGTTTTCCAAATGCCCCCGGCGAGATACGAGTAATGCGATTTTGTGCCAAGTGCAGGTGTTGGAGAGCGTGAAAGGCTTCAAAGTCATGACTTGTGAGCAGGCTAAGATTCGTTTGACATATGTACAGCTCCTTGAGAAACGGATATCGCTCTTCCTTGACGGTGAATATTTTATTTATTGGATTGCCGGTCAAATTGAGCCAGGACAGGCGGGGCAGAGAAGCGTCCGACAAGGCGGCACTGGGTATTTGCAGGAAGCGATTATTGGACAAGTCCACCCGTTGCAAATTGATAGAGTGTTGTAGAAAGTTGGCCGGCAGCGATTGTAGGAGATTCTTACTGAGATTGATATAATCGAGTTGGGTCAAATTCACAGAATTGAAGCCACTCAAGGATGTAATCTTATTCGCTTGGAGATTAAGGATACGTATATTAGGCAGGCCGTTTAGTTTGAAGAAATCGATATTGGTCAACTCGTTACCGGAGAGTGTGAGCAGCTCGAGTGTGGTCAAGTTGTAGAGAGCTATATATGGAAAGTCGGCCAAGTTATTGCGACATAGTCGCAGTTCCTTGAATACGTTCAGGCCGTTAAAGACATTCCGATTGATCTCGGCCAAATGATTATCGCTCAGATCCAATCGCACTAGATTTGTATTCTTGGAAAACAATTGCTCGGGTATATTGCGCAAACTGCAATTGGCCAGCGTCAAGTGCTGCAGCGACCGCAGCTTGTCAAACATGCCCAGCGTCACGCCAGGCGCACCAATATGACTGAAATTATTGTTTGACAACTTCAACGTTCGCAAACTGGCCACATCCAGCTTCTGTATGTCACCCGGACTCAGTGAATTGTCCTCGAAATTCAATTCGTTCAAGTTGACCATTCCCCGAAAACTATTTACATCGATTTTGCGTAACGTGCAATTTCTCAAATTCAAACTGACAATAAGCAAATCGTCCTGAAACATGTCCCGGTTGATTTGCACCAGAGGATTGCCTGACAGGTCGAGCACTTTCAGCTTCCGCATGGGACGAAACGAGTAGCCGTCTATCGACTCAATGTGATTACTTGCCAGATTCAATTCTTCCAATTCTTTTAGCATTTCGAAATTCTCCTTTCGTACGTATTTCAGTCGATTGCCACTCAAGTCGAGAAACTTGAGTTGCTTCACGGTGACAAAAGCACCTGTTTCAATTTCTTTTATCTGATTGTTCGACAAGTAGACTCGTTCCAATTGTTTGAGATCCTTGAACAGCGACCGCTCAATTCGAGTTAATTGATTCTCGCTGAGCCACATGATTTGTATGTTCTCCTGCCCGGCAAAGGCACGTATGTGCAATTTACTCAGACGATTCGCATCCAATTGAATGGAAAGCAAGGACGACGGCGGGGGTTTTGCGCTGGAAGACGAATATGTCGTTGTCTTACTCTGATTGCCACCGAAGAAAATGTCCTCAATGGTGGTGAGATGATTCTCCTGGAGATTAACATGCTGTAAATTGCTGAGACTGGCGAATGATGCTTCCTCAATTTCCTCTATCATGTTCTTCTGTATGTGAAGCTCGAGCAAACCTGGCAGCGGGTGAAAGACACCCTTTCGTATACGTCGAATCCTGTTATTGTGCAAACGTATCTCGCGTAGGTGCTCCAATTTTCTGAACATTCCAATCTCCAAGTCCTGAATGTTGTTGCCGTCTAAGGATAATGATGTCAGCATCAGCGTCTTGTCGAGCATCGTTACCGGAATTTGAGGTATAAAGTTGGAGCTCATGTATAATTGCTCTAAATTTGCCAACGTGTTAAATACGTTCGGATCGACGTGTCGGATGGCGTTCGACTCCAGATAGATGACGTCAATATTGGTTGAGTTTGTAAACGCGTCGCTCGGCAACTCCAAGATATTGTTCTCCGAGAGGAAAACCTCACGCAGTTGTGGTAAATTAGCGAAAACCCCACTCACGGAGTGAATATGATTATGACTGATGTCAATGGTTTGAAGTCGCTTATTGGACTCGAATATTGCTGCATCCAGGAAAATAATTCGATTGTGACTCATGTCGAGTGACATGAGCTCCTTGAGCGAACGGAACGCATTGCGATGTATAATCCCAATCTGATTGGAATACAGCGAGAGGGTTTTTAATTGCGGAAACGGTCGGAACGCATCATCCGTAATCTCCTCGAAACGATTGGAACTTAAGTCTAGGAATGCTAACGACGGGAGTCTGTCAATTGACGTTTCGTTTCCCGCTCCGATATTATTACTTATGCTACTGCTAACGCTATTGCTGTTGCTACTACTGCTACTGCTAGGACTATACAATGTCGATATTTGATTCAAGGATAATTTCAACGTTCGCAAATGGGCGAGACGTTTGAGCGCGGCCATCGGGAATGCATTCAGCTGATTCTCCGATATATCGATTTCCGCCATTGAATCGTCGAGTCCGACGAACGCCTTCTCGGGAATACGTTCCAATCGATTACCTTTCATATTCAACTTGACCAAACGTAATCCAAAGAAACTGTAGTCGTGCATTTCATGAATTTCATTGGAATCGAAGTCGAGTGCCATCAGTTTTTGCATTCCGGCGAGCGACTTTGTTGGAATCTGAAATGAAATGAGAAAAAAATGAAAAAATGAATAAAAAACGCGACTGAAAAGATGGAAAAGATGCTTTGAAAAGAGAGCGATTTAGTGCATTCATTAAAAGTTTACGTACGACTAAGAGTGGAGAGGATTCTTAGACATTCATTTGGCGGAGGAATATGAGGATGAAGGAAAAAAAATTGCGGAAGTAATTAATTTTTTTTTCAATCGTGGATGCGACGGATATTGAAATGACGACGTCCTGACGAATCCGTGTTTTCATTGGAGCAATTTTCTGTCGACTGCTTTCAATAAGTTGGCGACTTAATTACAATCATGTGGATAGTTGAGGATAATGTCGACTTAAGGGGATAATTTTTATTAAACGGGACCGTATATAGCCCCATGTCGGGCCATGGTCCGTTCACTCAGCCGTTTATAGGCAATTCCGAGTCAACGTTACATTGCATATCATTACGAAGTGTATACAGGGTGTCCGGAAACTGCCGCATAAACGCACCGGATTGCGATTCCTCAGTTGATTTCCAGCAAAAAAATAGTACGGAACATACCCCCTCAGCTTAACCCTTTAGCTGCCACAGGCATTTAAAGATTTTTGAAAAAACCATTTTCTTGCACGACTTAAAGCCTAATATCTCCAAAGCTAGATCAGCTAGAATATTGAAATAAAATGATTATTACAGCCAACAAATTTACCTATAAAATAAAACTAACCACACTAAAATCGGAGAAGAGGTTTGGTTTTTACAGAGCTTCAAAGTCAAATTTGCGTGATTTGACCCAAAAACAATCTTTTTTTCCATCTCAATTTTCTCCAACTTCTACCAAGGTGAGGTGCTTGTACGATTCTTTTAAAAATTGGCGCAAAGTCTCATAATCATATCTTTTTTACATCATTTTAATCTAGCTCCATTACTTCTAATAGTTTTTATACGTTAATTGTAGAAAACTAGGGTTAATTTTAGCTCGAATTCAATACAATTCAATTCACACTGCCTAAAGATCTTGTAACGAACCGTTTTCGACCTTCAGATGTCTACATCAAAGTTAATAAAAAAACGAGACCGAGGCTAATTTCGGGCGCGGCCGAAATTTGGATACCCTTCGCTCCCCTCGAGCTAAAAGTTTTTTCGGGCGTACCTATGATTTGTGTTCAGTCCTCCCCGCTTCCATGTTTTCCATGAATTTTCCCATAAGTGCCGTGGCGAAGTTTTATTGGGGGAAGCGGGGGACGTGGGTTTCTTATAAGAACCAGAAAGAGATGGGGGGGGGGTATGTTTGTGGCATCAATTAAAAAACATTTCTATGAGATTTGGTTGAAAGTGGTGGACAAATAAAAAAGTGATTTGGGGGTTGGGTTTATATGCCAGCCCAATGACCCCATGGTCCAATTTAATTCAATTTTGCATATGTTTTGTAACATCAATAAAAATACATTTCCATTAGGTTTGGTTGAAATTTGTGTCCAAATTAAAAAGTATTTTTTAGAAGAACCTTATTTTGGAGGTTAAGTTTGTATGGCAGCCCCACGACCCCATAGTCCGATTTCATTTATTTTCACGTTTGTTATGTGGCATCAATATAAATAATAATTTTCGGTGGTTTGATTGAAATTGGTGTGCAAATAAAAACACTTTTCTTAGAAAAATTTGATTTGGGGGCTAGGTTTGTATCGTAGCCCCATGACCACATGCTCCGACTTCATCTATTCATACATATCTTATGTGTCATCAATAGAAACACATTTGTGTGAAGTTTGGTTGAAATTAATGTATAAAGAAAAAAAATTCTTAGAAGAACTTAATTTGGGGAGCTAGGTTTGTATGACAGCCCCACGACCCCATGGTCCGATTTGATCCATTTTTACATATGTTTTGTGGTATTATTAGAAACACATTTGTGCGAAATTTTATTGAAATCGATGAGAAAATAAAAAAGTTTTTCTTAGAAGAGCCTAATTTGGGGGACTAGGTTTGTATGGCAGCCCCACGACCCCATTGTCCGATTTGGTTGATTTTTACATATGTTATGTGTCACCAATTAGAACACTTTTCTGTGAAATTTGATTGGAATTGGTGCACAAATAAAAAAGTTTTTCTAAGAAGAACCTAATTTTGGGGGTAGGTTTGTATGGCAGCCCCACGACCCCCTTGTCGGATTTCAGCGATTCAAACATACAAACTGCCTGCAACAAAAAGAAGCATATGTGCAAAATTTCAGCTCCATAGCTTTTAAATTGGCCGAGCAAAACGCGTCGCAACAGACAGACAGACAGACAGACGGACAGACGGACAGACGGACATCGTCCAATCGACTCAGCTCGTCACGCTGATCATATATATACATATTTTATATGGTCGGAGATGCTTCCTTCAATGCGTTACAAACTTCATGACAAAGTTAATATACCCTTTTTCGCTTAATAAGCGAAGGGTATAATAAAAATAGATACAAAAATAAATTGAATAGTAGACATCTGTGCGTCGGAATTGTTAATAATATTGGGTCAGCTGGTCCAAAAATGGCAAGCGGCCAACTTTACGGGGGAGTGGACACGACCAACTTCAAGGGAGTTGGGTGACGGCTGTCACATGGGGGACACGTTTTTTTTTGGAATTCGGGGAGTGGATGGTGGAAAGTCATGAGGAGGACCCGCGGTTGATGGTGATGAGAAAAAAAGGAGGAGAATGGCGAACGTGGTGTCCTGGATACCTTCCAAACATTCAGGATTACCCTGATAAAAAGATAAGTGCCGGTGTCAGTGTATGTTATGTTGAGTATTGTTAGTTTTGTTGCTTGTTGTCGTTTAAAATTGATTTCGGTCTTGTCGCCGCGTAATTTCATATATCGGCATGTTTCTCCCCATCGCGACATAGCTTAGCCCCCCCCCATTCCAGGGGCGAAATTTGATTTGTGAAGGGAGGCGCCCTATATTTTTGTTTTTTCGGCCGCGGGCGTCTCAGGACGGGTGTTTTTATTCTAATTTTAGTGGGTAAAGTTTGGCCGGGACCCGTCGCCATCCGGGTCCACGGAGCGCCAATAAGATGGCACCTGTGCGCGTCGGTTACTATTCGCGATATCTACCCCAATTTTAACCCTCATGTTGTGCTGTGGTACCTTTAGGCATGCGATATCCCTTTTTTTGTAAAAGGACAGGGGCAACGAGTGGCGCAAACCCCACCCGTATCTCCCGAACTGAGCTACAGCAAGCGCATGCCGCTGCTCGCTCGTTGAGGAGCCCTATCGTCATTGCCTAACCTGTACGGTTATAGAGGCATTGGCTCCGTCCCCTGGGCATCTTCGGATGGCCAAGTCCTTTCATTACAATCTGCAATTGGTAAAATCTATTCAAAGTATGTCGAGCCAAAATTAATCCTAGTTTTCTGCACTTAAGGTACTAAAACTGTTAGAAACAATGGAGCTAGAATAAAATGATGTAAGAAAGATATGATCGTAAGACTATGAGCAAATTTTTAAAAGAATCGTACAAGCACCTCACCTTGGCAGAAGTTGGAGAAAATTGAGATGGAAAAAAAGATTGTTTTTGGGTCAAATCACGGAAATTTGACTTTGAAGCTCTGTAAAAACCAAACCTCTTATCCGATTTTAGTGTGGTTAGTTTTATTTTAAAGGTAAATTTGTTGGCTGTAATAATCATTTTATTTCACTATTCTAGCTGGTCTAGCTTTGAAGATATTCGGCTTTAAGTGGTGCAAGAAAATGATTTTTTTCAAAAACCTTTAAATGCCTGTGTCAGCTAAAGGGTTAAGCTGATGGGGTATGTTCGTACAACTTTTTTGCTGGAAATCAACTGAGGAATCGCAATCCGGTGCGTTTATGCGGCAGTTTCCGGACACCCTGTATAATATTGCAAACACTATATATTTGCTATCCGCACATGTACGGAAATTTGGAACCACGCCGAGATTCGATCTCCGGACCTCTAGATTACTAGCATCGTAGAGTGTGACTCAACCAAGTGAGCCACAAAGCGGAAAAGTTGCTTAGAAAGTAGAATATTCTACGGTTGGATAAAAACAACAATTTATTTAAACAGATTGATAGCATAGTCTAAACGACATTGAAATAATCTATACGTTTTGAGTAATAGTCAAGTAGGATGAATAGTCTAGCAATTTCGCATTTCGAGCCTCCTTCGCCGTTTTATCATAGTTTATGGGATACCTTATTTACCAACAAAATGAATTCCTGGAAAAAGTAATTCACGTCAAGAAATAGAAAGTTTCAAATAGGACGGATAAAAACAAATGACGACCTCGCAAACCTATAACTATAACTATATTACGGAACCCCTGGGAAATAAAAAAAAAATTACATTTAAATTTGTTATGTTAAATGTTAATTTAGTGTGTTAACTAATATTTCTTCACATTGTTTTATTGATATTTGCTTAAAAACAAAAATTTTTAGAACAAAAGAAAAAGAAACTTTAGAAAGAGGGAATTATAAAAAGTCACCGTACACCAGGGGTGTCAAACTCAAAACCTGGCGCGGGCCCAATAAGACTCTCCTCAGGTTTAGGTGGGCCGCAGGAGGAAATGCCAAAAAATATTATGTAATCAAATTACGAAAGTTTATTACAGAATAGTACTTAAAATATAGCAGAGAGTCTAGATCACTATAGAGGCTTCGGGATTGTCCGTGAGAACCTCTTCCTTTCGAAAATGTACTTGAAGAATATTAAAAAATTAAGGCAAGGAGCAAAAACGTGAAAATATGATTGAACTTCAAGTAACCACAATTACATGATTTGCGCCAAATTTTGAACAGATGCTAAAAAATGTTTAACACCAGTCATCCGAGGTCGCCCAAAATAACAATGAGAGGCAAAATAGTAAGAATAAATTAATTTCAGCAGAAACGTGGCTAAAAGAGACAAAAAGTTGTTTGTGATATGGTTTTAAACAAACTCATGCATATTGGACTAAAAATCAGGCACTTAGGCTCAAATTATTATGTTGGAATTTCACATCCAGGTGACTTAGTCACCAATTCCAAGATTTCCGCAGTTTTTAAAGCTTTGTAATTTTTCCAAATAAATCTCATGTTCGGTAAAGCCAACCAATTTTTATACCCTTCGCTCATAGAGTGAAAGGGTATATTAACTTTGTCATGAAGTTTGTAACGCATTGAAGGAAGCATCTCCGACCATATAAAATATGTATATATATGATCAGCGTGACGAGCTGAGTCGATTGGACGATGTCCGTCTGTCCGTCTGTCCGTCTGTCCGTCTGTCTGTCTGTTGCGACGCGTTTTGCTCGGCCAGTTTAAAAGCTATGCAGCTGAAACTTTGCACACATGCTTCTTTTTGTTGCAGGCAGTTTGTATGTTTGAATCGCTGAAATCCGACAAGGGGGTCGTGGGGCTGCCATACAAACCTACCCCCCAAAATTAGGTTCTTCTTAGAAAAACTTTTTTATTTATGCATCAATTTCAATTAAATTTCACACAAATGTGTTTTCATTGCTGACACACAATATATGTAAAAACCGACAATGGGGTCGTGGGGCTGCCATACAAACCTAGACCCCCAAATTAGGTTCTTCTAAGAAAAACTTTTTTATTTTCTCATAGATTTCAATCAAATTTCGCACAAATGTGTTTCAAGTTATATCACAAAACATATGTAAAAATTGACCAAATCAGACCATGGGGTCATGGGGCTGTCATACAAACCTAGCTCCCCAAATTAAGTTCTTCTAAGAATTTTTTGTTATTTATACACCAATTTCAACAAAACTTCACACAAATGTGTTTCTATTGATGACACAAAACATATGTATGAATAGATGGAGTCGGACCATGTTGTCATGGGGCTACCATACAAACCTAGCCCCAATCAAACCTCAGAAAATTATATTTCTATTGATGCCACATAACAAACGTGGAAATAAATGAAATCGGACTATGGGGTCGTGGGACTGGCATATAAACCCAACCCCAAAATTAGGTTCTTCGAAGAAAAACTTTTTTATGTATCCGCCATTTTCAACCAAATCTCATAGAAATGTGTTTTAATTGATGCCACAAACATACGTAAAAATTTATGGAAATGCCATGCGTTCGTAGGGCTGCCGTACAACCCCCCCCCCTTTGGTTCTTCTAAGAAACCCACATCCCCCGCTTCTCCCATTAAATCTTCGCCACGGCACTTATGTGAAAATTCAAGGACAAGGAAAAGCATGGAAGCGGGGAGGACTAAACACAAGTCCTAGATACGCCCCAAAAAACTTTTAGCCCGAGGGGAGCGAAGGGTATCCAAATTTCGGCCGCGCCCGAAATTAGCCTCGGTCTCGTTTTTAACTGCATTTCGGGGCAGACCAGTTATATGAAAAGACTAAGTATCGTCCTGTACAAAAAAGATGAGCTGTCTTATAAAATCAAATAAACCAGCCTCAAATTGTTGGTAGTATTTAGAGAAAAAAAAAAACCCAAAATAATCTTGCATAGGCCACGAGTTTTAGTAATTTTTGTAGGCTTCAGTTCAATTTCTGAATTTGTTCACCTTACCAATTTCACAATTTTTGTGCAGATACAGATTGTGCTGCTTCGACATGGCCGCGTGTTTGACACGTCTGCCGTACATATATTTCATATTATTTTATTGTTACTCAATTTTTGCATATCGTATAAAATATCGAAGAGTTTGGGGGGTAACCTTTTCGGTGGACAACTTTTATACGTCGATGTAACATGGACTGGATCGATTTGGCCGAGCCCTGTCATGTTATTTTGTCACTTTTTAAGGTAGAGAAGTTCATCAAATGCTTAATAAAAAAAGCGTTAAAGATTCATTTATTTGTTAACTATAATTAGTCCTCTAAAAATTGTGTTTTGAAGATACAAAGTTCTTGCGAAGCTTTGAAGAGCTTTGATACAAGATGCTGCCACCTCTGCCTGTTAGCAGCCATCGCCTTTAGCTAGTCCCACGATTTGAATATAGATTTTCCCTCTGCCTCAACAGACATTGCCCATGTATTTTTGGGTCGTCCCACACGACAGCTTGCATTGGTTCCCTGAGGATTCCAATCTCGGCCTGGTTTCCAAGGTTTTTTGGCTCTTTTCGAAGTGTGTGACTTATCCCCTGCCACTTCCGCCTTTTGATGTCGATGCCTATCCTATTTTGGCGAGTAATTTTGATGAGGTCGTCGTTAGATATTACCTCAGGCCAGCCAATTCGTAGGATGCGTCGTAAGAACTAATTCACGAAAGTTTGCAGTTTAGTTGTAATGTTACTAGTCACCTTCCACGCGGAACACCCAAATAAAAGCACACAATGTAAGTAAAACTCTCGACTGGACAATTGTGCTTTGTCAAGCCCAGGTATTTAGTCTTAGCGGCATTCATTTTTAATGATTTGAGGTGTTTAAGAGAAGGCAAATGTCGTCAGCGTAGTCCAGGTGCTGAAGGTAATCAAATAATATCCACCTGATACCCTTACTTTTACCGTCGCCTAGAGCGTTACAGATCACGTCGTTGATGGTAATAAGGAACTACATTGGCGATAAAAACAAAGCCTTGTTTAACTCCATTATTCACCTCAAAAGGACAAGAAAATTTGCCCATGTGCAAAAGATAACATTGGGCTCTGTTATAGGACTCCTTCGCTACATGAAGGACGAGACAGGGAGGAGACAGATTTCATGCTAATTATTGCAATCCTTGAGATTTTCTTTCTTATAGAATTTAATAATTACGCCCTTCTTCCATTCTTGAGGGAGAGTCTCGGTTGTCCAACACTTTTGGATCAGGGCAAGAAGAATATCCTCTGTCGCGTTCAAATCCGCTCTCAAAACTTTCATGGGGATACCGTCTGCCTCCGGGGCTTTACCAGCTTCCATGATTTAAGTGCCTTAGTTATTTCCAGCTTGAATGGTACACCGGTATTAATTCTGGCCATTTGCGGAAGACTTACTGCCTCCGATGGAGGTGGACTTGAAGGGTTAAAGTTGTTGTTAAGGACCTCCATGAAATACTCTCTCCAACGACACAGTTGTTGTTCATCTGTGACCAGCAGAGACCCGACTTTATCTTTTACAGGATGCTCGTGGGTAAAAGATTTGCCCGTCAGTGGCTTTATGAGCTTGTAGGGGTTCCACTGTCACCGCGGAAAGCCGCATCTTCTGCCTCCAACGCTAACGCGTTGATGTTGTACGCTTCTCTACTCTACCCTCTTTTTTTGAAGAGAACTGTATTCGGTCGGTTCTCAGTAGTTGCTTGACTGTACTGTTAGTAGCCGAGTTTAATTACTCTTTAATTCTCTTCCGTGCAGTTATCAGAGACCATGTATCGTCGTTGATAAATGGTCTCCTACCTCGCAGAAGTCTGTCCACAAATATTTCGCCACACGATTAAACGCGTCCTTCACGATGTTCTATGTTCTATAGGCTTTTGCACATTGAATCATGGCAATACCCGCTCGTTTTGTGTGCAGCACCCCGCTTTGCTCTGACGTCCCTGAGACAATTCCCCCATGTTTTGGAGATGGCAATATTGTCAACCTGGTTTTCTGTTCGGCCATCTGTAGATATCCAGGTTGCTAAATGGCAAGGATTGTGTGTGAAGAGGGTGCCGCCAATGACAAGCTGACGTAAGTTACAGAACTTCACGAACAACTCACCATTGTCGTTCCTGACACCCAGACCGTGATCCACCATTGCCAGATCCAATTTTAGCATTGAGATCCCCCATAATAAAATTTTATGTCACCTCTGGGACCCTTAACAAAGGTGTCGCCCAGCAGGCGGTAAAACGCGTTATTTCCATGCTGGTGGGCTGACTCAGTCGGGCGTAGCACTGAATTATATCTTGTTTCGCTCAGTCAAGTCAAGATTCTATACGGTCATTTTCCGTTCGACTTCCGTGAGTCTCGTACTACTGCACTCACCCCACATCGTTAGAACGTTCGAAAAACTAATCATAGTTCGTTGTTTGTACCCAAATGTCGTTATTAGTAAATCAGTCTGTGGTATCTCGTTCAATGTTTCGAGAGTAATTTAGCTTCAGGTATGCAAGTTACAAGCCTACATACCCTATCCCTCAAGTCGCCTTCTACGATAAGCCGGGAACACTGTGGCATAATTCTAAACCCAAAACCACAGGGGTCAATTTTTGTTAAGCCTCGTACATAATATATACCCCACAATCAATGTTGCGCGCAATTGTATAAATTTTTACGAAACCCAGGAGAGTTTTATTCTCTCCTGCCCCTTTAGTCGCCTTCTACGACACGCCAAGGAAAGCGGTGGCCTTATTCTTGACCTATGCCTGTGGCATATGACAACCAAAATTTTGTTAGAAAACTGTTTCAAAATTTGAAAAAGGCAATTCCAGAGTGTCCTTTATTCTTTTAACGATAAATGGCGTAGTGACGAAACACAGAAAATATGGACTTTCGGCGGCGAAATATTTTCTTGAATGAGGTTGGCTAGGCAACATGATGCCAAACATAGGTGACTAGGAATCTTAGAAAACAATTTGGATTTTACTCAGGGAATAATTTAAATTTCGAAAGTCTAGGCTACGCAAAACGCGAAATTACAGAATCTAGTGGTGTTAACCCTTAGATGACCGACAAGGTTTCTGGGTACCTATAGCGCTTCCAATTTGAGCCATTTGAATATGGTACAATCGAACCGGCTCAGGTCCGTTGACTTCTCCAATCAATATGTTTAGAAGCAAATGCAATGTGTTTCAAACTATTTCCTTACAATTGCCTATCATAACCAGCCGGCTAAAGTTCTATTTGGCGGTGAAACCCATCTATGTTCACTGGCAACTTCATGTATTAAGAGCAATATACACGTTATCTGCGAATTCACTGGAAATGAGAACGATATTAAATTTTTCATTTCATTTGTTGGTGAAGACCTTTAGGTTCTGGCAAATTCAATTTAAAAGGGTAATAAAAACAAAAATCATCGCTACACTTTCTTGTAATCAGTGGCAACTTTTGGTATTAGTGTGTTATTTATAGGTACACGTGGGATTTTACCAATTAAATTTTGTTCGATTCTGGGAAGTTCTTGTGATTATTATATATAAAGACTTCGCTGCAATCACACCTATATCCTACATTCATTCAGTTCTAGGTGTTGTACTAGTTAAACGCATCTTAGCGCTAAAAGTAGTATCATAAATACGCCAGGAAATTTGAACAAAAATTTGGCCAAACTTCGGAAAAATTAGGGGAAAGCTGGATTTTTGCATGAGCCTTCCTTTAGAGGTCGTAAACATGACCCTAAAAGTTCCCGTCTATACGAGTGCCGCTAGCGGTGCTACAGAGGGTTAAAGACCCTCGAAAACAGGTTTTTCTGAATATCTTGATAACGGTAGCATATACAAAGAAGTGGTGTATGACAGATTTTAAGCTCTTGTGCTTTTTCAATAAACAGTGGAAATACCGAATACTTTCGGGCACTCCTAACGGTGCCAGGAGGTCTAACGGTATTTTTATCATATTTTACGAAAATCTCTATAACGGTAACTCGTGCTAAAAACGTTTGTATGGAAAATTTGTAGTCTATTGAGTTTTGAAGAAAGTGGCCAAATTTAATATCAATACACACAGCCTCAAGAGCGCTATGGGGGTTCAAACCTTAAAAAAGGTGTTTTTGGGGTTTTTCGTGAATGGCACTAAGACGGGGGAGTGTGCTCGATGGTCTTCTAGGAGAAATTTGTAGCTTCTGTAGCTGTCAGTAAGACGCCAAAAGTCCCCAAAGATGGGAGCCCCCCTTACGAAGCTATGAGGGTCCAAACATTCAATAAAGCAGTTATTGAGGAATATCTCTGTAACGGTAACGTGCACTGAAAACTGTTAAATATCGAATTTGTAGCTTATACAACGCTTAACTAAATATCCGAATTTCAGATCGATGCGTGCAATGCTAACGGCGCTATGAGGGTCCGAACAGTATTTTTCGATTTTTCGTGAATTTCTTCATAACAGGAACATATTCGGGAAGAAGGCTTGTAACAATTTGTTGCTTCTGCAACCTCAACATAAAATTCCAAAACGGCTCATCTATACGGGAAACGCCAAGGAAGCTATGAGGGGTCAAAGTTAGACAAAAAACCGCTTCTGGGAAATTTGTGAATAACGGTAACCTCTTGAGAGAACCAATCTGAGATAAATTTGTAGCTTCTGTGACTGTTAGTAAGAGGCCAAAAGTCCCCACCGATGGAAGCCCCCTTAGGGAAGTTATGAGGTTCCAAACATCCAAAAATGCAGTTTTTTGGGAATATATCTATAACGGTAATGTGCACCGAAAACTGTTATATGGCGAATTTGTAGCTTATACAATGCTTAATTAAATATCTGATTTTCAGATTGATACACGCAATGCTAAGGGCGTAATGAGAATCCGAACTATACAATTTCGGTATTTTTGGTTATTTTCCTGAAAATTTCTGTAACGGTAAAGTATACCGGAGACAGTATGTAGAAAATTGTTGTCTCTATGGTTACAAATAAAATGCTCCACCGATTTGAATGCACCTGATGCAACCTTACGTGCATTAAAACGTTTACACTAACTAATTTTTAAGGCAGGTATGTGTAGTATGTAGTATGTAGGGTATGTGTGCACGTATGGTTGCCTCAGGTGCATTCAAATAGGTGGAGCATTTTATTTGGAACCATAGAAACAACAAATTTCTACAGACTGTCTCTGGTATACGTCACCGTTACAGAAATTTTCAGGAAAATACCTAAAAATATCGAAATTGTACAGTTCAGACGCTCAAAACGCACTTCGCATTGCGCGCATCAATCTCATATTCGGATATTTATTTAAGCGTTGTAGAAGCTACAAATTGGCCATATAACAGTTTTCGGTGCACATTACCCTTATACAGGGTGTCCCGTTCATGGTGGAGAATCTTTTAATGGTAGATAGTGTGGCTCATTTGGGGAAAATTAATGTTCTACGAGACACCTCTATTTTGAACCGTTACAATGTAAAAGCACTTTTTGTAAATTGTGTCAAAATACCTGACTTGCCGAGCTAAATCAAAATTTGCCAAACCACCAAACATATCATCCGAGATATGACTTCACTTTCCGAAACTACATAAAATTTCCTATAAAACGACACCTCGTCCGTTACGAAGTTGCTCGTATCTTCCGCGATACACCAGTTCAAACTATGAAGAAATTTTAAAATCGGTTTTTCATGCAAAATTCAAATGATAAAATCGTAACGGTACTTTGAACTGACAAATCTGCAAAGTTGAAAAAAGTTGCCTCATTATGTTAGCTCTCGAACGACATATACAAATTAAGGGCTCACGATTTGAAAATTTGCGAATTTAACGTTTGAAAGGTAAAAAAATGTGGTTTTCGTGTAATGCAAATCATCTGATATGTTGAAGATAAATTTGTACGATCAACACAGTTCATTTTGTTGGGCGAAAAAACTTACACTTACACTTACTAAGATGGGAAACGGTTTTTTGATTAATTTTGACCCCTCATAGCTGCCTTGGGCGTGTTCACATAGATGAGTTCTTTTGCATTTTAATTTGAAGTTACAGAAGCAAGAAATTGTTACAGGCTTCTATCCTGAATGCGTTCCCGTTATGAAGAAATTCACGAAAAACCGAAAAATACCGTTTTTGTACGGTTCAGACCCCCATAACGCCCTTAGAATTGCACGCATCGATCTGAAATTTATTTATATTTAGTTAAGCGTTGTATAAGCTACAAATTCGCAATGTAACAGTTTTCAGTGTACACAGCAAAAAAAATGCCGGGTATTCGAGCAAGAAAATCCGATAGGATAAAAAAGCTGAATTATTTCGGAGTAAACATGCTCAAAATAACACCGCCATCAGGGATTTTATTAGAAAAGAATCCGAAACGGACGAAACTCCTAAATTAAAACCTTTTTCGGACAAATTGCAAGGAATATCCCATTTGGTATTGACTATTACACCTATCGGATCAATTTCGCAACATGTTCAATCAAGTTATTGTGCTGGGGCTAATTTCATCCGATTTAGGTATTTTGTATCCACCAATCAGAGTGAATTTGGTGGTAGAGCGACATCACATGTTGTATAAATTACAAACTCCATCAGATAGTCTGGTTGGCTTAGTAGGTAGGGCGTTCGTCTACAAATCATAGGATCGCGGGACACGGGATCGAATCCCACTGTAGGTAGGAAAATTTATTATGCATTTTACGGTGTAAATATATATAGAGAGGTTTTACAAATCTCATTTATGAGTTACATGTTCCTTCCTTGTGAAAATTGTGTTTTTTTTTTCTAAAAATATCGAGAATCACTCCTTTCGGTGTTAATGAAAATATTCTTCTGAGTTCAAATTATTACACCAAAAGGATAAAATCATTACATTCGTTCGGAGCCTTTAGCAATACCTTGCTTCGAGTTTTATGCCAATATTATCCGATTCGGATGGACACTATTCGACACCGATTCGGAGTGAAAATCACTCCGATTTTTTTGCTGTGTACGTTATCGTTATAGAGATATTCCCCAAAAACTGCTTAATTGAATGTTTGGACCCTCATAGCTTCATAAGGGGGATTCCATCTTTGGGGACTTTTGGCGTCTTACTAACAGCTACAGAAGCTACAAATTTCTCCTAGAAGACCATAGAGCACACTCCCCCGTCTTAGCGCCATTCACGAAAAACCCCAAAAAACACATTTTTTAAGGTTTGAACCCCCATAGCGCTCTTGAGGCTGCCTGTATTGATATGGAATTAGGCTGCTTTTTTCAAAACTCCATAGACTACAAATTTTCTCTACAAAAGTTTTTAGTACGAGTTACCGTTATAGAGATTTTCGTGAAATATGTTAAAAATACCGTTAGACCTCCTGGCACCGTTAGAAGTGCCCGAACGTATTCGGTATTTCCATTGTTTATTGAAAAATCACAAGAGCTTCAAATCTGCCATACACCACTTTTTTGTATATGCTACCGTTATCGAGATATTCAGAAAAACTTGTTTTCGAGGGTCTTCTACCCTCTGTAACACCACTAGCGGCACTCGCAGAGACGGGGACTTTTAGGATCTTGTTTAGGACCTCGAAAGGAATGCTCATGCTTTTGCATGCATCCAGATTTCACCTAATTTTTCCGAATTGAAATGCCAATTTTCCTGGGGTAAAAGTAATAAGTATCGGAAAAATTAGTGCTTGGGATAAAATAGACCTGATGATAAGCCGGTAAATTGATTTTCAATGCATGGGTGCCAGTGAGTAGAGGTTGCAGCCGTGGAGAATTTGGCCAGATTTTTGGAGCAGGATGATGAAGATGATCCCTTTGCCGACGAGAACCGCGATGATGGGTGTATTTCGAATGAACTCGCGTCTGATGCCGAAATCGAAGTGACAGATTATTCAGATTTATCGGACGATGAAGACCTGTTTGCAAACCTATGCTTGTCCAATTCCGAATAAAAGGCCTCATTTTATTTTCAGGAGCTACACATAGTATGCTGATCCACTTGCTAGTGGCCGCATTCGAGCTCATAACATCGTCAACTATACCAAACATCGTCCAGGGTCTGCTCCTGGAAATATTTCGGATCGTTTGGGAATTTTCAAGTCAATAATCACTGATAAGATCGCTTATATCATTATCCGCGAGACGAATAGTTAGATAAATAAAAGCGCAACAAAGTGGAATTCTAAAAACCTAAATTTTAGACCCTGAACGAATTTCACGCTTATATATAGGGACTTTGGTGTATTCGATTTGCCATCAGTCGCATTCGGATCCGCAGCGATAGGTACACATTTACCTTTATATAAAGTAGCCATGCCCAAAAATCTCTTCAAAGCAGTAAACAGAATCATTCGATTTGATATTATCAACACTTGAGAGGCGAGGCTTCAGGAAAGCAAGGCTGCTGCAATAGACGACATTTACATAATGGTAATTGCCAATTTGGAGAATGCCTATACACCACATTAGTCCCTGATTCTGGACGAGCCATTGTTCCTCTTTTGAGGCCGAACTCGCTTTCCGCAGTACCTACATACCGTCAATACCGCCAAAAGACGGTATCAAAATATAGTGGCTTTGCGAAGCACAATCGTATTGCCCCTTAAAAGGGATGATTTACAATGGAAAACAGGCGGAGAACGGCAAACCAACCAGGGAGAAAAAGTATGGTCATAGTTAGTGAACCGCCATGAAAGAAGTAGACGATCTATAACGGCGATAATTTTTTTCACGACATTAGAGTAGGCCATCCATTACGTCACAAAGCACAAATGCCGCTTCACCATTGGCTCCACGCGGATATCGACGTTTTTGCCGTTTGTGCCTTGACTCAACAAATAAACAACGCAAAACTTGTTATTTTTGCTTTGTCTGCTGTATGTATGTGTAGAACACTGAACTGGCTTGAAAAGATGCAATACATGCAGCTCTAGAAACAAAAGTGCCTTAACATCATTGGCAAAAAAAAAGAAAAACCAGAAAACCAAATATATTAGGTAAATAAATATATAATTAAAAGAGAAAATAAATTGTTTATTCTTTAATTCAAACTGCTTACTATATTTCTTTTTACTACTAAGCATTTAACATTCAACGTAAAAAAATGATAATTCAATAAATGTTCACCGATGAAACTATAATAAGCATCATCGTATAGTGTAGGTCGCTGGGGAGCTTGTTGGGTGTTAATCGTTGGAAAATTCGTCGGTCATCTGAGGGTTAATAATGACACTTATATGTGGGTGTTGTAGTTTCGTATATCAAATGCCCGAAATTGCAGTCTCAACAGCATTGTGCGGATGATAGTGCAGTCATATTAGCATTTCAAATAGAAAACGAGACCGAGGCTAATTTCGGGCGCGGCCGAAATTTGGATACCCTTCGCTCCTCTCGGGCTAAAAGCTTTTTCGGGCGTACCTATGACTTGTGCTCAGTCGTCCCCGTTTCCAAGCTTTTCCTTGAATTTTGACATAAGTGCCGGGGTGAAGATTTGTTGGGGGAAGCGGGGGACATGGGTTTCTTACCTAACCTAATTTGGGGGTTGGGTTTGTATGCCAGCCCCATGACCGCATGGTCCGATTTAATTCATTTTTGCATACGTTTTGTAACATCAATAAAAATACATTTCCATGAGGTTTGGTTGAAATTTGGGTCCAAATAAAAAAGTATTTTTTAGAAGAACCTAATTTTGGGGGTTAAGGTTGTATGGCAGCCCCACGACCTCATAGTCCGATTTCATTTCTTTTCACGTTTGTTATGTGGCATCAGTAGAAGTATAATTTTATGAGGTTTGATTGAAATTGGTGTGCAAATAAAAATGTTTTTTCTTAGAAAAATTTGATTTGGGGAGCTAGGTTTGTATGGTGGCCCCATGGCCACATGGTCCGACTCCATCTATTCATACATATGTTTTGTGTCATCAACAGAAACTCATTTGTGTGAAGTTTGGTTGATATTAGGGTATAAATAAAAAAAAATTCTTAGAAGACCCCATGGTCCGATTTGGTCCATTTTTACATATCTTTTGTGGTATCACTAGAAACTCATTTGTGCAAAATTTGATTGAAATTGATGAGAAAATAAAAGTTTTTCTTAGAAGAACCTAATTCGGGGGACTACATAGGTTTGTATGGCAGCCCCACGACCCATTGTCCGATTTGGTCGATTTTTACATATGTTGTAAATCTAGTATCCTTTTTTGTCCTTTTTGGGACTTTTCTGATCAAATTTTTTTTAGCAAAACCAGTTGTAGATTCCTGGGAGCCCACTGATCTAAAAGCAACAAAAATTAGCCTTACTCTATTTTTTTCTATTTGGAGGCCTGAATTGGGATATTTTGACTGCACTATGATAGGCTTTTAGAATCTATGTCTCAGAATAACGCAGACCACCAGCCAGACTGAAATCTTTCTAAAATTGCGATTGTGATCAGGCGCTGCTAAGTTAACACCTTCAACACACAGAATGGCAGTCTTACTTCAGGCGATCCGTCCTGAAATCGGGCTTCAGAGTGCATGCCAGGCACTATCTGAGAATATTTAAGAAAACGATAGGGTATTAGTCAGAAAGCTTAAATTTAAGTTTGCACCACTTGAAAAATTTTCTAACGGTACTTATGAAGGTTTTTGTCTTGTTTGGGTTTCCTGCGTATATCTCCGCTGCTAATGGTAGCATTTCCAAAAGAATGCCGCCGAATTGTTTGGTACAAAATTCCCTTCATCTTTGGCATAGCGAGTGTTCACTATAAAGCAGTAGGTAAAATGTTACAGCGTGTCAAAGTTGAAAAAACAGTTTTACAAATCAGTTTTTTGCAAATAAGTCGATAACGGTGAATTTTCGCGCAAAAATTAATAAGAATGGACTTGTACTTTATTGGATTCTCTACAATCCAGAAAAAAGTTTAAGTCGATACGATCAGCCCCAGCCGAGATATACCCGAAAGAAGGTGAGCATTCCGAAGTAATTATGCGTTATACATACTTATAGGTATAATTTGTTGCAG
The DNA here is from genome assembly GCA_949715475.1 of Microchrysa polita. Taxonomy (NCBI): domain Eukaryota; kingdom Metazoa; phylum Arthropoda; class Insecta; order Diptera; family Stratiomyidae; genus Microchrysa; species Microchrysa polita. The sequence continues at coordinate 54,846,148 of OX454417.1, forward strand.
ATGCAGTTAGGATGGTGAGTTGCGCTCTTTATTTGAGCTACCCCTGTAGGCTTCGAAATTGGTATCTATTTGTATTTGTAATACAGTAGCGGAAATTGAATTGAATTTGAAGGTTTCCCGAAATGGGATAAAGTAATTTACTTTCTTTTTATTTTGGATGGCTTATTTAGTGATGAGGGTAGGTTTTTATTATCTTCTTCAGTAGAATCTACTTGGTTGTGGAAGGGGGACCAAAGTTGGAAGATCATAAATGTCATCGTAGTAATCTTCATCATTTATGTCTTCGGTTATGACTGCGACATTTGAGCATATATTCCCACAACAAGTTCTACAGATATTGGTACATGCGAGCCCTGCCTTCCTACAACCACATGTCCCACAGTTTTTATTACACGAGCAAGAAATAATATTTAAGAAGTATGATGGGATGATTTCTCCCGAAATCATCAAAGGCTCCAATCCCACCTGGGTTCGCTTCCAGCGCAAGTTTTCTGGTTTTAAAACGTTGCCGAGCCATGTCTGTATACAGGGTGTCCGCAAACTGCCGCATAAACGCACCAATTTTCGCCAACTTCTGCCAAGGTGAGGTGCTTGTACGATTCTTTTTAAAATTGGCGCATAGTCTTACGATTATATCTTTCTTACATCATTTTGATCTAGCTCCATTACTTCTAACAGTTTTTATACGTTAAGTGTAGAAAACTAGGGTTAATTTTAGCTCGAATTCAATACAATTCAATGCACACTGCCCGTAAAGATCTGCAATTGGTAAAATCTATTCAAAGTATGTCGAAATCGAGCCAAAATTAACCCTAGTTTTCTGCACTTAAGGTACTAAAACTGTTAGAAATAATGGAGCTAGAATAAAATGATGTAAGAAAGATATGATCGGAAGACTATGCGCCAATTTTTAAAAGAATCGTACAAGCACCTCACCTTGGCAGAAGTTGGAGAAAATTGAGATGGAAGAAAAGATTGTTTTTGGGTAAAATCACGCAAATTTGACTTTGAAGCTCTGTAAAAACCAAACCTCTTATCCGATTTTAGTGTGGTTAGTTTCATTTTACAGGTAAATTTGTTGGCTGTGATAATCATTTTATTTCACTATTCTACCTGGCCTAGCTGTGGAGATATTAGGCTTTAAGTCGTGCAAGAAAATGAGTTTTTCAAAAATCTTTAAATGCCCGTGGCAGCTAAAGGGTTAAGCTGAGGGGGTATGTTCCGTACAACTTTTTTGCTGGAAATCAACTGAGGAATCATAATCCGGTGCGTTTAGGCGGCAGTTTTCGTACACCCTGTATAGTGGTACGTTCGTAAGGAATGATGATCAGCGGCTGATTCGGTGGAAAGCAAAGCAGCAAGATCCGCTTTAATTTTCGTTCCTGCGCGAGCAAAAATTTTGAAGCGGAAACGGCTTAGTGATGTGTCGTTACGTGTAGTTCCGTACAAGGCAACGAAAGCATTCTTTCCGATAGTGCATATAGTGTTTGCATCTGAGCACTCTGCTTTCAAAGCCTGGAGCGATTGTAAAACGCGAGTATGTTCCTTCTTCTTTAAAAAGGAGAGAAGCCTAGTTTTCCCATATCTAAAAACGGCCGAAGTCGTATCACACCCTGTGAAGGCGTGAAGAAAAAGTATATGCTCTGAATATGGTGTTTGAAACCTGTTGATGAATACAAAATTGTATTTTCGTATCCACGCTCCATTTTTTAAAATAGACGTTCTAGACAGGATATCCAATACCTGACAATATAACCAGCAGATCAAGGTCATCTCCAACGATGAAAATTGCGCCAAACTTGGACGACATGCGAAAAGCCGTTTGAACAATTTGTGTATCCGCATCCTCTACAGACTGGGATACTAGGAAACCATGATTCCTTAAATACTTTTGCAGTATAGTATATCAACAAATCGCTTCTTTTTTCTTTAATTGGCTAACAATGCCTCCTGCTTTATACCTCTGAAGATTGTGGTCTCGTCAAAAATAAATTCAGCTTACTGTTGAATTATTGAATTTTCCGACATGATTGATTCATTAGAACACTATTCACATTTCTCAAAATTTCTTCATGCTCCCTATGACCACATTCAATGCATCTCTCGTTTTTTCACTTCAACAACATCACCTTCGTTTAAGGATTTTGCACAAACGAAACAAAAACTCATGGCGAAACTAAACCAGCGCCCGCTCTAGCACTTATGCCGCCCCGGGCAAGAGGACAAATTGCCGCCCCTTAGGTTCAGCAACAGAAACAGATTGATAGTAGATAGTACATATAATGTCGTTGTTGTTGTAGAAGCGATTTAACATGTTTTTTATTCTTGAATCGGGTGATTTTGGCAAACATTTGTTTTCGACTAAAACACTCAACACATTTTAGAAAACTCCAGTCTCGAAAATGGTACGCCAAAAAATGGTGGAGCCGATAAACATTAATTAGCCGGGTCTTTTCGTGTTCGAGATTCTTCAATGGTTTCAACTTGGGTGGCTTATTTTCATAAATGCATCATTTCGCCAAATCCCGATATTAGCATGTCCGGAAACATATTAGGGAGGACTGCTATTGTGCCTCTGGCAATGTATACTGTGTTCCATCACTTATCTTGCTGAAATCCTAACTAACTTGTCCGAAATTTGCCCACTCATTGCTTAAAGAATCAATGGATTCATTCGCGAGTAGATCGGGCGAATTGAAGTTGAATTGCTGCCAAATGTGCACAGAAGTTTTCCAAAATTCCACAAAAGAAATTGTGTTGGCCGCAACCACACTGATCGGGGCTTGCGAAACCACGCGAAAAAGATCAAAGCTGTAGACAACACCCGCCTAGGAGTGATGGTTCGGTCGATAGCAAAACAAGCAATTGCGGCATATCGCATGTGTTTGCAATATTAAAGTTACGTGCTATAATTTCGTCCTTTATTTCAAAATCAAGAAGCCCTTCCCTTTGACGAGAATTAGGAAATTAGGGTAAGAAAAACTTTAATTCTGATGAAAGGGAGAGTAACTAAATGTTCTACTGAAATTAGCACACAATTCTCCAATAAGTTTCTTTTTAAATAAGAGGAAAGAGCTTAATCAGCACATAACTTTGATAAAATCACAGACGTAAAATTTAGGCAAATCTCACTTAACATTTTAAGATTCTAAATGCAGTATGTACTTCGTATCCAATGTGTATCTTAAAAGCTTAGCCAGAACTTTGTATCTTTAAAACACATCTTTTCCAAGAGAACTAATGATACAGTTGATAAATTCAAAAATTAACACGTTTCTTAAAGAAGAAATTGATTTGAAATTTGAGTAACCAAAACCCTCTCCTTTTTATTTCATCTGTAGTTGTCATGGTTTCATTTCCAATAAATAGCAGATAATGATTAACTTTTCCTTTCGGCTTCTCGATTTTTTTTAGCCAAAAAGCCGCCCCTAAAACTTGGCGCCGCGGGCGACCGCCCGGCTTGCCCCCCCTTAGAGCGGGCGCTGACTAAAAAAACAAACAAAACTATTTCGAAAAAAAACCGAAGTTTGTAAAATTGACTTTCATTTACAGGCGTGTCGCGTAATGAACATATCATCTCTCTCTATCTGCAGCGAAAGACAATTGGCCGCCAAGTAAAGCCCAACTGAATGTTGGTACCTACCCGTAGAATGTATTGCTATCTCAGATTGTCGACTTTCTCTTGGGCATATCTCGGTTGTGGATGATCGTTTCGATTTAATTTTTTTCTGGATTGTAGGGAATTCAATAAGCTACAAGTCATCTTTGATCAATTATTGCGTGAAAATTCATCGTTATCGACTTATTTGCAAAAAAAAACTGATTAACAAAACGGGTTTTTTCAATTTGACACGCTGTAGCATTTTATCTACTGCTTTGAGATGAACAGTCAGTATACAAAAGGTGAAGGCAATTTTGTACCGAACAATTTGGGGTCTTTCTTTTGAAAGTCCAACCATCAGGAGTGGAGATATACACAAAAAAACCCAAACAAGACAAAAACCCTGATAAGTATCGTTAGAAAACTTTCCAAGTGGTGCAAACTTAAATTTAAGCTTTAAGACTAAGCCCCTACCGATTTCTAAAATAATCTCAGACAGTGCCTGGCATGCACTCTGATTTTATCAAACGCCTGGAGTATCTGGAAATTTTCATACGTAAAACATCGATTTTTTATGGAGTAGCAATAAGAAAAAAATGAACCGTGATAATAGGCCAGGGGTGGAAAGTCAAGCGCCACTAACTGCTCTGTCCTTGCCAACCTTCCGGGCTACGCCCATGATTCCCGAGACGACGCATTTATGAAAATAAGCCACGGACGTTAAAACCACTGATGAAATCCAGCCAATTGCGCGTGCTTAAGAGGGTTTGTTTTTATTCTATATAGAAAATTTTGTTCTTAAGCAAATATCCATAAAATAATGTGTAGAATAGTTCACACTCTTAAACATTTCAGATAACAAATTTCAATGTATTCTACTTCCCATGGGTTCCGTAATATGCAGTTTTTTTTACAATGTGTAGGGAGACTTTTTCCGGCAAGTGAATGTCAAATTTCCTTTTTAAGGTAAGTACTATGTTCAATTTAAGATAAATGTGCACTCGCGGTCTGATTGATTGAACGAACCCTTTTCCCTGTGAAATAAAGTGCAACTGAATTATTTTCGCTGGCGAAATGTCAAAAATCGGTGTGGAGACTTTCGTATGAACTGAGTTCCACGAAGTGAGTTTGTTTTCACAATCATCAAAATTTTGACAGTATTTGCATGAATTTCAAGTAAACTGACGATGTTAGTACCTACTTTTACGCTTTAATAGCAACGAAATTCTCTATTAACTGCAGCCCAACCTGAAAGATACTTTACTGGAAAAATTGCATCATTTGGTTGAAATTGGTGCACAAATAAAAAAAGTTTTTCTTAGAAGAACCTACTTGGGGGGGGGGGGGGTGGGTAGGTTTGTATGGCAGCCCCATGGTTCGATTTGATCCATACTTACATATGTTTTGTGTTATCAATAGAAAAACTTTTGAGTGAAATTTGGTTGAAATTGGTGAATAAAAAAGTTTTTCTTAGAAGAACCTAATTTGGGGAGTTGGGTTTGTATTATTTATTTATTATTATAATGTAACAACATAACAATTTCTAAAGCAAATATATTATTGTGGGGTGATGCAAATTAAACAATTATTATTATTAAGTTAATTCTAATAAGAAAGTTTACGAACACCAACAGACGGACCGACGGTCATTGCCCAATCGACTCCCAAAGTCATGCTGATCATATAGGTATACTTTTATATGGTCGGAGATGCTTCCTTCAATGCGTTACAAACCTCATGATGGAATATATTGAAAGCCAACACGATTTCAAACATTTTTTCAGGACTTTACAATCAAACATGAAATTTGGACATTGATATTTTTTTTAGAAATGCAAGAAGCGAGTTTTGGAACTCAATGCCAGATAAATGTAATATTCGGAATTTGTGTGTTTTCTAGGTCTGTACTGTATGTACATGAATAACTCTACAATTAATTTAACGTGATAACTAAAAGAAAACTTTTGATTCGTTGTCATTTTATTTTAATAAATACATAATAACATTTAGTAGAATACAAAAAAGTGATTTTGATGCCGAAAACGTTGACAAAAACTTCTTCAATTTGACTGAAATATTGTGCAACATGCCCAAAAATAGTGATGACAATATAAAATGTTTAATTTCGAGGTTTGAAAACGAAGCGATGTTTGCAATAGTACATAAGGTGTTCAATCAACAAAGAAATTGCTCCAAGCGAATATCCTGTTATAAATGCCCACCTAATAGGCTTCGCATTCTCCGATGTAAAGACATCAAATTTTATTCTGGGCTTAATATTTTTAGAAATTTCTAAAAGATCAGAGCCACTAAAGTATAATTCATCTCTAATCCACTTTTCCAGAAGTCCTGACGATACTATCTGCATTAGATACTTGTCCAGCGATTCACGATAGGGTGAATGTTTTTGAATTATCAGCCCAGTTAAAGAAGGCATTATGTTGAAATCTACGCGTTTAAAAACAGGAATTTTCAATATTTTTTGAATTTCAAAAATACCTTCCAGAAAGTCCCTAGAAATTAAATAGCCAAAGGAATCATTAAATCTGATTAAATGACGATAAACTTCATGCGGGTCGTAGTCTACAACAAGATCCAGAGATTCTAATGTACTTTTTACATAATTTTTAAAGAAAATGTATGACGAGTTTGTCGTCATAATTTTCAGGCCAGTCGCTCGAACATCATCCAATGTATCCGTTTCCACATCTAAATAATCGTTTGCACTCAAGCCAGCCATTACGGCTAGATAAAAATTCGTCAATATAAACCCAACAATATTCAATTGCATTCGAATACATCTCATTCGATTTCCACGACACTGTCCCATCACTGGCTGCCATGTCAATTCAAGCAACGTATGACAGACGGCCTGTCCGAAATCTTTGTAATTTTCAACAACACATCTATGCGAATATTCGGCGAATCCTCCAAACAACACGAGCAGTCCAATCATCGCCCACAAATTCCAATCAAATGGTGAAATCACGTATAGTGCGGGAGGTAAATTTTTTTTGCGTGGTACCAGCAGGCAATGTCCTATGTCCCAAAAAAATCGGGTTGATGAAACTGTGGGGCTGGGAAACAATGGTGGCCCGTATAGAGCAAAATCCGTTTCACCATTGTACATAGATTTGTGGATTTGAAAGTAGTTTGCATAATTTCGGTAACTTGACGTCAAATTGACGTCAACATAGGTTGCGTTTATTTTTCTCAGATAGTTGAAGAATAGCTTGACTCCATAGCCAGATAATTGCACGGAGTCCTTGCGTATAACTTTAACAATTCTTGGTGGTGAATTTTGCAGTACTGTTCTTATCGGATATCCGTACATATTAATAATTTTGTCGGGGAAATAATTGCCATGTGTTTGATTCACTTCACGAACGGTCATCGAGGGAAATGGATAATACGTTAAAACTTGAACATTTGTATAATTGCTTGCTTTAATGATAGCTATAGTATCAAGAATGCCTCTTTGCCAACACCAAACGAATAGCGCTTTTTCCTCTAAATGGAAACTTTCATACAAAAACACGAATTTAATTTTTTTAAAAGAAGAAAATAATTTATCAATAATACTCATCGCCAGATTTAATTCAAGTTCTCTATCGATAAATATAAACACTGAGATCGGAAGAGGCGCTTCAAGGTGTAAGTTTCTATCGAATTCAAATGAAATTAGATATTTTGGTTTATCTGACGATTTTGCAACGGTTGACACTAGCTCACTCGTTTCGCTAACTGAATTCGATGATGATAAAATAACGATACACTTGCTATCTTTCAAATGACTAAGTAGGAAATTGGACATTTCAGAGGTACAAGAATAGCAAGGATATGTACAGGTAAACAGGACTACGCACAACAACTTCATGGTAAATATTTTTGGTAGCGAATAAATGAAGTTTTCAGTTCGAATCACACCCTTACAACAATCAACTGAAACCAATAGTATTTATATTGGAAAAGCTCGATTTCTTTGTCCCTTTAGAAAATTATATACAATTAATGTGTACTGTTCTGCAAAATACGGACAATCTAATAAATTACAGCTTGTTGCTAATTTATTGTAATTTTGTTTTTCTGAAATGGGTATATTTCATATGTCAGTCACTTACATTGTGTCTCTTTGTGCCTACACGAGGAAGGAGTGTTTTTGTACCATTTTCCCAAATGGTACGGGCTGCTGAAATTACCTCCTAATCGTATATAAAAAAAAGAACACTTTGATTCTTATTATTTTATCCTATTTATCCTACATATTTTCCTAAACAAACTTCACTCAAACCATATGCAGCAACGCATTCGGATGGAATCGGAACACTAAATCATTGCACATGGGCTGCTATGGAAACGTGATCTCTACAATCGAATTTATAAATGTTTTTATTTCTCATAGATGTTTGTTGTTGTGTTGCCTCTGTGGATCCGGGAAAGTGAAACTCATTGTTTTTCTTCAAGTGACCAATATATTTCGGGCTGAGTAGCACATCTTCAGGGTCGCTTATATCTAAAGGACAACGATTTTCACAATAAAAATAATAAATAAATAAAATGTTAAAAAGTGTACCTAATAATAATGAACGATGACTATGTCGTGGTCGTCCATCAACAAATTGAGTTTGGCCAAATAGAAGAGGTCCGGGGCAGATCATATTATGTACCCGTGAAAATATCGGGCACGAATATGTGGACACAAAAAAGCTGTTTTAACAACGTTGCCATGCCGGGTTGCTAACAGTGCTATTTTACGTTTTCCGGTTAAATTCAGTCGCAAACAGGACGTATTTTAAGCCGAAATTGAGTTTCTTCGGCCGATTTTCTGACTAAAATCATTTTATTAAATTTTCAAATTTTATTTGCTTTGAAAGTAAATTGACATGCGAACCTCAACATTCAATATTTATTACAAACAGCAATAATACAACGTCATAAGAATATTTCTACACACTTATTGTCGTGTAGTAGGCCTTCTCAAAAGTATTAGCGGTAAAATGAAATGTATGGTTAGAAATATAAGTTGAACCATTTGATTCAAGAAGAAATTGAATTCACTCGCTGGGCTCCCTCAGATTAGTATATTTAACTAACCACTATCAACCTGGTAAATGTGGTCCTACTGGCGACCATTTCCGATGGCAGCCTCGCTGCCATACGGGAGTTTCAAGCCTCTTCGGGGCGGACCACACCCGTTCATCATCTCAGCGCGGTTGTTTTCAATTCTATTAATCCGCGCCGGCATCGAAACTAACCCAGGTCCTGAAATTTACATCTGTTGAGTATGCAACCGACGTATCTTCGGCAATGCCAGGTCTTTGAGATGTACCTACTGTAGAGAATGGTGTCACTTTTATTGCTCCGGCTTAAAAAAAAAATGAGTGAGTATAACAAGTTGGCTTTTGTTGCTCCTGGGTGTCTGAATACGGGTCGGCCCCCAGCCACCCCAGGCCCTAGTTCACAAGCTAATGGTTAACCACCATCTTCGGCCATTCCTGGCCGTAGCTCCCGAGCCAATTCTCCACCACCGCCACCCGTAGTCAAACAATACAACAAGGCATACTCGCTCAAGTTTAACACCTGCACCCCCCGCAGCAGTGTACACCCCACTCACCATATTGCAGTTTAACTGCAATGGCATCCGCAAGAAGATCAGCGAGATCGTCCGTTTCATGAGTACACGCAGAATTCTGATAGCGGCATTTCAGCAGACAAAGCTCCAACCTTCAACTCCCGAATTTAATATCCGCGGCGATTACGTACTTTTGTGGCGCGATAGAGTCGGCAGGCAGTGTGCTAACCCAGGGGGAGGGCTTGCATTCCTAATACACAGAACCGTGCAATACAGTGTATTATATCTTCGTTTCAACGGCGGCACGGCGGAAATGCAAGCTATTGCCGTTAAATCCGGCAATACCAATATCGAACTTATAAACATTTATGTTCCACCAGTATCCAGCTGTGGATCTGGTTATAAGTTCGATATTGGTCCACTCCTCACAGGACAGCATAGGATCCTACTTGGCGACTTTAACGCCCATCACGAACTCTGGCACTCTCTTCTCGGTAATGATGCCAGATGTATAGATATCGCGACCAAATTAGACCCATCAGACTTCTGCGCACTCAATGGAATTTCGTCTACACGCGTCGCTGGTGCCTGCCATAGTTCTCCTGACATAACTATGATAAGCGCCAATTTGATAAGTGAAACCCGCTGGGAGACAACTATCTCCCTCCAATCCGATCACCTCCCCATACTTATCAAAATTGATAAACCAGCTGAACTGACGACGCCTGAACGGCGTACGTTTATCAACCACAAAAAGGCAAATTGGGAGGGTTTCACTACGTTCACTACGACGAAGTTCGCCGCGCTACCTATTCCATCAAACAGCAGGGAATCCGAAAAGAATATAAGGAAAGTCATTGTCAAAGCGGCAGCTCGCTTTCGCTTCATTCCGGCAGGACGTATCCCCAAAGTTCGGACATATTTCCCAACTACTGCCGCAAGGTTAGCCGACGAACGGGACAACTTAAGACGCGCAAATCCGGCAAAACCCAGAATTCAGGAGCTAAATTTCGAAATAAATCGACAAGTCAACACCTACAAGAAAGAAAAATGGAACGCGCATCTTGAAAGCTGCGACCTCTCGAAAGGTGTCAGCAGGGCTACAGTCCGCGCCCTGTCACATCCAACCAAAGACAAAGGTAGTGTAGCCATCAGATTCGGCAAGAAAACCACCGCAGATCCTAAACTTTGTGCGAGCTTGTTCAATAAACAATTTATTGAACATCCCAAAACCAAGTCGCTCAACTGCAAAAAAAAGAAGGATACGCAACCGAACGGTTGACATTATTCCCACCTATACAGCGGACCAAGTTTTAGCAGCGATCAAGAACGCTAAAACCTCTAAGGCCATTGGACCAGATGGCATTTCAATGGCCATGCTGAAACATTTAGATTTTCTGGCCATAGAATACCTCACGATTTCAACTTGTCGATATCCACGCTTGTCATCCCTGAATTTGGGAAAAAAGGTCGAATTACCCCCCTTCTAAAACCCCGTAAATGCGCAAAACTCGCCAATTCCTACCGTCCAATCACGATTTTATCAACCGTTGGCTTCAGGAAGATGCATAGTACTACAACAGCTCTGGATCTGATCACCCATCACATCCATTCAACCAGAAACCGCCCTGTGACAGAACTGTCCTAGTGGCCCTTGACCTGTCGAAAGACTTCGACACGGTTATCCACTCTGCGCTGTTGGCAGACCTCCTTAATATGCATGTCCCTGCACAAGAGGTTAGATGGATTGCCAGCTATCTAGCTGGGAGGCAATCCTATACCGAGTTTCGTGGCAGTTGTTCAAAGCATAGAAAAATTAAGCAGGGAGTTCCACAAGGTAGCACACTCTCTCCTACATTGTTCAACATCTACCTGTCGAGCCTTCCAACACCCCCGGAGTGTATCGAACTAATTTCCTATGCGGACGATTGCACCGTACTCACCACGGGGAATGATTTAAATGGCATGTGGGCTCGATTAAATGACTGAGAAACTGGTGGAGTTTTTCAGTATCTTCTTCTTCTTCTTTATGGCACGATAGCCCGACGTCGGGCCTTCAGTATCAGTATCACCTTTATGTTGAGTTCGCCGTTTATTAAAAAAAATTTCAAAGTTTGTATGCATTTCGGACGGTTTTCCGTCCATCTTCAGCAACACGACTAAAAATTATTACGTGGAAACTGTCAATGAGTTAGTGTTAAATTATGTAACAAAAAAGAATGTACATACATGAAAATTTAAAAAAATTAATAAATAAAAATTTCACATGGCAAAGGCCCAAATAGGTAAAAGACAAAAAAAATTAAGAGCACATTAAAATTGACAAAATTAAAAAAAAAGAACATAGCAAAAGCAACAAAGTTTAAGTAAAATTATAAGTGAAAGTCAAGAAATAGGAACAAAGCAAAAGCAACGATGTATAATTAATAATATTTCACAATTAAACAAAATGACTAGAAAGAATAACAAAACTAGAATAATGACAAGGCAAATCGGTAAGCAAGCAAACTAAGAAGCAAGTAAAATATAATAAAATTTCATTAAATTAAATCAGGCGAAACAAAGGCCAGTCGATATTTCCTAAGTCGGCATTCATAGCTGATTCATCTTTATGGATAAAGATGCTCTCATAGGCGTCGAGTTTCCGTTCATCGGCGATCGATTTTAGTAGTTTCGGCCCACTGGAACAGACCGGCAAATGTTGATGCTCTAACACATGAGCTGCAAATGCTGATTTTTTGGGTTCGTTGTTGTGTACGTATTTTTTATGTTCTTCGAATCTCTTTTTAATAGAACTTTTAGTTTGTCCATAATATTTATGTTCGCAGCTACCACATGCTATTTCATAAATTCCAGTTTTCTCTAACGGCTCAGTGGGATCTTTAATGCTTTTTATGTGATTCTTTACTTTGAAAGGGTTTGAATTGACAATTTTCATTTTGTTTCATTTTATTTTCTCGCAAACTATGAGGAACATGCCTAATAGCCTTTGTAAAAAAACACTGAGTTATGCTCTCTGCTGCAAGGAAGAGGATATTTTGAGATGAACAACTCTCTAAAAGGCTGTCCCTATTCAAGTGACTGGGAGTGTATATCAGGTGATTTGTTACTAAAAATCATTATGTTTTTTAGGCATTATCTTGAACAATTATGGATGGAGTTTTAACCTCCAAAACACCTAAGTTGTTCTTGAGTTCGTACATAGCAAGAAATTATCCAAAAATTTTACAAAATTTTCGACTAGTTGAGCATTTAGTCTAGAACTAGTCTAGTTTGTAATGCCAGCGATTACAGCATAAGGTATTGTAAAGCATACGCCGTAGGTAGGATTCCAAAGAAGACACAAATCTATATCAGTTTTGTTTTCATTTTCTTTCGCAAAGTCATCGTTCTTATGGGCGCAATTTATTCTTATAAGCGCAATTTATTTTAGCGGTTTTTGAAAAAAAGTAGCCGGGTTTCGACTAAATTTATCAAAAAATAAATTTTCTGTTGGCAACTCTGGACATACACTGCGCGACAAATGCTTAGGTTCACTCATATTTCCTTCCATGAAGCGGTAAAATAAAACCTTACCAGTTCAAGAAATGTTATTTTTGGAAGTATTAAATATCACAAACAAAATGAATGGACTGAATCCCCACAGGACATTTTCCTTAAATTACAGTAATTGATTTAATTCAAAGAGTCAATTTCAAGTGCGACAATTGCTTAGGTTCACGGACGATTTTACCGTTTTACATAATGTTTTCGCTGAAAAATCTATTTTGAAAATGATTCAAAATTGTTTCACAAAAATGTTGTTCATTGACATGTGTAAGTTGGCCAAGATTTATTTTTATTTTAATCAGTAAAAGTAAATTATATTTATTCGACAAAGAATTTATTTTAGAAGTCCCTTTTTGGACGACATTTGAAAATTAAAAAAATCGCCATTTTCCAAAAGAAATATTTCATTTTATAAGTGTTGCCTATTAATATAGACTTCGATCGAATTGTACCTTTTCAGGTTTACTCAGATTTATAAAAGGTTGAAGCCAAATATCAAGCTAAAAAACTTCGCAAATCGCGTTACGTTAACACCTTCTATTTTTAATAAGTGCGTCTTTTGGTTATCCCGTAATGGTTTGGGTAACGAAACTTCACATAAAAAAATTTACAGGTGGGTCAGCTGGCATTTTTATACACTTCGCGCGTAGAGTCAACGAAGGGTATATTAACTTTGTCATGAAGTTTGTAACGCATTGAAGGAAGCATCTCCGACCATATAATAAGTATACATATATGATCAGCATAACATGGGGAGTCGATTGGGCGATGTCCGTCTGTCTGTCTGTCCGTTTGTCCGTCTGTTGCTACGCGTTTTACTTGGCCAATTTAAAAGCTATGAAGCTGACATTTTGCACAAATGCTTCTTTTTGCTGCAGGCAGTATGTATGTTTGAATCGGTAAAATCGGATCATGGGGTCATGGGGCTGCCATACAAACCTAACCCCCCAAATTAGGTTTTTCTAAGAAAAACTTTTTTATTTGTGCAGCGATTTCAACCAAATTCCACACAAATGTATTTCTATTGATGACACACAACATAGGTGAGAATCGATCAAATCTGACCATGGGGTCATGGGGCTGCCATACAAACCCAACCCCCCAAATTAGGTTCTTCTCAGAAAAACTTTTTTGCTTGTCCATCGATTTCAACCAAATTTCACACAAACGTTTTTCTGTTGATGACACAAAACATATCTCAGAATTGATCAAATTGGATAATGGGGTCATGGGGCTACCATACAAACCTAACCCCCCAAATTAGGTTCTTCTAAGAAAAACTTTTTTATTTGTGCACCAATTTCAACCAAATTTCACACAAATGTGTTTTTCTTGATGACACATAACATATCTAAGCATGGATCAAATCCGATAATGAGGTCATGGGGCTGCCATACAAACCTAACCCCCCAAATTAGGTTCTTCTAAGAAAAACTTTTTTTTTTGTGCACCAATTTCAACAAAATTACACACAAACGTGTTTCTCTTGATGACACAACACATATCTAAGAATTGATCAAATCTGACCATGGGGTCATGGGGTGGCCATACATAACCCAACCCCCATTTTGGTTCTTCTAAGAAACATTTTTTGCACCAATTTCACAAAACCTTGAATTAATGTGTCTTTACCAAAGCAACCAAAAAGTTAAAAACGAATGTAATCGTACTGTGGAGTCATGCTCGCGCAACCCCAATAAAATTTTCCGAGTAATTATTTTTATTTGCCCACTTATTTCAACCAAGCCCAAAACTTTTGGCAAGACGGAAGAAAAAGAATGAGGAGGGGGATTAAATACAAGTCATAGGTATGCCCGAAAAAACTTTTAGCCCAAGGAGAGCGAAGGGTATCCAAATTTCGGCCGTGCCCGAAATTAGCTTCGGCCCCCGGGGGTTGGCAAGCGTAGCGAGCTGGGGGCGAAGCCCCCTAGTTTTAAATGGAGATCGTTACCCAAAACTACACGTCTAAAAAAAACGTACTTAATATAATTGTATGAACTTTTGCGACTACTGCTCGAGTTCGATATGAAGTGGCGTAGATCCATGTCGGAAAAAACTGCAAAGAAGGGCATACGGGGTTAAATTATCAACGCATGGTACTCATGAACAAAAATATTTCAAAAGATATAGCCAAGCGCAAACGGGTACAAATTTTCGTTTTTTTTTTTAATAAAAAGCAGTTTAAGATGCCCATATTGCTGTGCAAATTTTGCTGAAACTTTCAGACTCGTGTTTTTATTCTGAAGATAAAGTTGTTTAAAGATGCTACCCAAGAAAAAAAATTTCAAAGGTTCAGGGCAAATAGATGCAAATTTTCATGGGAATGAACGAAAAAAAATGCAAAGGGGGACTAAGCGCAATCGGGACAATTTTTCAAAAAGGTGGATATAGTAAACAGTAAGGGAGACTGGGTTTCACTAATACAAAAATTCGAACAGTGATAACCAAAATTATTCGGTAAAATGTAAGTAAGTCTAAGTACACGGTCAAAGTCGCAGTTGCATTGGGGGCGAACTCGGTCCAGAAACTTAGAAGTTCACTTGCAGGTTTTCGAAATTCCGAAGTATTTATGTTTGTGGTTATTCGACGAAAATATGCTTAGTGCGCTAGAATGTGAATTTGAAACACTATGGACGTAGATATACGGGAATGCCATCATATGAAACCGAAACTGGTCTTCCTTGGCATCTTGGTTGTTATAAGTTTTGCTTGACAAAAAACGCGGGGCCCCTTAAAGCGCGGGGCCCGTGGCATTTGCCACCTTCTGCCACGTGGTTAATCCGGCACTGGGCAAGATCATGTTGCAATATCCAAGGATCGCCTCCGTACATGAGATTTATCATAGGGATTTCCTCTTCTAAGAGCTGTTTATAAGATGAACTGGTTTGGTAACCTCGTAGAATGACCAAGTCGATAGTTCCATGATATGATATGGCTCCCCATACAATAACGGAACCTATTCGGAAGTGATGGCGTGACAGGTACATAGGGTCCTTCCTATATAATCATGATAGTAGGAGAACCCATCTGGACCGTCCACACAAAGCCGTTTTCCATCCGTAAATATTACCTGCCTCCATTGTGATGTCCAGTTCTTGAATCTTGAGGCGAATTCCAGGCGCTGTAGGCGATGTTGCGGGGTTAAGGCTATTTTTTTCTTTAATCGTAAACGATGAAGATCTAAGAACTCGTTGGATGGTCCTTACACTTGCTGATAACACCAAAATCTCCCCAAGCTTACGCGTAGTAAAGGGCGAGTTCGAGGCTTCTCTTAAGAGACTTCGCCTTGATGCACCGGAAATCGCTTTTTTTCTGCCTCCTGCGTATCGTCGGCCATAATTTCCACTATCTCGTATAAAATTATTAACAAGGTTCAAGCTCCGCTGAATTCGTATTGCAATTGGTCGGTTTGAATATCCTTCTTGCTTTAGTATGGAAATTGTCGCCTTTCCCTCGGCAGAAAATTGATTTCCTTTTGACATTATCCACTATACGACTCACAGAGTATAACGCGAAAAAAATGTTTCCACAAACACTTCTCACCAGGACGAGATAACTCTTTAAAGTAAGTGAACCTATACAATTTTCGCAGTGGAAATTGCGATTTTCATTTTAAAAAATTCCGTTAGCTATGCGAGTTGCTTAATAGAAATGTAATATTTATTAAAATAACCGTTAGTTGAGAGAGCATTATTTAAAAATTATTTCCGATCAGAGTACATAGAAATTATATAATTTTAAAGGAAAATATCCATGAACCTAAGCATTTGTCGCGCAGTGTATATGAAATCCGATGAAGTCCGTCTATGGGAGCATGGGGCTGCCAGATCATCAGAATAAAGTTAAAAAAAGTAAAAGTAGTCATTTGAGTTGCCTGAGAAATTATTAGCCAGAAAAATTTTGCCGCGGTCGAAATTAACATCGGTCTCATTTTTTAATAAAATAAAAACATTATACATACATTAAATTATCTCTGAAAAGGTTTCATCTCAGATTTGTAAGACTTAAATATTCAATTGACCCAAAAGAATTGGCTTCATTTGTGAATAAGGAAAGACAAACTGAGACCCATCATGGGAACGATATACCTACCATTAATCAATTTCTATCCTCATTAAGTTCAACTACTAATTAAAATTCTCCTTGGCTATAAACGCGAATTGTCTTTACGTCCAGTCTAATTAAAACAGAATACGATTTATTACGATGAAGCACGTGCTTATCGCCTCGCAGAAAAAAAGTCGCGCTCATGGCCAACAGGCCTAAGCAAACTTGGCAGAACTTAAGCCTTACGAAAACAGACATGCCGTATCAATTTATTATAAACTTCACCAGAATCCTTTTAACTTGTAATACTTCCGTGCAGTACGCCTACACTTTTCCGAATCAATATTACACAGTCGGTATACATCACTTAGAATTTTAGATCGTCCGTTTATCTCAACGTTTCGCAACAATCACTTCTTTAACGCTTCTACAAAGCGTCCGCCCCCAATGATTCCAACAGAATTCGATGTCATTCAAAAAATATGATCATTAATACATTTAAATTTGTTCAAGGCTATTGCCGGAGTATAGTACAGAATCCAATTTCGATGATTTACGGAAGACAAATAATTCTGTATATGATTAGCATAACTTTCACCTCCAGCCAAATGACAGAGAAAATGGTATGCTAAGGAAAAGAAACGCAAGGTTAACTCTTTTTTTTTCGGGGAACCTTTAACGCATCTCCGTATACCAACATATGGTTTGAACTACGTTGATAGGACATGAAACGTATGCATACCTATTACGTAACAAAACGGATACGTAAAGTGAGTGTAGGTACGACTGAAGCAGCAGCAATGTCTTGAAACATCTTCGACCGCACACTTCTTCAGGCGCGAAAATTTATGTGCATTTTATTCAAAGTGGTTTTCTTATATCCTCAAGAAACATATGCAAGGACTAAGTTTTCTCAAGTAGCGAACATTGGGTACATGTGCTATGAACGATTGTATGAGAAAACGACGAATAATAATAAGATTGGGTTCTTTTCAGTTCGTGTTGAATAGATTCAGCGTGACATGACGACATAGGGGAGTGAGTGAGAGCACCCGAGCAAGGATGCAGAAATGTAGTGGGAAATGTAGACGTCCATACGACGACAACGACGTTTAAAAATATCTGCATAGTTTTCGCGCAATAATTTTTAGCTGTATTACGAAAATCTTTGAAGTTCTTCAGGCGATAATCGTCAAGTGTGAAACATTCGCGTGGAAAGTTTCGGATTTTAGGAAAATCTTAAAAGATTTTAAAGAAGTTTGTACTGAACTAGGGAGGGCTTTAGAAACAACGATAATAGTAGAGCAGATTATAATTTCTTTTTAAAGAAATCCTTTTGTGAAGCAGATGCGATTATTATTTCATATGAACTTCTGTGCCGCGCTTCGCTCCTAAGGGTTATTTATGCGCTGCAAATCCTTTTGCAATCTATTAAAATTTTGTAGTAACTGCGTAACTTAATATAACTTAATAACACTTGCAATGGACAGTTTAAGGTAGAAAATTATAAGAATGCCAACATCTAAAAATAATAGATGTCGTAATCCCTAATTTAACTCATTCAATGCGAATTTATCATATACATACATTAGAGCAATTTAAATAAATGCGATTTCAAGCTTCAAATACGTTAAGTTGATACCATTCACAAACCTGTCTTCATACATCTGCATCCTTATCCTTCATGCTGTGGCTTAAGCATATTTCAAAGACGAACGAATTTGTGCTTATTCTATCCCAGCAGGACGCTTCAGGATCCATGGCTATTCCTTTTGAGACACCAGTATATGGTACTCTAACACACTATACATACATACATGGCGCCTGGCTAAAAAGCAAATTTTGCAAGAAATCGTCGTTTTACGAGATGCATCCTATGTAGATTTAAGATTCCCTCCCTATGTGCGCAAACTATACTGCTGCCACCACACCGTCATCGTTGCCAACGTTGAACGGTGTGTATATAGTCTTTTGAAAAAAAAAATGCCCGGATAGAAAGCACTTTATTAGAGCTAGAGGCGCATTATGAGAAGCCAACTTGATTTATAGCTAATTTCGATGTCATGAATACGGCCAAGGATATTCGGAAAATCTAAGAAATGGATAGCTCGTCTTTGGCTCCATGATTTCAACAATGGGCGATAAAGCCATGGGCAAAAGCATGAAATTTGAAAATTCGGCATATAGTGAGAAAGTTCGTTGTCGTCGGGCCGAATAAGAATGTTTTTTTTCGAAGATGAAAAATAATTGAAGCAAATTTTTTGTGAATTAGCAAGGAATTGGGAAAAGAATAAGCGATAGAAAAAGGAGAGGCTGATCTTGTTTTTGGTTGTCAAGAGCATTCAGACGAGACGTCTTCTAAGGATTATTAAAAATAAGCGCATCGTTAAAGATATGATCGTAGGGCTACACACTCATACAAAGGCTGAAAGATGCTTACATATACAATTAATTTAATAAAGTGAAAGACAATTTATTCGTCTTAGAAAATTGGGCCAAAATATGGCCATCGAGCGGCAAACATCCTACATCGAAAATTTTGTTTGGATTATGGTTGGGGATGGTCCCCAGATTATGGCATTAAAAGTCCCAACCGCTTGGGGGTTCGCAACCTTAAAAAATGGGGGAAAGGGGGATTTTTTTTCGTTTTTTTTGCGATTATTTCAAAAACGGTAAGAGATACAGGAAAATGGCCTGAGGACGAAAAACAACTACATAAAATTATCTTTGCAATGAATTGTAACACATTAGAGTTTAATTGAATATTGCAGCGTTAGACTAGAAAAGAAATTAGAATATTTTCATTTCAGACCTTTTTTAAAAGCTCCATAACTTTTGAAAGAATGGTACTTCACCCGTAGAATGTTGTATAAGTATTCACAATAAGTTCACGATAATTTTAACGCAAACATTGAATCGCTCCGATCAAAAACCCCCATTATCCATCCCCCATTTGAATTTGGCGAAATGGCATGTCCATAACTCCCCCCAGAAGTTATGGAGCTTTTAAAAAAGGTCTAAAATGAAAAGATTCTAACTTCTTTTCTAGTCTAAGAGTAGGTAGTACTAACATCGTCAGTTCACGTAAATTCCATGCAAATACTGTCAAAATTTTTATGATCGTGAAATCGAATTCGCTTGGTGGTACTCTCACGACTTATTTTCATGAATACGGAGTATTCTAGATTCACTTCACATGAAAGTCTTCACAACGGTATTTGACAATTCGCCAGCGAAAATAATGCAGTTGCACTTTATTTCACAGTGAAAAGATGTCATCGACAATCATTCAGAACACGAGTAAACATTTATCTTACATTGAGTGAATAAAAAGCAAGTCTCCACGGTACCGTTTTCACGGGAGACATATATGCGGTCGCCCCCCCCCCCCCCCTGGTCGGTGAAGATGGTAAAAAATTCTTACCGATGTAGTAAAAAAATCGCTGCACTATACACCATTTTCAAAAATTTTCTGCTGCTGGCGCAGCAGTTGCCTTTTCCACTACTCCAAGTGCTGCCGGAGAAGCCATGATCGGGACAGTTTGCAGTCAGGAGGTACATACAAATAGATGACAGCAAGTGGCCTCTCGTAACTGACGGAGGCTGCGTTCCAGCACACACATTTCACTTGCGAGTGTGCTACTGTGGCTGCGTAGATCCCATATTTCCTGTTTCACTTCATGGCTTCTGAGCTGGAGTAAACAATTTCGGGAAGGTAGTGGAATTCAACTTATTTGCATCTGAAAGGGGACAAATAGTATGTTTTTTTAGGGACCTGGTAAACAACGGACATCATATTTCAGTGCCTTTCAAGTTATTTAATCAAAATTTATTTTCTAGCTGAATCATGCCAGCAATAAAATGTAGCCACTGATACTACTTTGAAAAATTTAGAAAAAATCTTAATTAAACCGTTATAGTATAGTTACTAGGTGATTTCAGATTGCAAAGTGTGGTGGAGAAATTTTTTTTTTGCTTCCTATGTTTTTTGGGGTGCTGAGCTCGAATCTGGAGATTCTTACCAAAATTTCGTTGCAGATAAGGGTAAAAAAAAATCCAAATTTTTTTGATTTTTCCCGTTTTTTTGCTTATAACTCCGAAAGTGAACATTTCTCCGAAAACTTGTCCATGAAAATATTAGAGAAAACATAATTGCGGTTCCAGCGCGCCATTAATTATTAAAATGTGAAGCGGTATAACTACACTTGATAGTCATTTTTTTGGCGTTTTTTGCAATTTTGGCCCTGTTTTGCAACGAAATTTTGGTGGAAAGTTTCGGATTCAGGTGCTTCACCCCAAACTACATAACGTACAAGAAAAATGCAACTTTTGCAGCCAAATATGGAAAACCGTTCCAACTCAAAAATTTTATTCATAATTATGGAACTATGTTAAAAATGGCAAATTTAAATTATCAATTGTAGTAATACCACTCAACGGATTTGTAATATTTATGTCTCTTTGGAAGCGCTATTTTGTGCTGACTAAAATATCCATGGAGAGTTTTCGCAGAAATAAATAGTTTCGGAGTTAGGGGCCAAATAACGGAAAAACAGCAAAAATTTTAGGGTTTTTCGCGATTTTGACTCCACAACATTTTGCAATCTGATGTACTAGGTTTATCACGTAGTAACTACATACACTATTATCCATATTTTAAGCAATAAAGGATTTATAAATATGCTGACGATGTTACTTTGATAACATGAAAGTGACAGACGAAACAAACTGATTTCGCAAGTGGAATATGCAGTCCGAGATACAAGAATTGCACTGAAAATAGACTAACTACGCTTTAAAAGGCAAATGAAAACAATTCTCATCACCTTTTTTAAATTTGGCTCTAAAAGTAGCAAAAAAAAAAAGAAATGACATGCGTGACAGTCCAGTAAGCTACGACCGCAGATGTAACAGTGACATCCAATTTCCAAGATCTAAACTGCTGTTTTGTTGAGGTGTTGCGACTAACAGCACGCCCAGCAATATTATTTATCCCCATAAATGGATACTTGTTTACAATCTGAGCGACATCATAGTCCGTTACTTAAGTCGTGAGTTCGAAAAACACCATTAAATGAATTCGTTCACGGTGAGTCTGGAATCCATGACCCTGTGCACCAATCCAACCACAAGCCAGGCTACTCTAAAATTTGCTAACAATATTTCTGCGACCGACTCTCCTAAGAAAATCATGATGAACAAATTTTGGGCTTGGCCCCCCTGACCGAAATCCTGGCTACGCCCATGCCTGTGTAGTACTACTAGACGAACTTTCCCTGCTTGCCAAGTGGGCAATTAGTTGTGTAGGTGAAACCAAACCAGACAAAGAGAAATATATGTAACATACCACCTGTGGAGCCCTCTGTAATACGTGGGCCAAGTTGCTTGGCGTGATTATTGGACAGAGAGCAGAGACGCCTAGTATTCAACGTGCAGACAACGCTTTGATTGCACTTTACTCATGCAGGAATGTTATCCCGGACTTCTATACGGATGGTTCGAAGACTGAATTTGGCATAGAAGTTGGTGTTCTCGCGGACAGGCTTGGCTGAAACTCTGCAATACGATAACCTTCTCATTTTCCTTCAGGCGGAATTCATTGCAATCCAGGAAATTTTAATCTGGTTGCAAAATCATGTTATGACAGCATGGAATGTCTTTCTTGTTCTTCTTTCTTGACAGCCAAGCAGTGATAAACGGCATTGATTCCGTACTCATAAATTTCAACAACGGTATTGGATTGTCATGACGCACTTTGGAAAATGGCGGTTATCCAGGATATCGTTACGCGGATAAACTAGCGCAACGCCTTACAGTAGGGGCCGAACCAGGAGACCAACGACATATTGGCATGCGCATGGAATTATGCAAACATACCACCACCCATCAAGCCGGCCGTCAGAAGCAAGTCGAATTTAAGGTGAATGAATGGTGATACGGCTTCCAGGACAAAGCTGATGTGGCCTAATCTAGATCTTTATCGTTCTTACGCGTTATTAGCACTGGAGAATGCCAGTTATGAGAGCTGTCGTCGGCGTTATCACGGGGCGCTGCCCTATCGGGGAGTATGTCAGAAGGTTTCTGTATAACGACCGCTATAAATGCTGTGGGGATGAGAAGAAAAGTGTCTCTCATTTTATTTGTGGTTATCCATAGACTTATAAAAAAATAACGATCGACTCTTGGGGTATACTTTTTTGTTGATTTAGAAGACTTGGAGAACGTTGATATTGGTCAACATCAACCTTTGGCACGATTGGGCCGGTTAGGGGGGGGGGGGGGATAATTTGTTCCGTGTGGTATATCAAAGGACCTAGATGTGGTGTAAGTGTGTCATGGGTATCATGCCAGCCCTTTAATCGAAACTAAACTAAGCTTTAGTACGAGGTCCATTAGAACAGGCAACATACAATCCAGCTATAACCGAAATATAATTTCGACAAGCTGCCTCTAAGTGTGAGGATGGGAAAGCTTTGGACCATACGTAGTTCTCAACAAAACGCTGAAACAAAACAACCTCTCAATTGCCTCCCGGAGAAAACTTTCAAAAATGCAGAAATTGTTACTCCTTCCTAAACTGAAGTAGCGAGTAGGAGAGCAAAACTAATATCAGCCTGCTCGAAATGGTGGTGGTGGGAAAAAGATTCAAGCGGATCATTTTCAACTGACTGGCATCGATTTTAACAGAAGACTGGCGTCGTCTACAGTAGATTATGACAGTAACTTACCTCTCGAGAAAAAATAACTCCAAAACATTACCTGCAGTTCCGCAGTACCGCTTGTTATCATAATGCGTTTATAAAACCTCAATTCGACACCGAGCAAAGGAACTGGGTGTTTCCAGATCCACTATGCAACGCATTTCGTCAAAAGATTTGCATTTTCATACGTACAAAGTGCAATCGACTCAAGAGCTGAAGCCTGCAGACCATGCACAGCGAAAAGAGTTCATCAATTGGTTCATGGAAAAATAACAAGAAAATTCCGACTTTAAAGACAAAATCAGTTTTAGTGACGAGGCTCATTTTCGTTTCGATGGCTTCGTTAACGGGCAAAATTGTCGCATTTGAGGCTCAGGAAATCCACGAATGATTAATGAGAAACAAAAAATGCATCCACAGCATGTGACTTTTTGGTATGGATTTTGGGCTAGGCTAGAGGCATCACCATAGTCCATAGTCCGCTTAGCTCTTGTGATCTGAGGCCTCTAGACTTTTTTTTTTTGGGGTTTTTTGAAGTCACATGTTTATGCGAATAAGCCTACGACACTTTAAGCGTTGCCAAAAATACACGCTGCATCAATGAAATACCCCAACATTTATGCAAATCGTTTCTGGAAAATTTAAAAAAAAAGAGCGTTTATGCCAGCAAAGCCGAGGCGGCCATTTACCCGATGTGTCATTCCATACATAACCTCATGATGCCTACTTTATATTTCAATAAAAGTTTCATGAATTTTCAACAAACAACAGTATTTTATTTGAAAATCAAATCCGGCGCTCTACTTGGGACACCCTTTATTGATCACTCCGTCTTCCTGGCACTAGTGGAGCCTCAGGCCTACGACAGTTCAGGTTTCGTGATCTCATGTTGAATTTCCTTCAACCTCGACATATGCTGAGGGCCGCATTCAGTGTTACCCTATGGAATCCGGCTGCATTTTTTTTAAATTTTTCTCGACCAAAAAGTGTTTCTATTTATTATCAAAAAACGTCCTTTTCTATTAGGATAGCCATATCAGTTAAAATGAAAAACGCTGCTCTAAACGAATATGGCACCTCCCGCTCCCGCTTATTATACTGAACAGCTGAACGTTGTACAAACGTATATTACATCCAGAGGTAGAAATTCCAAATGACATTCAAGTATCCTCTGTAGTATCTCTCTGGTCTTTGTGGAGATACTGTTGTCCTTCAATATATCGTAATAAGATTCCAAAACATTTCAGAGGAAAATTATTACAATCAATGTTTGCTGAATTAAGCATATTTGCTATTATATACAGGGTGTCCGGAAACTGCCGCATAAACGCACCGGATTATGATTCCTCAGTTGATTTCCAGCCAAAAAGTTGTACCGAACATACCCCCTCAGCTTAACCCTTTAGCTGCCACAGGCATTTAAAGATTTTTGAAAAAAATCATTTTCTTGCACGACTTAAAGCCTAATATCTTCAAAGCTAGAACAGCTAGAATAGTGAAATAAAATGATTATTACAGCCAACAAATTTACCTGTAAAATGAAACTAACCCCACTAAAATCGGATAAGAGGTTTGGTTTTTACAGAGCTCCAAAGTCAAATTTGCGTGATTTTACCCAAAACCAATCTTTTTTTCCATCACAATTTTCTCCAGCTTCCGCCAAAGTGAGGTGCTTGTACGATTCTTTTAAAAATTGGCGCATAGTCCTACGATCATATCTTTCTTGCATCATTTTATTCTAGCTCCATTATTTCTAACAGTTTTAGTACCATAAGTGCAGAAAACTAGGGTTAATTTTGGCTCGATTTCGACATACTTTGAATAGATTTTACCAATTGCAGATCTTTAGGGGCAGTGTGAATTGAATTGTATTGAATTCGAGCTAAAATTAACCCTAGTTTTCTACACTGAACGTATAAAAACTGTTAGAAGTAATGGAGCTAGATCAAAATGATGTAAGAAAGATATGATCGTAAGACTATGCGCCAAGTTTTAAAAGAATCGTACAAGCACCTCACCTTGGCAGAAGTTGGAGAAAATTGAGATGAAAAAAAGGTTGTTTTTGGGTCAAATCACGCAAATTTGACTTTGAAGCTCTGTAAAAACCAAACCTCTTATCCGATTTTAGTGCGGTTAGTTTTATTTTACTGGTAAATTTGTTGGCTGTAACAATCATTTTATTTCACTATTCTAGCTGGTCAAGCTTTGGAGATATTAGACCTTAAGTCGTGCAAGAAAATGATTTTTTCAAAAATCTTCAAATGCCTGTGGCAGCTAAAGGGTTAAGCTGAGGGGGTATGTTCCGTACAACTTTTTTGCTGGAAATCAACTGAGGAATCATAATCCGGTGCGTTTATGCGGCAGTTTCCGGACACCCTGTATGCTATTTAGTTTTTCATAAGAGATTACATCACTACCTTGTGTAGCCGTCAACGTTTCGACGACAATTGAATTCGGAGTGTGATATGGTTGTCAGCCACACCACTTCCTAGTCGCATTTTCGTTTATAATTCCAAAAATAAAATATTTACATATAATAATTCTTCCCAATTATAAACGCACAAGGCACAAGTTTCTCTATGAATCTCTATATCACATAGTGGCGACCGAACACTCACGGCCACAGAGCACGGTGAGATAGTTACTAACATATTCAAATTATAAGACACATTTCTAATTTTACAATTTCACAATTATGTATATGAGATGTGAAATCAAGATTTTCATAAGTCAAATAAATTGTTATTCAATCTCCAAACTAATACAAGAGCTTCAAATTAACAATACTAAAACCCTCGAGGTGTAGTTGACAACTTACATCCACCAGTGAATATTATTATTATTCAGGAATTCCAATGACATGACGAAAACTCTCAACGTTCACGGATACATGAATACGAAACTTCTAAATATGAATTACTATGGAAACTAGTGCCACCCAAATGACGTTTGACAATCATCTCGAAACTATGCACTAACTTCCACTACACTTTATGAACTATTGTTCAGCACGTCTTCGGATATGCATAGGTACTACATCGTAGATATAAGCATATGTAGGTGAGTGCACTCCTTCAAGCAATAAGTTTCTTGAGAAAACTTCCTTTCTCGTCGTATGTTACCGTTAATACCTTACTCGTACGTACACTCTCCTATGCAGAATGCATCCATTGTCGAATCAACAACGTATACACAAACATGGCTATACATACCTGTGACAACTTTCCATTCACTATACTAAGTGACTCTAACGTAGTGCGGATATTTTTCAAACTATTATCCTTGAGCGTCTCAAGATGTGAATGCGAGAATTGTAGATGTCGAATGTTAACACCCGGCTGGAAGACATCCTGCGACAGCGACGTGACTGAACGATCAAAGTCGTATATCGACAAGGATTGTATCGGCGCTGATATCGTTTGTAATGTTGAACGTAGCGAAACGGATGTTGTGCCGGGACACTCGAGAAAAAGTCCTGAAAATAAAAAGAGAAAGAATTTCATAAAAATGAGCATTTTCGAAAAATGATAATGTATGAAAGCAAGCACAATATTATGTCCGTAGCCTGAAAGGACAGACGGTATGACAAATAGTCGCATGTGTACAGGTCATGGTTTTTTTTTTAATTTCTTAGAAGTGCAACTCTATACGCAAAAAAGTGCCGGTCTGGTGATTTCAAATATGTATGATTTAAAAAAAATACCTAACAATTTCATGAATGACTTCTTGTTAGTTATGAGTACGATATGAAACATTCATCAAAATTCATACTAAGAAGGTAGAGTCATGCAATTCCCGTCAGTGTGCATCCTTAATTTGAAACGTACTAACAAGCAACGATGCATATTCGTAAATCGGCTTAATTACATCAACAAAATGCTCTTGGAATCCCAGTAAAATGTCTTTCAACTTTAGGGTAGGACACACCATATCTATCGAAATAGCCCAATTCAAGACATTCTGAACATTAAAGCAATGCGTGCAAGGCTATGGCTATGGACTCCTGTAATAACAGATCTTTCTGCCCGACCGAATACATGCATAAAACAATATTCGGTCTGCTCTCTACGAACATCTAGTTGCCAACATAACAATGTTCCAAGACGTACAAAAGGATACGCCCATCTTCTGCAAAATACAACTGCCATTTGGAGCAGATATATAGAGAAACCAACTTTTCGGGGTGTCTATACACTAATCGAGAAAGGTTTATGTTATAAAGCCCATACCCGAAAATGTATACAAAATACGAGTATAGAGATACCGAGTGCAAGATAATAGTGTGAAACAGAATGGACTGAACTCGACATACAATGGCTAGGCCATTGGAAATTCCACCCTCCTAAATATTGGAAAACCATGTTGTAGCCCGGGATTGTGTATTATACGGGATCGGGACCAGACGCTTTTGTGATATCTTGGGCTAAAGTACATCTGTTCCAATATAATAAATTGCTTGCCAATACCTTGCGGGCTTCTCTTTATTATTATTTTTATCCTTTAATCTCGTTGTAAGTAAGAGTAAATGTCGGAATGATGGTCAAATCAATGGGCGGGCAAATCGGGAATCTTTGGCCGTTAGGAAGGCGACGATTAGGACGAATAACCATTTATTGAGAATTCGAATTGGGGGATAATGGAAAAATATTTTGTCTTACGATAAGTGAACATCTTAGTGTTGATAAACTATAATGAAATTCTTAGAAATGTTTTAGTTATCTTATTGTCAAATAAAGCAGCTTTTATCTAAGCATTGTGACGTTTGGAGACGTGAATTTGCTTAGGCTAATCTTGAAAAAAATATTTAACATAAAACAGCCCCAGATAGCGATAGGTATACATTGTCCTAAACAAAGCAACAAAAAAAATGTTCTTGGACGGTGGATGTAGCATGCACAAAAAACGATTTGAATTATCCACCGTCCAGTTTGCCTCAACCAGGTAAATGTGTACGATCCTCTTATATAGGACACGAAATACACCCTGGCATCGAATCATTTTAAATGGGGTTAGGCAATTGCTAGCCACCGATTCTGACTATGTGTCAGAGAACGGGTTTAAACAAAGCAACAAAAAATTGTTGTTGGACCGTATCATTTAAAATGATTCGATACCAGAGTGTATTTCGTGTCCTAAACAAGACGATCGTACACCTTTGTCTGGTTGAGTCCGGTAATGCCTCTCCTGGTATTACAAGACGCGCTGCATACGTGGATGCATCTGATGAGAATTGCAGCGCGCCATGTAATACTAGTTCGAAACCGACTCGAAATGCACTCTGCGTGCCGCAACTCGCTGGAGTATGCATACATTGTCCTGCTTAAAGTTTATGTGGCTTCCTCGACATTAGGGAGGACTACACGGATTGACTGATTAGGCATTAGGGTACAAAACGAAAATTATTCCAATAAAAGGACACCTCGCCCGTTACGAAGTTGCTCGTATTTTCCGAGATAAACCCGGAATTTCACGCTTATAAATAACATAAATAAAAAATAACAGGCGCGACAATCCAACATTGGACTAAGGCCGCAGGATGTGTTAGTGACATCCTATTTCCAAGATCTTATCTGCTTTTTGTTGAGGTAATGAGATCAGCATCACGCTCAGCAGTGTTATTTATCCCCATAAATGGGTACTCGTTTAACATCTGAGTGAGATCATAGTCCGTCACAAGCTCGTGAGTTCGAAAAACACCATGATCCACGGTGAGATTCGAACTCATGACCCTGTGCACCGAAGGTGCGCGCACTAACCGCTAGACCAGCCAGACTACTTATAAATAACATACTAGGTATTTTACTATTGGGAGCGTCTAACATGATACAAAAAGTTGTAAGTTCGCCATTCGTACATATCCCCCAAAAAACAACAAGTTGGAAAGATGTCCGTCAAAGGAAAATTCACCAGCTGCAAAAAGGTGTTGAAATCACTTCGCAAATTGGTTGGATACAGTAGATAATCCTGCATGTAGGCGGACTGTCTGTCAATTCTGTCTGGTAGGTGCTTTCATTGTAGATGAAATAATGTTATAATATCCAAGCTTATTCACTCTATCCAACCAATATGCGAAACTGGATATGGCTGGCGGATTGAAGTGATATCAATTCCTTTTTGAAGCTAATGTGATTTTCTTTCCAATTTGTTGTTTTTTTGGGAGATTTCATATGTTGTGTAGTAGATGGTGACAAAAACATCATTTAAATCGAACAATGAAGAATGCTCCAAACATTGCACTCCAATTTCTAAGTGTAATGTTCTGGGAGGGAATAAGTAAAACGACCGAACTGTACGAGACGATAATGTATTATGTTATATGTCAAATTCTAAAAGTACAATTCATGGTATGTATTCACAATATAAAGAATAAAACATTTTGGATATTAATAATAATAATAAATAACCAAAGTGGTTATTTTGTGAATACTCAACACGCTCCCCCTAAAAGTATTATTTAATTCAAATTTAATTTTGAGAAATTCATCAATTATAAATAATTATCTATAAAAAAAGAGAATAAGATAATATTAATTCAATTCAATTTCTGTTACGTTAATGGAAAAGGGGAGAGCATTTACAAATTTATTCATTGTATAGTAATCAGATGTCGGGATCAACTTTAAGGTTTGACTACTTTTCCATCTTTTCTTGGGCGAAGCCCACTTTTTCTTTTGTTTGTCCTCCTCAAATTGATCTCGTCTTCCTCAATCAAGTTTTCTTCATCAACGCAGTTTTCTGAGGCTGATTCAGAATCTTCTGGAACGCAAGTCGGACCAAGAGAATTTGAATCTTCACTATCAGACGTCGAGACATTCGAAATTACTATTTCAGGCAATTCCTGTGAACTACTATTTTCAAATGAATCATATAATGACTCATCGGATTCAATTATTTCTTGATTACGAATTTGATCAATGTGACGTTTAATATCTTTATTATTATGAGTATATGTGCAGCAATACATACGTGGTCCTAACTTTTGTTTAACCGTTGCTTGTGACCAGGAAGGATGATTTGTATCTTTATAATCACGGATTAAAACCTTCTGACCTTTGTTAAAACTTACTTTACGCTTTCCTTTATAATTCTTAATCTGCTTTTCTTGACTTTGGATAATTTTTTCTTGTACAGTAGGCGGTTTTAAGGCACTAAAACGAGTACGCAGTGCTCTACCGAAAAATAGTTTTGCCGGGGTTTCACCTGTTGTACAGTGTATCGTATTTCTATAGTCTATTAAAATTCGACTGATTACGGTATCAATATCTCCTTTTGAAAGACTCAAACTAGCATCTAAAGATTTTTTAAAAGTTTTAACGAAATTTTCAGCCTGACCATTTGTAGATGGTTGACCAGGAGCAGTTAAAATATGTTCAATGTTATTTTTTTTAACAAATATTTTAAAATCAGTAGAAGTAAATTGTGTTCCATTGTCAGTAACCAAAGTTTCAACTAGACCATAACGAGCAAATAACTCTCTTAATTTGTTAATAGTGAATGTGGAAGTAATTGTTTTCGTTTTGAAAACTTCGACAAATTTTGAATAAGAATCAATAATAATTAAATAGTAGAAACCAAATTTTGGTCCTGCGTAATCAACATGGATTCGAGTCCATGCCGAACCAGTCGGTTTCCATGGCATTAATTCTGCCTTTTCAGGACTCGCTTGAAGTCTTTGACATGGCATGCATTTTTTAATGAGGTTCTCAATATCAGAGTCAATTTTGGGCCACCAAATGTACGCACGAGCAAGAGACTTGGTTTTGACTACGCCCATATGAGAAGAATGTAATTCATATAGAATTGAATTGCGTAATTTGTAAGGAATTACAGTTCTATATCCCCAAAGAATGCATCCGTATTGAACTGTCAGTTCAAGTGCTTTAGTTTTAAAAGGATCAAAACTGGAATCTAAATTTCCAACCGTACCACTTTCAATAGCTTCGAGCAATTTACTTAAACAAGGATCACGACGAGTTTCTATCGCAATTGTCTTGAAATTAATTCGAAGCGGATTTTCATTCTCAATGAAATTAATAAAATTCATATCATTACTATCTATTTCAAGTTTTACTTGAGGAATCCTCGACAGGTTATCTGCTTCATTTTCAATCCCTTGAACATATTCAATTTTGTATTTAAAACCACTTAAAATAAGTGCCCAACGCTGGATTCGTGCTGCTGCCATTAAAGGAATACCTTTGTTTTCTCCAAAAATTGTTATCAAAGGTTTATGGTCGGTGCATAAAGTGAAAAAATTACCAAGTAAATACTGTTTAAATTTTTGGACCGAAAAAATAATAGCTAGCGCTTCTTTTTCAATGACCGGATAGTTTAATTCGCTTTTGGTCAACGCTCGTGAAGCAAATGCAATGGGTTTCAATGAACCATTGGGAAACTTGTGTGACAACACTCCAGGTCCAGCTACGGAAGTTTTGCAGGCATCCGTTGTAAGAACAATGGGCAGGTTAGGATTGAAGTGTACCAAAACTTGATCTGAGGTGATTTCTTTTTTAACTAAATTGTATGCATTCTGGCAATCTTCAGACCATAAAAAATCAACGTTTTTCTTTAAAAGAGAATATAAGGGCTGCATTATTTGTGCAAAATTTTTAATGAATTTGGAGTAATAGTTAGCCATTCCAATGAATGCTCGTAATTCATGGATATCTTGTGGAATGGGAGCTTGTAATATTGACAAGGTTCTATCATCATTTTTCGATAAGCCAGTTTTATCGATGGTAAAACCAAGATAAGATACTTTGCTTTTAAAGAATTCGCACTTGTTCAAGTTTAATTTCAAACCAGCTTCTGATAACTTTTTTAAAACAGCTTTTAAATTCTGAACATGATGTCGAAAATCTTTTCCAGTTACGACAATATCATCCTGATATACTACAACTCCGTCAATACTGCGAAATAAAGATTCAATGTGTTTTTGGAAAATAGCGGCTGCTGGCTTTACACCAAACGGCAAACGCTTCATTTTGAATGTGCCCAAATGTGTGCTCCAACTACACAAAAGTTGTGACTTTTCGTCTAAACATAATTGATTATATGCACAAGATAAATCTAATTTCGTGAATAGTTCACCTCCTTCTAAAGCGGCAAAAATTTCGTCAATTAACGGCAAAGGATATTTAAAATCAGTCAGAAATTTGTTAATTGTTACTTTATAATCGGCGCAAATGCGTAAATCCCCATTGGGTTTAAGTACCGGTACTAAAGGCGTACCCCATTCTGAACTGTCAACTTGTTCCAAAACACCCTTATCGATTAACTCTCGAAGCTGTTTTTCTACCGTTAATTTCCAGGTAATCGGAATAGAGCGCGGTTTAAAAAAAATTGGTTTGGCAAGAGGATCGATTGGCAATGAAATTTCACACAATTTATATTTACCGAGACTACCATCAAATAAATCTGCAAAATCTGCTTTAATTTGGTCGACTATCACTGAAAATTTCGTAGTATTTTCAACAAAATTTACTTGCGTAAGCTCAAAATCAAATGCGCGCAAAAATGTGCGCCCTAATAAAGGCGGCGCCTCCTCATTGGTCACAACGATTAAAACGATTTTCGTAATACCACGATATGAAACTGGTGCACTACACTCACCCAACAATTTGATTTGCTTGCCTCCATAAGCATTGTATTCTGCTGTACACCGTCGAAGCTTACAATTTGATAAATGTTCATCATAAAAAGTTTTTGAAACGAATGTTTTTGGTGCTCCGGTGTCACAAGCGATACTCATTGTTTTCCCGAAAATTCCAACTTGCAACCAGTAGACATCTGAAGAGCCATCCGAAAAAACGCTAAATAAAGAAAAATCAAAAGAATTACTATCTAATGAATTTACAGAATCAGAATTTATGTAATTGACATTCTTATCTTTTTTGTTCCTGCAAACGCTGCTTAAATGGCCTTTTGTAGAACATGTGTGACAACGGGCATCCTTAAATTTGCAATTAATAGACTCGTGTGTCTTCCATCCACAATGTGAACATGCCTTCTTTGTCCCGTTGCTCCGGTTCGGTTGTTGCTGCCTGTTTGATTGCATATGGTTCTTGCGCTTGGGCTTACTGTAATTTGGATTCCGTTGGTTCAAAAAATGTACAGAGTCTAACGGTTGTTTCGGCTCCGATTTCGATGCAAATTTTATTTCAAAAATTAAGGCTTTTTTCAATGCATCCTTCAGTGAAATCTTTTCATCCTCCTCACACATTTTCTCAAAAATCCTTTCTGGTAATTCCATAATAAACTTTTCTTTCACAAATGACTCCAACTTATCGCCGTATTTGCACTCAAGAGCCAAGGTTTTGATACGTGCGTACCAGTCAGAAACTGACTCCGAAGATTCCCTCCTCGCTTTGTAAAATTTCCTTCGCTCCTGGAATATAATTGTCGGTGGAGTATAATGTTCATGTAAAATGGAACATAACTCGTCGAACGATTTTGAAACGGGCGATTCTGGATCACACAAACTTCGAAGGAGCTTGTAAGGCGATGAACCAATCGATTTGAGTAAAATTGCTCGTTTTGAATTTAGATCCACACAGCCAATTTCAACAAAGTGAATGTCCAGGCGTTCCTTCCATATACACCACGATTCCTCCAAAGGATTAAATTCCGATATTGTGGAAGTTTGTAGGACGGTGGTCGCTTTCGTGTCAGCATCGGTAGCCATTTTAAAGAAAAATTTTGGCGGAATTCGAAACACTTGCAAAACTTTGCACTAAGTGAATTATTCGAATATCACTTTTATACTAAAGTGAATTACCACGCAAACTGCGCAAAAACTATTAATTAATTAATTAATAATACGAATATCACGATAAAAATCTTTATCCTCGTCGCCAATATTTGTAATGTTCTGGGAGGGAATAAGTAAAACGACCGAACTGTACGAGACGATAATGTATTATGTTATATGTCAAATTCTAAAAGTACAATTCATGGTATGTATTCACAATATAAAGAATAAAACATTTTGGATATTAATAATAATAATAAATAACCAAAGTGGTTATTTTGTGAATACTCAACACTAAGTTTCAATTTTAAACCTTTAACTCTCAATTTTTAATTTAATTTTTAATTTTCAATTTTCAATGTACTACTGGTTGGTGGAGTGCGCACACCTTCGGTGCAGAGGGTCGGGGGTTCGAGTCTCACCGTGAATTAATTCAGTTTTGGTGTTTTCGAACTCACGATCCATGTGACGGACTTTGATTTCCTTCAGATGTTATGGGGATAAACAATACTGCTGAGCGTGCTGTTGATATCAACTGAACAAAAAAGCAGTTGGATGTCTCTAACACATCTGCGGCCTTGTGTTGGACGGTTGTGGCATTTTACTTTAATTTTGTTTTAAATTTTTCTTTTTCAATTTGCAATTTTCAATTTCAATTCAAGAATTCTGAAGTCAGGTCACTTGCTTAAGTCTGTCAGTGGAAATAAAATCCGGTTATTGCATATGTACATATTTCCCGTTATTGCACTGATCGAAGAGTTTGATGTGCATAGGCTACTAGATATAGATGTGCAGTAACACGTGGTGCATTTGTAGTGTCTGCTAGTGTATTCCTCCTTAAAATCGATATACCTGAAGGATACCCCAGTGGGCAATTGAAATCTTTCTTTTCATTCACTCCTAGCATCATTTCGGTTATATGCGTGTTGCCTGTAGGCGTCGCAATTTGGGTGTCATTCGGGAGTCTTTCTTGGTGACTTAACAAGGGGAAAACAATTATTTCTAATCGTTAGTACAGGATGGTGAAAATTTTAGACTCAGACTGGTCATTCCCATAAAACCCTGGAGGGAAATTTTGTTAATCCAATATAGTAGTAGTCTGGCTGGTCGAGCGGTTAGTGCGCACACCTTCGGTGCACAGACTCATGAGTTCGAATCTCACCGTGTTCCATTGTGTTTTTCGAACTCACGAGCTTGTGACAGACTATGATCTCACTCAGATGTTAAACGAGTACCCATTTATGGGGATAAATAACACTGCTGAGCGTGATGCTGATCTCATTACCTCATCAAAAAGCAGATAAGATCTTGGAAATAGGATGTCACTAACACATCCTGCGGCCTTAGTCCAATGTTGGATTGTCGCGCCTGTTATTTATTTTAATATTTACCAGTATTCTCGGAAAAACTACCAGAGGTCGCTTGTGCACTATAATTGGCGTGATTCAAAATGATGTCAGCATATTTTCAGGCTTTCAGAAATTACGCAATGCTAACCTTCTTAATTTGCAAATTTTACATAAATACACTGTGGACAACGAAATACCTACCATTTTTAAACGCGTAATTACCAATTGTTTTATTTAATTTTTTATATATATGAAATACATTTTATGGAAATTAAGTATGAAAGATGACATCAGAGAAATGTGCACCATTTCTCTCGATACAGACATGGGCTCTTTTAAGCGCATTTTCCATTACACCACGTAATGTTTCTGGTTGCAGGCTCCGTATGTCGTCTCGAATATTCTGCTTTAGTTGTCTAATAGCCTCTGGTTTATTAATAGACACTTTGTCTTTTAAATATCCACATAAAAACAGTCGGGCGCAGTTAAATCTGGTGAACGAGGTGACCAAGGGAAATCTGAACTCAGTCGCTCCATCTTGTTGAGAGCACAAATTAGGGTGCTTTTCCACCATTGGCCGCAAGAAGTTGTCGATCATTGTTCTGTAAGAAGCTCCGGAAATCGTTTCTGGCGTTTCATTTCGATTTTCGAAGAAATATGGGCCGATGATTTTTTCGGCCATAGCACCGCACCAAACAGTGCGTTTTAATGGATGTAACTGATACTGGTGTGTTGCCCTTGTTGTGTACTGTATGAACTTATTATAAATTTCCAAGAGTTAAATTATAATATGTAAAAAGAAAAAAAAAGAAAAAAAGAAAAATTAAAAAGATATACGCGTCTCAAATTGGTAGGTCTTTCGTGGCCCACCCTGTAGCACATAAATAAATTAACGTGTGTAAATTCAAATCTGTATGCGCTTTTGCTTTCTCACTGCAAATACGTTTGTAATACTTTCGTGTCAACTAGTCTTCATATGGTTTTTAAGAACTTCACGAAATTCCCTAAGCACTAACATCTACACTCGCACCTACGGGTCGTTTCCTTCGGTATATTATACTGGAAATTCTCCAAAGCATTTTTCTACTTTCAAATACAATTCACTGTTCACTCACTATCCTGTGTGTGTCACACAATAACAAACATCCCCTACTGGCTTCCTTCTGAGCTCATTTTAAACTATAACGGTATAGAGTTGCAATGAACCGCCAGATGAAAAGTCCACAATGTCTTGAAAGGACTCTAAAGAAGCATTTTTGCATTTGAGTGTGTTAAGAAAGCGAAGCATAAGCAAAAGGAAAAAAAAGCAGATTTGTCGGTACTTCCTTGCTTTTTCAGCAGTTTTGACGCTTTAGAAAATACACTTTTACGTCGTCTATCCTGCTGCGAGTGCTGGCGTAGCTATAAAATATAAAAAGCGTTCGTAAAGAAGTAGTGCGACGACAACGAGGAGGACTACGACATGGGTGTACAAGTGAGAATTACGACAAGATGTGCAGTGAGTTAGACGTGATTTTAATAGCAGACAACAGACATGTCTTGAATAAGGGTAATTTACTTTCTAGACGAATTTTGTGATGTTCTGACGATGACTCACTTAGGGACGTGTGGAAAATAGGGTTGTCTATAGAATTGCATTAAGACTCGTGTTCTTTTTTCTTTTGATTAGGACCAATTTGATGTGAAATAGCAATTCTCATTTGGTATGCATCATTTGTTTCCCATAAATAAATATATTATTTCCTGCACTATAACTATCACCTTTCTATTTTTTAAATTTATATCCTTCACATTTTATTTTAAACTTTTTGTTTTTAAAGTGGATGTCAGGATTAATTTTTCTATGTTCATTATGCTTTCATTGAAACGTTTCTGTATGTTTCTACATAGTTTCTTAAAATGGCATTTTTGAAGTCTGACGAAGAACTTACACTTCAGGTTCCATTCTGAAAAAACATTCATCAATTCTTAAGTAGGCAATTTACCGTTGGCTGGCTTGCAGAAGGTCATTTATTTCATCATGACGGCATATGTCAAGGTTAGTTAGTCTTTGTTTCAAGTGCGTAAATATACACTCAAAAGA
Source organism: Microchrysa polita (assembly GCA_949715475.1). Classification (NCBI taxonomy): domain Eukaryota; kingdom Metazoa; phylum Arthropoda; class Insecta; order Diptera; family Stratiomyidae; genus Microchrysa; species Microchrysa polita. Next base: position 54,883,800 of record OX454417.1, read on the forward strand.
AGGACGCTTCTATGCATTTATTATTATTGTTGATGTAAATTGGCTTCTAAAGGCTTGTTAATGACATGAGCATTTCAGTTGGGAATGAAGTTTTTAATCCTTGAACTTAAAAAAAAAAAACAGAAAACAAGCACCACAAAGTTGCGTAAGGTATGCTCTATTTTGATTCATGTGTTAAGAATATTGTTATTATTGTGGTTATAAATGATTATAATTGTTGAAATGATTAATTATTTTTTATTATTTTTATAATAATATATGTATGTACAATTATTTTATTATTAGATTAAATACTTGCGACAATTTTAGTTTTTATTTTAATACAATTAGGCCAGTCATTTTATGATTTTAGGTCGCAAAAAATAGCTCGGCTCTGGTTTTTTGGGATATTGCTAGGGTAGATACCAGAAGTGTACCACCAAGTTTGCAACTTCGAAAAACCTGTGCTAACCCCGTGACCCTCAAAAAACCTCAAAATATTCGGACTTTTCTCAAATTTTGGTTTGTTTTTTCCAAAACGTGCTTCCTACAAGAAAGTCGCCTACTGAATTTTTAAAGCTAACAAAATCTTTAATTTTAGTCCACCTTCAGCTTTCTAGGTGCAAAGGATCCCAAGATACAGCACTTTAACCATTGTTTTTTGTAAAAAAGTTCGAAATTGTAATTTTAGTTAGTCATCTTCCGAAATAAATATCGGCTTTAATGCGCATTCCACGGAGAAAGTCATGTGACACAATATACATATAAACCAGTAACTTAGCTGTATAAATGTCGGAACGAATGGAATCGGACCATGGGGTCATATGGCTGCCCCTGAAAATTAGGTTCTTCTAAGAATTTTTTTTTTCTTTATGTACCAATATTAACCAAACTTCACCCAAGTGTGTTCCTGGTTAAGCCTCAAAAAATATCTAGGAACGGATGAAATCGGAACACTACGTCATAGGGCTCGCATACAAACCAACAGTGAAATTAGGTTCTTGAAAAAAAACCTCACCCAAATGTGTTCCTAGTAAAGCGTCAAAACATATCTAGGAATGGATGGAATCGGAACAATAAGTCATAGGGCTGTCATACAAACCAACCTGTATATATGAGGTTTTTGTAAGAAAAACTTTTTTCTTTTTGAATCTTAACCAAAATGCATCCAACTGTGTTCCTGGATTAGCCTCAACGCATCCAGGAACATATGGAATCAGAACACGTCATAGAGTACATCGTATTATAATTTCGGACCTTTTTACAAGAAAAAAACATCTTTTAAAATGCTGTATCTTGGGATCCTTTGTACATACAGAGCTGAGGTTGCACTCAAATTAAAGATTTTATAAATATTTTTAAAACTGCAGTGGACGACTTTCTTGTGGGAAGCATCTTTTACAAATTACAAACCAAAATAATTTTGAGGTTTTTTGAGGGTCACGGAGTTAGCACAGGTTTTTCGAAGTTGCAAACTTGGTGGTACACTACTGGTATCTATCCTAGCAATATGCTAAAAAACCAGAGCCGAGCTATTTTTTGCGACCTAACGCCTTATATTTCAGTTTATTGACTGGCCTAAATGTTTGTTTTATGACTTTTTCTCTCAATATTATTATTATACCCTATACCCATAAGATGGTATAGGGAATATTGTTTTTGTTACGCCGATATTATGTAACACCTCAAAGGAGCCACCGGAGATATGGCAAAGAATATATATAAATGAACAGGGTCGGTCCCTGAATCGAATAAGCCATGTCTGTCTGTCTGTCTGTCTGTTAGCACGATAACTCCCGGAATAGTGAAGCTAGCGGTTCGAAATTTTGGTCAAGTGTTTGTTTTGCTAAAATCTTGGACGGTATTCAAAATGGGCCAAGCAGGACCACCTCCCCCCTACCTCCCATACAAACTACCCCTCCTTGATATTTTAATTCGGCCATAACTTTCGGTAGAATATCGCTATCGACTTGAAATTCTGACATATACTTTGAGTTGATCGAAAGTGGAGTAGGTCCGACTACCCCTACCCCTACTTCCCCTACAAAGTTATATTCAGCCATATCTTTTTATAGAATGCCACGAAAAACTTCAAATTAGTATCAAATGGTAGCCGGTGGATGCCTTGACAAGGTAATAACGATGTGTTAGGTCCGACCCATCTAGCCCTCCCTCCTCCACAAAAAATATGAATATGAATATTTTGGGTTTTGCGTGTCTTCTGGGTCTGTACATGGATATAGGGTATACACTCATCGGGCTATTCAAACGATTAGAACTCGGTCTCGTTTATTTTTTTATTTTACGTCTAGAAAAAACAATGATAGAATTGATAAATTTTAGTTTGTTAAGGAGAAAATAACACAATCGGGCGCAATACATCTGAGAGATTATTTCACCCCCTCCCGCCCCTCAGACAAGTGGTAGATAGAAACTGAAAACTGCTTTGGGTAGTTGATCGATAAAAATTAAGCTACTGTGAGTTTCATATCTCTTCCTTTTCGTATCGCTTATTGGCGCAACAAATAGTGGTCACTTAATCTGTCAGATCCATTGCGCCCGCCCGAAGGCTAAGCACTAGGGCCGGATAGAGGGTAACTATGGCGCCCCTGGGCAGTAGTCGAATTGTCGCTCTCCGTCAGTGGTTATGACTGAAGTAAACAAATCGCTGTCACATGGATGGCTTAACGGTGATGGATGTGATGTCAAAATGTTAATGGATTTTATGCAAAAAATGCAATTCTCTGCTATTCTTCGGAATGTTTGCAGTATTTTTGATGCGATTTTCAGTAGCAGAGTTGGAGTGAAAATTACAGTTAATTCACTTCTTATTAAAATGTTTTGATTTCGGCTGAACTGCCAAACCAAGTTCATGTTGAATTAAGTATACGCCATTGAACGCAAAATTCGATGATTCCAGGAGTTAATAGATCTTAGGGCTTACAAAGGAGTAAATGAAAAAGATATGAATCTACACAGAGAAAAAAAACCATCACTTAAATTTGAAGTAAAACATACTAAAAACAAAATTGGATCACATCAATAAATCATTTTAACCCTCATCTATCGGCAGATTTTTACAACGCTTGCTGGCGGCAAAGGTACACCTGTACCTCAGTACATTTTGTATGAAAATCTTCACTTTTTGTATGAATTTAGATCGTAAAACCGTTACATTATGTTGACTAGTCACAAATTAGTAATCGTTTTTTTTTGCCAACGTGGATGTTTAGACAAGTTGGGATAATGTGGATATAATTTTTAAACTGGGTAAATTTACAAAATAGGTAAAATTTTAGAGAGAAAATAGAAAAAAGAGGCCTCCTGGAATTTCAATTTGAAAAACTCTAAGACTAATTTACAAATAGAAAGTAGAAAACGGTTCAAATTAAGTCAATTATGATTTTAAAAGAGCTTGGAATGTTTAATTTGCAAATTGTGGAGTCTTTTATGGAAATTTACCCTCTCCCCCAAAAAATATTGAATCACTAAAACCAGTTAGCCCTAACGAAAATAAAATAAGTACCACATTTTCGTTATCTTCCATAAAACAAGAATGCTCGAAACAATAAATATAATGTGAAAATATGTTATTTATCTACAAAAGACAGGTCCTGTCAAGCAATAAGCGTATAGAATCGGTAAGGATAATTTCTGCCCTTAATCTTTCGAAATATCAACTATGGTATATAAATATCCAAAACAGTAATTGTGATTGTTGTTAGTTAATTCCAAATTATTCCCTCAGATATTTAAATCTAAGGATCACTTGAATAAATTAAAAAAAAAATCGAAGACATGTGGCATAATCTATAGCAGTTATGTCTATATAGAAACCGACGTCCAAAACTTGCAGTTTTAGAAAAAAAAATCGGTTAGACGCTCCTGCTATTTTTTTAGCTAATTCTTCCTAATAAACTCGGATGGACGTCCCAAATTACACAAATAATAAATATTAGGCTATAGAATAAAAATTATACATGTAGGAAGTTTTGATAAAGAAAATCAACCGCTGAAATCCAAAATTTTAGCATTGGCTACAAACATAATTACCACTTGATATTATGGGAAAGGAGGTGTAATACATTGTAATTGTTGCCCGAAGGCTCCATTACTTCGAAAAGTTTGGTATATCTGTAAAAGTTTTCAGATTTGTATCAAATAACCAAAAACAGCTGTATGAATTGGCTTAGGTCCTTATAAATTGATATTTCCAAGGACATTACTAATGAAATTCGTAAATAAAATACTTCTGTACTTCACTCGATTTTCAACTTATTGATGCTATCATAAGTTTCTCTAAGCATTAGCATTCACCAAAAATATTTTATTTGCGTCTTTTGTAATTGTTCTTTCATATAAAATATATGAAGGTACAAATGTACCTTTGCCGCCGTTAAAGGGTGTAGGATGAATTTTGCTCCCTAACTTGGGGATGGGAGGTCACACTTCTATGAAATTCGGCACACATATTCTAAACTAAAATCGTAGAGATGTCAGAAAACTTCAAACAGATCAGACGTATTGGAAAAAAGTTACGGTATTTTAAAGACGAAAAAGGAACACCTGTACCTATACCGCTGGATGAGGGTAAATAAACATATAGTTTTATATTAAATTTAATATGATTCACTTTAATTATCTGTTCAAAATTGACTGAAACATCGATTTAAATATATTCAACTTTGTTCTAAAGTTGTTTCATTTTTAAGGCTGTGTCCGTCACATCTACATAAGCCCGTCGCTATTTTGTTCAGTGCTAGTAATCTCAGATAGCTTAGGTGTAGGAAGTAGGACTACGAAACGAAATATGGAGCTAGAATAAAATGATGTAAGAAAGATATGATCGTAAGACTATGCGCCAATTTTGTTTCACTATTCTAGTTAGTCTAATTTTGGAGATATGGAGACCTTTAAGTCGTGCAAGAAAAAGATTTTTTCAAAAATCTTAAAATGTCTGTGACAGCTAAAGGGTTAAGAATAGGGGGTATGTTCCAAACGACTTTTTGCTGGAAATCAATTCAAAATATTGTGGCAAACAATATTACCATCAAGTTAAAAGATATGCATTGAAGAAATGCTTGAGAGACTTTCCTTGCACTGTGAAAGGCTCTTACTAAATACTTACTTGGCTATATTTCCGGTTTGGTTTTAGTTATTCGAATGAAAATTCGTAGACATATTCCCCATTTAATTTTCTAAAACCCCTTAGCTGAAATTTCACATTTGGAAAGCTAAGAAGGGCTACACACGAACAAGGAATGCCAAATAAATGCCAATAACTTTTTTACCGTTACTCGAAACAGGAATATTTTAACTCATATAAGATGTACTCGTACCCGGGCGATGTGCCTACACCCCAGGTCGAGCAACGCGGAACCATGGAGCGGTATAAAGAACGAGGCAAGGAAGAAGAAGAAGATAAGATGTACTCGTTTAGATCTTTGATATAAATAAACATACGTCAATCTCCGATAAAAACTAAAAAAGTCGACTTTTTTCAAACGTTCGGGACACCCTATTATGTTCTTCCTACCAACTTCTAAGGTATTTGTGCAAGAGACTGTAACCATTCTACACATTCCTACCAAATTTCATGACAATCGGTTAAGCCGTTCGCGAGTTATTTGGTGAACAGACGGACGGACGGACAAAATCGATTTCATAAGGGTTTTTTGAAAAAAAAAAATTCTAAAAAACCCTAAAAACTTACTTGTTTTAGTTTACTGGAAACGATATAATCTGAGTTTTACTTAAAAAGTTATGTTTTTGACAAGATTCACAAAAAAATCCAATTACTACGTAACGGTAAAAGCTAGAGGCATAATTTTGGCGGCAATTTTCCTATAACAAAATGTAGAGTCTACCATCGGTCTATGGCGAACCGGTTGGGGGACACCATGTAGAGGACGGCTTCAGAATCCTACTTTAAACCCTTCTGTCTTTGTATTTGCAAGTTGGCAGGACCAGCTGGTTCTATGGGTTGCCGACACATGTATATTTACTTTTGAATTTCCAGGGGTCTTTTTTATACCCGTCACCAGGCCTGTAGAGAGGGTGGGGGAGCATATTGATTCCCCCCGAGCCCGGGATTTCATAGTGGGCCCGGATTTTGACACAAAAGTTGTGCTTCAGTTTTTTTTTTACACAACTGAACTAAGAAACCTTACTGTTTCTAGAGTTTTAACAACAAATACATAACATACTCTGCACTAAAGCTGGGGCCCCTAGTCTATTGTTGAATGTTTAGTACTAGTGGCCCGAATCATCATATTCAATCAACAAATCAACTTGATCGTTTCGAATCTGCCCCCGTCTTCCGAAAGTGTACGCATGATTTTATACATAAACAATTAGGAAATTTCGACTTTTTCATCCAGTAGCGTACTGTTTAAAAAAAAAAATTCTGTTTGAAGAAAAAATACATTGACATTGTTTTCTAAGGACTTTTCCGGGCGATTATTAATTTGTGTACGTACTGCTGCTGCGAATGAATTTTTTTTCAAGGTACCGACCGACATCCAGATGGTGATCAACAGAAAAATTGAATCTTAATTTCAATCTATCCATCTATCAATACTGGCCAACTCGGTAACAAAAAAGGTTTTTTTTTGTACTCGAGAAAACCGCGAATGGCTTACAGAATAAGTAAAATAGGAAAAAATACACTTTGTAAATTCGTAGGGGTATGTATTTCGACAACCAATTTTATAGAGTGACGACCAACAGCCTGGGCCACTGCGAGTGTGCTCATAAATTACAGATTTTAGCTCCCCAAGCATTTGTCAAAACTGTTCGCCTTGTTTCCCTTAACCCTTTGTAGGGGCTTAACATGCTCCAATCGCCTCCCCAAGTCATGCTGATCATATATGTATACTTTTTATGTGGTCGGAGATGCTTCCTCTAATGCGTTACAAACTTCATGACAAAGTTAATATACCCTTTCACTCTATGAGCGAAGGGTATAATAAAGAGACCGAGACTAATTTTTGGCGCGGCCGAAATTTGAATACCCGTCACCCGTCATTTGAATGAAACTTAAGCTTCTTTTGTGTTAATAATTTCTACCGCAGCCCTACCCTGAGGGGTTCCGATTCCATGTGTTCCTCGAACCGTTGAGGCTAAGCCAGGAACACACTTGAATGGATTTTGGTTAAGATTCAAAAAGGAAAAAGTTTTTCTTACACGAACCTAATATTTGAGAGTTGGTTTGTATGACAGCCCTATGCCGTAATGTTCCGATTCCATCCGTTTGTGGATATGTTTTGAGGCTTTACTAAGAACACATTTAGGTGAAGTTTGGTTAAGGTCGGATTAAGAAGAAAAATAATTTTCTTAGAAGAACTTATTTTAGCTGTTGGTTTGTACGACAACCCTATGACATAATGTTCCAAATCCATCGGTTTCTGGATATGTTTTGAGGCTCTACAAGATGCACACTTGGGTGAAGTTTGGTTAAGATTGGTACATAAAGAAAAAAGTTTTTCCTAGCAGAACCTAATTGGTAAGGGTTGATATTTATATGGCAGCCCCATGACGCCATGGTCCGATTCCATTCGTTCTGACATATATACAGCGTACACTAAAAAGAAACTTTCATACCAAATTTCCGCCATATATCTTCAAAACTGAGGGACTAGTTTGCATTGCGACAGATAGACAGACAGACAGAGGAATATCGCCCAGTAGATTTCTCTCGTCACACTGATTAATAATATATACATATGTATACTTTATATAGTTGGAGGTGCTTCCTTCTGTGCGTTGCAAACTTCATGACAAAGTTAATAAACCCTTTCAAATAGTGACGGATGATCCTATCCTATCCAGAATGACTGTCGAAAATTTCAAGGCGTTCTTAATATCGAAGTTCGAATATAGGTTGGCATATTACTTCACCAATAAAATGGAACTTTTAGTAATTTCGTTGGGACAAGGGAATCAATAGAGAGTCTTCTTCTTCTTTATGGCACGATAGCCTGACGTCGGGCCTTGGCCGCCTGGATTGAAAACCTCCAATTGTCGCGGTCACGCGACCTTGTCCTCCAATTCCGAAAGCCTAGCATCTGGTGGGCGTCCTCACATACAGAATGCTCCCATCGGGCTCTCGGTCGTCCACGCAATCTGGCTCCGTCCACTCGTTGCGCGTTCATCACCTTTTTGGGCATGCGATCGTCGTTCATTTTATGTACATGACCCGCCCATTGCAATCGCTGCAATTTTACGATCTTCGACACCTGTAGCTCATCATACAGCTGATACAACTCAAGGTTGTATCGGATGCGCCATTCACCTCGTTCACGAACGGCCCCGAAGATTCTTCGGAGAACCTTTCGCTCGAATGTGTCCAACAGGTGTTCAGAGTTTTGGGTTAGGGTCCATGCCTCGCAGCCATAGCATAGCACAGGTCGGATGATGGTTTTATACACGTGGAGCTTCGTGTTCCTGTGCACCAGCTTCGAATTCATAATTTGGAGGACCGCAAAGTAACACTTATTAGCTAGTTGTATCCGTCGCTTTATCTCATCTGTTTCGTTGGCGTCTTTTGACAAATTGCAACCCAGGTAAGTGAAGTTGTCTACATATTCTATATTGAGGTCCCCCACTGTGATGCTTGAATTTACTGGCGTTCTAGTTTTTGATTGCATCATGACCTTGGTTTTAGACTCGTTGATATGTAGCCCAACTTCTTTGGCGGCGTTATTGAGATTATGCAGAAGGCTTTCTGCATCATCCAATCTTCGAGACATGATGTTGATGTCGTCGGCGTAGGCTACTAGTTGAGTCGATTTAATGAGTAGCGTTCCGCTGCTGTCCAAATTCATGGCTCGAATCACATACTCCAGAGCCAGGTTGAAGAGCGTCGGCGCCAGCCCGTCGCCTTGCTTGAGTCCAGTACGAGTTTCAAATAGGTCAGTGAGTCTGTTCTGAACTCTGACCTGCGAAACGGTATTAGTCATCGCCATCCTTATGAGTCGCACTAGCTTAGCCGGTATACCAAAATGCAGCAGAATGTTGTACAGTACACTTCGATCGATACTGTCGTATGCCTGCTTGAAGTCGAATAGAGAGTCTTAGCAAGTCCTAAAACGGTTGAGGTTCACGAGCGGGCATTATACGTATTGAAACAGGTGATTATAAAGTTATGAATTGTCATTGCATCGAGTTCTTCTGGCTTAAATTAAGCAAAATTCATTTTTTACTGTAGGTATATTACTAAACACCGACAAAGTAATATTTCTATTTCTATTTGACGTTTTAAGCATTTTTACGGCTTGCTAAAACTCTCTAATAATTTTTCAATTTTTTTCTTTACCAGACTACCAATATCGTTTTATGCGTATCTTATGTAAAGGGCACGGCCATTCAATTCATCACCGGCAGATTTCAGTAACGAAACTTCATACTAGAAAGTTAACCCTTTAAGCAGTCGCTTTTTTATGAAGTTTCGTTTCCCAAAAATGCACGTAAAACGAACGAACCTTATTCTAGAATAATTTTGGCTTCTGTTGTTCCTTAAAAATCGCCAATCAACTGTCGAATCGTCTTCAAAATATACCTGAAAAAACACAGACACACAAGTGTTGAACTCTCAAGTAAACCCCCGTTTTTTGTGAGTTTAGTATGTAAAAATCTTCACGTTTGAATTCAGTTTCTGTCAGTATTTTGGCAAGTGGCTTAAGGCTTATCCGGTATCCGTATTTTATTATTTTTCTGCAATTCTTATTTTTCTGAAAACCCATTTTAGAAAAAGTGAAATTTTTATCCGTAGAGTTAAAAATAAAAGCATTTAAATCATTTTTGTAGATATACTGGAAACGTTTTTAAGTAGAAATATTTATACCCTTCGCTCATAGAGTGAAAGGGTGTATATTAACTTTTATCATGAAGTTAGTAACGCATTGAAGGAAGCATCTCCGACCATATAAAAAGTATACATAATACATATATGATCAGCATGACTTGGGGAGTCGATTGGGCGATGTCCGTCTGCTGCGACGCGTTTTACTCGACCAATATAAAAGCTCTGAAACTGAAATTTTGCACAAATGCTTATTTTTGCTACAGGCAGTTTGTATATTTGAATCGGTGAAATAGGACAATGGGTCAATGGGTCACAAAAACTTGTTTCTATTGATGACACAAAACATATGCAAAAATGGATCAAAACGGACCGTGGGGTCATGGGGCCCAAAACCCCCCATTTTGGTTCTTCTCAGAAACTGTTTCTACACCAATTTGTGTCTTTATCAAAGCAACAAAAAAGGTCAAAACCAATGAAATCATACTAAGGGGTCATGCTCCCGCATCCTCCAATAAATTTTTCAGAGAAAATATTTTTATTTGCCCACTTATTCCAACCAAACCCCACACAAATATTGTTTTGTTGACACAACGGACCTTTTGTGAAAACGGAAGGAATATAATGCGGGAATTACATACAAGTCGTAGGTATGCGTGAAATAACTTTTAGCCCGAGGAGAGCGAAGGGTATCCAAATATCGGCCGCGCCCGAAAATAGCCACGGTCTCGTTTTTTTTTAAATTAATGTTAATTCAAAAGCAGACACGTTGGTGCTGAAATTTGGCAAAACCTTAGAGAGTAGGTGAAAATGCATAAAAAATCACCGTGACATTATATGAACGATTACTCAAAATAAGCAAAGCAAGATCAAGTAGGAAACATTTGTTGGAGAGGCTGGTTACATTCATTCTATTGTATGCTTCAGCTGTTTGGTCAATTTTGCTATACATTCTGGTTTAAACGCCAGTGAAAAGTCTAGTCCTAGTGCGGGGCAAAATAAATATGTAATTCCTTTAACCTAAAGTGAAATTAGGAACATTTTTAATTATAGTAGGGTCTTAACTTTTATTTATTGAGTATACATGAGACCACTGCCTATGTAGATACATTATCTTTACCATACCAAAACCATTCTTTTGCTTCTAAAAGATACGTACAACCATAAACATTTGAAATGTGTAATACCCATACATGAAAAATAATCACGTTTTACATTCCCGCATCTCATGTAAACATGTTTATTCTTTTTATATTCTGAAGAGTTGTTCAATTCGAACGACAGCCCGCATATTGAACACATTTTCGGTAAATTACAATTTTAAACGAGACAACATCAATTACCTTTATCCCGAACAATGTTTACCGAGAAATAGCTGAAAAAGTAGAGCGAACATAGCAAAAAAAAATCCCTAAAAGCACTCAAAACCAATAAAACGAATTCGTACACACGCCGTCGTCGTCGTTGTCGTCATCCCAAACAGTCATCGTTGTCGCATTCCCGTATATGTGACTATGTCGTCCTGCCTAAATACAATCTAACAGTCTAACCAAATATTTGTAATGAAAGAAAAGAAAATGGCTTCCTTTATATTCTGCCTCGAAAAAAAAGAAAGAGATCTCTTAATGTACTTACCATCTTCGAATTTATAGCAAGGACATGCTGAACTATCCGAAAAACTGGGACATTGAATGTTCGATTCAGCCGAGGCTGCAGCAGCCGAGGACACAGACCCAGCACCACCACCACCACTTCCATTGCCAGTTAGAGCTGTTGTTCCTCCTCCTTTCAAATTCTGATACTGCTGCTGTTGTACAACTACGCTAGACTGAAGATTTTCATGAAATTTCGATTTATCGATACGATTCCTGTTAACATCAAAGGACTTTTCCATGCTTGTTGTCGTCGGGAGTAGAAGACATGCCAGCAGGATGGATGTTCGTAGCCATTGATAAGGACCTGATGAATGTTTGGGCTCACGTGGCCCATACCTCGGGTCCCCAACTATCATGTTGGATCGATTATCATTTTGAATGCCACATAACTATCTATCGGTTGTTTGAATTATGTTTGTAAGATCTTGGAATGTCATCATCTTGTTAACATTACGTAGGTGGCAGCATTCGACTGAAATAGATTGGAAAATTTTGTCAGTGCGATATGATTTCTATTGATTAGATAATATAGGTTATGAGAAAGTTGTTCTTCTCAGTACCGTACAGCCCCATGTGGGGCCATGGTGCTTTAACTCAGCCGTTGATAGGCAATTTCGAGTCAACGTTACATTGCATATCATTTCTGAGTGTATATACTGCTGCAAGCACTATTTATTTCCTATCCGCCCATGTACGGAAATTTTGAACCACGCCGAGATTCGATCTCCGGACATCTAGATTACTAGCATCGTATAGAGTGCGACTCAACCGAGTGAGCCACAGAGTGGGTCTGATGAGAAAGTTGTTGATATTTGAAAAATAAATAAAATCGAGTGCCAACCACAATACAATATTCATCAAAAACAAAAAGCCTTAAAATGCTTCTGAATCGCATGTTTTGTGATTTTGCCAACTGATTCTACGGGTCGCTTAAAATTTAATTTGCCAGGATAGTACTGTTGAAGTACCTGAAAATCGTTCTAATTAAGTGAAACTGTAAGAGGTTGTTTCCTAGGACTCACAATCTTGAAACTCATTTGAAACCAAGGCACTACCGAAGCTACGTTGTGCTTACATTAAAGCGCTTCGAAATCACTTTTCGAGCCCTTCGTTTCTCGCTGGGTAATTACGCATTTCTGCAAGAGTTTTGAAAACCCATAATGATGCAACGTTGGCAAGAACCCATACCTATTTATACGAAGCATGGACAACATGTACCGCTAGCCAGTCCAGACATTTTCGTTTGCGATTCCACTTTCAAAGTTTTCTTTGTAAAGGGTGGTCCAACGTGAATGCACGAAGTCAATTGTTAATATAACAAAAAGTTTTTAGAGAATTATCTAAAAAAAAATGTTATTATGATAGAAGGATCTATGGAAATTATGTGTGAAACAAGAGGTTAGACAAAATCATTCTCAAATCAACTAATAACCCCGGTAACTACAAACACAACACAGTTTATTTCAAAACTGATTTACTGCAACATCATCTCAGATGAATTGCGCCCGATTGTGCCATTTTCTCATTTTCTATGAAAATTTCCACTTGTTATACTCTTCACATTGTGTAATAACCTTGTGTTGACTTTTAGGCTTGCTCAGCAAATCGTTCAATAGTGTGTTTTTAGTAAAATAGTCTCACATTTTTTAAGCAGTCGAGTTATTGGAGGTTTTTAAAATATTGAAGCGATTGAAAGCGGAATATTCTTAGAAAATTGAAAATGTAAAGGGTATCAAACTTTGACAGCCAGTATTTGTTTCTAAAATATCGTCGAACTTTCAAAACGACAATGCAATAATAAAAAAGAGTCTAAAATATACAGAAACTTAGTTTCATCCTTTTTTTCTGCACCTAATCTATCAGATACATTGCACCCGATCGTGTTAGGATTGGTATTGCGCCCGCCGGAAGGTTAATGTGCTGAATTATCTTTATCTTTTGTCCTTTAGCTCTCGAATTGTTTTTGGCTTATTGACGTACACTTTTTCTTTTAAATATCCCCAGAGAAAGAAGTCCAAGGGTGTCAAATCACATGATCGTGGCGGCCAATAATAAACATCGCCAAGACGAGAGATAACACGGCCATTGAATTTCTCGTGCAAAAGAGCCATTGTTTCGTTGGCTGTGTGGCAAGTGGCCCCATCCTTTTGGAACCACATATCGTCCACGTCCATATCCTCGATTTCTGGCCACAAGTAGTCCGTTATTTGGTCGACTATGTTGACCAGAAAAATCACGAAGTGCAGGAAAAGCATTTTGATTTGAACGTCCATTTTCGTAAAAGACTTCAACGACCTTCACGAGCTGCTAAATTGTGTACCCCTCCATGGTTGAATTTGCCAAAGACTGAAGCACAGAAATGTCTAATAAAGTTGGTCGAGAAACTTACCATTAAGGTGTGACACACAATTAACATCGTGCTTTCTAGTTGGACCACCCGTTATTATTTGTGTGACAATTAGTTTTATAAAAATATATCGAACCGAAGAGGAAACTTAGCCAATTTGAGAGGAGATTGATTTACAAGCTGACGAAAATGCTGACACCGGATTTAGATTGACTTTCGTATGAACAAGATATTAACGACAATATAATAATTCTAAAAATAAACAACAACTTAAAATAACAACATTAGAATTGAAGAAATTTCTTGGAATTTTGATTCTCACTGGATACAACCTAAGGCCGCAGATAAAACCCTGTTGGATAAAAGGTCCAGACTTTGAATGTCCTCTAAAAGGGAAACCCATTAGCTGCGAGTTAAAATTTTTGTGTTTCGGTTCCAACCAAATGCAGGAGCAAACAAAGGCAGTATACCGGGTTTTTCCAAAGAAGCTTGGCGAATCAGTTGTCTTTGGTCCCAGAACAGCATGGAGTTTTTTTCGGCATTTTTTTGCTAGCCATTCTGTACCATGTATTTTTGCAAGCAAAGGGTACCGTGAGTGAAACCGTACTTCCAAATAAAATAACCACTGCCTGTTGTAAAGGACGTTAAGAGAAAACTGAGAAAAAGGGATTATCTTCCTATGCATCCGACAAAAAAAAAACGAAATAGTAGTATGTTGGCTTGATAATGCAGTCGTTGCTGTGAGACTCGGTGCAATCTCTTGATACCAACTCCGTTATGTGTACCATTTCTGCATAAACTGAAAGCGATTTATCGTCAGAACAATTCCAGGAAATTTTTCCACTGTTAACCCTTAGATGACCAGCAAGGTTCCTGGGGACCTATGGTGTTTTTAACTTTGAGCCATGTGAATTTGGTTCAATCGAACCGGCTCAATTCCCTTGACTTCTCCAATCTATATGTTTAGAAGCAAATGCAATGTGTGTCGAATTATTTCTTTAAACTTTTCGATCATAACCAGCCGGCTAAAGTGATATATGGCGGTGAAGACCAACTATAGGTCCACTGTGACCTTCATGTATTAAGAGCAATTGTATACACGTAATTTGTCAATTCACTGGAATTGAGAGCGATCAGAAGTTTTTCATTTCAGTTTTATTGGTAAAAACCGTTAAGCTCTGGGAAATTCAATTGAAAAGGATAATAAAAACAAAAATCATCGCTACACTTTCATGTAATCAGTGGAAACTTTTGTTATTAGTGTGTTCATAATGCGTACACATGGGATTTCACCAATTCGATTTTGTTTCTAAGAACCGTTAGATTCTGGGAAGTTCTTGTGATTAAGGTACCTATATAAAGAAGACCTCGCTGTATTCATTCAGCTTTAGGTGATGCTATTAGTTTAACGCGTCATAGCGCTAAAAGCTCCCTCAATATCAAAGCCGTTGTAGGAAAGTAATAAGTTTCGGAAAATATGAGTGCTGGATGGGATAAAATACACTCGGAGATAAGCCGGTGAACGTGTTTTTAATGCCTGAGTGCCAGTGATTAGGATGGAGCCGTGGAGAGTTTGGCTAGATACCTGATACCTTCATCATCCTCGATGAAGATGATCCTTTTGCCGCAAGAACAGTGATGATGACTATATTCGTGATGATGACGCGCTTGATGCCGAAATCGAAGTGGAGATTGAAGTGGAAGATTATTCAGATTCATCAGACGATGACGAGCTGCTTGAAAACCCTACAGCCTGGGCAGCAGCAATGAGAGAGAGAGAGAGAAAGAGAGTCCTCATTTAATCTCAAGAGTGACCACAAATGGTACGCGGATCCACCCGCTAGTGGCCGCATTCGAGCTCATAACGTCGTTAACTATACCCAACATCGCCCAGGGCTTGCTGCTGGAACTGTTGCTGTTGCTGATCCTTTGGGAATCTTCAAGTCAATCATCACTGATGAGATCACTAACATCATTATCCACGGGACAAATAAGACGGGAAAATTAAAGCGCAGCAAAGTGGAATTCCAAAACCGAAATACAAAACCAAGCCATGGACTCCCTTGAACCTTCAATGAATTTCACGCTTATAAAGGGCTTTTGCTGTATTTGGGTTGCCATCTGTTGAGTTCGGAGCCTCTAGAATAATTATGGAGCAATGTGTCTCTATATACAGCAGCCATGGCAAAAAATCGCTTCAAAGCAATAAACAGAATGATTCGATTTGATAATAGCAGCACTGGGGAGGCGAGGCTTCAGGAAAGCAAGACAGCTGCAAATGAAGAATTCTGGTAATGACCAATTTGGAGAAGGCCTGTACACCACACGAGTCCATGACTGTAGACGAACAATAGTTCCCCTTTCGAGGACGAACTCGCTCCACGCAGTACATATCGTCAAAACCAGCAAAATACGGTATCAAAATATGGTGGCCCTTAAAGGGATGATTTACAGCGCAAAACAGCCTAGCGGAGAACGGCCAGGGAGAAAAGGTAGTCTTAGGGTTCACTGCTATGAAAGAAGTGGAGGAACTATATACGCCGATAATTTTTGCGACATTGGAGTTGGCACGGGACAAATAAGACGGGAAAATTAAAGCGCAGCAAAGTGGAATTCCAAAACCGAAATACAAAACCAAGCCATGGACTCCCTTGACCCTCAATGAATTTCACGCTTATAAAGGGCTTTTGCTGTATTTGGGTTGCCATCTGTTGAGTTCGGAGCCTCTAGAATAATTATGGAGCAATGTGTCTCTATATAAAGCAGCCATGGCAAAAAATCGCTTCAAAGCAATAAACAGAATGATTCGATTTGATAATAGCAGCACTCGGGAGGCGAGGCTTCAGGAAAGCAAGACAGCTGCAAATGAAGAATTCTGGTAATGACCAATTTGGAGAAGGCCTGTACACCACACGAGTCCATGACTGTAGACGAACAATTGTTCCCCTTTCGAGGACGAACTCGCTCCACGCAGTACATATCGTCAAAACCAGCAAAATACGGTATCAAAATATGGTGGCCCTTAAAGGGATGATTTACAGCGCAAAACAGCCTAGCGGAGAACGGCCAGGGAGAAAAGGTAGTCTTAGGGTTCACTGCTATGAAAGAAGTGGAGGAACTATATACGCCGATAATTTTTTACGACATTGGAGTTGGCATTGAAGCTTAAATCCAAAGAGCGGGTCCCTCTTAAGATAGTTCGAAGCAACAATATGTTTGTGCCACGTGATTTATTAAAGGACCGGTCTCGGTTAGTGTTTAGCACTTTGTTTGGATTTTAAGAAAGCGATGTCTCGCAGTGCTCCTACGTTCGAAAAAAAGAGCTGTTTTGTTGCTCACAACCGAGCATTATACAACCAGAGTTGACAATGGCCGAAAAAAAAACTGCTACCCATTGCGAACTACTAATAATACAGTAAAAACCTCTCCGGAATATCATAAATTGTTTCCGTTTCAATATCGAAAAAATGACAAGAAAGAGTTTGCATCATCTCTTACTAATCGTAGCACTTAAAGATGGTTTCACTGCAACAAATGTTATGAAGTTGTCCTCTTCTTGATTTAAATTAGGCAGGGAATCTTTAAGAAACATTATTACGTAAAATGTATGGTGAACGATACAATTTCAAAAAATTTTCTATGTAAAAGAAGCTGATATCGATACTAAGACATAATTGAGCAAAAAAACTCGAAAAACCGTTAAAAGTGTTTACCAACCAATAAATAAAATAGTCTCTCGGAGTCTATTTTATTCAAAAAAGATCTGTCCCATTATTTATTTCCTTGATTTCCGCTTTTTAATCAGTTTTTGTCGTACTAATTCAAAGTGTGGCTATAGTTATGACAGACAGAAAACTTAGTTTTCCCTTTAAAAAAAATAACGGTTTGAAATAAAAGGAAACGTTTTATGAAATTATTTTTAAATATTACTTAAGTGTTTAGTATGTGGAATAACGGTGCTCTCTTTAAATTTTCAAGGATTAGTCTCTCTTATGGTGCCACTATATTTATGACAGGCAGTGTATACAGGGTGTCTGGAAAAGAGTCATAAATAATAAGGAAACTTCTATTCACATTTAGCTTTCCTAAAATGGTAAATTCAAAAAAAAATTCTTTCAACCACAGCCCAAAAATGCTACTTAATCCGTTCAATTTTTTGTTTGAAACACGATTTACGAGGATAATGTAAATCTCGTCCTGTTCAGAAATTCAAAACCAAAATAAATATAAATTAATTAGCAAATAAATATACATACATAGGTACACGCGCACATTCAAGTCTTGCCCCATAAATCAGATGCCTGCATGGCCATATATCCTGGCAGGAAAAATCCTTTCCGCTTTTTACAGTCGAACTCCTTTCCCCCTCCCGCATGTTGATGCGAAACAGTGGAATGCGGTATGTCTGGTACACCCGGCCTCTGACTGAAGTCAAATCATTTGTTATACAGTGGGTATGGGGAGGCGCTCAAGCCAAAGCGAGTCCTTCGCGTCGCGTATAGTATAAAAAGGGATGTGGGTACGTGTAACGTCTACCGTAAAATTAACCAAAACCGAAAACAAGATACGAGTAATGTATGTATAGTGTGTCGGTAGAGTGCACCTAGGAAAAGCACGTGTGTGGCGTTACATCCATATTTTGGCTCCTTGTCTACTATATTTTTGCTGGATAGCTATGGGGGATCAACATGAAACAGCATTAAGTGGTGTGCTTCACCATAAAATATGAGCCTGTCGGGACGAGTTTTCCATTTACGCAAATTTTACACTGGTTCCGGATATGTTGGTATTCCATTTACAACATATTCGCATGTTAAATATACCTAAAAAAATGTTTCAAGTGTTATTTTTGTGGAGAAAAAGAATTCATTGCCGCTGCATGGCAAATAGACATAGAGTAGAAAAAAATGGCATTTTATCGTTATTGCCTTTTGTGTGATTACGCTTTTTTCGTTTATGAACAGCTAAAAAGCTGAAAAATTAGAAAATGGAGTTCAAATAAAATGATATAACAAGCAGTCCCGTCCATTTGAATGCTTTGAAGCTCTCATTTTTTAAATATTCTGCAGTTCGTAATGGAATAGAATGAAAAATGAAATTGCAATGGGTAAAAACTCTTCGAAAAATATAGCTGAAAGGTCCATTAAATGTTCGTTTATCGTATGTGTTGAGGAGGCTTAATCCTACAAGGAATTTTACTATTTTTTTGTTTTATTCGAATTTCAGAGGAATTCTTGTTGGAAAGAGATTTTGAACTCCCCGTCTTTATTGTACGTGCTGTTTTTTTGTTTTCATTTTGGTTTCTTGTATTTTTTTTAGTGGACTCTATCTACTGTGTTTTTATAATATTTTAATCGACTTTGCAAGGTTTTTAGAACGGAAGAGTCAGCAAACGGGGCTGCTCTAGCCTTCGCTCTCAAAACGTGTCGTGGGATGGGGACGAGAGGCTGGTCTGTCACTCCCTTGACTATATTCTTTCATAGACAACAAACAAGATTTGGTATTATCGCAAAATGATTTTACCCTATAAGTTCGAAGACGGTATGTACGAATATAGAAATCCTTCTAATACATTCCTGTCCATCGACATTTCACCTACAAACCATATTATCGAATGTCGTCGACTTACTCGCATTGTCCTTATTACGATAATCGTTATCACCACTTAGCCCATGATAATATGCACTTGAATTGCTATACTTAAAGATCATTAGGCATTCTACTAAATTTTAACGAACCGATATTTGCAGTGCTACAAGCCAGTTGCTTCCTTTCTCCTTTTTTGTCTCTCACTCGCATCACTTCGAGAGTCTTTCACAAAGCGATAATCGTATCTTTATTGCTACGGATCCGGACCTAATAATCATGGACACCATATCCGACACACAATGAAATGATCCAAAAAGGCTCGATGGGCCGGATACAAAATTAACTTTCAGTCCAACACGAAAAACATACACATACACACACACAATATACAATTGAGTTGTTTAAAGTGACAGTAAATGGAATTTTTATTACTTTACGTAAACGTGACTGAAATACGGGAGACATTATGTAAGTACTCAGATTCTAAGTCATTCAAGCGCGCTTGCTTGCACCTCGGAAGTCATAGTGTTGTTTGGGATCATCTTCACATCCTTCGAGACGAAGGCTTCGCTTCGTTGTCGTGTCGCCTGTAGTATACATACCTACGGCAGGCATACATTTAATACGCTCCAGCTGAGCTTCAGAGATCTATCAACTGTTCATCTACTTAATGGCCAACTTTATTTAGTTTCCTAACTTAATTTACGTTTCACACTTTTCACCCTAACGAGAAAAAGGTTCCGTCTTGTTGGCATTACCGCACCCTGACAGAGAGAGAGAGAGAAAAAGAGACGAGAGAGTATATCTTGAGTAGGTCTTGAAGATAAACGAAAAGAGATGATTAAGGATTGAAGTGGCAATTTATTATTCCGGTCGCACTCGTGCTCTCGAGACCCGACACAGAGAGAGAGTGTGGTCAATGTTAAGTGGTTGAAGTAAGGTCAAATATTTATGATTAATACACACATCCTGATAAGATGTATATAGTAGGTGTGCAAGGGAAAATGATGAAGTGCGGTTCCAATTTGTTAATGTTTTTGTTAAAGAAAAGAGGGGGGTTCTCTTATAATGGTTATAATGGTCATTCCATAGAAGGAAAGGAATCAATAAAGAAGTGCAGCTGTTTGCAAATGAGTGTTTCGAGTGGATAGAGCTACGAGAATTATGTGATGCGAATTCTATACTATTATGCTTTAAACCCTTTTGGAGCCTACTACTTGGCTTTGGGTTTTAGTAGGACATTGCCTGCTTTCCACCATCGTACTCGATCCTGAGCTTTGGGTCATAGCTTGGCAAATGATTTGTTCAGCTGTTTGCACCATTCTTCCATCGATTGTAGCCATTTAATTTGAGTCAGCCTCTTCCCAACAAACCATCTTTCCGAGTGACGGAATTCTTTTCGGATTTCCACCACTTTTCCAAGACTAATTCCGAGACCGCACTAACACACGCAAACCGATGTCGATTTTTTTTACGAGTTTGCACTTTGTGTAAAACGTGGAAGCCGTCTCGGAATTGTTTCGCAAAAGTATACAATTTTCCAAACAAAATCTGAGCCGTTTCCAAATAGAGATGTTTTTAAGTAGGCCTAGGCAGTGACGTACGTTAAACAATCAACTTTTTCGTGGCCGTAACTATACTACGCGTATTTCAAAACTCAAAATATATAGTTTGGTTTTACGGGTTCGGTGCGCGAGTCAATTTCTATATGAAGTTTTGACATTGTCGTTGATATTCCGCGCGTTAATCGAAAACTCTCTAATATTAATATTAAATTTTGCGAAAATATTGTTAGCCGAATAGCATTTTGGTTCGTATTTTATATATTAATACTTTATTTGTTTGTAAGTTTTGTCGGATTTGTTACATAACTGAAAATAAAGATGAGTTATTAATTAATAAAAATATTCTGTGATTTTTTTGCTGTAAGACTTGTGCAGAATGCATTTACGACCAAAAAATTCGTGCAGATCCTTTTTCCTCTCAGGTATTTAGGTATTGGTCGACAATGGTTGGGGGACTGCAAATTGTTTTGGATTCCGGTTTCTTGGCGTTTTGGTTGCTTTGCGTCCCGTTGTGTCCCTCTTTGAATTGAAAATGAAAGTAATAACAATACAGAACCCTCCAACTCGATTCCGACCTGAATTTTAATCGAAATTGGTATAAAACTCCGAGATGACGAAACGGAAACCTGTAACGATAACTATACTGAAAACTTTCGGAAATGTCTGCGTTTTCCGACACACTATTCATATAACGAACTCTCAGTATTCCGAGAAGTTAAGGCTTGGATTCCAACTACGAAAAAGATCCCATATTCCGAAAGAATTCCATCGGAATGGTTTGTTGGGGCTGTAACGATAACTGTTCAGAAAAGTGTCGGAAATGTCTCTGCATTTTCCAAATGTATCATTTGAATGTATTCGTGCTCTCGGAAATGCTGAGACACTTTTCATACGACGAACCGTCAGTATTCCGAGAGTTTAAGTCTTGGATTCCGACTCGGAATATGGAAAATAGTTCCAGTATTCCGAAAGAATTCCCTCGGAATGGTTTGTTGGGTTATTAGAGAGTTTTAGCATATCGGTTAAAATATAACGATAGTTGGAATAGGCTTGACATTTTCTATGAAAAATTCGCTTGGCTGCCGTACGCAAAACAGTATACCACAATTTTGCATGTTCCCAGTACGCATAGACGACAAATAAAATATTATGAACCCTCAATTCCAGCTGTTTATATTCAGTCAAATTCACGGAAATACACCTATGCCTACTTCTTATTCTCAGTACCGTATAGCCCCATGTGGGGCCATGGTGCATTAACTCAACCGTTTACTGGCAATTTCGAGTCAACGTTACATTTCACATCATTTCGGAGTGTACCTATATAATGTTGCAAGCACTATATACATACATATTTCCTATCCGCACATGTACGGAAATTTTGGACCACGCTGAAATTCGATCTCCGGACCTCTAGATTACTAGCATCGTAGAGAGCGACTCAACCAAGTGCTTCGGACATGAAAAATTCTGGTATACTGTTTTGCGTACGACAGGCAAGCGAATTGCCACAGCCTATTCGAACTATCGTTGTATTTTCAACGATACACTAAAACTCTCTATTATTATTTAATGACTTGAGAAGCAACGTAGTTATCCTTCTTTCGCAAATTGTGCCCTATCCCCTGCCATTTCGCCTTTTTAGCAATTCTTCTGTCGGCATCTGACCTGTAGGCCAGTGAAGTTCATCAATCGAAAGCATTTCGGGCCTACAAAATTTTAAAATACAACGAAGACACGTATTCCAAATACTCGAAGTTTCTTGGTAAGAGTCGCCATAGACTACCCAATTGGATGTACAATAAAGCTCATTTTCTTTAGCGAAGCCTGTATAGTGGCACCTAAGACGAGACTGAGGCTAATTTCGGGCGCGGTCGAACTTTGGATACTTTGGGGCGTCAATGGTCGGAGCACTCCAATTTTTGGTACGAGTCAAATTAATTTTGTTATCAATATATGGACAAGATCTTATGACAGTATGTCCATTCTATCAAGAGTTACAGTGCGAAATGTAAAACTCAAAAAATGTAAATTCACTATAATACTTTTGGGTCTAGGGTATAATTTTCTAAGAAAATGTCTAGAGTGTTACATATCATTACAAAGGTAATTTTATGTAGTTTGTTTTGTCCTCAGCTCATTTTAAGGTCAGACTCATATTTTTCCAGATATTTGCAAGAAACTGAATTTTCACCCTTTTGCCACCCCCTCCCCTCTTAACCCATGGCGCAAATTTGTGTAACTTTTTACTGCGTATATAAGTGTATTCAACAATTTGGCATCAAAAATTTCTTTTATTTTTGGATGTTTAGGTTTGGGGCTATTTTGAATCAATTGTACTGGACTATATTTGATTGAGTGAGTTTTTGGAATAAGTGCACAAACAACATTTTTTTCCTAGAAAATATGATTTGGGGGGAGGAGGACCTATGGCCCTATAGTACGATTTCATTTTTATTTCAACATATTTTTTTTTTTGTGGTTTGAATAAAGGAGCGGGGGGCAAACTTCCATCCAACTCCTTCCACGGTCCTTCCACGTGGGCGGCCCTGGAAACGGTAGTGGGTAATACCGCTAACGGCTCAGACATTTCATTTATGATATGACATTTGGAAGAAGCACCGCTGCGCGTAAGTCCTGTATTAACATTACTTCAGCGTCTCAAGCTACCAAACGTAATAAGGTAACAAAAATCGAATAGTCAACCATCGAAGCAGCATCTCTGAGGCCCCTCCATAATGGACCTCCTTCGTTTTTGCGAATACTATCATACTTTAGCGATGGACCGACAACTCATCCTTAGAAAAAAATCCACGTCAAGAAACCTGAATTGAAAGCCTCGGATTGGACGCATACAACCCAACGACGACTTCGCAAACAAACAACTGATTACTCTTTCGGAGCCTGGAATGTACGCTTCCTGAACAGGCCGGGAGCCTTAAGCGCCCTCCTGGAAATGGCCGAAATATACAAGCTGAGCATAGTTGTACTCCAGGAAACAAAATGATTGACGACCGGAATCAATACACAATGTTTGCAAATGGGAAATCATCGGGCCACAGGAAGTTTGTACGAATTGCATTAAATCCTTCATCAATCTTTGGCTCATAAATGTACATGCCCCCACTGAAGTCAAAGAAGATGCGGCTAAATATGAGTTCCACAACCGCCTAGGAAATCTCTTCGATTCACTTCCAAACGATGTCCAGTTGCTGCTGGGCGATTTCAACGCAAAGGTCGGAAATAAAAGTTGGCATAGGGGAATTGGTAGATGTAGTCTGGCTGGTGAAGTGGTTAGTGAGCAACTTCGGTGCACAGGGTCATGGGTTCGAAACTCACCGTGAACCAATTCAGTTTATGATATTTTTCGAACTCACGACCCATGTGACGGACTATTATCACCAGTGTTGCCAACTGGAAATTTAGAAAACGGCTAAATTTAGCCGGAAAACCGGCTATATTTTTTTCAAAAACGGCTAAAAATCCGGCTAAATAAATTTCAGCGAGGAAAACGGCAAAAAAACGGTCTAAATCATACAAAACAGTCACATTACGAAAAATATAGTAAAAAAATGATTTTAATTATTTTTTTTTCTTTTCTGGAGTAGGTACTACCCGTAAACTATGCTTTAGGCAGATTTCTTAGTTTACATATATGCTCCAATCGCTGGTATTACAGTCAAAATTTACTTTGTTCGGAGTTAAATAGCTCAACTAGTCAAATTTTTTGTATACAGGTACAATTTCTCGGTCAAGTCAATAACCACATTAGGTTCGAAATTGTGGAACATAAAATTCGTAAAAGGAACGTCCAATGCCTAACTCTGGGCATTTATGTATGAATACCTTACCATCATCGGATCTGAGCAATTTTATATTTTGATTAAAATTTAATCATTTTAGGCCCAATGCACATATCCAAATCCATCATGATGATGAAAGTGCCCCTCACAATTGCGATATTTTGATGAATATTCAATTCAATAATTTGAGGACACACTTTTCTTAAAGAACTTGAATAGAAATGTGTAAAGATTGATAACAAATTTAATGTGCTAATGATGATCAATTTGCGTCATTCGAAAATATGTACGTGAAGCTTGTTATTCATTTTCGAATTTGAGCCCACCAAATTTTATTTTATTTTCCATAGTTACGAAATTGATGTTCCATTGTCGATGTTCCACTATTACAAATTTGATGCTCCAAAGATACGAAATTGATGTTCCAAAATGAAAATGTGTAGTTTCTATGAATCGTCAGACGTTGTGCAATTAGCTTGCCCAGTAAACTACAAAAATTAGATTTAAGTGAGTATATATTTCGGGGGTCACTTACCCCCTTCTTTAGCACTTAGCTTTTGTGCTGAAGAAGGGCCTAAGTTGCCCCGAAATATATAAACACTTAAATTTAATTTTTGTAATTTACTGGACAAGCTACTTGCACAACGTTGGTGTTGAACACTACAAAGTTCCGGCGATATTATCAATATCTATGAATCGCACTAAAAGGTTTTCACCCTTGTACTTAATCTGGCATGACGTTATCTGTGGTAAGGAATTGACACTTTGAAAAAAGTTCAGCTACCCCCATATGCTCAACAAAGAATTTTATCTATGAAACTGTCTTCCATTTTAAAAATTATTCAGCATATTGGTGGTTAGTAAATTACATGCTTAGACTAGGTACTAATATCGTCAGTTTACGCGAATTTATTGAAAAAAGGCAAGTTTCCGCGGCAAATTTTTCCCTGGAGACATAAATGCAAGTTTTCCTCTAGGTGGGCATAATAGGTACTTACCCTAATACACGATAATAAGTGTATGTAGAAATAATTTCACGGCAATTAATTATTTTGTTTGTGAATATTGAAAAACTGATTCTATAGTTTCAAAGTAAAAAAAAATCATAAAATAATTTTAGCCGGAAAAACATCCGAAGAAAATAAATTCCGGCTAAAAATCCGGCCGGCCGGAATTATAAATTTCTTCCGGCTAAACAGCACGGTTTCCGGCTAAATTTGACCGGAAAACGGCTAAATTGGCAACACTGATTATCACACTCAGATATTATACGAGTTCCCATTTATGGGGATAAATAACACTGCTGAGCGTCCTATTGATCTCAACAAAAAAGCATAGTTAAGATATTGGAAATTGGATGTCACTAACACATCTGCGGCCTTAGTCCAATGTTGGACTGTCGCCTCTGCTATTTTTTTAGAGGCAGATTATTGGAGCTCACCACCTTCATGGAAACTAATGATAACGGCCAACGACTAAAACACTTCGCGTCCGGCAGAAATACGCTTTAGTTCTACGTGCTTCCCGCATCGGCGCATTCGCAAGCAGACCTGGTGATCTCCAGATTTACATACCGTTAACCAAATTGATCGAGGACGTGATCTGCAAGAGATGGGCATTGAGCGTAATGGATGTTTGATCCAATCGTGGTGCAAACATCGATTCTGACCAGAATATGGTAAAGCCGACTTATAGGTGTATAATTTCTTCGGTGCATCATTCGAGATTCAATCCGGCAAATATTCTTGCGGTTGATAAATTGACGAATGATGCCACGGTGGTTTCTTACACAGCTGCCTTTGAGGAAAAGCCTAACGCCCTTGCTAAATAGCATCAGCAACGAAAGCCCCCTTGAGATTTGGGATAAATTCTAAGACACCACCAAAGGGGTCGCAGAGGAGGTTGTGGGTTATAACAAATTGTGTACACTCTAAAAAATTTTACTCCAAAAATAGGAGGAAACTTTTTTTCCTTCTATTATAGTAGTAACTTTACACCACGATATGAACTAGAGTAATTTTACGCTTTACGGTGTAAATATTTACTACAAAATTGGTGTAAATCTACAAACAATTTGCACTGGAAAAAATGTGAATTTACACCGGCAAATATGTAAATTTACATCCGGGCTTATAATAATATTTACGGCAGCCAGTTCTTCGATCTAAATCGTAATTGAGATACCCGTTATTCCAACGGCGAAGAGCTGCCACACCCCCTTTGGTTCAAGGACAAAAAAGCGCTACAAAACAACAATAATATGATGCTGACACGAACGCACTTCGGACGGAACAGACTAACTGCACACAGAACACTTGTCACTTGTGAGATACAGGAAAATGCAATAATGCACAAAAGTATTCTCACTCAGTTTGACACAAATGCAATGCAATTACAACTTCCAATTGGTAAATATACACTGAAAAAATAAAGTTACACAAAAATAAAGTAATGACACATCTTCACACCAAATGTGGTGTAAAATCACACCAAAATAGAGTAATATTAAAAAATATGTGTAATATTACACTATTTTGTTAGTATACTGGAAATTTTGTTGAAAAATAAACGTTTACTGTAATTTTGCGAGAAAAAAGGTGTAAAATTCAACGAATTTTCGATGTAAAATTCAACCTTGTTTTTACAGTGTAGATCCGAATGAAGCCTATCGACAATGCCCCCAACCCCCAACTAGAGCAAAAAAAAAAAAAACAAAACAAATATGACGAGCTTCGTCGAATTTCGAATAGGTTAATTAGACGTAAGAAACGTAAGCATCTTGACAAGCAGTTGATGCAAATTAACAAAAGGCTAGCTAGTAGGAACAGTAGACAAGCGTACAAGCTAAGTATATCAATTAAAAGTGGATATCAACCCAGGACAAGCTTCTGTAAGGAAAGGGATGGCAATATCATCAGCGATATCGATAGCGTTGATAAACGCTGGGCATCACATTTTGAAGAGCTCCTCAATGTTCAATCGAATATCTCCTCACAAGTATCTCTGGGGCAGATGTCTGATTTAGGCACTGCCATCCCACCCTCAACAGTGGAAAAAGTTGACCTCGCCATGCAATCACTAAAACGTAATAAAGGGTCGGGCGATGACGAGATTCCATATGAACAGATGAACTGCTGAAGTATGGTGGGGAGAGCCTTGTCAATGCTACACTACAATACAATACACACTGCTCGTGAAAATATAAAACTACGAGATAGTCCCAGAAGATTGGCGCAAAAGTATAATTTGTCGAATCCACAAAAAGTATGATAAGTTGAAATGTGAGAACGCCAGTAAATTCAAGCACCACAGTGCTCACAGGACTTCAAGATAGAGTATGTAGGTATGTAGACAGCTTCACTTACCTGGGTTGCAATTTCTCGAAGGAAGCCAACGAAACAGATGAGATAAAACGACGGACGAATAGTTTCAGAGTTTCAAAAAGTGTAAAAACAGCGAAAATTTGGAGTTTGTTTTTTTTTTTTTTGAGGTTTTGAACCTGTTTTGCAACGAAATTTTGGGGGGAAACTCCGGAATCGTGCTCAGCACCCCAAAAAACATAAGAAACGAATCTCCACCAGGTTTATCGCCTGGTTACTACACTATAAGTGAATATTTATGTATATAAATTATTAACCTTTACTTATTTATACCTGTTTGTCAAATTGTGGATGTTGACTCGGATTTCTTCGGCGGTAAAATTAAAATTTCTCTTTTGCTACTGTTTTTCCATTTCACTATAAATGCGGGTGTTTTTTCTCACCCATCACAGATCTTCTACTCGCTCTTGTCAGAGCAGTGGCGTAACGTTTTCCAATTTTCTTGTGTTCGTAATAGACATGGGGCCCCACACATTAGATTTTTTTCACCAGGAAAACTTGACACCTTGACAGAACATAATCTACGTTTAAAGCCTTCCAGTCATTATGGTCAAAAGCTGCGAACATCATTTTCTAAAAGTTTTTTAATTGTTTCAGACAAAATTGAAATTTGAATAATTATACGGGAAAACCTGTATAAGATCATCTATTTATCACAAAATCCAAGAGACGCCGCAAAAGACCACCTTGAGGAGTGCCCTTACATACCTATCTTGTAAAAGTCGTTGATCCTAAAGTTAAAGTTTGTTTTCGTAGAGACGACTCATGGGATGATCGCTCAGCGATCGCACTTAAACTATCGGTTCTTAGCTTTTTTATGCGTATATTTTCTATACCGATATGTTTCTTTAGGACATAGTTGATACAAGGAATGTCGCCACATTCAAAAAATATGTAAATAGGGCTCGGAATTGAATGTTAAACTACGATCGCTGAGCGATCATCCCATGAGTCCTCTCTACGAACACAAACCTTAAAACTGATTACCCCAGACCAGTGGTTCCCAATCTTTTTCAGCTCCTGCCCCCTTGCGAGATCTGCTGATTACGGCGCCCACCGAGAAAATGTTGGCCAAAAACCGAAAATAGATGCAATAATTGCCATGCGCAAGGAATGCTTTTAATTTTGGACATAAGTTCGGAATCCATTGTCGCAATTTAAATTGTTTGAACATTTGTTTGATAGTCAAGACTCCCATATTTTGGAACTACTGGAATTTTTAGAAAGTATTATTTAAATTTCATGATTTTCACCTCCAGAATTTCGTCGTGAGTTCGGTTGTCATCATGGCTTCAGTCATACATGGTCATACGTTGAGCACCAAAAATGATATTAATATTACTGAATCCACCAAAATCCATATTTTTTTATCAAAAATTATTCAAACTATAGCTGACTGATGCGGTTTATATCAGCCATATAAAGTGATTTTTTATTTTTTCTCAACCTTAATAATTCTCAGTGTTCACCAAATGAATTTAGTAGCAGCGAATTATAACAGTGACACACATATCTTCGAATGACGGCCAATACGTTACTATCACAAAAATTTAACATCATTAGCACGAATTCTAAATTACATATTTGGACCATCATTTGCTCAATAATGACAGGGGACGCCATCTGTTGCAAAATTGAAGAACAAGAATTTTTGCAAAAATATTAAATTTGTTATCAATCTTTACACATTTCTATTCAAATTCTACAAGAAAATTGTGTCTTGAAATTATTGAACAGAATATTCATCAAAATGTCGCTGTTGTTAGGTTGTTATCATTTACACAAACGTCAAAAGTAAATGGCGAATTCTAATGACGAAAACATATTTTCGAACTTTGATCATCATGACAAATTATCGTCATAATGATTTGGATGTGTGTCATGAGCTTTAATCGACGAAAATCATTTGCAATTGCCATTTTGCAAAGGTTTGCAACAACCGATTACGACTGGTATATTTCAAACGAAGTTCGCAAGATAACCATAATTCATAAATGGCAAATAAACGATAAATTTAGTAATGACATCAATATTTGAGTTCTGCTCGCGCCTTCCCTTCCCTGATCGTCACGCCTCCCTAGGGGGGCGCGCCCTAGAGTTTGGGAATCACTTCCCTAGACCATAGATCATATCCCTGTCTAAGGAAAACTAAATTGAGTGAAATAAAATCCATGGTAGGGTAGAGATTCTCAAAAGACAAATAATTTACGTAAAGGGGAAACAGGGGATATATTACCTGGACTCACTACACTGTAAAACCAAGGTTGAATTTTACATCGAAAACTCGTTGAATTGTACACCTTTTTTCTCGCAAAATTACAGTAAACGTTTATTTTTAAACAAAATTTCTAGTAAACCCTCAAAATAGTGTAATATTACACAGATTTTTTAATATTACTCTATTTTGGTGCAATTTTATACCACATTTGGTGTGAAGATGTGTCATAACTTTATTTTTGTGTAGCTTTACATTTTCAGTGTATATTTACCAATATGGAAGTTGTAATTTTAAGGAAATTTTCATGTAATATTACGATTTTGGTGTAAAAATTACACCTACATTTGTGTAAAACTGAGTGTGTTACAATACTTTTGTGCATTATTGCATTTTCTTGTATCTCTCAAGTGGCTTGTTCTGTGTGCAGTTGGTCTGTTCCGTCCGAAGTGCGTTCTTGTGAGCTAACATGATGCTCAGACGAACGCACTTGTTGTTGCAGCGCTTTTTTGCTCTTGAACCGAAGGAGGTGTGGCAGCTCTTGGCTGTTGGAATAACGGATAGCTCCAGGACGATTTACATCGAAGATCCGGCTGCCGTAAATATTATTAATTAATTACATAAACCCGGATGTAAATTTACATATTCGCCGGTGTAAATTTGCATAAGTCTAAGAGTAAGTTTACTTATTTATGTGTGTAAATTTACTTATTACCGTTTGTAGATTTACACCAATTTTGTAGTAAATATTTACACCGTCAAGCATCAAATTGCTCTCGTTCAAATCGTGGTGTAAATTTACTACTATAATACACGGAAAAAAATACATGTAGTCCTCGACGCAAAAAATATAGCATTAACCATATAGGCCAAATGCTAACATTTAATGGAAAAATATCCTATATTTGTGGAAGCAATACCTATAAAATATAACTCTTAAGTCTATATATTCCATAAACTCATATTCGATAACTTTATTGTCGGATATCTTAAATTTATTGTATTTATTCCAATATTGTTTTTCATATGTGACAATATTACATTGCCGTCTAAAAAATATAGTGCCGAATGCTAAAAAATGTGCACTAGAAACAAAAAGACAATGCTATTTTCACAACGCGTCCGCAATCGCGACAAAGCAAGGCATAACACCGCGGTTTGCTAATGCAAGTGCAAGTTTTTCGGTGTTTTTGTTTTTCAACGAAAAAAAGAGGTGAAAAAAGGGTAAGTTGTGTTATAAATTATCATAAAAATAGTGCGCGAGCCTTCGAAGAAACCGTGTGCCGCCCGTTTAGTGACTCGATCGAGTGTTAGTGTACACAATTTACATTTATTTTGCAAAACTGCATTGTACTATCGTGCAAAATGGCGGACGTGTGATTAGTAAATGGTTTGTGTGACTAGGTCCAGGCTAGGTCTACTAACGAAATTCGCGACGATAATAAAATGATTAGTTCAATGTAGTTTTGCAATATAAATCACGTCCAGCTCCACGGTGGAAAATACAAAAAACGGCACACGGCTTCCTGAAATGTTCCCCGCGTTTACTAATTTGAGTGCATTAAACAAAGTGACAAACTAATACCCAAATTTTTATTTCAGTTTTCGGTGAACAAGCAACAAGGCGAGCCACGCAATTACAAGTTCTTCAACACAGGAACGTAGGAATCTACTATAAATATCGATACAACCACCTTAAAATATGGGAATACATACATTACATATATTTTGATAGGTTTACATTTTAAAGGAATAAATGCAATATATTTATGAAATGGTACGACTTTTTTTTGGCGCTGTGCGCAAACTAGGATAGCATTTCAATCCATATTAATTAGGAAATTTTACAAAAATCAATGTGGAAGAAAACCCATAAGAAATTGTAGTATAAGCTACAAAGTACAGCAGTGGTGCATATATGTATAATGCTATTTGCTACTCATTTAGACTCCTATGTGTATGGTAAATTCTTCTATATTTTATTGCAATCCTTATTTCGCCTATATTTATGGGATATGTGAAATAGAAAAAGTGGTCACAAGTCCAATGTGTTTTTTCCGTGTAGAAGAAAAAAAGTTTCCTCCTATTATTGGAGTACAATTTTTTCGAGTGTAGTTTATCGGCAGGCATCTGTTTCTAGATTTATTGAGTCTTAGTTGAAGAAAAGGATTTATGACTTAAACCTTATTGAACGATGTTAGTAGCTATGGTCACCGATTTCGATCAAAAGGACATCCATTATCCATTTTTCAACATTGTTAACATATTTTCACTTTCAAGATTCCAATACTCCTATTACTGGATCATTAGTCCAATTTTACTCAAGAACCTGAAAGTTAACCTTTATTTGTTTTCACTATAATTATGTGCAAAAACCTTTATAATTCAGGGATAGTTCTGATGATTGTTTGAATGCAAAATTATGCCAAGGGAAAGTTCCGCCTCTCCTCTAATAATCACATACAGAGTGCATTTTTCAACAATTTCTGTGTAAAATAAGAAAATTACACCAAAATCGGTGTGAAATACATTTTTACGCTACATTTCTGTATAATTTAGATTTTCTGGTGCATTTTTACAACATTTATGTGTTTAATTCGGATTTGTGGTGTATTTTTACAACGTGTAGTTGAAGTTTTACTCATTTTTTGTAACGTTCTCTCCAGTTATCATACTTCAATCGGCTGTACTTAGCACAGTGTAACACATTTTTCCAAAAATTCTCTGCATTTAGAACTCATGTGTCACTTGGTTCAGTCGCACTCTACGATGCTAGTAATCTAGAGGTCCCCGTCCCGAGATCGAATCTCGGCGTGGTCCGAAATTTCCGTACATGTGCGGATAGGAAATATATAGTGCTTATAACATTACACTCCGAAATGATATGCAATGTAATGTTGACTCAAAATTGCCGATAAACGGCTGAGTTAACGCACCATGGCCGCACATTGGGCTATACTGAGAAGAAGAAGTGTACAGATCGCACAAAAAAGACCATATTGCAACCTCCCATGTGTAGATGAAAAACTGATCAGGAAAACTCGACCGATACTTGTTTATATTTTATATATCCTTAAAAAATTTGTCCACCATTTTGACGTGTTTACAGAGGCAATCAGAGGCTGATTTCCCCAGTTTCTCACGCTGCTTCTTGGTATAAGAAATACTGAAAAAAATACCAAAACATTCTGTCAAAACCATACCACCAATAATGTGTCTTCTCACAAATCGTGATGCATTTTCACTTTAGATTTCATTTATCAATTTAACGACACTATTTGCCATAGAAGTTGAAAGATACATTCTTCTCTATAATAATATTTTCCTGGAAAATATGGCATCAGCAGCAGTGAATGCTTCATACGTTGAAAAGAAAATGCTCGTTATCTTTGGACATTGACAAAGCTGTTGTGAAAGTATGCAATTTTGCAGGAAATCCTGAATAAGATAAGCAACAACGAAGAAGGAGGAGAAAACGGCAATGATTTCTTCCTGTTTCACACATATTCGTATTATGTCGAGTGATAGCAAAAGAAGCTGCTTGTTGAGTTTGCCGAAAGGTGTTTTGGCTACTTGCCGTGATAATATATTTGTCTAGATAATATGCGGGAATTTGAATGTGATATCAACCAGAAATATGTTTCGATAGTGACTAGTAGAGGTAATTTTATTTTGTCTACAACAGCAACAGGACAATAGGATAACTTTTCATACGGTAACAGAGATGCATCTACCCAATCTACTGGATCCTATCCTGGGATTTTTTTTTATCAGAAGCATTGAAAGTAAGGATTATATCTACATCAAAAAATATAATCAAGATGTGGTAATTTAAATGGGCAATGTAATATTTTCTATCCGGCAAATAGCAACGTCATGTCATGGTGACTATCTGATTGTCTGTTCCCCGAGAAATAAGAAATTTAATCTTGACAGAAAAAGTACGTCTTTATAAAGAAATTAATCATATTTTTTTACTTGCCCAAATTTCCTTTGTTTCTTGTGAACCATTTTGCAAAATATGTACATATACGTATTCGATTTACAAACAGACCTTCTGTGCATTATATCGCCGTCATTTCAACAAAAAACGCACATTAAGCATCCACCCACAAATACGAAAAAAAAGAAAAAGTATGTAAATCGTCCTTGATTGCATTTTGATTAGATAATATAAAGGTTTTCGAAACGAATACCCACATAATGTATACACAAAAGTCAACCATAAAAGACGCAAAAATGAATTGGCCTTTTCAACAACCCTAGGACTATGAGTAACAGAAGGACTGACTCAAGAAAGGAATGATGCTGTACACACAAACTGAGAACATCTCCATAATATGAATTACAAAAAGAAAGGAAGAAGAGACTTCTTGTGGCATTACATACCAGGCACCAGGTACGGTACATACTACAAAGCGTCATGAAATTTATATTTTGTGCGGTTTTACTCTTTTTGTATAACATTTCCTTTGGATCATGCAGACAGTTCTTTAAATATTAGAGCTATGTACGTACCTTAGCAATAAATACAGAGGAAAATGCAAATTTCAAATGAATATTTTTCCTGCTTCGGCCCGCTTCGGCCTGTTTTCAAGTTCTGTTTTTATATTCTTGATGTATTCTAAATGTCCTTTCGGGCAGAACATTCGCACTTAATACATTGTTATCTTTTGATGAAATTGGAATTGTAAAAGGACGAATAAAATTAAATAAAGAACTTTGTGTATTTAAAATTGGATAAATTAGATTGTAAATAAAACGAGAACAATATGAAAAAATATTTTGACGAATTTGGACTGTTCTGAGTATTATGAGATAAAGCATGAGTAGGCGGTGAACATTAGGATCAAAACGGTTCTTCGTATTGTTGCCGACGAAATGTAATCGTTTCAATGCGTATGTAGAAGCGCTCACCGACCAGTGAACGCGCCCACGAGAACGTGCGCTGTACAATGCCGTCATAGTTTAGCTCTTAAATTTATGGCGGATGCGAACAAACAACAAAAACAAGCATATGACGTAATTAAAAGCAAAAACAAAACAGTGCAACTTCAGCGAATATAACCAAAAATTATGAGTTGATTTTGACGTCTCAGATTCTACATTGCGGCCTTAATATACAGGGTGTCTCACGACTCATGGTACATAAAATACTGGATGATAGCACAACTGATTTGGGTAGAATTAATGTTCTTTAATGTCCTTTTTTTCTTAATATGTTAACTATAAATTTTACATACTTTCCGGAAATTAAGTTATTTGTATCTAAGGGCCGTAATTAAACTAACTATGGCACTAAGAAACCTATTTACTAAACAGTAAAATACCGGAATAAAATTATCGATTTACCAGAAAAAGCCAAGAGAGAATTTTATAAAAAATACCGCATCCATTGTATGTTAGAAAAATTTAAATTAATAAAAGGCAGGCAGTCTAAATTGATATTCGTTATTTGAAAAAGTTCTTAATGCTCCAAATTAAATGTAGAAAAGCATCTTTGATGCAGCGCTTTCGCATAGTTTTGGCACATTCGAAATTATGACGCGATCAGGCGCACCCGGCCTGTGAAGCCAGAGTCCTTACCTCTCTTTCTCTCTCTGGTTCCTTTTAACCCCTAGTGGGGCATAGGGCATTGACTACGCCTCTTTTCCACCTCTGCCTATTAGCAGCCATCGCCTTTAGCTGGTCCCACGATTTGCCTATAGATTTTCCCTCTGCCTCAACAGATCTTCTCCATGTGATTTTTGGGTCTTCCCACACGACGCCTTGCATCGGTTCCCTGAGGATTCCAATCTAGAGCCTGTCTTGCAAAGTTGTTTGGCTCTTTTCGAAGTGTGTGACCTATCCACTGCCACTTCCGCCTTTTGATGTCGATGCCTATCCTATTTTGGCCAGTAATTTAGAGGAGGTCGTCGTCGTTAGAGATCACCTCAGGCCAGCGAATTTGTAGGATGCGTCGAAGGCATTGATTCACGAAAGTTTGTAGTTTGGTTGTAATATCACCGGTCACCTTACAAGTGGAACACCCATATAAAAGCACGGGTTTTACATTGCTTTCGAAAATTCGGAGTTTGGTATTTCTAGAGATGTTTTTTTTGCCAGAGAGGAGTCAAACTGAAAAATACTGTTCGGGCTTTATTTATGCGTGACTGTACATCCGCATCAGCCAGTGGCGTATTTACAGGGGGGCACAGGGGGCACGTGCCCCCCCCCCCCTGTAAGCACATCAAACTTTTTTCACACCATGCTAAAAATTGCAGTACCAAATGTTCCCTTTTTATTTTGAGCGTTTCTATTACTAAACTTTGTAAATCTTTTTCGAAACATTATCATCACATCATCTTCTCAATTCACCAGATCTCCTCGTTGATGAACCCTTTTCGTTTTCGAACGGGTTGAGTTTATTTTCATAGTGTGGTTTCAAGAACAAGAACTCTCAGTGAATAAGTACATACATAAGCTATGATTATGTCGAGGCATCGAGGTGGTCATTAAAACGTTGCCCATGACATGAATCTGTTCGGAAACAAGGACTGCTATTGAAAGTTTCGTCATGTGTGAAGTGGCCCCATCTTATGTTGAGGAGATGTTGTTGCGGTATCGATGTCTTGGAAGCCGTTGAATTGATAAATATTTGAAACAATCGGTCTGATTTTTCGATCGGGCTTGTGTATTTTAATTTGGCCGCAAATTCATGTTGGGCTGGTGTAAAGGTATTTAAACCAGATGCTTCTCTTTCTGTTAAAATGCTAAAAATTTAAGTGTTTTGGTGGGAAAGCATTTTTAGCATAAATTTTCGAATTCCTACGGTTCAATCTCTGTGATGCTCTGCCTGGGGTACTTTCTTCAATGCTTCAATTTTCACGAAGTAAACATCATCGTAGCCATTCTTTCTCATTTCTATTTCGCAATTGATTTGTTAAAGCACACTCTATTAAATTTTTACTCTTATAATAGAAGGAAACTTTGTTTCCTTCTATTATAATAGTGAAATTACTCTGCAATCTAAATTTGCAAATCAAGTGTAATTTTACATAAAAAATGTTTAAAAAAGTACTCCAATATATTAGCAAATTTACACCGTGCTATGTGTAAAAACACTCCGTAATAATAGGAATATAATGCGGTTTCACTCTTTTTTCGTTGTAAAGATTTCAGTTCAGACAGAGAGAGATCAGTTTTGTCTGCATGGGAGGTTGCAATATGGTCTTTTTTGTGCGATCTGTACACTTGTTCTTCTTCTCAGTACCGTAACTGAGCCGTTTATAGGCAATTTCCAGTCAACGTTACATTGCATATCATTTCGGAGTGTAATGTTGCAAGCACTAAATATTTCCTATCCGCACATGTACGGAAATTTTGGACCACGCCGAGATTATATTTCGGGACCTCTAGATTACTATAGCATCGTAGAGTGCGACTCAAACAAGTGAGCCACAGAGCGTGTACACATGAGTTCTAAATGCAGAGAATTTTCGGAAAAATGTGTTACACTGTGCTAAGTACAGCCGATTGAAGTATGACAACTGGAGAGCACGCTACAAAAAATGAGTAAAACTTCAACTGGACGTTGCAAAAATACACCACAAATCCGAATTAAACACAATAAACGCATTTTCAGCGGAAATTTAAATTCACTTTTTAGAGTGCATGATGCCTCAGCTTACCATCTAGGACTCGTTTTAAAACGTATTGCAGATACTATAGATTTGAAGCTAGTGTAGTACATATGGAAATAACAAACAATCATGCCTTCCTGCTTACTTTTCTTGCTTCATTTTAATTATTCGATTGATCACTTCCCGGCTCTATGCCACGGATTATTCCTACACGGCTGAAAATGTTGGTGTAATTTTTATAAAAAAATATATTTATACATTTCCATATAAAAACTTTACCAAAAATATAATTGAACTATATTAAAAGTATAAGTATACTTGATAAAAATTTTACTCTTGAATAGTATAAAATCGATAAGCGAATTTATACAAACCGCCCGAAAAAATAAAAATTGTAATACGAGTGCAGTCGGCTTCGAATCCACAATTCTATGATTTGTAGGCAAGCGCGCTGCTCACTGAACCAGACAGACTACAAATCAATAGATTTCTAGGTTGAATGGGTTTCTTGCGTTGATAGTGTAGATTTGTTAACACAGTAGGATTGATTCTACTCTTTTATGTTATAACAACATTCAATGCAATTTATTCTATCCCGAACGGTGTAAAATGTATAATATTAAAAGGGTATTTGGATATTTTTAAGGTATAAGATAAGGTATTTGGATAGTTTTATTCTGTAGCGGTTATAATTAATATAATTTTTGTATAAACTAAAATTATAAGTTCAAAAGGGTCAAATTTGATTAAAGTTTTTGAATAGATAGGAGTTATACTATTTTATTTATAAAATTTACTCCCGGTTTACACCAAAATTTACAACCGTGTAGTATTCTGGATTGTACTTATAAAATATTATTCGGCATTTGTTACGATTTTACGGAATGTGTTACTAGATTTTACATACAAATGCCTCGTATGGAATCCGTTCTGTCATATGGAAACAGTCTCTTTGGTCATTGCATTAATTCCATAGCCAATCAAGTACATATTCGTAAAATTCCTTTTTGGCTTCAGGCTCCTTCGAACTACATTACGCAAACTTTTTTTAGGCCCTCCGTATTTTGGTTCAGGAAAAGCCAAAAGCAGTAAATGTGTCTTATTCTAAGATCTGTCAGGAAAACCAAACTGTTGGTGTAATAAACCTGAAATGCAAAGGATTCTCAGGCCCGTATTTATAAACATACTTGACTTAGGGTATGTTTATAAATACGGGCCTGAGAGAGACCTTGAGTCAAGGATGCCGAAATTAAAATAAATGTCATTTTCCACACTTTTTCATAGAAATCACTTATATTCACGAGTCAATGCATCCTTGATTTAAGGTGAAACTCAAGGAGAC
Source organism: Microchrysa polita (assembly GCA_949715475.1). NCBI lineage: Eukaryota > Metazoa > Arthropoda > Insecta > Diptera > Stratiomyidae > Microchrysa > Microchrysa polita. Next base: position 54,923,099 of record OX454417.1, read on the forward strand.
CTTGAAATTTTCTGTAGTCAACCTCACTTGAAGTCAAGGTAGCTACCCACCTTGAAATATTATATTTCAAGTCTATTGAAAACTTAAGGTCTCCTTGAGTTTCGCCTTAAATCAAGGATCAAGGATCAACGATCCCTCACCTCAGTCTTGCCAATGTTTTTCCTATGTAGCTGCTCTCGGGTATCCCCACACCAAAACTTTATGTAACAAATTAGCCCCGTACTCTGTGCACCCCCTTTGAGAATTTTCTAAATACGCCACTGGCATCAGCCCCACCATCCGCTGCTACTACGCTCCCAAGGTAAGTAAATTTCTCGTCTTTTTCTATCGGCTTTCCGGAGATAGAAATGTTTCTTTGGCTTTCTGGATGTCAAGCTCAGATATTTCGTCTTAGTGGCATTAATCTTTAAAGCAGCACTTCGACTTACACGATGCAAGGCACCCGTCATTTGAGACAGAAAGAAGCCAAATGTCGACGGCATAGTCCAGGTGCTGAAGGTAGTCAAATAATTTCCACGTGATACCTAGATACCTGGTCGCCTAGAGCGTCGCAGATTACGTCGTTGATGGTAATAAGGAACAGTATTGGTGATATTGGTAGTCTGGCTGGTCTAGCGGTTAGTGCGCGCACCTTCGGTGCACAGGCTCTTGAGTTCGAATCTCACCGTGTTCCATGGTGTTTTTCGAACTCACGAGCTTGTGACGGACTATGATCTCACTTAGATGTTAAACGAGTACCCATTTATGGGGATAAATAACACTGCTGAGCGTGATGCTGATCTCATTACCTCAACAAAAAAAAAAAAAAAAAAAAAAGCTGATAAGATCTTGGAAATAGGATGTCACTAACACATCCTGCGGCCTTAGTCCAATGCTGGATTGTCGCGCCTGTTATTTTTATTGGTGATAAAATACAGCGTTGTCTAACTCCATTATTCACCTCAAAAGGACTAGACAATTCGCCCTTGTGCAAGACGTGACATTGGGCTCCGTTATTTATTTCGATCGTAAACGGACTAATGTCCTTTAAATACATAGTAATTATAAAGAAAAATTATTTTTGCTGTCTTAAAGTAATAACTAATGAATAAAAAAAAAAAACAAATTTCAACATCTTCAATAAAAGGAATAAAATAGGATAGAACTTCATAAAAAAAATAATAAAAATAAAGTATTCACTAATATAAATGCTACTTATTTGTAATATAACGATAAACTAGATTTTCAATTGACGACGACGATTGACGAAATAGATAATAAATATATAATATTAAAATTAAATATAAAATAATCATTCCAACAAGTAATAAATAATGCAATTTTCCATACCAATGTAAAACAAGTTTTGCTTTACCAATTGTTAGATCTTTAACATAATGTAATGTTCAAAAGCTTCCAATTATCAATCAACACATTTTCTATTCAAGAAATCAACACAACATCAACAACCAACATAAATACAATACTGTAGAATTTTACTCAAACAAATCATATACAAAAGAGCGTAGTTTATCTTTGCTCGTATTGAATAAATCTAAACGATTTGAGACTAGATTACCGATGTTTTTTAATCTTTCAATTGAAGAATTCATAATATAGTTACATCTATATGTTGGCTGATGAAAAAGTGCATGATGTCTTGTCTGTCTGTTAGGAACTCTAAATGATATTTCTTGGAGAATTTCTGGTGCATCAATGTACCCATTGACAATATTATAGATAAATATAGCATCATAGTAACTTCGCCTTGTCTCAAGTGTGTTTAACTTTAGTTGGTATTGCATGTTGGAATAATTTAAATTTTCACAAGAAATATGTAACTTAAAGGCCATGTATCTGAAGAACTTGTGTTGGATACTTTCAATTTTATTTGTATACGTATTATAACATGGATTCCACAAAACAGAAACATATTCCAATTTACTTCGAACTAGAGATATGTATAACGTCTTAAGAGCATGTACATTACTAAACTCCAATGAATTTCTGATTATGAATCCCAACATTCTACGAGCTTGTTCACATATATCATTTATATGATCTGCGAAACTTAAGGAAGTATCAAATAATATGCCCAAATCTTTAATTAAATTCACTTGAGAAAGTGGGACATTATTGAAAGTATATACAAACTGATAATTGGTTTTGCTTCTATTAAAGACAATATATTTACATTTTGAAAGATTAAGCTCCAAATTATTCAACGAACAATAACTGTAAAAATTATCTAAATTGGCCTGGAGTGTTAAAATATCATTAAAGTTATTTATTCTTTTAAAAATTTTACAGTCATCCGCAAATAGTAAAAATTCCACACCATCGAAGACATTCTTAATATCATACAAAAACAATAAAAACAAAAGAGGACCTAAGTGAGAGCCTTGGGGTACGCCTGAAGTGGGCATAAATTGTTTCGATAACACACCACAAATATTAACTACTACAGATCGATTTCTAAGGTAGTCATCTATCCATTCAATAATAGGTCCAAAAAATCCAATGCATTTTAGTTTTTTAACAAGGAGTTCATAGTTGATTTTGTCAAATGCTTTTGTCAAATCTGTATATACCGCGTGAACCTGGGAGTAATTAAGAAACGATTTATTTATATAATCTTGGTAAATAACCAAATTGGTAGCCGCTGACTTCCCTGAGCAAAATCCGTGTTGATTAGATATAATCAGAGGACGGACTAGGGGAGTTAAGATATCAGTAGCCAGGCTCTCAAAAATTTTGGGAATACATGAAAGAATATTTATTGGACGATAGTTTTTAATATCAGCTCTATCACCGGATTTATAAATTGGTAAAACATAACTAGCCTTCCACAGGGACGGAAAGTGACCAGTAATCAATGATTTGTTAAAGAGATGAAGAAGTGGTTTTAATAAAGTCGAAGCACACTCTTTTAAAAACATAGGAGGAATCCCATCGGGTCCCGCACTCTTTGAAGTATCTAAATCCATAATTTTTTTCAAAAGTGAATCACTATTAATCAATAAGCAAGACAGACTAAGGCTGTTATTCTCAATAATCGGGTTATATTGACTGTTTTCGATGCTATACACTTTCGAAAAGTTATCAGCAAACAAATTAGCGGTGTCAGTTAGTTCTGAACTTCTAACTCCATTCAAATGCATAATACCCGGTAATCCATTATCCATTCTACGAGAATTCACATGTCGCCAAAAAAATTTCATATTTGTAGGAATTTGAGATTCTAACTTATATATATAAGATTGAAAATCTAGCTTCGCCTGCATTTTACATCTTTTTCTTAAAGTTGAGAAAATATTATAAAAATTTAAATCACCACTCTTTTTAAAATTTAAATGAACAATTTTCTTTTCATATATAAGATTTTTAAGCTCAGTTGAAAACCAATTAGGAAAACCATCATTTGTAGAATGACTAAGTGGAACATTCAAACTTATAGAATTGTTGACAACATTATAGAAATGTGATACCGCATCATCAAGTGACATAATTTCCAATTCAGACCAGTTAACTGATTCAAAATCAATATTTAAAGAAGTATAATTCGCTTTTTTAAAATCTAGAAAAGTTGAAGTTGTTCTATCCGTATTTCTTAGATGACGATATGGCAAATTTACATTAAATTCTAAAGCTGGATGATAAGAATCTATTGGTGTTACTGGTACATTTGACTGAATTACATCAATATTGTCTAAGTTTGAAAATACTAGGTCCAAAATATTATCTGAAATGTTTTTAATAATATTAAACTGATTAAAGTTAAGAAAAGCAAAGGTATCAATGAGTTCTAAGCTATTAGTGTTTCGATTGTTTACAGACCATGAGTCAGATATCCAATTTACGTTGCTCAAGTTATAGTCTCCAGTAACAATGAAGTTTGCCCCAGAATATGATTCAGCAGTATACAAAATATCCTCTGCGTGAAACTGGTATGCTTCAGGTGTTGAATCGGGTGGTAAATAGACCGTAGTAATTATTGTAGGTGTTGGTTTAGTTGAAACACAAACGAAAAGTTGTTCAATATTAATAAAGTTGCATTTTAGTAATTTAGATTTTAATGAATTTTTTATGGCGATAAGAACACCTCCGCCGTCTTTTTTAGTAGATGTATTAGGATTACGGTCACATCTATAAACAGTGTAGTTAGTAAAACCGATTTCTGATGTATTAATATTATCATTAAGCCACGTTTCAGTAAATATTACAACATCATAAATAATTGTTGAAAGTGAAAGTCTAAGATCATTTAATTTAGAAGTGTGCATTAGTGACGACTTTTCTTTTTTTTGTTTACGATTGCGACTGCGATGTTCATCGCATAACGTTCAAGTGGCGGATTCGTTATTTGTATATTGTCGCAGACACAGCCATTTTTGCATCATCACATGGAAGATCGTCGAGGATAACAGTCACAATATTTCGACACTCATTTTCGACTCGAGCAAATGAATAAGGCGAAAGGAGAAAAGAAACAAAACGGACACTGTAAAAATTGTGTAAATAGGGAGTTTATTATTTTTTTTTTTATTATTTGTGCCTGAATAGCATTTGAATTTCTTTTCTTATAGTGAAATAGTGAGACTCACCCACGATCGATCGTCGTCAGTTCTCAAAATCGTAAGTGTTTTCTTTTCTTTTATTTTATTTGCTCACCAATATTGGATTTTCATATTTGCTGAAGATTTGTTCGTCCTAAAAATAGTTTTTTTTTACATGATCTTAGTTTTTATATTACCTTTTGAATTAGTTTCGATTTTTTTTTTTAACAATTTGTCACAGCATACTCCCTCTATTTATGAATTGAATATACTTATTATAATGATTAATTAATTCTTTCGTATTGAGATCTTCCGTGCCCCGAAGGATGGGTACATTCCTTCCACTTTCCTTCCTTATCTTTCCTCCCTTCAGGTGGCTTCTCAAGGATCAGACGGCTGTAGCTCATCACCCACGACCTCCGTTGGTCTAGCCGCGGCATAAGCCACCGAGCCAACAGCATTCTGGTTACATCGAAAAAAATCTTGTTGCAATGACGACGGCTCGGCAGAACCGTGGTTCGCAACATAATGGCAGTTATAGGACTCCTTTATGATGGCAATAAGTTTTTCTGGTATGCCTCTTCTACGTAAGGCTGTCCAGATATAAGGCCAGTCAACGCTGTCAAATGCCGCCTCGAAGTCAATGAACAATAGATGTAACGGGGATTTCCATTCAGCGGATTGTTCAATTATAATTCGGAGGGTGTTGATATGATCGCTACATGAAAAACCCTCACGAAAACCAGCTTGTTCATTGTTCAAAGTGAGGTCGATCGTTATCTTGATCCGATCCAAGATTATTTTGGCCATCAGTTTAGAGACTGCAGTGAGGAGACAGATTCCACGCTAACTATTGCAATCCTTGAGACTTACTTTTTTGGGGATTTTAATAATGACGCCCTTCTTCCATTCTTGAGGGAGAGTCTCGGTTGTCCAACCCTCTTGGATCAGGGGAAGAAGAATACCCGCTGTAGCGTTGATGTCCGCTTTCAAAAATTCCATCGGGATACCGTCTGTCCCCGGGGCCTTACCTGCTTCCAATGATTGAAGGGGCTTAGGTATTTCCAGCTTGGATGGTACGCCGGTGTTAATTGTGGCTATTTGCGGAAGACTTACTGCCTCCGGTGGAGATGGGTTTGAAGGGTTAAAGTTGTTGTTAAGAACCTCCATGAAATGCTCTCTCCATCGGCGTACTTGTTTTCCATCTGTGACTAGCAGAGACCCGTCTTTATATTTTACCGGATGCTCATTGGTAAAAGATTTGCCAGTCAGTGGCGTTATGAGCTTGTAAAGGGTTCCACTGTCACCACGGTAAGCCGCATCTTCTGCCTCCATAGCTAACGCGTAGATGTTGTTGCGTTTGTCACGTCTAACGCTCCTCTGCACTCTTTTTTGAAGAGAACTGTACTCGGTCCTCAGTTGTTTCTTAACTGAATTGTCAGTAGCCGAGTTTATTTGCCCTTTAATTCTCTTCCGTGCTGTTATCAGAGACCATGTATCATCACTGATAAAAGGCCTCCTACCTCGCTGTAGTCTGCCCACAAATATTTCGCCACACGATAGAAAAGCTTCCTTCCCATTGTTCCATCTATCATCAATAGAAGAAGCACCTGGCGTTTGTGCATTAGCTACCTCGCGCAATGCGCTAGAAACTGCGCGTATTGTTGATGGTTCTTTAAGCTTTTGCACATTGAATCGTGGCAAAACACGCTCGTTTTGTGTGCGACGAATAGCAGCGGTCCGCAAGCGAATTTTTGAGATGGCAAGTTGGTGATCCGCCAAGGCGCGACGTCGGGCTATCGTGCTGGCTATATGGTCAATCTGTTTCTCTGTTCGGCCATTTGGAGATATCCAGGTTGCTAAATGGCAAGGTTTGTGTTTGAACAGGGTGTCGCCAATGACAAGCTGACGAGAGTTACAGAACTCTAAGAACAACTTACCATTGTCGTTCCTGACACCCAGACCGTGATTGCCCATTAGATGTTCCAATCCAACATTGTCCGACCCAATTTTAGCATTGAGATCCCCATAATAATTTCGATGTCAAAGGTGTTGCCAAGCAGGTGGTAAAAGGCGTCCTTAGCATGCTGGTCGGCTGACTCAGTCGGGGCGTAGCACTGAATTATAGTAATGTTTCTTACTCTGGACTTGAATCTGGCAGTTATTATTCGGTCGGAAATAGGCCTCCAATCTATAAGAGATTGGCGAGCTTTCTTGTTCAAAAGGATGCCGACTCCAGCCATTCTGGGTGAGGCTTCAAGCTGACTACCAGAGTAAAGCAGCACAGTTTGGGAACTAGGTGATAAGGTCGTTCCCGATCCGGTCCATCTTGCTTCGCTCAGTCCTAATATCGAAATTATATATGCGGTCATTTCCGGTTCGACTTTCGTGAGTCTTGTACTACTGCACTCGCCCAACATCGTTCGAACGTTCCAAAACCCAATCGTAGTCCGTTGTTTGTAGCCAAAGGTCGTTAAATCAGTCCGTGGTATCCGAGGCTCGTTCAATGTTTCGAGTCTAGTTTAGTTTCAGGTATGCAAGTTACAAGCCTACACACTCTATCCCTCAAGTCGCCTTCTACGGCAAGCCGGGAACGCTGTGGCATAATTCCTACCCCAACACCACAGGGGTCAATTTATATTAAGCTTCGTACATGTCCACACAAGTTAGCACAAACAACGTCGCGCGCAATTGTGGTGATTTGTACGAAACCCAGGAGAGTTTTATTCTTCCCTGCCCCATTAGTCGCCTTCTACGACACGCCGGAGGAAGCGGAGGCATTATTATTGACCCATGCCACAGGGCATCTGTCTAAAGGTCCATGGAAAACTATAGGTAGGTGTAGTGTAGTGTACTCTCACTTACTTTCTAGAAATTAGAGTTATAGAATCTTGTTTTATGTACATTGAATTAATCACATCATCAATAAATCACTTTTATACCAGACTCCGTCCAGTAAACACTATAGTAGGCATTGTGTGAGATTCTTAAAGTTAGACGAGTAAACGGAGCCAAAAATTTGTGGGCCGCTCTAGTAACGTGGAGCAGAGCATAAACTGTTTTGCTGGCCTGTCAGGCCGGGTGCGCCCGACGGAGGGTTCTTCCGAGATTTGACTTCACTCTCTGAAACTGCATAAAATTCTACATTAAATAAATCTTTTCCCAATTAAATAAATAAACAAACTTCCCAGATACTACCATTCAAACTTTAATGAAATTCAAAAATGGATTTTTCATTGAAAATTCAAATTGTAAAATCGTAACGGTACTTTGAACTGACAAATGTGCAAAGTTTACATTTTGTGAGCTTGCGAACAAAATATAAAAATTAGGGTCTTAGGATTTAAAAAATTGCAAATCTCACGTGTTAAAGAGAAATAAATTGGTTCCAAGAGAACCCCAAAGTAAACGTTTCCACATTTTTTATACGAGTTTCATTTAGTAAACAAGAGTTTTTTTTATAAAAACGAAAAAAACGGTACCTAGGTTAATTTCGGGCGCGGCCGAAATGTGGATACCAGTCAATCTTCTCGGGCTAATAGTTTTTTTTTCCGGCGTACCTACCTATGACTTGTGTTTAATTCCGCCAATTCTTTTACTTCCGTTTTCACATAAGTTTCGTTACATATTTGTGTGAGGTTTGGTTAGAGTAACTGCACAAACAGAAAGAAAAATGTTAGATAATTTTTTTGGTGGGAGGGAGTGGCCCCATAGCACGAAAATATTTGTTTTTACATATTTTTTCTACTTTCGATAAAGACACCCACCAAAAAATGGTTTCTAACATTTTTTTCTGTTCTTCTATTTTTATACCCTATACCCATAAGATGGTATAGGGTATATTTATACCCTATACCCATAAGATGGTATAGTTATACCCTATACCCATAAGATGGTATAGGGTATATTGGTTTTGTTACGACGATTTATGTAACACCTCAAAGGAGCCACCGGAGGTATGGCAAAGTATATATATAAATGATCAGGGTCGGTCCCTGATTCGAATCAGCCATGTCCGTCTGTCTGTCTGTCTGTCTGTCCGTCCGTGTGTCTGTCAGTTCGCACGATAACTCCCGAAATAATGGAGCTAGCGTTTTGAAATTTCGGTCAGATGATTGCTTTGATAAAAGCTTGGATGGTATTGAAAACGGGCCAAATCGGACCAAGGGTTCCCCTACCTCCCATACAAATGACCCCTCCGTGATAGTGTAATTCGGCCATATTTTTCGACAGAATGTCGCTAGGGACCTGAAATTTTCATCAATGCCTAATTGTGACATATGCTTGAAGTTAGTGAAAAGTGGAGAAGGTCTGACTTCCCCAACCCCTACATCCCCTACAAAGCAATATTCCGCCATATCTTTTGATAGAATGTCCCGAAAAACTTGAAGTTTATCGCAAATGATAACTGCTGGATGCCGTTATAAGATATTTAAGATGTGTGAGATTCAGCCCACCTACCCCTTCCCCCTTAAAAAAATTAAATTGAATATTTTCGGTTTTACGCGCATTCTAGGTCTGTACATGGGTATAGGGTATACACTCATCGTGCTATTCGCACGATTAGAACTCGGTCTCGTTTTGAATTTCTTTAAAGTTTCAACGGTAGTATCTGGGAGGATATTTAAACTATTTAATAGGCAAAATAATTATTTTATGTAAACTTTTGTACAGTTTCAGAAAGTGAAGTCAAATCTCGGATTAAATATTTGGGGGTGTGGCAAATGGTGATTTTGCTCGGGAAGTCTAGTTCTTTGACATTACATATTTACAAAAAAATCTAAAACTTTATAACGGTTAATGATAGAGGGGTCATGTGGAACATTAATTCTACCCAAATGAGTTGTACTATCATCCAGTATTGTATGTACCATGAGTCGTGAGATACCCTGTATAGACGGCGCGCGCGGCGTTGGTTGGCCTTTGTGTCGCGCGCCGCCCTCGTCGAAAGTTTCTTTTTACAGCACGAGCCAGGCGTGGTGCACTTAGTAAGTTTTTTACAATGTTGTACCCGCAATATTAATTTATTAATTTCACAGAGTTAAAGGTTTGTGTTCGTAGAGACGACTCATGGGACGATCGCTCGGCGACCGTAGTTTTGAATCCAATTTCGAGCGGTATTTAAATATTTTATGAATGGTTCTACTTTCCTAGTATCGTATATGGACTAAAGGAACATGTCTGTATACAAAATATACCCATATAGTGCTCAAAACCGGTAGTTTAGCTTCGGTCGCTAAGCGATGATCCCATGAGTCGTCTCTACGAACACAAACCTTAATTGGTGTCTTTTCATCCGCCGCGTCTCATTACGGCCGATACATAAGCGATAAAATCAGGGCCGGATTTAGCCTCTATGGCGCCCCTGGGCAGTAACGAATTTACCGCCCCCCGCCACTGGTTAAGCTTGAAGGTAGTAGTTGTCACCTACACAAAGAAAATGTAGGCAAAACGCGGGCGTATGTAAAAAATATAAAATTTCATATTTTTTACCGCAGTAAGCGTATTTTGTTTGCTTGAAAAATTTTTTGTTGCTTCCCAGGGGGGGGGGGAATCCAGGTGTTCCGTGCACCTCCCAAAATAGTTTTAGGAATGATTGAAACTCCAATAATAACATAGAAAACTGTACAATTCTTATTACATTCGGCTTTTCACTTTCTTTAGAAATGCGTTCATGTTTTCTAAATACCTTTTCAATTTCTGAGTTTTTTTTCATTGTCGATCGTTTGGGAAATACTTTGTGAAATACCCAACAAATAAAATTTCCCTAATTTAGCATCATATTTAGCCAAAAAAGCATTATACCGAAAAAACCCAAAATTAAGAAAGCTTACGGCAAATTTTGAGCATATGTACCTTGACCTAATTTGTTTTCGGTGACAAAGATAACGAAAACGAATTGAGAGAGCTTACTGATGTTATTCAGCAAAAATCATTCGGTGCCTAAAAAGTTCTAGATTTTCCTGATTTCAACTACATATTTTTAAGTATTTTTTTTTCCGGTGGAATTTCCCGTCAGTTCACGTGAAATCCATGCAAATATTGTCAAAATTTTGATGATCGTAAAATCGAATTCCTCACTTCACATGGAAGTCTCCACACCGGTTTTTGACATTTCGCCAGCACATTATTTCACAGTGAAAAGATGTCATCGACAATCAATCAGAACGCGAGTGAACATTTATCTTAAATTGAGTGAATAAAAAGCAAGTCTCCATGGCACCGTTTTCACAGGAGACATATATGCAAATTTTGCGCTAGGTGAACGTCATACATTAAATAAAAATTTGCAAATTCGAAAATTTAGGCGTAAAAATTCTTAAAAACTTGATTAAACCTATTCACACGATAGAAACTCAAAATTTTGATAGCCTATTTTTAATATCGAGACTTGGACCACTCCCGAAACCAAATCCTTGCTTCCCAGCGAATTTCATGTTGGGACAAATGTAAGAAGTAATAAAACACACGAAAATGTGTGGTTAGATGAGTTACTTCCGTGGAGGCGTTTGAAACTTTCCAACGGATCGCTATTACCAAAAATATTTTTCGTTTTTTTTTTTCAAGTCTGGGGCAATTTTAGAGGTTTGAAAACAGGAGCTGGCGGCCAAGTACTCGCGTATCTAAAACATTTAATGTGGCTTCAGGCATGTTTAAAGTGAAGCCAATGCCTTAAACAAAGATGATTTATACTCCTACTCTAACTGAACTAAAGGCCTCTAAGCCATTCAGAGTGAATGAGTGAATGCTTCAAGTAAGTTTTGCATAGTCCCAATTTATGAAGGTGGAATCACATTAAAATTTGAGTTGAGGTTGCGATTAGTTGCTTTGGATTAAGACGGCTATGTAAATCCAACTAGAATAAATTAAAAAAGCAAATTATTTTCTACAATTATGTTTGAGTTTTCAAAATGCATCTTTCCCATAATTTTAGACCAATGAAAAAATTTGAGAATTTGCCGCCCCTCGAATTCTGCCGCCCCGGGCAATAGCCCAGGTTGCCCATATGGGAAATCCGGCCCTGGATAAAATCACCAAAAAGCTGTAAGTCGTAACGTAATATGTATATCTCAAGTGATGGAAAGCCTCCGTTAAGTTTACTTTGAGTATATTAATACCTCCCGGAAATAAATTGATTGCATAACAACGCAACATAGCTGCACAAATTCTAAAAGTAAGCTTACTGTATGATTTAAGGTTGTGTGCAAAATGAAAATTGTATTCTTTTTTACTGCAAAATTGGCACAGTAAAATTCAAGAAAATTTAATATCTAAATTCAGTTTACTTAAAAGGACCACTTACTGAATAACTTTTCAACATACATGCGTTAGTATACGTATTCCCATTTTTAACTCTAGAGAAATTCAACTCGAAGAAAAAATTCACATCTTTGGCTACACAGCATAACCGGATAAGACAATTTCAGGATATCTGCACAAAACATAAATTATCACTTTTTGCCGGTTCCCTGGAGTTTTGTCGTAATTCAGTCTACACATACGTATCCGAACATCTACAATGCATTTACAGCAAAAAAATATCGTTCGTTCTTTTTTTTAATTCTTACGTCGATTCCACGCTGTTAGACAAAAAAAAGAAGAAAATGAAAACTAAAGGATAACTTACAGGAAGCGTTTGGATAGTATCGTGAACTATACGTACTCACTTGTGTAGTATAAAAGTATTCGATACGAGAAATTTCGCGGTATACGACGGAACCTTCCACTAAGTAGGGCAAGTTTGCAACAACCGCAGCTTCTGGTTCTTCCTTAGCCAATATGTGTGGTTTATCAGTTGCGCTATTGGAAAATGTTGATGAAACTAAGAAAAAAATCCAAGAGAGCACGTCGAGAGAAACAGTCTCAGGATGTACGGTTTGGCGTACTGAAGTTTACGAGAACTACCACTTATCGTTATAGTTTCATCCGATTTAAACAGTCCAGCTACTTTATGGTATTTTGTGCAGGAAAAGTTGGATAAAAAGCCATTACCGTATGGCCAAACATGAAATTACGGACCTACGAATCGGCTGTATTAGAGCTCTTGATGTTGTATTAAAAAATGATTTAGGTTAGTACTGATGAGGATAAACTAACCTGTGAGGGATATAGAACCAGATTCGCTAGCTTCATTATTTCGAAAGTAATCGGGCGAACTGAGAGCCACACGAACTGACAGACAGACGGAAATCAAATCAGAGAGCAATCCCGATCATTCCTACATAGATCCAATCGAGAAACTGTTTTGCAATGTTTTCGAAATGTGCGACCTATCCACTGTCGCTTTCTCCTTTTGATATCGGTGCCTATCCTATTTTGGTCAGTTACTGCGAGGATGCGCCGCGCCGTAGGTACTCATTCACGAAAGTTAGCAGTTTGGTTGTAATTTTCCTCGTGGAACCCCCATATAAAAGCACGGTACCATTTAATCGATTTTAAAGCAGTTAAACCGATCATAGAACTGCTCCCCGAGGGTTAAATGAAGTGAGTTGAATGATTGGGACGTGTATTTCCTTCCCCTTCTCGCGGCGAAAACGATTGTAGTGACTACTGGCCATGCCGTGAAGTATAGGTCTTTCTGGTACGTGGTCGCTAAAGGAACGAAAGCAGCTCACTTTCCGAAGTTTCTATCAAAAGACCATTAAAAGGGAATCGATCTCGTAAACAGGATAGTTCCTATAGAAATGGTCTGAAGGAAATATTAGAACACAAATCTAAATTCCACGGTGCAGTTTGAATAGCACCTAATTTCATAATACGATATAGAACTTTCATATACTGGAGACTGGGGAGTTAACTAAAAAGACTTTCTAGGGTCATCTTTGATCACAGAAATGTACAAAACGCTCTGCAGATAGTACAGGAATGGTGCACTGCTAATGGGCTACGTGTCAATCCGACAAAAGCCGCAGTGAAGCCATTCAGTAGGAAGGGGACGCTACGAGCACTGAAGTGTCCCTCAATGTATAATTCACAGTTAATCATGCCAGAAACTATCAAGTATCTGGGGGTCACTCTAGACAAGAAATTACTCTGGAAAGAGCACCTCAGGGTGGTAACAGAGAAGGCAACTAAGGCCTTATAAATCTGCAAAAGCAATGACGGTAAAGCATGGGGTATTAAACCAGATATAGTTTTGTGGATTTATAAAACAATTGTTAGACCAATTATGGAATACGGGGTGGAAGTGTGGTGGAGAAGGGCACCCACTACATACGGTAGGCTGAATCTAGACAAAGTTCAGAGGCTAGCCTGTCTAACTGTCCTTGAAGCCTTCATTTCCAGCCCCACCGCCGCCTTGGAGGTTCTGCTCAACCTCTCAGCACTACACATACACATTGAGGCAGCGTCAAGATTGGCCGTCATCAGGCTTAAGGCATGTGTGCGACATGCCCACTGAACTCAGTGCTGCTAGGATGGATAAGTAATAACAACCTACTTAGTATGCTATCAGACTATCTGGTTAGAACTTTACGTTTTGATACCACATTTGACATCACCTGGACGAAGGAGGAGTGGACTGACAGGTTCAGGACACTCCACCCTAGTACCATCATATTTTACACGGACGGCTCAAAAACCGATACAGGTTTTGGCGCAGGAATTAGCGGCCCAGTCTTTCTATTTCAATGGGATTTCAACCGACCGTGTTTCAAGTAGAAGTACACGAGATTGACGTGTGCACAAGGAAATGCCTTGAAAAAGGCTACACAAACAAGAAAATGGCAATATTTACTGATAGCCAAGCGGCAATGAAAGCGCTGACGAGCTTTACTGTTACATCGAAGCTTGTCAGGAAATCCTCCAACAGGTAGACTCCCTTAACAGTCCTACCCTTTTCTGCGTACCTGGGCATTCGGGTTTTGAAGACAATGAGCAGGCCGACGAGCTTGCAAGGAGAGAATCCGTCACCCCCTTCTTTGGTCCAGAACCCTACTGTGGGATACCTGTATATACAGAACAAACCACTCCGTAATAATAGGAATATAAAGCGGTTTCACTCTTTTTTCGTTGTAAAGATTTAAGTGGCGAACCTTTACAAATAATATAATGTAGTTATCAATAAAACTATTTAAGGATATATTAAGTATAAACAAGTATCGGTCGAGTTTTGCTGATCAGTTTTTCATCTACATGGGAGGTTGCAATATGGTCTTTTTTGTGCGATCTGTACACATCTTCTTCTTCTCAGTACCGTATAGCCCAATGTGCGGCCATGGTGCGTTAACTCTGCCGTGTATAGGCAATTTCGAGTCAACGTTACATTGCATATCATTTCGGAGTGTAATATTACAAGCACTATATATTTCCTATCCGCACATGTACGGAAATTTCGGACCACGCCGAGATTCGATCTCGGGACGGGGACCTCTAGATTACTAGCATCGTAGAGTGCGACTGAACCAAGTGACCCACAGAGCGTGTACACATGAGTTCTAAATGTAGAGAATTTTTGGAAAAATGTGTTACACTGTGCTAAGTACCGCCGATTGAAGTATGATAACTGGAGAGCACGCTACAAAAATGAGTACAACTTCAACTGCACGTTGGAAAAATACACCACAAATCCGAATTAAACACATAAATGTTGTAAAAATGCACCAGAAAATCTGAATTATACAGAAGTGTAGCGTAAAAATACATTTCACACCGATTTTGGTGTAATTTTCTTGTTTTACACAGAAATTGTTGAAAAATGCACTCTGTATGTGATTATAAGCGGGAAGAAGTGTAAAATTACCGCATTTTCAGCGGAAATTTAAATTCACTTTTTAAAGTGTAGTAAGGAAATACCACCGTGTCAACCTGAAGATGGTAATGAGTTAGCAGTAGATATCATTGAATCTCCTGCCAATGCAATTATAGCTGTAGATGATGCAATTTCGTCAACCAAAAAATGTATATCACATAGTATTGTTATTCTAAATATTCTCCTTAGTCAAAGCTCACACCAACAACAACTGTCAACAGCGAATTCAACATAGCTCCTAGTTAAAGATTAAAAAATAAATTACCAAATCGTTTTTGCGACAATATTTTTCTGGAGACGTATCAATCTCTTCATAAAGTCTATCGGAAAATAGAAGGTTTCTCGTCCGCCGCAAGGAAAAGGCTGATCTGGCCAATAACCTGTAGCTAACAAGCACTTAAGACCGTAGTCGTATCGACAGATCCAACACCGCACCGCATCCTCAGGGTTCATATCGAACATCGCACGAATTGTTTCACGCAAGCAGGACAACACGGGTAAGCATAAGCATGCCAACTGTATCTCTGAAGTGTAACAAATGCAACGATGAATCCCTGGAAAAAGGGAATGCAATCAACTGTTCAAAATGTAAGCATTCCTACCATTTTGATTGCGCGGGATTCCGGGAAGCAATTTTCCGAACATTGTCGAAGGAGCGGAAGAAGTCGTGGTCTTGTCAAAATTGCCGAGGCAGCACAATAACATCTGAAGAAGATAATCACAATTATGGCGAATTAATTGCACTTATAAATGATGTGAAGAATAGCGTGCAAACCGAAATAGCTGAAATGAGGAAGACGCTGAAATCCGAACTGTCCGAATACCGAAAATCACTGGACTACTGCTGCTCTAAAGTCGACGATTTTGATATCAATATCAATAGCTATGGCAGTAAAATCGACACCTTATCAAAGATTTGCGAAAATCTTTCTCGGGAAAACCAACTTTTGAAAACGCAAATCAAGTCTCTGACAGCACACGTCAATCAAATGGAACAACAGAAACTCGATGCAGAAGTAGAAATAACCGGTCTCCCAGAGACGAAAAATGAAGACTTGTATGTGATATTCTCAGAAGTTGAGAAAGCTCTCGATATTTCTCACAGCATTACACCCATATCAATTTCAAGACGTCTACAGAAAGCTCGAGATGATAAGCCCAGAGCAATAATTGTAAAATTTAGCTCAATTGGAGAACAAAACGTGTGGATGGAGCAGAGCAAGAAGAATAAAACAAAATTAACTGCGGATAAGATCCACAAAAGCTTCAAAAACGATAAGATCTACCTAAACGCCCATTTGACTGTTTTTAACAAATCGCTTTTATACAAATCCAAAGTATTCGCAAAGCAAAATAATTTCAAATATGTTTGGGCTAAGAATGGCTCTATTTTTATTCGAAAAGCGGAAAATGAAAAAATATTCAAAATCAAATGTGAATCCGACTTTCAAATATGCCTAAATAATTAACATTTTAAATATAATATATTTTATTAATAATTAATTATTATAATAATGTTTTCTGACTTTTATATCCAAAACTTACACCTACAAGATACTAAAATAGCAGACACAATGTCCACTTGTAAAAAAATATTAAATGAAAATTCTCAAAAAGAATGTTTAGGGATTCTGCACTTGAACATTCGAAGCATAAGAAAAAATTTTGATGAACTCGTCATACTTATAGATGAGTTAAAAAATAGTATAGATGTAATATCTTTGTCCGAAACACAACACAGTAGCTACAGTACTGATTTTAATTATATAGCCTCTTCACTGCAGATACCGGGATACTCTTTACATTTCACAAAAAAATCTCGAAACAAAAATGATGGCGTTGTAGTCTATGTAGGTAATCACTTAAAGTATACTTGCGAAGAACTAGAACCTGATTCATTAACAGGTTTAACCTTAACAATTAACTTTGCTAACAATAAAATAGGAAAATTGTATTGCGTATATAAATCACCAACAATCAAAAATGAAGTGTTCATTCCCGATTTATACAACACACTCTCGCAAAACAATCAAAACGATTTTGAGATATTAGTTGGTGACATGAATATAGATCTTCTTGATAATACGAAATCTACAAATGAATATATTACTAGTATTACTAGTTTAGGATTTATATCTTATATAAATAATTTTACTAGGATCGAGAAATCAAATAAATCCGGTATAGATCACATTTTCGTTAGAACGAAAAGAAATATAAATCAACAAATAACACCCATAATATTTCAGAATACCATTACAGATCATTATACAACAATAATCCAGTTTAGCAATAATAATAATAAAAACCGTAGTCAGCAAAATGAAAAAAAAATATTAGAAAAAATAAATTTCAGTACGATGAATCAACTAATTAGTGAAACCGACTGGAACTCTGTCATTTGTGAAAATGATAACGCAAATATGTCGACATGCAAATTTATATCAACCCTAACAGAAATAAAATATAAATCCACATACACTAAATGCGTTATAAGTAAACAAGTATCAATAAAACCATGGGTAACACAAGGAATTTTATCCTCAATCCGTACCAGGGATAAACTGAAAAAGAGGCTTAATTCTGAGCCTTTCAATAAAAGGCTATTGTCATACTACAAAAGTTACAGGAATAAACTTAATTTACTTAAAAGCATAGTCAAACGCAAATACTATCAAACTCAAATCGCGAATGCCGAAAATAGTACAAAAAAGCTTTGGGGACTTGTCAATAAAACAATCAATAATAACATAAATAAAGAAAGCATTTCTGATGAAACAGCAAAGGGGCTTCTCCCAAAAAATAATATAAACCCAAATGAAATTAATAAAAATCTGGCCAATCTTTTCAATGATTATTTTATAAACGTAGGAAGACAAATTGCAGACTCATTCGAAAAGAATAATACAAACTGTAGCGAAATAATCACTACAACCCATAACCTTCATCTTTATAAGATCCCAGAGAATGAAATCGTGCAAGTAATATCACAGCTTAAAACAAACGCAGCCTGCGGCTGGGATCAGCTTACTGCCTCCATTCTTAAGGAAATTAAAATTGAGATAAGTAAACCACTAACCAGGCTACTTAATAAATGCTTAAAGGAAGGCACTTTTCCAAACAGCTTTAAGAAGGCGATTGTTGTTCCTATTCATAAAGGAGGGACTAAAACTGAATTGGGAAACTATCGTCCTATATCGCTTTTAACTACTCTTTCAAAAATTTTCGAAAAATGCATAAAAAAGCGATTGATAAAATACCTAGAAGAGAACCAAATTTTATCGCCAAATCAGTATGGTTTTCGTAATGGAATAAGTACTGAAGACGCAGTTTTGTCAGTCACTAACTTCCTTTATAAAGAAACTGAAAACGGTAACAAACCATTAGCTATATTTATGGACATTTCGAAAGCGTTTGACACGATCTCTCACTCATTACTTTTCGAAAAGTTAGAAAAAATACTATTTTTAATAAGGCTAAGGGCGTGTTGCATATGCCTATTTTTAAAATAGGCATATGCAACACGCCCTTAGCCTTATTTAAATCATACCTAACCTCCAGGCAACAAAAAACCAAAGTTAATAGCGAGTTTGGCGACTGGCAGCAAAACAAAGAATTCGGTCTGCCGCAAGGAACTGTTCTGTCTCCAATACTCTATCTGATATATGTAAATGAGCTTTGCAACTTAAAAGTCGATAGGGCGTGTCAAATAGTTGCTTACGCCGACGATACCGTCTTACTTACATCTACACCGCACTGGGTTGAAAGTAAAAGAATTAGTATCAATCATTTGATAAAAATCCAAAAATGGTTGTATACCCATAAGCTTAAATTGAATATAGTAAAAACCAAGATAATGGCGTTTTCTATAACAGCTGCTGGTCAACCCTCATTTAGCAAACTTATAGTGCATGCCACTAATTGCAAAAATGAAGATGTTGAGAAATGCTCCAATCGCTGTGAAGAATTAATGCTAACAGATTCAACTAACTACTTAGGAGTAATAATTGATAATAATTTAAGATGGGACAAACACGTGGATCATGTAAATTTAAAATTACGCAAGTACATAAGCGTATTTTATTCGATGCGTGGAGTACTTAACACAATCCAACTAAAAACAATTTATTATGCATTGGTGCAATCGGTAATGCAATATTGCATTGCGGCATGGGGAGGGACTTTTGAGACTCACATGGAAAAACTTAAAGTGACACAAAAATACATCCTTAAAGGTATATTTTACCTACCTCGACTATTTCCATCAACACAACTATTTGAGATAACTAGAGTATTAGGAGTGAGGAGCCTATACCTAAAATCAGTGTTGTGTCGCACATTTAATCACGGGACTCATACGCCTTCAAACCATTCTCGTAATACAAGGTACAATCAAATCAGAATGGCAGTACCACTCTGTACTAAAACACATAGTCAAAGATATTTGAATTATACTGGCCCCAGATCATTTAATGAAATTCCACTGGCAATTAGACAAAGCATTAATTTATTAGTTTTTAAATACAGAATTAAATACTGGCTTCTTAATTTGTCCAATGCAGAATTCACAAACAGATTTAGCTTCTTAAATTGACTTTTATATCGGTTACTTGGAATGTACATACTAGATATGTTTCTATCAAAAATTAGATGAAAAACTAAATAAGAATATAAACCAAATGTACGAAGAAAATGTTGAATTGAAAAAATGTTATCTTTAAGAAAATTTGGCAGATTGTAAATTATATTTTATAACGTCTCCTACTACAAGCTTTGCTTTTTGGAGGCGCTTTACACGGGAATTGAATTATCTATGTTAATTTTAAGAGTATATGTATTTATAAAACCTGTTGAATATTTTAAATAAAATTTAAATGAAATGAAAATGAAATGAAGTGACACGAATCTTACTGAGACCCAAGGCTAGGCGACCATTTTGTCGAATCCAGTTTTCTGGCCTTTAATTTGGGTCAATGTTATGCTACTCAGACCTTCTATTGTATGTTCAGGTTTGCTTCTTGGCTCTTCTCATACCAGGATATCGAAGTCTAGGCGACCCGAAAGCGATACATAACATAGTTATTATAGTGCATATTGAAACGAGTTGTAACAAAGAAGGATGTAATTATCCCGTTCGGTCTGTTCAATCAATGTGAGATTTCCATGAATTGTTCTATGTACACGATCAGGAGTAGAGGGTTTTCTCCCATAGTGACGTCATAATATGGAAAACTGCGTTTTCCCGCGGATAGGGAAGAGCAACATATATAAAAAATGCTAGAAATACTATAATTAAAAATTCATTTGCATTGATGCTACATTTCCACAATATTATAGTCATGCTCATTTTGCAACTGATATGCAACCCCATAGAGGAATCAGAAAACAGTCAGTATAGAGTTTCCCCTGATGAACTCTAAGAATATTATATTTATATATATAATTTATCATATTATTGCATATGAATATTACATACAAACATACAATGAATAACGTTTTTAGAACCAAATTTAACAAAATTCTAGTACTGTACTTGATATTTCTTCAAAACTTCTGCCCACAAGTTGGTATTTTGAGGTGATTAGTCTATTGAGTAGCCAGACTAATAAGAAGTACAGGTATCGTTTTATTGGCTGCATCTCCGTTTTCTTGGATCTAAAACAGGACATGGCAACCTTATTCTCTATTCAAATCTTCTCACAGATAATTCTTTACAGGAGAACACATGTCAAATTTATGCATGGACGAGGTTACCTTAAGTCTTGTTCTGGTACCAAAGAAACGCAACTAATATGGAATGAGTATATTCTTGTGTTCTATATTGGATTCAATTTCAAAATAAAACATTCCTATGAATTTTATTAATTAACAGTCAAAAGTATAGCTCTACCATACTAGACATACCGGGGTTTGTTGGTTGTATACAGGGTTTCCGGAAACTGCCGCATAAACGCACCGGATTATGATTTCTCAGTTGATTTCCAGCAAAAAGTTGTACCGAACATACCCCCTCAGCCTAACCCTTTAGCTGCCATAGGCATTTAAAGATTTTTGAAAAAATCATTTTCTAGCACGACTTAAAGCCTAATATCTCCAAAGCTAGACCAGCTAGAATAGTGAAATAAAATGATTATTACAGCCAACAAATTAAAAATAAAGCTAACCACACTAAAATCAGATAAGAGGTTTGGTTTTTACAGAGCTTCAAAGTCAAATTTGCGTGATTTTGCCCAAAAACAATCTTTTTTTCCTTCTCAATTTTCTCCAACTTCTGTCAAGGTGAGGTGCTTGTACGATTCTTTTAAAAATTGGTGCATAGTCTTACGATCATATCTTTTTCCCATCATTTCTATCTAGCTCCATTACTTCTAACAGTTTTTATACATTAAGTGTAGAAAACTAGGGTTAATTTTAGCTCGAATTCAATACAATTCAATTCACACTGCCCCTAAAGATCTGCAATTGGTAAAATCTATTCAAAGTATGTCGAAATCGAGCCAAAATTAACCCTAGTTTTCTGCACTTAAGGTACTAAAACTGTTAGAAATAATGGAGCTAGAATAAAATGGTGTAAAAAAGAAATCATTGTTAGACTATGCGCCAATTTTTAAAAGAATCGTACAAGCACCTCATCTTGGTAGAAGTTGGAGAAAATTGAGGTGGAAAAAAAGATTGATTTTGGGTCAAATTACGCAAATTTGATTTGAAGCTCTGTAAACACCAAACCTCTTATCCGATTGTAGTGTGTATACAGGGTGTCCCGCAACTGGTTAGCCATAAACCAATGGTAGAGTCTACAGGATGTTTTAGGAAAAATGTCGCCAAAATTATTTCTCTAGCTTTTACCGTTAAGGAGTATTTGCCTTTTTTGTGATTCTTGTCAAAAAACACGACTTAAAAAAAAAACTCCTATTTTCTAGATTCCACTTTAGCCAAATCAATGTTTTTCATATTCTTCTGAAAGTACCCAAAATTTCCGAACGGTTTCGTATCTTCCGAGATACGACGTTTTTGATTTTGCAGAAATGTCAATTTCAATTGGTAATGTCAAAATTAAACCCGAATTTCGTAACGGTACATTTTAGTGGCAAATATGCAAAGTTGGTTGGCGTAGTATCTTAGCTTTCGAACGCCTTATAAGAATAAAGCGCAGAGTCATCGTATTATTGGTATAAATACGTAAAAATGAAAAAAAACCCCAGTCTGCAAATGTACCAAACCGACTTCAATCTTGATAAGGAAGTAACATTTTTACATCAAGCATAGACTTGGTTGTTATGGAAAAAGACTTTTCGCTACTGTTGTAGATGCTATACTTTACTAATTATAACGATAAGTATAAACAAATTTGTTTTATGTGTTAAATTATTTGTATACGAAAGTTCGCTGTGTACACATTAATATTGGGAGAGTATTTTTCATTTTCATCGTCTAAACTAAAGGATAAACATTTGAATTTGTCAGGTATTAATTTGTGTCTTTTAATGTCCTTCTTCAGAGTTTCCCGATTCAATTTTTCCTTAGCAAATTGAATGATAGATTCTAGATTCTAGATCTTAGATTCTAAACATGAAAAAGGAAGTGGCAACTTGAATTATTCGCGTAGTTATGGCTTTGGAAAGATACAGATGATAAGTTACGGGAAACACGAAAATTTTCCACTCAAACGCGATTTATTCCGTTGAGGGTCCTTGAAATAGAAATCAAAGACCGGATATGTAATGTTCTCAGCGTCCCCTTTGATATGATACCCCGCATGCCGACCTCCAATCAAGGATTAAATAGTGTCCTTTTTGGGACCTTTCGGATCAAATTTATTTTATCGAAATGAGTTTTAGACTCCTGGAACCCCACTGATTCAAGACCAAGGAAAAAATAGCCTTACTGTATTTTTTTTCTATTGGAAATGCTTAAATGACTGAACTATTTCCACGTAAAAGCAAGATTTCTTCCACTTACGGACTATGTCTTTTTCCTTTTTACACATATTATTCAGAAACTGGATTATTCTGTGCCTTATTCTTATATGCCGTTCGAAAGCTTAGGAATTGGACCAACTTTTGTGAACTTTGCAGATTTGCCACTTCAATGTATCGTTACGAAATTCGGGTTTAATTTTGACATTAAAAGTTAAAATTGAGATTTCTGCAAAATTCAAAACGTCGTATCTCGGAAGATACGAAACCGTTAGAAACGTTCGATATGTCCTTTTATTGGAAATTTTGTGTTTTTTTCAGGAGAATGTGAAAAACATTGATTTGGCTAAAGTGGAAGCTAGAAAATATGAGTTTTTCGAAAAAAGTCGTGTTTTTTTTAGAAGAATCACAAAAAAGGCAATTACCCCTTAACGGTAAAAGCTAGAGAAATAATTTTGGCGACATATTTCCTAAAACATCCTGTAGAGTCTACCATTGGTATATGGCTAACCCCTTGCGGGACACCCTGTATAAGGACTACATCTCAAAAACTGTTAATATCATCCTTGAAAAAAAGTCGGGTAAATATATTTGTTTCAAGAATATGTTAAAAAACAATGTTTTAGGAGACTACTGAAAATTTCGAGTCAATATGACCCCTACAACTCGAGATATTTTAAATTTAAGATGAAAAACATACCCGGGTATGTGGTTGTAGACATAAGGGAAAGATCTGGATAAAATGCTGGCATCTGAAAGCAATTGAAAGACCGTTAGTAGTACGCATCTACCCAAATAACGACGGAATAATTTGTTCACCATCAATGAGGCAGGAAGTCAAAAAAATTCATCTGTTAGTACTATTTGTGTAGAAAACTGTTTGGTGTTTTAATTTTCCATATAATGAGAAACACCTTCCCAATATCTGAACACAAAACACAACTATATGTACTCTCAACTATCCCAAAAACAATCCATTCCCCGAAATAAGTTTTCATCATCATATGGAATCAGGACAACCGATGACGATACGGTTCACCATCAAGCAGATTTGCTCTTTGAAATATTATTCTTGGTCTCCGTCGACAAAATTGGCAGAACCGCATAGAATCGTGATTTCATCTCGGTGCCGCATGTTATAAGGTCGCATCGGTTGTTGGAAACGACGACGATGTCGACGATAATGATATTTCCATATCATTTCCGAATTAAATTTTCCATTCTGTGATAGGGGAATAGAATTTGTCATGCGGTTGGGTTCATTTGAAATTTTCGAATATGTTGCGGTCCATAGTAAATTGAATAAATCCGGAGATATAAATTGAATCGTGGTCGGTTGAATATAATTGAAATTATTGATTGACTAACAAGTTTTCGGGTATAGTCATAAGCCACAGACTTAATGAGGGACGCTTACATAATGGGTTGTGATCGTATTTCGGTTGAATATTTGTGGGCTTAATTTCGGGGAAACATTTTAATTCATTACGGTTTATTTCGCTTTTATCCCGATTAGAATTAGAACGGTTCTATCGTATTAGACAACTTTTCCCATATATTCTAAAAATAATCCAGGACTCTACCACCCCAATGCGTAATTGAAACTTAATTAGTTGAGTATTTCAAACTAGCAAATCCCCAAAGAAAACTATGACAGAGTTGTTGATTCATTCTTTTACGTATGCTGTGGCTGTATTCCTCCGAAAAACAAGAAAAACATAAAATTTATGCAACAAACTCTGCTATTACCTCACTGGCTTTTTTCCGGCGCCCTCAACAAAAACAATATTGGCTTTAAACTTTCTCTACATTTCACTCGAGTGTTGTTTGCTTTGGGTAAGTTCACCATTCATTTTGTTCGGCTTGAAACCTATAACACCCGACACTACCGAACCCGACCAACGAACAACATAATACATTTAATTCTGTGATCTGCTTGAAAAGTTTAAAGTTTTCGAATGGCTTGAAGCTGTTCACAAGTCTACTCATCTGGCTTTTCTTCTTCGCTTTCTTTCTATACGCTTGGCATCGCATCCTTCAAGGAGTTGTGAGCCCTTGTTGTTGTGTATGACTATTGTAGAGATACTTGGTAGACCATCTCCTGCAAATAGACCAAACTCAAAATTATATAAACTTTCATGTAGGGTGTCGGTATATGAGCATCGAAGAGGGCGGCAGTAGTTGCAAAAGGGTGAAATCAGGAGCAGTGATGGTATAAGACAGTTCTTTGGGCTATACTATCCCGAATTCGCTACATCCATAGCACAGCAGTTATATCTAGTACTTTTTGCTTTCAATTGTGAAACACAAGTTTCCTTATACCCGGACCCAAACAAATCTTGAGGCGAAATGTACACCGGATGCCGAAATACGAGAAAACAGTACTCATGGTTGGTTGAAATGAAAATACTCTTCTCCGACCCGACGTCTCTTCATTATTTCTCAACACTGAACTGAATTTCTGCTTCAGTTGCTTGACACGGAGGGTTATTCGGGGAGGAACCATTTAGTCTTTTTCGGAAGACGAGGCAAGTAATTAATTGTTTGGAATGAATGAGCGTTATTTCAAATGAATTTTAAACTAACACACTTACAATATCGGACGGTGTGTGTAATTATTCTCAAGAGAGCATTGATATATTTCCATTAAATATTAAATTGTTGAAATATATGGGAAAAGAAAAGTATGAACGCCAGGAAACTTGTATTGCAGTTTTTACTTGTCTTTTAATTTAGTTTTTGCAATTCCATTAAGGGCCATTCTTTCGTACATTTTATAGGCTGGTTAGTCTTATTGCCTAGCGAAGACACACACAATATTTGGAAAGCTTTTCCATTGTACTGAATGACATTTTTGTTTATTTTGCATAGTTATGTTATCTTTTGCTTATTTACGCTGTTGCATGAAACCGTGCAATGATTTTTTTAATCTAAGATTATGGTGTAACCATCAAAATATGGCAGAACTATGCAAAATAAACAAAAATTTCATTCAATAAAATGGAAAAGCTTTCTAAATATTGTGTGTGTCTTCTCTAGGCAATAAGACTAACCAGCCTATAAGATGTACGAAAAAATGGCCCTAAGTCTGGCAAAAATGCTTTATAACATAAGGTTGATACATTGTTGTGAATAGCAACGAATTTTTGCGACGTACCTCACTATTAACTTCAGTTTTTGCCTCATCAATAGGGCAAAGGCATGTAAGCAGCATTTATTCATAAACAACATATTTGTTCTTTTTGTTAAATGCCCCTTCCCATTGGATAAGCAGCATTGGTGGAGCATCCCAAGTAACAATTTCATCCCTATAATTCTTCGTAGAATATTTTCTTCAAACGATGATAGGGGGACTTTACAGGGTATAAACACTGAATAATAGTCCAATAATGGCATTTGGCGCCGTTTTTCTATCCAATTCAACCTTATTGTAGCACTGAATTACACTTTTAAAAAGACTTACATCATATGTGTTATGTCATCATTTTCTGTCAGTTTCTCGCGTTCGCAAAAAAAAAGAAAAAAAATCCCGCAACCAGCGTCGAACCAGCGACTGTCGTACGCAAGTCCGACGCCTTAACCACTCGGCCAACCTCACATATAGTCAGCATTGCTCGTAAACACTACAAGTGGTTCGTTGCTTCTATCGAAATGCTCAACACTTCTCCGCAATGCACCTTCTTCTTTATATGTCAATCAGTTGAAGCTAATTAAATTCACACGTTCATCAATAAAATGCAGCCAGTTTCTGCGCTGAGACTATCTTAATTGATCCATAAGTTAAGAATGAGTGAGGAAATGTTGGTTTCGTGCAATATTTCATTGAATTCAATTCAAGAAACCTAGTGTTCCAGAGCACTTCATAAGTGTCAATTCTTTAAAAAATCACAAAGTTCATCCTTCTATAAAACTACGCTGAGCAATTTATTGGATGATCACGCGAATGTCACACAATAAAAATGAAATCGACAGTGCTATAGAAGATTATATGCATGTGTGTGTGTTGATTTCAGTCATGTGTTTTTATGTCATTCAAAAAAGACTACCAAGAAGTATTTAATGAAGCATCTTTTTAGGTTAACGTTTTGAGAAGTGTTATCGAAGTCTTATTGGATGTAGTCGTGAATTGATTATATAAGAAGTTTTTACGCTTTCCGAAAAGTGTTTTAAGGAGTTTTTATTGGATCAAAATACTTATATAAGCGATGTCATACGACAAACTGATTTTGTGTTACTATATGAATGTTACAGGATTAAATCATACGAATTGTTACTTGGGATCTTGTTATCACTTTTGGTGGGACAAGCCCACCGCTACACAATGACTCATTCAGTAACATCTGCCAAAGGGAAGCAAACTCGGCAGTCTTTCAAATTAGTGAAACGCTTTCAACCGAAATTTTGCAGCTCATATATTTTTTTTGAAACCATAGGGGGGAAAATTCGAAAAAAAAAAATTTTGTTTGTCGGGTATCACTCTAATACAAAAGGATATCGTTGCATAAATAAAATAGTCCAACATTCGACTAAGGCCGCAGATATGTTAGTGACATCAAATTTTCAAGATTTTAACTGCTTTTTTGTTGACGTGTTGAGATCAAAAGCACGCTCAGCAGTGTTATTTATCCCCATAAATGGGTACTCGTTTAACATCTGATTGAAATCATAGTCCGTCACATGGGTCGTGAGTTCGAAAAACACCATAATCGACATACTAATAAAATCGGGGCAAATATTTTGTACATTGATACTAATAATGGTTGCAAAAGGAGCGAAATTGATGAAGATATAAAAATACCAACCATCAAATCCGCAGATATGGATAAATGCCTTGATTCATCTCAATATGAAACCGGCGACAAAAAAGAAGCTGTTACAATAAACAAACGCGATTGGATGGAAATCTAAGGACCCTCTAGAAGTTGACCAATCATCAGAATCCATAGATCATCATCATCAATGTGGCAGGATAGCCCGACGTCGGGCCTTGGCCGCCTGAATCGTTGACCTCCAATTGTCGCGGTTACGTGACCTCGTCCTCCAGTTTCGGAAGCCCAGCAGCTGGTGGGCGTCTTCACCTACGGAGTTCTCCCAGCGAGCTCTCGGTCGTCCACGCAACCTCGCTCCGTCAATTCGTTGTGCGTTCATCACTTTCTTTAGCATGCATGCGATTATCGTATCCGTTGTACATGCCCCGCCCATTGCAAACGTTGAAGCTTCACGATTTTCGATACTTCCAGCTCATCGTACAATTGATACAACTCATGGTTGTACCGGATACGCCATTGGTCTCGCTCGCGAACGGCCCCGAAAATTCGCCGAAGGACCTTTCGTTCGAATCGGTCTAGCAAAATTTCGGAGGCTTGGTTGAGGGTCCATGTTTCGCAGCCATAACATAGCACGGGTCGGATGATCGTTTTGTACACGCGGAGCTTCGTGTTCCTGTGCGCAAGTTTCGAATTAATTATAGGGAGGACCGAGAAATATGTCTTATTGGCTAGTTGTATCCGTCGCTTAATTTCGTCGGTTTCGTTGGCGTCCTTTGATAAGTTACAACCCAGATAGTTGAAGTTGTCTACATACTCGATATTAAGGTCCCCCACTGTGATGCTTGAATTTGCTGGCGTCCTTGTTTTCGATTGCATCATGCCCTTTGTTTTGCTTTCGTTGATATGTAGTCCAACTTCCTTTGCGGCGTTATTGAGGTTATGCAGAAGGCTTTCTGCATCACCCAACCTTCGAGACATGATGTTGATATCGTCGGCGTACGCAACTAATTGAGTCGACTTGATGAGTAGCGTTCCGCTGCTGTCCATATTCATGGCTCGAGTTACATACTCCAAAGCAAGGTTGAAGAGCGTCGGCGCCAGCCCGTCGCCCTGCTTGAGTCCAGTACGAGTTTCAAATAGGTCAGTGAGTCGATTCTGCACTCTGACCTGCGAGACGGTATTAGTCATCGTCATCCTTGTGAGTCGCACTAACTTTGCCGGTATACCAAAATACAGCATAATGTTGTACAGTACACTTCGAGCGATACTGTCGTATGCCTGCTTGAAGTCGACAAAGATTTGGTATACGTCGATGTTATATTCCCAGCACTTTTGGAGTAGTAGCTTCACTGTGAAAAGCTGATCGGTCGTTGATCGACCAGGTCTGAAGCCGCCTTCATACTCGCCAATGATTCGTTCTGCGTACGGATTAATTCTCTTTTCAAGAATTTTAGATAATATCTTATAGGCCGTACAAACTAATGATATGCCCCTGTAATTCTCACACTTCAGCTTGTCACCCTTTTTGTGGATTGGGCAGATTATGCTTTTGCGCCAATCTTCGGGGATTTCCTCGTCGTTCCATATTTTCAGCAGTAGCACATGTATAGTGTTGGTCAGGCACGTTCCACCATGCTTCAGCAGTTCTGCTGGGATCTCGTCAGCGCCGGGCGCTTTATTATTTTGAAGCGACTGTATGGCAAGACTCACCTCCTCTACTGTTGGGGATAGAACGGGAGGGCCTGGTTCGGCTAACTGCTCAAGAGCTGGCTCCGCGGGGGATGTTGATGGTGCATTGAGGAGCTCTTCAAAATGCGAGGCCCATCGTTTGTTGACGCTTTCGATGTCGCTGATGATGTTACCATCCTTCTCCTTACATAGGCTTGTCCTGGGTTGATATCCGTTCTTAACATTATTTATAAGTTTGTACGCCTGTCTAATGTTCTTACTGGCTAATCTTTGGTTTATTTGCTGTAACTGCTCGTCAAAATGTTTGCGTTTCTTACGTCTAATTAATTTATTAGATACTCGCCGAAGCTCGTTATATCTTTCTTTCTTGGCTCGGGATGCGCGTTGTGTGTATTGGCGATAGGCTTCATTTTACGCCTCAATCGAGGCCCTGCATTCGTCGTCTGCTCGTCTGCACCGGCTTTTATAGCCCACGACCTCTTCTGCGACCCCCTTGATGCTGAATCCATAGATACTGGAGGTAAAACTCGTTTCATAAAATCTAATAATTTCGTTTCTCGTAGAACCTGTTAGTTTTACAGAGGCAAAGAAGAATGAGGATTAGGTTAAATGGCAGATATAGGCAGAAATATGTAGCTAAACTACATTGAAACATATTCTCCTGTTATTCGATACACATCATTAAGATTTCTTATTGCACTAGCTCTTAAAACTGGTATGCGATTACATCAGATGGATGCAATCACAGCTTTTGTACAAGGTGATTAGGACGAAGTGGTCTTTATAGAATGTCGTGCTCTGTGGCCGTGAACGTTCGGTCGCCACTCTGTGAAATAAACACTCATAGAGAAACGAGTTTCCAAACTCGGCACGACTCGTCGCAAGTCTATTATTCAGAAGAAGATGATAAGAAATATTCTTATCGTAGAATAATAAAGTAACAATATGACTAGGAAGTGGTATGGCTGACAACCGTATCACACTCAGAATTTACACGGTGGTCATCAACGCACCATGCTCCACTAGGAGTTACGGTAATGAAGAGAGAGAGTCTTTATAGAATAATCGGAAGGAACAAAAGATGGAGCCGATCGGGTATCTACATAAGGGAATCTATGGATTAAAGCCGGTTTGAAGACAGTGGAATTTCAAGGTAGCTAATGAATTTAAGAATTTCGGCCTAATCAAAAACAAACTAGATCCATGCTTTTACTATACCCGAAAATTGTTCATTTGATAGTAGCTATATGTATGTGTCACTGAACCAAAAAAATCCTAAACTCAACAAACCTGCATTTAATATGAAGATTTGTTCATCAAAATACGATCAATAAAGCTGTTATTTTACCATTCTGTTAGAAGCTGGATTCGAACTCGGTCCGCCTGCGTGTCAGCCCACTCACATTGCCATTGCGCCAGAAGAGGAATACTACCACGTTCTCAAGACCTTGATACACTCTGCATGGCGGTCGCCCGATTGAGAGTCGGTCAGGACATTTTGGATTTTTTTTTCTTACTTAACAAATTGTATATGAAACGACACAGAGGCTAATTTCGGGCGCATGCGAAATTTCAATTCCCGTCACATTTGAATGCAACTTGCTTCTTTTGCATTAACAATTTCTACCGCAGCCCTATGACGTGTTCCGATTCCATCTGTTCCTGGCTGCGTTGAGGCTAATTCAGGAAAACACTTGGATGAAGTTTGGTTAAGATTCAAAAAGAAAAAAAGTTTTTCTTACAAGAACCTAATATTTGGGGCTTGGTTTGTATGACAGCCCTATGACGTAGTGCTCCGATTTCAGCCGTTTCTAGATATCTTTTGAGGTTTTATTAGGAACATCTTTGGGTAAATATTGGTTAAGGTCGGATTAAAATAGAGAAAGTTTTTCTTAGAACTTAATTTTCGCGGTTTGTTTGTATGGCAGCCCTATGACGTAATGTTCCCATTCCATCCGTTCCTAGGTATGTTTTGAGGCTTTATTAGGAACACACTTGGGTGAGGTTTGCTTAAGATTGGTACATAAGGAAAAAAGTTTTTCTTAGAAGAACCTAATTTTCATGGGCAGCCCCATGACCCCATGATCTGATTTCATTCTTTCCAACATATATACAGCGTACACTACAAAGAAACTTGTATACAAAATGTCAGCCCGAAAGCTTCAAAACTGAGGGACTAGTTTGCGTTGCAACAGATGGACAGACAGACGGACAAACAGACGGACATCACTCAATCGATTTCTCTCGTCCCACTGATCAATAAATATATATACTTTATATAGTCGCAGGTGCTTCCTTCTGCGCGTTGCAAACTTCATGTCAAAATTAATATACCCTTTCACATAGTTACGGGTATAAACAATTATTTTTAGAATAAACATTTCGACAAAAATTTGGAAGCAAAAATTATTTCGAAAATCGAAAATATACATAAAATGCTTTAGTATTAATTCACCAGTGTAACGAAATTTCGTTAACCCTTCTGTCGGCACCTACTACAATATGCATATTCTATACCCAATAGGTCTGGCTGGACCTACTGAGAAAACATTTTTATTTATTAGAAAAACTGAAATTTTTATCGGTATAATCGTTCTACCCATTCTTTACAGCCATTTATAGACAATAAAAGCATTAAAATTGGATTTGTAGATATAATAGAATATTTTGATATTTTGAGGTGGTATTAGTACAAACATGTTTCTCCCTTATTTTATTCTACTTTTTGCTTCTCTTCTTCATTGCGTATCCGTACAGAAAGTTTGATTGAATTTTCCAATTCCAATATGTTTGGAGAAATATTAGGCGCATTATTGGTAGATTTTACCCTGATATTAGTCTGCAGAAATGGGGAAATAGATAGAAATAAATAGGGAATTTTCAAGCGCAAAAATCATTTCTCTCTAAATTTTCCGTAAATATATCAATTAAATCTATTACGAAACACCATCGTAAGTCACTAATACTTAATTCATACTATTACAAAGGAAATAAAACACGTTTGAATTTCCTAGAATAAAATTTCAGTTGATTAGGTGATGTTATAAGACGGGATCAAATTAGGCGTACCCAATTTCCGAACTTAACGGCTTTTTGAAGCAAAATCTCAGAAAATTTTATCGTTTATCGTACAAATTGAATTTTAATGACATTATTACATTATAAAAAGGAGATTTTTAAGAGAATTTATTATTTTCACTTTTTACGTTAAGACGAAAATGGGGGGAAAATCTATAGGTCTGGCCAGACCTATTGGGTATCAAAAAGCACTATAAATTGAAAATCATCAAAAACATACTCAAAACTTCAACAAATTTTTTTAAATTTTTGCAAAATGCTAGTAAACATATTATTCTAGGATATCATAAAATATGAAGTCGCTGCGATTTCATCTTCTATACTTTTATGACCAAAATATAGTGCCAAAGGTCTGGCCAGACCTTTGTGCCGACAGAAGGGTTAAAGAGAAGAACGAACAACTTGATTTTGGCAATATGACTAAATTATTCACAGTGATAAACTATAATATACATATATAAAATATAACAATGATGCTATTCTTCCATTTGATTAAGAATCTGACAAACGGTGAATTTGTTATTTTGAGTAAATTTGGTCAATCCTACAATTAGTTCAAATAATTTAGCAAAAACAAATCGTTAGTTGAATAATTTCTTCTATACGAAGAAAAACTTTCACAAAGTTTCGATCAATTTGATGAAAAATAATAAAACTGATGAAAATTTCATTAATTTGACTAAACAAAAAACCTAATTTTCATATTGAATAATATGCAACTTTCTTCCGAAAATCTATCTTATCAATGCCAAATTTTTATTCAAATCAAATAAAAATGTTATTCAAAATTTTACGAAAAAAATTTCGTTCAAACCTACTTGGCGATAATTACCCGACGTGATAATACTTTCGTTGTGAACGATGTCAGCCGTTTTAACAATAACCACAGCGAAGAACACTGGAAGGCCGTTAAAACAATCTGTCGCCATCTGAAGGGCAAAATTAATTTAAAGCTTGTAAATGTATTCAAATCATGGTGGTGGACACATGTGCTTATAGCGATGCCGACGTGTTGGCTACGATAGCCCGCCCATCATATTCCAGTTTTTCAAAATACCGACATTCAGTGTCCATCCATTACAATTTATTTTTTAAATCCCGTTTAATTGAAATCACGTCTAATCTAAATCCCGCCAATTAATATTCCGCCATTATAATAACCCGCTAATTCAAAATACCGCATTTAAATATCCCGTCAAAGAAGGTAGGTAATGTTTCAAAAACCGCGCGCGTGATTCATGAAAGTTCCGTTGCGTCGGCAAAACAATATTTGTGTGTGGTTTGGTTGAAATAAGTAGGCAAATAAAACTATTTACTAAGAAAATTTTATTGCGGGATGCGGGACCATAGCGCCATAGTACGATACCATTTGTTTTGGGCTTTTTTGTTGCTTTGATTAAGACACATTAATTCAAGGTTTTCTGAAATTGGTGTAAAAAATGTTTCTTAGAAGAACCAAAATGGGGGGTTAGGTTTGCATGGCAGCCCCATGACCCCATGGTCCGACTTGATCCGTTCTTGCATATGTTTTGTGTCATCAATAGAAACACATTTGTATGAAATTTAGTTGAAATTGGTGCACAAATCAAAAAGTGTTTCATAGAAGAACCTAATTTGATGGATTAGGTTTGTATGGCAGCCCCACGACCCCATTCTCCGATTTTACCGATTCAAACATACAAACTGCCTGCAGCAAAAAGAAGCATTCCTGCTAAATTTCAGCTTCTTAGCTTTTAAATTGGCCGAGTAAAACGCGTCGCAACAGACGGACAGACGGACAGACTGACATCGCCCAATCGACTCCCCAAGTCATGCTGATCATACACACTCCCGGTCATTTGAATAGGGACAGCCTTTTCGAGAGTTGTTTATCTCAAAATATCCTCTTCCTTGCAGCAGAGAGCATAAATCAGTATTTGTTTACAAAGGCTATTATGTTGCTCATAGTTTGTGAGAAAAAAAAATGAAGCATTTAATAACAACAGTTATGTTTCATCAACATTAGCTGACGCACTAATAAATTCTATGTTCAAAATTGGGTCACTTGAATAGGGACAGTTGCGATTCGGTCATGATTTCGAAAGTGCTAGCGTCACATCCTAGCTTAAGTCGGCGTTACGGCTATTTATCAACAGAGCAACGTGTAATAAGGAATTCCTCACACCTAAAACGAAAGAAAATTCAGAAACAAAAACACCGTTAGACGCAAAGAGTAAAAGCCATCGTTTGGATTTTGCTTGTCTTGACAGAAACCGTTCGTTTTTACGCAGATCGTGGAAATAGAAATGGTACTCATCTGGGCCATCCAGGTTGAATTTCTTTTCATCCATAAAACCACCCTGTTGCACTCCTGTCGCCATGACATATTTTGACCAGCAAAATCCAGACGATGGCTTTTCCTCTTTGCGTCTAACGGTGTTTTTTTCTGAATTTTCTTTGGTTTTTGGTGTGGGGAATTCCTTATTACATGTTGCACTGTTGATAGATAGCTGTAACGCCGACTTTAGCTCCAATTCTAGCCGCTGATAGTGCAGAATTAGAGGCGGCTCGCAGAATTGCCATTTTCTCTTTGGCGGTTAGGGCACCTCGCGTACGCCCTTTCATGTTTAGTTCATATCCACTTTTATTTTTAAAATAGTTAAACACAACCGATTTACTTTTTTTTCGCAAATTTCGAAATTTTGCGTAAACTGTATTGTTCATTTCTCAAAACATCGATTTGAGCCATTTTCGCGGTATTTATTGCTTTTGCTCTACCCATGATTACCGAAACTTATAAAAATTAAAGTCAAAACACAATATGAGCGGATTAAAACAAAAACAAATAGGATGTGACGCTAGCACTTTCGAAATCACGACCGAATCGCAACTGTCCCTATTCAAGTGACCCAATTTTGAACATAGAATTTATTAGTGCATCAGCATAATGTTGATGAAACTGTTGTTATTAAATGTTTAAATTTTTTCTCGCAAACTATGTGAGCAACATAATAATATCCTTTGTAAACAAATACTGAGTTATGCTCTCTGCTGCAAGGAAGAGCATATTTGAGATAAGCGACTCTCGAAAAGGTTGTCCCTATTCAAGTGACCGGGAGTGTATGTATATATGTATGTATATGGTCGGAGATGCTTCCTTCAATGCTTTCCTAACTTCATGACAAAGTTAATATACCCTTTCACTCTATGAGCGAAGGGTATAAAAACTTGTGGTCTGATCTTTCGGTAGTCGAGACTTAAGTATGCCCTGTATGACAGTATTTTTCTGTAGAAGCTCGATTATTATCATTTTGAGCGAAGAAATATTCAAATATTCCGACGGATTTGTGCTAAGAGAAAGTATCGCATTAACTGCTAGGAATCACATAACATACCTATTGATTTGTTTGTTAACAATGAAAATAATCTACGTGATTCGTGGTGTAACTGACAACCAATTTACGTTACAGTCGAACTTCTCATAGACGAACACCGCATTGGGGCATGGAATTTCTTCCACCTACTACAATTCTCAGGAACGGACCAAATCGGAACACAAGTTATTATCGAAATTTCGACCCGCGCCAAATTAGCTTTGTTAGTTTTTTTTATTGAGTTATAACATTTACTTCAATTGACTTTAAAATGCTTTTTTAAAATAGAATACTTCAACATTACTAGACATTTTGAATTTAGTGCCATACTAATCACACCCATCTACTACGGTTTCGACTAATTGAACTTAGACCAAATATGATTTTGTTCCTTCCGTTAGTCGCAATAAAAAATGTAGCACGAACAGATGCAATGTATCTATTAGATGCCAACTTTGTCATGCTGTTGTAAGGTAATGAATCAGTGGCGGCTCGTCACAGTGGGCCAGGTGGGCCCGGCCCACCCAAATATTATTTATTAAACATACCACTAAATATATTCCAAAACACATACCTATATTTAAAGCACACACTGTTCAAAACACAATCAGGGTGCTTCATTCATTCTAAATTGCTATTAAATCCCATATAAAAACGTTCCACGCCTTTTATCCTTCTTTTGTCATCATGATATTTTCTACTGTTTTTTTTTTACCGAGAACACTCTTTGAATTGTTTAATTTTTTTTATTGGGTTAAAACCAACGTTTTTCTATCTCACCCAAGGTCGTCTTTTTCGTTCTACTAACGTCATCTAGATGGCAATGGTTATACGCAAAATCCATTGACTTTGAAAGCTTCGAGTTGCATGAAATTAGGGACACTGACTGCAAGTGACCACCTGCTTGCATGCTATTTGTTGGATGCAAGGGAAATTTTGCATGGAAATTGTTGGTGGGATTTTAGACAAATAAATGCCACATTAAACCGCCTCTTGGCCGGCCCAAAAGCTCAAGAACACAGTCGAACTTATAGAGTGCGAGTTTTATATGCGAGAAAAATGAGAATGTCATCTCGTACATTGTCTTTTTTCTCGCATACAAAACTAGCACTCTGATGATTTTCGAATTAATAATAGAGAGAGGTGTGTTAGATCGCACTTACTTAGGCTTGCTAAAAATTTGGAAAGGAATATTTTATGGCACAAACCCCATTTTTTGAAAATAATGACTTCGATGATTTGGATTTCAATTTTGGCCGCTGTTTTCGGTTAAATTAAATTCAATCGCATTGTTTAGCCCTTTTTATACCCTTCGCTTATTAAGCGAAAAGGGTATATTAACTTTGTCATGAAGTTTGTAACGCATTGAAGGAAGCATCTCCGACCATATAAAATATGTATATATATGATCAGCGTGACGAGCTGAGTCGATTGGACGATGTCCGTCTGTCCGTCTGTCTGTCTGTTGCGACGCGTTTTACTCGGCCAGTTTAAAAGCTATGGAGCTGAAATTTTGCACACATGCTTCTTTTTGCTGCAGGCAGTTTGTATGTTTGATTCGCTAAAATCCGACAAGGGGGTCGTGGGGCTGCCATACAAACCTACCCCTCAAAATTAAGTTCTTCTTAGAAAAACTTTTTTATTTATGTACCAATTTCAATCTAATTTCACACAAATGTGCTTTAATTGGTGATACACAACGTATGTGAAAATCGACCAGATCGGACAATGGGGTCGTGGGGCTGCCATACAAACCTAGTCCCCCAAATTAGGTTCTTCTAAGAAAAACTTTTTTATTCTCTCGTCGATTGCAATCAAATTTCGCACAACTATGTTTCTAATGATACCACAAAACACATGTAAAAATGGACCAAATCGGACCATGGGGTCATGGGGCTGTCGTACAAACCTAGCTCCCCAAATTAAGTTCTTTTAAGATTTTTTTTTATTTATACACCAATTTCAACCAAACTTCACACAAATGTGCTTCTATTGATGACACAAAACATATGTATAAATAGATGGAGTCGGAGCATGTGGTCATGGGGCTACCATACAAACCTAGCCCCCCAAATAAAATTTTTCTAAGAAAACCTTTCTTATTTCCACACCAATTTCAATCAACCCTCAGAAAATTATATTACCCAAGCAGCATTTTAAGTAGCAAATACGAATGCTTTTGGTTCCGCCACTTTATTAAGTTTCGCTTACGTTTTAAACACTAAAATGTTAACTTCATTGTAACAAATCTTGCAAAGTAGCTTTTGGGACGTTCCAGGAAGGTGATAGTTGGAACTTTGTAGTGAATGAAATGTTGCTACTACATAATCGACTAGTGCAGGGGTATGGTACGGCTTCGGTACCCCACTTTGCTACTACATAGTGAGAAAATCTGAAGTAATATTTTTAAGTGGCAAAACCGTAGCCGTGTAATTTCTTAGTTGATTTGAAGGATTTGCTACTTTATAGGAAAATTTATAACTATATAGTTGCTACCGATACTACAAAGTCCTATTGGGAACTCTAAAGAACCATTTGGAGCTGTCAAATGCTTGTCGCCATATTTTCCAAGGTTAGACAAAATCATAGTTTGCATATTTCAGAAAAGAAACAATAATTTCACATGAAATAATTTAGAATTTCATTTTTTAAGTTAATATTTTGTTTCGTGAACATGTAAAGTGATAAATTTATAAAAAGCACGAAACAGGTGACTTTAGTTGGGCTATATTTTGTCAATTTTTCCAAGATATCATTAGAAAAATGAGAGGGTATTACTTTTTTTCGAGGTATAATATCCACTTCCACAGTGAAATTCGCTTCGCAAGAACTTTTATGGCCCAAACGATTTTGCAAGTGATGAAATAAGTAATTACTGCATTCAATCATTTCAGATCACATTTTATTGTCGGAACGTGCTACAAACACAACTTTAGTAAATGTGTGTATACTAATGTACACTTAAATCCATTCAATTATGTTTGCTTAAATTTAGTTAACTTATACATACACATATTCCCAACTTAGATGTGTGCGAAAATGGGATCAATAAAGTAGCAAATACTTGGTTGGGCAAACTATGCCACCAGTTTGGTACGTTCCAAACACGTTTCAATTTGTTGGTGGCAAAATGACTCTCGGCACGAAACTTTTCATTCCCCATATTAGTGGGTTTTCGGTTACCAAAAGGGTCCCTATTACGGAACGATTGACAGTAGCAGGAACTCTTACAGAGAACATTGGGGTGGCGACTACGTTTTCGCTACTAAAAATGCTAGTTGGGTACTATTGATGCCACATAACAAACATGAAAAGAAATGAAATCGGACTATGGGGTCGTGGGGCTGCCATACATACTTAACCCCCAAAATTAGGTTCTTCTAAAAAATACTTCTTTATTTCTACACAACCAAACCTCATTGAAATGTATTTTTATTGATGTTACAAAACATATGCAAAAATGAATTAAATCGGACCATTGGGTTCATGAGGCTGACATATCAACCCAACCCCCAAATTAGGTTCTTCGAAGAAAAACTTTTTTATTTGTCCACCAATTTCAACCAAATCTTATAGAAACGTGTTTTAATTGATGCCACAAACATACCTAAAAATTGATGGAAAGACCATGCGTTCATACGGCTGCCGTACAACCCCCCTCTTTTTGGTTCTTATAAGATACCCACGTCCCCCGCTTCTCCCAATAAATCTTCGCCACGGCACTTATGTGAAAATTCAAAAGCATGGAAGCGAGGAGGACTGAACACAAGTCATAGGTACGCCCGAAAAAACTTTTAGCCCGAGGGGAGCGAAGGTTATCCAAATTTCGGCCGCGCCCGAAATTAGCCTCGGTCTCGTTTTGATTCTTGTGGCGCCCAAGCATTTTGTATTGTCGTGCACGGATTTAACTTTAAATACATTGTAGTGTCATGCATTACCGTTTATTCTTTGAATTTGTGTTTTGTCGGTTTTTAACTACTCTATAATAATATAGGGCTTTCCAATAAGAGCGGGTAGAGATTGAAATGGACTAAAACAAGCTATGTCTAGGGTAAACACGATTCTTTTATTTTATTTGAAAGATGCATATACCATTGTGTAGGTATGGAGTTTAACATCATTCAAATGTCCGCCGTGGCTTGTCACGGTGGCAGGGATCCGAGTGACTCTGCCGCATATAGATCCTGCTGAATTTCAGCGAATGGTTGATTGATATTGACTTTAAGGGCATCGGTCAATTGCAACTTAAGAAAACCCCACAGAAAAGGTTTAAAAGGGTCAAATCACATGATCCTGGGAGCCAATTCCCGTAAAATAGGCGTAAAATTTGTTTTACCGAAAACTGATTTTGATAATAAAGTTTTGTCACTTGAACGCGCTTCTCAACCGTGTAACTTGCCATGAGTGTAAAGTGATCAATTATCATCCCCATGGCAAAAACGCTCTAGACGTCTCCATTGGTTCTTTCTGGACAGTGCATAACTATTTATTATAAGCCTGATTTTTATAATTTTTTGAATTTAATATTTTGTTAGCCTCATGAAATGACTAAATTTGTTCACAATTTTAAAATTCAAGTTGTTATGCAGGTACTGGCATAGAGCACAAATGAAATCAACTCCAAATATTTTTTTATGCGTATTCTTATTGTAGTTTGCAAGATAATTTAGGACGCAAATGTATTAATTCGTACAATGGTATACAGTAATATTTCGAGATATATTTCGAACAATATTTGAGCTCATTTTTTTACTGTTTTTTAGGCGGAATCGGTATGGGGGGAATAGGTATCAATACTTTTCTTAGTGGCCCACCCAGATTCGCAGAGCACGAGCCGCCACTGTAATGAATGAATATCTTCATAAGGGTTTTTTCTTCATTATCTGAATACTTAAAACCTTGTCATACCAATAGTCAATATTAAAAGAAGGAAATCGGGTATGTTAATAATATTTTTTTTGTTAAGTAAAAGTCTTAAAAAAATTAGATTTTTTGGAATTGTCTTATACATAATTCGAGTTTTACAGCTTTCTGAGCATAACTTAATTTTAAAATAGTCTTCAATTTTAAAACAAAGGTGTAATAGTGTAACTCTAAAAGTAGTGCACTTGTAGTATATATTTTTTTATTGTATACTGATATATCAAACTAAAATGCTTCTGTACTCGGTATACGAAGCTACTCTGAGTTAGAAAGTAGAATTCGCGATAGAAAAGCAGTTATGGTAAAAAAAAACAATGCTAGGCATCTGTCAGATGCATCACATCTAACGGGAAGTTAAAGTGTGAACCAGCTATAAGGATAATTCGTAGTTTAAATGGTAGTTTAACTTTTTCTACACATTTTTTTTTAACCATCGACGGTTTAACTGACAACCATTAGATAAAGTATGATTGTTC
This sequence comes from Microchrysa polita, assembly GCA_949715475.1. NCBI lineage: Eukaryota > Metazoa > Arthropoda > Insecta > Diptera > Stratiomyidae > Microchrysa > Microchrysa polita. The sequence goes on from OX454417.1 coordinate 54,964,588, forward strand.
ATCCGGCCCTTAACAAAACAATTGAGTTGATAAGGGATTAAAACAATTTTCTCATGAATCATGCTACAATTTATTATAATGAGAGGGTGTTGTTGTACTTATACTCAAATGATCAAGATTATGGCTATATTGAAAGATATACTTAACCTTCCTATACCCGCGTGTCAGACCGACAAAACTCTTTTTTAAATTTTTTAGTTTACATGAAGAGGTAGCGGGTCGAGATTTTTGCTAGCTGCCGGATTTGTTCCTGACTTTATTTTAGTGTATGTCTTGTGATTACGCGAGACGGGCGTATTGGTGCATTTGGAAAGAATTGTCTGTGAGACCGACGCGGGTATAGGTGTGACTTTTTGTATAAGTATAAAATTATTGTGTTAATGTTTTGTTTAGTGTTCTTTGAGTCATTCTTTGATTCTACTTAAGTACACATCGTGTGTTTATGCGAGACGAAAGAATATTTTTGTCTTCTAAAAGGAAAAAATGTTTAAGTTAAGATTTTGTAGTTCCTAATGCCTTGGTTACACAGTGCGAGCTATCGTGCGAGTTGGCCTAGACAGCTACTGCAGAGTAGCTACTTGCACCATGTGACCGCATCACGTATGATGCGGTCCCATGGTGCATCATACGTAATGCGGTCACATGGTGCAAGTAGCTACTCTGCAGTAGCTGTCTAGGCCAACTCGCACGATAGCTCGCACTGTGTAACCAAGGCATAAGTATAAAAGTTGCAATGTTGAAGTTTTAACGCAAAAAACTGATTAAAATGGAAATAAAGTTATTGAATGATATTGTTGTTTCATTATACACTTTAGTTTTATCATTTATTATCCTCTATTTATCTTTTGTTATGGAAAAAAAAACAATTTAAAAGGGATTGCAAATCATCGGTCTGTGATACCGACGCACGCGGGTATACGTGTAACAAAATTTGACGCGGGTATAGGAAGGTTAAACAGATGACTTGTTTCTCTTATCTCATATCAATCCATTTTAATAAACTGAATTTAGCCACTGTCCGTCCATGTTTCAATTCAATATAGTTTTAGATTTAATCAGCACTCTAACCTATTGCCTGGGTGACAAGAATATGTAATCGGGTTGTCACATAATGCCTTCAGTCAGGGGGAGGTAAGTGGGTGCAGCGTGGCATTAAAACAGGTGGTTCTGAAGTCGGACAAATTTTCTGCATGCCTATTCAAGATAGGTAGAAATTGAGGGGCGAGCACCAGGCTGACCCACGCGTGTGACTCTCGGGATACCACTCTTCTGAGGCGATATATGGAGATGGATTCACTGATAGAATAAAAAGAAATACTGAGAAGGACAGAGCATTAAATGTAAAGATTGCCTGCATGTCTACATGGAATATCAAAATCATTCATATTCGCTTATGTTCCATGACGATACTACTCGTGTGTACATTTGTACCATTCCCGCAGTGCCATAGTACTATATCCTTCAATATAATATTCCTCCCTAATGACTTACACAACTGTGTCGCCTTAACGTCACGACAGGAAATACAGAGTAGATACACAGTACGAATAAAAGATTATTCATTAATTTTAAGATAATCCGGTGACTCTTGCATTTTCTTTCGACAAATAGTGGGTAGAAGAGAAAAGAGTAATCCTATGTGAACTCATTTTGCTGCAACATACTCGTAGATAAGTATGTATGTACCAGTATATGTAGGTATTCATTTCAGGATAAGTCCTCTAGCATTGAGAAATGAAGATGGAAGACCTATGGAGAACTATCTCTATCTGTTATAATGAATTTTCCGGAATGAATAGCAAAGTATGTTTGTATTACAATACCGGATGTTGAACAGATTTTCTAAGAGTTTTTTTTTATAATTAAATTTACTGATTTATATTTCTTGAAAAGACATCGATTTCTTTGAAAAGTGGTTGCGAAATAGTCCTAGTCACGGAGGCAACATGACCTAGCCCAGCCAAGACAAGTAAGGGATTTCCATCAGAATGTCTCAGTTAGGTGGTTTTTTGAATGTCTTAGTTTGCGGTACGATCTACTGTTTATTTTCGTTTATTCAATCCGCAACAAGAACCACTTTATGTTGTCATAATTTCATTGCGTGGGTTTTGAAACTCAAATCATTACAATCACGCGGATTTTTAAAAATAGTTTTGCGACTACATTTATTCGATTTATAGCTGCTTCTTACGAAAATACTTCCATTTCAATATTAAAATAAATAATTACCTCTACTTTTGAGGAATCGAGATCTGAGAACCTGAAAAAAAAATAATAGTTAATTACAATGAATTACACGGAGAGAAAAAATGTAGTGAAAGGTATTAAAACTGTAATAAAAACTATTGCATTTGTAATTATTTTTGACCCTATTGCAACTGATGTAAAAGTTAATACACCGGTAATGAAAAATCGTATTGCGCTGTAATAAAATTAACAATTGGTTGGTAATAAAATTTGCCAGGAAGATAATTTGGCGATAATAGAAAAAAAATATAAAAAGTGATTTTTTTATTTTTCCCTTTTTTTATTTTTTTTCCTTTTTTTACCTTTTTTTTTATTTTTTACTTCTATTTTATCCTTAACTACAGAGGTCTGGTTCCCTGTGAAACATCGCGGCTGTGTAGTGGAACACAGATTTTTGGTGAGTTGCGACACCACGTACTTGAGCAGCGCAAGGTGGCCCCTGGTATGGTTGATACACCGTGGCGTGGATCTGTACAAAGACCATTCGGGCGATAACGTTCCCGAGCTCCCAGTTATGTACGGGTACCTCTTCGCATGACTGACATCCTCCCATAATTTACCGGAGGGAAGTCATATATAGGCCGAGCACGATAGAGGTGATTCCTTGGTGTGGAGGGGTCACCATATGGTTAATCGTGTGAGCTTCGGAGCTGGCGGCTTCGCATAGCCCGAGCCTCGAAGAGGCTAGTTAGAGAGAACGGCCTTGAAGAGGCTAGTTAGGTAGAACGGCCTTTGCCTACGCATTTTGATGATGACCACACGGCCCGAATCGCATTGCTGACTAGTCAACGGAAGGGGCCACCCGGATGTGAAAGGCAGCGCTACGAGTCTGCTTTAACCCGGGAACACTAACCTTAATTTCAGGCGCTTGTTACTAACCATGAGTCATTTTGACTCACTATGGAAATTGCTGTACCTATTTAAAGTCGAGAGTATGAAAACTTGTGCCAGAATTCTTCGGAATACTTATTTTATACAATCTATATTAAGAGTTTGTGCATTATATCCGAATAAACTGTAGAAACAACCAAGAAACCAAATATGCCAACTAAAGAATTTAGACGGTTGTTACTAACGTGAGTCATTTTGACTCACAAGAAACGTTCGTTTAGTAGGTACTAACCCCGTCACAGAAAAACACAAATAGCTGCTTACCATAAAATCGAAAACGTTTGCTTACTCTGACATTCATTAGAAAACATATTTCTTAAAGAATACATGGGTAGGGGAACCCAATGGGCCAACCGCCCTTTCTACGAAAAATGGAAATATGTGGAATATGCGTCAAAATGACTCACATTAGTGTTCCCGGGTTAATCAGACGAGTAGTCACAGGTCCAACGAACCTGGGATGTGCACATCCATTCCATACCTCGGCGATGGGTGTGCCCAGGGGACCATGGTCCTTCCCAATCAAGGTGTTGGACTCGAAGTGGCTGTAGGTTGTCACCATAGTCAACCAGCTAGTGTTGCAACCCCGGGGTTGGGAATGTGGAGTTGAGTGCATTCGCTGGGTGAAGAAATCTCCATTTGACAATAAGACCTTTTCAATAAAACGCTGAAGGTCCAAACCGCCCGAAGGACCGGGAGATAAGGCCGAAAGGCTAGGTGTTCTCCTGACAGTAGATGGTAAACTTGTCCCCCTGGATCAGAGCTCAAGTACTTGGTCTTGGGTGCGTTTATCTTGAGCCCAGCATCACGATTTTCGCAATGTAGAGCATCTGCCATTTGAACTACATCCTCCTTTTTATTTGAAAGCAGACAAATATCATGTGTTGCAAGTGGTCAAACATTTCCATCCGAAACCTTTCATTTGGTTTTGAAGCGCTCTCACTAGTACATCGTTAATAGCTATAAGGAAAAGAATAGACGGCAAAATGCACTCCACTGTGCACCGCAAAAAGATCTGAAAGCTTACCCTTGTGCAAAACGTGACATTGGGCTCCCTGATAAGATTCCTTGATGATGGAAATTATTTTAGCTAGTATGCCCCTCCTACGAAGGACTCTCCAGATATACTCCCAATCAACACTATCGAACGCCTTCTCGAAATCAATGAATATGGAGATGTAATGGGGATCTCCATTCGGCAGATTGCTCGATAATAATTCCGAGAGTGTTTATATGGTCGCTACATGAAAAACCCTCACGAAAGCCTGTTCATTACTTAAATTGCGATCAACTTCACCCTTGATTCGGTTCAAAATAATTTTAGCCATCAACTTGGATACAGCCGGAAGTAGGCAAATCCCACGCCAATTATTACAATCCTTTAGGTTACCCTTTATCGGAATTTTAATAATCACGCCCTTTTTGCATTCGCCTGGAAGAATTTCAGTTTCCCAACACTCTGACGAGAAGAAGCAGAATATCCGCAATAGAAGAATTTCAGTTTCCCAACACTCTGACGAGAAGAAGCAGAATATCCGCTATAGAATCTTTCAAAAATCGCGCGCGCGATTTGTGAAAGAATACTTATACCTTTTGTGACGGGATATTGAAAAGCGGGGCAGAAAAGAATACTTACCTTCTTACTACATGACATTTGCCGTTAAAATTTTGATACTGCTATACAGATTGGAAAGTGAAAGCCAGCTAGTATTCTCTTATCAGTGAGGCGGTGAGATAAAATTAATTGCAATATTAGTGAAAATGCCTATGTATTTTTCCGAATTGACACGAAGTTTGGAGGATGCAGATGCCAAAACAATAGCAGATTGGTTTGGAATTAATTATATCCATGGGAAAAATACCTTAAGACGTAGCCAGCAGTGGCTTTCACCTTAAGAGGACTATGAAAAAACGGATTTTTTGAGAAATTTGGCACATAAACTAATGTAAATAGTTGATAAGTCGAACGCATATCTATACTTTTTTTGTTCACTAAAAAAAAAATTGGCGGTATTTTGACGGTATTTTTTTATTATTTAGTAGCGGGATTTTGAGGTGGCGGGATTTTGAAATGGCGGGATTTTGGAATGGCGGGATTTTGATATGGCGGTATTTTGTAATGTCGGGATAACGTAAAGCGGGATTTTTTGGAAAAAGCGGGATTATGAACGGGCGGGATTTTTTTTTTCGGGATTATGTAGGTATCCCACAAAGTAGGGATGTCAAAAACCGGCCCATAACCCGGTTTTCTGTTTTTCCGTTTTTTTCGCAAAGCCGGTTAGACCGTCCGGTTTTAACCGGGCTCAAAGTACCGGTTTTCGGTTAACCGGTTTTTCATTGAATTGCTTAGAATTTTAGCAAAATAATGCATACACACTCGTTAAGCTGATGTTCGTATAGAAATATGACTGTGTAATGGAGCCCAAAAAGAGAAACATGTTGAACAAAAAAGATAATCAAATAAAATTGTCAGAAGTATTCATAATGTTTCAAAATTAGTTAACTGAGTTTTATTGCTAGACAATGTATATAGTGCAGACAAAATATCCCATTTCAGGCCTCCAAATAGAAAAAAATAAAGTAAGGCTATTTTTTGTGGTTTTTGAATCAGCGAGCTCCCAGGAATCTAAAATTCATTTTGCTAAAAAAAAATGTTGATCGGAAATGTCCCAAAAAGGACAAAAAAGGATACTCTTTAATACTTGGCCAGAGGTCAGCATGTGGGGTATCAAATCAAAAAGGACGTCGAGTACATTACATATCCGGTGTTTGTTTCCTGTTGCAAGGACCCTTAACGGAATAAATCGGGATTAAATCGAAAATTATTGTGTATTCCGTGTATCTTTCCAAAGCCATAACTACGAGAATAATCCAAGTTGTCACTACGTTTCTCACTTTTCCGAATCTATGATAGGCTAGGTTTCATAGATTCTACCATTAAATTTGCTAAGAAAAAAATTATCGGAAAGCTCTGAAAAAGGACATTAAAGGACACTAATTACAAACCTTGATTGAAAGTGAGCATGCGGGGTGTCGTGTCAAAGAGGACGTCGAGTGCATTGCATATCCGGTGTTTGTTTCCTGTTTCAAGGACACTAAATGGAAAAATTCGGGCTAAAACGAAAAATTACGGCTTTGGAAAGATACATATACGAGAAACATGAAAATTTTCCATTGGATCCCAATTTTCTCCTGTGAGGACCCTTGAAACAAGTAATAAACGCCAGATATGGAATGTACTCGACGTCCTCTTTGATATGACATGCTAGGCATGCCCACGTTCGATCAAGGTTTGTAATTAGTGTCCTTTTTGAGAGCTTTCCGAACATTTTTTTCTTAGGAAATTTAATGGTAGAGTCTTTAGCTATTATAGATTCGGAAAATTGAGAAACGTAGTGACAATTTGAATTACTCTCGTAATTAGGGCTTCGGAAAGATACACGGGAAACACAATTATTCTCCATTTAATCTCGATTTAGTCCGTTGAGGGTCCTTGAAACATGGAACAAACATCGGATATGTAATGTACTTGACGTTCCCTTTGATTTGATACCCCACATGCCGACCTCCGGTCAAGGATTAAAGAGTATCCTTTTTTGTCCTTTTGGGAACATTTCCGATCAAATTTTTTTTTGCAAAGATAGATTCCTGGGAGCCCACTGATGCAAAAACCACAAGAATTAACCTTACTCTATTTTTTCTATTTGGAATGCTAATATGACTGCACTATGATGTAGATGTTGAAGTCTTTGTGAACACGACGGATGTTGGAGTGGACGCGGATATCGATGTGGACGCGGATGTCGTAGCAACTGCCGATTCGTCTTCCTATAACAATGAACTCTAAATGCACTAATCTGATACACATATACATTCACGACGCACAAAAGATACACGTGTGACACGCAACGTAAACAATATCTGCCTTGGAAAGGAAAAATGCAAGGAGCGATAGTTTGACGAAGCGATGGTTCTTGGAATAATACCACTAAGGAGAGTGTTCGGAAATACGAAATTTTTCATAGAAGACAAGCAATAGAATAACAGACTGACAAATCAAGAAAATATAAAAATTTTATGAATTTGGAAAGTTTTTTTTTCGGTTTTAACCGGATGAGCAAACAACCGTCCGGGTTAAAACCGGGAGGATGAAAAAACCGAAAAAAACCGGTTAACCGTTTTGAAAGTACCGGTTTTCGGACTAACCGTCCGGTTTTTGACATCCCTACCACAAAGGGTATTCATTTCCACCTTATTTTGCATTGAATATTGTATATTTTGAATTTTAATAACACCCGCGACTGTATTACCAGTAGAATGTAAGACCAACTTGGTATATATGTTTTATTACAAAGTCTTCACTAATGTATCAAATTTAATAAGTGCGGTATTAAACATTTTGAGTAATCAAGCATTTGAGTTTACAATATAGTTCATAACTTCTTAAATATGGTAATATAATGAGGAATATATCATAATTTCTTCACATTGAAAGTGAATACAAATTGGAATAAGTCTTATCAGTTTTGAATTAAATACTTTATTTCAACCCATTTTAATTCAATTTTGTATTAGCTCAGTATAAAGGAATTATTACTTATTATATTAAAAAATTTATGTGACACCAATTTTGATTAAGTTTTAATAGACAATTTATTTACGCCAGTAAAATTTTACAAAAAAAAGGCCTAACCTCAGAATAAATGGAATACTACCGTTCTTTGGCTTATCTGTTTTAGAGTTTACTGGCTATATAAATCCAGATTTGCAACCCTGGGGACCCTGTGCTAATTTTTTGGCGAGCGAAAAAGAACCATTTTTTTGCTCTTTTTTTTACATTTGCAACAAAATTTTTTTAAATAATTGTCTTGGATAAAAACTGTGTGTGGCATGTGAAAGTAGACAGAATTTCCAATCCAATGCTGATCATCGTTTTTTTCCAAGATAATTTTTTTTAAATATTGTTGGAAATGTAAAAAAAGAGCAAAAAATGGCTCTTTTTCGCTTGCCAAAAAGTTAGCACAGGGTCCCCAGGGTTACAAATCTGGATTTATATAGCCAGTAATACTCTAAAACAGATAAGCGAACGGTAGTATTCCATTTATTCCGAGGTTGATGTAGATTTTCACTGGCCTAATTATGAAAAAAAGTACATAGTACAATTTTGAAAAGTATTACATTTAGATCTGTTTGTATTGGAAATTGGCAGTAATAAATGGCATGGTTTACAATTGAGTCCAAGAATTTTTACTGTGTGGAAATCAACATTTATCCCTTCATTTTGTAGCATTTTGACCTTAGTATAACGTGTCTCAGGGAATACGTCGAGTTACCGGTAACACTGTATAGGTTTGGGCGAAAATTTCTGATGATAACTTCAAATGTCGATATTTTGCGCGAATTTCAATAAGCTAGCGGGAAACCCATTTTCATGCAAGAAACCAGCTCGCATCTTATTATTATGACATATCTGGTCATAGAAGAAGCTTAGATAGGCTTTTTGTGTATACGAAATTTATGAGTGCTTTGATACCACTGGAAAAAAAATATTTTGAGTACACGTAAAATTCTTTTGATTTGTCGGTATAATTTTTACGGACAGCAAGTATTATAATAATTTAGTATATACGTATAATAAAATCTAGATTTTACAGCCAAAGTCTTTAACCTATACATAGAAGCTACCGAAAAGATTCCGAGTGTAAACCCCACATTATTCCACCACTATTAAGGTTGTTCCGCCACTGATTACGTGATCCATATGCAGCATGTTTGCCATGATACCCTTGAAGGCTTATGTATTTGTTTATGTCTAGCTAATTTACTAGAATGCTGCTTGTACGGATATGCGTCGGTTTAACCTTCCGGCGGGCGCAATACTAATCCTAACATGATCGGGCGCAAGGCATCTGACAGATTAAGCGCAGAAAAAAGGATGAAACTAAGTTTCGGTATATTTTAGACTCTTATTTATTGTTGTATTGTCTTTTTGAAATAGTTTTATGAAATTTTAGAAACTAAAACTGGCTCACAAAGTTTGATACTCTTCACATTTTCAATTTTCTAAGAATATCCCGCTTTCAATCGCTTCAATATGTAAAAAACCTCCAACAACTCGACTGCTTAAAAAATGTGAGGTTCTTTTACTAAAAACAAACTATTGAATGTCACTTAATCTGTCAGATGCATTGCGCCCGCCCGAAGGTTTAAATATTTTTTCTAAAAGTTTCAACATTTGCAATCTTTGTACTAACATTCCACTTTCGTTAATTCTCAAGGATAAAGGATCTATTTGCCGATTTCAATAAATACAAGGCCAATTTAAAAGATATAAAACCATGCATACTCGTAGTATACAATTCAAATGATAGTGAGAATGACACTTAGAAGGGGATATCAAGTGAAGCGAATCCCGGGGATAATTTCCCTTTCTACTTCCGTCAAATTCATTCAATATTCGTCGAATCGACTATAGTGTCGCATCGAAGTCCCCAAAATAGCTTGGGGCGCAGTCCAATTTAGATTTGATAACACCCAAAGTATGTGAAATGCCATTTTGCCGAAGAGAGATTTTCTTTCACGAATAGATACGTTCGAAAAGATTTCAATTTGCATTTTCAATGTCGCCTCTAGTGCGGTGATGCTACTCGTATATGTATGGATACGCATAGAAGGATGTGCCAATATGGGTGTACTTTTAAAGGGTATGAACGTATATTTCGGGCAACTATTTCAGTGCTATATTCAAGCACTTTGAGGATTATTATAAATGTACTACGGTGAAAATGGGAATTGATGAGCAAATTAGGAGAACCGTCTAATGGATTTATTTGAAAGGAGAGTCTACCCGTACTGTATGTATTGAACTCCTGGAGAGATCATATTGTAAATTAATTGAATCTCAGATATTGCATGCAGATTATGTGGTACGGAGACTTTGTCGGGGTTTAATGAAGACCTACCATACTGTAAGGATGAACGGCGGTTATTATATGGCTCAGATGTAGGCTTTTGGTTGATTTAAAATCAATAATTGGATTGGTCCTATTACGAGATGGTTTAGGATAAATGCATAGTTAGACGATAATGTTCCTATGGAATTTGTTATTATGCAATAATTGCCAAATGCATAATGTGGGCTTAAATGAAACAGGACATAGCATGTTCAATAATGGGTAGCAGGGGTTCCAATTTCTTGGAGCGCAGTCACGGAGTGGATTGATGAGTATTGTAAAATATGCTCCTTGGTATTAAAATATAAACAAATAAATTATCGATAACTACAATTCATTGAGAGCCACAGGATTGAACAAAATTAACAACAGTCTCCAGAATGTCCCGCATAGATAGTCTACCCATTCTTGCGCGTGAACGCACTTAAAGAACCCATCATAAATCACCACGTGTTAAAAAATATGTGTGTGCTCCTTCTTTATTTTCCCATTCTACCGTAGCCAATTTATCGAAGCTTTCAACCATTTAAATTCTCAGATTTCAACAAGAGAAATTTGTTTTCTTGACAAATTTTCCTATTTCCACATGGCAAATCCTTGAAGTGTAACGAAAAATTTATTTAAACTTTAAATCAGAAAAAAAATATGTATGTATTCGTTTCTATGTGTATCCTTACGAGTGTAAGTATGACGAAAAAAAAGGAATCTCCAAAGCAACAAAAAAGAGAACGGGAAAGGGACGCTCTGCGCTAAGGGTATAAAAAATGAAATGGCTTAATCTTCACAAAAAAGAAAATCATCGTAGCATACATGAAACTATGTTTTCATCTTTTCGCTTCAAATAACAGAGCGAGAGTCCCACGCATCCATCGCATGGATTCGACGAAAGGAAAGGACCGTCGCTTTTGGCAAGCGGGAAAAAACTGGCGTCTTCTGAAGATGGTTGGTGTCGAAAAATGGGTGAGAGTTGGACGCGTGTTTCTTTTTCTTATTGTACTCTCCGTTCTGTCAAGAAGAGATATCATACATAGTGGATGATGTTAGGACTTGAAACTAGGAGGGTATAGTCTAAGAAGATTTTTATTTATGACTGGAGTTATGTTGGAAAACTTACTGGTCTTTTTGTCGCTCATCAGATTCGGTTCTTAAGCTTGTGATGGAATTGCTTTGAGAGGTCGGATGAGTTGGTGTTCTTCTACACGCGCGTAATTTGTTTCGTCTTCCAGAGAACGATTGAAGCGGTAAATGTTTTTCAAAAACAACGAAGCATGGGTGCGAATGTTAAGATTTATATGATCATTTTTAATAGTATAGCAAGTAGGGAAAGATAAATTGCCTGGAATCAGGAGTAAATTAAATTGCCTTATTCAAGTGTACATTGAGCTCTGCTGTTGTAATAGTACTTCAAACTGAAGGAGTTTATTGATTAAGCCATCAGCATACTTTTTGTGAAGTCCTCAGAATGCAATGTGGGACAATCTTGGGGCATTTATGCCAAGATCGATAGAATGAGTTTCAACTTTCAGGAACACGTTTCCACTAAATTCCCAACACGTTTTGAGTGCACTACCATGATCCCATCCTGGTGGAGAAGGCATTTTCGAAAATTTAAAGAATGGATGCTAGCGGAAAAGACAATCGTAGAATCCTATGGACATACATATATATACAGGGTGTCCCGCATTAGGTGTTCAATACTGTAAGGTGTCTCAGCAAGAAAATTACCAATACAATCGGCATTTTTTTTACCGTTACCTTGTTATCGTTCTTTTTGTGAAAGTCATCTAAAATCGTGACTTGTCATGCGAAATCAATATTTGCAGCCCTCCTGATGACTAAATCCAAGATTTGATTTCAGTTTCAAAAACTCCATAAAATGTCACAAAAACTAAAGTTTTTTCTGTTGCCAACATTATCGCCACGTTCAAGATACAGTTACTCAAACTTAATAGGAATTTTAAAATAGATTTTTCATCGAAAATTCAAACAGTATTTTCATAACGGTGCGTATAAAGCAACTCTGCAAAGTTGATAAAAGTTGCTTCAACATGTTGGCTTTCCAACGGTATATAACTTTTCATATTTACATTGCGGGATTTTAGAATTACACATATTGGATATAAAAAAAAAACAAGGTAATTATTTTCTTACCGGATTATTCAAACTGAAGTTTTATTCATTTATTTTTTATATTTGACTATCGCAATTTTGAAAATTTGTTAAATAAAAATGAAAATAAAGCTGAATATGAGAAAGAACCAATAACCTAAAAATATTAACTAATGATTAAAGGGGTCTGTTTGATGAATTGGAATAATGCTGCTGGAATTTACCTCCTCCATTTTGTATGCAGTCTCGACACCTTCGACACATGTAAGAAACGGTCCAAAGGATTTCAGGAGGGTTTTCCTTTATGTTGTCACAAGCAACATTAATTCGCTGCAGCAGCTGTTCCCGGGAGGTAATCGGCTCGGAATAGACATTGTTTTTTAAGTTACCCCATTAATGAAAATCTAGGGGAGTTAGGTCGGGACTTCTCGCAGGCCACGCAACTGTCCCAAATCAATCCACTTTCCGGGAAATTCGTTTTCCAAATATTCTTTAATAGGTCTCGCATTATGAGCGGGGCACCAGTCCATCACCAGAGATCACCACGCTGAGGCATCTGATTGATTATGGGCAATATGTCGTTTTGTAATAGTTCGAGAAAGCTTCTGGAATTTAGTCGAGGGGGAAGGATCAAGGGGCCAATAAGTTTATCACCCACAAGACATATCCACACATTGACACGAAACTCATATTGAAATCGAGATTACCGAGTTTCATGGGGATTGCTTTGAGCCCAGATGTGATTATTCCTGCGTGTAAACGTGGCTTCATCCGTCCACACTATTTTAGCTTGAGAATCACCGTTTTCCCCAGATGTTTCGAAGAAACCAATTGCAAAATGTTATATTCCTCTGAAAGTTGCTCGGTAGTAATTCCTGAACTTGCGTAAAGTGGTACGGATACCGGTTGTCCGACTGAAGAGTCCTTTGGACCGTTATCCGAGGAATATCGAGCTGAAGTGCTGCTCTATACGCGTGCTCAATTTAGGGTTAGCATCAAAGAGATTAACAATCTCTTCTTCTCTTTGTTTGTCTTTTTTCGAGTAAAGGGAAAATTGTTAGCGATTCCACAGAATCCTTGATTTTTACCATTCAATGCGTGTTTCCCTAAAATTTTGCAATGTAAGTATGAAAAGTGATATACCGTTGGAAAGCCAACATGTTGAAGCAACTTTTGTCAACTTTGCAGAGTTGTACGTATAAAGCACCGTTATGTAATTACTGTTGGAATTTTCGAAGAAAAATGTATTTTAAAATTTCTATTAAGATTGAGTAACTGTATCTTGAAAGTGACGATAATGTTGGCAACAGGGAAAACTTAAGTTTTTGTAAAATTTTATGTTTTTTCTGAAACTGAAATAAAATCTTAGATTAGGTCATCAGGAGGGCAGCAAATTATGATTTTGCGTGACAAGTCACGATTTTCGATGACTTTCACAAAAAGAGCGATAACAAAGTAACGGTACAAAATAATCCGATTGTATTGGTAATTTTCTTGTTGAAACAAGTTGTGCTATCAACCCTTACAGTATTGATCACCTAATGCGGGACACCCTGTAGGTATAAAGTAATTTTAATAATCCAAAATTCCCACATAGGGGTATGCTTCTCGATTGAACCCTTCTGTCGGCACCTACTACAATATGCATATTCTACACAAAACCATCTACATATACAGTCAGGAACCAGGGTTGTGTGATTGTGTGCGTGGACTCTCGGTACGTAGTTGGCTTTGACTTTCATGCACGTTTGACAATTCCACCATGGGAGAGCGCAACCGCATAAATGACAGAATCTGACTTTTATTTTCACTTTCGAATTGGCGGTGTAAGTATAAAGGTACGTTTGTTAGAAAATATGTACATTCTAATAAGATTTTGTGTTTTACAGATCAATCATCATCAATATTGGTTATTGGAAGGAACAATTGCATGCTTTCAAATAAATATAAAACAATTCAATACGGTGACATTCACGCACTCTCAATATCTCATGCGCTGATCGATGTAAACAATGCGGGTATCCAGCATCTAAAAAACTTAATTTTTCGGCAAAAATTAACGACATGGACCAAATTGATATTATATCCCTTTTAAAACATATTAGGCCACAACATACTCGAATTTGACTGTTAAAAATGCATATTATCACGTATTTTTCGTGTAAAAAAGTACGATCGACCGTACTCCGTTCATACAATCCCGTATAAATTTTCGACTGACTCTGGCCTCTCGTGCCCCATACGTGTATAAGTTTTCGTTGTACAGCCTGGCTGTATATGTAGATGGTTTTGATTCTACATGTTCTACCTACTGAGAAAAAAAAATTATTTTTTAGAAAAAGTGTAGTGAATTATACAGGGTGTCCGGAAACTGCCGCATAAACGCGCCGGATTGTTATTCCTCATGTGATTTCCAGCAAAAAATAGATGTACGAAACATACCCGCAATTATTAATCCATTAGCTGCCACAGGTATTTGAAGATTTTTGAAAAAAATAATTTTCTTGTACGACTTAAAGCTTAATATCTCCATAGCTGGACCAGCTAGAATAGTGAAATAATGATAATTATTACAGCCAACAAATTTACCGTCCGTGCTATTGCTATTGTTGTAATAGGTGTTACTTGAGTTCATCGCCACTGACAGATTCATTTTAATCAGCTGACAATCTGGCTTTTATATCTAAATGGCGTTGCTATTAATCTTTTAGAGCGTAAAAAGGCGGATTTGACACATAGCACTGCACGAAAATATCCTTACTCATATCCGCACCATTGGGTATTGTAAGTGTTCAGCTGATACCTGGCCTCAATCCGCAATTTTAGAAAGATGTCAGTCTGGGTGTCTAAAATATTCTGAAAATGGGAAGCAAAGGTCTGTCATCGGCAACATGCTAATTAATAACATCACCAGATTCTCTAATTTCGCTTAGACTTTTAATCTTACATTTTTCCCTGAGTGATATCCTATGGTTTTGTTTTGGTGAGGATTTTAACTTCACCCTCGGATCGTTCAGTGGGGTCTGACAGACCCAGAGAAATTTAAATCTTAAAATTTTCATTGAAAACTTATTGAATGATATTTTGATGCATATGTAATCCATACTTTTGAGGCGCGATAGAGTCGGCAGGCAGGGTCCTTATCCAGGAGGAGGGCTCGCATTCCTAATACACAGAACCGTAAAATACAGTGTATTAGATCTTCGTTTCAACGACGGAAATGCAAGCTATTGCCGTTAAATCCGGCAATACCAATATCGAACTTAAAAACAGCTATGCTCCACCAGCATCCAGCTGTGGCTCTGGCTATAAGTTCGATATTGGTCCACTCCTCATGGGACAGCATAGGATCCTACTTGGCGACTTTAACGCCCATCACGAACTCTGACACTCTCTTCTCGCAAATTATGCCAGAGGTATAGATATCGCGACAAAATTAGACCCATCAGACTTCTGCGCACTCAATGGAATTGCGTATACACGCGTCGCTGGCGCCTGCCATAGTTCTCCTGACATAACTATAGTGAGCGGCAGCTTGATAAGTGAAACCCCATGACAGACAACCAGGACTCTTCAATCCGATCACCTCCCCATACTGACACATATTGATAAACCAGCCGAACTGACGACGTCAGGACGGCGTACGTTTATCAACCACAAAAAGTCAAATTGGGAGGGTTTCGCTGCGTTCACTTCGACGAAGTTCGCTGCGCTACCTACTCCAACAAACGGGAAGCCGAAAAGATGAAAAAAAAGATAAGGAACGTCATTGTCAAAGCGGCAGCTCGCTACATTCTGGCATGGTGTATCCCCAAAGTTCGGCCATATTGCCCAACTGCTGCCGCAAGGTCAGCCGACGGAAGGGACGATTTCTTCTTCTTCCTTGCCTCGTTCTTTATACCGCTCCATGGTTCCGCGTTGCTCGACCTGCGGTGTAGGCACATCGCCCGTTTTGGCGATAATTTCTCAGCATATTTCTACAGGCAGCTCTATCTTGGATCGTGTCATCGCCGAGACCAATGCGTTGTTGTTGCTTTTTCATTTGACACATCCAGGTGTTCTTTGGTCTGCCTCTGGCCTTGGGTCCATCAAGTGGAACTTCCATTGATATCGCTCTCTTTGCGGGGTTCTCAGGCGGACGCCTTTGAACATGGCAATACCAATCCATTCGTCGGTCTTCGAGCTTTTCGGTGATTGGTTGGTCTATGGACAAGCTGCCTCGGATGTAGCTACTCTTGATGTGGTCCCTTTTGGTTACACCAACTGACATGCGTGACATTTTCATTTCAGTCGCTGTCATTTCTTTCGCGTAACCTTCATACATGGTCCAGCATTCTGATCCATACATGAGTGCGGGACGTACAACCGTTTTGTTCAACATGCCCTTCAGCTTCAGTGGCATTTTCCTATCGCAGAAAACTCCAGAGTTTTCTCGCCACCTCATCCACCCAACCTTTGTGCGATGTTTGATGTCATCATCGCATGTAGCTCCGCTGTTCACCATCGAGCCAAGGTACTTGAACTTGGTACAAGACTTAAGCCGCTCTCCTTTGACGTACATTTCTGGTATCGGTGCATTTGGGTCTGAGAATTGGCAGCATAAGAACTCAGTCTTTGTTATACTTACCCTCAGTCCATGCTCCTCCAGAATGTCACACCATTTTGTAAGCGCAGCCTGCAAGGCAACAATGTTTGGGCTACTGAGGACTATATCATCAGCAAAAAGAAGAGATATTTCTAGGCCGTCGGAGACACGTGTTAATAAGTAGCACATGATGATGTTGAAGAGCAACGGACTCAATACACTGCCCTGGTGTACTCCGACATTCACCGGAAATTCTTCTGATTCACCGGCTGTGCATCTAACCTTAGTCGTAGCTCCATCATACATGTCTCGTATCATCCTGACGTATGCCTCGGGGACATTAAGTGCTCTCAAGGCCAACCATATCAGATCACGAGGTACTCTATCGAATGCCTTCTCCAAATCGATGAACACAAAATACAAGTCCTTTCGTGCTGCTCTATACTTTTCCATCGCAATACGAATGCACTGAATCGCATCGACTGTAGATCGACCTTCAACAAAGCCGCATTGATTGTCATTCAACCGCACAATCTTTCTCAATCGGTTGCAGACAACTCGCTCGTAGATCTTCAGTGTATGAGGTGTTAACTTTATAGCCCTATAGTTGTTGAGTTTGCGTGAGTCTCCCTTGTTCTTATAGAAAGGAAGAAGAAAACTTTCCCTGAAAGCGGAAGGGACGATTTAAGACGCGCAAATCCGGCAGACACCAGAATTCAGGAGCTAAACTCCAAAACAAATCGACTAGTTAAGACCTATAAAAAAGAGAAATGGAACGAACATCCTAAAGGCACTAGACGGGAGTTCTTGGGGCAAGGACAAAGTAACTATGTTGGTTACCTACAAAGCGATAGGTAGGGCAATCCCTAGATATGCAGCACCGGTGTGGTCACAAACCCGTTTGTGACACAAACTGGAATAAGATTCAGGCATGCCAGAACGCTGCTCTACGTATCGCCACAGGTTGCCATCTCATGTTGTCCCAGGATTATCTTCACCCAGAAACCAGCATATTATCAGTGCGTGATCACAATCTCCTCCTGTCTTTACAATATCTGGTCGGTTGCTATCGAGAGGATCACCCAAACCATCGTCTCATCGACAATACTCCCTTTCACGACATGTCAGGATTGGAATCACAGTATCTCGAGAAAGACGTCCAGAGATACAAACGGGTACCTCCCGATATACTCGCTAACACAGCATACCATGCGGCCATCGCAATAATCACACAACCGTTGTGAATCGGTCAGTACAAAGAATATATCCGAATAGAGTCCGCTCAGTGTCCCCTCCACCCATATCGCCGGAGGAGACTAGGCTCCCGAGAGCCCCAAGAGTGACACTAGCCCAGCTTAGGTCGGGTTTTTGTTCACGCCTCAATTCGTACCTACCTCGAATAGACCCGGACATCCAGAACATTTGCCCGAGCTGCGGTGGTGCGCCTCACGATGTGGACCACCTGCCCCGCTGCACACACTAACCTCACTCCGAGGGCATTATGGGACAACCCTATTGCAGCTGCTATACGTTCTTGTCGCTTGAAACAATCGGCGAGAACGACGACGAAACTTATAGCACATCCACAGGCAGCACAGCGACTCACACCCTTCTGCACTGCTACAACAACTTCGTTGGCCCGAGGAAACATCAAAACATCAAATAGGAACAGATATTAAAAGACATAAGTGATAGTTGTATAGAAAGCACTCAGAAAAGAGCTAAAAACATTATATTAAATAGGCTCTCGATTAGCATCAACAGGAAATAAGTTTCTAACGGGCCACTGATGAGATGGGATAACTTTAAACTACATTAAACTGGAAGATTCACCAGAGTCATCAAGTTGCTTGGGAATCACGAAGAACGCCAAGCGGGTTTTTTTAAGTGTGTCAGATTTGCAGATGATGGAAATTAATCAAATTGGTTTGTCCAAAATGAAATGAAATCCATACCTATAAATCACATGTTTAGGCACATGAAGTATTTTTACAATTTACTTTCATTTTAACAATTTGCATAGTTGTGGTCTTGGGGTCGTAGATATAGTAACGATGTTTATGGGGGCAGAAGTTCTATAGGGATATCTAGATATGAACCGACACGTGTTATCCTATTATTCGTTTGTCCTTACATCAAACCTATACGCAAAGTGACAAGTATTCAGATTTCATGATAATAAATCAGTACTGAGAAATTGAATTGGATTGAACACGGTCGTTTGTCATCTTCCGAGATTACGGATACAATGTATACATCCAGTCACAGAACCAATTTCCTTATCCGAACTACGCATATCTTATGCATGTATTTTTAAAAGATCATTGTACGTACATGATGTAACAAATATCATTCGTAAAGATACAAATCAAGTTTTTATATTCACCACGAACGACATACATTTCAACCGAAATTTATCGTTACGTGCGGGTTAAGCGCAACACTTCAAGATTCCTCCGTAGAACATTTCCTAAGTAGGAGATCCATTAGGAGCACACAATATTCAACGCAGAATATATCGAAAAAGGAGCAAATGGATAAAAATACACATTTCTGGTAGATTGGATGATTTATGAAGTTTTGCTACTTTAAGGGAATTTCTTCGGTTTTGGTTCATCGCTTCCGTCGGCATACAGTGGCTCAGTCAATACAATACTTCCCTATAATACAGACAGGCGAAATAACACGCAGTATACAACACACATTTCTTTTATTCGGTGTGTATATCGACATCATGCATACATACTCTGTGTCAGTTCCGGAAGATATGAAAGATGACGGCAGTTAAGGTACTGAAGATTCGGATATTTCCTATAAGGATAACAGAACACCACACCGCCCGATTTATATAGTGGAAACAAATTGTCGAGATTATTACTACTGTGCCATAGGATTCAGGATATAAGAGAGCGCGTGTATCCAACAACATGGCGCATTTTTATTCGATTCTCGACGTTTCTATGTAGTTTCTTCTTTTTGGCGCTATATCGTAATCTGAATCTGGGATTGATTGACGATTCGAACCTGATTATTGAAATATATGTTCCAGATTGAAAGTTCGAGTCGAATTTCTATGGGATTTGGGGGTGTATAGGTATTGTTCGATTTCCGAAGAGTTGAAATGGCCCGTACGATACAAATCGGATTTTTGTTGACTCTAATGATGAATTATGGCGAAAAAGCTGTTTTTTGTATTACAATATTTATTGTTGCTTTCATCGATGAACCGTAATGGATGTTTTCTCAATAGGCTATAATAAAATCGACGATTGCCATGGAGCTTGTGAATGGTAGAAACAATGTTTGCAGTTGGTCCGGCCAAACTCTATTAATAATAAATTAGTTGATAGGTTTATATCAAAATAGAATTTATGGGTGTAGTCATTATCCTTAATCTTTCCGAGATAAGCTACGGCCGAGAAATAAACAAATGCTGTGGAAAGGAGCTGCTTCGGAAAACTTTGTTCTTCTAAAGCACATAAACCTTTATTTTTTTATTTTTAATTGAAATATTAATTACTTATTTCACAACGTGTTCATGAACACTGCAAAGTCACAGTCACGCGTCTACTTCTGCAGGACATAAAAGTTTAAATTGTTCTAAATACTCATTGGGGATTAGACACATTTGAAAGTTTTTCTCTGACTTTTCGAAAAATTTCGTTCCATAAACAAGGCCACCTTCTTGCCATTTTAACAAGACAGAAAACGTCTCCCCACTGTCTACTTATTATTTTATTTTTCTCACCTTTAATGTACAACCACTTTAATACGTTGGTTGTCGCCTCGAGCTGATGCTGAAGGGTAATTTCGTATACCTAGGCGTAACACAACAATAGAGGGAGTAAAAAAGAATAACTTTTCCGAAAAAGTCGTTTTTCTTTCACTTCAACTGAAGATCGGCAAAACGGCTTTTTTTCTTTCTCTGTATTTTCGGTTCTATTTTGCTTCTTTTTTATGTCCTCGTCAATTCGACCTGTAAAGTTTCTTTTTTCTTCACGGCCACCACGACACAACACAAAAGGCGAAAACGAGCCTGTGAATAACATTAAGGGAAACTGATAGGCGTGATTTGATAGCACCAACAAAAAGCAAACATGTACGCGACGAATATGTCTAAAGTCTGGTTCGTGGTATCTTCACCTTAAATCATGAAAATTCGGTTAATGGCGTGTAGCAGACATTTTTTTCTTTCCTCTTGATTCAATTCCTAGGTTCGTGTGATAAGGAGCTGGAGAGGTGAGAAAGTTTTCTAGGAGATAGTACATCGATCTTTTTTCCAGGGGATGGAAAATTCGAAAATAATGATATGATTAATGACCGGCAGAGTTTTGCATTAATTCCGGCATTGATGTGAAAAATTGGAATAGATTTTGATAAGTAGGGAAATTAGAAGTTTGGGAAATTATGGAATTTGTCACCTGTTTTTTTGTATACTTAGGGGCGGTTCAGACTATCGACAAGATTTGCTAAATCCTAATTTTAGTTGACAGTTGTACCATATTGTACTGCAATTTGAATAATGCAAGTACATTCTACGATGCGTTTTGAATTTAATGACATACGATTTAATCTAGTAGGCGGGTTTCGACTCGATTAATTTAGTGGTTTTAGTAAATCCTGTCCATGGTGTGAATCCCAGATACTTTATAGACGTTTCAGGAAGTTCGGACGATTTGCTTATACATACACAATATAAAAGTAACTCGCGTTACCGTAAAACGCTTTTTGCAATTTAGGATATACACGATTTACACACTCGACTACTTACCGATCCGATTGGAAACTAGCCCAGATATGCCTACTATCCTTCGTAATCCTAAATAGCTTCAATTTAAGGATAGAGCGCTCGCTTCTGAGTTCATACTCAGTCTGTGAAAATGATTGAATTAATCTTTAACATTTTGCGATGCAGCAATAAACTGAGAGAAAATAAAAAAGCATCGCCCAGATGTGTTGGTGCGGCTGAAGCGCTAGAAAGTACACTTAGTTGACTTCTCCTTTAAAGTATAGGTATATTATCTTTCTCTTATTTCTTGCCTCCTTATATTGCTACACGGCGTCGCGTCAATTTGCCTACGATTTACGTACAAATAAACACAGGGTGTCCGGAAAATGCCGCATAAACGCACCAGATTGTGATTCCTCGTGTGATTTCCAGCAAAAAAGTTGTACGGAGCATACCTCCTTAGCTTAACCCTTTAGCTGTCACAGGCATTTGAAGATTTTTGAAAAAATCATTTTCTTGTACGACTAAAACTTCAATATCTCAAAGGCTACGCTAGCTAGAATAGCAAGATAAGATGATTATTACAGCCAACAAATTTACCTAAAAAATAAAACTAGCGGCACTTTAAATCGGATTATAAGTTTGGTTTTCACAGAACTTCAAGGTAAAATTTTTGTAATTTGACCCAAAACCAAACAGTTTTTCTATCTCAATTTTCTCCAACTTCTGCCAAGCTGAGGTGCTCGTACGATTCTTTTAAAAATTGGCGCATAGTCTAGCGATCATTTCTTTTTTACATCATTTTATCCTAGCTTCGTTATTTCTAACAGTTTTAATGCCTTAAATGCAAAAACTAGGGTTGATTTTGGCTTGATTTCGACATACTTTAAATAGATTTTACCTTTTGCAAATCTTTAGAAGTAGTGTGAATTGCATTTTATTGAATCCGAGCCAAAATTAACCCTAGTTTTCTACACTTAACGTATAAAAACTGTTAGAAATAATGGAGCTAGCATACAATGATGTAAGAAAGATATAATTGTAGGACTATGGCTATGGCTCCTTGGCAGAAGTGGGAGAAAATTGAGATGAAAAAAAAAAATGTTTTTGGGTCAAATCACACAAATTTGACTTTGAAGCTCTGTAAAAACCAAACCTCTGATCGAATTTTAGCGTGATTAGTTTTATGTTATAGGTAAATTTGTTGGCTGTAATAATCATTTTGTTTTACTATTCTAGCTGCTCTAGCTTTGGAGATCCTGAGCTTTAAGTCGTGCAAGAAAATGATTTCTTCAAAAATCTTCAAATGCCTGTGACAGCCTAAGGGTTAAGCTAAGAGGGTATGTTTTATATACAACTTTTTTGCTGGAAATCACATGAGGAATCACAATCCGGTGCGTTTATGCGGCAGTTTCCAGACACCCTGTATATGTATATTCTGAAAAGCCAAACAAGATTTCAACCTCCTTTTTTGAAATGAAACCCGACTAAAAACATGTCTAGACTTTTGAGAATGAAATACAGTGGAACCTCGGTAAACCGAACCTACCAAGGGGTAGGTCGAAACCTCCAAATAGTTGGATTATGCGGAGACCATACAAAATACGTTTCTGATCTATGAAAAGTTATTCTATTTTCGTAAATTTGCTCATACTCTTCCGGAAATGCTGTCGATAATATTAATGTTGCTTCCTCGTAGATAGAATTCTTATAAATGAGAAATTTTAAAGAAGTATAGGGTTCAGTATTCGAATCCTATTTCTCAATAATAAATTTAACAATAGATGAAATGGGGTACACATAAATCTAATTAAATAACCGAAAACCTAATTCCAAATTTACCTATGATAACACTGTACGTACTCTAACATTTATTAATTTATTCGGCTAACAAATTAAGCATTTGATTTTGTAAAATGAATACACTACAAAATTATTGATTTGTGGAAAATTTGGTTGAGTGTTTGCCGTTCTAATGAAAAGTATGCTTTTGTATCCATGATTAACATTTGAACAATGCCCACACGCTCTTCAATCAAAGGGATGATTTATATAAATTGCAATGCTATTTCGAAATGTTGAACTAGCCTGGGGATTACATGTTTAGTTTTGCACATTTGAATGAGTAATAATCTGAAAAAGTCAAATTTATTCTACAGAACCACACTACCTATAATAATAATAATAATTTCACATGATACATAATAAAATCGACTTTTCAATTATTGGGATGGGCAAAGTAAGTGAGCATCACTTTGTGCGTGATAGAATAGACGAAAGGAAAACATTAATTTATCGGATTAGAAAATTATTTAATGCAAACATCACATGAGTGCGATATTGTAGGGGTATAACAATATAATAAAAAAGTATTCCGCGAATTAAATTAAATTATGTATGTATGTAGTTAGTTACCTACGAGTACTTCAATTAAGTTTTCTTCATGGAATGTTGACATGAATATGTAAATTATTATTTCCATTAAATAATTATCTTCTTATCAAGGTATATATATCTCAAAACAACTGTGTTGTAAAAGGTTTCCGCCAAAGAAAAAGTCATCAGCCGCAAAAAGGATTGATATAAATACAATCCCGCCAAAAAAAGTGTAGCTTGTCTCAATGATACGCATATTCCAAACTGATTGAATTAGTTAATAGCTTCCCTCAGCGCGGTACGGTAGCGGTACGCATGCAAGAGATTTCACTTTGAAGCTTCCAGCCTTGTGTTTTATTCGGTTACTATCCTTATTCAAAGTCTGGCTGGTCTAGCGGTTAGTGCGCGCACCTTCGGTGCACAGGGTCATGAGTTCGAATCTCACCGTGGATCATGGTGTTTTTCGATCTCACGAGCTTGTGACGGACTATGATCTCACTCAGATGTTAAACGAGTACCTATTTATGGGGATAAATAACACTGCTGAGCGTGATGCTGATCTCATTACCTCAACAAAAAGCAGATAAGATCTTGGAAATAGGATGTCACTAACACATCCTGCGGCCTTAGTCCAATGCTGGATTGTCGCGCCTGTTATTTATTTATTCTTATTCAAGCTCCCCACCAAATAGCGTTGAAAGAAATTTGCTCCACCAAAACAGCGCGGGAGCAGTACGCGGTACATACAAACACACACCACATGAATTGGCAAATTCGGCGTGGTCTACCGCATCAAAAATTATTTCTGACGCGTACCGCTACCGCACCGCGCTGATTTGATGGAAGCTATTAACTAATTCAATCTTTTTTAATATGCGTATCAGTGAGACAAGATGCGAGTATTATGGCGGGATTGTATTTATATCAATCCATTTTGCGGCGGACGACTTTTTCTTTGGCGGAAACCTTTTACAACACAGTTGTTTTTGTGAGATATCATATTTTTTTGCAGTTTTCGATTTACAAAATCGACTTAACATATCAATAAATGATGAAGACTATAGTCATTGCCTTATTGTCACGAATTTGTTTCAGAACAATAATTATACTCCTCAAAACAAAATAAGGGCCACTAATGTCCGTTGACTTTAACAACGTCGTTTGTCGAATTTTCAGTGTGATAATTAATTTCAGAAATGCCATTCTGTAACTTAATATGATGTGAGTTATCACAGTATGATTCGTCAACATTAGGTTTAACGGAACTGGCTTAAACAGTTCTTTTGGGGTCACGAGTCATACATTAGGTAGGTAGTTTTGTTTATTTCTCATTTTGATTAAGAATTCGTTTTGGCAAAGTTTTTTAAATGCAACATTAGTTCTTGCACTTTTAAAGATAAGAAAAATCTGTAAAATACAAAATACCAACAATTCGGCGCCATTTAAATTTAAATGCTCGTCCAGAGCCTTAGAAATGTCGGAGGTCGTTCGCAACGTTATGTGGCCCTGCAATTAGGGTATTTGCGAAGAGCCATTCAAAATCTTTGAAACCGTTACCAGGAGACAGGAAGTGTCTCCCGTCGTCATGGTTCAGGCCGAGTTCGAATAACCACCCCCGCAGAAGACCGATATGTGAGACTCTGTGCGCGACGGGATCGTACCATTAGTCCTCGTGGACTACAAAGTAGGCTATTAAGGACGACTGGGACCATTGTTAGCCCTCAAATAATCAGACATCGTTTCCACGAAGACCAACAGCGGTCAAGGAGACGTGTTACCAGAAAACAACTGACCAGGACGCATTGTGCGAATCGTTTAAGATTTGCTTGTCGACATATCCGATAGGATATGCAACAATGGCGCCAGGCGCTCTTCTCGGATGAGTGCAAAGTAAAAATTTTTAGTGATGACCAACGCCGTCGTGCTCTGTGGCCGTGATCGTTCGGTCGCCACTCAGTGAAATAGAGACTCATAGAGAAACGAGTTTCCAAACTCGGCACGACTCGTCGCAAGTTTATTATTCTGAAGAAGATGATAAGAAATATTCTTATCGTAGAATAATAAACTAACAATGCGACTAGGAAGTGGTATGGCTGACAACCGTATCACACTCCGAATTCAATTGTCTTTGTAACGTTGATAACACGGTAGTCATCAACGCACCATGCTCCACTAGGAGTTACGGTAATCGAGAGAGAACGCCTAAGAGTCTGGCGGAGAAACGGAGAAGCATTTTTGGATCCTTGCATTAATCAAATTGAGAGGCAAAGCGATCCCAGTGTGATGGTCTGGGCCGCAGGATAACGCACGACCACATACTGGCCGGGCGACAATGTCTGCTTTCGAGGAGGTCAATATTGAAGTCATGGAGTGGCCTATCAACGGTCCGGACCGACGGGATCGTACCATTAGTCCTCGTGGACTACAAAGTAGGCTATTAAGGACGACTGGGACCATTGTTAGCCCTCAAATAATCAGACATCGTTTCCACGAAGACCAACAGCGGTCAAGGAGACGTGTTACCAGAAAACAACTGACCAGGACGCATTGTGCGAATCGTTTAAGATTTGCTTGTCGACATATCCAATAGGATATGCAACAATGGCGCCAGGCGCTCTTCTCGGATGAGTGCAAAGTAAAAATTTTTAGTGATGACCAACGCCGTCGTGCTCTGTGGCCGTGATCGTTCGGTCGCCACTCAGTGAAATAGAGACTCATAGAGAAACGAGTTTCCAAACTCGGCACGACTCGTCGCAAGTTTATTATTCTGAAGAAGATGATAAGAAATATTCTTATCGTAGAATAATAAACTAACAATGCGACTAGGAAGTGGTATGGCTGACAACCGTATCACACTCCGAATTCAATTGTCTTTGTAACGTTGATAACACGGTAGTCATCAACGCACCATGCTCCACTAGGAGTTACGGTAATCGAGAGAGAACGCCTAAGAGTCTGGCGGAGAAACGGAGAAGCATTTTTGGATCCTTGCATTAATCAAATTGAGAGGCAAAGCGATCCCAGTGTGATGGTCTGGGCCGCAGGATAACGCACGACCACATACTGGCCGGGCGACAATGTCTGCTTTCGAGGAGGTCAATATTGAGGTCATGGAGTGGCCTATCAACGGTCCGGACCTAAATCTGATAGAACATCTTTGGGATCAACAAAAACGCCGGATGCGGACAGCTGAAGAGGATATACACAATCCGCAACAGCTGATTCAATTGCTAAAAATGTGTTGGGACGAGATATCAAAAGAAAGCGTCGATCGGCCTATTGAAAGCGTTACGTCCAGGCTTCGAGACTGCATATCAAAAAGTGGAGGCCATACTCGATACTAAAAAAACAAATAATCATTTTTTTTTACAGATTAGACATACAAATTAATTGTTATTGTTACGATTACATGACCGCAAGAAGTAAGCAACCCGAAAAAAATGCTAAAAAAAAGTGTAACTTTTGGTCAAAATTTAATAAAATTCATTATATTTAATGAAAAACTATTGTTTTATACCAACACAACTATGATTTTTCTTTTCCACAGAAAAATAATCAGAAAATTATTAGTGGCCCTTATTTTGTTTTGAGCAGTATATAATAATGATTAACCCCTTGTAAACCTTTGTCTCTTTAGTAACCTTAGTAACCTTGGTCCCCTTGGTAACCTTGGTCGCCTTGGTAACCTTAGTAACCATAGTACACTTGATAACTTTGGTGATCTTGGAAGTCCCTAGTAACCTTGGTAACCCTGATGGCCTTGGTAGTCCCTGTAACCTCGCAAACCGTAGTATCTTTGTACATCACATTAAACTTAATGTTAACCCTAACTTTGACCATAACCTTGGCTTGAGCCTAAACGTCAAACCTTAACGCCAACCCTATCCTTACATTTAATCCTAATAATAACGTTAACTTCTTCTTCTTCTTTATGGCACGATAGCCCGACGTCGGGCCTTGGCCGCCTGGATTGAAAACCTCCAATTGTCGCGGTCACGCGACCTTGTCCTCCAGTTCCGAAAGCCTAGCATCTGGTGGGCGTCCTCACATACAGAATGCTCCCATCGGGCTCTCGGTCGCCCACGCAATCTGGCTCCGTCCACTCGTTGCGCGCTCATCACCTTTTTGGGCATGCGATCGTCGTTCATCCCTTGTACATATCCCGCCCATTGCAGTCGCTGCAATTTCACGATCTTCGACACCTGTAGCTGATACAACTCAAGGTTGTACCGGATGCGCCATTCACCTCGTTCACGAACGGCCCCGAAGATTCTTCGGAGATTCTTTCGCTCGAATGTGTCCAACAGGTGTTCAGAGTTTGATGATGGTTTTCTATACGTGGAGCTTCGTGTTCCTGTGCACCAGCTTCGAATTCATAATTTGGAGGACCGCAAAGTAACACTTATTATCTAGTTGTATCCGTCGCTTTATCTCATCTGATTCGTTGGCATCCTTTGACAAATTGCAACACAGGTAAGTGAAGTTGTCTACATATTCTATATTGAGGTCCCCCACTGTGATGCTTGAATTTACTGGCGTTATAGTTTTTGATTGCATCATGACTTTGGTTTTAGATTCGTTGATATGTAGCCCAACTTCTTTGGCGGCGTTATTGGGATTATGCAGGAGGCTTTCTGCATCACCCAATCTTCGAGACATGATGTTGATGTCGTCGGCGTAGGCTACTAGCTGAGTCGATTTAATGAGTAGCGTTCCGCTGCTGTCCAAATTCATGGCTCGAATCACATGCTCCAGAGCCAGGTTGAAGAGCGTCGGCGCCAGCCCGTCGCCTTGCTTGAGTCCAGTACGAGTTTCAAATAGGTCAGTGAGTCTGTTCTGAACTCTGACCTGCGAGACGGTATTAGTCATCGTCATCCTTCTGAGTCGCACTAGCTTAGCCGGTATTCAAAAATGTTGTACAGTACGCTTCGATCGATACTGTCGTATGCCTGCTTGAAGTCAACAAATATTTGGTATACGTCGATGTTATATTCCCAGCACTTCTGGAGTAAAAGCTTCACTGTAAAAAGCTGATCTGTCGTCGAACGACCAGGTCTAAAGCCGCCTTGGGACTCGCCAATGATTTCTTCTGCGTACGGATTAATTCTATTTTCTAGAATCTTAGATAAAATCTTATAAGTCGTACAAACTAATGAGATGCCTCTGTAGTTCTCACATTTCAACTTATCCCCTTTTTTATGGATTGGGCAAATGATACTTTTACGCCAATCTTCCGGGATTATTTCGTCTATCCATACTTTAACGATAAGTGTGTGTGCCTTAACAAGGCTCTCCCCACCATGCTTTAGCAGTTCACCTGGAATCTCGTCAGCGCCCGGGGCTTTATAATGTTTTAGTGCTTGCATGGCGAGATCAACTTCTTCTACTGTTGGGGGTTGAACGGGAGGGCCTGGTTCAGCCATCAGCTCCGGAGCTTCTTGTGTGGGCTTGTTCGGTTGAACATTGAGGAGCTCTTCAAAACGTGAGGCCCAGCGTTTATCAACGCTATCGGTGTCGCTAATGATATTGCCATCCTTATCCTTACAGATGCTGGTCCTGGGTTGGTATCCACTTTTAATTGAATTAATCAGCTTGTACGCTTGTCTACTGTTCCTACTAACTAGTCTTTGGTTTATTTGCATCAACTGCTCGTCAAGATGCTTACGTTTCTTACGCCTAATTAACCTATTCGATAATCGTCGAAGCTCTTCATATTTTGTTTTTTTTTTTTTTTTTGCTCTAGTTGCGCGTTTAGTCCATTGGCGATATGCCTCGTTTTTAGCATCTACCGCATTTTGACATTATTCATCAAACCAATCATTTAGGGCTCGCCGGGCTTTGTATCCCACAACCTCCTCTGCGACCCCTTTGATGGTGTCTTTGAGTGTATCCCAGATCTCAAGGGCGCCTTGGTTGCTGATGTTATTTAGCAAGGGCGTCAGCTTCTCCTCAAGGGCAGACGTATAAGTGACCACCGTGACATCATCCAACAATTTGTTAACCGCAAAAATTTTTGCCGGGTTGAACCTCGAATGATGCACCGAAGAAATTCTGCACCTATAAGTCGCCTTCACCATATAGTGGTCAGAGTCAATATTTGCTCCACGATAGGACCGAACATCCATTATGCTCGATGCCCATCTCTTGCATACAAGGACGTGGTCAATTTGGTTGACGGTATGTTGATCTGGAGATCTCCAGGTCTGCTTCTGAATGCGACGATGCTGAAAACAGGTAGAGCTAATGACCATATTTCTGCTGGTCGCGAAGTCTATTAGTCGTTGGCCATTGTCGTTACAGTCTTCACGGAGGCTGTACCCTCCAGTAATCCCCCTATGCCAACTTTCGTTTCCGACTTTGGAGTGAAAATCCCCTAGCAGCAATTTGACATCATTTGATTGAAGTGAATAGGCGGTGATAGAACTCGTCTTTAACCGCGTCTTCACTGACTTCGGTGGGGGCATTCGCGTTTATGAGCCAGAGATTGAAGAACCGGGTTTTAATACGAATCGCACACAGCCGCTCGTTTATGGGTTTGAAGTCGATAGCATGCGACTTAAGTTGATTGTTTACAATGAACGCCACTCCAAACTCCCTGTGGCCCGAACGTTTTCCACTTGTGAAAATTGTGTACGAATTTTAATATTACATTTAGTAACCTGAGACCGTAGGAGGGAGGATAAAGGTTGAAAGGCTCTGCCGATTCCTATATCCTCTTCAGTTGTGGCATAACTGCGGACCCTTAGCTATGCAGGAGGAGCTTCATAGGGTGAACGACTCCAGCCAATTCCTATGTTTCTCTACGGGGCGTTACTTTCCCGCATTATCCGAGTAACCGCTGCGCCTGAGTGCTGTATTAACAACTTCAGCGTCTCAGGTTACTAAACGTAATAGGGTGACAAAAACCGAACAGTCAATCACCGAAGCAGCACCTTCCGTAGGGGGGAGGGTAAAGGTGGAAAGGCTCCGGCCGATTCCTATATCCTTTTCAGTTGTGGCATAACTGCGGACCCTTAGCTATGCAAGAGGAGTTTCATAGGGTGAACGGCTCCGGCCAATTCCTATGTTTCTCTACGGGGCGTTACTTCCCCGCATTATCCGAGTAACCGCTGCGCCTGAGTGCTGTATTAACAACTTCAGCGTCTCAGGTTACTAAACGTAATAGGGTGACAAAAACCGAACAGTCAATCACCGAAGCAGCACCTTCCGTAGGGGGGAGGGTAAAGGTGGAAAGGCTCCGGCCGATTCCTATATCCTTTTCAGTTGTGGCATAACTGCGGACCCTTAGCTATGCAAGAGGAGTTTCATAGGGTGAACGGCTCCGGCCAATTCCTATGTTTCTCTACGGGGCGTTACTTCCCCGCATTATCCGAGTAACCGCTGCGCCTGAGTGCTGTATTAACAACTTCAGCGTCTCAGGTTACTAAACGTAATAGGGTGACAAAAACCGAATAGTCAATCACCGAAGCAGCACCTCCGAGGCCCCTCCATGATGGACCTCTTTCGTTTACGAATACTATCATGTAAAAAAAATTTCGACGTCAAGAAACCTGGAACGAAAGCCTCGGATTGGACGGATACAACTCAACGACGACCTCGCAAACGAAAAACGGATTACTCTTTCGGAACCTGGAATGTACGCTCCCTGAATAGGGCAGGGGCCTTAAGGGCCCTCTTGGATCAGGTTGAAAAATATAAGCTGAGCATAGTTGCACTCCAGGAAACAAAATGGCTTAGTAGCGAGATTGATGACCGAAACTCGTACACAATTTTCACAAGTGGAAAACCTTCGGGCCACAGGGAGTTTGGAGTGGCGTTCATTGTAAACAATCAACTTAAGCCGCATGTTATCGACTTCAAACCCATAAACGAGCGGCAGTGTGCGATTCGCATTAAAACTCGGTTCTTCAATCTCTGGCTCATAAACGCGCATGCCCCCACCGAAGTTAGTGAAGACGCGGCCAAAGACGAGTTCTACCACCGCCTAGAAAATCTCTTCGACTCACTTCAATCAAACGATGTCAAATTGCTGCTGGGGGACTTCAACGCCAAAGTCGGAAACGAAAGTTGGCATAGGGGGATTACTGGAGGTTACAGCCTCCATGAAGAATGTAACGACAACGGCCAACGACTAATAGACTTCGCGACCAGCAGAAACATGGTCATTAGCTCAACGTGTTTTCCGCATCGTCGTATTCACAGACAGACCTGGAGATCTCCAGATCAACATACCGTCAACCAAATTGACCACGTCCTTATCTGCAAGAGATGGGCATCGAGCATGATGGATGTTCGGTCCTATCGTGGAGCAAATATTGACTCTGACCACTATATGGTGAAGGCGACTTATAGGTGCAGAATTTCTTCGGTGCATCATTCGAGATTCAACCCGGCAAAAATTTTTGCGGTTGACAAATTGTTGGATGATGCCACGGTGGTCACTTATACGACTGCCCTCGAGGGGAAGCTGACGCCCTTGCTAAATAACATCAGCAACAAAGGCGCCCTTGAGATTTGGGATACACTCAAAGACACCATCAAAGGGGTCGCAGAGGAGGTTGTGGGATACAAAGCCCGGCGAGCCCGAAATGATTGGTTTGACGAGGAATGTCAAAATGCGGTAGATGCGAAAAACGAGGCATATCGCCAATGGACCGAACGCGCAACTAGAGCCAAAAAAACAAATTATGACGAGCTTCGACGATTTTCGAATAGGTTAATTAGACGTAAGAAACGTAAGCATCTTGACGAGCAGTTGATGCAAATAAACCAAAGACTAGCTAGTAGGAACAGTAGACAAGCGTACAAGCTAATTAATTCAATTAAAAGTGGATACCAACCCAGGACCTGCCTCTGTAAGGATAAGGATGGCAATATAATTAGCGACACCGATAGCGTTGATAAACGCTGGGCCTCACATTTTGAAGAGCTTCTTAATGTTCAACCGAACAACCCCACACAAGAAGCGCTGGAGCTGACGGCTGAAACAGGCCCTCCCATTCAACCCCCAACAATAGAAGAAGTTGATCTCGTCATGCAATCACTGAAACATAATAAAGCCCCGGGCGCTGACGAGATTCCAGCTGAACTGCTAAAGCATGGTGGGGAGAGCCTTGTTACGGCTATACACACACTTATCGTTAAAATATGGAACGACGAAATAATCCCGGAAGATTGGCGCAAAAGTATAATTTGCCCAATCCACAAAAAAGGGGACAAGTTAAAATGTGAGAACTACAGAGGCATCTCATTAGTTTGTACGACTTATAAGATTTTATCTAAAATTCTAGAAAATAGAATTAATCCGTACGCAGAATAAATCATTGGCGAGTACCAAGGCGGCTTTAGACCTGGTCGTTCGACGACAGATCAGCTTTTTACAGCGAAGCTTTTACTCCAGAAGTGCTGGGAATATAACATCGACGTATACCAAATATTTGTCGACTTCAAGCAGGCATACGACATAGTATCGATCGAAGTGTACTGTACAACATTCTGCTGCATTTTGGTATACCAGCTAAGCTAGTGCGACTCATAAGGATGACGATGACTAATACCGTCTCGCAGGTCAGAGTACAGAACAGACTCACTGACCTATTTGAAACTCGTACTGGACTCAAGCAAGGCGACGGGCTGGCGCCGACGCTCTTCAACCTGGCTCTGGAGTATGTAATTCGAGCCATGAATTTGGACAGCAGCGGAACGCTACTCATTATGTCGACTCAACTAGTAGCTTACGCCGACGACATCAACATCATGTCTAGAAGATTGGGTGATGCAGAAATCCTCCTGCATAATCTCAATAACGCCGCCAAAGAAGTTGGACTACATATCAACGAATCTAAAACCAAGGTCATGATGCAATCAAAAACTAGAACGCCAGTAAATTCAAGCATCACAGTGGGGGACCTCAATATAGAGTATGTAGAAAACTTCACTTACCTGGGTTGCAATTTGTCAAAGGACGCCAACGAAACAGATGAGATAAAGCGACGGATACAACTAGCTAATAAGTGTTATTTTGCGGTCCTCCAAATTATGAATTCGAAGCTGATGCACAGGAAGACGAAGCTCCACGTATATAAAACCATAATCCGACCTGTGCTATGCTATGGCTGCGAGGCATGGACCCTAACCCAAAACTCTGAACACCTGTTGGACACATTCGAGCGAAAGGTTCTCCGAAGAATCTTCGGGGCCGTTCGTGAACGAGGTGAATGGCGCATCCGGTACAACCTTGAGTTGTATCAGCTGTATGATCAGCTACAGGTGTCGAAGATCGTGAAATTGCAGCGACTGCAATGGGGGGGACATGTACAAAGGATGAACGACGATCGCATGCCCAAAAAGGTGATGAACGCGCAACGAGTGGACGGAGCCAGATTGCGTGGACGACCGAGAGCCCGATGGGAGCATTCTGTATGTGAGGACGCCCACCAAATGCTAGGCTTTCGGAACTGGAGGACAAGGTCGCGTGACCGCGACAATTGGAGGTCTTCAATCCAGGCGGCCAAGGCCTGACGTCGGGCTATCGTGCCATAAAGAAGAAGAAGAACCTGAGACGCTGAAGTTGTTAATACAGCACTCAGGCGCAGCGGTTACTCGGATAATGCGGGAAAGTAACGCCCCGTAGAGAAACATAGGAATTGGCCGGAGCTCCTCCTGCATAGCTAAGGGTCCGCAGTTATGCCACAACTGAAAAGGATATAGGAATCAGCCGGAGCCTTTCAACCTTTATCCTCCCCGTAAGGTTAACTGCGACCTATCAATAAATTTAACCCTATCCGCTACCCTAAACTTCATTTTGACTGTAACCTTAGCCCTAACTTAAGCCTAAACCTTTACTCCATCTCTATCCCGAACCCTAATATTCATCCTAATCTTAAACGTAATATTTAATGTAACCATTAACCTTCCGGCGGGCGCAATACTAATTCTAACAAGATCGGGCGCAATGCATCTGACAGATTAAGTGCAGAAAAAGGGATGAAACTAAGTTTCTTTATATTTCAGACTCTTATTTATTGTTGCATTGTCTTTTTGAAATAGTTCCACGAAATTTTAGAAACAAAAACTGGCTCACAAAGTTTGATACCCTTAACATTTTTAATTTTCTAAGAATATTCCGCTTTCAATGGCTTCAATATTTAAAACACCTCCAACAACTCGACCGCTTAAAAAATGTGAGCTTATTTTACTAAAAACACACTATTGAATGATTTGGTGAAGCTAAAAGTCAACATAACGTTATTACGCAATGTGAAGAGTATAACATGTGGAAACTTTCATAGAAAATAACACAATCGGGCGCAATACATCTGAGAGATTATTTCATCCCCTCTCGCCCCTCAGACATATGGTAGATAGAAACTGAAAACTGCTTTGGGTAGTTGATCGATAAAGATTAAGCTACTGTGAGTTTCAGATTTCTCCGTTTTTATATCGCTGATTGGCGCAACAAAAACTGGCCACTTAATCTGTCAGATGCATTGCGCCCGCCCGAAGGTTAAGCCTCACTGTGTACTCAATATGTGATTCAAATTACATCACTATTTCCTAAGTTCCAAATTGGGCTTATCAAACCCAAACGGTTAACACACGATTCCCGTTAGTACATACCCAAGATTAAATATGTTCAACTTTGTTTTAAAGTTGTTTCATTTCGAAGGCTGTGTCCGTCGCATGTACCTAAGCTCGCCGCTATTTTGTTCAGTGCTAATAATCTCAGATAGCTTAGGTGTAGGAAGTAGGACTACGAAACGATAGGTACCCGGTTCGATTCCCAGTAGAAGCAAAGTGAGAAAATAAAGTTTTTTAAAATATTGTAAAAAACAATAAAAAAAAAAAAAAGAAAAATAAAAAAAAATAAAAAATTCAAAAAAATAATAAAAATAAAAAAAAAATAAAAAAAAAGGAAAAATATTTTGTCACTTTTCTAATCTTACAATCAAAACATTTTAAATTTAAAGTGACACACATAATAAAGTGAAATCACTTTGAAAATAAAGTGATATTCAATTTTGATTTGACATGTAGCAATTTTAAAAGTACAAGAATCACTTTAATATTTCCACGATTGATTCAAAATGAAACATTTTTGAATTAAACGTAAACGTATATGGAGCCAAATCATATTTGAAAATTTATGAATCATAGCTATTATTTTTGATTTTATAACAATTTTTTTCTGAGTGATTTATTTATTAAGTGGTTCTGTGGAACGAGCTTTAAATACCGATCCTAAGGGCACCTTTGGGGTTATTTATTATCTGAACCATTAAAAGTCGCAAAGTATTAAAATGAATAAAACATGACCATTATAGTCAATAACAGGTATACAAAAATCTTCCATTGTTTTTCATTTCCACATCTACCGAAAATGGACAACGGATGTCACGAAACTTCATCCTAGGTATTGATTCCCTTTATATAGTGCCCATAACTATTTTATCCTTCTACCGTTTTTCGTCCTGTAAGTCCATGCTAGTGTGCTGCCCTAGCATAGGAATACAATACACTTCTATGGTTTGTAACCGGCAGTTTTACTACACCATAGACCATTGTTTAAAATAAATAACAGGCATCATAGCCAGTGACGTACAATGGTGACAAGTAGACAGGTCGATTTATTTTGCAAAGAAAAACAGCACGGAAAAAAATAACGGTGGAAAAGCCCAGAGATATCACCAACCTTTATTGTTTACTGTGTTTCTCTGGCAAAGCTCTAAGGCTTACGGACAAACGTCCTTCCGCGCGATCGTCACCAACGTTCCGACAGTTTTGTTTGCAACAGCTCAAAATCTATCGCCTGCTCTCACTGTGCTTCTGAGGCTGAGTAACGTATACGTTACGTAGCATACAACAATTACGGTGAAACTCCCAGCAAAAGCATATTTGACATGTTTGTTCATTTGCATACTCTTTTTTTGTCGCCTCAATATTTTTCCAGCGAATGACATCCAGGAGTGGCTTTAGTGTTAGAGCCGTGTGTTTGGAAAAGCAATTAAATTTAGTTCTCGTTTACATGAGTGGATGTTGTAGGACTGAATGATGGAAAATGGAACATACTTTTTTTTTTTAACACCGTTGATTCATTTAATTGGTGTTGAAAATTCATAGAGATGGAAAATTGTTAGATTGTCTACGACACGATGTGTTCTATATAGTTAATCTCACAAAGGGTTTATAGCATTAGCAATATGCACGGTAAAAGGATAACTGCAAAGCCTAGAATCGTTGTGAATATAGTAATTACAATACAAACAACTGGTGGATTTGATAAAAAACGTTTAAATTAAATTTAAACATACCCAAATCGTGCAATTATCACACATTGCTGGGCCAACACCAAGTGGTTTGAAATTATTCCATGAAATGAATCTCAAAAATTCAAAAATCCAAACAAAACCGCCATATACGTCAACATTCATAAAATCCACATAATTCGATGAGTTTGTCATCAAACAAGTCCATGTCGTTCGTTTGTTCGTTCGTTTCCAACACACACAAATTAAATTCTCGTCGTTCAACAGTATGTGTTCTTCACGTTTTAATCAAAATGTCCATGCAATCTATGTGCCATTGTCGAAGCACATTCATATGTACACTTGGTCCTTGCAAATATGCAAACGAGTCGAGTTAATTCATAATATCGTTAGTTTGCAAATGAAGCCTATTTATTCTAATCTGATTTGTTGGCTGTCCAAAGTTTTTGCCTTTATGCTAATGGCCGTTGGGTGCGAGATGAGAGATGCACCCTGTTATGGCTTTACTATACCATACACCACGCACCCTTGCCTTGGTTTTTGGGGGGTGCACCAACAGCGGTTTGACTGATACTGACATACTCAATTGCGGCTAATTCCAATCGCTCTCGCAAAGACAAATGTACGCGTCAGATGTATGGCACATTAGAAATGATTTATTGGAAAATTGTTGGAATTTGAAATGTGGCAGTGACAGGATAACATGCGGAGTTTCACAAAAGCCGTTTTATGGTGAAGTTTTGGTCACCTCATTCAATATGCACAGACAAAAGTTTTCGTGGCTGTCGGGTAGGAACAAATCAAATAGGTCAGGGGTCAAAATAATAGAGAGTTTTAGCATATCGTAGAAGATTGTACGACATTATATAGTTTGACATTCCATGTAAAAATTCGCTTGCTTGCCGTATAGGAAACAATATATCATAATTTCGCATGTCCCAGTAGGCATGGGTGTATTTCCGTTTAGTTGATGTTCTGTAAACAGTCGAAATTGGCAAAATTATTTGTCGTGATATACACCCATGCCTATACTTAGAACATCCAAAAATATGATACATATATTACATACATACATGGAATGTCAAAATATCGTACAATTTTCTACGACATGCTAAAACTTTATAATATGTATTTGGAATGTAATAGACAGAGGTGGGGCTAAAGTGGTAATAATATTCAACTATTAGTCCAGTCTGTGGTCTGGCTGGTCTAGCGGTTAGTGCGCGCACCTTCAGTGCACAGGGTCATGAGTTCGAATCTCACCGTGAACCATGGTGTTTTTCGAACTCACGAGCTTGTGACGGACTATGATCTCACTCAGATGTTAACGAGTACCCATATTTATGGGGATAAATAACACTGCTGAGCGTGATGCAGATCTCATTACCTCAACAAAAAGCAGATATCCGTAAGAACTTGGAAATAGGATGTCACTAACAAATCCTGCGGCCTTAGTCCAATGTTGGATTGTCGCGCCTGTTATTTATTGTTTTTTTATTAGTCCAGTGAAAATATCCCAATTC
Source organism: Microchrysa polita (assembly GCA_949715475.1). Lineage (NCBI taxonomy): Eukaryota > Metazoa > Arthropoda > Insecta > Diptera > Stratiomyidae > Microchrysa > Microchrysa polita. Next base: position 55,003,266 of record OX454417.1, read on the forward strand.
AGGCATCGAAATAAAAAAAAAATAGAGTACGGTTATAAGAATGTTTTTTTGAGAAAGAGTTCCATATTGACCACATAAATCGAAATAAAAATAAGGTTCGCTACAACGTAAGTAAAATAAATTAAAAAACAACGCGTTTCACTTATTTTTACATAATTTATTATGAATGCATTTCGGTTGTCACAGTGGGACAACCTAACCATCATCACCAAAGCTTGATGTGCACTGGATGTTAGAATATGTACATCGCTGCTTTACTTTGATAGTGGCACTCCAAAAATTCGGATTTCCCGTTTTTGGGCTCAAATGATGTCAAATGTGGCATTTTTTAGTTTTACAAATTTTCCCATTTCAGTCTTTAGTAGATTTCTTGTAAAATGTACTTGTGCCGTTATCCAACTGCCTCCGGTTTTTCATGGATACTAGCATAAAAAAATGTGCCCGTATCCAATTGTAATGAGTTCTTTTAAAATATCTTCAATTTTTCATGAACACTAGCATAAGAATATATGTAACTTTAAATTATGAATAACCGCTTCAGTAGGATTACTTGATTTTTCAGTAGAGTACTTTTAAATTTTAAAGCCTATTTCTGAACAAATCTTGCAGCTTTTTAAGTTCAATACGCAACGTTTGAATAGGAATAATATCTTATGACCCGCTCTGTGGCTCACTTGGTTGAGTCGCACTCTACGATGCTAGTAATCTAGAGGTCCGGAGATCGAATCTCAGCATGGTCCAGGAAATATATAGTGCTTGCAACATTATATAACACTCCGAAATGATATGCAATGTAACGTTGACTCGAAATTGCCTATAAACGGCTGAGATAACGCACCACGGCCCCACATGGGGCTATACGGTACTGAGAAGAAGAAATAAAAATTACCAATGTTCTTTTATTGTAAAGAAAAGTTGACTTTGTTTATTTATTATGTATAAATTCAAAAACTAAATTCAGAATAAATGAAAATGGCTTTCATTAATTTAAATATTTTACCATTTGCTACAAATTAAATTAAGTCATTATTCTCTATGTCATCAAGGCGCATATCTGTGATAACTGGAAAACGCAAACCCAACAATTTCCTTAATAATGAACCCAAATTCACCAATCTTTAACAGTAGGTGACCTTCAATATGGACAACATCTTAATTAATTCAATAAGATAGCCCGACGTCGTGCTTTGGCCGCCTGAATCATTGACCTCCAATTGTGACGCGGTGACATGACGCTACCTTATGTTCCTGTTTCGGAAGCTGGTGGGCGTCCTCACGTAGTGAGTACTCCCAGCGAGTCCTCGGTCGTCCACGCAATCCCACCTTCTTCGGCATTTCGACTATTATTAATTAGTTGTAAATGCTCGCCCACCATGGCCTTTGTTTTGGTTTCGTTGATACGTAGTTCAACTTCTTTTGCGGAGAGATTATGCAGAAGGCTTTAATCGCTTAATCTTCGAGACATGATGTCCTGATGTCATCGGCGTCCGTACACTATTATTTTGTTTCGACTGGATGAATATTGTTCCGCTGTGTCCATATTCATGGCACGAGTGCGAGTTTTGGAAAGATCAGTAAGTCTATAGTGCACACTGACCTGAGAGACGCAATAAGTCAAGAATTTTTGATAAAATCTTAGAATAGAAACTGATGAGATGCCCCTGTAATTCTCACACAGCCTGTCACCCTTTTTGATTACCTCGTGTCGGTCCATATGGTGAAATTCCAACAAAGTGGTGATATTATTATATTATTTTCGATGAGGCGAGTTCAGTATTTTTATAGGAAAATGGAGATATTTCCGCTTCACTGATTGCCGAAAGTGTTTGTTGCAATCAAATCTACGTTTTAACTTTATTTGGTCCCACTACAATAGTAAGCTTTAGCAATTGGGCTAGATGTTGATAATATGAAATGTCAAAATATAGTTGCGAACAAAACTTGTAAAATTTGATAGATAGGTAGGTCAATTAAAAGTGAAATTTTATTTTCAGTGCACTGCTATTGATTCACATCAAACTGACGCAAAAAATACCCCTCATTTCCAATTAAAGGCTGAACTACCCCAAAGAAATGTCAAAATTTGACATTTAATATCTGGAGAACCGTTACGGTTCGCGAATAAGGTTTGGAGACTCGATCGTTTTGGGCTAATATTAATGAAATTGCATTATCGAAATTTGGCGCCACAGATACTGAAATGGTGCCCAATTTCATCTTAAAATAACTTAGGCGGTCTTAAATTAACGGTTAAATTGGTTAACCACCAATCATATCCCGAAATTCTATCATTCACTTTATAGTAATCTATAATATTCTGTGTATTATTCACAGGATATTAATTTGTGTACGAAAATAAAACAAACAAAAAATGAAATACTTTTTCATCAGTAATGGCACATTTTAGAAAAATGCTTAAAAAGCAGGTTAAACTGAATTTGGTCCTAAAATTTATTTATATAATATTTCTAGAGACCCTTACACAATTCATAGTGAAAAATCAATGGAAAAGGTTGAACGGTTGAGCGTATATTTGAAGAAAACATTTTTCGTGAATCTTTAATTGCTTCTCCTGAAAAATTGCATTTTCGGAGTTGTGCCACTATCAATATAAAGCAGGGTATATTGTGCATGAGAAAAAATGTTTGTTTAAATGGATAAAAGGTATTGGTGTTGCCAAATTACCACAAGTAAAATACTTCGAATTCTTATTAGAAAATGGACATGAAAAGACTAGTGTAAATAAATAACAATTCTAAAAATACAATAAAAACGAAGACAGTTAAATGAATAAATAATAGAAAAATCACGAACAAAATGAAAATCAGGTACTTTAGAAAAATAAAAACTATTTCACAAAAATATTTTTAGGGCGTTACGTTAAAAGGAAAAATAAAAAATAAATAGACAAATAAATAAAAAAATATCACAGTAAAATCGAATTCATGGTTTCTTTGTTTTGCCAAATCAAAAAGTGGAGACTCAATCGCACCACATGACGTTCATTCGGAAGTTGTCTTCTGTTTTGAAACTTTGAAGCGTGTAGAACGCTTTTGTTCTTAGACTTTATCGCTTGTCTTTTTTAACAGTTTATCAACTATTGATTTCTTAAAACCATTTGTATCAGCGATTTTTACAATGTGATTGTATTCTGACATGTACTCTGTTGCTAACAGTGGTAAACGGACTAAACGATGTATCATCGATTGTAAAGCCGGAGCTTTGTGGTCATATCTACAGAATGAATCGAAAGTTATGTAGCGATCAGTGGTGGTTGCCTTTCTAAAAACGCCAAACTCAGTATTGAAACCATTACGTTTTTATTTAGTGATTAAGAGCTAAATAACTTCCTATCAGAGTAAGGTTAATTTTGGTTGTTTTCGATTCAGTAGGGTGCCCGGTGCCCGTGCCCGTGTGTAGTCGTCAACCACTTCCTAGTCGCATTGTTAGTTTATTATTCTATGATAAGAGTATTTTTTATCATCTTATCTGAATAATAACCGACGACGGGTCATGCCGAGTTTGGAAACTCGTGTCTCTATGAATCTCCATATCACAGAGTGGCGACCGAACGATCACGACCGCATAGCATGACTAACCATAACCCCTCGAAATACACGAAGGGTCTGCATATGTATTGGTTTATCGACAAGAAATCGCCAAAAAAAAACCTCAACCGGATTAAAACCAAGAGTACCTCCCATACAAAGTGACCTACCAGAAGTCTCGAATGGTTAAATCAGGCAAATATACTTGCGATACCAAATGACCCAAATGTAAGAGATTATTGTTAAAAACTCGACCGAAATACAGTGCGTACTCGATAATCCGGACTAATGAAAACCGGGGTCGATCCGGACTACAGAGGAATTCGGACCAGTGGAAGCCTTAAATTTGCTCTAAAATTCGAGGAAATGGACGATTTTAATCAAATTGTTCGAAGAATCTGTTTTATATTTTCAAAGAATTTCACTCGGTTATTCTAGATTTTGTTGTTTCGATGAACAAAGAAGAATGTTGTTTTTATTTCGGACAATAATATCACTGTTATTATGAGAAAAAAGTCAGATTCGGATTAGAGAAGCTCTTGAAATTCGGACTACAGAGTCTACAATGCAATCTTTGAGGTGATCCGGATTACTGGAAATTCGAGGTTTCGAGGCTTCGGGTTATCGAGTACGCACTGTATGTTGAAAAACCGATTCAATTATTCCACGCTCTTATGGAGTATAGAACTCCACGTACTCTGCAGGTGTAATTCACAAATATCAAATAGATTTACCTACCCAAAAATTATAAGAGCTTCTGGCAGGATGATTAATTTTGCGCCACCTTTATCCGTTTTTGCATTCATTTCCTTCCACCCCCGTGCGAATGGATGCGTCTTGTGATCTATAGAACCAAAGGCAGCATGAGCTTATACCGCTGCCCGTTCGTGGAGGAACCATTCCTTAAGCCTATAACCTCCACGGTTGCAGAAGCTGGTTACTTCCCCTAGAACATCTTCGCCTGCATAACAGTGGATCGCAGAAAAGCCATTTGAAGCACTGAGTCTACAGCTCTTGTCATAGAGCCGAAGCCGAAGCAATGCTATAGTGGGGTCACTTTAAAGTAGGTCCAGCGGATCTGCGATAGAGCTTCGTATTCTTGACTGATGTGAATTGTTGTCTCGGCATCACTCTCACAGAATTGACAGCTTTGTCGGTTGTTATTGGGCAATCTGGGCATTTCTTAATAGCCTGTGAATATAGCGTCGAAAATGTTTGCTCCATTTTGCCAACTGGAAGTCACGGCAGTTGTATTATATCTCCTTTGCAATGCGGTCGTAGTCAGAAGCACTTTCGCGCGCGGTATAGCGGCAAGTATGTATACAACTCTTTAATTAATAGTAGTTGAGTGGTTTTTCTAGCTCGTTCCATATTCGAACAAAAAACAGAATATGAGATCACCTTCTCATCATAACATAACATTTTTAGTAAGAGAGAGGCATTTGACAGCAATTTCTCTTGGAAGACGATTGGTACAAATGACAAAAATCCAACTCCCTCACAAATCTAATAACTTTATTAAATTTTAATAAAATTAACTTCCTTGACTTTAAAGGTTTACTACGACCGTAGTAATAATTTACATTTATGACAATTCGAGTTTCATTACAGATTAATGATTATTCCATTTTTTAAAGTAACTTTTCACCCCTAAATAATGACAATCCAAAACACTATTTTTTATTGTTCGCTATGCAAGAAACAGTATTTATTTTCAAATCATAAGAAGATTATACAGGAAAATTAACATAGCTGGTCTGGACTGGAATCTTCTTTTATTTCTTCAGCTTTTTGGGTAAGAAGAATTTCGTTCCATTCACATTCCGCTATTTGTGTTCTTTCCTAGAAGGAGCAATAAAAATCACCAATTAAGTTAAGGAAAGAAATTTAAATTCGATATCAAAACGAGTTTGATTGCAATGCATTCATTTAGTCACCTTGTCCTTGATGTACATATGTGTGATGAGTTCCGCCTTCATTCTCAATTTTAAGACTGAAATTATGTTAACACTAACAATTAAATTCTTCTTAAATTCTGCCTTCTTCAGTCGATTCAATATACTTCCTGGAATAACATAATAATGTAATTAAAAAATAATAATAATAAACGGAAAATTGTATGTTTGTACACTTACCACCGGATTACACGACTAAATTGCAGGAGAGTCTTCTATTGAAATTTCACGACACGACACACAAACTAATTTTTCAAAAAATATTGGTTTTTTTTACATTTTATATTTTCACAAAGTTTGTAAGGAACTAGAGTTCGGTGAAAATTTGTTGCATTTGTAATTAAATTTAACCGAAATAGTGTGTAATAACTGTTTTCATTACAACGTAATGAAAATTGTATTAGCAACCGATATGTCAAAATCACAACATTTTGTAGTAATTCGATAAAAATTTATTAATTATGCAATGAATATTAATTATTTTATTTTTAGTGAATTTAATTATTCGTTTTAATTAAATTTACTGCAGAAATTTCTCTCCGTGAAGGGCTCCGGATAAGGTCTTTCTAGAAGTACTTAGAAATGCCCTCTTTCCGTGGACATTGAAATGCGAAATGGTGCATATAAATGGAGGTAAAAAAGAAGACCTTCCTTCCTTCCTACACTGAACCAAAAGTTGTCGTAAATGCCATGAAAACCATCTTCAAATCAACGAAAAACTTCATTAAAAAACCTCCAATGTTCTTGTTCGTCACTTCAATGAAACTAGTTTCGTTACGTAACGGAAACATTCATTATTTCGTGTAAAGTCTTTCGTTGATATCAAAGCGGAAATTTCGTACAGTTGAGGAACGCGATTCTCCATTTGAAGAAATGATTCTTCAAAGCAAATATTCTTTTTAGTTATTTTTTGTAATAAAAAAAAATGACGCACATAGCATTTAACCTAGACCTCTACAAGTCTAAGGGACGTTTCATTTGCCTCAATACGCTTTGAAAGGCATCATAAATTACCTGGCTACAATGGGATTCGATCCCCGGACCCTATCATTTGAAGACCTGCACCCTACCCACTACACCAACCAGACTGCACGTGCTGAAGGTTTCTAAGATCCACATAAAGTATTTGTCAGAGTTAAGAAAAGGTTTCATTAATGTTATGAACAATTCGTCAATATCGATATCATAAAAAATATACGTATCGTTGAACCAGAAGAACTTCCTGAATGTAACGTAAAGATTCTTCAACATATTCCTTAATTTTAACGAAATTTTACGTTAAATTTACAACAAGGAAAATAATCATTAATTTTATGAAAGAAGTTTTTATTAACCTAATAAACGAATATTTTCTTCATGTCAATGTAAATATTCGTGATATTGACGAAAAAAAATATAAACGAATCAGATTTCTTTAATGTGACGAAATGTGGCGTAAACATTTATGAACGTCTACCTTATCATAACGAATAATTACGTTATGGCAATGAAAATGAATGCGATTCGTGGATAATAGGAAAGATAATTTTTTCAGTGTAGAAAGTCTTATTACATACTCGTTTTCCTAAAAGGGTAAACGTCTTTGAATATGTATAGCAGCTTCTGTACTAACTACAATGTTAAGAACATGCGGTCCGTCAAAAATTTCAAAATAACTCATAAATTTGCAAACGAGTATAATTACTCAAAACATCAAAAAGAAAAACATTCCATCAAAGAAAAAAACTTCTTGCTTTAAAATATACTCGTAGTCCACTAATTTCCTTCGTAGTTTACACATCTTCCCTTCCGTGATTTTGTCGTCAGACAAGAAAAAGTATTGGTAAAGTCAACAAGCATCTTCTTTTCGGAAAACTTTTTACCTACTTGTACTCGTAGTTCACTATGCACTTGTCGAAAAAGAGTACCCCACTTCACAAACATACATTAGGTTTTTGGAACGTGCATTCGACGTGAGACATGTCGAGATGAGGTTCAAGTAGTTTGTTACACAATTTGAAAAGTTTTCTGCTACAAGTTTGTCCAAGAAAAAAAAATATTCAACACCATCACCCTTATTATTGTACGATGGAGCGACTGCACTATAGGATAGGGTCACCTCAGAAACCTTGGATTTTTGTAGAAGAAAGTTTTTGCCAGGATCTTCCATGAGAAATTATGAGAGCTTTCGTTTTTTTTCAAGATTCAAGGTAAATATGTAGTTAACCGGCTATTTATCCACGAATGTAAGACAAAAAAAATTAATTGTAGTATAGTAATTGTACTACGCTTAAGCATCCGTAAAATATGATTAAGAAAAGATCTCATACACCAACTTAGAAGCTTAATACGCAAATCTACGTATGTGTTGCACCAGAAGGTAAAGTAGTCAAATTATGAGTCCTTGCCACTTGACACATTTCAAATGTGTTTCGTCATGTTGAAAATTAAATTCGCAGTCGTCTAGTCTAGGATGTCACATGAGCGTAATTATCATGTTTTTTCAACAGCTTGTACGGGTACGTGTGTGGACTTAGTGCCAGTCACATTCAAGGATTCATGGGTGCCGTCCGTCTTGGTTTATTCAGCTTTTATGCATTCAGCGTTATGAAAGAGTTTATGATGGGATAATTGGGATAATAAAGCGATATAGCGTTGTGAATATACATACATATACTTGTATAAAGGGAGGAATGTTAACAATTTAAAGATGTCTGAATACCTAGATAATATTCTGCAGAATATGGCCACAATGGAAAGGGTAAAAACTTGCAGAGAAAGTACGTATTCAATAAGCATACTTTTCCACATCGTATGGAATTACCATTATGGGATAATTATTTTGCATAATAAATGGTCCAATTTAGCAAATTATTATTATTAGCAGTTCACAATGCAAGAACTGCAATAAAGGAATATTGAAATACTTACGCATTTATAATAATCGTAATCTTACCTGAAATAAGAAATTAAATTTCCAATTAATAAAAATTAATGAAAAGTCAAGAACAAACATGCATAACGATTTATAGCCCCATTTATTGAGCACCTGCGCAATAAGCGCGGCATTTGGTTTTTGCAAATTGAAATATCAAAGGTGCTCATATTTTCAGCAGCAAAAGGACCTTTAGACGAAAATGGTGTGCGGCGCATGCAAAACTGCAATTTGCAATGAACATCGAGCAATGGTTTGGGGATGGGACACATACCGCTGCACCCTAACCCAGTACAGCAAAGAAATTAGGAAAGCTAAGATGGAATCCTGGAGGAAGTTCCGAGAAGAAATAGAAAATCTGCATGAAGAAGCGATGCTCCAGAAGATTCTAGCCAAGGATCCAACAAACAAAATCGTATAGACCAATTAGTCTACACACTAAATTTTTTTCAAAGTAAAATTCCAACTAGACAAAATCTAGTAAATATTTTCACCGACAACATAGTAAAAAAAGTTATTTCCACTTTAATTATATTGGAAATAATTAGAAATACAGCTTACATATATCTGAAAAACACTAGAAAATCAATTAATATTTGCCACATGATTGATTTTCCAGTTTTTCTTACTAACTGATTTTCTAGTGAACATTAGATTATCTACTAATCCAGTGAAAATGTTTCGAAATGCAGTTGCTTAAATGTAGTTTAGTTACATTCACTAGAATATCAATTTGATTTTTTCTTACCATTCCGAATTTTATCTGAAATCTTAACTCCATTCTCGTCTCTTGTGATATTCAAACCAGTTTTATGTCGTTTGAAATAGTAAGGACTTAGTATGAGTGACTTGCAAACGTCCATCCACATAGATTTGATAGAAAAAATTATGAAAAATTGAGAACGAAAATATTTTTGCGCTTGAAAATTCCCTATTTCTTTTCACCTATTTCCCAAAATATGCAGATTAATATCGGGCTAAAATCAACCAACAAAGCGCTAAATATTTCCCCAAAGATGTTGGAATTGGAAAATGCGATCAAACTTTCTACTAGATATACGCCATGAAAGTAAAAAAGCAAAATAAGAAGAAAATAAGGGAAAAACATGTTTGTGCTAATACCACCTCAAAATATGTCTACTTAAAAACGTTTCCAGTGTATCTGCAAAAATGATATAAATGCTTTTATTGTTTGAAAATGCTAGTACAGAATTGGTAGAATGGTTCTACGGATAAAAATTTGACTTTTTCTAAAAAATAAAATTTTTTTCTCAGTAGGTCCAGCCTATTGGGTATAGAATATGCATATTGAAGACGGTGCCGACAGAAGGGTTAATGTGTGTAATGTAATTCAAAATCATAATTTTTTAAATTTAATTTATATTTTATGTGCATCTGTGTGTATAATGAATGTGCAAATAAAATGTATTTTTTAAGAAAAATAAAACACGCTATTCTATACTGATATTATAATTTTAGCTGTTGTCTGTTTGTAACTTCTATAAGGTTCCTTTCTAGTGGCTAATTCCAGGGGTGTTTCACTGGATTACTGTTTACATGTTTGATAGATCTCCAATGTCGATTCCCTGTTACTTCCGTGTACTAACTGGATTTGTGGTTTCTAATACAAAACTTTCTTGAAGGTCTAGTGTATATTTTACTAGATTATCGGAGTTTCGCTTCACAATAAGTCTGAAAATCTAGTAAACCAAACTAGATTCTCTGTGAAATGTTACTAGAAAATCAACAAAAAGTTTCCCTAGAATTCTAGTCGAACATTTTTCACTATATTATTTTATATTCCTTTTTTAGTTGGGTTTTTCTAGAATCTAGTTGAAAAAAATTTAGTGTGTAACCTCATTCTTACTTAAGTCATTGGAAAAGCTTGTCGATAAACATATCAGGGTCAGGTGCCTGTCGCTTTTCCCTTTGTATCTAAACCAACATGCTTATCAGACAGGAAAATTATGTGAATCAGTACTACACCATTTAGTTGGGAAGATTGAGACCACATTCGAAATCAAAGAAATATGGCTCGCGGCCTTCCTAGATATAGAGGGGGCCTTCGACAACACTTCTTTTGAATCTCTTGTACATGGCGCCTCGAGTCATGGAGTCCAAAACACCCTCTGTCGGTGGATAAAATCAATGGAGGATTCGTGTAGGATGGTAGGCCTATCGGTCAATCCCGCCAAAACAACACTAATAGCCTTCAGTCACAAACACACCTTGGAAGGGCTCAACGCTCCAACGCTATTCAACCAACAATTGTTCACCACGGAGGTAAAATATCTGGGAGTCACCCTTGATAGCAAACTCACGTGGAACAAGCAGCTGCAAAACACAATTGCAAAAGGCATACCGACCCTATATGCAACTAAAAGAGCAATAGGGAAAACGTGGGGGTTAACACCACGAATGATACACTGGATCTACGAAGCTATGGTCAAACCCTGGCTGACCTATGGCTCGATAGTCTGGTGGACTAAAATCAAACAAAAAACAGCAGCAGCGAAGTTGGGATCAGTACAGAGACTGGCCTGCGCAAGCATAACCGGCGCCATGCGCAGTGCACCAACTAGAGAAACTACTAGACCTGCCACCACTGGACCTCACAATCACAGAAGAGGCAAGATTAGCAGCGTACAGACTCCAATCATCGAACATGTGGACACCACAAAGGGTAGGACACTGCACGATTACAGAAATCATTGCAAACTCAATCCTAGATATGGGCAGCGACTATACCCCGGCCATGTACACTTTCGACTCCAACATCCAAACCTCAACGGTTAGGGAAGACTGGAGTAAATGGAACGACAAGCATCTATCAAAACACATAGTGCGGTACACGGATGGGTCGAAGACAGGAGGAGACAGGGACAGGAGTTTTATTAAAACCAACAACTTTAGTATCTCCAAACCCCTAGGTCAATACACAACTGTCTTCCAGGCAGAACTTATAGCCATAAACCTTGCAGCAGGAGAGAGTACTCGAAACGGATATACCAACAATTGTCAGCCTACGTGGCCCACGAGCGGAGCTATGGGTGTTTTAGTGGCGTCATGTATTTTTAGTGACCTTTAGGGAGAGGCTCCAGGGGCTTTTAAACATGGTAGACTGATTTACCGGTTTACCGGTTTTTTCAGCTTTCCAACAACACCACAATTGTGAGCCTACGTGGCCTACGCGCGGAGCTATGGGTGTTTTAGTGGCGTCATGTATTTTTAGTTACCTTTCGGAAAGCTTAGATCTTGGGCTACCTTACTGCCAAGTTTCATCGAGAAACAATTAAAGGGAGAGGCTCCAGGGGCTTTCAAACATGGTAGACTGATTTACCGGTTTTTTCCGAAAGGTCACTAAAAATACATTACGCCACCAAAACACCCATAGCTCCGCTCGTGGGCCATGTAGGCTTGTGGTGTTGTTGGAAAGCTTAGATCTTGGGCTACCTTACTGCCAAGTTTCATCGAGAAACAATTAAATAGAGAGGCTCCAGGGGCTTTTAAACATGGTAGACTGATTTACCGGTTTACCGGTTTTTTCCGAAAGGTCACAAAAAAAAACAAAAAGTTGTTATAATTGCATTGAAACATTTCGTTTCTCTAACGAAATCAATTGTTTTTTATTTTAAATGTCTGCTTCAACTATCTAAAACCTTACATAATACTAAAAATACAAAGTATTTGAATAGACACACAAATTTGTACTGAGAAAAGTTTGGCTGGGGTACGTATTACCCCACTGTGTTATTTATGTTACAAAAAAATTTGAGGGTTAAATTGAAATCTGACACATTGACGCTTAAACTAAAAATTCGAAGTTCCAACAAGCAGCAATTTTTATAGTAGTTGCTTCTGATTCATAAGCGAATTCACGGGGATTGTTTTCGGGCTCAACAACCGTATAGTTTAGTAATTTGTAACTGCATAAAATTCGGTACAGCTTGCTCTGGGGCATTGATCCATTCTCTTTTCTCTTAGCATTTCTAGTAAAAATTCCGTTTGAACAATCGAAAGAGTATTGAGATAATTTCCACTCAAGGATAGAGGATAGTTAACAGTTAATACAGTTTGGTTTTTTAATGATTCGTGACACGTCCAATTTGCATGGATTCATATGGTGCATTAAGAAAACAATTGTCGAAAGTTATCGCAGTACATCTAAGCTGTGGTCTGTAGAAGCTTCACTTTGGAAAAACTAAACTGTGAGGGCGTGTTCGTAGGACTCTTTTTGGACAAGGCTCAGCATACATCTGGTCATGTTTCAGGTGCATGTTGATACAGCGAATCGAGATCTATGTCTATACATGCTCAGGCATCATACTGTTCCTGACGAAGACCACGCGGTATTAGATACATATACAGGCATACCTCGACTTAGGACGCTAATTGGTTCCAGGAAAATGCGTCCTAAGTCGAAAACGTTGTAAGTCGAATAATTATATTGCACGTAGGCAAGAACACGGTCAGAACTCGAAACTCGGCACTTTTTAGCTAATGATACAGTTTTTTAAGAAAAAGGAGCATTCAAAATAAATTAGCATGTGCACATCAACATTAACTAATTTGTGTGCCTAATATTTTTCATATCCCTTCTTGGGCTCTCTTATTGTGAACTGACGAAGACGGCCAATTTTTGTTGCGACATAAGTATTTAGGCAGAATTCTCTTTTCCTTTCTAACAATTTAATTTAGAAAACACTGATATAGAAAACTTATTAACCCTAGAGTGGGCGCGCATTTTGCCGCCCTCACCAAAAAAACCTTAATAATTCGTAAAATAATTCTTCGTTAAGTTTGCGCTTTTCAGTAGCTGCCCCTATTTTCATCCAGAACTCGTGCCGAAAGGCTGTACGTCGTCAGTGGGCGGAGTGGGGCTGGAGAAGGAGGTTGTTACCATCAGGCGGCAATTTGCTCATCGCGCGTCTTCTCACGTAGGTAAAATATCTCATATTAAAAAAAAACATATTTTTGGCAAAGTTGGAGTTTTGGGTATGTTTTATGGTGCATTTACTGTACTAACTATAATAACGCTGTTAATTTTCTTTTTTATGAGTATTACATACGATAATGTAGAATATATTAAAAGTCTATTAAAATGCGTTGCGTTTTCGAAAACCTTTTATAAACCGAAGTTCTCAAAATAGATTTCAATAAATATGTTAATTTGTCATTGCTTATTTGTGTTTTACTTAAATCTGAAGAAAATAAATTAATTCAGTGGCCTTATTCCTACTTAAAATGGTCACTGAAAAGGAGCGGCAAAATGCTCCCCACGCGCCCACTGACGTTTCTCGGAAAGACGCGCCCACTCTAGGGCTAAGGACGCCGCAAACCTGGTGATTTCTCGGTCGATAGATTGGGATATCGATCTGCCGCCCGTACATCACATACATTAGGCAATTTATCGAGCAATCTGAAATTGACAGTCTCACGGTCCACAAGACACAACACAAAATAGCGAAAATTATACAATTTTTGGCGATGGAAGATTGACATCCATTGCTAGTTTTGAAGGAGAATGACCGCCACAACCACAGCATGAAGAACGACAACAGATTTTTGTCAAAATATCAGCAACTTAGAACACATGATTGTCATGACAGCTTGTACGAAAAATTGCATTGGCAATACGTTCCACACGTCAAATCAAAAAATTGAATCCCATTGGTCCCTACAGTTTCCGATTTATCTCGCAATCAAAAAATCTGGCCGAACGATCGGAGGGTCTGTGACGCTTCTTATTATTTGTTGAGGTGATCGTCTTATATTTGAAGAAAAAAGTCACATTCTCATCATAACTTCAAATATGACCGCAAAATTGTGCAATTAGCAGTTTAGTTCGAGCGCCAGCCAGTGAAAATTCAGGCAGCATACTTATCAATCACGAAAATATAAAAGGAGTTCAAAATACATAAATTACCGTATGGCAAATGGATGTCGATTCGAAAGTGACGACTCTATTGCAGAAGGTTAGTACAAAAGTTCAGTTAAATCTAAAGGTGATACGGATGAGCAAAATGTAACCTCATATTATTCGACACACACTTAATTTATGAAAAATAATTCTAATTTCTATTCACATTGTAAAAAATTTGCAGAGGGGATTACATTTACAGAAACTGTTCCTCATTCTTTCCATAAGTTGGAAAATTCTGTGTACAAATTATATTTTTCATAAATATAATTCAAGGAAGTCTAATAAGTAGCAAATGTTATTTCGGAGTAACTACACACCATAGCTTGACTTTTAGCAAGTCGTGCAAAAACTCTAAAAAGGTTAAATAAAAATTTAAATATTTCTTTGCTGCCGTATCCTAGGATAGTGTGAATAGCGTGTTCGGCTTAATTTAAGGCCGAAAAATTAGATCCAGTAACAATTCATAATTTCAACGCTACCAATTTAAGGACGTACACTGCCAAGTCGCACCACCACGATTTTACGACTTGCTAAAACACTCTATTGTGTGCGTGTTACTTGGTGCAAATAAAGGATTTAGCTGAATTCGAAAGGCTCAAGTCCCCTTAAGAGGTTGCCTAGCTAATATCTTTTTGGTTTTTATATGGGATATTGTTTATTTTAGATTGCACCCACACTGTCAGGGGTTGCTAAACCACGCGATAAAAAAGTCAACGTTGTAGACAACATACGCCTGGCAAAGACAGAGCCGATGGGGGAATTCAACATCGTCTCTGTCTCTTCCAAGCGTGTGTCCACAACTTTGATCTTTTATACCGCACGGTTGGCAAACCCTGAACAGTGTGGGGCTGGCATTAAATTTATGCTCAATTTTCGGGCATACAGTGCTCTGCGTTTCAAAAACGTGTAATTAATGATTGATCAGGAACTATTTGCCGCCGCAGGTAAGTAGACTTATGCTGGCCTAATCCTTTACACTAGTGTTGAAATTTACTTCTTTAAAAGGTCCTTAACGAAGAAACTAATTGCTTTTACCAAAACACAATTCCTTCTTTCAGCTCAACAAATAAAATAGAAGCTATATGCACCCGGAAAGAAACTGAGTAAAAACAGAAAAGAATTCTGTCTTAATACTTGAACATGTGTTTTGATACGAATCTTTTTTCTTTTCAAATCGCGTTGTAAGTCGAAACAAAAATTGTTGTAACTCGATTCGTGGTCTAAATTATTCCCGCGTTGTAAGTCGAAATGTCCTAAGTCGAAGCGTCCTAAGTCGAGGGATACCTGTACATACCTGGAAAAAACACAACTAAAACAACTTCTCAATTCGTAAAAAAAAACTCAGAAACGACCGGCATCCTACTTTTGTGGGTCGGAACCCTTTCACTTTATTGACGGTAAAAAGAGGTATCTCTTCAAAAGCCCCTTTTTAGACACTTCGCTCATAGAGTGAAGGAACTTCGTCATGAAGTTTGTAACGCATTGAAGGAAGCATCTCCGACCATATAAAAAGTATACATATGATCAGCATGACTTGGCGAGTCGATTGGGCGATGTCCGTCTGTCTGTCCGCCTGTCCGTCTGTTGCGACGCGTTTTATTCAGCCAATTTAAAAGCTATAAAGCTGAAATTTTGCACAAATGCTTATTTTTGCTGCAGGCAGTTTGTATGTTTGAATCGTTCAAATCGGACAATGGGCTGCCATACAAACCCAAATTCCCAAATTAGGTTCTTCTAAGAAAAATTTTTTGACTTGCGCACCAATTTCAACAAAATTTCACACAAATGTATTTCTATTGATGACACAAAACATATTCAAGAATGGATGGCCGCGCCCGAAATTATTTTATTTAGGCCTGTTTTAAAAGCTCCTTAACTTTTGAAAGAAGGCTAGTTCGGTCATAAAATTTTGTATAAGTATTCACAATAAGATCAAGATAATTTTAAGGTAAACATTGAGTCACTCCGGTCAAGAACCCCCATTATCCCCCATTTGAATTTGTAAAAACGGAAAGTCCATAACTCCCCCCCCCCCCACAAATTAGAGCAGAGTGCTAAATTTTGGTTTATTGCGATTGGAAGTCATAGTCACCCCACCTACCAAAAATCAGCTCAATCGGATAAAAACTAAGGGTACCTCCCATACAAAGTGAAGTGACCCACCAGGAGTTTGTTCTACGCACTACTCACTTTATAAATCGAGTACTGTAGAATAGAGTTGTATTGGGTCACTTTGTATGGGCGGTACTCTGATCGTAATTTTCATAGACTATTAGTTGGTGTTGTAGATTTAAATTTATATGTGCTACCAAACTCTAAGAAAATCATGATTTTGAAAAAAAAAATATTGCGCTTGCAGCATCCCCACTGTACTGTATCTCTCTCTGACCGAACTCGGTCCGGATGGCTCTTAGAGGTAAACAGCAACAAGCAATTTTTATAATGGGAGGTACCTTTAAAAACGACTAATGCAGACTTAATGATGAAATTTTGTGATTTGTTATTGGAAATGAAACTCCACATTCCCTCTCAAATTCCTCATTAAATTTCCCAAGGACTGGGATATTTCCAGAAGCTCGACACGAGGGCGTGTTGGAAGTTAGGCTAATAGGGACCGAAGCCGAAGGACATACATGTATAGCACAAAATGGTCGATGTTCTAGCAGAAAAGGGATCAGCTACAAAGTTTCAAGGACAGCAGTCCAAAAGTGATTTTCGAATTGAAGTGGAATCGATAAAACCTAGATTTGTAGCTGGATGGGTACATCGACAATTATGGCGGAGGATAACAACCAGTTGGCAGATATAAGCCAAATATATGTACTCAGTAATAGTTGGAGTAGCCTAAGTTGGATAACTGCCTTAGTGATATGGCACGGTATCTTTACATGTAGGCTGAACGGCAAAATATATTGTGTGCGAGTGCCAGCAATATTAATATTAATTATTTTAATTTCTAAGAATTACTCAGTAAATACAATAATCGTAGAAACCGACAAAAGCCTCAGATTACCTAACTCCAGGTCATGACCCGGTGATGAGAGATAATTTTAGTATAAAGTTGAAGTTCATGAGTTTCCCTTCACTTTAATTCTTTATATTTAAACTGAATAGCAAAATATGCGTATCGAATAGACTAATATCTAAATTACTGTTCATCTACTCTTTATAATGACCCCGCATTTGTAACAACGACCTATAATGGAAAATCACCTTCAAAGAAACTTTCATCAAGGAGAAGAAACAAGAAATAAGGAGGATGTTATCTTAGCAATTCAGCCCGAAGCAAAATCTAATGATTCCAAAAAGTTAGAGGAAAAGGCAATCGACTGGATGTCGTGGACCTGTTCCTTCATTTTCCTAAGTACACACACTGAAATCGTTGGTTCTTTGACCGCGGGCAGTTTCTTACACTCAAGTCATGAAAATTAGGTCTCATTTTCACCCAACGACCATAGCACCACCACCGTCAAAACTAACTTATAAACACTCCACTCCATCCCCTTCAGATCAGTTTCTTCAATGGCTCGCTATCGTCAAGAAATCAACCGGCAAACTGATTTTGTTTTACGTTTTGCACCCCCGAAGCATTCATTACATTATATACGGATGGAATGGTTTCATTAGGACAAGATGTCCTGACCATAATAACTAAACTAACTAACGGCCGAGAGAAGATGCTTCGCCCATGATAACTTTATTAAGTTGACTTTAATGTCGCTTCACCGTTACACCGTGCGATGCAGGACCATCAGGATACGTTGGAGTGGCGATGTATAGGTATACGTATCGTTGGAATGTTTGAACTTTGGTTGATAGGATCTAATGTGAATGGTGCTGTTTCGATTTAAATGACTGACTCGACACGACATGGAGCAAGTTTTGCAACAGGAGCAAGTACTTTGGTGAGAGGAAACTGAGTGTATGTTCGAATTTTCAAGTGACAATCATATAACTTGTTGTTTGGTGTGAGATGTGTTGGACGATTAGAACCGTTGAGTTGGGTGTTTGAAAGCTAATCGACAGAGTATAAGTAAGGACGAGACCAGAATCAGAGGAGCTGGCACAGGTGTCGATGAAATCTGAATTAGTTAGGCAAGGGTGTTCTAGGTTCTGTCTTATCCGGCTGTGTTTCGTAATATCTCTCTTTCATTTTCTCTTTCTAGTTGTCGTTGTACCGCCACCTTGTGAAGCATTGGCACAGAAATATTTTCGATTCAACGCTTCCTGGCATAGTTTTGAGCTATGCATCATGGTGAAGTCTCTCTGAAGTCACCATTAATGCCTGGACAAACAAGCATTTAGGGGAGCCGAGCAAATTCCGTAGAGTGAATGATACAGAACCATACGTTCAACAAGATAATTTAAAAAGTTCGATCGCATAAGCTATGCCAAAAACTATTAAACCATTTATCACTAATATCTCACACATAAATCACTTATCAATGATCCGACAATCTATTCACTGAACATCGAAAATGTTCGCTCATAAACTACGTAATGTGGTCGCAGAGCTAAAATGAATGTTACCATAGGAACGTCATGAATTTTCATTACACTCCTTGAATTTCCCGCACAGACCAGATATAATCGCATTTATACCACGTATATCTGTGTAGTACAACATTGAAAGTATCCGAAAATCCTAGCTGCTTGCTGTTGTACCTATATTCGGCACTATGTCACCCAGTTTGTGACTTTACTTCATGTTCGCCTTTTGTACATATTTTATCAGATTTAACATTTTCACCGGCACAGTCGACAGCGACGGTTTCACCATCAGAGTCCCCATACACAACAACGCCCGTCAACCAGCCTGAGCGCCTGTCTGGTTATACTACAGCCATACAGGTTCCTAGCGCTAGTATGCTCCAGGATAATGGTGGCCGAGGCTCGTCAGATAGAATTTGAATTTCCTTTCGTATAGAGAAGATGCCGTCTTTCATGTATAGTATAGCGACACATCTATCCAAAAGTTGGATATAGCTTCTGTGTTAGACATATGCGTTTGGCCTGCCCTGCCTGCCTGTATATGGGAAACATTCATTTCCGACAGTTTGACAGAATTCATAACCGGGGCCATAAAATGTTGGCACCTCACCATACACACTGACTGTGGCACGTGAAAACGTAGCATTTTAGTTGAATTCTGACATGTTCGAAAGATATAGGGTCGAACCAGAAATGAAGCTGAAAGCAAAAAGAGTCCCTCGTCAGTTTGGTCAGTTTCGTCTATACGATAGGATATTCACACAAAAGCATACATGGCAGCTGATTGTGTTCGATTTTATGATGAATTTGAATTTTCAGTCAATGAATCGATTGTATTATTGAAATGGACTTTGAAGGATGTAGTTGAGTTTTTCATAAAAATAAAAATAATATTAAAATTGAAGCGATACCGAAGTTTTATATCACAACAACTACAACATTTATAATAAAATAAAAAAAATACCGGCGTACAGGGGGCTGCGCCCGCATTACGAGGGCTTTTTAGAATTTCAATGCGTAGTGAATATTTTTTGTACATATATTTTATAAGGAGTAAATAAGAATTGTGCACAACATTAATGAAATGCTTCCTGTAAATCTATTTTTGGATTGGTCTAAATAAACGCGTTCCAGAATGAAAGACTAGCGCCTTTCATTCTGTTCCATCTTTAATCAGACCAATCCAATAATAGATTTACTATTTACCCAGTTTGTATAAAAGTACTCCCTGGCAAATCTACAGGCATTTTTCAATTTAAGATTTCTGATGGCCTTTGAGCAAAAAGAAACTCAGGCAAACGTAAGGATGGCTTGTCTTTATATATGAACTGAATTAATAGCTGTAAATCTACTGTTACTGTTTTTTTTTTATCAAGGAAAAGCAACTTATATATACTTATAAGAGCCCACGCAAGCTTTCCTATGAGTATTATAAATAACAGGAGCGACAATCCAACATTGGACTAAGGCCGCAGGATGTGTTAGTGACATCCTATTTCCAAGATCTTATCTGCTTTTTGATGGGGTAATGAGATCAGCATCACGCTCAGCAGTGTTATTTATCCCCATAAATGGATACTCGTTTAACATCTGAATGAGATCATAGTCCGTCACAAGCTCGAAAGTTCGAAAAACACCATGGAACACGGTGAGATTCGAACTCATGACCCTGTGCACCGAAGGTGCGCGCACTAACCGCTAGACCAGCCAGACTTCAATGAGTATTGAACAAGTATATTTTTGTAGCTATTCAGGGACACCCTGTTAACTCGGTCCTACAAACTTCCAAAAAATATTTGTGGCAAACACTATTACTATTCTATGCATTTCCACCAAATTTCATGTTTATTGTTTCATCAAGGTAAAAGATATGCATTGAAGAAATGCAAGAGGCTTCGCTTGCATTGTGAAAGGCCTTTATTAACCCTAATTTACTAACAATACGTAAAATTGACGTGTTCGCTCAGATTATACTGTGTATAAGCTGTTCCACGAGTCTGGTTGACTACTCACTGCAGCAGTGCTTTCCTCAGTTAGTTGTTGTATGTCCATATGAGTGGCAGCATCCTATCTGTGGTCTATGGCGGTAAGCTTAGCAATGTTCTAGATGCTACTACCTATTTGACGTGTAAATAGTAATACCAATAGAAAATAGCATGTCATTTATACGTCTTGTTAGTAATATAAGCGCATTTTCCGAGGGCATATTTTGGTCAAATAATTTTTGTCTGTGGCACTGAAAGATGATAAGCTCGGTAAAATATGTAAGCTGGGAAAGCGACTGTAGGAAAATATGAACAAAATTACGTGTTGTTAGTAAAAACGCCCTAAACGGTCATGTTAGTATTCCAGGGTTAAATACTTACTTGGCTATACTTCCGGTTTGGATACAGTTATTCGAAAGAAAATTAGTAGACATATTCCCTATGTAATTTTCTAAAAAACCTTAGTAGAATTTTCGTATTTGGAAACCTAAGAGGGGCTACACACGAACGAATTGAAATTTTACAAATTTACTGTTATTTACTTTTCTTTAGCAAAAGTCAACAGTCTTAATATTTAACATATATAAGGCCATACTGACCAATCCTTGTGCAAAGTTTCATATCGATCCCTATAACAGTTTAGAAAAACGGAGGTCGAAAAGAAGTTTAACTTTAAACGCCAATAACTTTTTTACCGTTACTCGAAACTGGAAAATTTTAACTGATATGAGATGTACTCGTTTAGATCTTTGATTTAAATAAATACGTCTTTGATAAAAACTAAAAAAGTCGACTTTCTTCAAACGTTCGCGACACCCTTTTATCTTCTTCCTCATGACAATCGGTTGAGCTGTTCGCGAGTTATTTAGTGAACAGACGGACAGACGGACGGACGGACAAAATCGATTTCATAAGGGTTTTTTGAAAATTTTTTTCGAAAAACCCCTAAAAACCGCATCTAACCACAATTCAGAGCACGAGAGAATTGGTAGAAAATGCCGAAACGCAAAACTAGCTTTTTGAAAGATACTACTAATACTAATACTAACTATGATGGATTTCTACCGGCTACATTCATGATCAAACCAACACACGGTGTTATTTCGCAGTCTCAGGACGGGTTGCGGCTATAGTTAGTCCTTATGATGATTTGCTGATTTCCATAATTATAAGGCGTAGGTCACGGAACATATTTTTGCCATTAAGTTGTCAAGTGTTTCTATTGTGGGTGTCAACATGAGAAATCCGCTTGCACTTCCAAGGAATCTACTAAATCCAAGTGTGCAATTGTGATGGCAACTACCAGGCCAATTATGTATACTGCCCGAAAAGAAAAGAATATTTAACCCTTCTGTCGGCACAAAGGTCTGGCTAGACCTTTGGCACTATATTTTGGTCAGAAAAGTATAGAAGATGAAATCGCAGCGACTTCATATTTCATGATATCCTAGAATAATATGTTAAGGAGCATTTTGCAAAAAATTTTAAAAATCGGTTGAAGTTTTGAGTATGTTTTTGATGATTTTCAATTTATAGTGCTTTTTGATACCCCATAGGTCTGGCCAGACCTATAGTTCCCCCCCCCCCCCCATTCTTCTCTTGAGGCAAAGAGTGCAAATATGAAATTCTCTTAAAATTCTCCTATTTATGATGTAACAATGTCATTAAAATTCAATTTGTACTATAAACGATAAAAATTTCTCATATTTTTCTTTGAAAAGCCGTGAAGTTCGAGAAATAAGTATGCCTAATTTCATCACGTTTTATAACATCACCTAATCAACTGAGATTTGATTCAATGAAATTCAAGCCAGTTTTATTTCCTTTATAATAGTTAGGACTAAGTATGAGAGACTTACGAACGTCTTTCTAAATAGATTTGATCACGAAATTTACGAAAAAATTTAGAATTAAATGGTTTTCGCGCTTGAAAATTCCCTATTTCTTTCTACCTATTTCCCTAAATCTGCAGACTAATATCGGGGTAACATCTCCTAATAAAGCGCCAAATATTTCCGTAAAGATATTGGAATTGGAAAATGCGATTAAACTTTCTACTAGATGTTCGCCATGAAAATACAAAAGTAAAAAAAAGGAGAAAATAAGGAAACTAGGGGGCTTCGCCCCCTGCTCGTTCCGCTCGCCAACTCCGTGGCCGAGGCTAATTTCGGGCGCGGCCGAAATTTGGATACCATTCGCTTGGAGTAAAAGTTTTTTCGGGCGTACCTATGACTTGTATTTAATCTCATCATTCTTTTTCTTCTATCTTGACAAAAGTTTTGGGCTTGGTTGAAATAATTGCGGCAAATAAAAATATTTACTCGGAAAATTTTATTGGGGTTGCCGGAGTATGACCCCACAGTACGATTTCATTCGTTTTGAACTTTTTAGTTGCTTTGATAAAGACACATTAATTCAAGGTTTTGTGAAATTGGTGTAAACAAATGTTTCTTAGAAGAACCAATATGGGGGGTTTGGTTTGTATGGCAGCCCCATGACCCCATAGTCCGATTTGATTTAATCTTACATATGTTTTGTGTCATCAATAGAAATACATTTGTATGAAATTTGGTTGAAATTGGTGCACAAATAAAAAAGTTTTTCTTAGAAGAACTCAAATTGGGGGCTAGGTTTGTATGGCAGCCCCATGACCCCGTGATCCAATTTGGGTGAATCAAACTTACAAACAGCCTGCAACAATAAGAAGCACGTGTGCAAAATTTCAGCTCCGTAGCTTTTATAGTCGCCGAGAAAAACGCGCTGCAACAGACGGACAGACGACATCGTCCGATCGATTCATCTCGTCATGCTGATCATATACACTGCGTGACAAATGCTTAGGTTCATGGATATTTTCCTTTAAAATTATATAATTTCTATGTACTCTGATCGGAAATAATTTTTAAATAACGCTCTCTCAACTAACGGTTATTTTAATAAATATTACATTTCTATTAAGCAACTCGCATAGCTAACGGAATTTTTTAAAATGAAAATCGCAATTTCCACTGCGACAATTGTATAGGTTCACTTACTTTAAAGAGTTATCTCGTCCTGGTGAGAAGTGTTTGTGGAAACATTTTTTTTCGCGTTATACTCTGTGAGTCGTATAGTGTATAATGTCAAAAGGAAATCAATTTTCTGCCGAGGAAAAGGCGACAATTTCCATACTAAAGCAAGAAGGATATTCAAACCGACAAATTGCAATACGGATTCAGCGGAGCTTGAACCTTGTTAATAATTTTATACGAGATAGTGGAAATTATGGCCGACGATACGCAGGAGGCAGAAAAAAAGCTATTTCCGGTGCATCAAGGCGAAGTCTCTTTAGAGAAGCCTCGAACTCGCCCTTTACTGCGCGTAAGCTTGGGGAGATTTTGGTGTTATCAGCAAGTGTAAGGACCATCCAACGAGTTCTTAGATCTTCATCTTGCTTAAAACGTTTACGATTAAAGAAAAAAATAGCCTTAACCCCGCAACATCGCCTACAGCGCCTGGAATTCTCCTCAAGATTCATGAACTGGACATCGCAATGGAGACAGGTAATATTTACGGATGAAAAACGGTTTTGTGTGGACGGTCCAGATGGGTTCTCTTACTATTATCATGATATTAGGAAGGAACCTATGTACCTGTCACGCCATCACTCCCGAATAGGTTCCGTTATGGTATGGGGAGTATTTATCCTCTTTCATACTTTTCTGAAATATTTTTCAGCGAAAACATTATGTAAAACGGTAAAATCGTCCCTGAACCTAAGCAATTGTCGCACTGAAAATTGACTCTTTGAATTAAATCAATTACTGTAATTTAAGGAAAATGTCCTGTGGGGATTCAGTCCATTCATTTTGTTTGTGATATTTAATACTTCCAAAAATAACATTTCTTGAACAGGTAAGGTCTTATTTTACCGCTTCATGGAAGGAAATATGAGTGAACCTAAGCATTTGTCGCGCAGTGTATGTATACTTTTTATATGGTCGGAGATGCTTCCTTCAATGCGTTACAAACTTCATGACAAAGTTAATATACCCTTTCACTCTATGAGCGAAGGGTATAAAAACATGTTTGTACTAATACCACCTCAAAATATGTCTACTTAAAAACGTTCCCAGTATATCTACAAAAATTATATAAATGCTTTTATTATTTAAAAATGCTAGCTTAGAATTGGTGGAATAACTTTACAGATAAAAATTAATTTTTTTCTAAAAAATAAAAAAAAAATCTCAGTAGGTCCAGCCAGACCTATTGGGTATAGAATATGTATACAGGGTGTCCCGCATTGGGTGGTCAATACTGCAAGGGTTGATAGCGCAACTTGTTTCAGCAAGAAAATTATCAATACAATCGGAATTTTTTTTACCGTTACCTTGTTATCGCTCTTTTTGTGAAAGTCATCAAAAATCGTGACTTGTCACGCAAAATCGTAATTTGCAGCACTCCTGATGACTTAATCCAAGATTTGATTTCAGTTTCAGAAACTACATAAAATTTCACAAAAACTGAAGTTTTTCCTGTTGCCAACATTATCGGCACTTTCAAGATACAGTTACTCAAACTTAATAGAAATTTTAAAATAGATTTTTCATCGAAAATTCAAACAGTAATTTCATAACGGTGCTTTATACGTACAACTCTGCAAAGTTGATAGAAGTTGCCTCAACATGTTGGCTTTCCCAATGCGGGACACCCTGTATTGTAGTAGGTGCCGACAGAAGGGTTAAACAAGAGGCTTGCAAGCTCCAGTCGGCGTGCTGCAGGAAATTGTAATACGCCACCTTTCACCACTTTAAATTAAAAAAAAAAAATCATCATTACTCTGCACTAACGATTCCCCGCAGGGGGGTCTAGGTCCTTGTGACGTCAGTCAAAAAGGCTGTGTAGTGGGACAGAGCTCTTTGGTGAGTTGCGACACTACGTACCTAGCGGCGCAGGGAGGCCCCTGGTATGGTTTATACGCCATGGCGTGGATCTGTACAAAGACCATTCGGGCGATAACGTTCCCGAGCTCCCTAGTTATGTACGGGTAGCTCTTGGCCTGACCGACCTTCTCCCATGACTTACGGGAGTGAAGTCATATAAAGGCCGAGCATGATAAACGGTGTTCCCTGGTGGGGGGTTCACCATACGGTTAATCGTGTGAGCTTCAGGATGTGGGTGGTAATTTCGCGTGGCATCCTGATGCGAATGACCTTCTTGAAAGAGGTCAGTTTGTGCAGAAGAATCGTATGATTGTTGCGTTTTTGCGGATCAATCGTTCGATTTTTCCGTTTTTCTGCCAATTTGGGAAGGTCATTTAGGGATTTTGTTTGTCGGTTGACGAGGAGTTCACTTTCGTGTTTGGTGAAGTGCGGACGTTCCCGCCGCCGCCCGCGCCGGTGGTCACTGGTGTATCCGATATTAAGTTCTATTAAATTGAACCGAATTTATATTTTTTTCACCATCGGTCGTTCATTTCGGATCTTAGTTTTGATGCAAGTGAAACCGGCCGGCATATCAGTTTCTGACCGTGAAAATTTTCTTTTTGAACGAAATTGCTTTCTGTCCTTTGGTCGTTCGTTTTAAAGATACGTTTTATTCAAATGAGGCCGGCATACCAGTTTCTCACTGTGGAAGATTGAGTTTGGTGAATTTGATCCACACCCATCGGCCAGTTGTTCCTGTGATCCGGGGCGAAGTTTCGAAGTGTTAGTGGCACTCCCGAAGGAAGTCCGTAATCAACCTCAGATTTACATTTGTGCACCCGTTTTTGTACTCGTTGGCGAAAGTTCGATCTGTTAGTGGCACTCCTACAGGAAGTCCTGTCC
Organism: Microchrysa polita; assembly: GCA_949715475.1. Lineage (NCBI taxonomy): Eukaryota > Metazoa > Arthropoda > Insecta > Diptera > Stratiomyidae > Microchrysa > Microchrysa polita. Next base: position 55,029,892 of record OX454417.1, read on the forward strand.
TGGTGCGAAATTGCGTTGTGCTTGTGCCATTCCCGAAGGAAATCCGCAACCAACATCAGCCTCTGTGTGGCAGTTTAGCATCCTTTGACGAATTTTGGGGTATCAAAAATATACCCGTCAGCGATTTATGCATCATTTACATACCCTTCGGCAATTTGTGCATTATCTATATTCCCGTCGGCAATTTGTGCATCATTTATATCCCCGTCGGCAATTTGTGCATCATCTATATCCCTGTCCGCAATTTTTGTCTAACTTGATCATCTTTTCATCGGATTTGCTCAATTCCTCGATCCGAATCGGTCAACGAATTTGAAAATGTCGTGTAATAATAATCTCAAGTCACGTCCTAGCTCTTGCTCACAAATTTTCCCTTCCGGATTTTCTTTTGTATGTATGTTTATACAGTTTTGTTCACTTTCTTCTTTACACATTGTATTCGCGATTAATTTATCTTTGATTTAATTTTTTTGTGTCAATTCTGCTGTGTACCTAGTTGTTAACAAAAAGTTCCAACCTTGAAGCATGTAACGGCCGTTTCAATGCAACGTGGGGTGAGTACTCTTAATTATTTTCTTTGGTATTTTTTTTCTTTTGAGTATAAATATTATTATGGCATTCTTGACTTAATTATCGATGAAATCAGATCAGAACTCGTTGTATTAGTATTACACACGCTCTAAAGCTAATAAATATGTGGTAATTAAATCCTAACTGAATCTTTTCCTTAAGGAAGTTCATTCCCTTTACAGGACGGAAAAGTAGGTGCACCCGAACCAGTGTTTTTTTGGAGATCTTTACACTTAATGGCCACCTGAAGATCGATAGGTTTGTGGTGGGACTAATGGCCTGAATCCATGACATCCGGGTTCCAACACAAGTGCATGAACCTTCGATGGTGATCCATATTCCGCAATTCTCGTTAATATTGCTTCCTTATTGGTATTTTAGGCAAACAATGTGATTATAATGGATTAAAGGCAATGGATCGACAAGAACCCGTCCCACCGCCGAACAGAGCTGCCGGAAACCGTATGCCGCCGCCGATTCCGTTGTCCTCATTTTCAGCTTCCTTCATCTTTGTGGCGTCGAACCTAGTTGACATTACAAAATTTTCCAGGACAAAAACACTCCAGTCGCTCCAGACTATAACGCTGTCAACTTCCCACCTGTTCCTGGCTCTCATTCAATATCAAGTCATCCTGGGAACATCTCAGATACTCATTCACGATCCACTTACAGCTCGGTAACACGGAATGTCAAAATTCCTAACTATTCTAACAACCGCTCTCACAGTATTAGCCAACGTTGTCCTTCAGCAATGAATCATGATCTGTTTTATACAAGTGAAATGCTAGATATTGCTAATTAACTTTTTGTAAGACTTTCCGCTTGCAAATCTCGTAACGACGTGTTCATACTTACTGATCTCGTAATTAAATTTGTCTTCAACTAGAAATACTCTAAGCTGTTTGCTGTGGAACGCCCAAAGTATTCCTAACAAATCTGTCGAAAGTATCAATTTTTGCACGACAAACGATGTGGACATGTTCTTTATATCAGAAACGTGGTTGATGGAAATTGAAAACTTAATCGACCCAAATGATTATATTGTAAGAAACGATAGAATATGCATATGCATATGTTAGAAAATGTATTTACACGCTTACAAAAGTTTCCCACCAAAATAATCGAATCAGTGGCTATTAATTACCATTAATGAAACCAATGTAGAGAGCGTTTTTTTTTTTCAGAGGAACTTAATTGAATGCTGTAAAATTGCGCTTTTTGAAGGATGACCTCAAAATGTTTTTTTTTTTAATATGAAAACTAAATATTTAATTTGCGGTGACTTTAACGCTTGAAGTGCCTCAGAAGTAATAAAGCGGGTAAAATTCCTTTTGATCTTTTCACTCAGTAAAATGTTTCCAAACCTTCGGATGCCCCTACTTTGTTCGACCATTTCTCCACCAAGTGTAATCAATGATCTGTCGTGAATCCACTTGCCGTTTTTTTTTTAATATGAAAACTAAATATTTAATTTGCGGTGACTTTAACGCTTGAAGTGCCTCAGAAGTAATAAAGCGGGTAAAATTCCTTTTGATCTTTTCACTCAGTAAAATGTTTCCAAACCTTCGGATGCCCCTACTTTGTTCGACCATTTCTCCACCAAGTGTAATCAATGATCTGTCGTGAATCCACTTGCCGAGAGCCTTTACTGTTGACGGGAGAACCCTCTTATCCCAAAAATCTCTCTTAAACAATAAAAAAATCTGTTGGAGAACTTATCCCGCAAAGCTGGTATCAGATTAATCTTATCACTTATCTAATCTAATCTTATCTTATCACGTACCTTAACCCTTAAATGCATGGGGTCTGAGCCTTTATTTTAATGAAAGGTCTTGACCAACTATGAACGGATCTGTTCCAGGGATCCACTTTCTTTCTCCGGGTATACCCTACCTCCTCTTCCCGGAAACTGGAATTTCGGGCAGGTTTCATTAAGTATTGAAAACGACCATTTCGTGGAGAACCGTTGTGACTAAGAGAAAAGGCAAAAAGGACTTAATATCTATAGTTTGAGAGTCGGGACCTTTCGATTGACTTCAATTTTACTAAACGTCACCGAAACTCATCCCTTACTGAAAACAACGGTCGCGGTCACGAGTGCATGTGTTTTATATTACCTAAGGAATCGAATTATTTCCCATCATTTGACAGTCTGAGGGGTTGCTTATGAATCCAATGCGTAAATTCATCATATTTTTTTTTTCACATATTCTTTTGAGCTCTTAGAAGTATTCGCTTCTCCATGAGCATCTAATTTCACCTTCAATGGAGTTCTTATAGCAATACTTCTGAACATTAACTTTGATTACAAGTTCAGTCCAAACACCTTTCTAAGAAGTAAATTATCTGCAATTTTCAAGTTCTGCTACTTCCGAAAACGCCGGAAACCAACGTCTGTTAAAAAAAACTGTACAGCTACCATGAATGCGCGACTGATCTACTTTCACCTTAAACTAGTGACGAAGGGCGGTAACTCGACTACTGCCCCAGGGGCGCTACAGAGGGTATATCCGGCGCTGCTTAGAAACACATGTTTCCGAGGATCATGTTAAAATAAAACTAGGGGACTTCGCCACCGTCCGATTTGATCCATTCTTACATATGTTTTGTGTCATCAATAGGAATACATTTGTGTGAAATTAAGTTGGAATTTGTGCACAGTTAAAAAAGTTTTTCTTAGAAGAACCAAATTTAGGGGTTGGGTTTGTATTGCAGCCCCATGACCCCATCTTTGCATCCCATCCATTTTTCCATATTGTTTGTGATATCCATAGGGATCCATCTATGTTAAGTTTGGTTAAGATTGGTCCATAAATAAAAGAAGTTTTTCTTAGAAGAACTTAAATTGGGGGGCTAGGTTTGTATGGCAGCCCCATGACCCAGTAATCCAACTTCAGTAATTGAAGCATACAAAGAGCCTGCAATAATAAGAAGCACGTGTGCAATTCGATTTCAGCTTTCTAGCTTTATTACCCGCCGAGTAAAACGCATCGCAACAGACAGACAGACAGACGGACATCGCCCAATCGACTCCCCAAGTCATGCTGATCATATATGTTTACTTCTTATATGGTCGGAGATGCTTCTTTCAATGCGTTACAAACTTCAAGACAAAGTTAATATACCCTTTCACTCTATGAGCGAAGGGTATGAAAAGAAAACAATAGTTTCGAAACGCTTGAGATCTCCTCTTGTAACCCTAACTTGCAGGCTTCCGCTACAAATTCTGATGTGACATATCTTTTCTCTTATGTTGGCGACAAATCACTTCAATCGACCAAAGGAATTTTTCATTCCTCGGGAAAGCATAGACGGTGGTAACTAGGGTGTTACGAAAATAAATAATCCTGGCAACAGATCCCCACCTCCACCGAAAATCTATCTACACACAGAAAAATAAAGTATGAAAACAAAAGTTTTTAATTTAAAATCAAGCTTTTTTTCTCTTAAATTTTGCGCAAAATGGAACAATGTTTAAATTAAATAGGCAGACTCTTTATTTTTAAAACGTGTAAAAAGATTTATAATAAAATAGGTGTCTTTTTGAATTAAGAAACTAAACTTTTGAAATCAAGACATATCGTCATTTTGAAACAAGATGTTGTTTTCTAAATTTAAAATGCAAGACCCTTACATTTTGGATCCAATTTGGATCAAAAATAATATCATTTTGAAACAAAAAGTTACATTCATTGAATCAAAATACAAATGCATTTAAAATTTAGGGTTAGGGTTATCATTCGTTTGTAGCTGCTCATATCCTGAAACTGTTTAAGTCCGAGTGCAAATAAAAAAAATTCCGATTTAGTGAAAAATAATGTTTATTCGACAAAAATTTTAGAACACTTGCTTTCTTTAATTAAAGATGAAATATAATTTTGTATTGTTATCAATTCGGTATCAAAAGCATCTAATTTTCTGAAAATAGATCGTCAAACTATAATTCAATTTGTTAACTGCAAAGAAGTTTACTTAGTTTCTTGGCTAATTTGAGACACCGAAGTTGATTTGCTCGATTCCTCAAACGATGAGTTCAGCCATTCTGTTATTACAGTAATCGTGGATGCTTCATGCAAATCAAAAGGCAACTCCTATAGAAAAGAATATTTACTATTATGTTTACGTATAAAACCAACTTAAAGGTTTGGATAAACCTCGGGCGGAATGAAAATGCATACTTACTGTCATGGAATATGTATAGCAAATGCTAGGGAATTCCATAAGCTACAATTCGAAACTGGTTCCAACATTTTCTCGGCCATTTTATGTATTATTTTTTTGATTATCCACTCTATCCTATCCACTATTTCGATCCCCACTCATTAGATATTTTTCACGATGAAATGAAAAATTTTGCAAAATCGCAATATCCGTAAGGTTCATCAGCCTTAGCACTTTAAGAGTTATTTCTTCTTTCTTGAGGAATTCGCATGTATCGAATGAAAGTTGCCATTGTTCGAATAAGTGTTCAGCATCACTTTCCCTGTCACACACTGAAACACTGTTCACTATTTCGATAAAAACTCCGGTATCCAGTATGTAATTCGGAATAGCTTCCGACATTTTTCACAGTTTAATAAAAACGAAAATAATAACTCACCAAACAATTACTTTTAAGCACTACGCGTAATACGTGTTTACTGCGACTTTGTGAGTGCGCAATTTGATTGAAAAGATGACGTTGCTTTAATTGACTGCACATTTGAAAACAAGTATTTATCACCGTTTGTTTGTTTCAAACAAAAGTGAATACCTTTTGAAACTAAGTGGCTACATTTTGAGATAAAATGTTTTAACTTTTGAAAAAGAGAATATATGACCCTTTTAGATTAAATTATTTACATATTTTGAATTAAAAGGTGAGCTAAGATCCAACCGATTAAAATCAAAAACTCATACATTTTGAAATGAAACTTTTAAGGTAAAATCAAAAGTTTTTCAATCAATTTAAAAACAAGATAGTGACAATTTAAAATCAAAATGAATTTTTTTTCTCAGTGTATGCTACTGATCCGGAGAATGTCTCGGATGCATCGGGAGCGCTCCTGAACATTTTTGCACGGATCCACGCCATGGTGTATTGCGGTATTACTACTACTCACGATTAACCAATTGAACCCCAGGGGTCCCCTGCTCAGTGGAGGTACATATGGTGGGGCTACTTTCTTTGCGGGAGACTGATCTATACTGATGCATTCGATTTTTTGTTTGGTCCCTGATCAGAAATTGTTTATCGATGTCTTTCTCCTTCGGTGTCTGCAATCATCTCATGTCATAAAAAAAATCGTCTGAGTTGAGCTAGGACCTTGGCGTCGAACCTTGTTCGCTGTTCCTTGAAGATGTTTTCACTTTCTTTTTAACAGTTTTAGAACCCATATTGACTCGACTGTTGCGGAAGAGCAACGCGTTCTCTTCAAGTTCTCAGTTTTCTCCGTTTGCATACTGTCTTCTTGGTAGTTTGAGGAGAATCAGTTTCGTTTGCATCCCGCCTGCGGTTTAACCGGTAGTTCGTCTACACTTTCTCATATGGAATTGTAAGAATCTCGGTAATTGAGGGCACGTATAAATATAAAGTCACCTCAGGGACCACCAGTGGTTCGCAAAACACCGGCTAAGGACCATTGCTTGAAATCTAAATGAAACTACACCACCATTCCAGCATTTCCCAGATGACATTCCATAATTTCTATTATATGGCTTGACCGTTACACGACAATCTCATGATCTATTCTCATTTCGGTTCTAGGCAAATCCGAATAAATTTGAATTCTAAATTAGCCCAAAAGACAAATGAAAAACATTCACCCACAAAAAAAGAAAATGTTAAATTCATCTACGTGCGCTTATTCCGAAATACATATAAATAGGCAACGAGACAATCTTTTTACGCTATGTGAATGCCAATGATTATACGGACGATGACTATGCAAAAGCGAAAAAGTTGAAAATGTCGTCCGAAATTCCAATAGTGAATGTCCTTTTTAGGTTTCCAGCATTTGTGCCTATGTGTAGTACGATGCATACATTTACATATGAGACCGAAAATAAAGCGTGTCTTTCTCCCTAGTGTCCTGTTCAAATAAAAGAGATGTAAATATTGGATAGCCAATCAGTTGCGTGTGCTTGTGTTTTATCTAGATCTGGATAGAAAATGATGTTCGAGTCTCTATTGTGAGATTTTGATAAAATAAGAAAAACTATTTTTCTTCCTTCTAGAAATTTAAAGATTTTTCAGAAAACTCGCGTATCTTTCTTTTTTATTCCTTTCATCAATCACCTTCGTTCAAAGCAATGTGCGAAAAGTACATTTAATTCTCTGTGACAAGATGAAGATTCAGACAATTTCTTCATCATCTCTCTTTTCAAACGAAACAAATTGAGTTGAATTCCAACCGCCATCAAACATGTATGATTCATATGTACCAACAAGAGGCCAATAATAAATTCCCAAGCATTTTCATATATCACATTTCTTGTGGATAGGCTCCACTTTATGCTAAATTATTTCTATCAACAATGCAAATTGTATACGCCTCAAGATTTGATAAAAGTATCACATATTATGTGCGGCCTCGACGCATCCAGGACACCTTTTTGGGTGCTTTCAGCACGGCCAAAGAAAAGATTGACAAAAAAGGAGCATGTCATGTTCGGCATATTTACAACGATATGCGAAGAGGAACTTTTTCAAGTGGCTCTGCAGACAGGACGGAAGTTCTGAAGAAAACTCTTTCAAATATTTACACATTTTTTACTGTATACGTATGTGAGTAAGCTCGTCGGCGATGACAAAAGAAACGACACCATATCCGAATCCGTACAGTTACACGAGAGAGAGAGAGAGAGAGAGTCCTCCGTCTCTCTACACCCCGATGGGATATTTCCTTGGAATATATTCATATGTATATGGTGGTGAATGCTTTTAATATTTAACTTGAAAATTCGCACGAAAGGAATCTCAAATCTCGACAAAAGGACATCTCAAAAAAAAATTTTTTTTTCAAATAGACGAATATGCAAAGAGGCGTATAGTGTGCTAACGTGTGCGTTGTATATGAATTCGGCAGGATTCGATGGCACGACATAAATACAAAAAGTATGGAGATGATATATGAATCAAAGTTGTCTAGTATCATCGTCGACATTTGTTCGGGTTCATGTGTTCTAACCAGGGTGACACAACGACAAAAAGGAATATGCGGTGTGGCTCATCCTTTTTATGGCTCAATTCGTTTTGTTATATACGATGAACCTTTTCTTTGGCTCGGTGCTCGGCCGTATACATAGATTATTATGGGACACAAAAGTGTGCCATTTTGTTTCGGTTTTGTTCAGCGGCTGTGAACTTTTGTTACTTTTTATGCCCGTTGTTCACTTGATTCATGATAAATAAGATGTGGTCTATTGAGATATACAAAGTAATGTAAGCAAATCGGTTTCTGATAGTGGGTTTGTTTGAGATTTTTGATAACAGCCTTGATTTATTTGACTTTTGTAGGATCTGTTAATTTGAAACCTGTATCTCACTGGTCCCCAATATTGCAGCCAAGATTAGTCGTTGAATGAAATCAATTAAAATTCATAGAGCTACTTCTTTTTATTGACGAAAAAGGCTAGTTTCTTCTTCTTAGTTTCCTAAACGGATATCGACGGTGCTTTTTTGTTATTTACATATTTCGGGTGACCGAAATGAGCCGGTAAGGGGAATCCATTTGCTGAGTCAAGTGATGATTACTTGATGTTTTGATTGTCAGGATAAATCAAATATTCTGGCGTAATATGCAAGGCGGTAGATCTCCGAAATGATTAAAACGTAAGCGAAAGTTCCTATATGGACGTTCTGTCCATTTTGCACGAGCGTTTTTAGCACCATGAGCTCAGTCTCTTTGTGTTGAAGCTTCACAAACTTCACAAGTTTAAGGTCGAGTAAACCTTTTCGTGCTCGCAACCAGTGAGCAACGATTACATAAGAAACACATAAGAAACACTTAACAAAGTACACATACGGAGGCTGTAGTAGCTCTGCGCAAATTTAATTATCGCAAGAACCCTTGGAGGTGAAAATACAGTGAAATAAATCCGAGGCTATTTCATCGCGATCATACCAACACCGATATCCACACATTTCTTTCTATGAACAATAACCAGAAACAATGGTAATTCCATTACCATTACTCGAAACTGAAAAAGCAACTGATATGAAATGTACTCATCGAGTTATTTGATTTGAGTACGAATACGTCCATGTCCGATAAAAACTAAAAAAGTCGACTTTTTCAAATGTCCGGGACACCCTGTTAGCTTTGTCCTACCATCGTCTAAGTATTTCGTGCTAAAGACTGTTACGATTCTTCACATTCCTACCAAATTTCATTACAATCCGTTAAGCCGTTCGCGAGTTATTTAGTTCACACATTTTCAAATGTCCGGGACACCCTGTTATCTTTGCCATACCAACTTTTAGTTATTTCGTGCCTGTTACCATTCTACACATTCCTACCAAATTTCTTGACGATCGGTTACGCCGTTCGCGAGTTATTTAGTGAACAGACGATTGATTTGGCGCAACTTAAGGAGACCTTAAGTTTTCAATAGACTTGAAATATTATATTTCAAGGTAGCTACCCTGACTTCAAGTGAGGTTGACTATAGAAAATTTCAAGGGTTCCTTGAGTTTCGCCTTAAATCAAGGATGCATTGACTCGTGAATATATGTAAATGATTTCTATGAAAAAGTATGGAAAATGACATTTAATTTTTTTGAATTTCGGCATCCTTGACTCAAGGTCTCCTTGAGTTAAGGAATGTTCATAAATACGGGCCTAAATGTTTCAAAAACAAAACCGTACTGGTCGTGACATATGTATATATGACTCCATTATTCAAACCTCGAAAAGGTCTAGGTCTCTTATTAAATTCGAGTAATTCGAAAGTGTTGGGAACCTGCACCGGAACGTACCCGTTTTGAGGGTATGCATCATTCGATAAGTTCAACAGAAGACTCATATTAAAACCCAAACACTGCGGCAATAGTAATTCCCTGCTAATATGAAATGAAGATGGGACACTTATCAGGATCTGCATGCCAACAACTCATCCATTATACAGGGTGGTGTCCGGAAACTGCCGCATAAACGCAACGGATTGTGATTCCTCATGTGATTTCCAACAAAAAATTGTACTGAACATTCCTCCTTAGCTTTGGCTGCCACAGGTATTTGAAGATTTTTGAAAAAATCATTTTCTTGTACGACTAACAGTTCAATATCTCACAAGCTAGATTAGCTAGAATAGCAAAATAAGATGATTATTACAGCCGAAAAATTTACCTAAAAAATGTAACTAACAGCACTAAAATCGGATAAGAGATTTGGTTTTACAGAACTTCAAAGTCATTATACCCTTCGCTTATTAAGCGAAAAGGGTATATTAACTTTGTCATGAAGTTTGTAACGCATTGAAGGAAGCATCTCCGACCATATAAAATATGTATATATATGATCAGCGTGACGAGCTGAGTCGATTGGACGGTGTCCGTCTGTCCGTCTGTCTGTCTGTCTGTCTGTTGCGACGCGTTTTGCTCAGCCAGTTTAAAAGCTATGGAGCTGAAATTTTGCACACATGCTTCTTTTTGTTGCAGGCAGTTTGTATGTTTGAATCGGTAAAATCCGACAAGGGGGTCGTGGGGCTGTCATACAAACCTACTCCCCAAAATTAGGTTCTTCTTAGAAAAACTTTTTTATTTATGCACCAAATTCAATCAAATTCGACACACATATGTTTCCGTTAATGACACACAACATATGTAAAAATCGACCAAATCGGACAATGGGGTCGTGGGGCTGCCATACAAACCTAGTCCCCCAAATTAGGTTCTTCTAAGAAAAACTTTTTCATTTTCTCATCGATTGCAATCAAATTTCGTGCAAATGTGTTTCTAGTGACACGACAAAACATATGTTAAAATGGACTAAATCGGACCATGGGGTCATGGGGCTGTCATACAAACCTAACGCCCCAAATTAAGTTCTTCTAAGAAAATTTTTTTTATTTATACACCAATTTCAACGAAACTTCACACAAATGTTCTATTGATGACACAAAACATATATATTAATAGATGGAGTCGGACCATGTGGGGCCACCATACAAACCTATCCCCCCAAATCAAATTTCTCTAAGAAAAACGTTTTTATTTGTACACGAATTTCAACCAAACCTCATGGAAATGCATTTTTATTGATGTTACAAAACATATGCAAAAATGAATTAAATCGGACCATTGGGGTCATGAGGCTGGCATATAAACCCAACCCCTAAATTAGGTTCTTTGAACAAAAACTTTTTTTTGCCCACCAATTTCAACCAAATCTCATAGAAATATGTTTTAATTGATACCACAAACATACATACATCCCCCCTTTTGGTTCTTCTAAAAAAACCCACGACCCCCGCTTCTCCAATAAATCTTGGCCACGGAACTTATGTGAAAATTCAAGGTAAAGCGTGGAAGCGGGGAGAATTAAACACAAGTCATAGGAACGCCCGAAAAAACTTTTAGCCCGAAGGGAGCGAAGGGTATTCAAATTTCGGCCGCGCCCGAAATTAGCCTCGGTCTCTTTTTTTTTTTAGATTTGACCCAAAAACAAAATGTTTTTCCATCTCAATTTACTCCTACTGCCAAAGTGAGGTAATCGTACGATTCTTTTAAAACGATATATTCTTTCATACATCATTATACCCTTCGCTCATAGAGTGAAAGGGTATATTAACTTTGTCATGAAGTTTGTAACGCATTGAAGGAAGCATCTCCGACTATATAAAAAGTATACATATATGATCAGCATGACTTGGGGAGTCGATTGAGCGATGTCCGTCTGTCTGTTGCGACGCGTTTTACTCGGCCAATTTAAAAGCTATGAAGCTGAAATTTTGCACGAATGCTTCTTTTTGCTGCAGGCAGTTTGTATGTTTGAATCGGTAAAATCGGACAATGGGGTCATGGGGCTGTCATACAAACCCAACTCACCAAATTAGGTTCTTCTAAGAAAACCTTTTTTATTTGTGTACCAATTTCAACCAAATTTCACACAAATGTGTTTCTATTGATGACACAAAACATAAGTAAGATTGGATCAAATCGGACCATGGGGTCATGGGTCTGCCATACAAATGTAACTCCCCAAATTAGGTTCTTCTAAGAAAAACTTTTTTATTTGTGCATCAATTTCAAACAAATTCCACATTAATGTATTTCTATAGATGACACAAAACATATGTAATATTGGATCAAATCGGACTAAGGAGTCATGTGGCTGCCATACAAACCTAACCCCAAAATTAGGTTCTTCTAAGGAAAACTTTTTTGTTTGTGCATTAATTTCAACCAAATTTCACACAAATTAATTTCTTTTGATCACAACAAAACATATGTAAGAATGGATCAAATTGGACAATGGGGTGATAGGGCTGCCATACAGACCCAACCCCCCATTTTGGTTCTTCTAAGAAACATTTTCTACACCAATTTCACAAAACCTTGAATTAATGTGTCTTTACTAAAGCAACAAAGAAGTTCAAAACGAATAGAATCGTAGTGTGGGGTCATGCTCCCGCAACCCAATAAAATTTTAAATATTTTTATTTGCTCACTTATTTCCACCAAGCCCAAAACTTTTGTCAAGACGGAAGAAAAAGAATGAGGAGGGGGATTAAATGCAAGTGATAGGTACGCCCGAAAAGAACTTTTAGCCCAAAGAGAGCGAAGGGTATCAAAATTTCGGCCGCGTCCGAAATTAGCTTCGCCCCTCCGGGAGTTGGCGAGTGTAGCGAGCAGGGGAAGAAGCCCCCTAGTTTTATTCTAGCTTCGTTATTTCTAACTGTTTTAATGCCTTAAGTGCAGAAAACTAGGGTTAATTTTGGATATAATTTGAATAAATTTTACCAAATTGCAGATCTTTCGGAGCAGTTCGAATTTAATTGAATTGAAATCGAGCTAAAATTAACCCTAGTTTTCTGCAGTTAAGGCACTAAAACTATTTGAAATAACGAAGCTAAAGAATCGTACGAGCACCTCACCTTGACAGAAGTTGGAGAAAATTGAGATGGAAAAATATATTGTTTTTGGGTCAAATCACGAATATTTGACTTTGAACTGACTGTAAAAACCAAACGTCTTATCCGATTTTAGTGCGGTTAGTTTTAGTTTTTAGGTAAATTTGTTGGCTATAATAATTATGTTATTTTGCTAATCTAGGTGGTCTAGCTTTTGATATATTGAAGTTTTAGTCGTACAAGAAAGTGTTTTTTTTTTCCAAAAATTTTCAAATGCCTGTGGGAGCTAAAGGGTTAAGCTAAGGGGGTATGTTCCGTACAACTTTTTTGCTGGAAATCACATGAGGAATCAAAATCCGGTGCGTTTATACGGCAGTTTGTGGACACCCTGTATAGTTCCATACAAACGGTCCAACAATCAGTTATACACCAGATTCCTCGCTTAAAATCAGATTATATGCCCACGGAACTGTGCATACGTAAGAACTTCGCTCAGTAAATCTCAGGCAGGATAGCAGCCCGTGTGTGTATCTCAGGAGCAACAAATCGTTCACTGTTTGTTTTAGAACCGTACCGTTGCACCTTACCCCAGGATTTCAGCTCTGATGGGCATTTGACCCGTTTGTGGGCTGAGTTGGAGCCCTCTTTAGTCTATGATCAAGAACTAGTTTTCGAGCCATAACCTCAGGTGCTAGACTGAGCATGTAGGGTTGCGTCAAACTAAGGAAATGGTTTGTCTGATATGTGGGATTCCTACGGGTTCATTCCGGTTTCCGATAAGAATCCCGTTGAATGTTTAAAGAATATCATACTGGCGCTGCCCATGACAAACTAAAGGAGCGCCTTCTTGAATAACATACCTCCTAAAGTTAGAGAGCCCACATGCTGGAAGAGCTTGCCCCAGTTGTTATTTCAACGAAGGTCCTGCACAGCCTCGCGAAAGAAAAAGAATAATTTTTGGAAAAGAAACTGAGGTGGCATTTTGTATGGCAATAGACGACAGCTTAAGTTTGAGCTCTTTTGATTCTGTTACAAATAATTCATTCTGGTCTTCCTTAATCATAAACGCTCCAGAGCTAGCTCCAGTTATTCTTCTTCGCTTTCGATGGCTCTGCATTGTCAAACGTTTACGCTTAAAATAAATGAATGATGTTTCATGGTAAGTTGCAACACGCTTCTTGAGCTAGTCGGTATTTGCCTCCAGGCTCATTACGGCAAGGGTACTGATACGAGGCTGAAACCCATTCTGCAAACTCCGTGAGGATCATCCTTGCTTATAGAAAGAATATGATATTGGAATTCTGTCAAACCTAGCAGTAACCGGGTTTTTGAAGGTGTGTCACGTGAAGCTTTGAGGGAATTGATCAAAAATATTTATTGCTAGTGCTGGTAATTTTTACCGTAAGGGGAAGATAAAGGTTGAAAGGCTCCGGCCGATTCCTATATTCTCTTCAGTTGTGGCATAACTGCGGACCCTTATAGCTATGCAGGAGGAGTTTCATAGGGTGAACGGCTTCGGCCAGTTCCTATGTCTATCTACGGTGCGTTACTTTCCCGCATTATTCGAGTAACCGTTGCGCCTGAGTGCTGTATTCATCCTTTACTCAATGATTAAACCCTATCATGGTTTAGCGATGTGCCGACAACTCATCCTAAGAAAAAACTTCAAGTCCAGAAACCTGAAACAAAAGCCTCGGATTGGACGGATACAATAGAACGACGACCCCGCAAACGAACAACTGATTAGTCTTTCGGATCTTGGAATGTACGCTCCCTGAATAGACCGGCGGCCTTAAGGGCCCTCCTGGATCATGTAGACCAATACAAGCTGAGCATAGTTGCAATCCAGGAAACTAAATGGCTCAAAAGCGAGGTTAACGACCTCATATCACACACTATTTTTACGAGTGGTAAAGAGGAGGTCAACAGGGAGTTTGGAGTAGCTTTCATCGTGAGTAAGCAGCTCAAGGACCACGTTATCGGCTTCATACCCATAAACAAGCGGATATGTGCGATCCGCATCAAGACCCGTTTCGCTAATCTCTGGCTCATTAATGCGCATGTCCCTACAGAAGTAAAACAAGACGTAATTAAGGACAATTTCTACAACCCCCTAGAAACACTCTTCGACTAACTTCCCTCAAACGACGTCAAGCTGCTACTAGGAGACTTTAACGCCAAAGTCGGAAACGAAAGCTGGCATAGGGGAACTACTGGAGGTCACAGCCTCCACGACGAAAACAACAACAAAGGTCAGCGACATGCAATCCAGGAAACTAAATGGCTCAAAATTCATCATCATCATCAATGTGGCACGATAGCCCGACGTCGGGCCTTGGCCGCCTGAATCGTTGACCTCCAATTGTCGCGGTTACGCGACCTTGTCCTCCAGTTTCGGAAGCCCAGCAGCTGGTGGGCGTCTTCACCTACGGAGTTCTCCCAGCGAGCTCTCGGTCGTCCACGCAACCTCGCTCCGTCAATTCGTTGTGCGTTTATCACTTTATTTGGCATGCGATTATCGTCCATCCGGTGAACATGCCCCGCCCGTTGCAAAAGTTGAAGCTTCACGATTTTCGATACTTCCACCTCATCGTACAATATACAACTCATCTGGGGCCCTATCATGTAATTCGAAACGAAAACGAAAGTGCCGACACTTTCGTATTCGATTCGAAAGCAATTTGGTATCATGTAACTCGTTCGTTTCGAGTAATTGGTATTGCCTCATGAATTAGGCCAAATTCCCTTCATGTACTAGAATGAATCGACTAACGTAGTAGACCATGTCATATGACACAAAGTCAAATTTAATGTTTTTCTGTTTCAGATTACTTAGTGTTTCGGTGTAAAAAAGAAGTTAAATTACATTATAAAATATAGCATTTTTGTCGTATTCAATTAAAAAAAGTGAAATAGTGACGGAAAAAAGATGGGAAATTGTTCGAGTCGCAATTGGGATTCGAACACGCGCTCGAATTTAGTGTATCGGGTCAGACGGGAGACGACGCGCCCCCCATCGTCACGACGAAAATTTAGGATGTGCGAACAAATTGATTAACTTCGTTAAAGCATTTAGATGCGATTTTTTAAATTGTGGATTTTTGTATTATAATAATTCAAACGAAAAATGTAAAATTATATATGTGTTTTTTAACTCTGTAAATAAAGTGTACCTAAATATTCATATACAAAAACTTTTGTTTTTAACAAAAAATCTTTAAATTTCATCTGCATTCTGAAAAGAAATCCATTTTTTTCTAAACCGAAGATGTTCAATTCATCTTGTCCTCCTTGGTAGCTTAAAAATTGAGCGACGATTCCGGGAATACAAATTTTTTCTATTCATCTTTACAAAATATGAAAATGCATTATTTTAAGGAAAACTCATAGTCTTTGTCTTAAGAAGTCCGTTACACTAATTTGTGTGCTAAAGACTCAACCTTCGATTAGAATAAACACATAAACGATTGCTTTTCGAGAGTACCCTACCTTTCGAATGCATTTTCGATCCAATCGTCCATATTCTCGAACGCTTTCGAATTACATGATAGGGGATTTTCGAATCGTATGCTCGAAAGACGAAAGTCCTATTACTTTCGAATAGAAGCTATTCGTTTTCGAGTTACATGATACCACTTTAGCCATTTTGAAAACAATTCCTTTCGAATCGAATTACAT
This sequence comes from Microchrysa polita, assembly GCA_949715475.1. Lineage (NCBI taxonomy): Eukaryota > Metazoa > Arthropoda > Insecta > Diptera > Stratiomyidae > Microchrysa > Microchrysa polita. The sequence goes on from OX454417.1 coordinate 55,046,194, forward strand.
GATAGGGCCCCTGATCTCCCTCGCGAACGGCCTCGAAAATTCGCCGAAGGACCTTTCGTTCGAATCGGTCTAGCAAAATTTCGGAGGCATGGATGAGGGTCCATGTTTCGCAGCCATAACATAGCACGGGTCGGATGATCGTTTTGTACACGCGGAGCTTCGTGTTCCTGTGCGCAAGTTTCGAATTAATTATAGGGAGGACCGAGAAATATGTCTTATTGGCAAGTTGTATCCGTCGCTTAATTTCGTCGGTTTCGAGCGAGATTAACGACCTCAAATCGAACACTATTTTTACGAGTGGTAAAGAGGAGGTCAACAGGGAGTTTGGAGTAGCTTTCATCGTGAGTAAGCAGCTCAAGGACCACGTTATCGGCTTCAAACCCATAAACCAGCGGATATATGCGAAAAACTGACGCACATGCTTGATAACACCAACAATTTAGGCATCCATGAGTTCTGGGAGGAGCTCAAAGGAGTCGCAGAAGAGGCCGTCGGCTATAAAGGTCGGCGCAGACGAACAGACTGGTTCGACGACGAATGCAGGGCCTTGATTGAGGCGAAAAATGAAGCCTATCGCCAATACACACAACGCGCATCCCGATCTAATAGGTAAATTAGACGTAAGAAACGCAAACATTTTGACGAGCAGTTACAGCAAATAAACCAAAGATTAGCCAGTAAGAACATTAGACAGGCGTACAAACTCATAAATAATATCAAGAACGGATATCAACTGAGGATAAGCCTATGTAAGGACAAGGATGGTAACATCATCAGCGACATCGAAAGCGTAAACAAACGATGGGCCTCGCATTTTGAATAGCTCCTCAATGCACCATCAACATACCCCACGGAGCCAGCTCTTGAGCAGTTAGCCGAACCAGCCCCTTCCGGTTTTACCCCCAACAGTAGAGGAGGTGAGTCTCGCCATGCAGTCACTTCAAAGTAATAAAGCGCCCGGCGCTGACGAAATCCCAGAAAAACTGCTGAAGCATGGTGGAACGTGCCTGACCAACGCTATACATGTGCTACTGCTGAAAATATGGAACGACGAGATAATCCCCGAAGATTGGCGCAAAAGCATAATTTGCCCAATGCACAAAAAGGGTGACAAGCTGAAGTGTGAGAATTACAGGGGCATATCATTAGCTTCTACGACCTATAATATTTTATCGAAAATTCTGGAAAAGAGAATCAATCCGTACGCAGAACGAATCATTGGCGAGTATCAAGGCGGCTTCAAACCTGGTGATTCAATGACCGATCAGCTTTTCACAGTGAAGCTACTATACTCCAAAAGTGCTGGGAATATAACATCGACCTTAGAGTAGGTATTAATAGAAAGAGAGGGCGAAAGTTAGGAACTCCATACAAAGTGACAACTCAAAAATATGCCGAAACTAAGTATAGATAAAGGCCCTGGTCCTGACTTAATCCCTCCCTATTTTTTGAAGCGGTGTTTGGATCAATTGCTTGTTCGCCTTTGTCTTATTTTCAATAACTCCCTTCAATCAGGCGTCTTTCCTTCTTATTGGAAATATTCCCACATCACTCCAATTCATAAGAACGGTGATAAACGGTTAGTCGATAACTATCGAGGTATTGCAATTCTATCGGCTATCCATAAGTCATTTGAGAAAATCGTTTGTGACATTGACCCGCTTTTGAATGAAGAACAACAAAACAACATGGATTCCGCAAAGGAAGATCGACCACAACCAACCTCATAATCCTAGTTTCCGAGGTTCTCTGTGAAATGGAAAAGGGGAATCAAGTTGACGCAGTTTATACTGACTTTAGTAAGGCCTTCGATAGAGTTGACCACAAAATTCTAATTGAAAAATTACACAAATTTGGGATATCTGGGTCCATTTTGAGTTGGCTCGGCTCGTACCTTGTCAATGGTATCAAATTCGTGAAATTTCAAGGTTGTATATCCAAGAGTATATCCGTATCCTCTGGTGTACCACAGGGCAGCCACTTGGGTCCCCTACTCTTCAACATTTTTATTTCCGACCTATCACAGTCTTTGTCTGATATTCCTCATCTTCTCTATGCCGATGACTTTAAACTGTACCATACCATACAAACAGATTCTGATGTAACATTTCTTCAACTGAAGCTTAAATCCCTCGAAGAATGGTGCAGTCCAATTTATACCTTATCGTTAATAAGTGCCAAGTAATGAGTTTCTCCCGTAAAAGCGAAATTATAACGCATTCTTACCAGCTGCATAACGATGAACTGAATCGAGTCGACCATATCAAAGACTTAGTTGTAGTCTTAGACTTCAAACTATGCTTCAATTTACAATATGACAGGGCCTTGTCCACAGCTAATAAGCAACTCGGTTTCATTAAAAGACGGGCTAAAGAATTTCAGAATCTCTGGGTTACTAAATCTTTATACTCGAGTCTTGTGCGATCCCTTCTTGAATATGCTTGCCATATCGGGAACCCAGTACATGAAATACACAGCAACAGGTTTGAGTCAATTCAAAAACAATTTCTCCTTTTCACACTAAGGAATCAATTTAACCCTGCCGATTTCCGTAATCTGCCTTCTTATGAATACAGATTAGGCCTTTTAAATTTAATGACACTTGCTTCCCGAAGAACGCTACTCAGTGCATGTTTCACCTTTGACGTGATTAGCGGCGCAGCTAATATCAATACCCTATCTGAGAAAAAGGCTTTCAACGATCAATTGAGACGGACCAGGCATACTGCTCTCCTAAAAGTGTCTTAACATCGAACCGGTTATGGCTACAACGAACCTATAAATAGGTGCTATCGAGTTTTCAACTCAATTGGCATACATTATTCTCCTGGGATATCTAAATTCACGTTTAAACATAAACATAAAAGCCCTCAATTCCTCCTAGAATCCCATTCCCTCAATCTATCTCTCTTTGTAAATTAAGTGAAATGTATGTACCTAATTGTAATTCTTAAATATTGTTACCTTGCTTGGTTAAATAAATAAATAAATAAATAACGAGACCGAGGCTAATTTCGGGCGGGGCCGAAATTTGGATACCCTTCGCTCCCCTCGGGCTAAAAGTTTTTTCGGGCGTACCTATGACTTGTGTTCACTCCTCCCCGCTTCCATGCTTTTGAATTTTCACATAAGTGCCGTGTCGAAGATTTATTGGGAGAAGCGGGGCACGTGGGAACGAGAAAGAGGAAGGAGGGTTGTATGGCAGCCCTATGAACGCATGACCTTTCCATCAATTTTTACGAATGTTTGTGGCATCAATTAAAACACATTTCTATGAGATTTGGTTGAAATTGGTGGACAAATAAAAAAGTTTTTCTTCGAAGAACCTAATTAGGGGGTTGGGTTTATATGCCAGCCCCATGATCCCATGGTCCGATTTAATTCATTTTTGCATATGTTCATCAATCAAAACACATTTCCATGAGGTCTGGATGAAATTTGTGTATACAAATAAAAAAGTATTTTTTGAAGAACCTAATTTTGGGGGTTAAGTTTGTATGGTAGCCCCACGACCCCCGACAGTCCGATTTCATTTATTTTCGCGTTTGTTATGTGGCATCAATAGAAATATAATTTTCTGAGGTTTGATTGAAATTGGTGTGCAAATAAAAAAGTTTTTCTTCGAAAAATTTGATTTGGGGGGCTAGGTTTGTATGGTAGCCCCATGACCACATGGTCCATCTGTTTATACATATGTTTTGTGTCATCAATAGAAACACATTTGTGTGAAGTTTGGTTGAAATTGGTGTGTAAAAAAAATTTCTTAGCAGAACTTAATTTGGGGAGCTAGATTTGTATGACAGCCCCATGACCCCATGGTCCGATTTGGTCCATTTTTACATATGTTTTGTGGTATCATTAGAAATACATTTGTGCGAAATTTTATTGAAATCGATGAGAAAATAAAAAAGTTTGTCTTAGAAGAACCTAATTTGGGGGACTAGGTTTGTGTGGCAGCCCCACGACCCCATTGTTCGATTTTGTCGATTTTTACATATGTCGTGTGTCACCAATCAAAACATATTTGTGTGAAATTAGATTGAAATTGGTGCATAAATAAAAAAGTTTTTCAAAGAAGAACCTAATTTTGGGGGATAGGTTTGTATGGCAGCCCCACGACCCCCTTGTCGGATTTTAGCGATTCAAACATACAAACTGCCTGCAGCAAAAAGAAGCATGTGTGCAAAGTTTCAGCTCCATAGCTTTTAAACTGGCCGAGTAAAACGCGTCGCAACAGACAGACAGACAGACAGACGGACAGACGGACAGACGGACAGACGGACAGACGGACATCGTCCAATAGACTCAGCTCGTCACGCTGATCATATATATACATATTTTATATGGTCGGAGATGCTTCCTTCAATGCGTTACAAACTTCATGACAAAGTTAATATACCCTTTTCGCTTAATAAGCGAAGGGTATAAAAAAATCTAATACATGAGAGAGCAAGCATCTAACAGTAAAGTATTTATTGTATCAAAAATGTGCGTTTGGTTGAATTCGTCTTCTTCTTCTTCATCATCTTTGTGGGTTGTCAAAGCATGGAACTTTGTTTGAATTGAGATGTACTGTTACTCTACTTGTGCCAAATCGCTTTGTTTCACCAGTATTTTTCTCTCCCTTGAATTTGCGCTTTCGGCACACTTTTTAAGTAACATTTCCACTCCTTCTATTAATACCTGTTCTAAGACACCGACGTATACGGTATACCAAATCTTTGTCGACTTCAAGCAGGCATACGGACAGTATCGATCGAAGTATACTGGACAACATTTCGCTGCATTTTGGTATACCGGCAAAGTTAGTGCGAGTCCCAAGGATGACGATGACTAATACCGTCTCGCAGATCAGAGTGCAGAACCGACTCACTGACCTATTTGAAACTCGTACTGGACTCAAGCAGGGCGATAGGCTGGCGCCGACGTTCTTCAACCTTGCTTTGGAGTATCTAATTCGAGCCATAAGTATGGACAGCAACGGAACGCTACTCTTCAAGTCGACCCAATTAGTAGCGTACGCCAACGACATCAACATCATGTCTGGAAGATTGGGTGATGCTGAAAGCCTTCTGCATGACCTCAATAACGCCGCGAAGGAAGTTGGACTACATATCAACGAAAGCAAGACAAAGGCCATTATGCAATCAAAAACAAGGACGCCAGCAAACATCCCAGTGGGGGACCTTAATATCGTTTATGTAAACAATTTCAACTATCTGGGTTGTAACTTATCAAAGGATGCCAATGAAACCGACGATAATTAAGCGACGGATACAACTAGCCAATAAGACCTATTTCTCGGTCCTCCCTATAATTAATTCGAAACTTACGCACAGGAACACGAAGCCCCGTGTGTAAAAAATGATCATCCAGCCCGTGCTATGTTATTATGGCTGCGAAACATGGACCCTCATCCATGCCTCCGAAATTTTGCTAGACCGATTCGAACGAAAGGTCCTTCGGCGAATTTTCGAGGCCGTTCGCGAGCGAGATCAGATGAGTTGTATATTGTACGATGAGGTGGAAGTATCGAAAATCGTGAAGCTTCAACTTTTGCAACGGGCGGGGCATGTTCACCGGATGGACGATAATCGCATGCCAAATAAAGTGATAAACGCACAACGAATTGACGGAGCGAGGTTGCGTGGACGACCGAGAGCTCGCTGGGAGTACTTCGTAGGCGAGGACGCCCACCAGCTGCTGGGTTTCCGAAGCTTGAAGACAAGGTCACGTAACCGCGACAATTGGAGGTCAACGACTCAGACGGCCAAGGCCCGAGGTCGGGCTAACTGGAATTTACAACAATCGGCAGGACCTGATTTCCCATATGGGCAACTTGATCCACTGCCCGGGCGACAAATATTTAAGGACGGTTTATAATGAAATTTTCATATTTTCCATTGATTTAAAGTTCTCCCTTGCACTTATACTGAAATCTGAAGATGTCGTTTGTACAAATAAAAAAAATACCGGCGTACAGAGGGCTGCGCCCGCAATACGAGGGTTTTTTAGAATTTTGATGCATAGTGAATATTTTTTATACATATATTTTAGAAGCAATAGATTGTGCACAACATTAATGACATGCACAACATTAATGACATGCACAACATTAATGACATGCACAACATTAATGACATGCACAACATTAATGACATGCTTCCTGTAAATCTATTTTTGGAATGGTCTAATTAAAGGTGGAACAGAATGAAAGGCGCTAGCCTTTCATTCTATTACTATTTACCCAGTCTGTATAAAAGTACCTACTCCAAGGGTCCAAGGCAAATCTACAGGATTTTTTCGATTTCAGATTTCTGATGGCCTTTGAGCAAAAAGAAACTCAGGCAAACGTAAGGATGGCTTGGCATTATATGTATATGAACTGAATTATTAGCTGTAAATCTACTGTTACTGTTTTTTAAATCAAGGAAAACCACCTTATATGAAATGATTCCATTGTGTCCCCTAACATTAGAAAGATATGCATTGAAGAAATGCTTAAGAGGCTTCCCTTGTATTGTGAAAGGCCCTTACTAAATACTTACTTGGCTATATTTCCGGTTTGGATACAGTTATTCGAATGAAAATTCGTAGACATATTCCCTGTGTAATTTTCTAAAAACCCTTAGCAGAATTTTCATATTTGGAAACCTAAGAGGGGCTACACACGAACAAATTTAAATTTTACAAATTTACTGTTATTTACTTTTCCTTAGCAAAAGTCAACAGTCTTAATATTTAACGTATATAAGGCCATATTGACCAATCTTTGTGCAAAGTTTCATATCGATCCCTATAATGGATTAGAAAAACGGAGCTCGAAAAGGAAGTTTAACTTTAAACGCCAATAACTTTTTTACCGTTACTCGAAACTGGAAAATTTGATTTAAATACCCATACGTTAATCTCGGATAAAAACTAAAAAAGTGGACTTTTTTCAAACGTTCGGGACACCCTGTTATCTTTTTCCTACCAACTTGTAAGGTATTTGTGCCAAAGACTGTAACCATTCTACATATTCATACCGAATTTCATAACAATCGGTTGAGCCGTTCGCGAGTTATTTAGTGAACAGACGGACGGACAGACGGACGGACAAAATCGATTTCATAAGGGTTTTTTGAAAAAATTCTAAAAAAATACCTAAAAAATTAAACTCTTGAAAAGCTGTTGATTTCATCAGTGACCGATTTATATAATTGCCGGCAGCAGACTTTTAAATTTGACGCTATATTAACTCTAAAACTTTAAGCTTCTTTCTTTACAATCGGACGATTTATGGATTGCTCCTTGATTCCACAATTATTTAATATGGCTGGGTAAAAAGGGATTAATCCGTGAATTCCAAAGTCGGAATAATGGCATACTTCAAAACGCGTTGAAAAAGAGAACCTTTTAGTTAATACCCAAAATAGCTCTCCTATGTTGACTTCTTCCATAAAATAAGCGGAACGATGTCATTTTAAAACTTAATGTTTCATTTGCAAGTGCTGCCATTGTGGTTTGACATCAGAGACGGAATTTGAAATTCTGAATTAGTTGGGACCAAACCCTATCCGGATTATCGAATTGTTTGATTTTTCGAGATGCACTAATTGCCACTCTGGAAGATAGAACTTATTCTAAAATCCTTAAAAAAAATAACAATTTTACCATTAATTAACCTTTTTATACCCGCGTGTCGGTCTGTCAGACCGACAAAACACTTTTTCAATTTTTTTAGCTTACATGAAAAGGTAGCGAGTCGAGTTTTTTGCTAGCTGCTGGATTTGTTCCTGACTTTATTTTAGTGCATGTCTTGATTACGCGAGACGGGCGTATTGGTGCATTTGGAAAGAATTGTCTGTGAGTCCGACGCGGGTATAGGTGTGTAAGTATAAAATTATTGTGTTAATGTTTTGTTTAGTGTTCTTTGAGTCTTTCTTTGATTCTACTTTAGTAGGTACACATCGTGTGTTTATGCGAGACGAAAGAATATTTTTGTCTTCTAAAAGGAAAAAATGTTTAAGTTAAGATTTTGTAGTTCCTAAGTATAAAAGTTGCACTGCTGAATTTTTTTTTTTGCAAAAACGGATTAAATTGGAAATAAAGTTATTGAATGACCTTATTGTTTCATTATACACTTTAGTTTTATTATTTATTATCATCTATTTATCTTTTGCTATGGAAAAAAAACAATTTTAAAAGGATTGCAAATCATCGGTCGCGGGTATACGTGTAACAAAATTTGACGCGGGTATAGGAAGGTTAATAATTTCGCATTCCCTAACACTTATATGGCAACTAACTGTGGTAAAAATCTAAGCTACATATACGCAAAAACGTCGTCACTTTGAATACAATTTATTGGAGTGACACTGGCTCAGACGACCCTTTAGACAATTTTGTGGCGAGTCCGGTGACACCTCGATCGTGTCGCTCCGCCAAAGCGTTGCATCGCATCGACAGATTTCCAAAGTAGTACGAAGTTGATTGTGAAATTAATGAGGTCAACATCCAGGTTGACGGTTACCTCTGACCACGATCTTTTCGCTCCGCCGAAGGATTGCAGAGATATCGACGGATTTCCCAAGTAGTACGAAGTTGATTGTAAATTTGCTGTGGCCAACATCCAGGTTGACAGTTATCTCTGACCACCCTGTGCATTGATCGGGGAAGAGATTCCAATGACCCTTTAGGCAATTTGGTTGCGACTCTAGCGACACCCCGATCGTGCCGCTCCGCCGAAGGATTGCAGAGATATCGCCGGATTTCAGGAGTAGTTCGAAGCTGATTGTGAAATTGCTGTGTCCATGTCCAGTATCCAGGTTGATTGCTTCTTTTGTTCCAAATGTCATGTCGGCCTAGTACCAAGTTCGCCTTGTTTATTGAACTAGAGGTCTTATTTAAGGCATGCTTGCGAGCACAATAAAAGCGAATGAAGGCACTATTTTCAGCTTGTAAACATAAAATTAATTGTTTGATCTGAATAATTTAAATTAGATGTTCAAAATCAAATTATAACATGTCTGAAGCAGAATAATTTGAGATTCTCCCATTCTCCCTTTTGAGGCATTTGCAACAATTATTCTGCCTTCTGACAGTACACAATCTCAGTCGGCAAATATTACTTACAACATAATAATAAGCTAACAACAGCATCCGTTTCGGTGATATTCTATGACATGCTGAATTGTTAGTCAAATCCTCAGAATATTCTCATGAATGAAGGGTGGAATGGCTTCCTCGAAAATTCAGATCGTTAGCTAATTATACATGTAAGCAATCTGCTAATTTTCGTCTAATATCCTTTCCATTGAATATTTAGACGTCTTAATTTCTTCATCAAATGTGTATCTCTTAGGCGTTTAAGGAATTTGATTTTAAGTAGATTATAACGGCATGGTGATTTGAATTTCCTAATTTAAGTGGGGAAAAAAGAATCAAATCTGTTTTCCCTTTCATAACTTCCGTAGCAATTCCATTTAGGTTCAAATCTCCAGACGTGGACTAGGTCAGTCAAAATGCCTTCACTCGGAATTATTACGAACCGACCATGACCGCAATTAAATTCCTACTGGACTTTTCTTTTAAATGTAGGCAAACAACATTTTTTCCTTGCCATCGTGGTGTTTGAAAATTGTATTCCATGTTGTGTCTCCGAACCGGAGGACGAAATAAATTATCTTAAGTGCTTGATTATAACAAAAGAACACCTCGACGAGGAGCGAGTTTGTCCAAGAACTTGGGTAAACAACGGAAAATTTCCGAAGGGACGTCAGATGCTTCCAGCAGCTTAAAATAGCAAAGACATGCCATGCCGACGACGACGCAATAAAACACAGAAAACCAAAGTGAATGCATAGAGGAACGGCCTGTCCGGGACAAAAATGAATAATGAGCAAGTCGGGAAAAAAGGACTTTTCACAAAAAGGGTTATGTTTTTCCATTTTTACAAGAATAACACTTTTAAGTGGCTATACAATCATGAAATATACACAAAGGCACCGCCGAACGTTGGTAAGGGTAAGGGTTTAAGGAAATGTCCTTTTGTTTAACGATTATATTTTAAGGATCATACATTTAGAATGTAGACCTTAATTTATAGGCAATTCTGTAATTTTTAGGCTTGTCAATAGGTGTCCACAGCCAATCAACTTTCTTCTTATAATTATATTTGATATTTTTCTTGAATGACATTCGCAACGATGATCATCCTTTTTACGTTAAGTCTTTGTTTATTTCTATGACTTATTCAATTATTACTCAAGTATTGTTGACATCCAAAATAATTGGCTCTTTGTACGGCATGCAGAGTGAGTGAAATTCTATTGTGTGTATTTTAATCTGCCAATTCAATATCGTTTTCTTGACATTCTGTTTTTCTCCAATACACTTTCAACTTGCTGACATCTGTATGCCAGCAGCCAGCTCGTTGGGAATAATTGCAAGCGAATTGAAAATACGAAATGCAATTTCAGCAAACAATTCGTATAGTAGGGATCTTGGATGTAGTATACTCGTACCTCCGCTCAACTACTGGATGAATGCATGAGTTATTCTAAAGAACATATCCCTTGGTAACATTGATAGATTGTCTATGTAAAATATCCAATTTCATTTGAACCGACGAACACGTTCAAAGATCAAGGATGCTTGGTTGTATATGGAATCGACGCGGGTGGTTGGTGTGATGTTGGTTCTTTCTCTGTTTACGATGAAATTTCAATTTAGAATCTTTTGTACATCGTCTATGGTTTGGTCGATGTTAGTGCAAATCAACATTGGCCGAGAGCAAACGTGCAGAACAAGAAATGTACACGTAGTGGCTCCAATATGTGAGACTTGCATAAAACCATACACACGTGTGGGAGTGTTAAGTCCCCAGGGTAACGTCTACAATCCATGCACGTATTATGTTATTAATGGAAGTGATATTGAGAGGTGAAAATGGAAAAATTGGCTTACTTTCACTTCGTGGTAATTGAGATTGGCAATTGAAGTAAACTAAGTTGTTATGTAAATTTGTTGCTATAAAGTGTTCAAGCGTCAGAAAGTTGCTCAATAGTCAAAAAATGAGGGGTCTGGAGAACATAGAAATAGGTGATAATTTTTGGCTTCAGGGTTTTCCTAGGAATAGTTAAGAGATTCACATACCATGGAGGCGAGCTAAAATGTAGAGAGGAGGGAGCTGAAGCCCCAGCTGGTAGGCGTCCTCACCTAGTAAGTGCTTCCTGTGAGCTCTCGGTGGTCCACGCAATCCCGCTCCATCAACTCGTTGGTCGTTCATCACCTTCCTTGGCATGCGATTATCGTCCATACGTTGTTCAAACCCCGCCCGTTGCAATCGTAAAGCTTCACGATTTTCGATACTTCCAGCTCATCGTACAATTGATACAACTAGTGGTTGCACCGGATACGCAATTGATCTCGCTCTTGAACCGTCTCCAAAATTCGTACCTCGTTGATAATTTTGAATTATGACAAGAAATTGATGCATTTTAATGTTAGACGGATTCCCGCAAAGAAGATGAGAATAGTAAGTAGAGCTAGTGGATGGGTGTTGCTGGGTGTTAAAAAGGAATTAAATGCGAATGGAAATTCCTGCACATTTGAAGATGTTGATGAATGGCACTAGATTGTGCTAAAGATAAATAGTAAGCGGCTAATTTTGGTGCCTGCATATCTAAACTGCAACCACTGGAATGATGATTACAATAAACTCACTGTCGTTTTAGCGATCTTAAATACAACCGATCTTTGGGTAATCGGGATATGGATGCTCGGGTTGGAATCGAACTAATGATGGCGAATACTGTCGCGAATTCAATTCGAAGATTAAAAGACACCACCAACTATGCATGCGGGCGCAAAATGCTGGAACTTATGGACTCACACGGCTTAAAACTCCTAAGCGGATGCTCAAATAGCGACAGCAATGTTTTATCGATTTAAGCCTGGCGGGAGGGCTGCCTCTCGTTACGGACTTCATGGTGGAACAGAAGCAGTACTCTGATATGCCAATCATCACGAAGATAGTGCTAGATTGCATCGGTAATACAAGTCGACCAATGAATTTGTTGCCCAATCTTGTGTGGAGGGAAGAGCTCCAAAGACAATATAAAAGGAATCTTGACAGACATCTAACACGTACCTCTGACATAAACATGTAACGGATTATTGAAATAGCACAAAGACCAATTAGCCGTCTAAAAAGTTTCAAGCAACCATGGTTCGATAGCGAGTGCAATAAAATCAGGAAACGTTCTTTCGCCTGGCTGAAGCTCTTCAGCAAACGTAAATATTATTTTATGCGGGATATGTATGTGGAGGTTATTACATTCTACCGTTCTTCAGAATCGCCGGATAGTGCTGCGGGGCCGGCTCACTGCGGATCGTGGGGCGCCACGCGTTTTAAATTTTTCCTGCACTATGTGACACTTTGTACAAACACTTCGGCAAACGCGAACCCGAAGTTACCGGTCGCCCCGCGATTCACGCATTTGTAATTTAATTTAAAAAAAGAAGCCGGGGAATCGTGTTAACACTATATGTATTCGCAAAAAGATCAATCACTTAAAAACTAAAAAAGCTACGTTAAATGAATCGGCCGATTTGGAAAATAAAGAGACTAAATATAATTTGTAAAACTACCTTAAAATTATTACTTACGATACCAAAATTCATGGACGGCAGCCTCAAAACTAAAATACTCGCTCTGCGCAGAATTCAAAATCCAAAGTAGCGCTTATTCGACTCACTCCGTTGCGTCAACGCGTCCTCGCCTCGGACATAAACTCTCCGTCTTGAGAGATAAAGGATTCTCCACTCTTTGATTTCGCTGTCTTCGCTGTAAGACGTTCGCCGGGAATATCCACCTTGTATCGATCCACCAGAACAAAAGAGGATATCCCGTTCGACGATTCTAGCTTTTATAGCCTCGGTGCATGAACTAATTTCCCGGTTTCATTTTTTTAAATTACACCGTACGACGACGGGTGGATGACCTGGAACGTGTCCCATGAGCCGGGACTCACACCGATCTTTATGTTCAAATTTGTGACGTGACTCTCCACAATTCGCCGATTAATAATGGCCGCCGGTTAGTAATGGCCGTCGATTATTATTAATGGCCGCCAATGTTACGTCAATCGTCCATAGAATATCCGTCAGTTGACGTGTTTAGTATTTTTCTTCGTATGAAACGTCGTCGGACTTTCTGAATTTTGTGTGTTTTTTTCGTACGAAATGTCCATGTAATTGACTTGTTCTGCGCTCAATAATCAACTACACAAGTGCCATCATGTATGTGGCGTGCTTTTTCATTGGACTCTGTCTGCTCGGCAACACATTTGCCGACGAACATAGTCACATTTACAATGGCAACGATGAGGTAGTGCTATGGATGTTGGGCCGTATCACAATCGACAGGAGACGTACGCATATTTCTCGTTGCCCTTCTGTGTGGGAGAAAAACGGGGCATAGGACAGCCCGACGCTAAGATCAAGTTCACATTCGAGGTGAACTGGAAGCCGAGTCAAGTGAAGTTTGCCGATCGATTTGACAAGTATCTTGGCCCCAACTTCTTCCAGCACAGGATCCACTGGTTCAACATCTTCAACAGCTTCATGATGATCATCTTCCTGGTTGATTTGGTGTCAATGATCCTGATGAGGACGTTGCGTAAGGACTACGCCCGGTGCAGAAAGGACGACGGCGATGATGATGAAGAGGGCGGAAGCTCGTGGCTCGGGAAGTTCATCCTATCGCGGAATTAGGTAGTATACCAGTTTATACAAATAATAGACGAAGATCCTTTCGGTGCCTTTCATTTCCAGGTTATCGACACGTGATGATATTGCTGGAGACGTGCGCTCGAAGCCCTAACAGGTAAGTAACCTACCTAAGCCGCCTGGTACAATTTAATCTAACCCTCCTCCTTTCCATTAGGTGCTTGTCTATCGCGTAACAAGGTAATGCAGCAATATAAAGTAGTATGCAGAGAAAAGTAACGAGAATTCTACAAACAACAAGCCGAGATGTTGGCTGACTGCACAAGATCGAAGGAGTTCTGGAGAACAGTGAAGCGGATAAATGGAGATGATTTTTATACAATTGGTAATGAAATCAACGTGAACCTAGTTGAGGCCTATTTCCGCCAGTTGCTTCAGAGTTTTAGCAGCGATAATAATATCCAATTTGCCAGACCTAACTACACACACCCGGGTCTTGCTTGACGCAACGATAACCACAAATAGTACTTGCAATACAACTGTGTTCAGATAGTAAAGCTCCAGCAAACGACACGGTGCCGGTTGAATTTTTTAAGTACGGGACAAAACATCTTGTAGATATTCTCCGTAAAGAATTCAATAGGAGGCTAATTTTGCGAGTCGGTAATTTTTCAGTTTTTAAGAAGGGCGACATGGGCGATCCTGCATGCCATCGGGGAATTTCCTTACTGAACGCTTCAGGTAAAGTTTTTACTCAACGATACTCAAGAAAAGATTCGCAGCTCGGCTAAAGGAGAACCGACTTATGTCTAAAAATCAAGCGGGATTCCGTCAAGGGTACTCAACTAATTACCATATATTTGTGCTGTGTAAGTGTGCTCGTTTATTTCTGAGAACCAAATTTGGGGGTTGGGTTTGTATGGCAGCCCCATGACCCCATGGTCCGATTTTATCCATTCTTACATCTGTTTTGTGTCATCAACGGAAATACATTTGTGTGAAATTTGGTTATAATTGGGGCACAAATAAAAAAGTGTTTCTTAGAAGAACCTAATTTGGGGGGTTGGATTTGTATGGCAGCCCCATGACCCCATGGTCCGATTTTATCCATTCTTACATCTGTTTTGTGTCATCAACGGAAATACATTTGTGTGAAATTTGGTTATAATTGGGGCACAAATAAAAAAGTGTTTCTTAGAAGAACCTAATTTGGGGGTTGGGTTTGTATGGCAACCCAATGACCCCATTGGCTGATTTTACCAATTCAAGCAAACAAACTGCCTGCAGCAAAACGAAGGATTTGTGCAAAATCTCAACTTCATAGCTTTTAAATTGGCTGAGTAGAACGCTTCGCAACTGACAGACAGAAGGACATACAAGGAAACATAGAGGTGTTTACAGAGTACAAATACCTTGGTAGATCGATTAGCAGCAATTTGGGGATGGAACCACACCTACAACAAAAGTTGAAAGAGGCTAATAAATGGGCCATTAATTTAGTATGACAAAAGTGCTAATAGCCCCCATATATCTCACACGGCGAAGTTCAACATATAATGTTGTAAAATCATTCACTTTGTACGGTGCTTAAGTATGGGGCGGAAGAAAATATGACGAAGTGATAGAAACAGCGCGTATTTCAGCTACCTACGACGACTCCTAACTATATGCTGCACAGTCCATTCAAACTAAACACAAATTACTCGTTTAGTGGGTAGAGTTCAAATTCAGTACATCGATGGACAATGTTTTTCCGTCGGGCTACAGTAGAGTCGCTATCATTAGAGAGTTTTACACTGACGTAAAAACCACCGTATACGTAATCCGAAATTTTCAAGGAAAAACTACCGTGCGAAACGTACGTAAAACTTATACGAGAGACTAATTTTATAACTAAAAATCGCGACCCGACAATTTCGACTGTTTACAGAACATGAACTATACGGAAATACACCCATGCCTACTTGGGACATGCCACATTACCGTATACTGTTTCGTATACGGTAAGCAATCGAATTTTTATATGGAATGTCAAATTATGTCGTACTATTTCCATAACGACATGCTCAAACTCTCTATTTATCATCTTAAATTAACAGGGACACACGTCTCGAATACTTGCGATTTTATGGTATAATTGCCTGAAAATTCGACTTGAATAGACACTTGTCAAAATGAAATTCTCTGAACGTACAGTCTTAGCTAAGGGGTAGTTGGTCAGAAAGTGTCACATACCAATGTGTACCATTCACAGGAAATACTAAATAATATTTCACACAGGATAATCGAAAAAGTAAATACGCCAAAAATATACTTTAGTTGGACTAATCGAGGTTCCAGTGTATTCCAGACGTGGACACCTAATGCAAATCTAGGATCCGCGCCCTTGACTCTTGCCACGGGCCCCGCGGTTGCTTAAGCCGGCACTGATGCTGCACCAAGAGATGAGTCGAATCCCTATGTTTCTGGATACACTAAAAACGCATAAAGGTTACTTGATGCAAATAGCGACCATGAGCAACGATAGGCTTCCAAGGAAAGTGTTATCAAATGCTGCGGAGACGAGGAATCTTTTCTACGCTGACTTAATGGTCCTTGTGTAGAAGACTCGAACGCTATTTACTTGGGATGGTACGTCAAACAGATTGTGTATTCTGCGAAAGCTGCTTAGTGATATGCGACTTACTGAGATCGAATCGACTGCAGACAGTGCGAGGAGTTCACATGTTCAACGCCAGGGAATGAGCAGAGTGACTTATACGATCCATACATAAGCGAAAACGTAAGATAGGAAACAATACCGAATGTAGTCATTAAGGAAGAGGAGAGGATGTTTGGTTGGCTCAGAGTCCGACCTGTACCTTCGATTATAATGGAAAATTGGATGTCGGTGTTTAAGGAGTTAAAGACTAACCAGCGGAGAACGTTTCTTCCTTGCGTGGTACTTCTAAACTATAATATTCGAAATACCGCCACGTATGTATGCATTATATGTGCTCGCAATTTGCAAAGAGAATTCTTTAAAAAATGTACCAGCCCTCATTATATACGTCACCACTAATTAGCAACTAAAATATTCATAAGCTTATTTAAACCTCAACACGCTGGTGTGCTCTCACTATCTTATAATGACTTGCATACCGATGGAGTATATTTTCATCTTATGGTAGTGACGCGTTAACGATGACAGGATAACATTTTCTTTTTTCATGTCCTGAATTTAACAAGATACGTTATTGGAGCCAAGGAAAAACGTCTGATATTGAATTTCACATCATTCGCCTCTGTAAAGCATGCACCTAATATTTTCTAGAAGATATTCGCCAGAGAATTTTCAATCTGTGTTGGTTAACGTCATCTTTTCAGAATATTTTATGAAAGTTTGCATACGGTAAGGACATAGCGGCATTAAGTCGAACATGCCGCAGCTTCAGCTGGAAACTTTACGAAAAATTCTGTTAATTTCAGTCGCGCTTTTGTGGTATCATATTCATTCTTAATTGCATGGTGGCTAATCTTCATCTTCTACCTCGAAAATTTCAGGGAATAATTAACAATCATTTTCGAAATTCCACACAATCACATTGTCTACTTGTGCGTACACTTTATACTTTTCACGTCCAATTAACCCGATTATGAATTTATTCAACAGAAGCAGAAAGAATTCTCATTGCCAATGTTATCAGCCTTCATAAATACTATATAACAACCAGCCCGATACGTATTATATTTTCCTTTCTTTGAGAAACAAAAGAAAACAAAAAGAGAAACGATGCATCCACCATGAATGGCTTTTGTCAGTTCTGCATCATATACAGGACGCGACGACGTTCGACGTAAGTACCGTGTCGGTTTGCCCGGCATGAAATTAAATTAACACTCGACACTTCTAAGAAGCCTCTTCTCATAATTAATCCACTTTTCCCTCTGAAAGGATTTATGGTTTGAACAATATGTATCTCTATCTGTTGGTGTGTGCGACGTAACCGTATCCAACACACATTATAGTGCGTTATGCTATACAAGTAATATGAGAAGCATGCGAGCAGATTATAAGGACTAACTGCGACTCCCTGTGGCTATAGGTCGCACAAGCAGGATAAAATTCTTTTTTTTTTCATAAAAATAGAGCGCGACTACGCGGGAGACGTTTCAACGCCTTTTGTTCTTTAGATTTGCTTTAATGAGTATAATTTCCTAAGCGGAAAGTGTTGAGCTTTTCTGTTATGTGGTCGTATCCTTTTGTCGTCTCTCTCCATCGGATTCTATTCAAATTAAATAAATATATCAAGATTTATAACGAAGGAGTCATTAGCGGTTATATTTCACGTCAATTTGTTAAGCATTTTATCATGTCGTCGTCGGCATCGTCTTGAATGGAGTGCGGTTAATCGTAAATTGGATAAAGGCAGGAGAGGAAGTTTATGAACATATAGAGAGGATAGACGATAGGATACTAATTTAAACAATGTACATCTGGAGTTTAAGAACAGTGTTGATGTGTCTTTTTCTCATTTGAAGTCCATTTAAAAATTCATAAAATGGAAGGACTTTTTTGAAGCAATGTAATGTTAAAAACTGCCAGAACTAAAACTTATACTTCGAAAAGCTTCGACTTTTCCGAAACTTTAAAAGAAAACGTTTATCTTTCATATTTGAACATTTTTCTGTATACTTGCAGATGACCTACTAACGATGGTCCTATAAATAGACATCCCTTAGCAGTTGGATCATACAACCAGTGGCTGCCAACCTTTCTCAGTCCGTGCCCCTTCGCGAAGTCTAAGTTTGAAGAGTATGACGACTCCCTGGACAATTTGTTTGGTTTCCTGTATTTTTGACTGAGAGCTGACCCTTAAATCTGATTCGAAAATTCGGATCAATTTGGTAAGAGTGTGCAAATTCTAAATTTCGGAAGCTGACAAGCAATGAGCAAGTCAAACATTCTTGCTATCTTGTAAGAATAGTCAAAGTTGAAGGGGTGGGAATAAATAAATATAGGGGTAAAATTGTTTATCAATTATATTTTAGTAAAACAACATCGATCCAAAACCTCAGCTTCTTCGAAAGCTTCACAATTATCTTGTGTAAAGGGAAAAGGGAAAAGGGAAACCACAACCAGTAACAGAACGACCAATCTGAAAATTTATGTGGATCACTTTCTTCGGAGCGACGCATCTTACGAAATTTTTACGAACCAGCTATTTTTGAACTCTGGCAAATAAAGGAGAGTTACCGACCCCAAAAAAACAGAAGAGGCATTGCGGTCATACACTTCTTAAAGAGTCAACAACTTTTGGGACCAACGCTAGTGGGATCTAAAAGCATTTCGAGAAGGCTTGTCGATATTAAGAGCGGTTGTATAGGCAAACCACAGACCAATTTGAAGATTAAGCTTTCCTTGACTAGGGATTAAATCAAAACAGAGAAGAATATAAAAACTTAAAAATAAATAAATGTTTTGCTTTTGGAATTTCGCCTACGATGTCATTGTCCCATTTTTCAACTCATAGTTATAAATTCGCCAGTCTTTTAGAATCGTGAAATAGAATTTATAATATGACATCAAAATTAAATTTGTGAAGGCGCGCCCGAGCCGTTGAGAATCACTGATATAAACTACGATCCCATTAACGTCACCAGAAATTGTTTCAATACATCTTTGGCACGTCCATCGCAATTGATTTGGTTGCCAAAGGATACAAGCAGCATAGTGTATTTGGACACGAACATGTGTTTGACTTTTGGTTAGGCTTCCGAGCATTAAGTTTAGGGTAATGATTTAATGGGCGAACATACAAGGATATTTTCATACTACATAGGTTACATGAATAAGATGACAAGGAACAGCGACGAGTAGTGAATATCGTCATAGTTAAAAGGAGTTGTTAATATATTACTCTGGATACATGAGACGCTTTGTGAAATAGGTCCATTCATCTTCCTGAAATTCCGAGAATGGAATAAATGCCACAAAATCAAATGAATTTGTGGTAAAAGCTGGTCCTCGTATTCTAGCGGCTCTTGTATCTACACAAAAGCCACAAGAAACGAGAAGTTACTCGTTTGTAATACTTCGCAGTCCCTTTTCTCCGTCACTCAACAACGTAGCTGCTGCGATAAACTAAAGACACATTTGGCGAGTTACTAGCGCTAGTAAAGTTGCATTCGAGAAATCACCATAGGCGACGACACGTTATAAGCAACGAAAATAGTGCCATGTAAATGGGTGACTATGCGTTGTTACGCCGTCGTCACCGAAAGTGTGATGCAACTAGACGCGTAACTAGTCACCCTATCTACAAGAGCTAGTTGCAAACGAGAAATTACTACGTTGACGACGTCGTAAACAATCAACAAAGTCCTGTGCAATTTTACTAAAAAAAATAATAACAGGCGCGACAATCCAGCATTGGACTAAGGCCGCAGGATGTGTTAGTGACATCCTATTTCCAAGATCTTATCCGCTTTTTGTTGAGGTACTGAGATCAGCATCACGCTCAGCAGTGTTATTTATCCCCATAAATGGGTACTCGTTTAACATCTGAGTGAGATCGTAGTCCGTCACAAGCTCGTGAGTTCGAAAAACACCATGATCCACGGTGAGATTCGAACTCATGACCCTGTGTACCGAAGGTGCGCGCACTAACCGCTAGACCAGCCAGTCTACTGCAATTTTACTAGTAGCTAGTCAATAGACACATTTCCTAGATACTAGTGGAATAGGACATGTTCAATTCGACTAGCACCCACCCAGCGAGTGAATACACGCTACAATTATTTTTCGGTGGATTTCGAATTAACTGCTCAACCGATCGACACGAAATTCAGTGTGGATGTGTAAAATGGTAGGGTATTTGCCTAGAATGCCTTTGAGATTACGAAATGGTAACAGGGTGTCCGAGACGAGGTGCGAAAGTCGATTATTTTATTTGTCATCGGAAAAGGGTGTATCGGCACGTATATCGACATGAAATTCAGTGTAAATATGTAGAATGGTAGGCTATTTGCTACAAAGACCTTTGAGATTACGAAATATCAACAGGGTGTCCTAAAAAAGGTGCAAAAGCTGATTATAATCGGGAATAAATTTTGTTGGAATGTGTAAAATGGTAGGGTATTTGCTACGAATGCCTTTGAGATTACGAAATGGTAACAGGGTGTCCGAGACGAGGTGCGAAAGTCGATTATTATATTTGTCATCGGAAAAGGGTGTATCGGCACGTATATCGACATGAAATTCAGTGTAAATATGTAGAATGGTAGGCTATTTGCTACAAATACCTTTGAAATTGGGAATTGGAACAGGGTGTCCTAAACGAGGTGCAAAAGTAGATGTATGGGAGGTACACTTAGTTTTTATCCGAATGAGCTAATTTTTTTGTGGGTGGGGTGACTATGACCTCCAATCGCAACAAACCAAAATTGAGCACTCTGCTTCAATTTTGGGGGGAGTTATGGACATGCCGTTTTGACAAATTTAAATGGGGGGATAATGGGAGTCCTTGACCGGAGCGACTCAGCGTTTACGTTAAAATTATCTTAAACTGTTGGTAATACTTGTACAAAATTTTATGGCTGAACTAACATTCTTTCAAAAGCTATGGCTTTTAAAAAAGGTCTAAAATGAAAATATTCTAATTTATGTTCTATTCTAACGCCGAAATATTCAATTGAACTCTAATGTGTTATATATCATTGCAAAGATAATTTTATGTAGTTTTTTTCGTCTTCAGACCATTTTTCTGTATCTCTTGCCGTTTTTGAAATAATCGCAAAAAAAACATAAAAAGGCCCACCTTTCCCCCCTTTTTTTAAGGTTGCGGACCCCCGATCGGTTGGGACTTTCTATGCCATCATCTCGGGACCATCCCCAACCATAATCAAAAAAAAATTCCGATGTAGGATTTTTGCCTTTCGATGGCCATATTTTGGTCCAATTTTCATAGACTAATGTAACAACTTGCTTGACATGTTCTGAGCACATATCCCAAAAAGCAACCGAAACAAACTCAAGAATTTTGTGTCCTTTTTGTAGACAAATAGTGGAATCCTCTGTGAGAATATTTTTGTAAAATTTCATTTTTGTTCAACTAAAAAAGATTGGTATTAAACAGGAAACATGCTTTTTATAAGGAAACCGCATTCTCCATTCATCAAAGGCGCTCTAAAAGCTTCATTTCGTGATGTGCTAACAAAATATATTTATACCCTATACCCATAAGATGGTATAGGGTATATTGTTTTTGTTACGACGGTATTATGTAACACCGCAAAGGAGCCACCGGAGGTATGGCAAAGTATATATATAAATGATCAGGGTCGGTTCCTGAATCGAATAAGCCATGTCTGTCTGTCTGTCTGTCCGTGTGTCTGTCTGTTAGCAAGATAACTCCCGAAATAATGAAGCTAGCAGTTTGAAATTGAAATGTTTGTTTTGCTAAAATCTTGGACGGTATTGAAAATGGGCCAAATCGGACCACGGGTTCCCCTACCTCCCATACAAACTACCACTCCTTGATATTTTAATTCGGCCATAACTTTCGGTAGAATATCGCTATCGACTTGAAATTTTGATCAATGTCTCTGACATATACTTTGAGTTGATGGAAAGTGGAGTAGGTCCGACTACCCCTACCCCTACTTCCCCTACAAAGTTATATTCAGCCATATCTTTTTATAGAATGTCACGAAAAACTTCAAATTATAATCAAATGGTAGCCGTTCGATGCCTTGACAAGGAGTAAAGATGTGTCAGGTCGGACCCATCTACCCCTCCCTCCCCCACAAGAAATATGAAATTGAATATTTTGTGGTTTGCGCGCCTTCTAGGTCTGTACATGGGTATAGGGTATACACTCATCGTGCTATTCGCACGATTAGAAATCGGTCTCGTTAATATATGCAGATCCACTGGGAGGGAAAAAATTATTTTCAAAAGCGAATTAATGCCAACTGATTTTATTTCCCTTAGGCAAAAGGAATTAATGTCAATTGCCATTATTTCCTTTGTACGAAGAAATAACGTCAATTGACATTAATTCGTTTGACGTTATCACACCCCCCTCCTCATCAGTTTTGCCTAGTGCACTAGAGTTCTCTTGTAACTTAAATGCGATCAATAGCAAGTGTGCTGTGCATACCAAGCCATACCTAGCTATAGGGCAGCTCTCAACGGGCAATGAAGGTGACCGGAAATATTTCGACTAGTCAAGTTGATCAGGCTATGTAACCCAAACATAATAGGCAATGCGATCATAAGATCTATTGTGCCACACCGGCTTAATCCAAAAGACTTTCCACCAACCAGAGAATATCCTAAAGTCTCGTCTAGTAAGACGGCTGACATCTTTAATGCTAAAGGGCCAAATGAGATCTTTAGATTACCGCAACCCTGGAACAGTGTTCCATTGTTGTAGTCTTTCATTGTCTGACCATTCCCTAACCAACGACTTAGTTTTCGCCCAACTTACACCACAGTATGGATTAGGTCCCAGAAAGTATGTTGAGGAGCCATGTTTAACAAACTCATCCGCGGCTTCATTAGCCTCAATGTCGCTGTGGCCCGGCACCAAATACATAAAACACGGTAGATGTTTGAGAGCCCTTAAAGACTATCAAAATACTTCTTCACCATCCTAGATAAGAGTGTGTGTGTGACGATAGAGGTTTTTAAGGCTCTATCGTCGCCTGGCTATCGGTACAGATATAAACATAAGCGTTAGCAGGTTTCTTTTCTAAAATCTCAATAGCATGAATCTCCGCTTAGAATACGGTTGGCCAAATATCCATGGCGACTGATATTCTAGCGCCATGTCCAAATACCCCAGCATCGACTCATACCTCAGTTTTTGGCCCATATCGGTAAACCATATTAAGTCAATAAGCTGCGTGGTCAGTTAGTCAGCTGGTAGGATGAAGTTGCCGTCACCTCGGAAAGTGCTCGCAGTATCTCTCCGCGGTGGCCGCTAACTTCACTTTTCTGAAGGCTGGTTGCTCTGGGATTCTCCATTCAGACAAGGCACAATCCAGAGCTGGCGAATCGGGAAGTAGCGACGCGTGCCCATTGGGGGAATATATCCAGGGACGCGAATGGGCATCCCTAACGAAGCAGCCGGATCGCAGGCGATCTCCGGTTCTATCTAGCCTTATACCACATCCAGCGGGGCTCTGGTGTGGTGGACTCTCCTTTCTCTTGCCACTCGTGGGAATCACATGAGCAAGAACATTAACGACGAGACCGAGGCTAATTTCGGGCGTGGCCTACATTTTGATACCCTTCGCTCTCCTCAGGATAAAAGTTTTTTCGGGCGTACCTATGACTGGTATTTAATCCCCCTGCATTATTTTCCTTTCGTCTTCACAAAAGTTCCGTGGCGTCGACATAACAATATTAGTCTGGAGTTGGAATAAGTGGGCAAATAAAAATATTTAGTCAGAAAATTTTATTTGGGGATGCGGGAGCATGGCCCCATAGTATGATTCCATTTGTTTTGAGCTTTTTTGGTGCTTTGTTAAAGACTCAAGGTTTTGGGAAATTGGTGAAAAAAAATGTTTCTTGGAAGAACCAAAAGGGGGGGTTGGGTTTGTATGAGAGCCCCATGGCTCCATGGTCCAATTTAATCCATTCTTGCACGTGTTTTGTTTTGTGTAAAATTTAGTTGAAATTGGTGCACAAAAAAAAAAGGTTTTTCTTAGAAGAACCGAATTTGAGGGGATGGGTTTTTATGGCAGCTTCATGACTCCATTGTCCGATTTAACCAATTCAAACATATAAACTGCCTGCAGCAAAAAGAGGCGTTTGTGCAAGCTTCATAGCTTTTAAGTTGGCCGAGTAAAACGCGTCGCAACAGCCGGACAGACCGACAGACAGACAAGTCCAATCGACTCCCCAAGTCATGCTCATCATATATGTATACTTTTTATATGGTCAGAGAAGCTTCCTTCAATGCGTTACAAACTTAATGACAAAGCTAATATACCCTTTCACCTCTATGAGCGAAAGGGAATACAAATTCAGCATTAATAACCAAAATTGTTTTGTAATATAGGTAAGTACATCATGGTCAAAGTTGCTGTTGCATTGGGTGGGAACAAGGTTAAGAAACTTGGAAAATCACTTGCAGATTATCGAAATTACAAAGCATTTAGGTTTTTGGTCATTATCCGAAAATATGCCTATCTAGAAAGAAATATTACCTACACAAAGCACTAAAACACAAAAAAAAAAAGTGAACACTAACAACTACCGTTTTTATACCACTGGAGCAACCCGAGCCGGCCCAGTTGCTCCAAATCCTACTTTTACGCGCCGGCCTCGAAATTAATCCTGGTCCTTGGATATGCTGCGTCTGTGGTAAGAAGATCTACTCCAATGTTCAAACCTCACTGCGATGCTCGTGCTGCAGAGAATGGTACCACTTTAAGAATTGTTCTGGCCTAAACAATTCTGACCTACGATCAACAACTACAATCAACACCTTTCTAGCACCAAACTGCAGGATCTCCAGATGAACTGCAATGGTCTTCAACACAAAATAATCGAGCCCACTGACTTCATGAACAGACATCACATCATAGTTGCTGCGGTTCAGGAAACTAAGCTAAAAGCTGACTTACCGCTTAACGGAGGCTTATATCATCCGAAAAGCTTTAGCTTAGCTTTCCTGATCCATAATTCGTTGCCATACTCAGAAATTGACATCACTGTCGCCGATAACACCACCGATCTCCAAGCGATTTCCATCAAGTGATATAGATATTCTAAATATATATATCAATATACCACCAGCCTCAAGTTGTCTCACTGGTTTTCAGGCCAACATTTCTCCACTACCACGAAACCTTTTCTGCCCTACAAATTGCCACCGAGACGTACGTATTAATAAAAAAAATCTGAGACTGATTATTATCTTCGATGCTGCTAGTAGATACATCCCTTCCGGCCGCATACCAATCTTGAGACCACACTTTCCATCCAGTGCCGTAGAATTGGCAGAAATGAGGGATGAATTCAGAGCAATAGACCCAAGTGATCCTGGTATCAGTGACCTAAATAATGTGATAACCCAGCAAGGCAATGACCACAGAAGACAACTATGGAACAAGCATTTAAAATCATGCCACATAAAATCCGGTGTAAGCAACCTTTGGAAAACGGTACGTGTATTATTTAACCCCACAAAACCCAAAGGTAAAGTAGCCATTAAGTTCGGTGATAAATATACCCAAACCAGGTAAAAACCACACTCTACCAGAATCATACCGTCCAATAACGCTCCTGTCTCTTATGGCCAAAATACTGGAAGCACTAGTATTGCCGAAACTTTTAGAACACATACAGCTTGCCAATCATCAACATGGTTTTCGTAAAATGCATAGCACAACTACCGCTCTCGATACGATCACGTTCAACATATTTAATGGACTCAACCAGCCGAAACCATGCAAGCGTACCGTCTTTGTTGCTTTCGATCTGTCTTAAGCGTTTGACACTTTCAACAACGCTCTATTGCTGACAGATCTCCGCAATACTACACCACCGTACATCCATAAATGGATGGCTAATTACCTTGCCGGTCGTCAATTCTGTACAGAGTTTAGAAACGGAAAGTCTAAACTCCATAGGGTCCATAGTCCATAGGGTGGAGTTTTATCCCCCACTATCTTCAACCTCTACATGTCAGGATTACCCTCACCACACTACCAACGGGATTACAAATCAGACGACTGCACCACAATGGCAACTGGTAACAACATTTCCGAAATGTGCGATCTGATTAACGAGTACCTGCAGGTTCTCAACGCTTTCTTCGTGAATAAAAATCTGAAGCTATCTGCGCCCAAGTCCTCCGCCACAGTATTCACAAGCTTCAATCGAGAGTATAACACACAACTGCCCATCTACGTTGACACCCACATCATCCCAACAACCAGGACTCCCAAAATCCTTGGTGTCACGCTCGACAACAACGGCAAATTCAACACCCACGCCGAAAATATATGTTCCAAACTTAGAAGCAGGAACAAAATATTAAAAGCGCTTGCCGGAAGCACATGGGGCGCAGACCGATGGGTCGCATCTTAGTCAATTACTCAGAACCAACGTGGACCAATGGTCTCTGTAACACTAACTGGAGCCACATTCAAACCTGTCAAAACACAGCACTACGCACCACCACCGGCTGTGTTAAGATGTCTTCACAAGATCATCTACACCAGGAAACAAAAATAATGACTTTGAGGAGCCATCATGAACTTCTGACTAAGCAATATTTAGTCGCATGTTATCGAACAAACTATCCAAACAACCTACTCATGGACAAAACACCACCGCCGCGTCGAGTCAGACGTTCGATCAGGGACAAAGAGCGTAAAGTCCACCGTTACAACAAAGTTCCTTTTGAAGACTCCGACTACAAGGCGGCCATTGCAGATTTACACACATCCGAAGTTCATAAAGCCACTCAAAGGCTCGCGAAAAACCGTGTACTTGGCACTAAACCTCCTGCCATATCTCCAGATGGAGAATCATTACGAAGGGCAGTGGCGTGCACAGCCATTTTGTGGAGGGTATGCAAAATTAAAACCGAAGAAAAGATAAATACGAGTATAAACGCTTTTTGATATGTCGAAATAAAAAGGAAGGTTAGTGTTTCCTAAGTAATTGAGTAACCTCAGGATAACTAAAAATGAGGAAAAACCGCCTAATTTATTTTAGAAAACACTAAAAAAAGTATAATAAAAAAAACTTTGTAACGTTAACAAAACAGTGCTTGAAAATTATTTAAATCAATCAAACAAATACAAACATTCGCATTGTAAGATTTATTGATTTTCTCAAATATGCAAACTGTAGGCATACAAACCTTCTTTTGTAATATGTACATAACACAGTGTATGACTAACAAAATGCATACATAGCTATGCAACCAACCCCGT
This sequence comes from Microchrysa polita, assembly GCA_949715475.1. Classification (NCBI taxonomy): domain Eukaryota; kingdom Metazoa; phylum Arthropoda; class Insecta; order Diptera; family Stratiomyidae; genus Microchrysa; species Microchrysa polita. Next base: position 55,073,851 of record OX454417.1, read on the forward strand.
ACAAAAATGTGCATTATAATTTGGTTCTGATTAGTAAAATACATTCTCTTTCAAAAAATAATAAATTCCTGTTTCAACATTGTTTAAATATTAAAAAACAAACAATGGAAACATTTTGCCAACACTGAACGACATTTTGGGACCTACTGTTTATTTCCGCTTTGGTTCGCTTTGCTCGAATCTTATCACGACATTTTTCGCCGCTTGTGCTATAGTCATCGTTCGTCCGTCAACTTTGTTCGCCAACGCCAAGGCAGGCGTGCTTCTCTTCACCATATAAACCTGCAACATTGTTGCAGTTGAAATTTTTCAATTCGTATGGAGATTACAAGCACGGCGAAATGGTGCTTATTGAGGATACTCTAGTGTCGGCGAAAAAACGAGGTCAGTGGAACCTACACTATTTATGTAAAGATGGCGCTGGTACATTTATTGAGGAAAGAATTAACAGTGAAATCAGTAATTATTTTCATGAACTTGTATGAAGAAAATGTTTTTAAATGAAAGGGTATGCACTGCTTATTTGCATATATGGAGTGCACGCCACTGACGAAGGGCCACCCGTACTACCCTAGCTCAACTTCGATCCGGCTGGTGCCGACGACTAAACTCTTGCTTATCACGAATTAATAATGAAGTCACCAACACCTGCGTAGCCTGCGGAACCAGTCCACATGACGTGGACCATATATTTTCGATTGCTCAGCTGCTCCTACGCAACTCACACCACGCGTTATGGGGACAACCCATCGAAGCAGCTTTCTTTTTAAATCTAGACCTCGACGATGGAATGCCCACCATCTTCAAATGACAATGTGCAACTTACATTGAATGTTTCCCCATTTGTGCCGCTACTACAACAAAAACAACAAAATATGGTAAATATAAAAACAGTTTCCATCTAACACACAGTTAATCAAAACTAGTCACCAAATTAAGGCTTAGCTTTATCAAACCCGTACATTTCACTATAAAAATAATTTCTGCACACAATGTTACTGTCCAATGCAACGACTCAAGGCCACTTCTTTATATTTACATTTGTTCTCTATTTGATGTTTCCCACTTCCAGAAATTTCCTCGTATTTCAGTTTCAGCTCTTATAGTTCCTACAGAGTTTGACATTTTCCTCTATTTATAAAATAAATTCATTTTAATTTTCACGTCAGTTTTATATGAAAGATAAATATTTTGAGAGAATTTTCTGTGTGCATTTTACCTACTTTGCACGAAAAGTTTACTTTTCTCTTATGAATTCTAAAACCGAAACACACCGGCCTCTAACTGAGTTGGAAAGAGAAAATACAGATAAAACAGAATCAAATCGAAATGGTACGGTGCAATCCTTGTATGGGGTCCTTTTGTTTCCGCGTTGCTCTGGGACTCCCGATAAGTAACTTTCACAGTCTGACCGCAATTTGTTCACTCAAAACCAACTAAGAGTAAATCTACATAAAGTCACCATCACCTAATAACTGTTTATCTGTTAATGCTATCTAGGGGTCGGAGTAATTTACAGGACATTAGGGAAACCGTAGAGGATCTCAACTTTTTCCTTCATCTATTATTTGTCGGGCGGTGGCAGCGTTTTTTTTTTTCTTGTCGTTCTTGTGTAACAACGACGAACCACGAACGCCACATAGCTCCATCACAGCGCATCGAGCCATCGACATTGTCATGATGATGATGATCATGGTGTGGCGAGGTCGCAGTCATTGTCATCATCACATAACCATCGTTTTGTATACGGACGTACGTTTCAATGTCCATGTCCTTTTCGCATTTATCTGTCATGAACGATTTTTCTTCACTCGTCGTCCTACACAACGTTCCATTTTATTCATGAAAATCTACTTATCGTCCATACTTATATAGCCATAGCGTTCGCGCTGGTTAACGACAAGGATTCCGAAGGAAGTATAATACGACAGAGCATAGCTTTGCCATGGCATGCGGTGACAGCAGATACTACAAAAGAGCGTCATTTTCAATATGGATAATGTCTAAAACCTTGAAATGGGTACAGCGAAAAAATAGCGGAAGACCTCTTCTAAGCACTCAATTATGAAAATGAGATGAAAATTAACGGAATGGGAACAAAGACAACAAAAAAATAACGTTTTCCTTTTTGTAAGGATCTTCATGTAAAAAGGCGGAAGTGGGGGCATAAGGATAAGCGTGGAAAACAATAGTAGAAATGTCTGTCGGATGATTGAAATAGGATCGAGTAGCTCGGAAACATTAGTTTTTCCGGAGGTCCGTTTTCCGGATGTGATGACATCGGTTACTATAATGGGCATCATTATTTACGCATATTCTTTTTGATGTTGATGGCTTTATTCGGAAAGGTTCAATTTGCTTGAAGCTTTCGGAGCTAATGTATTCGATTACTATTACAGCTTTTAATTAATTAGATGAAGGAGTCATATCTACATAATTGCCATTTATTTTGCACAAGGAGGTATTCATTATGTTCAAAAATTACCCTTACGGATGTATTTCTGATTTGTTATCAAGGAAAAGTAATATCAGGTATGGCTCGTCAAATCAGTAAATTCGGTTGAAGTTACTGGAAAACTTTTTCATTGATGTTACGATCCTCGTCGAGCTCTTTGGTAGATGTAGTACATACCTATTTCAGATGGCCTGCAAGAGAAAGAAAAATATTTTTGAATCATAATGTTTGTTCCGAAAAATCGATAAATTAAATTTAAGAAAACACTAACGTAATTGTAAACACATTCTGCTAATCTTTTGACTAGTCATGATGATTTTATTACTAAATCAAAAAAGTGTTTCGCAGGAAGCACCACTAAAATAACATGGCCGCTATAAAATAAAACTGCCGCATAAACGCACCGGATTGTGATTCATCAAGTGATTTCCAGCAAAAAAAAGTCGTACGGAACATACCCCAATTCTTAACCCTCTAGCTGCCATAGGCATTAAAATATTTTTGAAAAAATCATTTTCTTTTACGACTAAAACCTCAATATTTCCGAAGCTATCTATCTAGAATAGCAGAATAAGATAATTATTGCAGCCAACAAATTTACCTAACAAATAAAACTAACCGCACTAAAATGGGATAAGAGGTTTGGTTTTTACAGGACTTGAAAGTCAAATTTTTGTGATTTGACCCAAAAACAATCTATTCTTCCATCTCAATTTTTTCCAACTTCTTCCAAGGTGAGGTGCTCGTACGATTCTTTTAAAAATTTGCGCATAGTCTAACAATCCTTTAAAAATTCCTTCCTTACATCATTTTAATCTAGCTTCGTTATTTCTAACAGTTTTAATGCCTTAAGTACAGAAAACTAGGGTTAATTTTAGCTCGATTTCAATTCAATTCAATTCAAACTGCCCCTAAAGATCTGCAATTTGGTAAAATTTATTCAAATTATATCCAAATCGATCCAAATAACTAAGCTAGAATGAAATGATGTAAGAAGGGAATGATCGTTAGACTATGCGCCAATTTTTAAAATAATCGTACGAGCACCTCACCTTGGCAGACGTTTGAGAAAATTGAGATAGAAAAATAGAATGTTTTTGTCAAACCACAAAAATTTTACTTTGAAGTTTTGTAAAAACCAAACCTCCTATTTTAGTGCGGTGAGTTTTTTTTTATGTAAATTTGTTGGCTGCAATAATCATCTTGTCTTGTCGTGCTCTGTGGCCGTGATCGTTCGGTCGCCACTCTGTGAAATAGACACTCATAGAGAAACGAGTTTCCAAACTCGGCACGACTCGTCGCAAGTTTATTATTCAGAAGAAGATGATAAGAAATATTCTTATCGTAGAATAATAAACTAACAATGCGACTAGGAAGTGGTATGGCTGACAACCGTATCACACTCCGATTTCAATTGTCTTTGTAACGTTGATGGACTATACACGGTAGTCATCAACGCACCATTAGGAGTTACGATAATCGAGAGAATAATCATCTTATGCTGCTATGCTAGCTAGTCTAGCTTTTGAGGTATGGAGGTTTCACTCGTACAAGAAAATTATTTTTTCAAAAATCTTCAAATGTTTGTGGCAACTAAAGGGTTAAGGGTTCCGTACAACTTTTTTGCTGGAAATCACATGAATAATCACAATCCGGTGCGTTTATGCGGCAGTTTCCGGACACCCTGAATAGTGTAGTTAGTACGTTATAAACGTTGTACATCAGATTGCAAAATGTGGTGGAGAACATTTTTTTTGTGTCTTATGTTTTTTGGTTTGCCGAGCTGTTTTTCGCTGTTTTTCCGTTTACGTTCGGTCTGGCCAGACCGTTGGCACTATCTTGCGGTGAAAAAAGTATAGAAGATGAAACTTCATACTTCATGATATCCTGAAATAATATGTTTAGATAGAAGCATTTTGAAAAAATTCGAAAAAATCGTTTGTTTTGAGCATGTTTTTGACGAATTTCAATTTATAGTGCTTTTTGATACCCAATAGGTCTGCCCAGACCTACAGTTTTTCACCAAATGTTTCTCTGCAGGTAAAAGTGCAAATATGAAATTCTCTTAAAATTTCCCTATTTATAATGTAATAACGTCGTTAAAATTCAGTTTGAACTATAAACAATAAAAAATTCTGAGATTTTTCTTTAGGAAGCCGTGAAGTTCGAAAAATAGGTTTACCTAATTTTATTATGTTTTGGAACATCACCTAATCAACTGAGATTTTATTTTAGGAAATTAAACTAGTTTTATTTCCTTTGTAATAGTAAGGACTAAGTACGAGTCACTTGCGAAAGTCTTTCTAAATAGATTTGTTCAGGAAATTTACGAATAATGGAGAATGAAATGATTTTTGCGCTATGAAAATTCCCATATTTCCTTCCACCTATTTCCCTAAATATGCAATTAATGATTTAAATGTGTTAAGCGGTATTGCTACAATTGATAGTCATTTTTTTGTCGTTTTTTGCAATTTTGACCCTGTTTTGCAACGAAATTTTGGTGGGAACTTACAGATTCAGGTTTTGCACTCCAAAATACACAATGTACAAGATAAATGCAACTTTTACGACCAAAAATGAAAAACCGTTCAATCTCAAAATTTTTTTCATAAAATGGAACTATGTTAAAAATGGCAAATTTAAATTATCCACTGTAGAATTACCGCTCAACAGATTTTTAATATTTATGCCTCTTTGGACGCGCAGTTATGTGCTCTCTAAAATATTCATGGAGAGTTTTTCGCAAAAATAAATAGTTGCAGAATTAGGGGGCGAATAACGGAAAAACAGCAAAAATTTTAGGGTTTTTCACGATTTTGACCCTGTTCCGCAACGAAATTTTGGTGGGAAGCTCCGGATTCGTGCTCAGCACCCCAAAAAACATAAGAAACAAAAACAAATTTGTCTCCACCACATTTTGCAATCTGATGTACTAGGTTTATCACGTAGTAACTACACTATTATGTACTTCGACTGAATCTCCATCACTCGATTACTGTCTCGATGAAGAATCGGTGCCAATTCATCGAGAGACATTTTCTTGAAATTTCGGTCAGTTTCGCTTCCTTGTCGTCATTTTGCGCCGATGGGTAATATTTTTCTTTGTATAGCGGAACCTTTTTCACTTTAAAGTTGACCTTCGTAGTGTGTGCCTCTGCATCGAGTAATTTGAATAAATAAATAAATTCTTCTTCTCTGTACCGTGACTCCTTGTGGGGGATGGTGTGTTAACTCAGCCGTTTATAGTCTATTTCGAGTCAACGTTACATTGCATATAGCTTCGGAGTGCTTGTTGCAAGCACTATCCTATCCGCACATGTACGTAAATTTTGGAAAACGCCGAAATTCGATCTCCGCACGTCTAAATTACTAAAGCGTCGTAGAGTGCGACTCAACCAAGTGAGCCGCATAGCGTGCTAAATGTATGAATTACTGATGAAATAATTAATGAAACTAATCGACTATTTCATACGTTGTTCATATAAGAACGCATGAATGAAATTCGTCGAACTTGATGAACTCTTCGGGGAAATTCATTAAATTTGTCATCAGTTCCTTTTTGATGAATTCATTGATGATCCGCACCGCATCTATCATCAGTACCTCTCTAATGAAATCATGAGGGAAAGTCATGTTTGGGTTCACGTGGTCTTCATGCAGTCGTTCACCATATCTTTGAAAAATATATAAGGGAATTTAGTCCCGCGGCTAGAACAAATGGAATGATTCGGTTCATCCAGAGATTCATGATGCCGGCATCGATGCATTCCTTACGCCATGGCTAGTAGGGATGTTACTTAAAAACATTTCCAGTATATCTACAAAATGATATGACTGCTTTTATTGTTTGAAAATGCTAGTATAGAACTGGCAGAATGACTTTACGGATAAAAATTTCACTTTATCTAAAAAATAAAAATGTTTTCTCAGTAGGTCCAGCCAGACCTATTGGGTACATAATTTGCATATTGAAGTAGGTGCCGACAGACAGACAGGGTCAATGTTTTGTAGTTTGTAATTTTGTGGTATTTATAAGGAAGGGGCGATTTCGTGAGTGGAAATATAAGATGGCACAATTATGCCATTTCGCCCACAACTCAATTTATAACATTGCTGACACAATTGTAGCATCTCCTTTTTATACCCTTCGCTCATAGAGTGAAAGGGTATATTAACTTTGTCATGAAGTTTGTAACGCATTGAAGGAAGCATCTCCGACCATATAAAAAGTATACATATATGATCAGCATGACGAGATGAATCGATTGGGCGATGTCTGTCTGTCTGTATGTCCGTCTGTCCGTCTGTATCAGCGCGTTTTTCTCGGCCACTATAAAAGCTACGGAGCTGAAATTTTGCACACGTGCTTCTTATTGTTGCAGGCTGTTTGTATGTTTGATTCACCCAAATTGGATCATTGGGTCATGGGGCTGCCATACAAACCTAGCTCCCCAATTTGAGTTCTTCTAAGAAAAACTTTTTTATTTGTGTACCAATTTCAACCAAATTTCACACAAATGAATAGATAACACAAAATATATGCAAGAATGGATCAAATCGGACCATGGGGTCGTGGGGCTGCCATACAAAGTTAACCCCCCAAATTAGGTTCTTCTAAGAAAAACTTTTTTATTTGTTAACCAACTTCAACCAAATTTCACACAAATGTATTTCTATTGTTGACACATAACATATGTAAGAATGGATAAAATCGGACCATGGGGTCATGGGGCTGCCATACAAATCCAACCCCCCAAATTAGTTTCTTCTAAGAAAAACTTTTTTATTTGTGCACCAATTTCCACAAAATTACACACAAACGTGTTTCTCTTGATGACACAAAACATATCTAAGAATTGATCAAATCTGACCATGGGGTCATGGGGTGGCCGGACAAACCCAACCCCCATTTTGGTACTTGTAAGAAACATTTGTTGCACCAATTTCACAAAACCTTGAATTAATGTGTCTTTACCAAATTAACGAAAAAGTTAAAAACGAATGGAATCGTACTGTGGGGTCATGCTCCCGCAACCCCAATAAAATTTTCGAGTAAATATTTTTATTTGCCCACTTATTTCAACCAAGCCCAAAACTTTTGTCAATACGGAAGAAAAAGAATGAGGAGGGGGATTAAATACAAGTCATAGGCACGCCCGAAAAAAACTTTTAGCCCAAGCGAAGGGTATCCAAATTTCGGTCGCGCCCGAAATTAGCATCGGCCCCGGGGTTGGCGAGCGAAGCGAGCAGGGGGCGAAGCCCCCTAGTTTGGTACTAAGTTTGTAAGAAGGACGCATCTTTGTAGGATTTCGTTACAATTTAAACATCGAGGCTGGTGTTCAGTCGGTTTTGGAGCTGCTGGAAAACTCAGACATTGATTTGTCAGGCGATAAGGATGACGAAAGCTATCTTTCCCCTAATAGGATACATACTAAACACAGAAATAGCTGACGTTGTTGTTGCACATGAAATCGCTGACGTTCTTGTGGCACCTCGGGAGCGAGCGAGAGAATGTAGAGAGTGTCTATGGAAAAGTCTGGACTTTCCATATAACGAATTACCACACCTGCGAAAATTTGATCCAGCTGGGTACGCCAATGGTATACTTTTCCAAGTATTTCCCCGAAAAGCATTTCGATGATGACATCAAATAAACAAAAATATCTATGTTATTAACATTAGGCGAAGAAGTTGCTCTCTCTGTGGAGGATATATAAAGCACTTTTATGGTTGTTCACTTCTGATGGGGTGCATTGGTTATACACATGCTCAGCACCCCAACAAATATAAGGAACAACAACCATTTTTTCTCCACCACATTTTGCAATCTGAAATCACCTTTAGTGACTACACTAATACATCTTACATAAAAATACAAGCGTACAGAGGGCTGTGCCCGCAATACGAAGGTTTTGAGATTTTGGATATATACATAAATAGTGAATAATTTTGCACATTTTGCATAGATAATAAATAAGAATTATGCACAATAATAATGAAATACTTCTTGTAAATCTATTTTTGGATTGGTCTAATTAATTAATAATTAAAATGTTACAGAATGAAAGGCGCTAGGGCTCCATTACACAGTCATATTTCTATTATCATATGTATATCATATCTTTAAGCCTACTCAATTCATTCGGTTCAAATTTTCCCACATGCACTAAACGAAATCAAGTAGGCTTAAGCATATCACATACATATGATAATATAAATATGAATGTGTAATGGAGCCCTGAGCCTTTCATCCTGGAACGCGTTTATTTACTATATGTATCATGGCTCCACATATTAACTGAATTTATTAGCTTTAAGTCCGTTACCGTTTTTCCGAATCAAGAAACAAGATCTTATAGGAAATGGCTTCACTAAGCCACCCCTTCTAAGTATTTCGTGCTAAAGACTGTTACTATTCTACACATTCCTACTAAATTTCAATACGATCGGTTGAGCCGTTCGCGAGTTATTCAGTGAGCAAATTTTCAAATCTCCGGGACACCCTGTTATCTTTTCCCTACCAACTTCTAAGTATTTCGTGCCAAAGACTGTTACCATTCTACACATTCCTACCAAAATATTTACACTACGATCGGTTAAGCCATTCGCGAGTTATTTAGTGAACAAATTTTCAAATGTCCGTGACACCCTGTTATCTTTGTCCTACCAACTTTTAAGTATTTCACGCCAAAGACTGTTACCATTCTTCACATTCCTACTAAATTGCATGATGATCGGTTAAGCCGTTCGGGAGTTACTTAATGAACAGGTTCTCAAATCTCCAGGACACCCTGTTATCTTTGCTTTACCAACTTCTAAGCATTTTGTGCCAAAGACTGTTACCATTCTACATATTCCTACCAAATTTCATGACGATCGGTTGAGCCGTTCGCGAGTTATTTTGTGAAGAGACGGACAGACAGGCAGACGGACGGACAAAATCGACTTCATAAGGGTTTTTTGAAAAATCTAAAAAAGCCTTAAAATCAACCCGTTCCCATGCAAAAGTCCCATTCACACTCGCTCGCAACTGTCATATGCAACAATATTATGCTCGATGGGTTACATAAACACTCGTTACTATTCAAGCTTCTAGAGTTTACAGCCTGAACGAAAACGAAAATCCTTTTCGAGTACGATAATCAAATATCTGAAATTCTAAAAACACTCAGAGTCCAATTTAAACATGTTTCGATTTTTTTCGGGTTAAAATCCTCTTAGTCGATTTAGAATATCTCTTGAAAAATAACGATTTCCCAATGGAAATCATTCGGAAGTTTGGTCTGTTTCTTTTTTTTTTTGCTCTGGAAATAGGGCTTATATATACACCATCACACCAATTGCCACTCTATCAGAATATCGATCCCGAGCGAGTGTTTTTCTGCTTTTGGCGTGATTTGGAAACAAGGAGTAGGTAGGTATAGTGATAGTAGTTTACAGAATGAATATCATCCTACTTGAGAAGAGGAAGCGCAAAAAGCAAAACTTGTTTTTGGGAAATGGACGTGTAGTGGAAATGGAAACATAAATGAATGGGTTGCAAAAGCAGTTGATGGCGACTGTGACTGAGCAATAGATGGTTGTTTGATGTGTCAAGGCGAAGTGCGGTGAATGGGTGATTTCAGATTGTAAGACGAAACCGGACGGGTAAACTTGCACGACAAGAACCATCGTTCTTACAATGTGAAATGCACAATGCTTGTCTGCTGGCCACTACAAAAGCTCTCGCCGCCGTCCGTTTTTTAGCACAAACAAACAGTTCCAAGAGAATCAAGAGTATGTTTTTTTTTTGAATCTTTTAAGAATCGTTATCCTCGTGCCATTGCATTGTTGTATATCGCTGTGCTCTTCAATGGCCGACGCCCGCCGGCTCGGTCGTGCTATCATCTCTTCAAGACTAATATCAAGATGACTAAGCACTATCTCGAAAACCATTTCGGAATAGTTTTGATCCTTTGTAAATCGTTAGCTCGTATTTGCTCGGCACTTAAAAAGATTTGAGCCAATTCAAGCTATAATTGAAACACACTCTGATTCGAGTCTACGAAAACGTCCGCTTGGCCATCTGTTCGTCATAGGCAGGACTCGAACCGAATGTTTTACCGTTAATTACTAATGAATTGTCGCGTTTTTCGTTAGCTTAGTTCCAAAAAATGAATATAGCCATCATTCCCTTCCAATTGATACCATATTTATACCCGATATTTATATCTTTTTTGAACATGCTTAGCGAACTTGATATTCCGATTGTTCAACTTACTATAATTAAATAAATAGGAAAGCTCAAATCTTTTTAAGTGCCGAGCAAATAGGAGCTAACGATTTGAAGCCGATCAAAAGTATTCCCTAATGGTTTTCGAGATAGTGCTTAGCCAACTTGATAAAAGTCTCTTCAGAGGCATATACAGTGCTCGTCATCAGATTAGCACACCCCTTCCCATGAATAGTTTCGGCTGATTTCCAACCAAACTAAAAGAGCTAAAATTTCAAAATTATAACTGGTTATAGTCTATTCAGACAGAGAACAGAGGTCAAAACCCCCCGTTGGTAAATACAACTTCCAGCAAAGAAGGTAGACATTTATATATTGCAACAATGAACGTACGATCCTTAATTGGCGACAGCCGTCAAATTGAACTCGACCGAGCTATAAGCAAAATAAAGTATGATGTTATAGGACTGGCAGAAACCCGTATATATGGAGAAAAAATAATACAAAAGCAAAATGGAGATATATTCGCCTACAAAGGAGAAACAAAAGGTTTATACGGAGTTGGTTTCCTAATCAAAGCAAAATGGAAGAGCAATATAAAGGAGATACGATTAATGAGCGAAAGAATAGCCGCACTTACTATGCAAGTAAAAGGGAACAAAAGACTAAGCATCATTCAAGTCTACGCCCCGACAGAAAGCGCATCCGATAGCATTATCGATCAATTTTACGACGACTTACAAACAGTATATGATGAGCTGAAATCAAATGTAATATACGTTATTGGAGACTTCAACGCCAAGCTCGGCCAACGAAAAGATGGTGAGGAAAGTATATTCGGAAAATATGGCTTTGGACGGAGAAATAAAAGAGGGGAACGGCTGATTACATGGATATGGCAAAATAATTTGAAATTTGGAAATAGTTTCTTCAAAAAAAGACACAATCGTAAATGGACATGGCGCTCCCCAGATGTGCTCAATAATGTCGAATACGAAAGCGACCACCGACTTGTCAGAGCAAAAGTCCAAATAAACCATCAAACTTTGAGATACCGACCATTGAAAAAAGATATTCCACATATAGTTACAGAAAGTGCAAAAATTGAATACCTACACCGTCTGGAGACGTTTTTCGAAAATCTTCCGATTTTAACAAATCGAAATATACAATCATATTACAACGAAATGGAATGCGCCATAAAGCTGTCTGCCAATGAAACACTTCTGCAACCATGGGCGTAGCCAGGGGGGGCAGGGAGGGGTGGTCGCCCCCCCCCCCTGGTCGATGAAGATGGTGAAAAAATCCTTATCGATGTAGTAAAAAAAATCGCTGCACTATATAACATTTTGAAAAATTTCCTGCTGCTGGCGCAGCAGATGCCTTTTTTCAGCATTCCAAGTGCTGCCGGAGAAGTCATGATCGGGACAGTTTGCAGTCAGGAGGCGCATACAAATAGATGACAGCGAGTGGCCTCTCGTAACTGACGGAGGCTGCGTACCAGCACACACATTTCACTTGTGAGTGTGCTACTGTGGCTGCGTGGATCCCATATTTCCTGTTTCATTTCATGGCTTCTGAGCTGGAGTACACAATTTCAACCGTTAGGTCCCTTCGGGAAGTTAGTGGAATTCAACTTATTTCCATCTGAAAGGGTGATAAATGGTATACAGCTTTGCTAGCCCCGGAAGGTCATGCTTCGTCGAATCGACTACGCGTCATCAAATTTATCCCATTTTCCGTGACAATTCTCATTATTTGGAGCTGAGTTTTCGTACAACACTTACCGTGCCGATGTACTTGCCGGGTACATTGCGGCTAGACGAAGTAAGCAGGGTAAGTTGGATTTTTGGAAATTGGCGTCGTCGAAAAGACGAAGGATGAACTTTGTGTAACTTTTAGAACTCCAGTATTTCTTACGTATGGTTGTCGATTCGACGATAAGTCTGTGTCCATACAACTAGCTCATAACAAATATGTTTATTTTTGAAATGTGGGACCTATTTTTTCAAAAATTATGGAAAAAATATTCACTAGGACAAAAATAGGACAAATCAGGAAAATGGATCAAAATTCTTACTCATTTAAGGAAGATTGCATTTCGAACTCATGAAAATCGGCTCCCTCCATGGCACTCAATGTCAAAATTAGATATCGTACATAGAATTAATCAAGGGAACTCGGGGAGAAGATATTCCAAAATTTACTGTAAATAATTCTACAATCCGCACTGTAAAAACCGCTATAGGTGAAGTGGAAGAAAACACGTGCTGGGACCCCAAAATGGATCTCTGTGCCTTTTGTATATACATGAGCTTTTCATTCATTAAACCCAATTTCCTAGTACGTTTAGAATATGTATTTTATGATTCGAGCACATTTTTTGAATTATATCAACGTTAAGTTTTTATTTATCTCATTTTTAAATTTAGTGTTTTATATTTCGGGCGAAATAACTTTGAATTAAAAAAAATTAATTTGTAAATCAATTTCCGTACAAAATTACTCAAAATCGATGTCTTTCTAAATAAAGTGACGATTGAAAATTTGTCAAATTTTATAAATATTTTGAGAAAGGGTGATTTGTATAAAGCGTCAAAGTTGAGGGTCGTCAAATCGACGAAGCATGACCTTTCCGTACTAAAAATAAGCATGACCTTCCAGGGTTAAGGACCTCATATTTCAGTATCTTTCAAGTTCTTCTTTTTCTTCCCAGTACCGTATAGCCCCTTGTGGGGCCATGGTGCGTTAACTCAGCCGTTTATAGGCAATTTCGAATCAACATTACGTTGCATATCATTTCGGAGTGTATAAATATAATGTTGTAAGCACTATATATTTCCATTCACATGCAGAGAGTCATTACGAAAAAAAGAAAACAGATCTGAGCAAGAACAAAATGAGTTAAGACGCCTACGGAAGTTATGCAGAAAATCTATTAAGAACGACAATGAAAATTTCAACAGAGAAATCATACAAAAGATAATGGAAGAAAGTAGATCAATCAAGAAAGTAAAACAAAGTATGAATAACGAAAAGGAATGGATTCCGAAATTGAAAAAAAGAGGGAAACAGTTTGAATCGAGGAAAGCTATAAGCGAAATCGCAACTGGTTTCTTTGAAGACCTGTATAAATCCAGTAAACCGACAAGCCATAGAAACCCACATGAACTTAGCGAAGATTTTCCGGAGTTCCTACCATCCAAAATTGCCAAATCTATTGACGAACTACAAGCCGGGAAAAGCGCTGATGCAGAGGGACTGAAGACAGAAATGTTAAAGCTGGGGAAAACCCTACTAACAGAGCCTGTGACAAAACTTTTTAATGCAATAGTTCAAACCGAAGAAATTCCGGTCCAATGGGCAAAGTCTACGATTACTCTTTTAAAAAAGGCGATAAGGAAGAAATTAGTAATTATCGACCAATCAGCATTATATCAAACGTATACAAAATATTCTCAAAATGCATACAACGGAGACTACAATCATCTGTAGTCTGCAGTCAACCAAGAGAACAGGCCGGTTTCAGATCAAGCTACTCCACTATCGACCATCTACAAGCGGTGAACCAAATCATTGAAAAAGCAATCGAATATCAAGAAACTATATACATGGCTTTTGTCGATTTTAGCAAAGCATTCGATACAGTGGAACACGATGAATTATGGTTAGCCCTCGAAAACCAAATGGCCCCACGAAAAATAGTTAACATTATGAGCAAGCTATATAAGCAAAGTACTGGCGCAGTCAAATTAGAGTCTATAGGCAAGCCGTTTAAATTGGAACGAGGAGTACGTCAAGGTGACCCACTATCGCCGACACTCTTTTCTGCGACACTGGAGCTGGTTTTTCAACGATTGAACTGGGATGAGTACGGCATTAACATCGATGGCGAAAATCTAACTAATCTAAGATTCGCGGATGATATAGTCCTTTTTTCACATAATGCGCGCGACTTACAGACTATGTTGATGGACCTGGACGATAAAGGAAAAACGGTTGGCTTAAATATTAACTTCGACAAAACGAAATTGATGACCAACGGTATCAAAGATCCAGTGGCTCTAAACGGCATGTCCATAGAATTTGTAGAAGATTTTCTATATCTAGGCCAACTGATATCATTCGAACGGCGCACTGACAAGGAAGTAGAGCGCAGGATAAGTAATGGCTGGAAACAATTCTGGGGCATCAAAAGTATCTTCGACGCAAACAGAAGCCAACAGATGAAGAAGTACCTGTTTGATGGAGCTGTGCTGCCGGTGCTTACTTATGGAGCGCAAACTTGGGCTCTTACGGACAGGAACATACAACAGCTAAGAGTAACACAAAGATCAATGGAGAGAGCAACTTACCGAATATCCAGGAGGCAAAGGCTTAGAAACGCCCTACTACGGTCACGAACTAACTTCACCGACGTTATTGAAAGGGCGAGAATATTGAAATGGAATTGGGCAGGACATCAAGCAAGACTCAATGACAACAGGTGGACAACTAGATGCACAGATTGGATTCCATATGGCAGCAGTCGAAGAGTTGGGAGACAACGGAAAAGATGGCGTGACGATATCGAAAGTTTCTGTCCGAATTGGAGAAGGATCGCCAGAAATAAGGAAACTTGGAAATCAATGGGGGAGGCTTACGCCCAACGAATTTAATAGTAATACACATTTTTAATTTTTAATTTGTCTTATTTCATTTTGAGAGTTAATTACACATAACTTCTTTGAAATATCCAATTGAATTTATTTTTATTTTTATCTAATTTTTTTTTTTTTTGGAGAGTAAATTTTACACATTGTTTGAAATCTTTTAAAATTATACTATGTCAAATGATTTTTGTTTTGAATTGGGTAAATAAAAGCTTATAATAATAATAATAATAGTCTATTCAATTCTAAATTAATTAAAACAAAAAGTATTGGGTTTTCATTTTTTAATATTGTTTTATAATTGTTTTTCGAAAAAGAACACACAAAATAGCCATTTAAAATTTGTCATCAGGATAGCACATGTAATTTCTTTTTTGTCTATCCTCCACAATTAAAGACGTAGGAACCCTAATTTTTTGTGGTTGTTTGAGTAAGATATTAACTTTAATATGAATAAGAGAAAATAATTATCTGCGGAAGAGGGATCAAAATTTAAGGCTTACAAGGAGCCAAGGCGGTTATAAAGTGAAATTTCGAGAAAAAATTTATAAAAGTCGCTTAGTTGAATCCGAACTCGTGTGCAATATGTAGCGTTAAGGTAAAAATATTAGAGGCGATAAAAATTGAGTACTGGTCAATCCTTATGAAAGAGTAATTTTGAGAGAGGCATCGAGCCCTCATGACTCGGTCGCAAGGCTTAGGGTAAATTTTCACATCAAGGCGAGCCTATTGTTCAAATAGTGATACAAAAATGCTCCACATCTAAAGAAACTAAAACTAAAGAAAAATGTGCTTTAATTAAACTCGAGAGCACTTGACATGTAATAAAGAATGGCGCTATGTTGTCTTTTCGAATAAAAAGAAGTATCATCTCAGAGTATCACTTGGCCCTCGAGACCATTACACAATCTGTCCGACAATCAATGCGATCCTAATGGTGTCCTTCCTATCAAAGATCCTGGAAGTAGATATTATAACTGTGTTACTCTTCTAAAGTGAACTTCTTTTTATCCGAAAAGATAACATACCGCCATTCTGTGTTCCATATCAAATGTTCTCATGATTAATTTTAACGTATTTTCCTTCGGGGAAAGTTAAGTTGGAGTTTATTCTTTAGTTTTAGTTTCTTAAAATGTGGAGTTTTATTATCACTGTTTGAACAAAAGATAGGCTCGCCTTAATGTCAAAATTTACCCTAATCCTTGCGACCGAGTCATGAGGGCCAGATGTTTCTCTCAAAATTACTCTCTCATAACGATTGACATGTACTCAATTCTTATCGCCTCTATTATTTTTACCTTAACGCTACTTATTACACACGAATTCGGATTCAACTTATCAACTTCTATTAACCCTTCTGTCGGCACCTACTACAATATGCATATTCTCTACCCAATAGGTCTGGCTGGACCTACTGAGAAAAATTTTTTATTTTTTATAAGAAGTTAAATTTTTATCGGTATAATTATTCTACCCATTCTTTACAGCCATTTATAAACAATAAAAGCATTAAGATCTTTTTTGTAGATATACTAGAAGCGTTTTTAAGAAGACATATTTTGAGGTGGTATTTGTACAAACATGTTTCTCCCTTTTTTTCTTCTATTTTTACTTCTCTTTTTTCATTGCGTATCCGTACAGAAAGTTTGATAAAATTTTCCAATTCTAATATCTTTCGGGAAATATTTGGCACTCTGTTGGTAGATTTTATCGCGATATTAGTCTGCAGATTTGGGAAAATCGATAGATAGAAATAGGGAATTTTCAACCGCAAAAATCATTTCATTCTAAATTTTCCGTAAATATCTCAATTAAATCTATTAAGAAACACGTTCGTAAGTCACTAATACTTAGTTCATACTATTACAAAGGAAATAAAACTCTTTTGATTTTCCTACAATCAAATCTCAGTTGATTAGGTGATGTTATAAGACGGGATAAAATTAGGCGTACCCAATTTGCGAACTTCACGGCTTTTTAAAGCAAAATTTCAGAAAATTTTATCGTTTATCGTACAAATTTAATTTTAATGACTTTATTACATTATAAATAGGAGATTTTTAAGAGAAATTAATATTTTCACTTTTAACCTCAAGACGAAAATGGGGGAAAAACTATAGGTCTGGCCAGACCTATTGGGTATCAAAAAGCACTATAAATTTAAAATCATCAAAAACATGCTCAAAACTTCAACCGATTTTTTAACATTTTTGCAAAATGCTTCTAAACATATTATTCTAGGATATCATGAAATATGAAGTCGCTGCGATTTCATCTTCTATACTTTTTTGACCAATATATAGTGCCAAAGGTCTGGCCAGACCTATGTGCCGACAGAAGGGTTTTTTCTCGAAATTTCACTTTTTGACCGCCTTGACTCCTTGTATGCCTTAAATTTTTGCCCCTCTTCCGCAGTTACTGATTTCCCTTATTCGTATTAAAGTTGATATCTTACTCAAGCAACCACACAAAGTTGGGGGTCCTACGTTTTTAATTGTGGAAGATAGACAAAAAAGAAATTGCATGTGCTATCCTGATGACAAATTTTAAGTGGCTATTTTGTGTGTTCTTTTTCGAAAAACAATTATAAAACAATATTAAAAAATGTAAACATAATACTTTTTGTGTTAATTAACTCAGAATTGAATAGACTATTAACAGTTATAATTTTGAAATTTTAGCTTTTTTAGTTTGGTTGGAAATCAGCCGAAACTATTCAAGCGAAGGGGTGTGCTAATCTGATGACAAGCAGTGTAATTTTTCTCGAAAACGTTTATTAGAATTATAACCCTGTACGAACGAGTACATATTGCTATCGCTTTAAGTGTATCTTAAAAACCTTCATAACGTATAGTAGTCTGGTTGGTGTTGGTAGGTAGTCGATGATTTCCCTTATTCGTATTTAAGTTGATATCTTACTCAAGCAACCACACAAAGTTGGGGGTCCTACGTTTTTAATTGTGGAAGATAGACAAAAAAGAAATTGCATGTGCTATCCTGATGACAAATTTTAAGTGGCTATTTTGTGTGTTCTTTTTCGAAAAACAATTATAAAACAATATTAAAAAATGTAAACATAATACTTTTTGTGTTAATTAACTCAGAATTGAATAGACTATTAACAGTTATAATTTTGAAATTTTAGCTTTTTTAGTTTGGTTGGAAATCAGCCGAAGCTATTCAAGCGAAGAGGTGTGCTAATCTGATGACAAGCAGTGTAATTTTTTCTCGAAAACGTTTATTAGAATTATAACCCTGTACGAACGAGTACATATTGCTATCGCTTTAAGTGTATCTTAAAAACCTTCATAACGTATAGTAGTCTGGTTGGTGTTGGTAGGTAGGGCAGACGTCTTCAAATCATAGGGTCGCGGGATCGAAACCCACTGTAGGTAGATAGGCCATTTTATGATGCTTTTCAGAGCAGAGGTAAAATCAATTCGTATGATTAACGATTTCTTTTCTTTAAAAAAGATCTTTAATAATGATATTTTTTAAAGAAAACAAATCGTTAATCATACGAATTTTCTAAAACAATATGTACCTACGAAAGTATTCATCTGGAGTAGGAAATGTTTTCGTACTAGAAGTTTAACGAAACTAGTTTCATTGGCGTAACGAACTACTGTTTTGGAGGTTTTTTAATGTAGTTTTTCGTTAAATTGAAGTAGCTTTTCATGCCATATACGACGTCTTTTGTTTCAGTGTAAGTTTTAACACGTAAAGCTAGAACAAGTAAGTGCGGCGTAGCCAGGATCTCCCTCAGAAGGGGCAAGACCAATATTCTTTAATTTTTAAGACCAGGGGCATGGCATTTTTCTTGGGGAGTTGGGGTAGGTATGTTAGTCAAATCTACGACAAAAATAAGGTTTTCAGTTAGTTTAAAATAGCGGTCACATTTTCTTTAAAAAGGTGTTACACATTCTAAAACAATATTTCAAGAAAGGACAATTGAGAATTATGTTTGTTACGTTACGATAAAATACTTCTTGAACGTGTTTAGCCTTTACCTCTTGATTATATTCAATTCGCCTACGATTTTTAGACAGTCGATACTCAGTACCTTTCCAACTTTTGAATTTCAGTGTTCGATACTGCAGTCTCAGCAGGGGGAGATTTCTGCATGATACTTTCTATACGTTCTACCTTGGGCAGTACGGTGCTCTATACAACTCGTACCATTTTTCAATATTTTCCGCTCAAAAATTTGCGAGTTAACCCTTTAAAGTCCGAACTCTTAATCGCTTGAATTTCCTTTTTTTTGTTCCTGAATATTAACTATAAATATGATTCTTTTAAGAATATACACAAACAAAAATTTTACCTCACCCCCTTCCCCCCTTTCTATGCTGTTCCCAATTGGGAACAATGGCCATTAATGGGATATAAACAAAACAAGGTCGATTTTTTCCAGATATGTTGGACTTTATTGGTTCTTCAATGTAATTTATGGAAAAGTATAAATCATATTTTGGAATTTGATTTATGGAAAAGTATAAATCATATTTTGGCAAAATTCATTCAAGATGAAGAAGTTTGTTGCACTCCTTACACTCCAACCGTGCATATGACTTCCAAAGAGCACATCTTCCTTGCGATGAATTTATCAAATAGTGGCCATCTAATTTGCACCTTGATGGGCTAGCATGTGCTTTAGGACGTGGCTGTGGACCTATTTTTTTATGAAACCCTTAGCAGGAACATTGTTACTTCCCGCCTGAAGTCTAGGTGAGTCATTGCCGATTTCCCATGCATTTCCTTATGCACAAACCAGGCTGCTACTACTGCCATGTTGAGAGCATTAGCGAATAGATTCCACCACTACTTTTTCCATCGTAGGCATGGGCGATACGAAGATTAGAAGTCCATAAAATATCGACACCACCCATTCCGTCGTTATATTTGTGAATAAGATGTGGTTGTTGTATGCCTATCTTTTTGTTCTCCTTCACAGAATATCTACATGCTGATTTCGCCATGACGATTTCGATTCCTGCAAGGGACTTTACGGTTGATGCGATTGGAGAGTAAATGTCTCCCACAGTAGTGATTCTCAGAAGGCAACAAGGTGGTACTTACTGAGAAGGAGTATGCCCCAAAACGACGTCCATTCAACGCCGATCTGATCAACATGCTGAATGGCGTAGACATTTGTTATTTCTGCTAAATGCTGCAGACAGCTTTGTGGCATAAATGAATAATATATTCCTACCAGAAAAGTTTTTTACCGGCTCATTTTCTATTGGGTTTTGAAAATTAATGCTGGGAAACCAATTTAGAGGTGCAATGTCGGGTTTTTTTGCCTCGGTTTGGGCTATGATCCACTTGTGGTCAGCCGTTGATGGTCACCATTTGAAGCTTTTCTTTTCTGCACGCGTTTATTTTTACTGCTCGATGCCTCACTATCTTCCGACCTTTTTATTATAACGGAAACTTCACCGCAAACATCACTTGGTCTAAGATTTCTTGCTCAATGTCTTCATCGTCAGTAACTTTGTCGTTTTCCTCAAGAGGTAATTGGCAGATATCTATATTATTCAATGAACCCACGTGGCAATCATCTAAGCTCTGTAGATATTCCACTCCAAATTTACGAACTTGAACTCTCTTATGAACACCGAATAGAGACTGACATAGAACATGCAAATGTGTTACAGTAGAGTGAAAGAAATGCTTAGGTTGTGTAAATCTGGTTTCACAAAAATTATGGTAAGTATTGTTACATTTTTCCCGTCTTTTCTAGACGTTCCAGTGGGTTCGATAGATTTTCACGTACACGATAATGAATAACACTCGCTTTACTGTAACACTATTTATTACAACACACACGGATATATACACGATTTACAATTTCACTAATTACAATTTCACTAATTACTGACTAGTTATTGATCCGACATAATTCACGAGAAAGACTATACTGACTCACTGACTCTAGTCGACGCCCTTATAAACCCATTTGCACTGTTCGGGAAACTTCAGTGACACACTTTCTAGAAACGGCCAGTAAGTTATCTCGCTAGTGATACTAGCGCCATCTGTTGCCAAATAGGGAATACAATTTGGGTTAACGTATCCTAGACACCCAACAGTATGTATGTTATGATATGAAACAAGCTATGGTAAAATAAGCAATAAAAAAAATAATAGAACAGAACAATATAACTTATGAAATAATACAGAACACCGGCAACCGATCGTTTAAAGTGCATGCGGCACGTGAACGAGATTGCATTTCTTTAAAGCTGAGTTTTCAAAAAAAAAAGAAAACGAGACCGAAGCTAATTTCGGGCGCGGCCGAAATTTGGATACCCTTCGCTTCCCTCGGGCTAAAAGTTTTTTCGGGCGTACCTACGACTTGTACTTAATCCCTCCTCCATTCTTTTCCTTAAGTCTTCACAAAAAATACGATGCGTCGGTAAAACAATATTTGTGTGGGGTTTGTTTGGAATAAGTGGGCAAATAAAAATATTTACTCAGAAAATGGGATGCGGGATCATGGCCCCATAGTACGATTCCATTTGTTTTGAACTTTTTAGTTGCTTTGATAAATACACATTAATTCAAGGTTTTGTGAAATTGGTGTAAAAATGTTTCTTAGAAGGGCCAAACCAGGGGGTTGGATTTGAATGGCAGCCCCATGACCCCAAGGTCTGACTTGATCCATTTTTACATATGTTTTGTGTTCTCAATAGAAACACATTTGTGTGAAATTTGGTTGAAATTGGTGCACAAATAAAAAAGTTTTTCTTAGAAGAACCTAATTTGGGAGTTGAGTTTGTATGGCAGCCCATGACCCTATTGTCCGATTTGATCCATTCTTATGTATGTTTTGTGTTATCAATAGAAACACATTTGTGTGATATTTGGCTGAAATTTGTACACAAATAAAAAAGTTTTCCTTAGAAATACCTAATTTGGGGAGTTTGGTTTGTATGGCAGCCCCATTGTCCGATTTCACCGATTCAAACATAAAAACTGCCTGCAGCAAAAAGAAGCCCTTGTGCAAAATTTCAGCTTCATAGCTTTTAAATTGGCCGAGTAAAACGCGTCGCAACAGACAGACGGACATCACGGTTTCAAACGCTGTCTCAAGCGATTTGCTCGCATTAAAGCAGATTTTCTTCTTGCAGGAAGCAAGCATCCAATAGATTCACACAAATCAGTAGCGCACTTCAGACACATGCGTTTTCAACCGATTTTCATGAAGCTAAATGACACAACGATTGAATGCACTGCGACAATTGGATGTCACATACCGCGCCCCACAACCGTAGCAACAACAGCATTCCTGACTTGTCTAAGAAAATTACGATAATTGGTCGAAAAAAATCCTACATCGGAAATTTTTTTGCATGATGGTTGGGGATGAGCCCCAGATTATGATAAAAAAGTCCCAACCGATTGGTGGTCGGCAACCTTAAAAAAAAGGGGGGAAAGTGGGGTCTTTTTTCGTTTTTTTTTTGCGATTATTATTAAAAACGACAAAAGATACAGAAAAATGGTATGAGAACAAAAAAAACTACTTACAATTATCTTTGCAATGATATATAACACATTAGAGTTCAATTGAATATTTCGGCGCTAGACTAAAAAATAAATTAGAATATTTTCATTTTAGACCTTCTTTAAAAGCTCCATAACTTTTCAAAGAATGCTAGTTCAGCCGTAAAATTTTTTTTATAAATATTCACAATAAGTTCAAGATCATTTTAAGGTAAACATTGCGTCGCTCCGGTCAAGGACTCCCATTACCCATGGTTACATGTACTCAAATCCAAACATTTCATCCAAGATATGACTTCCCTTTCGGAAACTACATACAATTTGGAATAAAACGACACCTCGGCCATTAGGAAGTTGATCGTATCATCCGCACAAACTTAAAGAATTTTTGATGAAAAACCGATTTTAAAATTTCTTTAATGTTTGAAAGGGTTCATCTCGAAAGATACGAGCAACTTCGTAACGCACGAGGTGTCGTTTTTTTGGAAATTTTATGCAGATTCAGAAAGTGAAGTCATATCTTGGAATGTTAGGTGGCGTGGCAAATTTTGATTTAGTCCGGCAAGTCGGGCGTTTTGATAAAATTTATAAAAAAAAATTACATTATAACGGTTAAAAATATAGGGTTCCAGGTGTACATTAAGTTTCCCCAAATAAGCCACACTACCTACTATTTATTTATCCTCCACCAAGAATGGGCCACCCTGTATACAGAGTGTCCGGAAACTGCCGAATAAACGCATCGGATTATGATACTTCAGTTGATTTCCAGCAAAAAAGTTGTACGAGAACATACCCCCTATTCTTAACCCTTTAACTGCCACAGGTATTTTAAGATTTTTGAAAAAAATAATTTTCCTGCACGACTTAAAGCTCAATATCTTCAAAGCTAGATCAGGTAATATAGTAAAACAAAATGATTATTATAGCCAACAAATTTACCTATAAAATAAAGCTAACCACACTAAAATGACAAAGTTTTTGAAATCCCCCTTGCAGGGATATTTTTTCCAACACAAACTTTTTCTATTAATTATGACAAATTTTTGAATCTGTGTGGTAGATACACTGGGAAAGGATAGGGAATCAAGCCTCATCTTGAATGTCTTCAATGGAGTTATCGGTTCTTTAGTAGAGAGAATATGGGTCAGTTGTGTATACTGAAAAACAACTACAGCCACTGATGATAGGTAAAATACAGAGGTTGGTCGGCCTCCCATATTAAGGACAACTATAGCGACGTTTTTCCTCAAACTACATTTGGAAAACCCCTCTAGTTACCGATTAGATGATTTTCTCTTGCAGAGCCCGCATAATTTTTGTCTCGATTATATGGGCGAAGTAGTTTTTGACTCAGCGGTACCTCCGTTCGATTTGTAATTGTACCTAAGCTCAAGTAGAGGATCGATGACGAAGTAATAGTCATCTTCACCTCCTCAGTCTGCGATAGAAGGCCTCTGTTCGGTGCTGCTTGCTAATGGTTTAAATTGAAGATTGTCACTCTCCCACTTCCCTTGATCTTAATTTAAACATATTGCAGTTTTTTTAAATAATACATATTTCCTCTCACATAATATTTTCCATTTTATTTTAATATTCTGTTTCCAGTCCAGTATGCTTCACTTTATTATATCTAAACCTTGACCAATTTAATTTCTCTTTTATGTCTTCGAAATTCGAATCCTAGACAAGATTTTGTGACTCCTCGTACCTATACGTAAGTGCTACCAACCAAATTGTTAACTTCCCTTGTCTTGTCGACTTTTCTGAGTCCCCACCAGAAAATGAAAAGATATTAATTTGGCGAAATGACTTCACATTTTTTATTATGTGCGGTTTCTTCCTTTCCGGACACGAAATCTTTCATTATTCTTCGATGGATGTTTTAAAGTTATAAAAGCTTTCAACAGCCTTAGGGTGAAACAGAACACCGCTAGAGAGTGGTCTTCGCATAGGATAACGCATTTTCGCAGGAAATAATAGAAAGATGGTCGTCGCTTGGTCGTTATTTTCGGGATGAAAAAATCCTAATTTTCTGCGATTCCATGCCGGCAATCGTTATGAGAAGAGCCCATTTTTGGTAATTATCATGTCCTTGGCTATAACGAGCGACATTTCGAAGTGAACCGGAAATCATTGTAGTGAAGTCTTTAGTGAGTCGTAAGTCAGTTCCAGTGGCTGAATGGAGATAATGGACGCACACTTTTCGGAATTCATTGAAACAAATCGGTAGAGAATTTGTTTGGAATTTGTATTGAATTGGCATAGTACGTATACGACTTCGGAGTAGCTATTAGATTATAAAGGCATATTCGCTGGATTTAAATAAAACGGATGAAACCTGACTTCTTTGTAAGGTAATTAATTAGAAATCTTATTCAACTTTATATTTCGAAAAATATTGCCATAAATATTAGTCATAAACTGCGAAATTCTCATTAAGTTACCGATTAAGTAGAATTACTTCACTTTAACTTTCAAATTCGCAACTGTAATTCATACCGGCTAATAACCACCTCATATCAAATTACAAGCGCACAACAGCGCACACCTGAGCCTGCAATATCCAATTGCCAGCGCAAAAACTCAACAAATCCAAGTCAGCAATTAATAATCTCGCGAAATCCTACCTAATTCCCTTTTGGAAGCGCACGCGGACCGAGTTCGTGATACTGTCAGCAAGATCTTGTCACTAATTAAAACTGAAAAACAACATTAAAATCTCATCTGGCCAACTTAAAGTTTTATCAGCTCGAGAAAATGTTGTTCGCCGTTTAAAGTCTTGGAGCGTTGCCTACCCGTTGTCCACAAATCGGTTAAGCGTTTCTTGTGTTTTTATTTTTATTTTGTTTGTTGGCTGCAAGCAGTCCACGGATGATTTAAATTCATTGAAGACAACCTCACGATGTCTGAAACGGACCCCGGATTGGCCTTGTTGGCTTCATGGACATGGAGTGGTGCATGTCGTTGTAAAGTATTCCCCGGGAATCTGGACAGTATATAGCACCGAGTCCTGGCAAATGTGACGACAAAGTTTCCTCATTCATAATGTTGGCAATGGAATTAAACAGGCCCGTTTTTCGTTTTTTTCTCCAGATTACCCGGGCCAAAGGAAAGGATTTGCCTGGGTATTGTGAGTGAGGCTGGCCGATAAGGTAAATAGCGACAGGCTTCTAAGTGACACTTAACAATATTTTGTGTAGATGCTGTTCACGTTTTCCGTGATGGTACTTTATGTGGCTTTTTTTTGGGGAGCAAAGTTAATAATTGTTTGATCTCTTTTGAATACGGTAAAATACATACCAAAAGGAAATCATATACATACATATGTATAAACGTAATAAAACACAACCCAATGAGCGAACAAAACAGTAAAGGAAAACCATCACAGTAAGGAAAATGTGAAACTACATCGCAAATTTGAGAGTTTTCGAATAGAATAGGGTTTCTAAAAAGAGACAAGGCAAGGCTTCATTGCCCAGGGTTTAGCAGATACTGGAACTTCTGCTCTCAGGAGCCAAAGTACGTGGAGGACTCGCAAGGAATGTTGCTGATTGACGATACGGCAACTTGTAGCAGGATGCGAGAGTATTTTGACGAGCTTCTAAATGAAGAATTTCCTCGAGCAGCTTTTCAAGATGTTGAGCCGAATAACACAAATATTGAAGATGTCTCAGAGGAAGAGGTGATGGAGGCAATGCATCAGATGAAACGTGGAAAGGCAGTCGGACCGAACAAAATACCCGCGGAATTTTGGTTGTAAATGGAAAATGTCGGGCTTAGTTGGCTCACAGCTCTCTTCAACAAAATCAAAGGTGATGCCTGATGCTTTCAGGGAAAGTTTTCTTCTTCCTTTCTATAAGAACAAGCGAGACTCACGCAAACTCAACAACTATAGGGCAATCGGGTACAAAGTTAACACCTCATAGTTGTCTGCAACCGATTGAGAAAGATTGTGCGGTTGAATGACAATTAATGCGGCTTTGTTGAAGGTCGATCTACAATCGATGCGATTCAGTGCATTCGTATTGCGATGGAAAAGTATAGAGCAGCACGAAAGGACTTGCATTTTGTTTTCATCGATTTGGAAAAGCCATTCGATAGAGTACTTCGTGATCTGATATGGTTGGCCTTGAGAGCACTTAATGTCCCCGAGGCATACGTCAGGATGATATGAGACATGAATGATGGAGCTAAAACCAAGGTTAGATGTACAGCCGGTGAATCAGAAGAATTTCCGGTGAATGTCGGTGTACACCAGGGCAGTATATTGAGTCCGTTGCTCTACAACATCATCATGTGTTACTTATTAACACGTGTCTCCGACGGCCTAGAAATATATCTTCTTTTGGACGATGGATGGATGGATACGGCGCTATGATGGGTTGGACTGGTTGCGCCCAATACTATTGGCTTATTGTATTTCCCATCTAAGCGAGAAAGTTTCAGGTTATGAGCTCTGTCCTACGTAAAAGGCTAGGAAGGTTTACTTTGGGTGCGCCCATTCTGGTAGCTTGAGCCCCAAAGAAATTTTGTCTTCAGCTCATAAAAGCGGGGCATTCGAAAATAACGTGCGAGGCTGATTCCTCACCTTCGTTGCAGAGGCGGCATAGTGGGTCTTGTGTGTAGATCCCTATTGTATGCAGATGTTTCCGTAGGGTACAATGACCGGTTATAAGGCCTGTCACTGCCCTAAGGTTCGTTTTGCTAAGACTGAGGGCTTCGGTGCAGCTGGTATACCAGTTAAGATTCCAGCATACGCTTGCTGTGCCTGAGCCCCTTCAGCGAGTCTCCATCGATCTTGGAATTTATCCTCGGTCCATCGTCTAGCAACGGTCTTGGCGGTAGATTTACTGATTCAGATTGCAGGTTCAGGACCAGTTAAGGGTAGATCGGAACCCTCTCTTGCGAGGGCATCCGCTTTTTCATTTCCTTCGATCCCCTTATGTCCTTTCACCCATTTAAGAGTTACTTTGTTTCGAGTAGCAAGGTTTTTGAGATTTTGTTGGCATTCCCAAACCAATTTAGAGATTGTTTGGGACTTGCAATGGCTTTTATAGCAGCTTCACTGTCGGAGAGAATATATCATGGTCTTATTGGTATATCCCTTTCGAGTACTCTCCCCTACTGCAAGGTTTATGGCTATAAGTTCTGCCTGGAAGACAGTTGTATATTGACCTAGGGGCTTGGAGATACTATGGTTATGGGTTTTAGTATAAACTCCTGCCCCTGTTCCTTTGTCTGTCTTCGACCCATCCGTGTACCACACGATGTGATTTGATAGATGGTTGTCGTTCCATTTACTCCAGTCTTCCCTAACCGTTGGGGTTTGGATGTTGGAGTCGAAGGTGTACATGGCCGGGGTATAGTCGCTGCCCATATCTAGGATTGGGTTTGCAATGATTTCTGTATTCGTACAGTGTCCTACCCTTTGTGGTGTCCACATGTTCGATGATTGGAGTCTGTACGCTGCGGGTCTTGCCTCTTCTGTGATTGTGAGGTCCAGTGGGGGCAGGTCTAGTAGTTTCTCTAGAGTTAAAGTTGGTGCACTGCGCATGGCGCCGGTTATGCTTGCGCAGGCCAGTCTCTGTACTGATCTCAACTTCGCTGCTGCTGTTTTTTGTTTGATTTTAGTCCACCAGACTATCGAGCCATTGTCAGACGGGATTTGACCATAGCTTCGATCCAGTGTATCCCCCACGTTTTCCCTATTGCTCTTTTAGTTGCATATAGGGTCTGTTTGCTTTTTGCAATTGTGTTTTGCAGCTGCTTGTTCCACGTGAGTTTATGTTATCAAGGGTGACTCCCAGATATTTTACCTCCGTGGTAATTTGCAGTTGTTGATTGAATAATGTTGGAGCGTTGAGCCCTTCCAACTTGTATTTGCGACTGAAGGTTATTAGTGTTGTTTTGGCGGGATTGACCGATAGGCCTACCCTCCTACATCAATCCTCCACTTGGGTTAGAGCTTGTTGCATGAGTTCAGAAAGAACTCCTGGAAATTTTCCCCTTATCAGGATGCTGATATCATCGGCATATCCTATTGTATAGAAGCCAGTGTTATTTAGCTGGACTAGTAGGCTATCCACTACAAAGTTTCACAGGAGGGGTGAAAGTATACCCCCTGTGGGCAACCTTTGAGGACAGCTGTATACATTGTTTCACCGAATAATTTTGCATGTACTTGTCGTCCTTGAAGCATTGATTTTACCCACCGACATAGGGTGTTTTGAACTCCATGGCTCGAGGCGCCGTGTACAAGAGATTCAAGGACGTGTTGTCGAAGGCCCCCGCAATATCTAGGAAAGCCGCGATCAGTATTTCTTTGATTTCTAGTGTGGTCTCAGTCTTCCCAACTAAATGGTGTAGTACTGATTCACATGATTTCCCTGTCTGATAGGCATGTTGGTTTGGGTGCAACGGGAAAAGCGACAGGAACCTGTCCCTGATATGTTTATCGACGAGCTTTTCCAATGACTTAAGTAGGAAGGAGGTTAGACTTATTGGTATATACGCTGTCGCTAGGGTTTGGTCACGCACCGGCTTTGCCAGAAAAGCTACGTTTACCTGCTTCCAAGTGATTGGAATGTATCCTAAGGCTATGCTGGCTCTAAATAGTCTTAGTAAAAACGGAGCCAGGGTCATAAGACCCTGCTGAAGCAGGGCACCGTTTTTGCCGATATATAGTCCTCAGTAGCCCAAGCATCGTTGCGTTGCAAGCTGCTCTTAAAAAATGTTTCGACATTCTAGAGGAGCATGGACTGAGGAGGGTAAGTATAACAAAGACTGAGTTCTTATGCTGCCCATTTTCAGACCTAGATGCAGCGATACCAGATATGTACGTCAAAGGAGAGCAACTTAAGGCTTGTACCAAGTTCAAGTACCTTGGCTCGATGGTAAACAACCAAGCTACATGCGATGATGACATCAAACATCGCACAAAGGTTGGGTGGATGACGTGGCGAGAAAACTCAGGAGTTTTCTGTGATAAGAAAAGCTCTAAGACCGACAAGTTGATTGGTATTGCCATGTTCAAAGGCGTCCGCCAGATGACCCCGCAAAGATAGCTATATCAATGGAATGTCCACTTCAAGGACCCAAGGCCAGAGGCAGACCGAATAACACCTGGATGTGTCAAATGAAAAAGCAACAACAACGCATTGGTCTCGGCGATGACACGATGCAAGATATGCTGAGATATTACCACCAGAACGGGCGATGTGCCTATACCGTAGGTTGAGCAACGCGAAACCATCGAGCGGTATGAAGAACGAGGCAAGGAAGAAGAAGACTCTAGAACTCGAAAGTAAGACTTACAACTTTTAAGGATCTAGACTATACCCCAAAAGTCCCCATCCCATGCAGAGGGTCAAACACCTGGGAAAACAGGTTTTTATCAACATTTCCGTAACATGAATTGAAAATTGATGTTGAAATTTCAAGGAAAGTGTAAAAACCACCATCGATTTGCGAACTCCTAATGGAGCCCCTGATTTCAATAAGGTTTAATGAAAATTACTACATACATCGGCAAAATCCACTAAAAAGATCTTTATGCGAAATATAAAATAAAAATATAAATCCCCATGGATACGAGACCCCTCATGGGAACGGACTATGCGGAGTCAAACGGTTAAATGGGCAGTTTTTAGGAATAGTATAGTATGACAAAATTTTAGTTCGTATACAATTTCAAGAAGATCCATATGGGTCCCTCAGGGTTCTCTCCGTGCAATGAAATTATTTTTGAGTCAGATGCTGTTTCGCCTCAAGGTGATTATGTTTTGAGACATTTATTTTGAGGAATTGTTTCGAAACGATTTTCATCTGATATACTCGTAGTTTAAAAAAAAATCTATGTTCACCGTAAACACGTCCAGAAAGCCTTAAAACATGAACACTTAAAGGTCTGGAAAAATAATGTTTTCTATTAGCTATTTAAACCTTCTGTCGGCACCTACTACAATATGCATATTCTATAATCTATACCCAATAGGTCTGACTGGACCTACTGAGAAACAATTTTAATTTTTAAAAAAAATTGAAATTTGTATACGTAGAGTCATTCTACCAATTCTAAACTAGCATTTTTAAGCAATAAAAGCATATACATAATTTTTGTAGATATACTGGAAACGTTTTTAAGTAGACATATTTTGGGGTGGTATTAGGACAAACATGTTTTCCCTTATTTTCTTCTTTTTTTGCTTTTCTATTTTCATGGGTATATCTAGTACAAAGTTTAATCGCATTTTCCAATTCCAATATCTTTGTGGATATATTTGACGCTTTGTTGGTAGATTTTTCACCGAAATTAGTTTGCAGATTTCACGAAATAGGTGAAAAGAAATAGGGAATTTGCCAGCGCAAAAATCATTTCATTCTAAATTTTTCGTAAATTTCTTGGTCGAATCTATTTAGAAAGACGTTCGCTAGGCACTCATACTTAGTCCCTACTATTACAAAGGAAATGATACTCGTTTGAATCTCCTAGAATCAAATCTCAGTTCATTAAGTGATGTTATAAAACATGATAAAATTAGGCATACTTCACAACTTCTTAAAGAAAAATCGCAGAATTTTGTAAAGTTGATAGTGCAAATTGAATTTTAATGACAATATTACATCATAAATAGGAGAATTGTAAGAGAATTTCATATTTGCACTTTTACCTGCAGAGACAAATTTGGTGAAAATTGTAGGTCTGGCCAGACCTGTTGGGTATCAAAAAGCACTATAAATTGAAATTCTTCAAAAACATGCCTAAAGCTTCAAACGATTTTTTCAATTTTTTGCAAAATGCTTCTAAACATATTATTTTAGGATATTAGGAAATATGAAGTCGCTGCGAATTGATCTTCTATACTTTTTTGACCGAAATAAAGTGCCAAAGGTCTGGCCAGACCTTTGTGCCGACAGAAGGGTTAATTTTAAGTGTGAAAAAGTGATTCATTACTACTATAGGTTACCTTAACCTCTTGTGAGGAATTGAACGTCAATTGTCATTAACACACTATTTATCCGGAGAGGCCGAAAAAGGTTTTCGAATCAAGGGTTTTGATGAGAAATCCATAAAACCTATTCCATTCCTGTCACTTTTCTGGGAGACAACATTTTGCATGCTGGAGTCCAATGCATTAAGGAGCACCATAAAGTCGATATCCTCTCCAGAGATTATGACGTGCTCGTATTTTGCACACTTCTCCAATGATGTCCGTACAATTAGACAGTTAGCATCCTCTGAGGTTTCGATCGTTTCAATCCCATCCCGTGTATATCGTTTGCAGTGCAAATGAAGTTAATCAAGTGCTGCTTGTTTTTTGCGTTGGATAACGAGGTCATTTATACATAGGTGTGAAATGAAATTTCATCAAAAATCTGATTTTCACGATTTTTGTTTTTTTTTTTTCTTGATAGCTAGGGAAATAATGGTGCGTAATTGCACGCATTCAGCATCCTCTGAGGTTTCCAACGTTTCAACCCCTTTTTTGTTAATAGCTAGGGAAATACTGGTCCGTACAAATGAAGTTGATATAGCGCTGCTTTCTTTTTTTTTTTCAAATGATTTTTGTTTTTCTTTTCTTGATAGCTAGGGAAATAATGGTCCGACAGGCTTTTGCATTCGCTTAAATTAATGCTAAGTAACTGCTCTATGACTTCGTGTCACTGACTTTCTACGTAGAACGCGCATGTAAGCCGCTATTTAACTCGGAAGATGACTAAAATTACAATTTCGGGCTTTTAACAAAAAAAAAAACATTTTTCAAAGTGCTGTATCTTGGGATGCTTTGCACCTACAAAGCTGGGGTTGCAGTCAAATTAAAGAAGAATTTGTTAGATTTAAAAGTGCAGTGAACGAATTACTTGTAGGAAACACCTTTTAGAAATTACAAACAAAAATATGGAAAAGTCCAACAATTTTGAGGCTTTTTGAGGATCACGGGGTTGCACAGGTTTTACGAAGTTGCAAACTTGGTGGTTCACTTCTGGTATCTATGCTAACAATATCCCCAAAAACCAGAGCCGAGCAATTTTTTGCGACTTAAAATCTCTCAAGTGAAGTTAGCCCTCCCACATCTTTAAATCACGATCGGAACCGTTTGTTGGGGAACAGTTACGTTTTTTCGTCATTGTTCATCAATTAAAATAGTTTGTTCGTCTCTAATTATTTAATTATAGCAACTTTAAAACTCTGAGTGTTAATTTTTTTTGCGTTTGTTCGTCCTGGAAACGCAAGGATTCAGGAGTAATTAAGGAAAAACAGAAGACGAGACACAAACCATACAAACCACATAGAAAACACTGATTGCCTTCAAGTGGAGAGTAGTGTAACCTGAATTCGCTTTTTTTACGCAATGGTTTGCATCTCGTCTACTGTTTTTCCTTAATTACTCCTGAATCCTTGGAACTAACAAACGCACAGAATAACTAACAAACGCCTGGCTTTCGATTGATACCAAATTTATATTTATCCGACCATATTTAACGATGGCGGGCTAAGTTAACACTTTTAAAGTTGCTATAGTTAAATAATTGGAGGCGAACAAACGATTTTAATTGACGAACAATTACGAACAAACTTAGCCGCCGCCGAACAAAAGGTTACAAGCGTAATTTAAGAATGTGGGAGGGCTAACCTCACATAAGTCCTAAAATCGTTAGATGACTGGATATATGTAGAAAAAAATTATCGAATCACTTAGATATAACACGCATCCGACGATCGATCGTTGACAATTTGTGCACAGAAAAAAAATTCACAAGCATTCAATCCGGATTTCAAAGAAATCGTTCTGTCCGTTCACACAGCATAAAATCGATTAAATAACGTGACACATCCAACAAAAAAAGAGCATTCAGGGTCAATCAAAGACTTGTCTCTGTGGTGGCTTACACGTATGACGCTTGCGTTAGCAGTGATTATTATAAAGATGGATTGCACTGATGAGCGTAGGCGCGTAGGAAATATTAATAATGATATTTGCCTGTCTTATAAAAATGGCTTTCTAACTTGTCTTCCAAATCAAGTCACATATAATATTTTTGAAAAAAAAAATGTTCTCGCACTTGGAAAAAAAATTAACCACACGGTTAAAAATTCTGGTGTATTTTTTGCACCAACTGAATGTATAAAGCCCATGCATACATTTTTTACTATGATTTGAAATAAAGAGCGATGTATAAATTCTGTTTATATGAATTTTTATTAAATTTATCCGAAATTTATATTAACATATTGAATTTGAGATGTTTGATAACAATTATACGAAGTTTTTCCAAAATTAATCCTAAAATACTAATGAACATTTTTATTTTTATTTATATGAATCTTTTATCATTATCAGAACGTGTTATTGATTTTATACCAAAAATTACAACTTTGCATACCAATCAAGAATTTGTTTAATAATATTGAACTGATAGAATTTTTCTACCAAAGTGAGGTAAAGTTTATCCTTTTGTACATTTCTAAAAAAATTTCATTGCATTTGCATTGGTAAGGTAGACTTCGTGCGTCGCTGTGGCTCACTTGGTTGAGTCAGCATCGTAGAGTGCATGCTAGTAATCTAGAGGTGCGGAGATCGAATCTCGGCGTAGTCAAAAATGTCTGTACATATGCGGATAGCCCGCTCTAGCGCTTACGCCGCCCCGGGCAAGTAGACAATTTTTTTATTTTTGTAAAGGCGATTTAAGAGTAGCTCCGACACAAAAAATCCTGGTTACTGTGGGACTCGAATCAACGCTCCTGCAATTCAGAGAATAGCCTCTTTATCTACTGAGCCAGGCATATCAAACTCGCGGGCCCCATGCGGCCCACCTAGCAGTTTTGTACGACTCGCGGCTTGGTCGAAGAAACACAATATGTATCAGCACAAAAGCGTAAAAATTTGTAGGTGTTGAACTAAAGTCTAAGATATTTACTAAAATTCGTCAAGAAGTCGGTGGCTTATTCGAGGTTAAATTATGTATTTTAGAAATCGTTCTCTCAGTTCTACAAACAATTTGCTGATGGTTATTTGAGGTGTAGAAAAATGTTGTGTAGAAAAATGTTAAACCCCTTCGACAAATTGTTTTGTCCCAAAATTCGTTTTAGAAAAAAATCGTTGACTTTGTCAAATAGTTTTCTCGCCGATTGCATTTTATTTAAATGCATTTCTTAAAAAGAAGGCCAAGCTTTAAAGACCCGGTAATTCTGTATTTGGTCTGGCTGGTCGAGCGGTTAGTGCGCGCACCTTCGGTGCACAGGCTCATGAGTTCGAATCTCACCGTGTTCCATTGTGTTTTTCGAACTCACGAGCTTGTGACAGACTATGATCTCACTCAGATGTTAAACGAGTACCCATTTATGGGGATAAATAACACTGCTGAGCGTGATGCTGATCTCATTACCTCATCAAAAAGCAGATAAGATCTTGGAAATAGGATGTCACTAACACATCCTGCGGCCTCAGTCCAATGTTGGATTGTCGCGCCTGTTATTTATTTAATTCTGTATTTAGTGAGGACATCACATGGATGCGAACTATCGTTAACATAACAATTTGAGCATATTACCCGATTTTTCGCCTTTCAACCAAATAAGCTTCACTAGTGCATGCCTTTGTTTCAAACCACATTACAAACAAATCGTTGCCCATATATTTAGCCACCTTTCTGTCCAAACTTAATTTATGACAAGTCAACCTAACAATTTTGGCTCCGAAGGTTGATTTGGATCACCTCGTTGTTTCTGGATGACCGATGCTACAATGTTCTGATTAGCTGTACAAAATTTGGCGGAAATTAATTCACAAATAGTTGTTGATTGGTTCGATTCTTGAGAGCAAGTTCAGCAAGTCTTTGTAGAGAGTTTGCTTAGAATTAAAAAATTAAGCTCACTATTATTCATTAATTATTTTCACCATCATACAAAAAAAATACATAGGTTTACAGATTCCGCACAGGAAACTGGCAGTTTTAAAACCGACGTAGGACACCGAAAATTAATGCGAAAACATTTGTTCCCCGAAAACAATCAACACATTTTCGAGAATGCTGCTCTGGAAAATGTTGTGCCAAAGCATTGTTCTCGTTTTCACTACTTGCATTTTGGAGTGGTTATTGATAACATGATAACTTTCATATGACGCAACCACACTGTGCAGGGTTTGCTAAACCGCGCGTTACTAATGATCAACATTGTAGATAACATACGCCTGGCAGCGGACAGAGACGATGGGGGAATTAAATAAAAACAAACGAGACCGAGTTCTAATCGTGCGAATAGCACGATGAGTGTATACCCTATTATACCCATGTACAGACCTAGAAGGCACGCAAAACCCAAAAAATCAATTTCATCTTTTTTGTAGGGGAGGGAGGGGTAGATGTTTGGGACCTGGCACATAATTAACCCTTAAATGCATAGCGTACCATATATGGTACATGGCTAGATTCCTGTAAAAGTCTAGCTATTAATAAATTTTTGATTTTTTTGTTACTTTTTCCCAAAGTAGACAAAACAAGGATTCACATAAATTAAATTTTGGCTTCCCGAAGCTTTCCTTGAATTGTCTGTGCGTCGTCAAAGTGGACGAACGTTATTTTTTGTGAAATTTTAAAAGCTATATTTTAGAGCTCAAAAGATTGGCGAAATTGACCGTTATTTGGAAAAGGAAAAATACTGGTGAGTAAATTGGAATGTGTTCTTTAGGTTCTTTTGAGATTTTGACCAAAAAAAGTCACTAAAGGTATTGTTTGCACCAATTTTGCAACGTACCATATATGGTACACCATGCATTGGGGCATATTCAGAAATATCTATACATATATTCCGATCGTTCTTAGCTGATGAAATTATTCTCCTTTAGTCTTAGGTAGGGTAGGATATGTTCATAAAATTTTAATTATCAGCTCTTTCAACATGATGGTGCGTTTTATTGGGCCCAGATCAGGTCCAAATAACCTAAATTTTCTTACAAATTATGTCATCAATCCATTTTTCTAGGACATTTACTGCCATTTTTATGAAAGCTAGGTTAATCAGAATCCAAGGAAACGGAGCTGTCATAGTTGATCTAGAAGGATCACTTTTGTCATTTTGTTTTCTATAGCACACCGGTCAGGGCTTAGCGTTTCTGTAGCTGCTTCTTATAATCCCTGTCTTTTTAGCTGGCTAGCTATACTGGAAAAATGGTCACATCTTTTGTTTTGTCCTTAGGACACGCCACTAACCGCCACACTAAAAACCCGAGCTTCCGTACTTGACATCTTAGTAAGATAATTGGACTTTCACCAGGACTCAAGCAGCTGCGCCTTGATATCCAATTTCTTATACAATTTGATTATGAAAAGTATTGTCTTGTAAGTCCACGGTCAGGATCTTCAGAAAATGTGCTTCTAGGATCAATCATTTCATATGGAAGACTATGTGGAGTACCACATTCGATAAACAAAAAAGCACATCGATGTAATTCTTGTGGACATGTCCTGGAACCTGCACAAATTTGGGTTATAAAGCAATTAGCAGTTCATTTCCATGCTCATATCCTAGCAAAGTCAATCCAATACATTTCAAGAAAGGAATCCCATGAGCTATGGTAGAAGTCTCGAGATATACGTTTAACAGTGGAACATGTTTATAACGAACTATTATATAAAAGATTTATTTTATAACGAGAACGAGTTCTAATCGCGCTAATAACATGATGAGTGTATACTCTATACCCATGTACAGGACTAGACGGCACGCAAAGCCCTAAAGAATCAATTCCGTGTTTCGGAAGGGGTATATGAGTCGGATCTGGCGCAAATTTTAATATTTTATAAGGACATCCAACAGCTACCACTTGACCCACATTTGAAGTTTTTCGAGACATTGTATCAAACGACATGGCTAAATTTAGGTTTGAAGGGGATGTTGGGGTAGTAAGACCTACTCCACTTTCCACCAACTTCCAGGATATGCCACAAATAGGCATCGATACAAATTTCAATAAGGAATAGGAAACTAATAACGCACCTACGCGAGCTCCCTTTTAAGAGACTGAATATTTCCGATTTTCTATAGAAATTGCCATTTTTCCTTTAATAATTATATCGAGTTTCCACTATAATTTCAATAAAAACTCTCAATAATCATTATCCTTTCTTTTTTGCATTGTCCCTATTAAAGTAAGACGCAGATTAAATAAACTTTGAAAAATGTCTTTCATTTACAACATATGGCCTGAATGCATGGCGTACCATATTTGGTACACAATGCAAATTCTACTATTTTCGCTTTTCTGGGAAAACGGGCTATTTCCTGGGAAAATAAAGGCCAATTCCGTGTTCAGTGACCGATTTTACATAAGGGGAGGTAAGTTACAATAATGGGTTCAGTCCCCATGCATTTAAGGGTTAATATTATATCAAGGCTACCATTTCATACTAATTAGAAGTTTTTCGCGACATTCTAGCAAAAGATATGGCTCAATATAACTTTGTAGGGGAGGTAGGGGTAGGGGTAGTCGGACTCCACTTTGCACCAACTTCAAGCATATGTCACAATTAGGTATTGATGAAAATTTCAGGTCGCTAGCGATATTCTGTTGAAAAATATTGTCGAATTAAACTATCACGGAGGGGTCATTTGTACGGGAGGTAGGGGAACCCTTGGTCCGATTTGGCCCATTTTCAATACCATCCAAGCTTTTATCAAAACAATCATCTGACCTAAATTTCAAAACGCTAGCTTCATTATTTCGGGAGTTATCGTGCGAACTGACAGACACACGGACGGACAGACAGACAGACAGACAGACAGACGGACATGGCTCATTCGAATCAGGGACCGACCCTGATCATTTATATATATACTTTGCCATACCTCCGGTGGCTCCTTCGAGGTGTTACATAAATCGTCGTAACAAAAACAATATACCCTATACCATCTTATGGGTATAGGGTATAATAACGTTTGTTAAATTCCCCCATCGTCTCCATCTTCCAAACGTGTGTTGTCAACAACTTTGATTTTTTGTCTCGCACGGTTTGGCAAACCGCGGACAGTGTGGAGCATTACACAATGCGCAGCAGATAAACTTCAATAAGCCGGATTTCTTCGCAGACGAACTTACGAATGGTTCGACGTCCGCGGCTTATTTTCATAAATGCGGAGAATCCTTAGAGAATAAATTCAGAACTAGTTAAAGTTTCTTAGAAGAACCTAATTTGGGGGGTTAGGTTTTTATGGCAGCCCCATGACCCCACTATCCGATTTGATACATTCTTAGATATGTTTTGTGTCATCAAGAGGGACACATTTGTGTGAAATTTGGTTGAAGTTGTTGCACAAATAAAAAAGTTTTTCCTAGAAGAACTTAAATTGGGGGGCTAGGTTTGTATGGCAGCTCCATGACCCAGTGTCCCAGTGATTCAATTTCGGTGATTTAAACATAGCAACAATAATAAGCACTTATGCAAAATTTGAGCTCAGTAGCTTTTATAGTGGCCGAGAAAAACGCGCTGCAACAGACGGACAGACAGACAGACAGACGGACATCGTCCAATCGACTCATCTCGTCATGCTGATCATATATGTATACTTTTTGTATGGTTGGAGATGCTTCCTCCAATGCGTTACAAACTTCATGACAAAGTTGATATACCCTTTCACTCTATGAGCGAAGGGTATAAATATAATGGAAAAGCTCTCTGAAAATTATGTGTCTTCACTATCCGATAAGACTAACCTTTCGATAAGAGTTTTGAGAGATAGGGCCCTAGTATTACATATGTATAACAATTGTGAAAAACCCGCGCCTTACGGGCGCAGCACATTTCGAACTCCCTCGACCCCTTTCTTGGCTACATTCCTGAGAAAGAGACATTTTCTCTACTTGTCTAAGCAGTCGCGAGTCGCCTCTTTATTTTTATTGCTATTGCGTTTGTCCGCTTTAAGACATAAGTTGATCCAGGAGCATTCACTTCCGATTGATCGGAAAATAATGTTGATACATCATTCAACAAAAATTAGATGTGCGTAAAAACAATCATTGTTAAATTATAAGCATTGTAGATGCGACAACTCTTTTTACCTTTTTACCCTAACTATTTCACAGCTTCCGTACACGAATGAGTTTTTTTCCTTAATCGATAAAGTTTTACTGAACTACATAGTAGAATGAAAGTTTCTAAAATATGCCCATAATCATGGATTGTTCCCAAATGAAAGTAATTGGAACGCGATGACACAACTTTCTCTATACAATACACCTGGGAGTCTGTGCTGTAGTTCAGGCACAGCACAGAGCTGTATATCACTCGGTTTTAATCCGAAACGATAGTTGGGAACAAGTTGGAAGTGAGTCGGACGGGAATTATAATTACACCTTGCTGGTATGGTTTATGGGTTTATGGGAAAATAATTGAATGAGATTGGTTTTATGTTTACAATTGTATCATGAATTATTGTAAAATCAGTTTAAAGGAAATCTGTAAACCGAAGAGGAAATAGAGACGAGACATTAGATCTCAGTAAATGAAGACAAGAGCTTCACTTTCATTTGATATGCACCTAGAGTTGCAATTCGCGCCAACGGGTTTATATTCAATACCTTCACTGAAAACTTCGCAGAATATTCTTGTGGAAGAATTCCCGTCAAGCTCTTCAAGCACAGAATATCCATTCCTGGAACTATTTCGACGAGATATTCCAAAAAGATACTCCCACCTAGGCCTGTTCCTAACACCGGTACATCGGTTTAAAACCGGTGTTTACTTAGTACCGGTACCAATATTTCGAGGTACCGATATCCCGGTTTTTTCAACCATGGGCCGGTCCCGGTTTTTTTCTCCATCACCGGTGAACCAGTTTTTCATCCTGTTTTTTTCAACAATGACCCGATCCCGGTGCACCGGTTCTTTAATCCGGTTTTTTCAACCATGAGCCGGTCCCGGTGCACCAGTTCTTTTATCCGATTTTTTTCCACCATGAGCCGGTCTCGGTGCACCGGTTTTTCGTAACAATGAGCCGGTCCCGGTTCTTTTATACGGTTTTTTCAACCATGAGCCGGTCCCGGTGCACCCGTTCTTTAATCCGTTTTTTTTTCAACCATTGGCCGGTTCCGGTGCACCGTTTTTTTTTTTAGATTTTGTAGCACCTGTTCAGTACGGTGTTTTTTTTATAAGCTGTTCAGCATCAGGTTTTTTAGCACCGGTGTTTTCAAGTTGTTGTTGGGTAGGTGCTACCCAGCAACGATTTATTCGAGTTTTTGCTGTAGCGTAGCGTAGCTTTTTAGTACGGTGTTTTTATAGGATAGCCATGATTCAACATTTATTTTTATGATTTTTTTGGCTTCTATGACATTTATACATATAAAAAAATCAAATATGTACATAAATATTGAATCATGGCTATCCAATAAAAAAAACCGTACTAAAAAGTGCTACGCTACAACAAAAACTAGAATAAATCGTTGCTGGGTATCACCCACCCAACAACAAGACAACTTGAAAACACCGGTGCTAAAAAACCTGATGCTGTACAGCTTATCAAAAAACACGGTACTTAACAGGTGCTACCAAATCTAAAAAAAAATCGGCGCACCGGGACCGGCCAATGGTTGAAATAACCGGTGCACCGGGAGCGGGTCATGGTTGATAAAACCGGGTCATGCTAAAAGAACCGGTTCATGGTTGAAAAAAC
Organism: Microchrysa polita; assembly: GCA_949715475.1. Lineage (NCBI taxonomy): Eukaryota > Metazoa > Arthropoda > Insecta > Diptera > Stratiomyidae > Microchrysa > Microchrysa polita. The sequence continues at coordinate 55,115,349 of OX454417.1, forward strand.
CGGGTGTTTAAAAAAACCGGCGGGTGCCGGTGCACCGGGTATAGTACTGATGAAACCCGGTATCCGATACTGAAATCGGAGTACCGAACAGGCCTTCCACCACTTGAAACTCTATCCGAGTTCTTCATTTCTGATTCTCAACCCGGAAAATTCATACGGAAACTTAAAACCTTCTAATCTTTGCGTTTACTCTCAATTTAAACTTTCGTCCGATGAGAAATATGCAAAGTGTATTAGATTCAAGGCAACTGGGTGGAAAATTTACGAAAATCCCACGACACAACGAGACGAAGGCATCGTTTGTAGTATCAAATTCACTTTTGGGCAAATTGTTTGACAACAACATAAGCTGCCAATCAAATCGATTGTAAAAGGATACACGCAATGTTTCTAACGTTTGAAGGATATTTGAGAACAAGAATATTTCAGTGGGACGTGTTGTAGTGTGTTTTATAAACATATTAAACATGGATTTAAGATCTATTTGAAATTATGTTTCTTTATGAATTTATTAACCTCTATTTTGTCTATTGGTTGGCAACATGAAAACCTTCAATAGATTGCTGCATGAAAGTGAAATGAATTCGTTTCCTTCGCTCGCATGTGATATCTTGTATATCCTTGAAGATTGACGTATAGAAGATGCCCACACAAAGTCTAGCGACGAATGTATGTATACCTTTTTTGATGGATTCATAAATATTATATTGGTAGCAAATAGGAAATTCGTTAAATAAAACGAAACACCCATCCCATGGACATTAAAACATATCATGAAAATATCAATCCAATTCATACACTTTATCCATTCATTGTATATCTTTCTTAGATCCTGTGCAAATCCTCACCAAATACCCATCGCTAGCTTGTGCGCTGTCATTTTTCTTAATACTTAAATCCCGTAAAAGTACATAAATTTCCAATCGTTCAGTGTACAAGTGGATTTCGATCGTGAACGGCGGCGGCGGCTACTATCGACTACTCCCGGAAAAGTGTGCTATTGAGAGATTTCATGTTATCCTGCCGGATATATTAAAATCTCAAGAAAATGTGTTGCCTTTGACGTCTTTATTATCCATACTATGTGTGCGATTGGCTTTCGTGTACAAATTGAACAATAAATAGGACACAATATCGGGACATTGACATAAAGCAAAGCAAAGTGTACAGAGTAGTATCCAAGAAATCCTTATTGTAACGACATTTCTATGTTTTTCTTTCGGTCTGATTTCTGTCGTCTTGCGCTCAACGCGGGGTTGAATTGGATACGTGCATGCGAAAATGTCTTTAAGATGACACTGACTGTCGTAAAATTCCTTAATGTTGTAATCAAATCGTTATTTTTGTGACTATCATGTCAGGACGCTTGGGCTTTTTCTGGTTTCTGTAAACGGATACCCCCGTCTTTTGGTATTTTAATAAAATTCTTAAGTTTAGGAGATGAGTGGAATTTTGCAAATTGTAGAAATTGCCATTGCTTGTAATTTGAATGACAGCAGGATTTTCTTGATTATAATCCACTTCCTTTTTGGGATGTCACGTTATGGAAATGTGCATTAGTAATTTATGAGTGTTTTCTTTTTATTTTCTTTGAGTTTTATGAAATCCATAGCAATGGACCATTCAGAATTATATTTTGGTGTTGACTGTTTATTTGATTTCATGACTTCAGTAAAATAAAAGTAGCTTAGAGACAGTAATAAACCCAAAATAAAATAATTAATTTTACGCGGTCCTAATATTTGGGTTGAAAAACGATGTCAGATATTTTTATGAAGAAGAAAACATCCATTTCAATCTTTGAATTCACTCAACTTCACAAATGCCTTTGATTTGATAAATTTCATATTACAATCAAATTCGGTTATAGCGACGGCGAATGGTCGTTATATCCGAATGTCGTTATATCCAGACAGGCTAATTTTTAGTTGGAATATATAACTAGTAAAATGATGATAAAAAAATAACAGGTGCGACAATCCAACATTGGACTAAGGCCGCAGGATGTGTGACATCCTACTTCCAAGATCTTATCTGCTTTTTGGTGAGGTAATGAGCTCCTAATGTGTTTTCGGTGTGTTATCTGCAAAACAGTTATCTCATTGTAAAAACCAAACCTGGGCGGGCTCCCTATCTCGGTCAGCTTGTATGGGAGCAGCACTTGGGAAGTTCTCGCTATGTGTTTGGGCTAGAATCAAAGGGAAAAATGTTTGGGCTAGAATCAAAGGGGCGAAACAAATACTCGACGGACCAGAATAAACTCGCAAAATATATAGTTTTTCAAATAATCTATTACTCACAAATCAGGTACAAAATCCAATAAAAAAAAACACCTTAAAATGTTCAAATAAAAGGTACAATAATTCAAAATTGAATAACGAGAGCAAAGTAAGTTCCCGGTTGGGGTCAACAATTCAAGTAAACGCTATTTCTAATATGACTTTCCTTAAACGTATCGAACGATTGAAACGTTATTCAAGCTCAAGGTTAAATCTAATATAAATCTAATACATGAGTATGTATGTAATGTGAAAGTATGTACATATTAACAAATATCGTAATAGGTTCAAGTATTTGATAACTTTATCCAAGATTTCAATTATATGTTGCAGGATTCTCATGTTCTAAATTGGGTCAAATGTACATAAGCGGATCAGCTGATTAATTGACATTCAAAGTAAACAAGCAACGTAAATAAACAAATCGATACAATTCTAGGGTGAGTAAATCGTTAAGTTCAAGTGATCAAATTAGTTATTAATAAGAATTGATTTCCAGCTATACGATGATGACGACACGAAGACGATGACAGCGATGTACGAGTATTGCGACGATGCTGACGACGACCATAGTTGACACAAAATAAGCGAAATGATCTTTAGATAAGTATACGACTATGCGATCCGAGGTGTGCGTGATACTTTGTGTATTGTTTTACTTTTCAGGAACTCTCGGTCGGAACGAGGATGTGGCCAGGACGATAAAATGGGAGGACGATAACGATTTGCCGTGACGCTGACGATTTAGATGCGAGGACGATTGGCAGATGATCAATTGCGATTAAAAGTCGAGAGGAGAATTCCGAACACTATGTTTACCGAAAAACAGCAAATTTTCCTCAATATCTCTAACCATCGAATTTCAAATATATCGTCGCTATAAAACAAAACCGGCATATCTGCAAAATCCATATTTTACACCAGAGGGTTTTGAAGTTTTTGAAAACGGTACTTTAATATAAACGTCCGTTCGATGCACCACAAAGTCACACAAAATTGGATTAAGTTTACATATATGCATACTGTTATTATTGAAGTAGTAGTTACAAATAAATTAAAAAATGCTTAATTTAGAAGAAATCTGCAGATATGCCAGTTTAGTTTTAAAATCAGAGCAGTTATGCCAGTTTGATTTAAAAACATTGGGCACTGTTTGCACTGTTGCACAGTATTCTATAAGGAATATTGTAAGATAATTCGGTTTTACTTACAATTATGAACGGTCTTTCTTCGGAAATTTTCGAAGCGATTGGCGTATTGCCCGATAGATCTGTCTATTACTAAATTGAAGGGCAATTTGCGCCAAAATGAACACCGGCACAACCCCATTTGATGTATTTTTACTCAACTATACAATGTGCCGGTATGACAGAAAAGTAGAGAGAAAAAAAAACAATTTTTTTGATATCAAAAACTCAAAAACGAAATTTTGGCACTTATGCCGGTTTTGTTTTAAAGCAACGATATATCTCAAGTCTATTGGCGAATTGAATCGCAAGCGAAAGTGGCAGTTCATTGGCCATACCTTACGTACCTCCTTTGCTAGTTGCGTTGCGACCCCTTATCACAAAGAGAAACCGTATGTTATAGGCCAATCAAAGAAGACATTATAGAGAACATCGAAGGGGGTGACGATTTTTTTCTTCGGTATTTTGTTAGGAGTAGTTAGGAGGTAAAGCTACTAATTTTACTCGGAGCTGAAGAGTGCGCTAACGCGGGAAAAGGGGGTAAAGGTGCAATTTTGTGCAATTTTTTGTGTTTTGGGCTATATCTCGAAAACGGTGAGTCGCAGAGAAAGAAGTTGTGAGTAAGCATTAAAGCTTTCTACATATTCTATTTATTTGCCCAGACTTGCGTATGCAAAACTCTTAACGGTTCTTCCGATATTGGTTAATAAAACTCGAAAAATTTGTTTTTTGCATTCCATTGACTCTAGTGTCTCATCGAATTGTTTTTCCAAAAACTTTTGTAGGGCAAAGTTAGTAAGTGGCCAATTTGCTTTAATTTGATACACTTGCTTGTCTCCCATCATTCGAGAGTTAAAAGAGTCTCAACGAAGTAATATTCTGTATTCATCAGAATGTGGAAAATCGGGAAGCGGGTGACGGTTTTTATTTCACGGATTTTTCAGGGATGGTTCCGAGTAAAACATACTAAAAGCTCGCGGTCATGAGGTGTGCGCTAACGTGGGGAGAGGGGGCTTTACGATTAATTTTTGCAGGTTTTCGACTTAATCTCAGAAATAGCTCGGAAGCGGTTAGTCGTCCTCAGAGTATTTGTATTGCAGTATTAAAGCCCATTAAATTTATAAAAACTTATTTGGACATTATGTACATATGTCGGATTCCTAACGCTTTCCCCGATATAGCCTATTTAAAACCGAAAATTGTCAAAAAAGTCGTTTTTTCCAAATTTGTTTGGTTCTGGTGTCTCCCGGGATCGTTTTTCAGTAAAACGTTGCAAGACAATTTTGTGCAGTGTGCAATTTGATTTCATTTGATATACTTCCTGTTGCCTGGTCTTGAATCATTCAAAAGTTCAAGAGCTTAAACCAAACTTCCAAATTTAATTTTTCCCATTTATAAGTATAAAGACCAACATTGTGAATGAATGAATGAAGTTCATCTTACATGCATAGGTCGAATTCCTAACAGTTATCCAGATATAGCTAATTTAAAAATCTGAAATTTCACATAGAAAACATCCCCAAACATAATAATTGGTATACGTGTATCTATACAGGGTGTCCCGCATTGGGTGGTCAATACTGTAAGGGTTGATAGCGCAATTTGTTTCAGGAAGAAAATTAGCAATACAATCGGAAATTTTTTTACCGTTACTTTGTTATCGTTCTTTTTGTGAAAGTCATCGAAAATCGTGACTTGTCATGCAAAATCATAATTTGCAGCCCTTCGGATGACTTAATCCAAGATTTTATCTCAGTTTCAGAAACTACATAAAATTTCACAAAAACTGAAGTTTTTCCTGTTGCCAACATTATCGCGACTTCCAAGATACAGTTACTCAAACTTAATAGAAATTTTAAAATAGATTTTTCATCAAAAATTCAAACAGTAATTTCGTAACGGTGCTTTATACGTACAACTCTGCAAAGTTGATAAAAGTTGCTTCAACATGTTGGCTTTCCAACGGTATATCACTTTTCAAACTTACATTGCGGAATTTTGGAATTACACATATTGGGTGTTGTTAAAGCACGATTTTTACATTTTACCTATTTCAATTATAAATTTTATCAAATTATGCCATTTTACATTTTTTATTAATTTCTTTCATTCTGAATTTTATTTTAATTCTTTTATATCTGGCAATGCCTTTCATTAGCTGAATTTACCAATTTCCAACTTTTTAAATAATTGCATACTGTTTATATGACCGTTATTACTTGTACTGAAAGATTAATATGTGTTCAATAAATCAGTTCGTCATTGAATTTCAAAGCAGTCGTTTCGATGTAAAATCATAGTTGTTTCCTCCTGTCCTAGCGCTAGCATCGTACCAAGTACAATAGCCAGAACAGCTCAAAAATCTCATCTAATAATACAAACATTAACAATTTATTTGCTGCGGTACATGCACCGTACGCGAACTTATTATAATACAATCAGTATCTAAGTAGAGTACTTAGATCGATAATAAAAAGGTGCATTTTGCGCCGACATATAAAACAAAGTAAAAGAACTTTGTTCAGATGTAAAAAACAAGGTAATTATTTTCTTGTCAGATTATTCAGACTGAAATTTTATTAATTTATTTTTTATATTTTACTGTTGCAATTTGGAAAATTTGTTAAATAAAAATGAAAATAAGGTTTTAAATATGAGAAAGAACCAATAAACTAGAAATATTAACTAATGATTAAATGGGTCTGTGTGATGAATTCGAATAATGCTGCTGGAATCGGCCTCCTCCATTTTGTATGCAGACTCGACACCTTCGGCGTATGGATGAAACGTTCCGAAGGATTTCAGGAGGGGTTCTTTTATGTTGTCACAAGCGTCATTAATTCGCTGCAGCAGCTGTTCCCGGGAGGTAATCGGCTCGGAGTAGGTATTGTTTTTTTTAAAGTTACCTACCCCATAAATAAAAATATAGGCGAATAAAGTCGGGACTTCTCGCAGGCCACGCAACTGTCCCAAATCTGCCAATCCACTTTCCGGGAAATTCGTATTCCAAATATTCTTTGATAGATCTCGCATTATGAGCGAGAACCCGTCTATCTGCCATAAATAGCAAAGATTAAATTTTAACTGATATAAGTACCGTTGCATTTGCCAAAACATGTAAAAAATTTCAAATATCTTACAGTTCTGGTAAAAATAATGTAGCGAGATTCTATCCCGAATTATGATAGCCTTTGTTTGTCTTTTTTCGAGTAAAGGGAAAATTGTTAGCAATTCCACCGAAGCCTTGTTTTTTACCATTCAATGCGTGTTTCCCTAAAATTCTGCAATGTAAATAAAAAAGTGATATATCGTTGGAAAGCCAACATTTTGAAGCAACTTTTATCAACTTTTCAGAGTTGTACGTATAAAGCACCGTTATGAAATAACTGTTTAAATTTTCGATGAAAAATCTATTTTAAAATTTCTATTAAGTTTGAGTAACTGTATCTTGGAAGTCGCGATAATGTTGGCAACAGGAAAAACTTCAGTTTTTTGTGAAATTTTATGTAGTTTCTGAAACTGAAATAAAATCTGGGATTAAGTCATCCGAAGGGCTGCAAATTATGATTTTGCATGACAAGTCACGATTTTCGATGACTTTCACAAAAAGAACGATAACAAAGTAACGGTAAAAAAAATTCCGATTGTATTGCTAATTTTCTTCCTGAAACAAATTGCGCTATCAACCCTTACAGTATTGACCACCCAATGCGGGACACCCTGTATAGATTGGCTATATGCATGTACGCTGTGTGGATGTTTTCTAGGTGAAATTTCTGATTTTGAAATTAGCTATATCTGGATAACTGTTAGGAATTCGACCTATGCATGTCAGATGAACTTTATAGGAAATTGTGTAAGCTTTCATTCTTGCTCAGACATTTTTTTGTAGAGTTCGCGGTTTCGGAGATATAGCGGGAATAGGGCTGATAAGCACAAGAATGGGATATTTTAACCCGCTCTCCCAACGACCGCGTGCTTTTAGTATGTTTTCCTCGTAACTACTCCTTATACATTCATGAAAAAAAAACCCGATTTTCCACAATGTTGGTCTTTATACTTATAAATGGGAAAAATTAAATTTGGAAGTTTGGTTTAAGCTCTTGAACTTTTGACTGATTCAAGACCAGGCAACAGGAAGTATATCAAATGAAATCAAATTGCACACTGCACAAAATTGTCTTGCAACGTTTTACTGAAAAACGATCTCGGGAGACACCAGAACCAAACAAATGAGGAAACGAGACCGAGGCTAATTTCGGGTGCGGCCGAAATTTTTATACCCTTCGCTCTACTTCGGGCTAAAAGTTTTTTCGGGCGTACCTACGACTTGTTATTTAATCCCCCCTCATTATTTTCCTTCCGTCTTCACAAAAGCTCCGCTGCGTCGAAAAAACAATATTTGTGTGGGGTTCGGTTTGAATAAGTGGGCAAAAAAAAATCTTTACTCAGAAAATTTTATTGAGGGATGCGGGAGCATGGTCCCTTACTACGATCCTATTTGTTTTGACCTTTTTTGTTGCTTTGATTAACCCTTCTGTCGGCACAAAGGTCTGGCCAGACCTTTAGCGCTATATTTTGGTCAAAAGAGTATAGAAGATGAAATCCAAGTGACTGCATATTTCATGATATCCTAGAATAATATGTTTAGAAGCATTTTGCAAAAATTAAAAAAAAATCGGTTGAAGTTTTTAGTATGTTTTTGATGATTTTCAATTTATAGTGCTTTTTCATACCCAATAGGTCTGGCCAGACCTATAGTGTTTCCCCCCATTTTCGTCTTGAGATCAAAAGTGAAAATATTAAATTCTCTTAAAAATCTCCTATTTATGATGTAATAAAGTCATTAAAATTCAATTTGTACGATAAACGATAAAATTTTCTGAGATTTTACTTTAAAAAGCTGTGAAGTTCTCAAATTGGATACGACTAATTTTATCCTGTCTTATAACATCACCTAATCAACTGAGATTTGATTCTAGGAATTTAATTCCTTTGTAATAGTATCAACTAAGTTTTAGTGAGTTACGATGGTGTTTTTTAATAGATTTAATTAAGATGTTTACAGAAAATATAGAATGAAAGATTTTTGCGCTTGAAAATTCCCAATTTCTTTCTATCTATTTCCCCAAATCTGCAGACTAATATCGAGGTAAAAGCCATCAAAAAGCGCTAAATATTTCCCCAAAGACATTGGAATTGGAAAATTCGATCAAACTTTCTGTTCGGATACGCACTGAAAAAAGAGAAGCAAAAATAGAAGAAAATAAGGGAGAAACATCTTTGTACTAATTCCACCTCAAAATATGTCTTCTTAAAAACGCTTCTAGTATATCTACAAAAACGATTTTAATGCTTTTATTGTTTATAAATGGTTGTAAAGAATGGGTAGAATGATTATACCGATAAAAATTTCACTTTTTCTAAAAAATAAAAAAATTTTCTCAGTAGGTCCAGCCAGACCTATTGGGTATAGAATACGCATATTGTAGTTGGTGCCGACAGAAGGGTTAAGACACATTAATTCAAGGTTTTGTGAAATTGGTTTGAAAAAATTTTCTTAGAAGAACTAAAATAGGGGGTTGTGTTTGTATTGCAGCCCCATGACTCCATGGTCCGATTTGATCCATTCTTACATATGATATGTGTTATCAGGAGAAACACATTTGCGTGAAATTTGGTTGAAATTGGTGCACAAACAAAAAAGTTTTTATTAGAAGAACCTAATTTGGGGGATTAGGTTTGTATGGCAGCCCAGTTAAGATTCCAGCATACGCTTGCTGTGCCTGAGCCCCTTCAGCGAGTCTCCATCGATCTTGGAATTTATCCTCGGTCCATCGTCTAGCAACGGTCTTGGCGGTAGATTTACTGATTCAGATTGCAGGTTCAGGACCAGTTAAGGGTAGATCGGAACCCTCTCTTGCGAGGGCATCCGCTTTCTCATTTCCTACGATCCCCTTATGTCCTTTCACCCATTTAAGAGTTACTTTGTTTCGAGTAGCAAGGTTTTTGAGATTTTGTTGGCATTCCCAAACCAATTTAGAGATTGTTTTGGGACTTGCAATGGCTTTTATAGCAGCTTCACTGTCGGAGAGAATATATAATGGTCTTATTGGTATATCCCTTTCGAGTACTCTCCCCTACTGCAAGGTTTATGGCTATAAGTTCTGCCTGGAAGACAGTTGTATATTGACCTAGGGGCTTGGAGATACTATGGTTATGGGTTTTAGTATAAACTCCTGCCCCTGTTCCTTTGTCTGTCTTCGACCCATCCGTGTACCACACGATGTAATTTGATAGATGGTTGTCGTTCCATTTACTCCAGTCTTCCCTAACCGTTGGGGTTTGGATGTTGGAGTCGAAGGTGTACATGGCCGGGGTATAGTCGCTGCCCATATCTAGGATTGGGTTTGCAATGATTTCTGTATTCGTACAGTGTCCTACCCTTTGTGGTGTCCACATGTTCGATGATTGGAGTCTGTACGCTGCGGGTCTTGCCTCTTCTGTGATTGTGAGGTCCAGTGGTGGCAGGTCTAGTAGTTTCTCTAGAGTTAAAGTTGGTGCACTGCGCATGGCGCCGGTTATGCTTGCGCAGGCCAGTCTCTGTACTGATCTCAACTTCGCTGCTGCTGTTTTTTGTTTGATTTTAGTCCACCAGACTATCGAGCCATTGTCAGACGGGATTTGACCATAGCTTCGATCCAGTGTATCGTTCGTGGTTTTATCCCCCACGTTTTCCCTATTGCTCTTTTAGTTGCATATAGGGTCTGTTTGCTTTTTGCAATTGTGTTTTGCAGCTGCTTGTTCCACGTGAGTTTATGTTATCAAGGGTGACTCCCAGATATTTTACCTCCGTGGTAATTTGCAGTTGTTGATTGAATAATGTTGGAGCGTTGAGCCCTTCCAACTTGTATTTGCGACTGAAGGTTATTAGTGTTGTTTTGGCGGGATTGACCGATAGGACTACCCTCCTACATCAATCCTCCACTTGGGTCAGAGCTTGTTGCATGAGTTCAGAAAGAACTCCTGGAAATTTTCCCCTTATCAGGATGCTGATATCATCGGCATATCCTATTGTATAGAAGCCAGTGTTATTTAGCTGGACTAGTAGGCTATCCACGACAAAGTTTCACAGGAGGGGTGAAAGTATACCCCCTGTGGGCAACCTTTGAGGACAGCTGTATACATTGTTTCACCGAATAATTTTGCATGTACTTGTCGTCCTTGAAGCATTGATTTTACCCACCGACATAGGGTGTTTTGAACTCCATGGCTCGAGGCGCCGTGTACAAGAGATTCAAGGAAGTGTTGTCGAAGGCCCCCTCAATATCTAGGAAAGCCGCGATCAGTATTTCTTTGATTTCTAGTGTGGTCTCAGTCTTCCCAACTAAATGGTGTAGTACTGATTCACATGATTTCCCTGTCTGATAGGCATGTTGGTTTGGGTGCAACGGGAAAAGCGACAGGAACCTGTCCCTGATATGTTTATCGACGAGCTTTTCCAATGACTTAAGTAGGAAGGAGGTTAGACTTATTGGTATATACGCTGTCGCTAGGGTTTGGTCACGCCCCGGCTTTGCCAGAAAAGCTATGTTTACCTGCTTCCAAGTGATTGGAATGTATCCTAAGGCTATGCTGGCTCTAAATAGTCTTAGTAAAAACGGAGCCAGGGTCATAAGACCCTGCTGAAGCATGGCACCGTTTTTGCCGATATATAGTCCTCAGTAGATCAAGCATCGTTGCGTTGCAAGCTGCTCTTAAAAAATGTTTCGACATTCTAGAGGAGCATGGACTGAGGAGGGTAAGTATAACAAAGACTGAGTTCTTATGCTGCCCAGTTTCAGACCTAGATGCAGCGATACCAGATATGTACGTCAAAGGAGAGCAACTTAAGGCTTGTACCAAGTTCAAGTACCTTGGCTCGATGGTAAACAACCAAGCTACATGCGATGATGACATCAAACATCGCACAAAGGTTGGGTGGATGACGTGGCGAGAAAACTCAGGAGTTTTCTGTGATAAGAAAAGCTCTAAGACCGACAAGTTGATTGGTATTGCCATGTTCAAAGGCGTCCGCCAGATGACCCCGCAAAGATAGCTATATCAATGGAATGTCCACTTCAAGGACCCAAGGCCAGAGGCAGACCGAATAACACCTGGATGTGTCAAATGAAAAAGCAACAACAACGCATTGGTCTCGGCGATGACACGATCCAAGATATGCTGAGATATTACCACCAGAACGGGCGATGTGCCTATACCGTAGGTTGAGCAACGCGAAACCATCGAGCGGTATGAAGAACGAGGCAAGGAAGAAGAAGACTCTAGAACTCGAAAGTAAGACTTACAACTTTTAAGGATCTAGACTATACCCCAAAAGTCCCCATCCCATGCAGAGGGTCAAACACCTGGGAAAACAGGTTTTTGTGAACATTTCCGTAACATGAATTGAAAATTGATGTTGAAATTTCAAGGAAAGTGTAAAAACCACCATCGATTTGCGAACTCCTAATGGAGCCGCTGATTTCAATAAGGTTTAATGAAAATTACTACATACATCGGCAAAATCCACTAAAAAGATCTTTATGCGAAATATAAAATAAAAATATAAATCCCCATGGATACGAGACCCCTCATGGGAACGGACTATGCGGAGTCAAACGGTTAAATGGGCAGTTTTTAGGAATAGTATAGTATGACAAAATTTTAGTTCGTATACAATTTCATGAAGATTCATATGGGTCCCTCAGGGTTCTCTCCGTGCAATGAAATTATTTTTGAGTCAGATGCTGTTTCGCCTCAAGGTGATTATGTTTTGAGACATTTATTTTGAGGAATTGTTTCGAAACGATTTTCATCTGATATACTCGTAGTTTAAAAAAATCTATGTAACACGTCCAGAAAGCCTTAAAACATGAACACTTAAAGGTCTGGAAAAATAATGTTTTCTATTAGCTATTTAAACCTTCTGTCGGCACCTACTACAATATGCATATTCTATAATCTATACCCAATAGGTCTGACTGGACCTACTGAGAAACAATTTTAATTTTTCAGAAAAAGTGAAATTTGTATACGTAGAGTCATTCTACCAATTCTAAACTAGCATTTTTAAGCAATAAAAGCATTTACATAATTTTTGTAGATATACTGGAAACGTTTTTAAGTAGACATATTTTGGGGTGGTATTAGGACAAACATGTTTTCCATTATTTTCTTCTTTTTTTGCTTTTCTATTTTCATGGGTATATCTAGTACAAAGTTTAATCGTATTTTCCAATTCCAATATCTTTGTGGATATATTTGACGCTTTGTTGGTAGATTTTTCACCGAAATTAGTTTGCAGATTTCACGAAATAGGTGAAAAGAAATAGGGAATTTGCCAGCGCAAAAATCATTTCATTCTAAATTTTTCGTAAATTTCTTGGTCGAATCTATTTAGAAACAAGTTCGCTAGGCACTCATACTTAGTCCTTACTATTACAAAGGAAATGATACTCGTTTGAATCTCCTAGAATCAAATCTCAGTTCATTAAGTGATGTTATAAAACATGATAAAATCAAGAGACGCGAGAGCGTCTCGCCCGCCAAAGGAAAAAGAAAAACGAAAGCGAACAAGTCTATGATTACCGGAGACAACTTGCTTTTTTGTTTGATCAGGCTACAGCCTTCCAGGCAACAGCCCCCAAAAAAATTTTTTTACCAAAATATTCCACATATCCTGTTCTAGTGCCTTTCCAAATAAAATCTTCGATCGGCACAATAACGGGTAAGATATATGCAATAAACGGCGAAATTTTCACCCTCACAGACTTAAGCGAGTAACCCAATTTCAGAATGAAGTCTACAGTTGCAGAAAGACTTGCTTCTACTGTCTCTCTTCGTGATGGGATTTTTATGAAATTTGGAACGAATGATCCTCTGGTGGTCCTTCTAAAGAATCAATGTCTTCCATTTAGATAAGTGGATGGAATAACGGTAAATTAATAGGTAAAGTTAACAAAAGATTTCCAACAATTGCGTCTATCGGCTCATCGCATTGACCATTTTTTAAAACACACTGCGGCATTGGGACATTTGGATATTGGGACACCGGGAGACTGGGAGACTAGGATCTTGGGGTAGTGAGATATTAGGAAATTGGGACATTAGGGTCTTGGGACATTAGGACATTGGGGCATTAGGCACAATGGGAAAACAGGGACGTGGGGACATCGGGATATTGGGGCATTGGGACATCGGGATATTGGGGCATTGGAGCATCATGATATTGGGACAATGGGACATTGGGATGTTGGGACATTAGGACACTGGGAGACTGGGACATTAGGACACTGGGATATTAGGACATTGGGACATTATGACCTTGGGTCAATCGGACATTGGGACACTGGTACATAGGGGCATTGGACCACTGAGACATCGGAATGTTGTGACATTGGGACATCGGGATATTCGCACATAGGGGCACTGGGATATAAGAACATGTGAACATTAGGGTCTTGGGTCATTAGGACATTGGAATATTAGGACATCAACACATTAGGACATTGGGACATTATGCACACTGGGAAAACTGGGACGTGGGAACATTGGGGCACTGGGACATCGAGATATTAGAACATTGGGACATTGGGATATTGGCACATTGGGATATTGGAACATTGGGATACTGGGACATTAGGGCACTGAGATACAGGGAAATTGGGGCACTGGGATATTAGGACATTAGGCTATTGGGACCTTGGGACACTTGGTATACTGCGACATTGGGACACTGACCACTGGTAAATTAGGACATTGGGATATTATCACATTAGGATACTGGGACATTTGGGACATTGGGGTACTGGGATATTAGGAAATTGGGGCATTATGACCTTGGGACATTAGGACAGTTAGACATTGGGATATTAGGACATTAGGTGAGAGACTGTGACATTGGGATATTCCGATACTGGGACATTGGGACACTAGGGTAGTGGGACATTCGGACATTAAACCATTGGGGCACTGTGATATTTGCACATTGGGACAATAGGACCTAAATTGGGACACTGGGACATCAGGATATTGGGACATTGGCACATTAGGATATTAAGACATTGGGACACTGGGATATTAGAACATTGGGACATGAGGACACTGTGAGAATGGACCTTAGGGCATTAGGACATTGGAACATTGGGACACTGTGACATTGGGACAATGTGACATTGGGACACTGGGTCAGGGGGGCATTAAGACAGATCGGTAACAGAACGTTAACAAAGCGTTGGTAAGGCAACAACAGAGCGTTAGCATATCGTTAACAGAGTGTTAACAGAAAATTAACAGAGCCTTAACAGAACGTTAACAGAACGTAAATCGAGTAATAAAAGAAAGGTAACAGGCCGTTTACAGAGCGTTAGCCGAATGATTAAAGAGAATTAAGAGCACATTAACAGAACGTTAACAGAGCATTAACGAAAAGATAATAGAGTGTTAAGAGAACGTTAATAGAGCATTAACAGAGTTAACAAAAAATTAACAGATTACTAACAGAATGTTAGCAGAGCCATAACACAAAGATAACACAAAATCTATTTTGCACAAAATACATATTAATAAACTATACCCATTTCATCCCAAAATTATTTTTAAAAAAGCTCAGCAACAGCCATTTGTGGCGTATTTGCAATTGCGTTTGCAGTATCTATTTATTTTAAAGAAGACCCTGTGAATATAACTTATGATATTAAATTTATGGAATATGCTGAACAAAAACCTATCGAAACTTTTCCCAAAACAAAAATATTAGTTGGCTATTTAAGTATGCAAAAATATATGATATCTGACCAAAAACAGCAAAGTTGTAAAAGTTACCCCGCCAAAGAAAAGTTCATCTGCCGCAAAAAGAATACATATCACTCCAATCCGCTGCTCATATCTAATTTTGTTTGCTGGATGTACTTTTGTTTTAGGTGTAAATGCTGGAGAGGTTTAAATGTACAGGACTACTTCTTAAAGTAATTTGGAGGGAGCCGTCAAAGTGGCACGGAGTAAAATGTTAAAGCTCCCACCAAATTACTTTAAGAAGTAGTCCTGTACATTTAAACTTCTCCAGCATTTACACCTAAAACAAAAGTACATCCAGCAAACAAAATTAGATATGAGCAGCGGATTGGAGTGATATGTATTCTTTTTGCGGCAGATGAACTTTTCTTTGGCGGGGTAACTTTTACAACTTTGTTGTTTTTGGTCAGATTAGGCATACTTCACAACTTCTTAAAGAAAAATCGCAGAATTTTGTAAAGTTGATAGTGCAAATTGAATTTTAATGACAATATTACATCATAAATAGGAGAATTGTAAGAGAATTTCATATTTGCACTTTTACCTGCAGAGACAAATTTGGTGAAAATTGTAGGTCTGGCCATGACCCCCTTGTCCGTTTGTTCCGTTCTTGCATTTATTGTGTGTCATAAATAGAAACACATTTATGTGAAAGTTGGTTGAAATTGGTACACAAATAAAAAAGTTTTCTTAGAAGAACCCAATTTGGGGGGTTAGGTTTGTATGGCAGCCCCATGACCCCATTATTCAATTTTATCGATTCTTGCTTATGTATTGTGTCATCAAGAGGAACACATTTGTGTGAAATTTGGTTGAAATTGGTACACAAATAAAAAAGTTTTTATTAGAAGAACCTAATTTGCGGGGTTAGATTTGTATGGCAGCCCCATGACTCCATTGTTCGATTTTACCGATTCAAACATACAAACTGCCTGCAGCAAAAAGCTTTTGCCCAAAATTTCAGCTTCATAGCTTTTAAATTAGCCGAGAAAAACGCGTCGCAACAGACAGACAGACGGACATCGCCCAATCGACTTCCGAAGTCATGCTGATCATATACATATGTATACTTTTTATATGGTCGGAGATGCTTCGTTCAATGCGTTACAAACTTCATGACAAATTTAATATACCCTTTCACTCTATGAGCGAAGGGTATAAAAACGACTTTTTTAACAATTTTCGGATTTCATTAACCTGTATCGGGGGAATCGTTAGGAATTCGGCATTTGTAAGTTCAAATAAGTTTTTGGAAATTTAATGGGCTTTAATACTGCAATACAAATACTCTCAGGACAACTCACCCCTTCCGAGCTATTTCCGAGATTAACCCTGCTGTTAGGTTTAAAAAAATGTACTAATCCGTCGTTAGCGGACCATTTAGTCCGTACTGAATTTTTCGTAGAAAATAAGAATTTGGTCTAATATTTAATACATATATAGATCCAATAATTCGTAAATGTATATGTTTTCACATTTTTTATTGGAACGTGTAGCTTGAAATATTTTTTATGGCCATAAGCACTAAACAGCTGTTGTAATAATGTGTTATATGATTGCCGTTATTGCATTCTGCTGTGCTCCTAACTTTAGTCTGGTTTGTTTTGTTCTGTAAATTTTTCAATTTTGTTGATCGGACTTTTTTTTTACATCGCGTTACAATTACAAATGACAAGACGTTTATTGAAAGATAATGAAAGATGCTCAACGAAGAAATCGGCTCTGATATTTCCGATTCAGAGTTTGATGATTACTCAGAAAATACGAAAACGGATGTTTCTGAAAGTGAATCTGATGTGGATGCATCAGGATCTGCCGACCCATTCTTTACTTCCAAAAACAACATGGTGTGATTGCCACAGCCCATTGGAACTCCAGCTGAAGAGATTATTTCAACACAAGGAGGTCCAACTCGTTTCGCGGTATCAAGGTATAATGACATTATGTCAGCATTTTAGTTGTTTTTTCGCCTCCAATAGAAAAAAATATCATCGACAATACTAACAAATATGGTAATGTCAAATTTGGCGACATATGGAGCAATATTGACACAGACACTTTGCGGCCATATATTGATGTACTTATTCTTGCAGGCCTATATCGGTAGGTACATTTTTATTTTAGTTACCTACATTTTTGAGTTATTGACTAGACTTTTTCAGTGGAAGTGGAAGCAATGAAGACGTTCATGGTTTATTCGATGGCTGCCCTATTTTCCGATCAATGATGTCTGAAGCTACTTTTCAGATCATCACAAGTGCACTTCGTTTCGATGATGTTATGAGTCGGAGGCAATTGCGAAGTGCCGACAAATTTGCTCCGATTCGGGAATTGTGGGACCCTTGGCAACTCCACCTTCCAATGCTTTACAATTGCCACGAAAACGTAACCATGGACTGCTCGTCGCATTCAGGGGACTATGTTCGTTTCGGCAATTTATGCCTGCAAAGCCTGCAAAGTAAGGTTTGAAATTTTGGCTTTTAGTTGACTCAAAGTCAGGCTACGTATGGAACCAACCATATCTTGGGAAGCCTAAAAATGCCCAACCTGAGAAAAACCAAGGAGAACGAGTTGTGTTGGATCTGACTGAAGGCTTGAAATGCCAAAATGTAACAGCCGACAATTTTTTCTCCTCATTTGATTTGAACTTACTTATGTGGGAACAGTTCGGAGGAATAAAACATTTATGGCCATCCATTGTATTCGCCAATATAATCGAGATATCGGCTTTGAATGCGTATGTAATTCATTCAAAAATATACCATTCATGGGGATCAGCTAATCGAAATCGGAGAAGGCCGGAGTTTTTACGGGAGCTTGCGCTTTCCTCCTTTCCTCCGCTTCACCATAATCATAGCATCCTCGAGTAAAATAACATCTAATTCGGGTGCCAGAACGCGTGGAATATTTGGTTGCTGCAAGTCAAAATTTGACATGAAATGCTCCATTTGTGGCAAGTTTATCTGCAAATCCAGCAGAAAGATACTTAGCTCCATTTGTATTAATAAAAATTAATTTGCAGAATAAAACACTTCATTTTTTTTCGTAGCGAAAATCTTATATTTTGATTTCAAGCAATGCAAATACCCATTGGACCAAATGGTCCGTAATCCAAGATACGTAATTTTTCTAGTCTCCACTTTGGGATAGAAGTTTGTATTTGTGATAAAACCATCGTTTTGTTAAAAAAGCAACGTGAGCCGAAATTTTAGGTCCAATTGTGCCATCATAAAAAATGTATAAAGAAAAAACTAAAAAAAATGGACCAAATGGGCCTAACCTAACAGCAGGGTTAAGTCGAAAACCTGCAAAAATTAATCCTAAAGCCTCTTTTCCCCACGTTAGCGCACACCTCATGACCGCGAGCTTTTAGTATGTTTTACTCGGAGCCATTCCTTATAGATCTGTGAGATAAAAAACCGTCAGCCCCCTCCCAATTTTCCACAATGGTTGTCTTCATTCTTATGGATACACAATATTACTTCGTTGAGACTCTTTTAACACTCGAATGATGGGAGACAAGCCAAGGAGAAGTGTATCAAATTAAAGCAAATTGAACACTTACTAACTTTGCCCAACAAAAGTTCTTGGAAAACCAATTCGATGAGTCAATGGAATGCAAAAAAAATTTTTTCGAGTTTTATTAACCAATATCGGAAGAACCGTTAGAAATTTTGCATATGCAAGTATGGGCAAATAAATAGGATATTTGGAAAGCTTTAATGCTTACTCACAACTTTTTTCTCTGCGACTCGCCGTTTTCGAGATATAGCCCAAAACACCAACAATTGCACAAAATTGCACCTTTAACCCCCTCTCCCCGCGTTAGCGCACTCCTCAGCTCCGAGTAAAATTAGTACCTTTACCTCCTAACTACTCCTAACAAAATACCGAAGAAAAAAATCGTCACCTCCTTCGATGTTCTCTACACCCCCTTTTTATGCTTTCATTGCTTGGCCTATTATGGCACGTAAGTGCAGTAGACGCGCAATAAGGGGTTAAGCCAATCTGTAGTAATTATGAAACACTTTTTCACACTTTAAATTTTAGCCTACATCAAATAGATAACAAATCAGTTATATTTCCAAATATTTAAGTGTTCATGTTTTAGGGCTTAAAATAATAAATTTGTTCACATATGCGGGTGTTTACGTTTGACGCAGTTCACGTTAACGCGAGTCTACTGTATTTCCATAAATCCTAAATCATATACACTAGCGAAAAACATATTCGGCATGTACGTTCAAAAAATTACCAACACATTAGAGAAACATAACACACATTTCCAACCAGCTTCGTCCCACTAAATTGAATGTAATTCCATGCATTATTCACAGGTCATGAAAGTGATAGAGCCCACCCTGCCACTTACACAGCCGCGGTTATATTCTAAAATCCTTAGACGTTCGTCTAGAATCGACCTATGTAGAGGGAAACCATCCGCACCAGGCCCGAACAGTTTAGCAGTACAAGTATATAAGTAAAGATGAGATCAGCAGCCGTCCCCTTTCGAACTCCTTCATCTCGATGACTCCATCGAAATCTCCTCATTCCATTCTTGTCGAATAAACGTCCCTTCCCTGTATAGTGTATACTATGCGGCAGCATCTCATATTTTGCTTTGGTTTGCTATCCATAATTTTACCGCCTTGTCTAGGATAAAAATGCTCGGGAGGTTGATCTATAATGGGAGAACGAGTTTACAAAACGTTTCACATTTTCCATACGCCCGGCCCGTCCGTGCCACGCCAAGCCAATGGAGGATTGGGGAACAATAAATGTACGAAATGGATGACTTTTATGACACTAAAGTGTTTCATTGGGTTTTCGCGAATCTTCCGAAATGGATTGAGTTCAAGTGGCGTGAGACAAATTTATACTGCGAAATCAGTAAAAGACGATGAAGTGTACATACATATAGAATTTTAAATTTGCACGTCAGCATTTTCGTTGAGTTATGAATGGAGTTTCGTTTCATTTGACGGAGCACTATTGCTTTTGCTTAATGTGCAAATGTCGTGAATGTCTTTTGGTGTCCTTGTTCACAATTTTCTTATGCGAAATATTCACGACTTTTTTTCAAATTTATTATGAATACGTTTTGATGTATTTAAAGCTGATGAAAAAAATCTATTAATGCATGGATTGCAATTTTCTTTTTTTCCAAAATTCTTATTTTTTTAAATTGAATTAATTAAGCCAATTGTAAATTTAAAAAAATCTAAAACTACAAAAAAATGTCTTTATTGGATATAAATGCAAACATCGCTCCACGAGTACCTATTTAAAATATGTACCTCCATTAGCATTGTGGGGAACTCCTATTAACAAATTATGTATTTTGATGCACATGACTCTGTGACAAATGAAAGAGTACATTTCGTCCTGAATAGCATAACTAAGACAAATTTCGAAAATCTTATATAAGGATTAGCAGATATATTGCTAATTCCGAAGAACGAAATCTTCCTGAAACTTGTGTTATTCTAAGCGCTCGACACCCATTTTGAACATGTACCTAACCCTCTGCGAAAAATATCTTTTGTGCATGTCATGATACGTCTGTCTGGTCTAGCGGTTAGTGCGCGCACCTTCGGTGCACAGGGTCATGAGTTCGAATCTCACCGTGATCCATGGTGTCTTTCGAACTCACGAGCTTGTGACGGACTATGATCTCACTCAAATGTTAAACAAGTACCCATTTATGGGGATAAATAACACTGCTGAGCGTGATGCTGAGCGTGATGCTGATCTCATTACCTCAACAAAAAAACAAGGCAGATAAGATCTTGGAAATAGGCACTAACACATCCTGCGGGGTTAGTCCAATGTTGGATTGTCGCGCCTGGTATTTATTTATTTATGTCACGATCATGGGCGTAGCCAGGATTTCGGTCAGGGGGGGGGGGGGGGGGGGGCAAGCCCGAAATTTTTTCAATATCAAGATTTTCTTAGGAGTTGAAATCGTTGGTCGCGAAAATATTGTTAGGCAAAATTTAGAGTATGTTGGCTGGTGTAATGGTTAGTGCGCGCACCTTCTTTGCACAGGGTCATGGGATTGAGACTCACCGTGAGTAAGAACATTAGACAGGCGTACAAACTTATTAATAATGTTAAGAACGGATATCAACCCAGGACAAGCCTATGTAAGGACAAGGATGGTAACATCATCAGCGACATCGAAAGCGTCAACAAACGATGGGCCTCGCATTTTGAAGAGCTCCTCAATGCACCATCAACATCCCCCGCGGAGCCAGCTCTTGAGCAGTTAGCCGAACCAGGCCCTCCCGTTCTACCCCCAACAGTAGAGGAGGTGAGTCTTGCCATACAGTCGCTTCAAAATAATAAAGCGCCCGGCGCTGACGAGATCCCAGCAGAACTGCTGAAGCATGGTGGAACGTGCCTGACCAACGCAATACATGTGCTACTGCTGAAAATATGGAACGACGAGGAAATCCCCGAAGATTGGCGCAAAAGCATAATCTGCCCAATCCACAAAAAGGGTGACAAGCTGAAGTGTGAGAATTACAGGGGCATATCATTAGTTTGTACGGCCTATAAGATATTATCTAAAATTCTTGAAAAGAGAATTAATCCGTACGCAGAACGAATCATTGGCGAGTATCAAGGCGGCTTCAGACCTGGTCGATCAACGACCGATCAGCTCTTCACAGTGAAGCTACTACTCCAAAAGTGCTGGGAATATAACATCGACGTATACCAAATCTTTGTCGACTTCAAGCAGGCATACGACAGTATCGATCGAAGTGTACTGTACAACATTATGCTGAATTTTGGTATACCGGCAAAGTTAGTGCGACTCACAAGGATGACGATGACTAATACCGTCTCGCAGGTCAGAGTGCAGAATCGACTCACTGACCTATTTGAAACTCGTACTGGACTCAAGCAGGGCGACGGGCTGGCGCCGACGCTCTTCAACCTTGCTTTGGAGTATGTAATTCGAGCCATGAATTTGGACAGCAGCGGAACGCTACTCATCAAGTCGACTCAATTAGTAGCGTACGCCGACGATATCAACATCATGTCTCGAAGGTTGGGTGATGCAGAAAGCCTTCTGCATAACCTCAATAACGCCGCAAAGGAAGTTGGACTACATATGAACGAAAGCAAAACAAAGGCCATGATGCAATCGAAAACAAGGACGCCAGCAAATTCAAGCATCACAGTGGGGGACCTTAATATCGAGTATGTAGACAACTTCAACTATCTGGGTTGTAACTTATCAAAGGACGCCAACGAAACCGACGAAATTAAGCGACGGATACAACTAGCCAATAAGACATATTTCTCGGTCCTCCCTATAATTAATTCGAAACTTGCGCACAGGAACACGAAGCTCCGCGTGTACAAAACGATCATCCGACCCGTGCTATGTTATGGCTGCGAAACATGGACCCTCACCCAAGCCTCCGAAATTTTGCTAGACCGATTCGAACGAAAGGTCCTTCGGCGAATTTTCGGGGCCGTTCGCGAGCGAGACCAATGGCGTAACCGGTACAACCATGAGTTGTATCAATTGTACGATGAGCTGGAAGTATCGAAAATCGTGAAGCTTCAACGTTTGCAATGGGCGGGGCATGTACAACGGAGGGACGATAATCGCATGCCAAAGAAAGTGATGAACGCACAACGAATTGACGGAGCGAGGTTGCGTGGACGACCGAGAGCTCGCTGGGAGAACTCCGTAGGTGAAGACGCCCAACAGCTGCTGGGCTTCCGAAACTGGAGGACGAGGTCACGTAACCGCGACAATTGGAGGTCAACGATTCAGGCGGCCAAGGCCCGACGTCGGGCTATCGTGCCACATTGATGATGATGTGAAGGAATTCAGTTTATGGTGTTTTTAGAACTCACGTCCCTTGTGACGAACTATGATCTCAATGAGATGTTAAACGAGTACCCATTTATGGGGATAAATAACATTGCTGAGCGTGCTGTTAATCTCAACGCCTTAACAAAAAAGCAGCTAAGATCTTGGGATTTGGATGTCACTAACATATCTGCGGCCTAAGTCCAATGTTGGACTGTCGCGCCTGTTTTTTTTTTTTAATTTTAGAGCTAAATTTTAGGAAAGGACAGTCGAGAATGATTTTCAAAACCATTTAGACGTGTTTAGACTTTTACTGGTGATTCTGATTACATTCAACTAGCCTCCGTTTCTGCTTTTTAGACCGTAGCTCGTTTATATTCAGTGCTATTTTTGGCTTTTGGACTGCACATTCCACTTGCGAGATCAATGTCCGTTTTAAATTCTAGCTTTGTTCCTGTACAACCAGTACAGGATCGCATCTCCTGCTGGAACATACCGAGAAGCCTCTTATCTCACATCCATAGCATCCATTTAGAAGGAAACATTATCCGACAGTCGGCTGGAGACATTTAGGGATACATGCTTTTCTTCTTCCTTATAATAGGAGCCCAAGCTATTACGCTGTTTTTCCTCTCCCAAATAGGAACCCAAGCGCTTCAGATGCTCCTCTATCTTCTTTATTCAACTGTGAGTCCGATCTCTTCAGCTGCTGAACCCAGCTGCTCCTCTACACTTCTACAATAACATCGGGAGTCCTAGCTTACCCTCCCTAGAACGAAATCCCACACTAAAGTTTAAACCGAAGTTAGGCAGGATTACATCCTATTTCCGATGGTAGTTTTTTGCTCATTCGACTTAAGTTGCCGGGCCGCCGTGTAACTTGTATGATGAAGTTTTGTTATTTAGCCCTCCGTCTGGCGCACCTCAAATCAAAACAAGATCGAGTGCACTCGGCCTGAGAAGCCACCCATCTATTAGGGTCCTTTTTTATTATTATGTTACTATAAATTTCAGATACTTTTCGGAAATTAATTTATTAGTATCTAAGGGATGTAATTAACTAAATATAGTACCAAGAAACATATTTACTAAACAGAATACAGAAATAAAATTATCGATTTACCAGAAAAACCCTAGAGAGAAATTTTTTCTGAAAAATACTTCATCCATTGTTCTCTAGAAAAATTGAAATTAATAAAAAGCAGGAAGTCTAATGATAATCGGTATTTGCTTAGGCACATTCTAAAATATGACACGAATCAGGCGCACCCGGCCTATGAAGCCAGAGTCCTTAACGCACAACTGTCTAAAGGACCATGGAAAACTATAGGTATGGACCACGCCGAGACTCGATCCCCAGATGAACATTCTCGTTTTCAATAATTTGAAGAAAAATTTGTCTTAAATAATTTAAAAAGAATAGGGGACTTCGCCCCCTGCTCGCTAGCCATCGTGTGAGATTCTTAAAGATAGACGAGTGAACGGAGCTAAAAAGTTGTGGGTCCCTCTACTAGCGTGAAGCAGGGCAGAAATGCTTTTGCTGTACTGTTTTGACTAAGTACTCTCGCACAAAAGCAACGATCTGAGCGTTATAGCTATGGATCTCGAGAAGGAGTCAAATGCAGTCAAGATAAATAAAAAATTAAACAGGACCAAAGTTCTTACTCTGAGTGGAAATTCAACTCCCCCCATAAACATAAATTTATCTATGTATTTATTAGACAGTATTCTTGCCGTTGATGGCGGTATCAAGAGCATTCCACAGCCAAGTTGTTGTCCAAAATTTTGCAAACCAGATTGTAGAAACCAAAGCTGTTGAAACGGAGCAGTACCTGGAAATTCTGTAACTACAGAAAAGCAGGAAACAATCGCCAAGACTTAAGATCTTAGCTAAGCTAGCGAATTAAATCGCAATCGAAAGTGACAGTGGCTCATTCATTGCGTACCTACATTACTGGTCGAAGCAAACAGGCCAAAAAAAAGCATGCTAGTTCTCTGAATGAATAGTGTTTGACTGAGAAACTGTGGTCAAATTAGGAGACATTGAGAGAAACCGTATATGTTATGGGACACAAGTGGTTAAGGCACCCTATAGTAGTATAATGAACATTTTTTGCATTGCAACTTATTTTAAATAGCAAAAAATAAGTATTTTACCAGACATTGAGAGGACTATGAGTTCCGCCCTTAATGTTCATGTTTTACGGCTTTTAAGACTTGATCACGTTTCAGAGTAGTCTGCGCTCACATAAAATTGTTCACCTTCACGTTTGACGCAGTTTAACTTTACGCGAGTCTAGTATATAGACATTAAAAAGGGCCATCCATAGCCCTCAGGATTGCTGTAAATCTGGACGAAATAGAATAGAATTATGTTTGTCGATATGTATCTATGTAGACTACTATGCAAGGTAGAAGAAAGGCTTGTGATAAATTGATATGGAAATATTACTGTGTGGTTTTTCTCTCTCTCTTGATTACCGTAACTCCTAGTGGAGCATGGTGCGTTGATGATTACCGTGTGTAGTCATCAACGTTACAAAGACAACTGAATTCGGAGTGTGATATGGTTGTCAGCCATACCACTTCCTAGTCGCATTATTAGTTTATTATTCTACGATAAGAATATTTCTTATCATCTTCTTCTGAATAATAAACTTGCGACGAGTCGTGCCAAGTTTGGAAACTCGTTTCTCTATGAGTGTCTATTTCACAGAGTGGCGACCGAACAATCACGGCCACAGAGCACGTGGTTTTTAGAACATGTAAACTGCAAACAAAAATGCGAAAAAGTGAATCGGAAAAAAATTATCTATGATAGAAATTTTTTTCTTTCAGTACCTATTCTTAATATTCAATTCAATAAAAAAAGTTTCACCGGCCAGGGGGGACGGTCGCCCCTCCCTGCCCCCCCCCCTGGCTACGCCCATGGTCATGATACGTCGGAAAAGATTATTTTTTTTTTCAATAAGCATTACGAGGAACTGCTTTCAGAAAATTCTGTAATTTGACACCCATATTGCCATTTCGTCTGATTGACATCAGTTTTCGGGTGTACTAGACCCTACTATATTTTTGACGGCTAAAATAAAATATTGATCCTGAGGGCATAAAGTGTTTTAGAACTTATCATTATGTACATTCCCTCTAAAGCAACACCCATCATACTCATACTAAGTTTTTGGTTTTTAATTTTAACAGTATAATGGTCATATCAATCGAATGTACCAAGTCCTATCGTCAATACGAAAAAGTAAATTTAATTTCAACTTTCCAAATACCACTTCCATCATCTATGTCTACATTTAACTTTCACTATACTTTCCGCCAGAAGGATCAACAATTTCGACGTTCATCTTTAGAAATATATTATTAAATGTGAACTTTGTCGTAAATGTATACCTACACTACACCACCGTCCGCCGAATTTTTATAGTTTTTTTCTTCTCGCACTTTCAAACATTGTTTATAAACCACCATCAACATTTTACAAAAAACAACTTTTCCGAACAAACAAAACAAAAGGTTTGCACAAACACATTATACCAATGGCTTTCCAAAGTAGCATAAACTTTGTCCCTGAAACCATCGGATCGCACACAAAATGCACGAGGCAAACCGATACGAGCACACACGCTGACGTGGTGTGTTTAGAAAGTTTTCAATTTGCCTTTAATATGCGAAAACCATATATACAGCTCGGCAACGAGATTATTGTGTATATCCCTACCGAGTGTGCGGAGGAACAGATTAATGTGTTTCGACAAAGGACTAATCTGCTTAACACTTGCCGTGACATGGAGAATAACATACATACATACACAAAACTTTGGGAAATTGACAGGATAGAGGATCATCATTATGTCAGAAGTGAATCCGAAATTGTATACTGAAAATGTTTGACATCGTGACATGATTCTTGGAATTGATTTCCCTTCAACAAAAGAAATGAAGGAAACTCCAATCAGAAATTCTAATCCATTCTGTTTAATGAAAATGAAACAAGAATAATGCACTTCTCATCATTTATCCATAATGTGGAGTGTTTTCAAAACAAACAATGGAAAGAATGTAACAGAAATTCTTTCTGTTCACAATTATTTGACAATAGCGCACAGAAATTCTTAGGAAATTTCGGAATACGTTCTATTTGAGGAGAATCCTCGTAAATATAGAAAATGAATGAAATGGAAAATAAAAACATTTAAGCAAAAATATTTACTTTTCGATGGCCTTGATTTCAGAAAGAAGCCAAGCCAAGGACTATTATCGTGCTGTTCTTTTCAATAAAAATTTCGCAGATTTAGCCATGACATTGAATTGTATTTTTGTGTTCCTAGACTGCTGGCGCAGCGTTTTGAATGGGCTATTCGAATTGCCGTGTGAGGCTGAAGTATATCGCACTACAAAATACAACAACATCTGCGAGCGCAACAAAGTAACAAGTTCAATTTTTTTTTTTTTTCAAAAATTTCTTTTCAAAAATTTTTTCTTTTAAAAAATTTTTTTTTACCAAACTGGCTGACGAATAAAATGTTAAGCTGTAGGTAAACAAAGTTCTCTTATAAAATCAACAAAAAAGTTTGCTTACACACGTACATAATGTACTGTGAATATTTAGCTCTCTATAACATCTCCTTCAACTTCCCAATTCAATTCTTTCACTGACACAGTTATCAACATGATCCAACGATGTGGAAGTCCCATAAGAGCTGGTAACACACCATCCAATTTCATCGTCTGTTTTCGCATGGTAGTTTCACTTGTCTTTTGTTGTCTAACAAACGACAGCGTGAAAATTGAAACCGGAAATATCGAGCAAGTTTACAAAACGTGTGAAATTGAATAAGTGCCTTTGACAGTATTTCCAATAGTTGTGCTACGCTATAGTGCCGTGGGAAATATATTTCGTTTGTCGGTAGCACATATCCTTCATTCTCCTACCTATCTTGGTATATACCTACATATATCGCAACTCCTACGTACTTTCGCTTGGATTTTTGCCGGAAGGTTTTGCTATGTCCTATACTCAGAATAGGTGTTCTGTTTTCTCTCTCTCTCTCTCTCTTTATTTCTGTCACCCCGCGACACTGGTCCCGCGCTTGATTCCTAATAGGATTTCAGTGAATTTCAAACTCTAAACGAGGTTGAACGGAAACATATTATGGAATTGTCGATAGGAACGCTACACTAACGCTAACGCTCCGTAACATAACGGGTGCCGGATAGCGTTCACATTCTCTATACATACAAGCATTGTTTTGTGGTACCGGTTTCGGTGAAGTTTCAACTTTGAAATAGTTCCGACGTGTTTGCAAATGGTGAATTCGATAACAAATGGAAAACACAATAGAGGACGGCGAATGTATAGCCCAGCCTAGATAGGTGGCTGTGTAGTTCTACGCCACGCTGCCGTTGGCACTGAATGGAAAATGAAAATGGATTTTCTGCTGAAGAAGATCATTTTGGGGATGTAGACATGCGATACTGATATGAAAGCGTAGCAAATATCGTATCAGGATATGGTTAATTGTTTTGCCAAATATAATGTGTATAGTTTTCAAAGGGTATAGAAGAATTTCGAAGGAAATATAACGAGAATTTCTTGAAATTGAAAGATTGTATCAATGAGATTTGAAAAAAGTTTTGAATATGTATATTTTTTTAATTCATCTAACGTTATTGTTTTTAGCATTGGGGATATGCATTTGGAACGAACTGCAGCTGTTTGCATTACCCGACCCTCTCAATTAACTCAGTGGGTTAATAGGAACTCCAAATACGACGGTGTTAATATAATAATAACTTTCGATTTCTTATGCAGTCCAGCCTCTTTCGGAATGCTTACTTCTCTTAAAATGCGATTTGTAAGAAACACATACCTATAGGAAAAAAAAATAAGATTTCCTAAATGTATTTTCGTTTGTTATGTTAAAATGTTCTCTCATCAATACTGGCAAGTTTTGGAAAAAACGTCAAATCGCCGGTTCATTCGCAATGTTTGTTAATTAATTCAATTGTAACTGGATATTACCTACAACTCAAGTCCGGAGGCGGATGATAGCCCATATGGTGCCCGTTACAATTATAAACATGTAAAATATTTGAATCACCTGTTTTGGCAGTTATATGCAATCAAGATTCAAGGAAAGAGTCCCATTTCCATGCATAATACAGTCTCTCTCTAGTTCCTGTCAACCCCTTGTGGGGCATAGGGCATTAACTACGCCTACTCTCCACCTCGTTCTGTTTTGCGCCAACGGCACTAGCTGCGACCATGTAAGATTTAGCGTTTTCGACTCGCTTGTTACCGATCTTCTCCATGTGTTCCTTGGCCGTCCAACACGGCGTCTTGCTCCGGAATCCTGTGGATTCCAGTTCAGGGCCTTTTTTGCGATGTTATTGGGCCCTCTTCGGAAGGTGTGACCTATCCATTGCCACTTAAGTCTTTTGATCGAAGTGCCTATCCTTTCTTGGCCAGTTATAGTGAGGAGATCCTCGTTCGAAATTATCTCCGGCTAACGAATATGTAGGATGCGCCGTAGACACTGATTTACAAAAGTTTGCAACTTATCAGTAATCTCTTTAGTCACCTTCCAGGTTGAACAGCCATATAGCAGCACGGATTTCATATTGGAATTGAAGACTCGAAGTTTGGTGCGTCTGGAAATATTGTTGTTTAGCCAGAAAGGAGTCAAATTGAAGAAAGCCGCCCTAGCCTTGTTTAAGGTACATTTTCCTCGACACGACTGCACGACAGCGACTCGCTCATTCCATATAAAAACTCGTTTTCAAAATGAGAGAGAAACGAGTTTTTATATGGAATGAGCGAGTCGCTGTTGCGCGGCCGCGTCGAGGACAACGTACCTTTATCCGTGATTTTACATCAGCATCCGCTCCACCATCTGCTGTAACTACGCTCCCGAGATAGCAAAGTTCATCAACTTTTTCGACTACCTGTCCCGAAATACAAATTCCGCTTTGCCCCCTGGATATGTGCACAAGAACTTAGTCTTGGCAGCATTGATTTTCAGCCCCGCATTACGATTTGCGCAATTTAGAGCTTCTGTCATTTGAGCGACATCATCCGTATTCGTTGATAGAAGACAAATGTCGTCAGCGTAGTCAAGATGTTGAAGGTGATCAAACAATTTCCATCTGATACCTTTGTTACGATGTAATTGAAGTGCGGAGCCGAGTACATCACTAATGACAATAAGGAAGAGAATAGGTGACAAAATGCAGCCTTGTCTCACTCCACTGTGCACCTCAAAAGGATATGAAACCTTGCCCTTATGCAAGACGTGACATTGGGCTCCATTGTAGGATTCCTTAATGATGGAGATTATCTTATCTGGAATATTTCGTCTTCGTAAGGCATCCCAGATGTACTGACGATCAACACTATCGAAGGCTTTTTCAAAGTCGATGAATATGAGATACGGAGGGTGTTAATGTGGTCGCTACAGGAGAACCCTTCGCGAAAGCCAACCTGTTCATCGTTCAATGTGCTATCGACTTTTTCCTTGATTCGTTCTAAAACAATCTTAGCCATCAACTTGGAAATAGCAGGAAGTAGACAGATCCCACGCCAATTATTACAATTCTTCAGGTCACCTTTCTTCGGAATTTTAATAATTAGGCCCTTTTTCCACTCACTGGGAAGAGTTTCACTTTCCCAACACTCTCGGATTAAAGGAATAAGAATATCCGGCTAAAAATTCTGTCGGAATTCCATCAATCCCCGGGGCTTTACCGGCGTCCATTGATTTGATAGCGTCTGTTAGTTCCTTTTTGGATGGTGGACCGGAACTAATGCCGTCTATTTGAGGCTGGCAACGAAGATACACTTGCAGGCCCGAAAGTGTTATTCAGGACATCTAAAAAGTGTTCTCTCCATCTTTGTAGCTGTTGTTCTTCGGTAACGAGCAGAACACCTTCCTTATCTTTCACAGGATGTTCCGTTAATAAAGATCTGCCAGTTGATGGCTTTATAAGTTTGAAGAGTGTACCACTGTCACCGCGGAGAGCCGCATCCTCTGCCTCCTTCGCAAGTGCGTTGATCCAGAACCCTAGTGTGGGATACCACTCTGTACATACAGAAATGTAAATAAGTGAATGGCAAAAAGCCAAAGCCACCTCACACTGGGAAACTATTCCCGGGCTTCGGCAGTCAAAACTTTTCGTTGCCAAATATTCACCTAAACGCACCCTAAGTCTAATAAACATGAGTAGAAACAGGGTTAGGATAATTTGCGGGCTCCTTACGGGGCACTGCCGTCTGAATGGTCATTTAAAGACCATGCGCATTGTTACCGACGCAAGCTGTCGGTTCTGCGAGGCTGACGACGAAACAGCTGCGCACATTCTTTGCGAATGTGAGAGGCTAGCATTATGTTCCCTTTAGAGGAGGATATTGCCTCCTTGAACATGGGTCAACTTAATCGGTTCATCGAAAGATGTCGGTTAGATGAGTTCATCTAACTCCAGCTTGGGCAATGGCACATTAGACCAACGGTCGCAGTGCCCAGGGCTACCTAATAGCCACAGCCCACAATAAATCTAATATAATCTAAGTGCGTTGATATTGTTACGCTTATCACGTCTTTAGGGTGACCACCTGCCTGCCTTCGATTTACGGGTCACTAGCGTATAAAATACGGGTTTCCGATTTTTTACGGGGCAAAAATTAAAAAAAAAACTATGCTATGCCAATATGTCATTTTTTTGTAATAAAGCTTCTAATAACTCTTCATTTTGCAATATAAAGTTTTAAAAAAAATTAAATGTCATTTTAAAATTGCATTTGAGGCTCAGCCTTTACAGTGTGAATATAGGACGAAATTGATTAGCTTTTCTTGTGCCAAAACTATCCTTATCGATTTCGTCGATAGTGGACCAGCTCGCATAGCTCGAGTACATTTTACGTCGAAAACAGCCAAGAATTCGTTCGGGCTGAACAAAGCTTTTTGGCTGTTTTTGACGAAATGTATAAAGGTTTTTTGGTACCTAGCCACTAGAAAAGCTGATCGAATGATATTTTGGTGCTATTATTGACAGCTTAAAATAATTTTTTCGTGTATCAGGGCTTATAAATTCATCGGCATCTCTTCATCTCCTGAACATATTTATTAATTACGGGCGAAATTACACAAAATTCCTCATAAAATTCATCCAAGATGACTGTAGTTATGTTTAGACATCCGACGATTCTCTCCAGTTACTCAAATTTCAGTTTGTGCTGCAAATTTAAGGGTTGCAGACGGTACAGGTAAGTATGTTCGGCAAAATCGAATCCTGATTCCAAATACTGCAACGCATTCATGCATGTTAACAGCTTGATTACGTCACTTTCGCGTCCCGGTAAATTTCAAAGTATTTGGTTGACTTTAATACAATAAAAAAAATTTTTCTTGAATCATCTATTGTTTGTCCCGTATTTTATTTTTTGGATTACGGGTTTTCGAACTTTCGGTGCCCGAAAAACGGGGTAACCCGTAAAATACGGGGCATCTGGCCACCCTACGTCTTACACTCCTCCGAACGCCTTTTTGGAGCGAACGGTATTCAGCTCTGTATCGTTCTTTAGCTGAATCGTCAGCAGCTGAGTTAATCTGCTCTTTAACTCTCTTGCGTACCGAGATAAGAGACCAAGTAGAGTCGCTAATAAATCGTTTCCTACCGCGATCCAATCGTCCTAAAATTTCTTCGCCACATGAAATAAATGAATCCTTAGCGACTTTCCATCTATCTTCAATTGTCGGATTCTCATTTGGTGGTGGTGCATTAGCTTTTTCGTGCAAAGCGGTGGAGAACGCACGCTTGGTTGATGGAATTTTGAGCTTCTGCACATTATATCTATGGCAAATATTTGCACGGTTAGGACGCTGGATTGCTGCCGTTCGTAAGCGCATTTTTGCGATGACAAGATGGTGGTCACTGCCAATATCAGCACCACGTTTCGCCCTAACGTCCAGGACACAGTTTCTCCACGTTTTGGAAACAGCAATATAGTCTATCTGGTTCTCAGTTCTGCCATTTGGAGAAGTCCAGGTTGATAAGTGGCAATCTTTGTGTTTAAACAGAGTCCCACCAATGACGAGCTGACGAGAGTAACAAAACTCTATCTCGCCATTCTGGCCTAACCCATGATTTCCCATAAGATGTTCCAATCCGTGGTTATCTGACCCGACTTTAGCGTTGAGATCCCCCATTATGATTTTAATGTCACCTCTGGGAGCCCTATCAAAGGTGTCGCCAAGTCGTTGGTAGAAGACGTCTTTATCAGCTTGATCAGCTGGTTCAGTTGGTGCGTAACACTGAATTATCGTGATATTTCGTACTCTAGATTTGAATCGGGCAGTGATAATACGTTTGGAAACTGGTTTCCAATCGATAAGGGATCGACGTGCATCCCTCGTCAAGAGCATTCCGACGCCTGCCTGCCGAGGAGCATTTTGGTCATCATTTCCAGAGTACAATAAAACAGTATGAGAGCTTGGTGATAAAGTCGCTCCTGATCCGAGCCATCTTGTTTCGCTCAGTCCTAATATAGTAATGTTATACGCGGTCATTTCCCGTTCGACTTCAGTGAGTCTCATGTTGTTGCACTCGCCCCACATCGTTCGAACGTTCCAAAACCCAATCGTGGTCCGTTGTTTATAGCCAAAAGTCGTTGCCGATGAATCAGTCCGAGGTATCCGAGGCTCGTTAAATGTTTCGAGTGTAAAGAAAATTTTAAGTACGCGGTTACAAGCCTACGTACCCTATCCCTCAAGTCGCCTTTTACGAGAAGCCGGGAAGGCTGTGGCATAATTCTAACCCCAAAAACCACAGGGGTCAATTTTTTGTTAAGTTTCGTACATATCTGAACCCTTGAGCGCACAAAACAGAGTAGCTGCACGCACAATTGTAGAGATATGTTCGAAACTCTAGAGAGTTTTATTCTCTCCTGTCCCTTTAGTCGCCTCTTACGACACGTCGGGAAAGACGGAGGCACTATTGTTGACCCGCGCCACATAATACAGTGCCTAGTTTTATTGTTCTGGGTGAGCAGTTTTTGGGGTTTTACCACTAAATACCGCACCTGTCATCAGGGCCTGTGTTACAATTAATCCACGCTTGTGGAAATATAAGCAACCGATAACTACACGGCCGGCTGACCAGCTCAACGCGAGAAGGGTCGTGGGCGTCAAGTACATGTGTTCGGCCGTCCGCGAACAATTCGTTGAGTGCGACAGACACCTTAGCAACTCCGTCTCGTCGTGCCATCTTAGTCGACATCGTTGTTTCTACCCAGTGTTGCCAATTTAGCCGTTTTCCGGCCAAATTTAGCCGGAAACCGTGCTGTTTAGCCGGAAGAAATTTCTAATTCCGGCCGGCCGGATTTTTAGCCGGAATTGTTTTTCTTCGGCCGTTTTTCCGGTTAAAATTACTTTATGAATTTATTTTTTATGTACTTTGAAAGTAGAATCAATTTGTTAATATGTATTCACAAACAAAATAATTAATCGCCGTCAAACTTTTTCTACATACACTTACTGTCGTGTATTAGGGTAAGTACCTACTATGTCCACCTATAGAGGAAAACTTGCATTTATGTCTCCTGGGAAAAATTTGCAAAATGGAAGACAGTAGATAAAATTCTTTGCTGAGCAATTCTTGGAGCATGGGGGTACCTGAACATTTTTCCATTTTTCAAAGTGTCAATTCTTTATCACAGATAACGTAAGCCTGCTAGAATAAGTACAAGGGTGAAAACCTTTTAGCGCGATTCATAGATATTGGTAATATCGCAAGAACTTTGTAGTGTGTATATATTTCGGGGGCAACTTACCCCCTTCTTCAGCACAAAAGCTAAGTGCTGAAGAAGGAGGTAAGTTGTCCCCGAAATATATACTCACTTAAATTTAATTGTTGTAGTTTACTGGGCAAGCTACTTGCACAACGTCTGACGATTCATAGAAACTACACATTTTCGTAGATGCATTACATTTTGTTGTTGGGTTTGTAGCAACAAATTTATCAAAAATCTATACCATTTCTCGGCCAAGCTCATAATTTTGGAACATCAATTTCGTATCTTTGGAGCAAATTCGTTATTGCGGAACATCAGCAATGGAACAATGGAACATCACTTTCGTAACCATCGAAAATAAAATAAAATTTGGAGGGCGTAAATTCGAAAATGAATAAGCTTGACACACATACAGTGACACGCAAAACTGTTCACGAAATTAAAGATTTTTGCTTTTTTTGCCACTCTGAAATTAGGAGAAAGAAATCAATGAAACTTTTGACTTAAATAAATATTTTATTTTATTCTAAGCAAACAAATCAAAGAAACATGAAAATTAAATTATAATATTTAATAAAAAAAATGTATTTGTTTATTCACTTTTGTGAACACTTTTGCGGGTCGTTCGCATTTTCAATTCTAATACATCGTATAACCGCATGTGGCTTTAATAATGGCGTCAATACGCTTGGGCATACTTTGGATAAGGTTATCCAACAGTTGACCACCAATTTTCACCCATTCGCATTGAACTTTTTCCCAAAGCTCGTCCACAGGTTTCAGAATATCCTTATTTGCGAGCAGCCGTTTTTTCTTAAACAGACCACAAATTTTCCATAGGATTTAGGTCGAAAGACTGAGCGTGCCATTTTATTGTCCTAATATTATTATTTTCCAGCCATTCTTTTGTTATTTTGGCCGTATGTTTGGGGTCATTATCATTCGTAAAGATTGCGTCTTCAGTTTCGCAACCAAAAACATCGATACTCGGATTCATAGAGACCTCCAGGATGTCTATATAATCAATTGCACGCATTATTCCCTTTATTAGAAGCAATTTTCCACACTTGTTACATTTAAAACAACTCCAAACCATTAAAGAGCCTCCACCGAATTTGAGACTTTTGATGATATTGTGTTCCCGGAGCCCTAATTTTTGGTCCACCTAAGTCCAAGTCCTCCCAACAGAGCCTAGTCGATTAATTTTATTCTCATCAGACCATATTGCAGACATCCAATGAGCAATAGCCCAATTTCGGTGCTGCTTAGCAAAGATCAAGCGGTTTTTCTTATGGTGCTCTCGTAAGAATGGCTTCTAAGCCTTTGCTTTCGCTTTTAACCCTCCGGTTTTAAGACACCTACGGTCTGTGTCATCTGAAATACGGGTCCTCCGTGTGCTCCGTAGCTCTAGATTCCCTTCCGCACCATTTTCAACGGCACCAGTAACAATTATCCGACGAAAATACCGCTCGGATTAAGGGGATAGCTATTTGGGGCGACTTCTTTTGAACCTCTCCCAGAAATTTTAACAAAGGAATGGCTGAAAAATGATAATATTAGGACAATAAAATGGCACGCTCAGTTACCCGACCTAAATCCTATTGAAAATTTGTGGTCTGTTAAACAAAAAAACGGCTGCTCGCAAATAAGGATATTTCGAAAACTGTGGACGAGCTTTGGGAAAAGCTCAATGCAAATGGGAGAAAATTGAAGCTCAACTGTTGGATAACCTTATACAAAGCATGTCCAAGCGTATTGAGGCCATTATTAAGGCCACAGGCGGTTATACGATGTATTAAAATCGAAATTGCCTGCGACCCGCAAAAGTGTTCACGAAAGTAAAGAAACAAATCCATTTTTTTTTATTAAATATTATAATTTAATTTTCATGTTTCTTTGATTTGTTTGCTCGGAATAAAATAAAATATTTATTTATGTTAAAAGTTTCATTGGTTTCTTTCTCCTAATTTCACAGCGGCAAAAAAAGCAAAAATCTTTAATTTCATGAACAGTTTTGCGTGTCACTGTATTTTCGAATGACGCAAATTTATCATCATTAACACGAGTTCCAAATTACGCATTTGGACCATCATTTGCTCAATAATGACTGGGGGCATCTGCTGTAAAATTGAAGAACAAGAACGTTTACGAAAATATTAAATTTGTTATTAATCTTTACCCATTTCTATTCAAATTCTTTAAGAAAAGTGTGTCCTCAAATTATTGAACTGAATATTCACCAAAATATCGCAATTGTGAGGGACATTTACACAAACGTCAAAAGTAAATGACGAAAGCATATGTATCACCCCAATTTCGAACTTTCATCATCATGATGGATTATCGTCATGATGATTTGGATATGTGTCTTGGGCCTAAAATGGTTAAATTTTAATCAATATATAAATGACTGTAATGCCAGCAATTTAGCATATATGTAATAAAATTAAGAAATCTGCGTAAAGCATAGTTTACGGGTAGTACTCCAGAAAAGAAATAAAATTATTAAAATCAGTTTTTTACTATATTTTTTCGTAATGTGACTGTTTTGTATGATTTAGCCGGTTTATTTGGCCGTTTTTCTGGCTGAAATCTATTTAGCCGGATTTTTAGCCGTTTTTGAAAAAAATATAGCCGGTTTTCCGGCTAAATTTAGCCGTTTTCTAAATTTCCAGTTGGCAACACTGTTTCTACCTTCCCTTCCTTCTACCCGTTCTTTCGTTGTGTTTTTCCTCTGCTAAGCCAATGCATCAACTTCTTCGCTATTCTTGATCTCTTTGATTCGCTTTTGTTGTCGCTCGAAAATTAGGCAAAGAGAGACCCAATCAATAAGGAGTTATTCGGAACCAACCTTTCTTGTCAATCGAAAATTAGATAAAGAGGGTTACCGTTGGATTCCACCCACTTTTATAAATTTTGTCCCACTGGGAATCTTAGTCAGTTAGACAATTATACGTGAATCCGACTTCTCATCGGTAATGTTTATGCCAATGCTTTTGATGTGTCAGTCTGTCATTCATTGACAGAACAGATAGACAGCAGTCGTCAATCAATTTGCGATTATTATTGTTTTACTGGCGCGTGTGATTTCGATTCGTATTCAATAAATTCTTTGTCGAGGGCTATGTGCGTGTTATATCGGCGGCGAGTTGTTTGGGAATCGCTCGGTTGGCAAGTCCTCTGATTTGCAAAATATCTGGAAAACTTATACATTCATTTCCAGCGCAATGCGTCGTCATTTCCTCCAGAATATAGTCAAAATAATAACCGAGAAGGCAGTGGCGTGCAGTCCATAGATGCGGTGGATGCGCCATATCCCTAGAATTTTATGCTTAATTATAAATATAAAAATAGCCCCTTTAATCTGAAGCTAAAGAGAAAGTTGTACAAAACGGTTGTACGTCCGGCACTCATGTATGGATCTGAATCCTGGACCATATATGAAGGGTATGCGATAGAAATAACAGCGACCGAAATGAAAATGCTACGCATGTCAGTTGGTGTAACCAAAATGGACCACATCAAAAGTACCTACCATCCGAGGCAGCTTGTCCATATACCAACCAATCACTGAAAAGCTCGAAGACCGACAAATGGATTGATATTGCCATCGGTTACAACAACAAGGCCACATGGAATTTCGGACGACAATGATAATGATGAGGACGACGATGAGAAGCTCGAGATTGGCAAAGACCTGATATAGTCCAGTCAAAACCTCCCAATTCGGAAAGGCCCCAAAAAAAGAACACCAATTATCCTTTGATCAGAGGTGGGCAGACAGGGTGTCCCATCAAAGGGAACGCCAAGTACATTACATATCCGGTGTGTGTTTCCTGGACCCCCAACGGAATAAATCGCATATGAACGGAAAGTGTGCGTACTTCCCGTAAAAACGCGAATAATTCAAATAGTCACTATCTTCTTCATTTCTTAGAATCTGTAATAGTTGAAGATTCTACATTTATACTTAATGTCTTGTTCTTAGTAAAATTAGTGGTGGAATCTTAAGTTATTATAGATTCTAAATTCAATGGCAACTGCGTAGTTACGGAAACACGAACATTTTCCATTCAAACGCGATTTATTCCGTTGAGGGTCCTTTAAAAAGGAAATAAACACGGGATATGCAATGCACTCGATTTCCCCTTTGACAGGATAACACGAATGCCGACCTCCGGTCAAGAATTAAACTGTGTGATTTTTTGTCCTTTTTAAGACCTTTCCGATCAAAATTTTTCTTTGGCAAAATGAGTTTTAGACTCCTGGCACCCCTCTGATTCAAAATCAACAAAAATTAGCCTTAGTCTATTTTTTTTCTATTGGAAATGCTAATATGACTGGAATAATAATGGTATTAAGACTACGAGAGCCCGCGAGCATACAGCAGTGGATCACCATCAGATAAGTCATCTCTGTTTCAAGTGTTAACTATGTAGATAGTCTAAGAAAAATGGCATATTTGGTCGGCAAAAATCCTACATCGGATTCTTTTTTGGATTATGGTTGGGAATGGTCCCCAGATTATGGCATTAAAAGTCCCAACCGCAGTCCGCAACCTTAAAAAAGGGGGGACATTCTTTCGTTTTTTTTTGCGATTATTTCAAAAACGGTAAGAGATACAGAAAAAATGAGGACGAAAAAAACTACATAAAATTATCTTTGCAATGATATATAACACATTATAGTTTAATTAAATATTTCGGCGTTAGACTACACTCAGAAAAATGGGCCCCGTAAATTTAAAAGTATTTGTACCATTATTTTAATTGGACGGCAATTTACCAGATTTCTTCACAAAAGTAAACAGATGCAATAATTAATGTAACTGGAAGAATCCTATTGAGATATTTTGTATGGAATGAAATGTGTCCCGTAAATCCAATGGGACATCAGATTATATTTCAATCAGTTTGTCTCATTAAATTTACAAGATCTGATATGATTAACTAATAATAGGATGGATCCCATTTGTTTTATATGACGTCCTATTGCATTAATGGGATAGGCCTTTTAGTTGAATTGCAAGCATATGTATTTTGCAAGATAACCAACATCATGCTCCGTAGCCGATATCGTTCAGTTGCCTACCCGTGACTTGGTAAGTTTTAAAGAGTACTAGCAAATCGGATGTTCAATACTCGGCCTGGCCAAATATCGTGATTCTTAAAAAAAATCCACAATGACGAAGCGTGTAAGGTATAATAATATGGGAAAATATAAAAAGTATAGTTCGATAAGATAACGAGTGAACCGATTTTTTTTATTACATAGCGTTGATCCTATTAATTCAATAAGATATATCCTATTGAAAATAACTAGACCATGTGGTTATTTTAAAATGAGTCAACTATTAAAACAAACGGATATTTATCGAGTTGATGTAATGGTTCCTATATTTTTAAAGTAATCTGATTTTTCCTATTGACTAAAAATAATGGGACAAAATGATTAGTTTAATGGGATTTCCCATTGAAATTTTTCTGAGTGAGAACATAAATTAGAATATTTTCATCTTAGACCTTTTTTAAATGCTCCATAACTTATTCCAATCAATAGAGACGAAATAATAGGGGTTAGCGTGCAAAAATTGGGGACTTCTCAAATTTTTGATATGTTATAAAGACAGGCGGGGTAAGTTAAAATCCAAATTTGTGTCACTTTCCCCCCTGTGCTCCGTCCGCTACCTTCAAAAAACCATCTAAAATCGGCTCTTTCATCAGTTAACTTCTTTACAGTCAATTTGAGCACAAAATCTGCCAAGACAATTTTGTAGAGGACAAAATTTCCTACAAATTTAATATAAGATGTTGTACTCTACAATCAAAATTAACAGAGTTATAGCGCCAAGAAAATGAAGAAAATATCAAAAATCATGCCAATTTCAAATTCACAAAAACGCATTGTATACCAATAACTCATAGCCTCCTCTGCATTTTAGTATAGAGTTCTCGAAGTATGTTTTGAAATTTGTTAGTAATGATTTTTGGAATTTTTAGCATATTCTTTGCGCTATAACTCTGCCAATTTTAATTGTAAAGTAAAACTTGTCAGATGAAATTTATAGGAAATTATGTGCTCTACAAGATTGTCTCGGCATATTTTGTGCTCAAATGGACTGGGAAGGAGTTATAGACCGCAAACTGATAAAAGAGCCGATTTGAGATGGTTTTTTCAAGATAGCGGCGGGAGCACAGGGGGGAAAGTGATGCAAACTTGGATTTTAACTTACCTCACCTGTCTTTATAACATATCAAAAATTTGTGAAGTCCCCAATTTTTGCAAGGTAAAATCTCCCCGTTGATTGGAGTACTTATGAAAGAATGCTAGTTCAGCCGTAAAATTTTGTATAAGTATTCACAATAAGTTCAAGATCATTTTAAGGTAAACATTGAGTCGCTCCGGTCAAGGACCCCCATTATCCCCCCATTTTAATTTTTCAAAGCGGCATATCCATAACTCCCCCGAAATTAGAGCAGAGTGCTAAATTTTGGTTTGTTCGGATTGGAGGTCATAGTGACCCCACCCACCAAAAA
Source organism: Microchrysa polita (assembly GCA_949715475.1). Classification (NCBI taxonomy): domain Eukaryota; kingdom Metazoa; phylum Arthropoda; class Insecta; order Diptera; family Stratiomyidae; genus Microchrysa; species Microchrysa polita. The sequence continues at coordinate 55,156,817 of OX454417.1, forward strand.
TCAGCTCATTCACTCATAAAACTAAGGGTACCTCCCATACAAAGTGACTCATCAGGAGTTTGTTCTACGTACTACTCATTTTATAAACTGTAGAAAGAAGTCATCTTGGGTCACTTTGTATGGGAGGGACCCTTAGTTTTTATCCGAATGATCTGATTTTTTGTGGTTGGGACTTTTAATGCCATCATCTCGGGACCATCCCCACCCTTAATCAAAAAAAAATTCCGATGTAGGATTTTTGCCGTTCGATGGCCGATGGTCCAATTTTCTTAGACTAAGATACTTTGTGGTTGCTTTTTCGTTCCAGGATCGTATAACAGACATATGTACGAGTAGTAAGTATATGTCATCCCCGATCTCCTAATTGCCATGTTAAGCTATCTGATTTTTGTGTGTCCTTTTTTTATCTAGCGGAATAATCACGTAACGCCTGTCATTAGTGTTAACAGTCCTAATGCAGGCGAATTAACTGAACATGAATGTTAATGTTATAGTCCCTGGCTAACATTTGGAATAATATGCAACATTTAATAATAAAGGTTATGCATCGACTCCTTATCTTTTGATTAAAAAAAAATAAGTAAACCTTCTCCTAACCAATTGGGTTAGGAAAATTTCAACAACAAAATATGTACCAATTAGTTGTAGCCGTACTACACTTGACTAAAATGTGGCGCTTCTAAGCTGCACTGAAAAATCTGAAGAGGGGCACATCAATAAGCCTTATGTTAAAACAGTTAAAACAATTTTACTAATTTCATTTTTAGTAAATTTTATGTTTTCAGTACAGTTCGAAGTTCAATAGGCAGTCTAATGTTATACCTTCGACAGCCATCTCACTCCTTTATATTCCTAGGGAAGCTTACCTGCAAAAATAGAGAAAACCTGATTAATATTACTAACATTTTTATTAATATGAAATATTTATAAATTGATGGCACAAGGGTTATATGATTATAATATTATTATATTCATATGACATGAAATCTCAAAAACAATGCGTGATATGCCTTGAGAAGGGTTTAGATCTGCACTTGTGAGCAAAAATACTGACTCAAAGCAAAGGCGCGTATGTTTGTACGTGTATTTCCAAAATTTTGTCGTTTAAATGTCATGTCTTTTCAAAGTTTGATGATTCACCATTATTTTGAAACCCATTTTGTAAAATTTTACTGAGCGATTGTGAATATGAATTGTTTGAATTGGTTACGCTCTGTGGCTCACTTGGTTGAGTCGCACCCTACAATGCTAGTAATCTAGAGGTCCGGAGATCCAATCTGGGCGAGGTCCAAAATTTCCGTACATGTGCAAATAGGAAATAATATAATATGTACTTGCACCATTATACACTCCGAAATGATATGCAATGTAACGTTGACTCGAAATTACCTGTAAACGGCTAAGTTAAAGCACCATGATACGGTACTGAGAAGAAGAAAATTGTGAATAGAATTGGCCCCGAGACAAAAAAAGGCCGAAAATAGTGATATCTGAAAACAGTTAATGGTTTTTAGGTTTTTTCGAAAATTGAACAAAAATTCTTAAAGAAAAGTTAAGTATTTATTTGCATAGGATAGGCTACTACCTATTTTAGGATTATGAGCAGTTTCATGTTGATCAAAAGTGATTTTGATTAAGTTTGGGATGGTATTTTAATGACTACCATACAATATTCCTAATTCAATCCCTGCAAATTTATCAAACGATTAAGGCATTGGATTTTTGTCTCAAACTCCTTTTTTTGAGCTCGCTCTAAACGTATTAAATGGGATTCATGTCTGGACTGAGTACAAGCAAGCCAGTTCCGGGTACCCTTCGCTCGAAAAGAAGCGGCTAAGTGAGATTTGATGAATACTAACGAGCATTTTCAAACACCAAAGTCATCCTCAGACGTATTAATGCTGTACATCGAACGACAAGAGCACTTAGAATATCGGAAAAGTAACGATAAGCTGAAATCTCTCTTATTCGGTTTCAGGGAGGATGAAAAGTAACTTAGGGTTCTTTCAAATAAACCTTTAACATGCAGAGGCAGCGACAGCTGCTATTACTTGTCGTCTATCGCAGGGTGTAGAGTAGACGATATCGTGAAAATTCAGGAAACTTGGGTTGCGGATCATTTCGACCGGGGTCTGAAGTGTTCTGATTGTACTACGTTTTCTGTAACAGGAGAAGGTACACCGCGGTCCTGTATTCTAGTCAGGAAAACCTTTAAGGCTTTTCTGTTGCCCAATTTCAGGGATAAGGGCCTTTTCTTAGTATTCCTTGAGCTACAGGGTAAGGCTTTGTAGGTTGCTTCGGCATATATGCCTCATGACGGCAGCCTACCTTCTCCTAAGTTAAGAGAAGCCATAGCAGCAGCAACGTCTTCAGATACTAGTATAATCCACGGATGCGACTCATGTTGTCTGGGGTGGCACGGACACAAACGACCGAGGAGAATTGCTTCTTATTATATTCTGGGAACAAATCTCCTTATTGGCAATCTGGGATCTGTGCCTACTTTCTTTATCAAAAACAGGCAAGCGGTGCGGGACATTACTATAGCATCGGAGGATGTCATGCATTTAATCGCAGACTGGAGAGTGTCAGCGGATCACTCCTTCTCTGACCACAGGTATCTACAATTTAGTCTTGCTGCGCATTTTCAAGTGGCTCCACTCACTGTCAATCGTAGTAAGGTAAACTGGACTAGATTTCTACAGTGTCTCTTAGGGGAGCATCCTTTGCTTCCAAATATTTCAAGCACTGAGAAATAATTGTATGATAGGGTAAACGGCTTCACCGAAGCGATGCGGACTGCGACTGCATTATTGTGCTCTGTCAGTTTACATGCAGGAAAGAAAAAACCTACTTGGTGGAATTCTAAGATTTCTGAGTTAAGAGTCACGTGTAGGAGAAGCTTCAATAAAGATAAGGCCTAGGCTCGAGTCGGAATGACACTTCTACAAGAAACATCTACAATCTTTCAAAAAAGAACGAAGAAGCGCTAACCGCAGCGCTTAGAGAAGTTTCTGCGAAAATATCGAAGAGTTCTCTGAGACCTCTAGATTCAGAAAAGTTTTAGCTTCTACTAACCCATATATGCCAAGCTTTCTCCATAAAGAAGACTGATCATGGACGTCTTCATGTATCGAAACTATCGAGTGTTGACTCGATATACACTTCCCTAGAAATTCAGCCGTCGCTCTACAAGACCTCCCCTTAAGTCGTACAGTGTCATGCGAAACGGCTTCTATTCTCAACCGTGAGAAGATAATGCGGGCGATAACAAACTTTGATCCTAATCACCTGGGCCTGATGGTATTATCCCTGCGGACTTGCAAAATTATGTATAGACATCACGTACCCCCTGGGATAGAGCGAATACTTACAGCTTGCCTGAATTTAGTACACATACCTCGGTGGATATTGAGGGTGCTTTTAACAATATTAAACCCAAGACGATTACGGATGCTCTTCGGAATCCAGACGCATTCACTTCCTCTGTTTGCAGCAGTGGCGTGCGGTGACATTTAGGGACAATAGGGATGCGTATGAAAAAAATAGAAAGGGTACCCAATTCCGTTTATTAAAAGTTTATGCTTAAAAGCTAATGTTTCGCTTGAAATAGAACTAAAGCAATATAATAGCGGATGAAAGCAGCACAATGCATTATAAATGGGTGGTGACAACCATATTGCCTCGTTCGGCTTAATACTATGCCATAATATATACATATATAGATTTAGATATTTTCAAAAAAAAGTCATATTCAACATTCATAAACATATACATAAAACAGCAAAACATATTCCCATACCACCCTGTGTATGAAACAATTTCAATTTATACTCATCTCAAATACTGTTATATGGGATGCACACTATCGACAGGATTTACTAAATGGCCGATACAGACTACCAACAAATCATAAATAAATAATAACAGGCGCGACAATCCAGCATTGGACTGAGGCCGCAGGGTGTGTTAGTGACAAGATCTTATCTGCTTTTTGTTGAGGTAATGAGATCAGCATCACGCTCAGCAGTGTTATTTATCCCCAAAAATGGGTACTCGTTTAACATCTGAGTGAGATCATAGTCCGTCACAAGCTCGTGAGTTCGAAAAACAGAATGGATGTTGGTGAGATTCGAACTCATGACCCTGTGCACCGAAGGTGCGCGCACTAACCGCTAGACCAGCCAGACTACACCAACAAATCATGCTGTAGATTAAAAGTAATCCCGTCAAAACCCTGGATTGTAGATCGAAGCGTACATCACTAAATTAAAAATGCATCGTAGAATGTACTTGCATTATTTAAATTACACTTAGAGAAAGCATAGCAACCCATGCCATGCGTTAGTCCAGAGTGGCTATGTGATCACACAACCCATATGTGTTTGACTCCAAATTTATTACACTACACTCCACGAGATAATTTAAACGTCAAAATATTGTCGATGCAATTATTAACCCTTCTGTCGCCGCCTACGAGCTATTATGCCTAAGGTGTAGCTGAATTTTCTGTGAAATCAATTTTATTTTTTGAAGAGGTTTAACCTTCCGGCGGGCGCAATAGCAATCCTAACACGATCGGGCGCAATGCATCTGACAGATTAAGTGCAGAAAAAGGATGAAAGTAAGTTTCTGTATTTACTTTTTTGTAGACTCCTATTTATTGTTGCATTGTCTTTTTGAAACAGTTCTACGAAATTTTAGAAACAAATATGTAATAATTCATGCCAAACTCGTACATACATACATCACTTTTGTCGACGTTGTGTCGTTGTCGACGACACAATATCAAATGACACCGGGTCAGCTGTGTTGCACTTGCAGCCAAGCTTTCTGCAAACCTGTCTGCACATTCTCATATCATTGCGCTCTTATCTATCATTTAGTATAGATCAGCTGTGCGAGTGCGAGTATCGAAGTGCTCTATTTTCGTTCTTATCACTCGCACAGATCTAATACGGAATGTGATCTAATGTTAGCAAGCGAGCATTGATATGGGAATTTGCGGACAAGAGGGTGTGGCATCAGTCTTAGATTTAAAGGTGCATACACGATTTCCATGCACTGTATTCATATTTGGAATATGTATAGGCGGTATGGGTGATAGGAAAATGTTGTGGTAAGTGGGAGTATAATATATGTAGTATATTACACTATATACGAGTATTATACTATTTAAAGGATAGCTTGAAATCGGGTGGCGTGATATGGTCAACGAACTTTTTAAATAACTACGGTTTTTTGATCATCCGATTTTGCCGTATTTTTAGTTCAATTTTTGAAACGGAACTTTTGATCCTTTTCCTCAAGGGAACACAAATTTGAGTCGGGGAGTCGATTTTTAGTTGCCGCCTAGCTCGGACTTATTTCTGCCGTCGGGTTGAATATATTTTTTTTGCACTAGTAGAGTGCTGCATTATAACAATCTGAAATCGCTATAATTTAAAAGTACTTAAAGAAATATTTAAGTTTGCCCGCGATTTAAGTTCTTATTCTTCCGGTGGCATCCGTGTGGTTGATTGCCCCAACATCGAAAGTGCCTGAAAGCGGCTGGATCGTTTTTGATGAGTTCGTTGAAGCCTCCTCCGTTATTGTGTCACCGTTTTTGTCACCAACAGCCATAGTGTTTTTGGAATCGGCCTAATTTCTATTGAGTGGAAGAGGTCACAATTTTTTTGCACCAGCGAACTGGCCTTGTAACGCACCATAATTTTTGATAATCCGCCAGACCGCAACCGTCTCCTGTGTGGGTGATTGCACTAACATCGAAATTCGTGGAAGTGGCTGTATCGTTTGTGGGGTGAATTTGTGGAAGCGGTTGTACCACTATTTTTGCCGCCGACAACGATTGTGTTTTTTTTTTGGGAATCGGCTTCATTTTCGTCGAGGCACTGCGTCGAAATTGTCGCATCAGCGAATTGGGCTTGAGTGGATGATATAGTTGCGATAACGCTGCCACTAAAATCGTTGGCTTCATGTTTTTGGTGATTCCGTCATCACGTCCGGTGTAATCCGTGATTTTGTGTTTAATCCTGTCGCTATAACGACTGTGCTCGTAAGGCTGCCCGGTTTGGACGCAGTCGTCGAAGTGCTTACGTGATTGTGCTATAATTATCTATATTTTCATCGTTGTTTTTTTTGAGATCTCAATTATTGTGTTCGAATGTTAACGTACATAGACTAATTTTCCATTTTTCTTTATCAAACGTTTTGTTTTCTTGTTATTCAACTTAATTAATTTATGATCATCATTCGATTAATTTGTCTTGTTGTGCTAACGAAATTAAATTCCTAAAGTTTAGCCTCGTAGCGATGTCAACGGCCGTTACAGCTGCACGTGGGTGAGTCAAAATTCCAATTTTTATTATATTTATAATTTATGTATTTTTTACTGAGCTTGCATTTAAAGATAGTTAATCGAACAAATTGGATGAATTAAATACAAAATGTTGTATTGATTACTAGAAACTGAGTCTTTTCCTTGACGGATACTTCTTTTTCAGTGCAGATATGTAGGTGCGCCCGATTCGGTTTTTCTTTTATTTTTCAGGGAGATCTTCAAATTTTGGCCCCGAAGATCTTTAGGTTGGGTGGGATATTGGCCCGAATCATAACAACTTGATTCAGTGCCTGACTTCTTCGTTGGCGGTTCTTTCGTTTTTTTTTGTTGTCTTTTTTTTATTTTTCTAGCTTTTCAGGCATACGATTTATTTGTGATGGATAGGAGGCAATGGACGGCAAGGACCCACCCCGCTACCTGCCCGAGCTGCCTGTAAGCGTATGCCGCCGCCGGTCCCGTTGCAATCCTCCTGAGCACTTATACAGCAGCTGACATCCATTACAAATACTGACTCACAAAGTTTTATACCCTTCACATTTGAATTTTTTAAGAATATTCCGCTTTCAATCGCTTCAATATCAAAAAAAAACCTCAACAACTCGACCGCTTAAAAAATGTGACCTTATTTTACTAAAAACACACTATTGAACAATTTGGTGAGCCTAAAAGTCAACACAACGTACAACGTTATTGCGCAATGTGAAGAATATAACAAGTGGAAATTTTCATAGAAAAAGAGAAAATAACACAATCGGGCGCAATACATCTGAGAGATTATTTCATCCCCTCCCGCCTCTCAGACATATGGTAGAAAGAAACTGAAAACTGTTTTGGGTAGCTGGTCGATAAAGATTAAGCTACTATGGGATTCAGTTCACTCCCTTTTCTTATCGCTGATTGGTGCAACAAAAACTGGTCACTTAATCTGTCAGATGCATTGCGCCCGCCCGAAGGTTAATTTTGGTTCTAGAAACAGTTTACATACTATGTCTTACGATGATGCGCCGTTTTTTCGTTTCTTTAGACATAGTTTACATTTCGGCGAACGTTTGATCGCATTTGTGGCCGTCGGTTCCTTTGAAATATATATATGGAAAGGGGTAGAAAATATTGTTGAACGATATTTTTCATCAAGATATAGTACCAATGGTCTGTCTAGGTCTATGTGCCAACCGATGGCATTTTAAGAGATAATTAAATATTACGCGGATATTATATTCTCAATTATAAACATTTGAATAAAATTTTTGTTTAGATATGTGAACTGCGATAGTGTGAAAACGGTGCCATTTTTATTTTCTGATGCCAACTCTGGACTAACGCATGGCATGGGTTGCTATGCTTTCTCTAAGAAATTACAGTACAATATGGTAAAATCGTTATCGCTAATCAAATCCAGATAGTAGTTCCCCTGTTGGAAGTGTGAATCCCCTATTAAACAAAATTATCACAAAACACGTCTATTCACCATAACCCATTGGTCGAACCATATAGCGATAGCACAACAATCAATTCAAGTGACTCTGATGAGGTGAGAAACATCACCCCGCAGCATATCACGCAAGGGAAGCGCAAGCTCTGGTGAGAACAAAATGAATCCAGTGTGTCTCGGCTATCTAAAGTGTATCACATGACCTTGAATTGAACATTCTCTGAGTGCGAATCGGAATCGCTATGGTCGAAAAATTATCAACGCATCCACGGAACCTTTTTGTTTCTTGAGAGCTGAGAACCAGATGATTGATTACAAATTGAAATGCGAGACAATGAATCATGTCGAAACTGAGAGTAAAATTTTTCAAATTAAATTAAATTAAATTGCTATTGATTACTTTAGAATTTGGATATGTTTTAATATACAGTCGAACCTCGATAACTCGAATCCCAAGGGACCAAAAAATTCCTTCGAGTTACGTATACTTCGAGTTATCAAAATTCGAGACATCGAGGCTAATTAAAAGCAAACTTCGACTTATCGAGTTTATTGATGCAATGCCCTGAAATTTCAGTAAAGTTATTATTAAAATTCAAAAATTGGTTGATAATACATATTTAATTCACATAACAACATAATCGGTTAATCAATACATATTCAGGTTACACAATGATAATGAAAGTCAAATCATATATCCATTTAAGAAAAACGAAAACAAATTTCAAAATGCATATCTCATTTAAATTATTTTAAAACAAAACAACATTCAAATAAAAAAAGAAAAAAATAGGAAGCTTCATCTTAAATCTATTGATTATTTACACAATATCTATCCATGGTCACCTGACGTAAGTTTTGGGAGGCTTTCTTTTCTATATAATCTTCAACGTCACCGAACCGTTTAAACATTTCGTCACTCACGCTATCGCAACCTTCTAAATACGCACGAATTATTAGTGCCGCTGCTTGAGCTTCCTTTGTGGTCGGTATTGAAGCTACTTCCGATACTTCTTCTTCATCATCTTGAACATTCTCAATCGTTCCCACCATAGCTGACGTGACATCGAGAATTATGTCTTCTTCCGTTTGGAGGCAGTCTGTTTGCAAGTGCTCATCTATTGCAACAAACTCTTCGAAGTCGTGTCAATGTCCAAGGCTCGAGACAAAGTGCGCAATTCTTCGGTCATATTGTTGGAAGTTATTTCTACAGTCTCTTCAATAATAGAGTGAAAACCACAAGCTCTAAAACAATTTTTCGATGTAGCTTCTGTAACACTTTTCCAGGCCTTCTCGATTAAACGTATGGCTTTCAACACATTAATAGGTTTCATTTCTATGTTTTCTTCCAATTCTCTAACCATTTTCCGTAGGAGTTCTTGCCTGTAAAACACCTTAAAATTCTTTATAATTCCCTGGTCTAGGGGTTGCAGCCTCGAGATTGTATTTGGAGGCAAAAGTTCAATTTTCAGTCGTTCCAATCCATTGGGAATAATATGCGAAGGGCAGTTATCAATGAACAATAATGCTCGCTTATTTTTATTTCGAAGCTCCTTATCCCAATCACTCAGCCATTTTGAAAAAATCATAGATGTCATCCAGGCTTTCTTGTTTGCTTCGTAAATGACCGGTATTAATTTGACGTTCTTCATGCATCTCGGCTTTTTATATTTGCCGATCACCAAGGGTTTCCTTTTTTCTGTTCCGGTCGAATTCACCGCAAGAAGGATAGTTAACCTTTCCTTGCTCTGCTTTCCACCATAGCAAGGATCATCTCGGAAACACAACGTTTTGTTCGGCGTGCAACGATAAAATAATCCAGTTTCATCCGCATTAAATATTTCTTCCGGTAAATAATCCTGAATTATTTGAGCCAATTTTTGTTTCCAATCAATACACACCGCCACATCGACAGCTGCACTTTCGCCAGAAATTACTCTGAAGACGATAGTATGCCTTTTTTTGAAATTATTTAGCCAGCCATTACTAGCTCTAAATTCCGGGTGATTTAGCTTTTGGGCAAAATGAAGTGCCTTTTCTTTCATTAGGGGACCACTAACGCTAATGTTTTTTCTTCGACATTGGTCAAACCATTGGACCAAACATTTCTCAATATCCGGGAACTCTGCATCTTTAGACCGAAAAGAATCGTTTCGGACCGTTCGATTTGACTGCGCTCTTAGCTTGATTCTGTCCTTATTTTTTAAAATGGTTGACAAAGTGTTCGCTGGAATCTGGAATTCGGCGGCAATTTCTGCCTTTGAACGCGATCCTCGGTTGTCAACGGCTTCAATCAGACGAACTTTCTCCAAAAGTGAAAGTGTTTTGCACTTTCTTGAAGCCATATTTTATTTTATTTTATTTAAATCAAACTGTTACAAAAACACAGCATACAACACTTAGTGTAGAACGCCAACAACTGACTAAAGACAAAAATTTCCTTTCTTAAACTGCTTGCATTTTCCATTGAATTGTTAACTGTAAATTTCTTCGAGTAGTGAAGGCTTTAAGACAATTAAAATTCGAGTTGTAAAGGCTTCCATTGTTGCGATATTCGCTTGTTGGGAAGGTGGTGTTGCTTTTATTCTAGAGGCTTTATGCATTGAATTTCTCACTGCAAAAATATTCGAGTAGTAAAGGTTCTAATACAATTAAAATTCGAGATGTAGAGTTTTTTGTTTGGCGGTTTTTATCATAAATTGGTATTATACTTCGACTTATAGAGGCTGTGAAACAATTTTCTTCGAGTAATAGAGGCTCTTACCTATTAGTTCGCTCGATTTTTGATTCGAGTTATTAATACATTCAATCGACTTATCGAGTTTATAATTCATAGATTCACATACAAAATGCATGGGACCGCAAGAGTTATTCGAGATATTGAGGTATTCGAGTTATTGAGGTTCGAGTTATCGAGTTTCCACTGTATAATTATTCTTTGTGATTTATAGAAAACAAAAAATCAGTAAATTATGAAAGCAAAAGCTGAAAAATTCTAGAAAAAGGACAAATGGTTTTAAGTGTTCCAGAGATGAAATTTACAGGGATGCGGCGCATCCACCGCATCTATGGACCGCAAGCCACTGGTTTGCAGAAATGTTTGTAGGGTCACCCCACAAGGGGTCTCCTCTACTTTGAAATATAGCGATTAACCAATTGCTTTTGAACTTGGAAATCGGATGCAAAGTGACGGCTTATGCTGATGACGTTGCTATCGCAACATTCCCCACATTCTTAGAGAATTATTAGAGAACGCCCTCACTATCCTAAAAGACTGAGCTAACTTACTGGCATGGGAATTAACCCAGCGAAAAATGACTGCCCACTTTAATAGAAGGCGCACGATTTACTATTCAAGTAGTGTTTTCCGACACGGCCAAATTTTATGGTCTGATTTTGGACAAGAAACTAAAATGGAAACCCAACACCGAAGAAAGAGTGAGTAAAGCTAATGTTGCACTGTACTCGCGCCGGGAATCAATCTCGAACACCTGGGGATTGTAGCCAACAGTAGTTGTGTATTGGATGTACACTGCTATTGTGCGGCCTATTTTACTTTATAAAGTTAGCGTGTAGTGGACGGCACTAAGCATCACCACCTGTTATAACTTGCTCTTCAAAGCTCAAAGGTTGGCTTCTCTTTTCATAACAGTAGCTTTTCGGAAAACAACTTCATTCGGAATAGATATGGCCCTGGGACTACTTCTACACTGGACATCTTCGGTCAACAGATGGCGGCATACACGGCGGCGTTACGGCTACGTGAAACTGACCTGTGGCGAGCGCTGGGCTGGACACTCAACCATTCTCCGTAACTTTAACCTGCTCCCAGCAACTGACTACAGTGCTTCCAAATATCTATTCGGAAGAAACCATTGTAGCCTGATCCCGTCAAGAGAAGCTTATGATAATAGCATACCCCTTTCCAATGGGTAGATTTCAATTTATACTATTGGTTTTAACAATCTAACCCGTAAGCCCGCCCTGAGGCGGGTATCACAAAATCCTCATCAGTGACTTATTCTATTCTTATTATGTAAATACATTTGGCTATCTCGTTACATTTGGTTGGTTGGTAAAAGTGGTGGCTTAAGCAGAGGCTAGCCAAAAGCCCAATTAGCGCATTAAGCGCCGCTTTGAAACCTCAAACACCGTGAAGTTTAACTAGTGTATATGATGAAGGTTAGGTTATGAATTTAGGAGTGGGGAGGTCCCATGAACCAGCCAGTGTTATTTAGGAAGTACAACAATTACAATACTTTCACAATTGCAGCATCCTCCAAGCCTCCCAGAAAAGCCCTACGGAGCGTCCTATACCGGGTTCTGGCAAGACCCGGGAGTTCACACAGAAAGTGAATCAAGGTTTCTCTCTCATTCACATTACCGCAGTTACGGCAATGCGCGTTGTAGGGGATGCCCAGCCTGGCAGCGTGGAGCCCCCTTGGCCAGTGCCCCGTGATAGCAGCAGTAAGCTTGGCGATATCTCTACGCGGTTTAGTCAGAATCTCAGACGCTCTTTTCCAGTCTTAGGAGGGCCACATTTTCCTTTATATAACGCAAGTCCTCAGATTCCGCCAGTTGGAATTAGCCGCCCTTATATAGTGGGCGGAGATCTTATTCTTAAGAGCTGCCATCGGGACGCAAACACGCTCCGCATGGGAGCTGTCAAGAGTGGCTCCCATTTTGCCTAGTTCGTCAGCCATCTCGTGACCCTCTATGTTCCTGTGTCCGGGTACCCAGAGTAGGGTGATTCTTTGTCATGTGCCAAGGCTGGTTAATGCTTCCTCACATATAGGGTGGTCCATCTAACGTTTGCTTTTTGAACTATCGATAATTTTGACTTTGATATTTCGAATGTCATTGTCAATGTGTCAGATATTTAGTAGAAGGTTTGCGGTTTACGAAATGGTTAAGTTTAAGCAAAACTGTCGCTTTTGGGGTTCAGAAAATCCGGCGTAACCGTTAATGGTGTCCGCTATCGCGGCATGTTGGAAGACTTTTTCTTTCCCCGAATGGAAGAGGAAGACATAGACGACATATGGTTCCAGCAGGACGGCGCTACGTGCCACACAGGCAACGTCACAATCGATCTTTTGCGCGGTACGTTCGAAAATCGCATAATCAGCCGAAACGGCGATGTCAACTGGCCGCCTCGCAGCTGCGATTTGACCCCGTTGGACTATTTTTTGTGGGGTGCCGTCAAGGATAAGTGTTACGCCAACCACCCAGAGACGATTGACGACCTAAAGCACGAGATTGAAGTCGCCATCAGGGCCATTGAGGGCCATACCATCGAAAATGTGCTTAAAAATTGGGTCGACCGAATGGACTACTGTAAAGCCAGCCGAGGCAGCCATATGAACGAAGTGGTGTTCCATAAATAAACCGCAATGTTAAGGCTATCCAATAAAATAAAAAAAATTGAAAAATATATACTCGTTGTTTTTTTATAGCGATTTTAAAACGCAAATCTTTCGTGGGCCACCCTATACTTCAACAACCTTGGAGGTCATCTTCACCGATTGTAAAACCATGATAGCAACCTGACTATCTGAGCAGATGGCGATATTCTGGTTGTTTTATATGTCCCTGAGAGCATGACACGCCATCCTGATTGCAAGCATTTCTGCTTGAAAAATGCTGGCATAGTCAGAAAGACGGTAATATTCAGAGATACTTAGTGATCTGCAGAAGATTTCAGCACCCACGCCACAATCCATTTTAGACCCATCGGTGAAGAATGTGATGTCAAAATCCTTGACCGCCTCACTCTCTTTCCACTGACCTCTAGTTGGGAATTTGACATCAAAGCTCTTCCCAACGCTTAGTTTGGGCCCTTTGAGATCCGTTACAGCGTCGCGTACGTCTTGTGCAACTCAAATAACAAACTCTTTTTTATAAGTTTCCATTGTTCCCAGCTAATAGTGTGTCAGTTTTTAGCAATTATAGGAGAAGAAGTGTGAAAATGCGGTCTAAAATCACTTTCTAAAAATTGCATAAGTCAGAAGTGAAAAAAGGGTATTCGAAATCATTAAATATTACCCGAAATTTTCGAGAGCATAGCTAAAAGGGTTGTTTATGCGTTTGTTTATTATTTTGTTAAAAAATTTCAAATTTGGAGATGTTAATTGACAAAAACCGACACCCGCCACCCGCCTGGAGGTATAAACTGCTCAAATATTATTGATAAACAGTAATGTCGTGCTCTGTGGCCGTGATCGTTCGGTCACCACTCTGTGAAAAACGAGTTTCCAAACTCGGCACGACTCGTCGCAAGTTTATTATTCAGAAGAAGATGATAAGAAATATTCTTATCGTAGAATAATAAACTAACAATGCGACTAGGAAGTGGTATGGCTGACAACCTTATCACACTCCGAATTCAATTGTCTTTGTAACGTTGATGACTACACACGGTGGTCATCAACGCACCATGCTCCACTAGGAGTTACGGTAATCGAGAGAGAATGTAGGGACAATGAGTGTATTTATATGGTTTTTAGGTATAGGGCAGTTTTGGACTTAGTAATAAATGTGGTGTGGACTTGAAACCTGCACAATATTCAAGGGGTTCAATAGAAACCCCCATGGAATTATGGGGCTGTTTTCTGGTTGTTCCAATACGTAGAAATATGATCTAATCTAAGTAAAGTACTGCACTTAAATCAATATTTATAAAAATGCGTTCAACGTATAGTGAATCGTTTGTTACGTTTACCTTTGTCAACAGGGTCTTTTTGACCAGCAGCCTTATGGACTAGAGGTAACTATTACCTTTGTCCGTAGTGACCCTCAACCAGACCCTAATTCATCCGGATCTATATTTTAAAATGTTAGGCGTAAAAGTCTGGTCTGCAAACAATTAAACATGTGAATCAGTTTCTAAGTTTTAATGATAGTTTTTGTAATTAGTTTAATCCAATAAATAAAATTAGCGTGATATTTTTCAGCCTTTCCGTTTTATACAGTCCAAGCTGTCGCGTTGCTCGTGTTGACACGCCCGGCCCCCATTTAGGCGAAAATTACTCGTCTCTACTCTGCTTGTAGCTGGTGTGTTATGTCATCGCCGGGACATACGAGCCTTTTGTGCCTTTTATCTGACACATTTTATCCACAGTGCTTCCGACTTGCTTTTGCTTTGCGCCCTGTAATTTAGGTATCCATTGGCCCTGCCTAATTTGGAGACTCCAGAGCGGTTTTGAATATGAAATTATCAATCCTTTGAAGGTATTCTAGCAAATATACTAGGATATGGTAAAATATTTCGAATAGAAAGGTATCCAGTTCCTTAACAAGCGCATATATTATGATGGTGTATGAGATGTTCGGGTGTCGAAGGATAGTTTGTTATTTGCAGAAAAAAGACAAACAAATAAAATACAGTTGTTTGGCAGAAATTCAATATGAATTTGTAATGTTTTAAATCCAACATATTCTGGATTGTAATAGTTTTTAATGTAGTCTGGCTGGTCTAGCGGTTAGTGCGCGCACCTTCAGTGCACAGGGTCATGAGTTCGAATCTCACCGTGGATCATGGTGTTTTTCGAACACAGGAGCTTGTGACGGACTATGATCTCACTCAGATGTTAAACGAGTACCCATCCATGGGGATAAATAACACTGCTGAGCGTAAACCCAGACGATACGATCCACCATATTATAATGTTTGGACAGAAAGCATATTTGAAATGTGGTGGGGGTTATACAGGGTGGCCCAATTGAACTGCAACTTTTGGCTATTTATTTGATACATATAATTTTATTGAACATAAGCAACAAATGTTGAAATACAATTATGTTTTCATAATTTAATTAAAATTTTCGATGTGACCACCATTAGCGCGAACTATGGCTTTGAGTCGATTAACAAACGAATCGCACGCTGCACGAATGTGAGCCTCTGGTATTTTTGCCCAGTCACGGCGAAGAACTGCCTTGAGCGCATCAATACTCTAGTATCTTTATGTGTTGATATGGGCCTGCAAAATCCCCCATATGGAGTAGCCCAGCGGATTCGCATCCGGTGAATGAGGAGGCCACTGTTCGGTCGAAATGAATTTTGGAACATTGTTTCTTAACCACTCCTAGTTTGCGCGTGCTTTGTGTGACGGTGCAGAGTCTTGCTGAAATGTCCATTCTCTTTCAGTAAAATGTCTGCGTGCCCACTGCTTCAAAGCACCTTCCAAAACAATTTCTCGGTAAACATTCACATTCATCTTGATGTCACGATCCAAAAACACTAACGGAGATCGCCCATTCGTCGCCACGGCTGCTCAAACCATCACAAACGATGGGGATTGAGTTTTGGTGGCCATCCAGATATCTAAATTCTCGGACGACCTTTCTGTTAGGAAGACGCGATCGTTTTGTTTATTTATAAATTGCTCAATAGGGAATTTTTTCTCATCGGAGAAAACGATATTTGGTAATTGGCCACGTTCGTTCAATCGCACACTGTTACGTTTTACTTCCATCACGGATAAAATGTTTTCCACAGAACTCTGGCGCAAACGCTTGCGGATGCTTAAACACAACAAGGTGAACTGTCGTGGAACAAAATATGAGGGCACTATCATAAGCGGTCACAGATTTACAGTTACCTACATTTGGTTGCAGTTCAATTGGGCCACCTTTTAATGGGGCATTGTTGGGCAATCTTGCTAGAAGACTCAGAACTCCCCACAACGATTTCTGTAGAAGTTGTTATGACGAAGAAGAGGAAGAGAACGTACACAACATACTTTGTCACTGTCCTGCTTTGGCCGAGAAACGGATGCGTTTTCTAAGTGTCAGTTATTTCTAGGATGCAGACGAACTTCGTGATGTAAGCCCAATACTGCTCAACAAATACATTGTTAGCACGGGCTGGTTTTCAGCTTAATAGGTTAATATAGACATTTTCTATCGGAGGTATCACGGGCCAAGTATTGGTCTCAGAGCGCTGGGCGTAAAACTAGCGGCCCCTGAGCCTAACCTAACTTAGAAACTAAAGAAAGGTTTAAAAATAGCCTCTAACGGGATTCAATTACGGAGACACTGACAAAGTACACAGAGGCCGCAAAATTGTACGTTGAAAGTTTTATGACCTCGACAGAGTAGCTTCAATATTGATGAGAGCATGTCACGTAATATCAAAAGAAACACAGGTGTTAGCTGACAATGCCACACTTTCCTTTGAGTGATTTACGAACCGGCAAATTCATATTGCGATTATGATGTATAGAGTAACAAACGCCATATGCACATAATCACTCAATTTCAGTATATTTTACCAAATCCGTTGACATTTTGACCAATGTCTCACCATTTGACCTCATTTATGTCAAAGGATGTCCATTTTACAGCAATTACCATGCCTAATAACTTAAAACGTTCTGTTAAAGACCACACAATTATGTATTCCATTTCGTATACTACCACTACTATACGTAAAAACATTTACAATTGCGCTCGGGGCTTGTGATTTTGTCTCTTTTGCTATGGCTTTTACGGTAACGGTTCGTTGCTCGTTGAAATTGGCGAGGACACAAATGTGTGCTATAGTACAACCATAGCAGAGAGCAAAAGAAAAATGGTTAGCTGAGGTTAAAAATGGCGAAAATGCGGCGAACATAAATAACCCCAAGGTCCGGCAATAACCATACAAATTAACATAATGACCACAAAACGGCTAGCCCGGTAACCGGACGGACTTAACTATGTCCTATGCATCCTGGATAGTAGTGCTCGGCAAATGCAACGAATATACATACATAAAGTCAGTCGTTCGTTTAGCAGTAGAGTACTGTGCTGGTGCGGCTGTGTGTCCTTTGAGAAAGTGACTTCTCTGTAATTTTCAATATGCTTGGGTAGTCATTTGACTCTGCGGGGAATTGAATTCTATGGTTGCTCATTATTGTATTTGTTTTTAATTAGGAATTTATTTGAAACGTAAATTCCTCATTAATTGATGACTGAAATTTGCTTCAATGCCTGTGTAAAAATTGTATTTTGTACCTACACAGTGCATGCAGCTGTAGAAAAGTTTTCGACACTCCACTGACTTCTATATAGACGACCTAAAAAGTAAACACGGATGCCCACGTCTATCTAGCTAAAAACATATTTTTGAGATTATATTACCAGGACATATTCAAGCTTCTGTGCACATATAAGTACATATAGTTTGGAAGCTAGTCTGAAATTTCCCATAATATCCGCACTGGCTCGGTTCTATCTTAGCCCGCACAAGCATAAACGAGCATATTAGAATGCCGAAAGTAATTATTTAAATCTGACCACACAACTATGGTTTTATAAACATTTTTCCTGTTGTTCAAATTTTACCGAGCTCATATTGTGTCCTTGTCCTTGCTCGACTCTCCGTTAAAATGTACATCAGTCGCAGTGTGGTCAAGCATGTTTCGTACGGACATATGAAAGGATGGTAGGATGCAAAAGTGCTTGGCTCCTGAAATTGGTGTTTGGTTTCAACCAACGTTCGTGTCACCGAACATACATTGTGGTGGATGATGAACATATTAAAACACACTTATAAATATGTCATAAGCATAACCATACGTGTATACATATCTACTCTTTATAAACGAGTAAAAATACATATTGTGTGAGTGTGACCAAGGATTTTGTGGCACGGTTATTGTGTGAAATAGCAGGACGAAAATTTCCAGTGAAGCATCTAACCAGGTCGTGACCGCAAGAGGCAAAAAAATTGTCCATTGGGAGTGAAGTAGGGCACAATATAATAACCCAGGTGTGGAAATAAATGGATGACCTCAAACGTATGCAAAAGGTAGTACAAAAAATTGAAAACGAGCTTATGAAATCGCCTGTAGGCTTGATGATAACAAAGCGGTTTTACTTTGCTGCAGTTCATTTCTTAGCATTTATGACACATGTGATAAGCAATTGAACAACAAAGGTTACAAACCTTGTTACCTCTGTGTTAAAAAACGAGCAATTAGAACGCTAAAAGGATTTTGTCGCTCTCCGGCTTATCCAATTCTGTGAGAATTTGTTTAGTGTAAAAGAGTCAACCGAGTGAATTTATTGTTTGACTTAATTTATTACCATTGAGGACGCAATGCGTATCATGTGTGTTGTAACCGCTTGAAACATTCTTCCGTATATTACTAACCTAACCTTGAGTACAACTTTGCCAACTTTGTTAATAAGAATGGCCAGAATTATAAAGCTCATCCTCAGAATTATAAAGCTTTATTTAACCGGATGATTACAAATATTATGCGTGTTCTTTACCCTTCGCTTTCTAAGCGAAAAGGATATAACTTTGACATGAAGTTTGTAACGAATTGAAGAAAGCATCTCCGACCATATAAAATATGTATAAATATGATCAGCATGACGAGGGGAGTCGATTGGGCGATAATCGTTCGTCTGTCCTTCTGTTGCTACGCGTTTTACTCGACCAATTTAAAAGTTATGAAACTGAAATTTTGCACACTATCTTTTTATTGCAGGCACTTTGTATGTTTGATTCGTGGAAATCGGACAATGGGGTCATGGGGGTGCCATACAAACCCAACCCGCCAAATTAGGTTCTTCTAAGAAAAACTTTTTCATTTGTGCACCGATTTCAACCAAACTCGACACACATATGTTTCTGTTGATGACACAAAACATAAGTAAGAATGGATGAAATCGGACCATGGGGTCATAGGGCTGCCATACATCCCAGCTTCCCTAATTAAGTTCTGCTAAATTTTTTTATTTGTTCAATAATTCCAACCCAACGTCACAGAAATGTTGATGTCACAAATCATATTTTAAAATGTACGGCAGCTCACCAAGGGGTCAAGGGGCTGCCCTATAAACCCACCCCCCAATTTGTTTTTTCGAAAAAAAAAAAATCTTTATA
Organism: Microchrysa polita; assembly: GCA_949715475.1. NCBI lineage: Eukaryota > Metazoa > Arthropoda > Insecta > Diptera > Stratiomyidae > Microchrysa > Microchrysa polita. The sequence continues at coordinate 55,176,467 of OX454417.1, forward strand.
TGTGCACTAATGAAAAACCAAACCTCACACAAATGTATTTCTATTGATGCCACCAAACATCACATATAACGAGACTCAGGCTAATTTCGGGCGCGGTAGAAATGTGGATACCCTTCGCTCCCCTCGGGCTAAAAGTTTTTTCGGGCGTACCTACGACTTGTATTTACCCCCCACCCCCCGGTTTGTATGGCAGCCCCATGACCCCATTGTCCGATTTGATCCATTTTTACATAATGTTCTGTGTCATCAATAGAAATACATTTGTGTGAAATTTGGTTGAAATTGGTTCACAAAGAAAAATAAGCTAAAAAACACTGGATTTAGCGTCCAGAAAGATTTAAGACAAAAACGCCACTGCCTGCTGGGAAAACGGAAACAAATTGTTGCACAAAAACCAAATGCTAAAATATTTGTCAGGGATGATATTATGAATTTAAACGATAAGAAGTTTACTTGGAATTCTAATGCCAACAAACTAGAATTTGATGGTAAGGACGGCAACACGGAGCTAAATTCTATACTGGGCATGGAGCTAAACATAACACTGCCGCTGACACACAACGTGCTGACCTCTATTAGTGATAAGCGAGCTGAATCAAGTAATACGAGTGAGGCATACCTGAATGCAGCATAGGAAAGTGCTGGCGTCTACGCAACTAATAATAAAACTGAGTTTAAAATGTTAGCATTCAACGTTGCTGGTCTATTTTCGATCACGCTAAGATGCCATGCCTTGAATCCATAGGGTTTCTTATGTTTCTCGTCGTAATGTTCAATTTCACGACGCTTGACCTCCACTTTGCGTATGCTTTTATCATTTTCGATTTTCTCCAAGTCGGAAAGTTTTATTGTGCGTTTTTGCGCCTGCTGCCACGGGGCAGATTAATACTGCGTGATCGAGATCAGGATGGTGTTCGATAGCCAAAACCGCGGTCAGGATCACGATCGTCTCGACGATTGTCCTTTTTCTTCAACTTCATTAGCCGCTGTATCTGATTCTGCTGCTTGCATAAGGAACTTATTGGAGACCTCAGGTATTTCATTTACATTAATTTGTGTAACGGACACCATCAGATGGAGCTCTCCCTGTTCCATCTCTTTGTTCTTTTGTTTTTTTTTTTGATAAGTACAATGATATTGTTAGCCAGTAATTCGTCGATTACTTTATCCCCGGCACGTTTACTCAAAGGAATTTGGTAGGGGCAGTTTTTTATCGGCGTTGTCTTCGATTGTCATGGTGGTAGAGTTGCCTCTCCCAGTCTCGGGTATTGTCTCCACAAAACACTGACGGTACTTCTCCAGTATCTTACGGAGCTTCGTATGCTCGTTCTTGCTAAGTTCAGCGGATATGTGTACGTCCAACGGCTAACTGACTTCAAAACGGCACGTGTTGTAATCGATAATTGCCCGCTTCGAATTACTGAAAAACACATCTGCTGTAAGTAAAATCGATTCCGGGATGAGATGTCGCCGACTGACTGTCAAGGGTTCGGCCTTGACGTTGCAATCGTCAAATGACAAATTGGTTGCCACCTTCACTATACCTATATACATGTAAGAGATCATCCGATGAATTACTTCTCGTGATTGTTGGATTGGTGATATGATACACTACAGCAGGAGCAGGAGCGTGTTCCATAAGTCACAGCTACGACTAGCTGTAGTCATCGCTGACTACTGTCAGAATAGTGAGCAGTGTGAGTGAGAGAGTGAGACGGTAAGTGAATGTGAGTAACTATTTTTACTCAGATCGTATAAATGGAACGTGCTCCAGCTGACTCCTTGATAAGCGTTATGTTGCTGCCAATGTCAACAAATCCATTTATAAGCTGCCCGTCGATAAAAATGACGGACGTTACAGAATTGGTGTTGGACTGTCCTTTCGTTCGGCTAGATGCGTCACAGTCGGCGTCGATATTTCCGTCGCGGGCCTCTGCAGTGCGATCGAACAGGATAGGTTGCATCGGCATTGAAAACAGTAGACTGCGGCTCCGGGTTTGCCTGTTCGACAAAAATGTTGAGATACAGTGGAACAGCTGATCGGTTGTTTCAAAACTCATTCAAGAAATCGCGTTCTGAAGCGCATGGTGGTTTAAGGCTTTTAAGGGGGTTATAATACAAAAGTTTCTAGAAAACAAATGAAAACGATAACATTACTTCGAGAATAATTCAAGTTGTCACTACTTTTCTCACTTTTTAGAATCTATAATAGCTGAAGAATCTACCATTAAATTTTCTAAAAAAAATCGATCTCAAAACTCTGAAAAGGGACATAAACGGACATTAATTACAAACCTTAATCGAACGTGGGCATGTGGGTTGTCACATCAAAGAGGACGTCGAATGCATCGCATATCCGGCGTTTGTTTCCTGTTTCAAGGACACTAAATAGAATAATTCAGACTTAAATGGAAAATTACGGCTTTGGAAAGATACAGATACGGTAAACACGAATATTTTTTATTTGAGCCCAATTTTCTCGTTTAAGGGTCCTTGAAACAAGTAACAAACGCCGGATATGGAATGTACTCGACGTCTTCATTAATATGACACGCCACATGCCCACATTCGATCAAGGTGTGTAATTATTGTCCTTTTGTGTCCCTTTTCAGAGCTTTCCAATCAATTTTGTTCTTACCAAATTCAATTGTAGAATTTTCAGCTATTATAGATTCTGAAAAGTGAGAAAAGTAGTGACACCTTGAATTATTCTCGAAGTTACGGCTTTGGAAAGATACGCGGGAAACACGATAAATTTACATTTAAGCTCGATTTATTCCGTTGGGGGTCCTTGAAATAGGAACAAAACACCAGATATGTAATGTACTCGACGTCCTCTTTCATATGATACCCCGCATGCCGACCTTCGGGGAAGAATTAAAGAGTATCCTTTTTTGTCCTTTTTGGGACATTTCCGATAAAAATTTTTTTTTAGCAAAATGAGTTTTAGATTCCTGGGAGCGCACCGATTCAAAACCAACAAAAATTAGCCTTACTCTATTTTTTTCTATTTGAAATGCTAATATGACTGGACTAATAGGCATAGATCCGTGATTCGTCGCCGATGACGATTTAATTCAAGTAATTTCATGCACAGTTATGGTATGTTTTATCATTTTTCTGTACCAATGACGAGCCTTTTATTGAGCTATTGTCAAATTATGCGGGATAAAACGGGAACAAACCTTTTTTTACGGCTAAGTGTTCATGCAGCATCGAATCATTTCACGTACGGCATCCACGTTTTCCGGCACAATGGCTGTTTTTGGACGACCTTCACGAAACTCGTCCCTGGGTGTACTAAGCCCACGTTTTAAGTCGTTAAACCAGTTATAAATTGTTGGACGAGATGGTGCTTCATCCCCGAATGCAAAACGAGGCCGATCGAAACACTGTTTTTGTGATAATCCAACTTTAAAATCGTAGAAAATCATTGTTCGAAAATTTTCACGTGTTTTTCCATTATTTGCTAACTGTAACTTACACGAGTTCACTTTCCATCATAGTGTTCTGAGTAGGCATATGCTAAAAAAGGTCAAACTCACTGATGGAAATAACATATTTGACGAAAACGTACTAGAACAAGCCTAATCTAAAAACATTTGTAGCAGCCTACGTACTTGATTATGGCGATGTCGCTTCCCCTCGGCACACATTCGGTAGAAATATTCGATAATACATAGTTTCTCCGGATTTTCGGCTGTTAGCTGCAATTCGCAAATGTACATCGGCGGTGTTTTTGGTGCATTGGAGTTTTCGATCGAAGTCATGTGCAAACTCGCCAAAACTCTCGAAAGGGTTTTCAGTAGAGGTCTGCCAGAGCTTTGTGGGGCATTTAAACTTGACTTGGACAGCTTTGTCGCAACTATACGTGGAGCTGAATTGACGCGCACGTTTAATGAATTGAGTTGACGACAGCGATGAAAAGGACCCAGAATCCAAGTCTCGCAGGAAATCAATGACATCTCTGGCACTGTGAAATAACGACGTTCGCTAAAACGAGATGTCATGCCAACGTCATGGAAACGATTTGATGACTGTGTTATAAGCGTAGAAGTCTGAGCATTTACGGGACGCGAGTCATTTACGAGATAGCACGGACTTCGTCTCACAATAGCTGCTGGTCCAGCTACGGCGCGGCGTCGCGAAATCCCCGTTCTCGTCACATCCATTTTTCGCTCACATAGCTCTTCACCTCTCACGCTCCAAACGAGTCACGTCACAACTCTAGTTCCCCTTTATTGCCCGACGATGGCCACCCTCGATTACGGAGATGCTCTCAACTATATTATATCGTCAAATATCGGTAGCAGACAGAATCCTCTGCATACTAGGCCACGAAGAAACGTTATCTATACTTGTGAGGGTGTGTGTCGATGTCGATCTATCTATTATAAAAAAAACCCTTATTTCAGTGAATTGCGTTAAAATTTAAAAGTGTCACATCAACACACGATTTGTTACATATCAGAAAAATTACAAAACAAACTCTTTATTGATGACATCCGAAAATCCTTCAAAAATATTTTAATTAATCTTACACCCATTACAATGAACAATGCAAACAACATCCAACTGTCATGGTGTCAAGACCGTCATCTTGTTAATTACATTTTTAAATTGTCCCCCCGCCAACAATGACGCGCCCGCATCTTTGCATAGTAGTCGTGGATAATTTTTCACCGTTCTTTTCGTTTTTTTGGGTGCAATTTCACCGTTGTCTGAACCGATTAAGGAAATCAAAAACTCAATTTATCAGTCACCGCCCACGAAAAAACAGTACCGGGAGCGGAAAGCATAAATCTGAAATCTGGTCGGAAGACAAAACAGAAAAAGATTTTTTTTTGTTCTTATCCTGTTTATAAGGGGATCATCGACCCGATGACTATTCAAAGTTAACTGAAAATTTCCAGGTGGTCCATAGCAAAGAGTCCCGCAGGGAACTAAGAAGCAAAACAGAAGAGTCACCGCCACGGGAAGAAAAATCAAATAGCGGAAAAGAATCGACGAAAAGGACGTCAGAAAGGTCCATGAGGAAAAAGTCACTGTGGAAAGGTAGATGTATATAAGCTGATCACAGAAAGAAAGAAATTGAGGATGGCTGTTCCTTGAATATTACGTAAAGTAAAGAAAGGATTGAACATCGACGGATCCATTTAATATGTAAATATCAAGATTGTAGGTGGGGTGTATACTCGTATTATAAAAATACTAGAGGCTTTCTTATTTCTTTTGAAGCGATTGATTTCGGGTAGTGCATATTCAAGGTGTACCTGAATCTTTAAAATTACAAAATAACCAAACCCGGCACTTTCACCTGGACCAGAAGTTCAACCTAAAAAATGAGAAATATTTAAATTTTGAAATCGCAGTCAAATTACTGCTTTAGATATTTTTGCATCGTAGTATAATCACTTTTGCATTTCAAATAGAAACAAAAAGTAATGCCAAAAACAGGAACAGGAGACTAGAATTTATTTAACCAAGAAAAATTTTGATCGGGAACGTCCCAGAAAGGACACAAATTTATCCTTGACCTAAAATAGATACATTGCCTACATTATACAGGGTGTCTCGCATTAGGTCGTTAATACGGTAAGCGTTGATAGCACAACTTGTTTCAGCAAGAAAATTACCAATACAATCGAAATTTTTTTACCGTTACCTTGTTATCGCTCTTTTTGTGGAATTTTGTCGAAAATCGTGACTTGTCATGCAAAATCATAATTTGCAGCCCTCCTGATGACCTAATCCAAGATTTGATTTCAGTTACAGAAACTACATAAAATTTCACAAAAACTTACAGATACAGTTTCCGTCTCGCAGGTCAGAGTGCAGAACCGACTCACTCACCTATTGGAAACTTGTACTGGAATCAAGCAGAGCGACGGGCTGGCGCCGACGCTCTTCAACCTTGCTGTGGTGTATGTAATTCGAGTCATGAATATGGACAGCAGCGGAACGCTACTCATCAAGTCGACTCAATTAGTAGCGTACGCCGACAACATCAACATCATGTCTCGAAGATTGGGTGATGCAGAAAGCCTTCTGCATAACCTCAATAACGCCGCAAAGGAAGTTGGACTACATATCAACGAAAGCAAAACAAAGGCCATGAAGCAATCGAAAACAAGGACGCCAGCAAATTCAAGCATGACAGTGGGGGACCTTAATATCGAGTATGTAGACAACTTCTACTATCTGGGTTGTAACTTATCAGAGGACGCCAACGAAACCGACGAAATTACGCGACGGATAGGTACAACTGGCCAATAAGGCCTTTTTCTCGGTCCTCCCTATAATTAATTCGAAACTTGCGCACAGGAACACGAAGCTCCACGTGTACAAAACGATCATCCGACCCGTGCTATGTTATGGCTGCGAAACATGGACCCTCACCCAAGCCTCCGAAATTTTGCTAGATCGTTTCTAACGAAAGGTCCTTCGGTGAATTTTCTGGGCCGATCGCGAGCGAGAGCAATGGCGTATCCGGTACAACCATGAGTTGTATCAATTGTACGATGAGCTGGAAGTATCGAAAATCGTGAAGCTTCTACGTTTGCAATGGGCTGGGCATGTTCAACGAATGGACGATAATCGCATGCCAAAGAAAGTGATGAATTGACGGAGCGAGGCTGCATGGACGACCGACAGCTCGCTGGGAGTACTCCGTAGGTGATGACACCCACCAGCTGCTGGTCTTCCGAAACTGGAGGACAAGGTCACGTTACCGCAACAATTGGAGGTCAGTGATTCAGGTGGCCAAAGCCCGACGTCGGGCTATCGTGCCACATTGATGATGATATATAACTCAAGGAATCACTTAATTAGCAATAAATTAGAACTAGCTGAACAGATAATGATTCTATAATGATAAGAACATTTCCTTTAAACATTTGAAACGGTTTACACGTTACTACATTTGCGTTGTTTAGTCGTCTTTTAAAGCTTTTCATTCATATTTTTAATAGCCCGGAGTGTTGAGGTGTTAAAATGAATACTCATAGAAAGTGTCATACATTTCTAAAATTGAATGAAAAAATTAAGATTTATAAAAAGAACACAGTTTAACTCTTTTGACTAACAAGTAGCTAAATCGACAATATCAATGGTTAAATCAGGTAAATCAGAACGAGGTCTTGGATTTGCCAGAAGGGTAGAGTCAAAACGTAATCAACCTGGTGAAAATTTATTACAAACAAGGTCTGCTTACAAAAATCATTACCAAGGATACCGAAATATTAAACGCAGTTATAATATTAACGTTTCGGCATGCAGTGGATTTGTTAAATGCAATTATTCCTAGGGACGAGTAGGAGACGGAGATAAAATTCCGTTTGCAATGGTACAAAGAAACAGTCGAGTCGCATCAGTTAGCCAACACGAAACGGAAGAAGAATCGGTTCGTCCAGTTGTGAAACAACGCAGCTGGAAAAAAATGTTGCAGTTATTAGCTGGTGGTTCACCCGTTACAGATACTGAAATTGAAAGCTGGATACAATATAATCCTAATGAAAGCGATTCCAATGATGAAACTGAGGAAGAGACGGCTGAGGCACCAAGAGAAAATTTCAAGGTCCCTCATGAGGAGGCCATAAAATGCGCAAGTATACTTATAGGCCAGTCAATAAACCGAAAAATAAGGCGTTATGTCGCAAAAAATTGCTCGGCTCTGGTTTTTTGGGATATTGTTAGGATAGATACCAGAAGTGTACCACCAAGTTTGCAACTTCGAAAAACCTGTGCTAACCCCGTGACCCTCAAAAAAGGTGCTTCCTACAAATAAGTTGTCCACTGCACTGTTAAAGCTAAGAAAATCTCCTTTAATTTGAGTGTAACTCCAGAATTGTAGGCGCAAAGGATCCCAAGATACAGCACTTTAAACATTGTTTTTTGAAATTGTAATTTCAGTCATGTTCCGAGCTGAATGTCGGCTTAAATGCGCATTTTACGGAGAAAGTCATGTGACATGAAGTTATAAACCAGTTCCTTAGCTGTATATATGTCGGAACGAATGGAATCAGACCATGGGGTCATAGGGCTGCCCCCGAAAATTAGGTTCTTCTAAGAAAAACTTTTTTCTTTATGTACCAATATTAACCAAACTTCACCCAAGTATGTTCCTGGTTAAGCCTAAAAAAATATCTAGGAACGGATGAAATCGAAACACTACGTTATAGGGCTGTCATACAAACCAACATCTGGAAATTAGGTTCTTCTAAGAAAAACTTTTTTCTTTATGGACCAATCTTAACCACCCTTCCCCCAAATGTGTTTTTTAGTAAAGCTTCAAAACATATCTAGAAACGGATGAAATCGGAACACTAGGTCATAGGGCTATCATACAAACCAACACCTGATAATCAGGTTCTTCTAAGAAAAACTTTTTTCTTTATGAACCAATCTTAACCAAACCTCACCCAAATGTGTTCCTAGTAAAGCCTCAAAACATATCTAGGAATGGATAAAATCGGAACATTACGTCATAGGGCTGTCATACAAACCTCCTAAAATACAACTTCGGACTTTTTTACAAAAAAAGCACATTTTTTAAAGTGCTGTATCTTGAGATCCTTTGCACCTACAAAGCTGGACTTACTTGTAGGTAGCACCTTTTAGAAATTACAAACAAAAATATGAAAAAAGTCCGAAAATTTGGTGGTTTTTTGAGGGTCACGGGTTTAGCACAGGTTTTTCGAAGTTGCAAACTTAGTGGTACACTTCTGGTATCTATCCTAACAATATCCCAAAAAACCAGACCCGAGCAATTTTTTGCGACCTAAAATCGGTAATTGACTGGCCTATTATAGATTGGGCAAAGAAGAACTCTAGTAATGATGCTACCGTGAACACTTTATTCGCAATAAGAAAAATAGCATTCAAGTTGTCGGTTAACTCCAAAAAGCAAACTAAAATTACATCATTTTTTTCAAATAAAAAAATGTTGCGTAACTTTTTTTGAAAATGTGTAAAACCATTTATGTAAGCGCGAAAGACTGAATGAATAAATGAAGAAAGTGAATTATTTATTATATTTTATCCATTTGAATTCTATTTTGTTCAGTATGAATACTTCTAATAAATAAATACATAAAATCAAATACTTAATTATGCAAATTCTTTCAACAACAATGTTTGAAGCCCCCGATGAATTGAACTCAATTGGTTTTAATTAGTTCAAACTATCGAGTCCCTCCTGTATTTTGACAGGACGAAAATAAAAAAAAAACGGATTGACATGCCGCATGCTGCTGAAGTTTGGTTTAACCCTTCTGTCGGCACATAGGTCTGGCCAGACCTTTGGCACTCTATTTTGGTCATAAAAGTATAGAAGATGAAATCGCAGCGACTTCATATTTCATGATATCCTAGAATAATATGTTTAGAAGCATTTTGCAAAAATTTGAAAAAATCGGTTGAAGTTTTGAGTTGGTTTTTGATGATTTTCAATTTATAGTGCTTTTTGATACCCAATCGGTCTGGCCAGACCTACAGTTTTTCCCCCCATTCTTCTCTTGAGGTAAAAGGTGCAAACATGAAATTCTGCTAAAATTCTCCTATTTATGATGTAAGAATGTCATTAAAATTCAATTTGTACTATAAACGATAAAAATTTCTGAGATTTTTCTTTGAAAAACCGTGAAGCTCGGGAAATAAGTATGCCTAATTTCATCACGTTTTATAACATCACCTAGTCAACTGAGATTTGATTCAAGGAAATTCAAACTAGGGGCCCTATCATGTAATTCGATTCGAAAGCGATTGCTTTCGAAACGACTAAATTGGTATCATGTAACTCGAAAACGAATGGCTTTTACTCGAAAGTAATAGAACTTTCGTCTTTCGAGTATATGAAACGAAATTCCCCTATCATGTAATTCGAAAGCCTACGAAGATTTTGACGAGTGTATCGAAATTTTTTTCGAAAGATAGGGTACTCTCGAGAAGTGAGAGTTTAAGTGTTTGCTGCAAAGGGAGAGGGTTTCAAACATTTGAGACTTCATTTAAAGGCGTCTTTAGATAACGGGAGTTCTTTTTTTGGCAAAATAATGCGTTAATGCATATTTTGGTCAGACGAATTCAATCAACTTCTGAAGTGTAGTGAATTGTGAAGTGTAGTGTAGTTGCTTCACTAGATCATCAAATAAAAATACATTTATTTTCTTTGATAATTAATCGGACTCGGCAATCATTTAAAAATTGCGGTTCAAAATACAACTAAGAATATGAGTCAACTAAAAATTAAAAAAAAAGAAAACTTGGGGTGAGACAGTGAGGAACCCAAGAATTAATTTTATTTATTAAAACAAACATATGTATGTATACATACATAAGTACAATGTATTATTTTTGTTATATAATAATGGTGTGTTTTCATTTAGAACAAAAAACTAAACCAAGCCCCAACAGTTCATCCGTCGAAAGTGTCGGCTAAACTCCAATCCCCCGCACATTTGTCATTGCAATGCATAAGTCTACCATTTCCCGGCGAATGGAATTCTTGACGATTATCGAACCTCCTACAATTTGAAAATGATAGGTCATTACAAGACGGCTTTTCTTGGACAAACCAATACCTACCAAGTAACCAGTTGTGTGAACATTAATCCTTCTCCTTTGATGACTTTTGACTGCATCTAAAAATGCTACCTCTAATTGTTGAAATAATTTACTAGCCGAATCTTCAAGTTTTAAATTTTAACGAGTATATTCGCAATATATTACTGACATTTTTAACTTTGTGACGTTTCAAATTAAATTCTGGCCAACTAGATTATTCCATTAATTCTAGTACTTTAGGGGAAATTTCCTTTGCATATGAGGCACCACTATTTACTCGAAACGAACGAGTTACATGATACCAAATTGCTTTCGAATCGAATACGAAAGTGTCGGGACTTTCGTTTTCGTTTCGAATTACATGATAGCGCCCCTGTTTTTTTCCTTTGTAATAGTTAGGACTAAGTATGAGAGACTTACGAACGTCTTTCTAAATAGATTTAATCAAGAAATTTACGAAAAATTTAGAATGAAATGATTTTCGTGCATGAAAGTTCCCTATTTCTTTCCACCTACTTCCCTAAATCTGCAGACTAATATCGAGGTAAAATCTACTAACAAAGCGCCAAATATTTGCCCAAAGATATTGGTATTGAAAAATGCGAACAAACTTTCTACTACATATATGCCATGAAAATAGAGAAGCAAAAAGAGATGAAAATAAGGGAAAAACATGTTTATAAACCAACTCAAAATGTGTCCACTTAAAAACGTTGCTAGTGTATCTAAAAAAATGATTTTAATACTTTTCTTGTTTAAAAATGGCAGTAAGGAGTTGATAGAATGATTCTACCGATAAAAATTTCACCTTTTCTAAAAAATAAAATTTTTTTCTCAGTAGGTCCAGCCAGAGGCTAGGGATGCCAACTCCCAGTCAACCCAAACCCGGAGATTTAGTGAAAGGATAGCGGGGGGGGGGGTGTTTGTACAGTAGTTTTTGCATATTTTGGTTTTTGCCTATATTGGTTGCTATTGCACGTACTGCTGAGATATTATCGCCAAAACGGGCGATGTGCCTACACCGCGGGTCGAGCAACGCGAAGCCATGGAGTGGTATAAAGAACGAGGCAAGGAAGAAGAAAGGTTGCTATTGCAATTACATACTCGTATTTACATAACAGAAAAGTTTCAGTTTGCATACTTATTTATGTATTTACATATTTACATTTTTATATTTTTGTTTCATATTTACATATTTATATATTTACATATTTACCTATTTACATGTTTACATATATCCTGTTTACATGTTTACTTACACTTATTTAAGATATAAATAAGGTTAGTTCACAAAGTTATCTTAAAAAAAAAAGTGTGAAAATTTATAAATGCGTTAAAATTGTTGAGTTTAATATTTTTAAAGCCAATGAAAAAATCAGAGCTTATTGTTTATTAGAATGAAAGTTTTTCAAAATAGATCTGGGCCGGAAACACTCTTTATTTTTCATTTCCAATACTGAACTCTCACATATATCTAGAAAAGTTAAACTTCAACGCTTAATAACTAGAGAACCGTTAAGTTTTCGCAAAAAATAATAACAGATTCGTCCATTTCAGACGAACATTAGTGAAATGCCGCACCATGAAAAATTTGGAGCTACAAACTCTGAAATTTTGCCAAAAATCTATCTAAGAGATCGAGAAACGACAGACTCTGTATAAAAAAGATTACAGAAATACTCCGATGAGAATGTTTAGAAAAAGTTATGGTTGGGAGGATATGAATCAGTTGTTCCGGGATGCAGTCTATCCGTAAGAAAAAAACAACGCTTTTCTTGACAACATTTCAGTTGACACTGTAGCTTTTTATCCAAGAGAAAATTTAGCTTCACACAAGTACTGAATTTGAATGTCTATACATAGTGAAGTTAAAACGCAAACTTTATAGGAAATTTAGGATTTTCAGTTTTTTCAATTAATGTAACTAAAAAAACATTATTCATTCATTACACGCTCTGAAATTAGAACTTGAGGTTCTAATTTTAGAGCGTGTAGTTGCGTTGTTAAAATTGTAAGCTCTAAAATTAGAACTCAAGTTCTAATTTCTGAGCGAGTAATGAATGAATAATGTTTTTTTAGTTACATTATTTGAAAAAATTGAAAATCCTAAATTTCCTATAAAGTTTGCGTTTAAACTTCACTATGTAAAAACATTCAAATACTTGTTCTTATTTTGAAAATACTGTCGAGGTAAAATTTAGAGTTTTTAGTTCTATCAATAAATTTAACATGGATAACTTATTAATTAATTAATATTTGTTATCATCTTCTCCTGAATAATAAACTTGCGACGAGTCGGGCCGAGTTTGGAAACTCGTTTCTCTATGAGTGTCTATTTCACAGAGTGGCGACCGAACGATCACGGCCACAGAGCACGACTGTTGTAGTAAATCGTCCTAAGATACTATAAATTACGGGAAGACAATTTGATTTTAATTCCACTATAACGATAACTGAATTTAGAATTATAGTTGTGCTATTCGCAATAAAATAAGGAAGAAAAAAGACGTCCAGAAATTAGAACCACCTGATTTACCAAGTGGTTCTAATTTGTGAGCGTCTACTGTATCATAATTTTTCAGTATTTTATATTTTACATACAGTTAAAAATAGAAGAATGACATACTTCTTTTGGGCATAAAAGCAGTAACGAGTTGATTCGACACAATGGCTTTCGAATATTTAGTATGTGTGGCACCTTTCAAGTGAGTTTTGAGGGCCTTTTCTCCATCGTGTTTCACTGCAAACTTTATGTTGCTAACTTTGCACTCGGCAGTCTGATTGTCTTTTTTCTTTAACCAGTCCTTGTATTCTTTAGCGTTCAGCCAGTCGTCGACGAATTTCGAATAAATTTTTTTTTTCTTTGGCAGTTCTTTTTGCGATGAGTTCAAATTTTCGGAGTCAAACATCTCAAAACTCAAAATCACTTTTATACACTCACTAACGCGAATCTAAAATCGTATAAATTTGTGTAAATAAACGCAATATAAAAATATATCAGAGTGAAGCTTACTTACAGATTTGCTTTTAAATTTGGAAGATCATATTAGCACGTATTTAATAGTCAATAGTTTAGTTGCTCACAATCAAAACGTATAACGACAGACGTATTTCCTTAACCCTTCTGTCGGCACAAAGGTCTGGCCAGACCTTTGGCACTATATTTTGGTCATAAAAGTATAGAAGATGAAATCGTAGCGACTTCATATTTCATGATATCCTAGAATAATATGTTTAGAAGCATTTTGCAAAAATTTGAAAAAATCGGTTGAAGTTTTGAGTATGTTTTTGATGATTTTAAATTTATAGTGCTTTTTGATACCCATTAGGTCCGGCCAGACCTACAGTTTTTCCCCCCATTCTTCTCTTGAGGTAAAAGGTGCAAATATGAAATTCTCTTAAAATTCTCTTATTTATGATGTATGAATGTCATTAAAATTCAATTTGTACTATAAACGATACAAATTTCTGAGATTTTTCTTTGAAAAGCCGTGAAGCTCGGGAAATAAGTATGCCTAATCTCATCACGTTTTATAACATCACCTAATCAACAGAGATTTGATTCAAGGAAATTCAAACCAGTTTTTTTCCTTTGTAATAGTTAGGACTAAGTATGAGAGACTTACGAACGTCTTTCTAAATAGATTTGATCAAGAAATTTACGAAAAATTTAGAATGAAATGAATTTTGTGCTTGAAAATTCCCTATTTCTTTCCACCTACTTCCCTAAATCTGCAGACTAATATCGAGGTAAAATCTACTAACAAAGCGCCAAATATTTGCCCAAACATATTGATATTCAAAAATGCGAACAAACTTTCTACTAGATATATGCCATGAAAATAGAGAAGCAAAAAGATATGAAAATAAAGGAAAAACATGTTTATAATAATACCACCTCAAAATATGTCCACTTAAAAACGTTGCTAGTGTATCTACAAAAATGATTTTAATATTTCTATTGTTTAAAAATGGCAGTAAGGAATTGATAGAATGATTCTACCGATAAAAATTTCAACTTTTCTAAAAAATAAAAAAATTTTCTCAGTAGGTCTAGCCAGACCTATTGGGTATATAATATGCATATTGTAGTAGGTGCCGACAGAAGGGTTAACAGAAAAACTTCTTGGAAAGAAAATTAACGGTTCAGCTGAAACATTCCAATATTCGGGCCTAGGAATATATAGACAAGGAGAAAGGAGCTGAAACATCAAAGCACAAGAGCGTACCTGTGTAACTAGAATATGAGAGGGCTTCCATTACATTGCCTCTTTGTATGTCTCTCTCGTTACCTTTATGTCGATGGTGTGAGTTGACAGTATCTGTTAAAAATCTAGTCAAAAATTTCGCACGTTTCGTTTCCTTCTCTATATGTTCTCTGAATGATTTCCAAGCTCAAGCGTCGGAAACAATCCCAGAGAAGATAACATGGAAAGTTGGAATGGATGTTGCGAGTAGCAACAATCATGCATGAAAAGTTGTAGCAGCAATGATGCATGGAAAGTTGTAGCAACTATGATGCATGGAAAGTGAGTGCTATATGCGAAGCTATAATGCATCTTAGAATATAGGCATTATGGTGCAGTGGTACAGTACTTTTATGTTCATATTCGAACTTCAACTTGTGATCGTTCTTTTTATTTTTTTATTTTTTTTTTTTTTTTAATAATTTGTAGGTATAAAGGTTTATACGCCAAACCCGGAGATTTTATTTTTGACCCGGAGACCCGGAGACACCCTTCGAAACCCGGAGTCTCCGGGTGAAACCCGGAGGGTTGGCAACCCTAAGCCAGACCTATTGGGTATATAATATGCATATTGTAGTAGGTGCCGACAGAAGGGTTAAAGTACTATGACGTTGACCAGTGTGTATATGCTCTCACAGGAGAATCAAAAACTTATCGTTTGCATCTATGGATGATCTATTGACTCTGTGCAGTGACGAAACACTGAAGCTGAAATTGAAGTTTTGCCTAAGCAAGAAGGGTAATGAGATGTTTGGATATGGGATGGAATGAAGATGGGATAGCCGATAAGAAACTTGCTTACCTACACTAATCTGCAGATATTGAGAATTTCTGCGACGCTGACTATGCATGTAATTGTGATACCAAACAAACATCTACTGGATATGTCCAGCTTCAGCAGAAGATTTTATCATCATCGCTAAATGGATAAACCCAGTAATGGATACAGCTGTACTCTGATGCAACGAAACCAGTCGACATCAAACTAAAGTCTCTACATCAGAGAATTGAATCAAAAGAGATTGAGCTGCGCCTGCTTCTGAAATGATTGCTGATGCTCTTGGATACGTTCTTCCTTCACTAAATTTGTCTAAAGCAAAATCAAACTATTTTTTATTGACAGAATTTGGACTATATAAATATTTCAGTTTTCTTTAATTCAAAAGAAAATTCGCTCAGGGAGAGTGTTTATAGGTAATAAACAAACATTCCTACCAGTGGCGTGCACTCCATATATGCAAATAAGCAGTGCATACCCTTTCATTTAAAAACATTTTCTTCATACAAGTTCATGAAAATAATTACTGATTTCACTGTTAATTCTTTCCTCAATAAATGTACCAGCGCCATCTTTATATAAATAGTGTAGGTTCCACTGACCTCGTTTTTTCGCCGACACTAGAGTATGCTCGATAAGCACCATTTCGCCGTGCTTGTAATCTCCATACGAATTGAAAAATTTCAACTGCAACAATGTTGCAGGTTTATATGGTGAAGAGAAACACGCCTGCTTTGGCGTTGGCGAATAAAGTTGACTGACGAACGATGACTATAGCACAAACGGCGAAAAATGTCGTGATAAGATTTGAGCAAAGGGAACCAAAGCGGTAATAAACAGTAGGTCCTAAAATGTGTCGTTCAGTTTTGACAAATTGTTTCCTTTGTTTGTTTTTTAATATTTAAACAATGTTGAAACAGGAATTTATTATTTTTTGAAAGAGAATATATTTTACTAATCAGAAACAAATTATAATGCACATTTTTGTACGGGGTTGGTTGAATAGCTATGTATGCATTTTGTTAGTCACACTGTGTTATGTACATATTACAAAAGAAGGTTTGTATGCCTACAGTTTACACATTTGAGAAAGTCAATAAATCTTACAATGCGAATGTTTGTTTTTGTTTGATTGATTTAAATAATTTTTCAAGCACTGTTTTGTTAACGTTACAAAGTTTTTTTTATTATACTTATTTTAGTGCTTTCTAAAATAAATTAGGCGGTTTTTCCTCATTTTTAGCTATCCTGAGATTACTCAATTACTTAGGAATCACTAACCTTCCTTTTTATTTCGACATATCAAAAAGCGTTTATACTCGTATTTATCATCTTTTCTTCGGTTTACATTTTGCATACCCTTCACAAAATGGCTGTGCACGCCACTGATTCCTACTCATATGTAACAAGCTTCGTCTCTATTGATTAAACCTTCTTCTTGTCTCTCAACCCGACTGGGCGGTCGTATTTATTTCACTCTTCCTCGAATATCATTGGAGTCGCCACAGACTGTCCAATCCATTTTCTTTGGTGAAAGCTCATTTCCTTTAGCGACGTCGGTAGTGGAACCTAAGAAAGAAGCTTTAGTGTGCAATCGATTGGACAGCCTATCGCGACTCTAACCAGCCGACGCGTAGCTTAGCTTTTCAAATAACTAGTCAGTAAGTTAATTCGGACCGAGTAAATATCAATCCATAAGCTAGATAGGTATAGGCCTACCCTAGCCCGCCTTCGTGGCTTATGCGAAGCCCCCTGCTTTGACGCTTTACATGCTCGGTTATGGCGTATTCGCTTTCACCAGGATATTTACTACGAATCGTGCTGTGTTTGATAATGACTGAATTTTGGCGGCGGAAGTCAGTCATACCGTAGCCACCTTGCATGACTCAAGTGCATCGGGGGCGGCAGCGCCATGTCGTATCAACCATACCAGGGGCCCCCTTTCTGCAGAACGGTTACGTGGCGTCACCACCAAAAACTCACAACCTGAGAGGCGTAGGCTCCCCTGCGGGGATCTACAAGCTCTATATAGAGAATTATTGTTCTAAAAAATATTGCATATAAAAGTAGAATTATTACAATAAAAACTTGCTAATAATAATTCTCTCGATCCGCGACCGCGACGCGACGCGCCATTAAGCCTAACTTGACATTCAGACAAGAAAACTAAAGCGAATGAACCCACTTCGGAATTAATTCGATGGTTAGCCAGTTCATTTCCCTGAAATACTAGTAAAACTCTCCTGCTCATGAATAAAGCATATAATTTTTTCTTAAAAAAAAAATTCTGTAAATCATTCTTTTTTTGCCTATTGTGTAGACAGAAATAAATTACAAAAATATTCCGCAAATGACAAACAACACCCCCAAAACAATAACAAAAGCCCCAAAACCGCCCCATCCTAAGTTCGCTAAACTTTATGTCACCGAGCGTAGTAGTTAGCCTAGGCTCTCTCTCTCTGTCTGTTCGTGTTCTTTTGCATTTTGCCTTTGTCAAATTACACCAATTTCAACTGACATGAAAGATGAAGCGGCACGCCCCGATAATTTTCATCAGACACATCGTATCCTATACAAAGCAATCTCTGTGTGAATTAGACATTTCAGTGCGTATAGCCTCTCCTATTCTTATATCATTACTCTGTGTCTATCATAAATTATTCAAACTTTGCCCCTACTCCCTATTCAGCAGCAGTAACAACAACAAAACCAAAAAAAAAACGACAGAACGTCCGAAATAGTCCAATATCTTGTTGAACATGACACGAGTTCATCCCATTATAGTCGACGTTGTTGTCGCCATTAGCAGAAACAAAACAAATTTGCAGCCTCCCCGAAAAAAAAAACAGTGAAATTGGAGACGAGAACGGGCCCATGACCTCGCAGGATCAATATCCCTCTCTATATAGTCACGGAACGAGTCGCAGTTCATTGATGTGATGGGCTGAAATGAAAAAAGTTTTTTGACTGTCCGAAAATTGTACCCGACGGATGTCTGGAGCAATGAAGAAATTGGCGAAAATTAAAATGAAAATGGAAAGTTTTAATTTTCACCTGATGAAACCAGATAACCAGAAAAAGGAACCAACGAACAAAAAAATGAGTAATGGTGTCAGCGTTGATGTACATTTTTAATGAAGCCGGAGTTAATTTTCATGAAAATGTCAGGAACCGTGACGGTTGTGGGTAAAATAAATAATTAGCTTATTTTATTTTTTTGCCACAAATGTTGTGAGCTTTTCCACTATCAATGGACACGCATTAAGGGAGAAGTGAAAATTCAGATAATTTCATTAAATATGTGATGAACCGCCACGTTCGTTTTAAATTAACTTCGTTTCAGCCCAGAATAAGTTCCATTTTTTTATTAAGCTCGTATTGAAAATATTTTAAGTTAATTTTATTACTTCGGAAACCCAGAATTAATTTATTGAGCTTATGTATTTATCGAAATTTTTATTTTACTAGCTGCGTTTACATGTCTCTACTTCAATAAAATTACGATAAGGAGAAATATCCCCGATCATTTTAATGCAATCTGTACTCCAGGATTGATAACAATATTTGCATCGACTCCAACATATACACTGTACTCCGCTTTTATCATCGACGATTTCTTGCACTTTAAATTATGCAATTGACGGCTATATTTGTTATGCATCACTATAAATTATTCACGGTACAATAGACAATTATTTCTGGACAATTCGCCCTAACTGACGTGGAATTGATTGAAGTATTATTTATGCTTCAAGTGGTTTCTAATTTAAACTTAAATTGTATTTATCCATGGAGAGCAAGAAAATGTTGTCTAGGTGTGATCGATCCTACCATTGCTAGTGCTAGACAATATGCTTTGATAACTTTCAGAAGAAGTACCTATTACCTGTGTAATTAGGTTTCCAATAAATCAAACCCAAATCTGTAGTTGGATTGCAAAAAAGGGGGGGGGGGGCGTGAGCCCGAAGGGGATCGTAGCACTGAAGCCAATATGTACTATCAATCTGGAATAGTTCGCAGCATCAACGATTGGAACTTAGATACGGACGCTCAAAGATTTTCTTTGGTGGCATCAGCTCATAGAAAATAGATACGAAGTTATGTAAGAATACATACTCAAAAAGACTCGTCAATCGCCAAAGTTGTAGAATATGGACTGTTCCTAACAATGACACCAATCTATTGAAGTACCAATATCCCGGTTCTTCAACCATGTGACGGTTCCGGTTTCTTCAGCACCTGTTCAGTTCTGGTTTTTCAGTTTCACCTGTTCAAACCCGGTTATTTTAGTTTTTTTTAGCATTTCTTCAGTATTGGCTTTTTTCCAGTTTTTGTTAGCACCTGTTCAACACCGAATAAACTGAATGTCAGGCTTTTTCTACAGCATATTAGTACCGTTTTTGTCCCTTCACCTAATACTCCAATCAACGGGGAGATTTTACCTTGCAAAAATTGGGGACTTCTCAAATTTTTGATATGTTATAAAGACAGGTGGGGTAAGTTAAAATCCAAGTTTGCGTCACTTTCCCCCCTGTGCTCCCGCCGCTATCTTGAAAAAACCATCTCAAATCGGCTCTTTTATCAGTTTGCGGTCTATAACTCCATCCCAGTCCATTTGAGCACGAAATATGCGAAATATGAGACAATCTTGTAGAGCACAGAATTTCCTATAAATTTCGTCTGAAAAGTTTTACTCTACAATCAAAATTGGCAGAGTTATAGCGCAAAGAATATGCTAAAAATTCCAAAAATCATTACTAACAAATTTCAAAACATGGAGAACTCTATACTAAAATGCAGAGGAGGCTATGTGGTGTAGCTCCGAGGTGATTTCAAATTGCAAAGTGTGCTGGAGAATTTTTTTTTTTGTTTCTTATGTTTTTTGGGGTGCTGAGCTCGAATCCGGAGCTTCCCACCAAAATTTCGTTGCGGTACCGCGAAAAAACCCAAAATTTTCGGAGTTTTCCCGTTTTTTATACCCTTCGCTTATTAAGCGAAAAGGGTATATTAACTTTGTCATGAAGTTTGTAACGCATTGAAGGAGGCATCTCCGACCATATAATAAGTATACATATATGATCAGCATAACATGGGGAGTCGATTGGGCGATGTCCGTCTGTCTGTCTGTCCGTCTGTCCGTCTGTCCGTCTGTTGCTACGCGTTTTACTCGGCCAATTTAAAAGCTATGGAGCTAAAATTTTGTACACATGCTTCTTTTTGTTGCAGGCAGTTTGTATGTTTGAATCGCTAAAATCCGACAAGGGGGTCGTGGGGCTGCCATACAAACCTACCCCCAAAATTAGGTTCTTCTTAGAAAAACTTTTTTATTTATGCACCAATTTCAATAAAATTTCGCACAAATGTGTTTTCATTGCTGATACATAACATATGTAAAAATCGATCAAATCGAACAATGGGGTCGTGGGGCTGCCACACAAACTTAGTCCCCCGAATTAGGTTCTTCTAAGAAAAACTTTTTTATTTTCTCATCGATTTCAATCAAGTTTTGCACAAATGTGTTTCTAGTGATATCACAAAAGATATGTAAAAATGGACCAAATCGGACCATGGGGTCATGGGGCTGTCATACAAACCTAGCTCCCCAAATTATAAGTTCTTCTAAGATTTTTGTTATTTATACCCTAATTTCAACCAAACTTCACACAAATCTGATTCTATTCATGACTATTCATGACACAAAACATATGTATGATTAGATGGAGTCGGACCATGTGGTCATGGGGCCACCATACAAACCTAGCTCCCCAAATCAATTTTTTCTAAGAAAAAACATTTTTATTTGCACACCAATTTCAATCAAACCTCATGGAAATGTATTTTTATTGATGTTACAAAACAATGCAAAAATGAATTAAATCGGACCATGGGGTCATGGGGCTGGCATATAAACCAAACCCCCAAATTAGGCTCTTCGAAGAAAAACTTTTTTATTTGTCCACCAATTTCAACCAAATCTTATAATTAATGCCTCAAACATACGTAAAAATTGATGGAAAGGCCATGCGTTCATTGGGTTGCCGTACAACCCCCCCTCCCCCCTTTGGTTAATCTAAGAATCCCACGTCCCCCGCTTCCCCCAATAAATCGTCGCCCCGGCACTTATGTCAAAATTCAAGGAAAAGCATGGAAGCGGGGAGGACTGAACACAAGTCATAGGTACGCCCAAAAAAACTTTTAGCCCAAGGGGAGCGAAGGGTATCCAAATTTCGGCCGCGCCCGAAATTAGCCTCGGTCTCGTTTGTTTATAACTCCGAAAGTGTACATTTTTCCGAAAACCTGTCCATGAAAATATTAGAGAAAACATAGCTGCGGGTCCAACGCGCCATTATTCATTAAAATGTGTTAAGCGGTATTGCTACAATTGATAGTAATTTTTTTGGCGTTTTTTGCAATTTTGACCCTGTTTTGCAACGAAATTTTGGTGGGAACTTACAGATTCAGGTTCTGCACTCCAAAATACACAATGTACAAGATAAATGCAACTTTTACGACCAAAAATGAAAAACCGTTCAATCTCAAAATTTTTTTCATAAAATGGAACTATGTTAAAAATGGCAAATTTAAATTATCCACTGTAATAATACCGCTCAACAGATTTTTAATATTTATGTCTCTTTGGACGCGCAATAATGTGCTCTCTAAAATATTCATGGAGAGTTTTTCGCAGAAATAAATAATTGCAGAATTAGGGGGCGAATAACCGAAAAACAGCAAACATTTTAGGGTTTTTCACGATTTTGACCCTATTCCGCAACGAACTTTTGGTGGGAAGCTCCTGATTCGTGCTCAGCACCCCAAAAACCATAAGAAACAAAAAAATTTTTTATCTCCACCACATTTTGCAATCTGATGTACTAGGTTTATCACGTAGTAACTACACTAATGTGTTATTGGTATACAATGCGTTTTTGTGAATTTGAAATTGGCATGATTTTTGATATTTTCTCCATTTTCTTGGCGCTATAACTCTGTTAATTTCGATTGTAGAGTACAACATCTTAGATTAAATTTGTAGGAAATTCCTCTACAAAATTGTCTTGGCAGATTTTGTGCTCAAATAGACTGTAAAGAAGTTACAGGCCAAAAACTGATGAAAGGGCCGATTTTAGATGGTTTTTTGAAGATAGCGGCGGAGCACAGGGGGGAAAGTGACGCAACCTGGATTTTAACTTACCCCACCTGTCTTTATAACATATCAAAAATTTGAGAAGTCCCCAATTTTTGCATGCTAGCCCCTATTATTTCGTCTCTATTGATTGGAGTATAAGATATGATTCAATTTTCATCTGTTTACAGATTTCATTCCTTTATTCAGAAAGGAACCCCGATTTTCTCAAGGGAAATACTGGACGAGTAGCGGCATAGTAACACTGGCCGTGTTTTTTAATGAGCTAACCTACACTATACGGGGTAATTTTCATACAAACGCTAACCTGTGACTTTATTCAGGTTAGAAATTATATTGCTATTCAGTTTTAATGCGC
This sequence comes from Microchrysa polita, assembly GCA_949715475.1. Classification (NCBI taxonomy): domain Eukaryota; kingdom Metazoa; phylum Arthropoda; class Insecta; order Diptera; family Stratiomyidae; genus Microchrysa; species Microchrysa polita. The sequence continues at coordinate 55,199,557 of OX454417.1, forward strand.
TTTCCAAAACTCGCCTAAATGTATGCAATTCCAATTGTTTACTAGTACGTTTTCCAATGACTAGCTAAAATTAAATTTTAAATTGACAAGTTCTAAGGTATAGTTTACAAGCAACACACAAGTGTGTGCAAAAAAAAAATAGTTTTTGTTTGTAAAATTCATGTTAAAAATGTTGTTCGTCGAATTCTTATTCTAACAAAATTATGATTCATACATAAAAATATGTTTTCATTAAAAAAAATTACATTGGAACTTTTGCGTTTGTAAAGTGAAAACGGGGCTTTAATATTTATGACACGTGACGTGACATTTTTTAAATTTAGCCTGGATGCTACCCTCGATAGTTTTTATACCCTATACCCATAAGATGGTATAGGGTATATTGTTTTTGTTACGCCGATATTATGTAACACCTAAGGAGTAAGGAGCCACCGGAGGTATGGCAAAGTATATATATAAATGATCAGGGTCGGTCCCTGAATGTAATAAGCCATGTCTGTCTCTCTTTCTGTCTGTCTGTCTGTTACCACGATAACTCCCGAAATAATGAAGCTAGCGGTTTGAGATTGTGGTCGAATGTTTGTTTTGCTTGTACGGTATTGAAAATGGGCCAAATCGGACCACGGGTTCCCCTACCTCCCATACAAACTACCCCTCCTTGATATTTTAATTCGGCCATAACTTTCGCTAGAATATCGCTATCGACTTGAAATTTTGATCAATATATAATTCTGACATATACTGGGAGTTGATGGAAAGTGGAGTAGGTCCGACTACCCCTACCCCTACTTCCCCTACAAAGTTATATTCAGCCATATCTTTTGATAGAATGTCACGAAAAACTTCAAATTAGTATCAAATGGTAGCCGTTGGATGCCTTAAAATAACAGGCGCGACAATCCAGCATTGGACTAAGGCCGCAGGATGTGTCAGTGACATCCTATTTCCAAGATCTTATCTGCTTTTGTTGAGGTAATGAGATCAGCATCACGCTCAGCAGTGTTATTTATCCCCATAAATGGGTACTCGTTTAACATCTGAGTGAGATCATAGTCCGTCACAAGCTCGTGAGTTCGAAAAACACCATGGAACACGGTGAGATTCGAACTCATGACCCTGTGCACCGAAGGTGCGCGCACTAACCGCTACACCAGCCAGACTACTCGTTGGATGCCTTGACAAGGTAATAAAGATGTGTCAGGTCCGACCCATCTACCCCTGCCTCCCCCACAAAAAATATGAAATTGAATATTTTGGGTTTTGCGTGCCTTCTAGGTTTGTACATGGGTATAGGGTATACACTCATCGTGCTATTCGCACGATTAGAACTCGGTCTCGTTTTTTGAGCGTCTGGGTCAGCAAACCTGCCCCCGATGATAAAAAAACACGGCCGCTATAGTAATTTAAAATCGCTTATTCGGAATTTGGCGCCAAAACTGAAAACAATTTTTGTTTGGTGCCTGTCCCAGAATGAATCTCCCATTTTCTCGAGAAATAAATACTCGTCGAGTCGTTGCGGCGCGACAGAAAGGTAATTGTGTGTTGCTGATGTCAAATTTGAGGTCGAAAACAAGAAAAAATTTTAGGGTTGCCCGTCCCAGAATTAATCGGGGTGCACGGGCCTATGTAGATTTCACTAGTTAAACTTTAAATTAGATCAGTCCAAAACCTTCTCTATTACAAGCCGGAAACCGGGGAAATCAGTCCACTTTTGCCTTGGTAAACACGTCAAAATGGTGCCAAATGGAATTGTGTCGTCCGGGCTTCGAACACGCGAAACTTGACTAAAACTAAAAATTTCTCGCGTTTTTTCGATTTCACTGTTCTCACAACCTTTTAGTGCCTAACATAATAACTTTTGGTGACGCAAATCGACCGTGAACCAATAGTTGCCTTTAAAGCAGTGTAGATTTGCAAACTTCTCAACCCCAAGATTTCTTGTCATGTGTATGGGTTTTCTGGTTCCTGGCTTTTTGCTTGGTTACACCATTGTATGGAATTACGTAATGATTTTTTTTCAATTTCAGACGATGGCGTAAGATCGATTTTGATATAATTTTAATAAATTTGACCAAATTGCAGATCTTTAGGGGCAGTTTGAATTGAATGGAATTGAAATCGAGCTTAAATTAACCCTAGTTTTCTGAACTTAAGGCATTAAAACTGTTACAAATAACGAATCAAATGATGTAAAAAATAAATGATCGTTAGACTATGCGCCAATTTTTAAAAGAATCGTACGATCACCTCACCTGGGCAGAAGTTGGAGAAAATTGAGATGAAAAAAAAATTGTTTTTGGGTCAAGTCACATAAATTTGACTTTGAAGCCCAGTAAAAACCAAACCCCTTTTCCGATTTTAGTGCCGTTAGTTTTATTTTTTAGGTAAATTTGGCTGTAATAATCATCTTATTTTGCTATTCTAGCTAGTCTAGCTTTTGAGATACTGATGTTTTAGTCGTACAAGAAAATTATTTTTTCAAAAATCTTCAAATGCATGTGGCAGCTAAAGGGTTAAGCTAAGGGGGTATGTTCCGTACAACTTTTTTTGCTGGAAATCACATGAGGAATCACAATCCGGTGCGTTTATGCGGCAGTTTCCGTAGAAAATATACCCATATAGTGCTCAAAACCGGTGGTTTAACCTCCATCGCTGAGCGATGATCCCATGAGTCGTCTCTACGAACACAAACCTAAACTAGAACTGCTTCGAATACCAGCGATGTTGCTAGAAGCTTCACATGTACAACCGGATGTTGAAGGAACTGTTGGAGTACACCCTAAAGAAGTCAAGTGTTTATTAAAAATATTAGCCACTAACAGCTCATCTGAAATCAACGAGTTATTAACATTCAAAACCAAAGGATTACCATTGAAAGAAGACTTGTTCAAAATGCCATTTATAATTTTGCATTCGTCTTTTTAATTGTCTTTTGCAGACTCCAAACGGTTTTTATAACAGCTTTCTCTACGTATATGTATGTACATATATCCTTTTTAGGTTTAGAGCGAAGTTTTTTTACTTTAAGTTTCAATTTACAGTCATGTGGATGCTTATATAACTTTTTACTAAGCTGAATCTTAAATTAAATTTACTATTGATAAAAGTGATCCAAGGTTTCAATTTATCGTTACTATTTTTCAATGAGAGTCAGAGTGCATTTTGAAATATGTTCACACAATGAATTAATAAAAAGCTCATAAGCTCCTGAGTCATCATTTACCGAATAAGAATTACTCCAAGACTAAAAAAACAGCAAAGTATTTAACCTTTTGAAATCAATTCGCATTAGGCCTTTATGTTTGTTTTTTTTATTTATTTACTTTCTGCAAACCTTAATTTACTAAGAGCCCGGTCATCGAGTGGTCGGAAATATCAAAGTTGAAGATAAATTTCTCACATAAGTTAAGACTACTAAAATATTTCTAAAAACTTTCTTCGCCGTCCAGCAATTTTTAAAGAAACAACCAACTCCACCAGTAGTCCAGTACAATTGGTTCAAAATAGCCCCAAACCTAAACATAAAAAAAAGAAATTTTTGATGCCAAATTGTTGAATACACTGCCTAATATACGCAGTAAAAAGTTACACTAATTTGCGCCATGGGTTAAGGGGGGCGGGGTGGCAAAGGGGTAAAAATTCATTTTTTTGCAAATATCTGAAAAACTATGAGTCTGACCTTGAAATCAAGGACAAAACAAACTACATAAAATTACTTTTGTAATGATATGTAACACTCTAGACTAGACATTTTCTCAGAAAATTATACCCTAGACCCAAAAGTATTGTAGTGAATTTACATTTTTTGAGTTTTACATTTCGCACTGTAACTCTTGATAGAATAGACTTACCGTTATAAGGTCTTGTGTATATATTGATAAAAAAAATTATTTGATTTGTACCAAAAATTGGAGTGCTCCAACCATTGATGCTCCCCTCACTCCTCCTAACATTTTTCAAAAAGGCATGCCTGCAGCTTCTTTTTAAATTGAGCCAGCTAGAACAAATCTGGTGGGCTGCCTAGTCTAAGCCCCATTATGCTCCCCACCAAAAATTTTTAACATTCGATCAAAACTAAGGGTACCCCCCAGTACCAAATTTCCCAAATTACTAACAAATTTCACATTTTTTCACTTCTAAATTCTATCTAAAATAGAAAAAAAAACTTATCTCTTAGAATGTCCTTATAACAGTTAACTGTAGTCTTCAGAATGTATATCCAAAAGTTTGTACCAGAGCGTGCCTTACAAGTACGAAAAGTCTGGTTTGAAGGTTGCTATCACAAGTTACTCGAAATATTCGCAAATAGCCTTAGAACTGGTATCACTGACCTTCAGACCCAATTTTTTGATACTTGTAGCCTACGCCTTGGTACAACCTTTTCAACATACATTCACAAGACTACAATTAACTGTTATAATGACGTTCTAAGAGATAAATTTTATTTTTCAATTTTACGTAGAATTTAGAAGTGAAAAAATGTGAAATTTGTTAGAATTTTCGTTCACTTTGAATGAGGGGTACCCTTAGTTTTGATCGGATGGTGATAAGTTTTGGTGGGCAGCATTATGGAGCTCAGACTAGGCACCCCACGAAATTTGATCTGCCTGGCCCGATTTGAAAAGAAGCTATCGGCATGCCTTTTTGAAAAATGTTAGGAGGAGTGAGGGGGGCGTCAATGGTTGGAGCACTTGAATTTTTGGTACGAATCAAATAAATTTTGTTATCAATATATGGACAAGATCTTATAACGGTAGGTCTTTTCTATCAAGAGTTACAGTGCGAAATGTAAAATTCAAAAAATGTAAATTCACTATAAGACTTTTGGGTCTAGGGTATAATTTTCTGAGAAAATATCTAAAGTGTTACATACCATTAAAAAGGTAATTTTATGTAGTTTGTTTTGTCCTTAGGACATTTCAAGCTCAGACTCATAGTTTTTCAGATATTTGCAAAAAACTGAATTGTCACCCCTTTGCCACCCCCTCCCCCCTTAACCCATGGCGCAAATTAGTGTAACTTTTTACTGCTTATATTGAGAAGTATATTCAACAATTTGGCATCAAAAATTCCTTTTTTTTTAAGTTTGGGTTTTGAGCTATCTGTACTAGACTACAGCAGGATATTCATCATTTCTATTAACATAAAAATTTAACCCAGGCAACTGATAATCCTTTACCTCAAAGCAATCCAAATTTCAGAGACAAAAATAACATCTGGGAGACAAGCAAATGAGTTAATAAGAGTGACAATCAATTGAAAGTTTTCTCTTGAGCTTATAACATTCTATACAGAGCTTGTTGTTTGGTGAAAGTTATGTGCTGGACACATCAGTCTACCAAGCATCCCGGATCCGGCGGGACAGCCCCGCATCCAACAATTTGTAAGGAAACAGTCAGGTGATTGTGGGTTGCTGATTCTGAATTTGAGATCAAAACAATAAAAATAACCGAGACCGAGGCTAATTACGGGCGTGGCCGAAGTTCGGATACCCTTCGCACCCCTCGCGCTGAAAGTTTTTTCGGCCATACCTACGACTTTTATATACCCCCCCCCCATTCTTTTCCTTCTGTCTTCACAAAAGTTCCGTGGCGTCGAAAAAAAAAACAATATTTGTGTGGGGTTTGGTTGAAATAAGTGGGCAAATAAAAATATTTACTCAGAAAATGTTATTGGGGTGCCATGCTCACGCATCCCCCCATAGTAAGGTTCCATTTGTTTTAACTTTTTAGTTGCTTCGATAAAGACACATTAATTCAAGGTTTTGTGAAATTGGTTAAAAAATTTTTCTTAGAAGAACCTATTTTGGGGAGTTCAGTTTGTATGGCAGCCCCATGACCCCATGGTCTAATTTGTTCCAATCTTACATATGTTTTGTGTCATCGATAAAAATACATTTGTGTGAATTTTGGTTGAAATTGGTGCACAAATAAAAAAGTTTTTCTTAGAAGAACCTAATTTGGGGGTTGGGTTTGTATGGCAGCCCCATGACACCATTGTGATTTGATCCCTTCTTAAATTGGTTTTGTGTCATCAATAGAAACACATTCGTGTGAAATTGGGTGAAATTGGCGCACAAATAAAAAAGTTTTTCTTAGAAGATTTGGGGGGTTATGACCCCATGGTCCGATTTGATCCATTCTTACATATGTTTTGTTTTATCAATAGAAACACATTTGTCTGAAATTCGGTTGAAAGAATATTGTTCCATAGTCCAGTAGCTACTACTACTAGAGTCGTTTTGGACCACCCCAAAACAAAGTATGTATATTTATTTAGGCCCATCTTGTCGAGATGATGGCTTTACTAGAAAAAGTGATCAGATTTTATCCTTTTGGTGTAATAATTTGAACTCTAAAGAATACTTTCAATTAAACCAAAAGGAGTAATTCTCGATATTTTTGGGATAAAAAAAAACACCATTTTCACAGGAAAAGAACTCATAAATGTGTTTTGTATAACCTCTCTATAGGTGTTGAGATTGCGACATTTAATTTACCTATTTACGCTAAAATATGTATAATAAATTATCGACCTACAGTGGGATCCCGGGGCCCTATGATATATAGACAAACGCCCTATCTACTACACCAACCAGACTAACTGATGAAGTTTGTAATTTATACAACATGTGAAATTGCTCTACCACCAAATTCACTCCGATCGGTGAATACAAAATACCAAAATCAGTTGAAATTAGCACAATGACACTCCACCATAATAACTTACCTCCATTTAGGGTTCTCGTCCGTTTCGGATTCTTTTCTAATAAAACCCATGATGACGGTGTCTTGTTGAAGATGTTTACTCCGAAATAATTTTGCGCTTTCATCTTATCGGATTTTTTGCTGTGTAGTAGGCTGATGCCTAGGGCGGAAGATTTTAAGAAGGCGGCAAATTTATTGCAAATGTTTTGAGGTCAAATAAACAATAGACACCTGCTATATGTTACACAAAAGCTTGTTGTTTGAAGGAATCTTCTGTCTTTTGTCATTTCGACGCAACGCATTCTAAAATGAAGGTTGGAAATATGCCAACAGAAAACATAATTTTTGTTTTAAATTGTTCAGCTAGAAATCAACATAAAATTATTTCTTGGGGTATCTATAAAGACCACAATCCAATGTTACAAACCCAGCCCAGGTTCTACTAAGAAAACATTTTATTTTATGCACCAATTTCAACCAAATTTAACACAAATGTGTTTCTGTTGATGACATAAAACATATGTAACAATAGATGGAATCGGGGTCGTAGGGCATCCATAGGTTCTTATACGAATAATAATAATTTTCTTATGTGTGCACCAATTCCAACCAGATTTCATATAAATGTGTTTCTATTGAAGGCAAAACACATTCATGTTAAGATGAGTAGAGTCGGAGCATGGGACTTTGGTGCGCCTACCACCCATAAATTCCAATCAAACCTTATATCAATGTGTCTTTATCGAAACTAAAAACAAAAATATGTATATTCGTACTATGGGGCCATGGCCCAAAAAAGTCTTGATTTTTTTTTTATTTGTGCAGTTATTCTAACCAAACCTTACACAAATATGTTTTATCGAGGTAACGAAACTTATGCGAAACGGAGGGCCAAGAAGGGTGGTGGGGCACCCGAAATTAGCCTCGTTTTTATTTTAACGCTACTTATTACACACGAGTTCTGATTCGACTTGCCGACCTTTATTAATTTTTTTTATTTCATTTTTGTTACTGTCTTGACTCCTTGTAAGCTTCAATTTTTGGTCTTCTGCAGATAATGATATCCTCTTATCCATATTAAAGCTAATATGGGAAGTCTTTGAAAACTGGGTGACAACAAAACCAGTATTTATGTAATGCCATGTAAACTAATCTTCCTCAGTTGTCCTTGATATTATTTACAGTGAAAAGTTTACGAGAATTATGCACTCTATCATACAATGCTTTATAGGCTCAGCAGCCGCTCAGCCTTACTATCGCCAAGTCTAGACATGAAATTGCTCTCTAAATGCATTGAGTCAAATAAAATTAATTCAGTAAAATACTGAACCAATTTAAAAGCTATGATGGTGAACCTCGAGAAAAGTTTAAGCATTTCTTAAACAAAGTTCATAGTGCCTTCGAGTATAGACTAGCCAGACAAATTTTTTTTCAAACATTCATTAATCACACGCAGCTAAACTCAAATGTATCCACTCGAAATATATACCTACTATCGTGAGCTTGTAAAATTCAATTTTTGCACTTTGCCATAATCGAAAGCCTTTTCATGTCTATAGGTCCTCGTGGAAGCCTTAACCGGTTAACCCCACCCGCCTACTGAACCTTAAAGAAAGGCAAAAGTCAAACCATCGATCCTTTTTGCGTCAAACCAAAACATCCTTGTTCATTTACCCATTTCAACCTACCTGTTCCTTCTGTCCTACAACCAGTGCCAGTCGGCGCGTAACCCCACCTCAAGAAAAGCCTACCTACGGCTGGCATCATGTCAAACGAGAGCAACTTATCGGTATTGATATAATGAAGTTTGAGCATAATTTGTTGAGGTCGCTGGGCGAATAAAAATGCGGCACACTGTGGATATGGCAGGATGGAGTGATAAAGCATGTTATGTGTAGACATGAATTTCACTTAGATCCTTCTTAGGACAGTTACCTGTCGGTATTAATTCAAACTGACTGCGACTATACGGAAGAATGTATACGAAAGGCTGGAGTGGTTTTAGGAATTTACATGCTATGCCTATACATTTAGTATGGAGATTAACGAGATGTGAATGGAGATTTAAAACTGTCTATACGGCGAAGTTTATTTACAACATGCTCTTATTCATGAAAAAATATGCATTAAACGGAAAACTACTAATTTAGAAAATGCTCGCAGATTTGTTGGTTTTTTCATGCGCACAGCAAAAAATCAGGCGGTGTGAACCAAAATTTATCCAAAAAGGTTTAATTTTTTTATACCTATGGAGTTAAATACATTTATTTCACTCCGTCCCGAGTATAACATTTTCCTTTTATCCATTAGGATAAAACACTCAAAATAAAATTCATTTGGATAAATAATAACTTTTATTCGAAATTATATCAGTTTTTGTTTATATGGTGCTAAAATTTACTTAAAATGGAGTTAATTCCGCAAGTAATATATGGTGCAAATTACGAACGTCATCCCGTATAGTCTGTGTGGTGTAGTAGGTAGGGCGTTAGACTTCAAATCATAGGATCGCTGGATCGAATCCCACTGTAGGCAGGTAGTTTATTATGCATTTTTAGAGCGTAAAGATGTAAATGAAATGTCGCCAACACCTATAGAGTGGTAAATGCTAGTTATACAAAACTCATTTATGAGTTAAATGTTCTGTGAAACTTGTGTTTTATTTTTATCCCAAAAATATCGAGTATTACTCCTTTTGGTGTAATTGGAAGTACACTTTTGTGTTCATCCATTTGGATAAAAAAATATTTTATCCAAACGGAGGGACCCTATTCGACAATTTTCGGAGTTAAATTCACACCGGATTTTTTGCTGTGTGTGTGAATTAGCTGTTTCCCCTTGCAAACGAGCATAAAATAAAAATTGGTTGCATTCATAAATAAATCATTAATAGGGAAGAAGTTTGCATCTGAACTTTTTTATTTTTAACTGGTATCCAATTGGTTAGGCTTACACAAACACTATACCTACTTTGGGCCCAATTTTTTTTTAATACTTTATTGAAACTTAAAAACGATTTAAAGAGATCTACAGCTTTTACCTCAACAAAGGCTTTCGAATTTAAGGATTATAAAAATTCAGCATCTTTCAAATATTTTCATGATTTCAACTTCACTTCCTTTTTGATTGCAATCGAATCAATCTAACCAAACCGATGCAATTGTATTACATGACCATCGAGTTTCAAAATCCTACTTTATGACGAGTCTCCTCACTAAATCTCACATTTCGACAAACCTCTTGTTTCAAATTTCAAATTCGAACAGAAAAAAACAAAACGGAACAACTTAAAATTCTTAGGAAAAGTTCAGCATACAGTCCTTTTGGACATACAAAACCAACAACGAGTAGTTGTCCGGATAAAGGACACGGCTCAGTGAAATCAATTTTATAAATAAATCAAAATCGATTTCAAAAGTCAAGTCGTTTGAGAGAAATTTGCTTGCAAGATGAACCGAAGGCAAGAGGTTTCACTTGACGGCTTTCACCGTTATCGTCGCTGTCGTTGTCGCTCACTTAAATTTCCAAACAAAGAAAATCCTTAAACGCATGCAGACGAGCGAAAGAATAGCGAGAAGACGAACGGATATGGAATAAGTGGTACTATGGAAGTTGGTTGCAGAGGAAACTTCAATATGACTATAGTAGTGCGGAATGGCTGCAATGCCGTGGAAATTCCACTATATGGGCACTTTTTGCTTGAATGGCACTGCCATGGTACATGGGTATTATCCTGGGCCGATGACTTGGTAATCGGTTATAATAGAAAAGTGTTTGACCAACGCTTTGCACCATTTCTGCTGTGAACTGCAAAATTGATATCCGGTCGGATGGATGAGTGGGAGCATAAATGAACGTTGAATTTGACAATCCTTTTGCACTATCTTTGGATTGATTATTTTGTAATAGGTACATTAACCCTTTATATTCCGATAATTAGACTAAAGGATCAAAAGAAAAAATTAGGTGAAAATTAACATTTGGGCCAACTGAGATGAGAGTTAATATCTCGCTTATTATCCTTTATTGTGGAGGAATTGAGGCCCAACCGCATATTTTCAAGTATTCCGATTTATTTTCTTGTAATTCTCTGACGATATGGAATGGTTCCATTTCTAGAAGAATTATCGGATCACTTTGAATGATCTGGGCAACTTAATTTCTCATTAAAGGACCTTTACATACAAATATTTGGCCAAAATAGTTATACCTTCACAATAATTGGTAGTAGTAACGGTACGGAAAGGAAAGGAGTCAGCGGATGAGCATGTCTGCAAATGTGTTTTATGCTTCGTTGTCTTTCTTGCATTTTCCGCCAAGAAATCTAAACTGCAATGATCGGAGTGGGGCCGGTGGGCGCATGGGTGGAGGTTGTCACTCGCACGGTATTACGAAGTGTAGAAAATTTCAAGAAGATACAACGAAAACCACCGAAGATATAAAAGTCGCATTTTTTCGAGAATCTTGTTCTCGTTGTTTTTTTTTTGTTCATTGACAAGGGTACAGCCTCGTAGAGAGCATTTCGGGATTTGCTCTGTTTTTCCATGGATAGAGTCTATCCTGAGGCTATCATTTGCTCCGATCCGTGCAGTAGAAAAAGAGATACGAAAAACATGAAATTGTATAGAGTTGCTCGCTTAAGTCTTTTCATATGTTTCAAATGAGTCATTATGCAAAAGTCGGGGATAGCCCCCAAAAAATGCCTAGAAAAGAATCGTATTGTTTTGTGATTTGGCAGGATTGTTGAGAAGAATCCCTTCTATATGTCCTCCAAAGTTTTTAATAATAGATCGTCTGGAAGAGTAGGGCAGGGCATATGGAGAATGTACAGATCAATATAATATTAGATAAGTTCATCTCAATTATCCTAAAGCTTCCACCAAACCAGCGCGGTAGCAGTACCCGATACGCACCCCACGAATTGACAAGCTCGTCGTGGTGTACGGCGCGGCGGAAACAATTTCATACATTCTGACACGTATCGCTACCGCACTGCGCTGGTTTGGTGGAGGCTCGAATATAGCGCTGGGGCACCAAACCTGTTTGGTTTTGTTCAAACCAGAGTTACATGGTTAAGGCATTTGGATAATCGTTTTTTCAAGGAACTCGAATAAGTAAATTTTACCAAAATTTGGCATGTAGGTTTATTCTTGTAGGTATCACTCGATTTGATCCTGGGACAAGATCAGGTGGCAACGATACGTAGAACAGCATTCTGGCATGACTGGATCTTATTCCAGTTTGTGTTACATACTGTTTGTGACCACACCGGTGCTGTATAGCTAGGGATTGCTCTACCTATCGTTTTGTAAGAGAACCAGCATGATTTCTTTGTCCTTGACCCAGGAGCTGCCGGCCAGCGCCTTTAGGACCTTGTTAATACTGCGTAGTCGACACGTCCTCGACATGATTTGTCGACTTCATCAGGGAGTCTAAATAGACACCAAGGATCATGGGAATAGTAACAGTAGGAACAATGTCGTCATGATGCTTTCCAGTGCGGATCGGAAGCTCCTTCGAAAAATCCTGCGTCCAGGTGGTGAGAAATGTTGCAGTTTATTTAAGCGGCGGTATGACAAGGTTGCGGATAATGAAAAACTCCACCAACTTTTCAATCTAGTCAGTCGGGCAGACATACCTACAGACATACATGACATGGACCAATGTAGGAGATAGTAAGCTATCTTGTGGAACACCCTGCTTAATTTTCCAATGCTTTGAAGAACTGCCTCGAAACTCTGTGTAGAATTGCCTCCCAGCTAGATGGTTGGCAATCCATCTTACCTCTTGTGGTGGAATATGCATGTTCAGGAAATTGGTTAACAGCGCAGAATGAATGACCTTGACAGCCTCCGACAGGTTAAGGGCCACTAGGATGCTTCCGTCACAGGCATGGGCGTAGCCAGGACTTCGGTCAGGGGAGGGGGCAAGCCCGAAATTTTTTCGGAATTGTCGGACACGAAAATATTGTTAGGCAAATTTTAGAATAGTCTGGCTGGTGTAGTGGTTACTGCGCGCACCTCCGGTGCACAGAGTCATGGGCTCGACACTCACCGTGAACGAATTTAGTTTAAGGTGTTTTTCGAACTCACGACCCATGTGACGGATTATGATCTCACTCGGATGCTAAACAAGTACCAATTTATTGGGATAAATAACATTGCTGAGCGTGCTGGTGATCTCAACACCTCAACAAAAAAGTAGCTAAGATCTTGGAAATGGGATGTCACTTACACATCTGTGACCTTGGGTTGTCACGCCAGGACAATCGAGATTGATTTTCTACACTATTTAACGAAAAATGACCCTATGCGCGTGTTTAGACATTCACAAATGATTCTGATTACATTCAACTTTCTGCTTTTTAGACCGTATAGTTCGTCTATATTCCTTGCTATTTTCGGAAATGTGAGATTCGTTCTTTACAAGGTTCCTAACTGGGCAAAGCTGCATACAATTTCTCACTAAAATCCCTTTCAGATGGAATGTTGATAAATTCCACTACCTTCCCGGGGCGACTTCATTTCACAGTTAAAATGGTATTCTGCAGCTCAGAAACCATGCAATGAAAATATGGGATCCCCGCAAAAGAAAAAAGAGTGGCCACTTGCTGCTGTCCATTTGTCCGTGCCACCTGGCTGGAAACTATCACGGTCAAGCATTCTCCGGCAGTATACTATAGGGATGTCAAAAACCGGCCCATAACCCGGTTTTCGGTTTTTTCGGTTTTTTGCAAAGCCGGTTAGACCGTCCGGTTTTAACCGGGCTCAAAGTAACGGTTTTCGGTTAACCGGTTTTTCATTGAATTGCTTAGAATTTCAGCAAAATAATGCATATACACTCGTTAAGCTGATGTTCGTATAGAAATATGACTGTGTAATGGAGCCCTAAAAGAGAAACATGTTGAACAAAAAAGATAATCAAATAAAATTGTCAGAAGTATTCATAATGTTTCAAAAAAAGTCAACTGAGTTTCATTGCTAGACAATGTATATAGTACAGTCAAAATATCCCATTTCAGGCCTCCAAATAGAAAAAAAATAGAGCAAGGCTATTTTTTGTGGTTTTTGAATTAGCGAGCTCCGAGGAATCTTAAACTCATTTTGCTAAAAAAAAATTTCGATTGGAAAGGTCCCAAAAAGGACAAAAAAGGATACTCTTTAAGCCTTGGCCGGAGATCAGCATGTGGGGTATCAAATCAAAGGGGGCGTCGAGTACATTACATATCCGGTGTTTGTTTCCTGTTTCAAGGACCCTCAACGGAATAAATCGAGATTAAATCGAAAATTATTGTGTTTTCCGTGTATCTTTCCAAAGCCATAACTACGAGAATAATCCAAGTTGTCACTACGTTTCTCACTTTTCCGAATCTATGATAAGTTAAGATTCTACCATTAAAAAACGTGAGCATGCGGGGTGTCATGTCAAACAGGACGTCGATTGCATTGCTTATCCGGTTGTTGTTTCCTGTTTCAAGGACACTAAATGGAAAAATTCGGGCTAAAACGAAAAATTACGGCTTTGGAAAGATACATATATGAGAAACATGAAAATTTTCCATTGGATCCCAATTTTCTCCTGTGAGGGTCCTTGAAACAAGTAATAAACGCCAGATATGGAATGTACTTGACGTCCTCTTTGATATGACACCCCGCATGCCCACGTTTGATCAAGGTTTGTAATTAGTGTCCTTTTTGAGAGCTTTCCGATAATTTTTTTTCTTAGCAAATTTAATCATTAGCTATTATAGATTCGGAAAAGTGAGAAACGTAGTGACAATTTGAATTACTCTCGTAATTAGGGCTTCCGAAAGATACACGGGAAACACAATAATTCTCCATTTGATCTCGATTTATTCCGTTGAGGGTTCTTGAAACATGGAACAAACACCGCATATGTAATGTACCTGACGTCCCCTTTGATTTGATACCCCACATGCCGACCTCCGGTCAAGTAGTATCCTTTTTTGTCCTTTTTGGGACCTTTCCGATCAAATTTTTTTTAGCAAAATGAGTTTTAGATTCCTGGGAGCCCACTGATTAAAAAACCACAAGAATTAACCTTACTCTATTTTTTTCTATTTGAAATGCTAATATGACCACTAAGATGATGTAGATGTTGAAGTCTTTGTGGACACGACGGATGTTGAGGTGGACGCGGACGTCCTAGCAACTGCCGTCTTCCTATAACAATGAACTCTAAATGCACTGATCTGATACACATATACATACATTCACGACGCACAAAAGATACACGTGTGATACGCAACGTAAACAATATCTGCCTTGGAAAGGAAAAATGCAAGGAGCGGAAGTTTGACGAAGCGATGGTTCTTGTAATAATAGCACTAAGGAGAGTGTTCGGAAATACGAAATTTTTCATAGAAGACAAGCAATAGAATTACATACTGACAAATCAAGAAAATATAAAAAATTTATGAATTTGGAAAGTTTTTTTCGGTTTTAACCGGATGGGCATACAACCGTCCGGGTTAAAACCGGGAGGATGAAAAAACCGAAAAAAACCGGTTAACCGTTTTGAAAGTACCGGTTTTCGGACTAACCGTCCGGTTTTTGACATCCCTAGTATACTATAGTTTTCCAGACTACAGTTTAGCAGCAGAAAAGTTTACGTAGTGCCTGGAGTCAAACTCGCATTTTTACGCCTTCAGGTGTATAGGGCAGTGATTTTTTTACTACATTGGTAAGGATTTTTTTTTCCAAAATCATCGGCCAGGGGGGGAAACCGCCCCTCCCTGCCTCCCCCTTGCTACGCCCATGGTCACAGGGCTTTTTCTGGTTGAGGCCATTGAGTATGTGATGGGTGATCAGATCCAGAGCTGTTGTGGTACTATGCACCTTCCTGAAACCATGCTGGTGAGAAGCTAGCTCAGCATGTGATATATGAAATGAGTGCTTCGAGCTTCTTTGCAACGGGTGATTGTATTGTGATTCAAACGTAGGATATGGCTAATTTCGCGCTTTTACCGGGCTTTAGAAGGGAAATTCAGGGATGACAAGCGTGGATATCGACAAGTTGAAAGCCATCGTTAGATATTTGATGGCCGAAAGATCTAGATGTTTCAGCAAGACCATTGGAGACTTTGGAGTTTATAGGGCCCCGGATTGCTGCTGAAATTTGGTCCGCTGTATAGATGGGGACGATGTCAACCAGTTAGGGTCTTAGCGGATTCCACTTATCAAACTGGCGCTCGCTATAGTCATGTCAGGTGAACTATGGCAGGCGCCAGCGACGCGTGTAGACGAAATTCCATTGAGTGCGGAGAAATATAAGTTCGATATTGGTATTGCCGGATTTAACGGCAATAGTTTGCATTTCCGCCATGCCCTCATAGGTCTAATGCACTGTGTTGCACGTTTCTGTGAATTAGGAAAGCAAGCCCTCCTCCTGGATTAGGACCCTGCCCGCGGACTCTATTGCGCCTTAATAGTATATAATCGCCGCAGATGTCGATGGCTGTTGTCGGTTGGAGCTTTGTCTCCTGAATTTCCGCTATCAGAATTCTGCGCGTACGCATGAAACGGACGATCTCACCGATCTTCTGACTCTATTGTAGTTAAACTGCAATGTGATGAGTGGGGTGTAAACTGCAGCAGGGGGTGCAGTTGTTTAACTGTCTGTCCTATTGTTAGCCACGTGTGGCGGAGGTGGAGTACTGGCCCGAGTTAGCTTGTGAGCTAGGGCATAGGGTGGCTGGGACCGACCCGCATTCAGACACACTGGAGCAACAAAAGGCAACTCGTCATGCTGCCCCATTTTTTTTCGAGCCTGAGCAGTAAAAATGACAGCATGCCCTGCAGCAGGTACACGTCAAAGACTTATGTGAAGTTGGCCGGGTAAATCTTCCAATCACGTCGAAACGTTTGTGCCGGATGCGGAAACGTTTGTGCCGGATTGTGCCACCTTAATTTTCGTTTGTGCCTCGTAATTATTTAATTATAGCATGTTGAAATTCAGAGTGTGAAGTTAGCCTGTAAGTGTAAAAATTTGCTCGGATGGGAATAAATTTGGTATCAATCGAAAGGAAATCGTTTGTGCCATTATTTGTGCGTTTGTGCCGTCTTAAAACGCAAGGACTCACGAGAAATAAAGGAAAAACCGACTGGTTTATGTCTTGAGTAAGAGTTCAATGTTGTACACAAACCCATTTTGAACTTAGTCTGCAGAATGTGAAGTTAGCCTGTAATTTTCTGGGATAAGAATAAATTTGGTATCAATCGAAAGGAAATCGTTTGTGCCATCATTCCTGCGTTTGTGCCGCCTTAAAACGCAAGGACTCACGAGAAATAAAGGAAAAACCGTACACAAGCCCATTGTGAACAGAGTGTGAAGTTAGCCTGTAATTGTAAAAATTTGCTCGGATGGGAATAAATTTGGTATCAATCGAAAGGAAATCGTTTGTGCCATCATTCCTGCGTTTGTGCCGCCTTAAAACGCAAGGACTCACGAGAAATAAATGAAAAACCGTACACAAGCCCATTGTGAACTATGTCTGCAAAATAAAATGTGAAGTTAGCCTGTAATTTGCTGGGATGGGAATAAATTTGGTACCAATCGAAAGGAAATCGTTTTTGCCATGATTTGTGCGTTTGTGCCGCCTTAAAACGCAAGGACTCCGGAGAAATAAAGGAAAAACCGACTGGTTTATGTCTCGAATAAGAGTGTACACAAACCCATTGTGAACTTTATCTCACGTGCCGTTAAGCTCCATCCAGACTGGTTGTTGTCATTGCATCCAAACTGGCCGCCAATTGGTTGTCCGTCCATTTTTGATATTCAATACGGCAAAAGTGACAATTTTGCTGCAATTTTGCAAACTTTTGTTTTGTTTTGTGAAAAATTTAATAATTGTTTAATGGCCCAGTAATAATTCAAACGCGCAGATTCCGATTTTGATAATTAAATTTAAATAATCTACAAAATTAAAGTTTTAGTATGTCATTTTCAGCCTTCATTTGGTTGCTAGTGTAGCTGTAGATGCTAAGTTTAGATGAAATGTCAAATGTCAATCTGACGTCCACATTGTGTCATTACCGAGATCAATGCGTTGTTTTTTTTCAAGTGGCACATCTACATTTGCGAAAAATATAATGAAATGGAATTATTTTAATAACTAAAAGAACAATTGAAATGAGGAAACACAACTTTTATTTGGTCCGGCTTTAGACCTGGTCGTTCGACGGCAGATCAGCTTTTTACAGTGAAGCTTTTACTGCAGAAGTGCTGGGAATACAACATCGACGTATACCAAATATTTGTCGACTTCAAGCAGGCATACGACAGTATCGATCGAAGCGTACTGTACAACATTTTGCTGCATTTTGGAATACCGGCTAAGCTAGTACGACTCATAAGGATGACGATGACTAATACCGTCTCGCAGGTCAGAGTTCAGAACAGACTCACTGACCTATTTGAAACTCGTACTGGACTCAAGCAAGGCGACGGGCTGGCGCCGACGCTCTTCAACCTAGCTCTGGAGTATGTGATTCGAGCCATGAATTTGGACAGCAGCGGAACGCTACTCATTAAATCGACTCAACTAGTATCCTACGCCGACGACATCAACATCATGTCTCGAAGATTGAGTGATGCAGAAAGCCTTCTGCATAATCTCAATAACGCCGCCAAAGAAGTTGGGCTACATATCAACTAATCTGAAACCAAGGTCATGATGCAATCAAAAACTAGAACGCCAGTAAATTCAAGCATCACAGTGGGGGACCTCAATATAGGGTATGTAAACAACTTCACTTACCTGGGTTGCAATTTGTCAAAGGACGCCAAGGAAACAGATGAGATAAAGCGACGGATACAACTAGCTAATAAGTGTTACTTTGCGGTCCTAATTATAATATCCCCAGCGTATTGTTATTAGTCCAGTCAAAATATCCCAATTCAGCCCTCCAAATAGAGTAAATGTAATTTTCGTTGATTTTAAACCAGTGGGCTCCCAGGAAACTAAAACTCATTTTGCTAAAAAAAAATGGTCCCAAAAAGGACAAAAAAATATTCTTTAATCATTGAGCGGAGGCCGGCATGCGGGGCAATGGGAAATTACGGCTTTGAAAAGATACTAATACGGAAAACACATTTTCATTTAAGCCCAATTTTCTCGTTTGAGGGTGAAACAAGTAACAAAGCCCGGATATGGAATGTACTCGACGTCCTCTTTGATATGACACCCCGCATGCCCACGTTCGATCAAGGTGTGTAATTAGTGCCCATGTCCTTTTTCATAGCTTTCGGACCAACTTTTTTTAGCAAATTTATTCGTAGAATATCCTCAGTTATTATAGATTCTGAAAAGTGAGAAAAGTAGTGACAACTTGAATTTATTTTCGTATTTATGGCTTTGGAAAGCTATACGGAAAACAAGATAATTTTCCATTTAAGCTCGATTTATTCTGTTGAGGGTCCTTGAAACAGGAAACAAACACCGGATGTGTAATGTACACGGCGTCCTTTGATATGATACCCCGCATGCCGACTTCCGCTCAATGATTAAAGAGTATCCTTTTTTGTCCATTGTAGGACTTTCCGATCAAATTTTTTTTACAAAATGAGTTTTAGATTCCTGGGAGCCCGCTGATTCAAAAACAACAAAAATTAGCCTTATTCATTTTTTTCTATTTGAAATGCTAATATGATTGTTGGACTATTATATTTTAAATTCAGCCTTCAGCATAGGTAATTCATATGAACAAATTATAAAAAACACCCGTTCTTCACCCATCAAATTTCTTAACATGCGCTTATAATATACACAAACAAACAACATCCTAACAACGCAACGCATTTACAAACTGCGCACACACAAAAAATCTGCCGTTTAACAATCTTTGCACTTACCAACAAGTGCAATGCAATGTTCAATATTACTTTACAACAATATGCCTCCAGAATCTACCAATTCATAGTCTGTATCAGAATTCCAGTCCGCTTCACATGTCCGGTTCCACAGACCCGCGAGTCCGGTTCCGCAAGAACCGAAAATCGGGTCCATCAGAACCGAATAACGATTCTGTGGAACCGGACTCGGTTCTCTTGGAACCGGTGCTCGTTTCTATTTGGAACCGGTGCTCGGTTCTATTTGGAACCGGTCGGGGCGGTTCTCGTTAGGAACCGGGTACCCGGGTCCGGGTCCACGGTTCCGTGCAACACTAATCTACACTAGCAACCAAATGAAGGCTGAAAATGACATACTAAAACTTTAATTTTGTAGATTATTTAAATTTAATTATCAAAATCGGAATCTGCGCGTTTGAATTATTACTCGGCCATTTAACAATTATTAAATTTTTCACAAAACAAAACAAAAGTTTGCAAAATTGCAGCAAAATTGTCACTTTTGCCGTATTGAATATCAAAAATGGACGGACAACCAATTGGCGGCCAGTTTGGATGCAATGACAACAACCAGTCTGGATGGAGCTTAACGGCACGTGAGATAAAGCTCTTATTCGAGACATAAACCAGTCGGTTTTTCCTTTATTTCTCCGGAGTCCTTGCGTTTTAAGGCGGCACAAACGCACAAATCATGGCACAAACGATTTCCTTTCGATTGGTACCAAATTTATTCCCATCCCAGCAAATTACAGGCTAACTTCACATTTTATTTTGCAGACATAGTTCACAATGGGCTTGTGTACGGTTTTTCATTTATTTCTCGTGAGTCCTTGCGTTTTAAGGCGGCACAAACGCAGGAATGATGGCACAAACGATTTCCTTTCGATTGATACCAAATTTATTCCCATCCGAGCAAATTTTTACAATTACATGCTAACTTCACACTCTGTTCACAATGGGCTTGTGTACGGTTTTTCCTTTATTTCTCGTGAGTCCTTGCGTTTTAAGACGGCACAAACGCACAGATAATGGCACAAACGATTTCCTTTCGATTGATACCAAATTTTTACACTTACAGGCTAACTTCACACTCTGAATTTCAACATGCTATAATTAAATAATTAGCGAGGCACAAACGAAAATTAAGGTGGCACAATCCGGCACAAACGTTTCCGCATCCGGCACAAACGTTTCGACGTGATTGGAAGATTTACCCGGCCAACTTCACATAAGTACGTCAAAGACCTGGCATTCCCGAAGGTGCGTCGGTTGCATACGCAGCAAATGTAAATTTCGGCACCTGGGCTGGTTTCGATGCCGGCGCGTATCAAGTTGACGAAAACAAAACACATAGAAAACATCCACAGACGTACACAACCCTCCAGCATCGAACCATCATGTCATTTGCCCAGGAGGGATTTCTTGGCAATTTGCCGTTTCTATGGGGAAACGGGTGACCCTCGGAGCTGATGGCATTTGGGTAGACATGCTGAAATATAAAAAAAAGCTTGCCATCCAAGATATCTCGAAAACAGGATGGATAGTTACTTGTCTCAAACATCCTACAGAGTGATAACTATACTGTCACCTGTCGCAAAGACGCTGGAGGCCCTTATCCACCCCACTTTTGTATCTCATGCGAAGCAAGAACCTCATCAGCATGGCTTCAGGAAAATGCTTAATAGGTATGACCACTACCCTAGACGCGATCACTACACACGTCAGAGATGGGCTAAATCAACGCACCCCATGCTATAGAACCATCTTGGTGGCAATTGACCTATCAAACGCGTTTGGTAAGGTCAATCACTCTATGCTTTTGGCAAACCTCCTGAATATGCATATTCCTGCACAAGAGATTCGTTGGATTGCCAACTATCTAGCTGGTAGGCAATCCTTCACTGAGTTTCGGGGTAGATGTTCTAAGCTTAGCAAAATGAAACAGGATGTTCCACATGGTATGGGGTACCGGCCGGTAGCACCTGAAGCAAGGATAAAGAATCTATACTAGCCACTTATAAAGCAATGGGTCGAGCAGCGGCTGATGTTTATAGTTTATGTTTATATAACACAAACTGGAATAAAACCCAAGTTTGCCAAAATGCTGCTCTACGCACAGCCACAGGGTGCCTTCTGATGTCTGCTCAGGATCACTTACATCAGCAGTCACATTTGATGCCAATAGGTGACCACAATCGACTACTTTCAGAACAGTATCTTGTTGGATGCTATCCAGAGGGTCATCCCAATCGTGATTTCACGGATCGAATTCATCCACCACGTCACAAAATGTGGCCTACGAAACCTTGAGAGAGAAGTCCAGGGATACAAACGGGATCCTTTCGATGAAGAATCATATCGAGCCGCCGCCGCGCCATTGCAATAATTAACACGGACGAAGTGAGTCGGTCTATTGCGAGTCTAGGTACGAATATAGTCCTGTCAGCGCTCCCACCACCAATTTCGGCTGAGAAGATTAGGCTCCCGAGAGCCACCAGAGTGACGTTAGCCCAACTTCGGTCAGGCTCTATAGGCTCTTCAGGCTCACGTTCTTATTCGACCCACAAAATATATACCCTAATTTCGCTGGTACGCCTCATGATGTGGGTAATTTGTTTCAATGCCCAGCTACACCCACTGATCTTACCCCTCCTTTACTATGGGAAAACTCCAGCCCTGTTCCTGTCCCAGAGTGACGTTAGCCCAACTTCGGTCAGGCTCTTCAGGCTCACGTCCTTATTCGACCCGAGCATACAAAATATATACCCTAATTTCGCTGGTACGCCTCATGATGTCGGTAATTTGTTTCAATGCCCAGCTGCACCCACTGATCTTAGCCCTCCTTTACTATGGGAAAACTCCAGCCCTGTTCCTGTCCCTGGAGAGTTACGATGTTTTATTGGGTTGATAAAGCCATAATGGGTAGCATTTTTTTTATTTTTTGTTTATCCTAAAATATGTTTTATGCCTTTAAGAATGAATTTATCCAGAAAATGTTTTTTTTTAATACGACTTATGACGCTTATGCACCAAGTGATTCAATAGTCATAAATACTTGAAAGGGAATGTTAAAATTAAGCCCTGTAGGCTCTTTCTATCTTCCTCAGTAAAATTATTACAAAACATTTCTTAAAGACTTTAAGGGAAAAAGAAACGGCAAACGTGGATTTAGCAAATTCCTACCTTCTTAACCAGCTTCTTGATATCTTCTATACAATATCAGAAAATCTCATGAAAGTTATCTGCTTGCTTTCACTATGGCCTTCATCCGAACTCATTACAATCTTTTCAGACGTTCCTAGTCCGTGCCTTTTCAACACATACTATACAGGTTCCCGGCTTTTAGTTTGTATTCAAACATTCGCCTCTGCAGAACGAACAACTTAATTATGTCATAAAGATTATAGACGAATCCTTGTCCGTAGAACTTTGTTGTTCTAGCTGTTATGCTGAAACGTAAAAGAAGCTTACAGGTTTCTTATGTTTATCGGCTCTTGAACATCCAAATAAAATCGCAGACACATACAGGACGTTCACTTTTCGATTCGACTTGATCCTTTCTGCTTCGAAAAAGAGTGTCGACATCCGCTGAATACTAATTTGTAAATGTTTGCAAGATGTATAGTGACGGTATAATCAAATCCCTGTAATGAGTGAGAATTATCTAGAGAATATTGATTTCCCCATTTACGTACAAAGAATATTCAAACAGTGCGAGTGAATATGAAAGTCAGTACATTGAGGTGTGAGAACTATGATAAGCATATCAAGGACGTTCTACTGTTGAGCTATAAGGATAACGATGTAATGGAGTGAAGTCTAGGTATTCTGCTTATAGGTATATACGAGCGTAATAGGCTTAGAGGGAGCGATAGAGTGCGTAATGAGATCCAATACAGTTTGAATATAATTCTATGGAAAAAAGAAGGATAATAAAGGCATGAATGGATTTAGAATCACTTAACACCTCTCATAAAACAAAAGACCTGGTACATACCTTCTGCTGTTGAGAATTGTGTAATTGCAGTGCTGATAATCTGAAAAGACAAAATAACATATTTGTATCACAAACTAATTATGGAAACTCAAAATATTTTGGCAGGGATACACATTAAAAAAAGATTGTAGATTTCTAGCAGATTCTGCGTAAAATGTAAAAGCATTATAAAATTAAACAACAGTGCAAAAACTACACATTCTTTGTGTATCGTAATATTTTTGAGCATTATTACATGTTTTAAAGTAATATTACAACAACTTGAGTGTATGTATACAATTTAAGCACTTTTCCCTCAAATTCTGTGTAAAACTTACGACGAAATATGTAAATTCAACCGATGGAATAAAATTACATATCTTTTGTGTAAAACTAAAATATGTATACATAATGTAATTTTGCTATACATAAATATGAAGATCGTATTTTTACAAAACATTTTGTTGGAAAATATAAGATTACGATGACTTTCGAATTTTACGCCAAAATTACGGAAAATCCTGAGTAACGACGTATTTAAAATCGCAGCAATTATGATGTTCTTTTGAAGTTTACACAAAATAATTGGAAAACATGAATAACTAATATCTAACTAATCCGATACCCGTCTCCTCCTAACTATAATCAGGGCCGGATTTAGCCTCTATCGCGCCCCTGGACAGTAACGATTTTGCCGCCCTCCACTACTAGATAAGCTTGAAGGTGGCAGTTGTCACCTCACAAAGGAATTGTAGGCAAAACGTTAGGGGACGTATGTGAAAAATTGGAAATTTTTTTTTGGTTAGATGAGTTACTTGCTTGGAAAGTTTTGGACTTTCCAAAGGATCCCTATCACCAAAAATATTTTTCGTTTTTTTCTTCAAGTCTGGAGCAATTTTAGAGGCTTGAAAACAGGAGCTGGCAGCCAAGTACTCGCGAATTTATATCATTTAATGTGGCTTCAGGCATAATGTTTAAAGTGAAGCCAAAGATAATTTATACTCCTGCTCTAATTGAACTAATGCTTCAAGCAAAATTTTGCGAAGTCCCAATTTTTTAAGGCGGAATTACATTAAAATTTGAGTTGAGGTTGCGATTAGGTGCGTTGGATTAAGACGAATATGTACATTTAACTAGAATAAATTAAAAAAGTAAATTATTTTCTTAAATTATGTTTGAGTTTTAAAAATCCATCTTTCCCATAATTTTACACCAACGAAAAAATTTAAGAATTTGCCGCCCCTCGAAATTCCGCCGCCGCCGCGGGCAGTAGCCCAGGTTGCCCATTTAGGAAATCCGGCCCTGACTATAATGCCCAGTACTTGAAATTGACGAAAGCTATCTCTCTCTTCATTACCGTAACTCCTAGTGGAGCATGGTGCGTTGATGACTACCGTGTGTAGTCATCAACGTTACAAACACAACTGAATCGGAGTGTGATACGGTTGTCAGCCATACCACTTCCTAGTCGCATCGTTAGTTTATTATTCTACTCATCTTCTTTTGAATAATAAACTTGCGACGAGTCGTGACTAGTTTTTAAATTCGTTTTTCTATGAGTGTCTATTTCACAGAGTGGCGACCGAACGATCACGATAGCTGCAACTCAGCTGTACAATGACGTCATGGATCCGTATTGAATTGTTCGTCGAACACGGGCAAACAACAACAATGTCATAAGAGGCAAAAACAATGCAATGCAATTTCAACTGCGGATTTGACGTTTACGAGTCTACATTGCGGCCTTAATAATTAGACGGCGGTGCTAAAGCTATAGACCGGATTATATTGCTTAAGTTATTTATACAGGGTGTCCCGCATTGGGTGGTCAATACTGTAAGGGTTAATAGCGCAACTTGTTTCAGCAAGAAAATTACCAATACAGTCGGAATTTTTTTTACCGTTACCTTGTTATCGCTCTTTTTGTGAAAGTCATCGAATATCGTGACTTGTCATGCAAAATCATAATTTGCAGCCCCCCTGATAACTTCCCAGTTAGAACAGAATCGACAATTCATCGATAAAGAATCGAACGCCTTCTATTTAGGAATCGATGACTTTCTCGATCAAACTATGGAGACATTTGTATGGGCTTGGCCGTTTTTTCGATACCGAAAGTGAGAACTGGAATCGATCTTATTCCGAAGACTGTCGTTGATGTAGAATCGACCACTACGGACTATGAAGAATTTATGGAGAAACAATGACCGTGGTGAAAAATTATTATTTTTTTGCTTTTTTTTTAATTTTTTAATCTATTTTATACTTATTTTTTTACCTTATTTAAACTTTAACCTTTTTACATTTTGCTTCTACTGGGAATTGAACCGGGCACCTATAGTTTCGTAGTCCTACGTCCTACACCTAAGCTATCTAGGATTACTAATTACGAGAATAAATTAGTTGTTTTATTTTTTGACAATTTCAATTTAATTCAGAGACATTTAGATGAAAGTCATCGATATCTGATCGAAGACATTTCGATTAGATGGTATCTATGACAAATGGATAAAAAGTCATCGTTTTCGGATCGATTACTCTTTGATGACAATGATATCGAAGACAACTGAATGTAGGTCTTCGATTTGGGATCGAAGACATTTCGATTCTGTTGTGTATCGGAGACAATTGGACGTAAATAATCGATATTGGATCGATTCAGTAGGTTATTGGAGACATATCGATGGCAGCTATCGATATATAATCGAGGACTTATCGATTCCGTTGGGTATCGGAGACAATTGTCTAGCTGGGTTAATCCAAGATTTGATTTCAGTTTCAGAAACTACATAAAATTTCACAAAAACTGAAGTTTTTCCAGTTGCCAACATTATCGCCACTTTCAAAATACAGTTACTCGAACTTAATAGAAATTTTAAAATAGATTTTTCATCGAAAATTCAAACAGTAATTTCATGACGGTGCTTTATACGTACAACTGTGCAAAGTTGACAAAAGTTGCTTCGACATGTTGGCTTTCCAACGGTATATCACTTTTCATATTTAAATTGCAGAATTTTAGAGAAACACGCATTGAATGGTAAAAATCAAGGTAATTATTTTCTTATCGGATTATTCAAACTGAAATTTTATTCATTTATTTTTTGTATTTTAGTATCGCAATTTTGAAAATTTGTTAAATAAAAATGGAAATAAAGTTTTAAAAATGAGAAAGAACCAATAAACTAAAAATATTAACTAATGATTAAATGGATCTGTTTGATGAATTGGAATAATGCTGCTGGAATTCGGCTCCTCCATTTTGTATGCAGACTCGACACCTTCGGCTCATGGAAGAAACGGTTCGAAGGATTTCAGGAGAGTTTTCCTTTATGTCGTCACATGCATCGTTAATTCGCTGCAGTAAGTGTTCCCGAGAGGGAATCGGCTTGGAGTAGACAATGTTTTTTAAGTTACCCCATAAATAAAAATCTCGTGGAGTAAGGTCGGGGCTTCTCGCAGGCCACGCAACTGCCCCAAATCTGCCAATCCACTTTCCTGGAAATTCGTTTTCTAAACATTCTTTGATAGGTCTCGCATTTTGCCACCAGATTTCATCACGCTGAGGCATCTGATTGATTAGGGGCAATATTTCGTTTTGTAACAATTCGAGAAAGCTTCTGGAATTTATTCGATGGGGAAGGATCAAAGGGCCAATAAGTTTATCACAAGACCTACCCAAACATTGAAACGAAAGTCATATTGAAATCGAGATTGCCGAGTTTCATGGGGATTGCTTTGAGCCCAGATGTGATTATTCCGTAAACGTGGCTTAATCCGTCCACACTATTTTTGTTTGAAAATCACGGTCTTCCCGGATTTTTTGAAGAAACCAATTGCAAAATGTTATCCTCCTCTGACAGTCGCTCGGTAGTAATTCCTGAACTTGCGTAAGGTGGTATGGTATCACTGTTAGAAATAATGGAGCTAGAATAAAATGATGTGAGAAAGATATGATCGTAAGACTATGCGCCAACTTTTAAAAGAATCGTACAAGCACCTCTCCTTGGCCGCAGTTGGAGAAAATTTAGATGAAAAAATAGAATGTTTTTGGGTGAAATCACACAAATTAAACTTTGAAGCTCTGTAAAATACAAACATCTTATCTAATTTTAGTGTGATTAGTTTTATTTTATAGGTAAATTTGTTGACTGTAATAATCATTTTGTTTCACTATCCTAGCTGGTCTAGCTTTGGAGATATTGAGCTTTAAGTCGTGCAAGAAAATGTTTTTTTTTTTTCAAAAATCTTCAAATGCCCTTGGCAGCTAAAGGGTTAAACTAAGGGGGTATGTTCACTACAACTTTTTTGCTGAAAATCAACTGAGGAATCATAATCCGGTACGGCAGTTTCCGCACACTCTGTATACAAGGTGCAGTATGGTCAAGTCGGTTAAGTGGTCGGTCATTTTTTGGAAGCTATTAATGACGGATTGGACCATGTTTCGAGTCCTCACAGAAATGCCAGATTTTTTTTCTTTTTATTAAGTTAAAAAAAAAATTAAAAGGTCAAACTACATACAAAACACGTGTTTTGTTGAAAAGAAATCTATTTTCTAATGTTCTAATAACGTTATATTCAAACGTAGATTCATTTTAACGACGTTCCACCGTTATCCTGTTACTCTAGAAGCCCAAAAATCCTTTGAAACCGATAACATATAGTGCCCCAAACATCACCTTTCGAACGACACCCATAATGCCCATATTCTGTTTCCTATGGTAGAAATGTAGAATGTATTTTTGGTGCTAATATCCTTTTACGAAAACTCAAAAAACTCAAAAACTTGTCGTGATTTTAAAAGACTTGACCCAACGAATACTGTATTTTGATATCCATATCGTATCATCTATAATGCATTCCCACAGAAAAAAGGACCTTTTGTTTCCAAGGACATTTTTCTCATAATAAGTGCCAACACTAAAATATTAAGGATCGCACCACTTAACTTCCATCCGAGTTTCATCGAAATTGGTCCACAGGGAGAGCCAGGAGAACCAATTGAAGGATGCTTTTTCGTTCTCTTCAATGGCGAATTTACCGCTATTCCCTCTATTCATCAAAATTGTGATCGTCGATTCTTTGTCAGGGCGATCAAATGATTATGCATACCAAATTTGGTGAAGATCGAACGACGGGAAGGCTAAGCGTTACACGTTTTCATGACGATGTAACATTTTTTCATGGAACGACACCCAGTATTTCACAGGTAGCCTCCGCAATAATACATACATGTCAACAAATCACCTGTGAAAAAACTATTACTGCAAAATTCCCAAAAACACGATTTACATACAAACACATAATTCCCACAAGTGAAGTTGCCCACAAGTGAAGTTGCGCATACAAATTAAGATCTCATCTTTGGGGATTATAGGGCTTATTACAAGACGGTTCCATATATGTATATAGATTGAAAAATGTCGGCTCGCACTTGTTAGAGATAACGCATTTTGGGGTTTTTTCAGTTTTATGAATTATTATTTACACGGAGATTTTGTGGGGTTTTGATGATTATCATTGAGATTTTGTTTTAGAGGTTGTATTTCAGTTGGGGTTGGTTGGTTGGTTGGTAAAAGTGGCGGCTTAGGCAGAGGCTAGCCAAAAATCCAATTAACGCATAAAGCGCCGTTTTGAAACCAGAAACTCCGTGAAGTTTAACTAGTGTATATGATGAAGGTTAGGTAATGAATGTTGGGGACTTTCTGCGCGCTTATAGTTTTTATCGTTTGTGTGAAATTTTCTGGCCTATGTTTCCACGTGCATAATAACAAACAGGAAGATATACAAAAAAAACCCTCATAAATAAAAATTGTCATCCATATAAAAAAATCCCTCTCGACATCTATCGTCTCAATTATTCTCATCCATTAAAATCGGAAACATGCCCACCAAACACATCCTTTTAATTACTCCTCATTCAGCTTTTCTTCTCAATATCACAATAGAGACGAACGAAATTAATGCGGACTAATCAATAGCCTGACGAAACTCGCACTGAATATTAACCATCCTAAAGCCAATATCCTGTCTAACATCCGCACGCTTTCTTTCACTTGACAACATGAAGTGCCAAATGTTCGTTGCGTCTACTTTAAGTGGACGTTTCGAGTGCCAGGACTAGAGCTTGGTCGCCCTGGCCACGGATAGCTCTGTCAAAGACCCAGAGCGGTCCATGGGACGCGTCCAATGAACAAGAAGAAGAAATCCATCTACTCAATCCTGTATATGTACCAGTAAACATTATACGATGTGCATTTGTTTTTCGTCAAGAAACGGCAGGACTCCATGCTATCTATTCGTGTCGAAATATAGTCCGGTTCAGCGCAACTGGGGCTTTCCGAAGTTTCTCTATTGGGAAAAATAGGGTCAAGAACGTTTCGTGTTTTCTCATTTTCTTCTACTTTGCCAAGCCATTTCTTCATTTTTTCTCTCTCTCTCTCTCTCTCTGTATCTCTTCTGTTGACTTCTCTCTAATTCCCAGAGCTTCCTTTTGTTAGCACGTTGTGTTGTATTTTTCTGTTTATGCTTGACTGCATCATATCATTCACACAGCACCACACACAGCCATATACTTAGTCCATCAATGCAGGCGAAGTATGTTCCTAATAGGAGTAAGAAACATAAGGAGTCAGGGCAAAGGATGGCGATTGAAGGAAGGCCAAAGTAGGCTCATGGCAGAGTGTTTGTTATGTTGTTATCAAATGGAAGTGGATACTCTGTTCTCGGCTTTTACTTGCAAATTAAGGCAAAAAGAATCTAGAGTATAGGATGAAGTAAATGCCTACGGCATTGTATACATACAGCAGTTTGAAAAGATAGAGAGAACGAAAGCTGAACGAGGCCTATTTGCATTTCAGTTAATTAAATGTACTCTGCCTTGTCGGGAAGCGGACATGACCGATATTGTAGATTAAATGAAGTAGAAACGGAAAACCTAGAAAACAAACTACACAATATCTTTCTCGATGGCAAATTACGATGTATAGCATTGTCTGTAAATCTTTGCTAGTGTAACCGGACTTACAAATATACGAATATACCCAGTTGCACAGGAATTCCATTAGCAAAATGAGAAAATGTCAATGGAAGCATGAGATTTGCCCATAGTGAATTTGTGTCAAACTTCTGTGCTATTTATAGATATATTCAAAAATATGCATATCTGATATTTTTGGCAACGAATATGTAACTGAACAATTTTTTTTTTTACATTTTACGAAGGAGGTATGTTTCTACTATACTTCTTCCGCAATATGTATATGATATTTTAAAATTTAAGCTTATTAGCCTAATTTTCACGGATTTTTTTGGTCGGATGTCTTCAAAACTGAAGAACATAGTGTTCCTAACGATCGATATGACAAAAACAAACGAAGATAAAAATCAACGATCTTGAGGTGAAACCCAACAAGCAAACATACCAACACACCTATTTTGTCGGAATCGCTATATGCGATTTGATAGATGTCGCTCTTCTCCCTCAGTTGTAGCGACCAGCTGACAACTTCCGGTGCTTGCCACCGCGTGCATCGTGGTCCTAAAGCGAAGGCCCGACCTAAATCACCGCCGTCTCTATATTAAGGCCGCAATGTAGAAATTTTTCGCCTACTGTTTGCAATGTTTTGTTGTTACTTTTAATGATGTCATATGCTTGTTGTTGTTGTTTGTTCGTGTAAATCCAAAACTTAGTAGGCAAACTATGACGGCATGAAACGGCTGAGTTACGGCCTTGATGTATCTAGATGGCGTTGCCTAAATCCGTATCATTTCAGTTGAAGGACATGAATGATACTCAGGCGGGAGTACTGTAGCGACCAGCTGACAACTTCCGGTGCTTGCCACCGCGTGCATCGTGGCGCTAATGTCGAGCATCCAGAGAGGTCCAGAAAAGATGATGAAATAACCGTCGCAGTTCAGTCGAGACCGAGGCATCAACTTATAAACATTAATTTTGTGAATTGTTCACTTCTCAGTTTCTTTTAAATAAAATTATAACGTATTGAAAAAGTGACTATTTATTTCATAGTAACAATTACTATACAGTTTCACGGTTAGCGACTCTCGTATATATACTCGAACTGCAATCTTCAATTCGGGAATTGGACCAGACTGATTCAGCCCTTGGTATATGTTAGGCAAAGCGCCCTGACATCGAACAATACCGCAGCAACTGGTCATCGTTAATCCCATCGTTGGTGTGTGGCATGTCGATAAGTTCGTGCGTGTTTCGTACCGAATTCGGGCTATTGGTAGAAAAAAAAATCTCTTTTGTACCGTTAGAATAGCTGTTCTGCGATATCTTATTATAATCCACAAAACGACATTCCTTTGCTCGCCTTCGCCAATTGACGGTTCCTATGTTGGTTGAGTGACTTATTGCTTCCTTAAAACGTAGTTCATTTTCGGAACCTGATGGTGCTTCCAATTTCTTTATTACAAAAAAAAAACAAACCCAAAGTGATCCACTTGCTTTATTATTTCATAAAAGTGTATATCCCTTCATATTGGAAATCATTCTACAATATTGTGCCAATTCCCAACAAGACCGAGGCTAATTTCGGGCGCGGCCGAAATTTGGATACCCTTCGCTCTCCTCGGGCTAAAAGTTTTTTCGGGCGTACCTAAGACTTGTATTTAACCCCCCCCCCCCCCATTCTTTTCCTGCTGTCTTCACAAAAGTTCCGTTGCGTCGGCAAAACAATATTTGTGTGGGGTTTGGTTGGAATAAGTGGGCAAATAAAAATATTACTCAGAAAATTTTATTGGGGATGCGGGAGCATGTCCCCATAGTACGACTCCATTTGTTTTTACCTTTTTAGTTGGTTTGATAAAGACACATTAATTCAAGGTTTTGTGAAATTGGCGTAAAAACTGTTTCTTAGAAGAACCGGACTGGGGGGTTGGGTTTGCATGGCAGCCCCATGACCCCATGGTCCGACTTAATCCATTCTTACATATGTTTTGTGTCATCAATAGAAACACATTTGTGTGAAATTTGGTTGAAATTGGTACACAAATAAAAAAGTTTTTCTTAGAAGAACCTAATTTTGGGGAGTTGGGTTTGTATGGCAGCCCCATGACCCCATTGTCCGATTTTACCGATTCAAACATACAAACTGTCTGCCGCAAAAAAAAAGCATTCGTGCAAAATTTCAACTTCATAACTTTTAAATTGGCCGAGTAAAATGCGTCGCAACAGACTGACAGACGGACAGACAGACAAACAGATAGACGGACAGACGGACAGAGTGACATCGTCCAATCGACTCCTCAAGTCATGCTGATCATATACGTATACTTTTTATATGGTCGGAGATGCTTCCTTCAATGCGTTACAAACTTCATGACAAAGTTAATATACCCTTTCACTCTATGAGCGAAGGGTATAAAAAATGCAATTCTAACCCTCCTATCACCGTCCAATCGCTATTTTCTCTAATTTCTCCAAACTCATGAGCGAATTGCATACTCAATATGGATTCTGTAATAAAAAAAAGGGTCGAGTTCGTCGACTTCTGGACATGTCCGTACCATTTATATCTACTGATTTGCCTAAGGCTTTATATGGTAGATCATTCCATCCTTCTCAATAAGTTGTCGAGTCTCAATTTTCGTCCTTATCTTGTCAGGTGGCTGTCGTTCCTCAAGTGTCGTATTTACGTAATAACGCCGCGCCGTCTCCTCCTCATTTTGCGCTCCTTCTGATGTTCCTCAGGACTCGGTCTTGGATCCGCTTCTAATCGTTTTTTATGGATGATAATTACCATCTACCCCCAAGAACTCTGATGCCGTTCTAGTAAACTTGAACTTATCGATTCTAAATGCAAAGCCCTTTACTTTCTCGTATTTTCTGTGTATTTCTGGATTAGTGCTTCTTTTTCAAACTGTATTTTCAACTATTTTGTAACAATTTTTAATGTATTGTCAAAAATTCCAAATTGTTGCATTAAAAAGAGTCAGGAGTGAAAATAGTTTACGATTACAAAAACATTTTGCTCGAAAACTCATCCTTGCCTTTTTCTTGGATCCTGGCACATCCTAGACTAGACCCAAAAGTGTTATGGTATTTACATTTTTTGAGATTAATATTTCGCACTGCAACTTTTAGTATAGTGCAGGTATAGTAATCAGAATTGGTGCTGATGTTACCAATTAAATGTATTTAATTAACCCTTTCGCTCCCAATGATGCCATATGGCATCATGAAATTTAATGATTTTTCATAGAAAATGTAAGAAATAAATTTTAACTTTTTGTGTGGTATTAGACTCTCCCAATAGTGTAAGACCTAGTTGATTTTTTGCAGCGTGAAATTTTTGGTTTTGGGATGGTGTTTTTAATGAAATTTTAGAGAACGTTTGACGATTGTCGTAAAGCCGAAAAACTGATTTATCCATTTACCCATATTTCCTGATAATAATCATTTTATGCAAACCATTTTAATGGTTTTATTTTGTAAAGAGGTTGTTGTAAGAGAAAATCAAAAGATTTTTCGATTTTTTTTAAGGGAAACCGTATAAAGTGGTCTTGCATGAGCATGATGCCATATGGCATCATTGGGCGTGAAAGGCAAATCAGCAAGTCCCCTATTCATATAAATGCTAGTTGCTTGCTGTATGGAAGTTTTTTTTATCCGAATGAGCTAATTTTTGGTGGGTAGGGTGGTTATGAGCTCCAATCGCAATAAACCAAAATTTAGCACTCTGCTCTAATTTTGGGGGGAGTTATGGACATGTCCTTTCGCTAAATTCAAATGGGGGGATAATGGGGATCGTTGATCGGAGCGAGTCAATGTTTATCCCAAAATAATATTGAACTTATTGTGAATACTTGTACGAAATTTTACGGCTGAACTAACATTCTTTCAAGAGTTATGGGGCTTTTAAAAAAAGGTATAAAATGAAAAAGTTCTAATTTACTTTTAAGCTAGCGCCGAATCATTGAATAGATCTCTAATGTATTATATATCATTGCAAAGATAATTTTATGTAGTTTTTTTTTGTTCTCAGACTATTTTTCTATATCTTTTGTCATTTTTGAAATACTCGCGAAAAAACGAAAAGTGACCCCAATTTCCCCTTTTCCCCCTTTTTTAAAATTGCGGACCCCCAATCGGTTGGGACTTTTTTTTCCCATAATCTGGGGGTCGTCACCAACCATTCTGCAAAAAAATTTCCGATGTAGGATTTTTGCCGACCAAATATCTCATTTTTCACACGGAAATTGCTAAGTACCCTTTCAGTCCCAATGATGCCATATGGCAATATGCTCTAATTTGTTAACAATAGCGCTTAAAAATTTTTTTTTTCAAGAAAATATCATAAAAGATGCCTACTGAACGACATAATGTTGTTAGAAAAATTCTCCGCTTAAAATCCATAATTTGTGCATGAAAGGGTTAATACCAAAAATTAGCTTTCTCCGGCCAAGGACGCTCCCACTCTCC
The DNA here is from genome assembly GCA_949715475.1 of Microchrysa polita. Taxonomy (NCBI): domain Eukaryota; kingdom Metazoa; phylum Arthropoda; class Insecta; order Diptera; family Stratiomyidae; genus Microchrysa; species Microchrysa polita. The sequence goes on from OX454417.1 coordinate 55,234,559, forward strand.
TCTTAACATCTCTAAAAAATTTGACCTTCAAACCCGATTTTTCGATACTTTATGGGCACACTTTGGTACGAACTTTTAAACAGACATTTCAAAAGATAATAATAGTTTTTGTTTTTTTTATACCCTTCGCTCGTAGAGTCAACGAAGGGTATATTAACTTTGTCATGAAGTTTGTAACGCATTGAAGGAAGCATCTCCGACCGTATAATAAGTATACATATATGATCAGCATAACATGGGGAGTCGATTGGGCGAAGTCCGTCTGTCTGTCTGTCCGTCTGTTGCTACGCGTTTTACTCGGCCAATTTAAGAGCTATGAAGTTGAAATTTTGCACAAATGCTTCTTTTTGCTGCAGGCAGTTTGTATGTTTGAATCGGTAAAATCGGACCATGGGGTCATGGGGCTGCCATACAAACCTAACCCCCCAAATTAGGTTCTTCTAAGAAAAACTTTTTTATTTGTACACCGATTTCAATCAAATTTCACACAAAGAGAAAAACTTTTATTTGTGCACTAATTTCAACCAAATCTCACACAAATGTGTTTCTATTGATCCATTCTCACAATATATGTGGGAATGGATCAAATCGAACCATGGGGTCATGGGGCTACCATACAAACCCAACCCCCCATTTTTGTTTTTCTAAGAAACATTTTTTACACCAATTTCACAAAACCTTGAATTAATGTGGTTAGTCAAAGCAACAAACCCCACACAAATATTGTTTTATCGACGCAACGGAAGGAAAAGAAGGGAGGGGGTTAAATACAAGTCGAAGGTATCCCCGAAAAAAACTTTCAGCCCGGAGGAGAGCGAAGGGTATCCAAATTTCAGCCACGCCCGAAATTAGCCTCGGTCTCGTTTATACATAAAAAAAATGGAAATTCCACATAATACTTTTGGATCTAGGATATAATTTACCAGGAAAAAGTGTTATATAGTCTCTATATTGCGAAGACAATTGTATGTCGTTTATTTCGTCCATAGGATAAATAAATAACAGGCGCGACAATCCAATATTGGACTAAGGCCGCAGGATGTGTTAGTGACATCCTATTTCCAAGATCTTTTCTGCTCTTTGTTGAGGTAATGAGATCAGCATCACGCTCAGCAGTGTTATTTATCCCCATAACCCATTTATGGGGATAAATAACTCGTTTTACATCTGAGTGAGATCATAGTCCGTCACAAGCTCGTGAGTTCGAAAAACACCATGGCTCACGGTGAGATTCGAACTCATGACCCTGTGCACCGAAGGTGCGCGCATTAACCGCTAGACCAGCCAGACTACTCGTCCATAGGATAGCAAAGGCAAAAAAAAACACCCGTCACCCTCTCGCCAACTAACGTGACGCTTAAATTAGTGTAACTTTTTAGTGCGGATACAGGGGAGGATCTGCAGCAATTTGGCATCAAAACTCTTTTTGTTTGGATGCTTGGGTTTGGCCTTTTTATACCCTTCGCTCATAGAGTGAAAGGATATATGTATTAACTTTGTCATTAAGTTTGTAACGCATAGAAGGAAGCATCTCCGACCATATAAAAAGCTTGGGGAGTCGATTGGGCGATGTCAGTTTGTGCGTCTGTCTGTCTTTCCGTCTGTTGCCACGCATAGCGAGCGGACCTAAAGTGGCATAAATTTTTTGCAGGGTCTTTTACAACCGGGAAACGCTTTTTGTGGGCTCGCCGCCCAGAATTTACTTTTGTATAAGGCCTGCGGCGACGAATATCATAATTAGTTATCAAGTTCGAAATAAATTTACCTAAATCAATTTTGTCGTCCTTTCGCCTAAATGAAAACACATAAAAACATTTTCAATTTACACACACCTAAATGAATTTAATTTCACAGCCCACAAAACAAAACATCAAACACTTTATACGTTTGAAAACAAATAATCATACCCTCTTAAACGAGAAACAACCTTACGCCAACTCTCCGAATCAATTCGATGTCAATTTCTCCCATTAGCATCCTACCGCGCCAAGTCGCGTCGCAATACAAACCATCCGTAGTGTAATTCAATCGAACATCCTGAAGGAATATTAGAGCGAATAAATTCTGAAGATGAAAATTAAAAACGCAAGTGAACCAGGTCAAAGGAATTGGAGTGGCCCCAAACGAGGCACCTCACAGCAATTGCCAAGAATCATCGTCCTTTTGAGTCGAGTCTGTACACAACACACATTCACACGAACCACGAGGATATTGCGAGCAGGCACGGTTTATAAATGAGTAAATTGTATACTGGCGCGGTCTTATACTGGCTCTCATGTCTGCGGGGCACGTTACATGTAACATTCTAGAGTAAGTGGAAATCAGCAGAGTCCCGATTTCATGTCGTTTCTACAATGATAAAAATTCATATGAAGGATACTCCACTCCACCTGTGCATATAGCATATATGCTATATGAATGATGCGAATTTAAGGCATTTTTACTCGCGTACACTTGTAGAGTTTACCGCTGGGAATCATTTTGCCCAAGGAAGAGGGATTTCGACGGCAGCAAAAAAGAAAATGTCATTTATTCGTTCGGTCGGGATTACATGCATATTGGATCGATATTTGAAATAGGTTTTTGATTACACACACTCACAACACGCCAGGCTTAATGTAATTCAAAATTGTCCACATCATCCAGTCGTTTGACGAAAAATATGCAAATGCATTTGTTGGGTTAATTGAAAACGTTTTCGATGTAAAAACCGAATTACATCAAATCATTTATTTCGAATAAAAGGACACCTCGCCGCATAACTCCAATTCACTATGGCGACTGTGTGTTGCGATCGAAACCATATTTTTTCCAATTGAATTTATTTTTAATTAGTTGTGAACTCTATGCCTGCTCACAACACGTTGTGGCCTTCGACCATTTTATAATGCGGTTAAATACCACTTATTGGGGGCTCATGAATTGATACTTTTATATTTACTTCAGTATAAATTAAAATTATTCGCTTATGAATGTTTAATTGTTGGTTTCACTTGTATATTTTATAATTTTAATTTAGGAGAGTATTTTTGACCGCACAAAAGCAATTCATTGAATTGTAATTCAGCTCTTGCCACTTATACCAATAATATTCCGAAAAAATGTGCTATGCCAACCATTTGAATTAATGTAATGTACTCAATTCAAATTGATCACAAACGAAATTGCGTCCGCATACGAACAAGGACGAACAAAAAAAAAATCACCATAAAATTTTACCACATTACCTCTTGGCGAATTAGCCACATCCCGATTGTCGGCTAATTTTCACATACCAAACAACTCATGCATGCTGTATATCGCAAACAGCCGGAATGACCTTTGCTATCGATGTGCGACCCACGTCATGTGATGGAGCATCCTTGTGCAATCATTTAAATGTGAAAAGATTGCTAATACATCCTTTGTCTGGTGAATAGCTTGGAAAAAGATTTTTTTTATAGCTAGAATGGGAGTCGTGATGAGATTAACTTGAAAATGTTGACGGATCAGTAACGCACACACACACAAACACACACAGTGCCAGGATAGTACAGCAGTACAGTACAGCACAGGATGGTAAGGGAGGCGAACCTTTGGAATCAGATTGGATTAAATTGCCGGGAACGTAGTAAATGAATGGCATAAAATGATAAATCCCATTTGAGTGGAAAGCATTGACTTTGGTCTTTTTTCTGACGGGATAACGAATAGGTATTACAAATTTATGGGATTTTTATTACCGAGTTGAAGTGCAGCTTGCGGGAATTTGTATAGCCGATATATATTTATTTGGTCGAGGATGTTGAGATAAAATTTTAACGGTTCAGGATATGAATAATATTGGAATGTGTTCGTACTTCGATTTGGTATGGAATTAAAATGTAAATCGAAAAGCAATATGTTAATATAAATGTTTGGCTATTTATCTTGGCCATTTAGTTTGGTTTCTAATATCCGCGTGGTATAAAATAGAAATGAAACGAGAAAAAGGTTAGTTTGGAGCGTTGCCATAGTTCACTTTTGGTGAGTGAAACATAGAAATAGCTTGAAACGGAAGAAAAGTTTACCTAAATTGACAATTGCGTTCCAACAGACGGGCATGGCCCAAATCGACTCACACTCACATCGACATACTATGATCAAACGAGGGTGAACCTTAGAGAAAGCATAGCAACCCATTGCATGCGTTAGTCCAGAGTGGCTCTGTGCAAACACAACCCATATGTGTTTGACTCCAAATTAATTTCACTACACCCCGCGAATTAATTCAAATGAAAAATTTTTCAATGCAATTATTAACCCTTCTGTCGTCGCCTATGACATATTATGCCTGAGGTGTAGCAGAATCTTCTGCGAAATTAATCTTATTTTTTGAAGAGGTCTAATTTTTGTTCTAGAAAAAGTTTACATACTATGTCTTACGAATGTAGTATATATTTTTCACCAAGATGTAGTAGCAATGGTGTGTCTAGATATATATATATGCCAACAGAAGGGTTAATTATCACGTTGACATTTTGAGAGAGAAATAAATATTACGCAGATATGATATTCTCAATTGTAAACAAAAATTTGACATTGAAATGAAATTCGTTTGTGTTTTTATTTAGTATGTGTGAACTGTGATAGTGTGAAAACGGTCACATTTTTATTTTCCGATGCCCACTTTGGACTAACGTATACAATGGGTTGCTATTGTTTCTCTAACGGGTGAACCGATAAGCGATAAATTGTACTCAGTGACGCTCAATACGTTTTCTCGGGGTCTGTAACCGTGAGGGCGATGACCTCCTCGACTCGACTCAAATTTCTGCCCAGCGAGTGAGTCTTTCATTTGCGGAAAGAAAACCAAATCGCACAGGGCCAAATCAAAATTTGTGTGCGGTTTGGTTGCAATAAGTGTTTTGTTTTGACCTTTTCTATTGCTTTGACAAAGTAATGTGTCTTTGTCAAAGCAATAGAAAAGGTCAAAACAAAACACTTATTCCAACCAAACCGCACACAAAATATTGATTTGGCCCTGTGCGATTTGGTTTTCTTTCCGCACATGAAAGACTCACTCAAGGTTTTGTGAAATTGGTGTTACAAATGTTTCTTAGAAAAACCAAAAAGGGGGTTCGGTTTGTATGCCAGCCCCATGACCCCATGATCCCAATTGATCCATTCTTGCATATGTTTTGTCTCATCAATAGAAACACATTTGTGTGAAATTTTGTTGAAATTGGTGCATAAATTAAACAGTTTTTCTTAGAAGAACCTAGTGTCGGCTGGGGGGGGGGGGGTAGGTTTGTATGGCAGCCCCATGACCCCATTGTCCGATTTTCCCGATTCAAACATACAAACTGCCTGCAGAAAAAAGAAGCATTTGTTCAGCTTCATAGCTTTTAAATTGGCCGAGTAAAACGCGTCGCAACAGACGGACAGACGGATATCGCCAATCGACACCCCGTCATGCTGATCATATAGTCATGGACATTTTATAGTCGTTCGATGACATGCGAAGAGAAAAGGAGACCGAAGCGATACCACGAATTATTATTTAACTTATTCATACTTAATTAGCTAATTCAATACTGCGTATTTATAATATACATATACATATGTATAGTCGTGTGTTGTGTGCCGACTTTTTTTATATGGTCGAAGATGCTTCCTTCAATGAGTTACAAACTTCATGATAAAGTTGATATACCCTTTCAATCTACGAGCGAAGGGTATAAACATATTTTGAAGGATCAAGCAATTGATCCATTCTCTCGGACATTCAGCTTTGTCTGCTTAAAACCTCGATGAAACTCGACGGTTTGAATTTCAATTTGAGAAGATTAATTTTTTTAATTAAAGCTCCAGATTTAAATTTTTGACTTTTTCGGAATTAAAAGAAAATTTATAATAAATTGAAAAAAAACTATGAATTATGAAGATACATAATTGAATGGCAATTCACGCACAATTCGTTAGCATTAGTTTTGAGTACTCGGATAATTAATTTGAACTTGATCTTTAGCGGAATAATTCAATTTTAATTTTTCTATATTTCCGTTTTCCGGATTTCGAAATTCAAACATTATTAATTGTTTGCGTTGACAAAAAAACAACCAAAGCCCCAAAGAAACAAGCTTTTCTTAGGGAATTAGTACCCGCAGTTGTATATTTTAAGCATGGACAGAGCGAAGAACATAAAATCAAAAAGAAACATGAATTCAGAGATGCTGCATTATTATTTATTTGCAGTAAATAATGAAAAAATTAAAGGCAAAACAGAACGTTTACGTTACGCGCCGTCCACCTGTCAAAGATAATTCAATGGAGTTTGTATGCAAATGGAAGCTTTCGGAAAACTATTCGAAATGTCAAATTCCACGGAAATCCATGTCAGTTTGTTTGGCATACTTACGATCATTTCTAACCAATTTATTTCTTTTTTATATATCTTTCGTATATTTCGTAATGCTAAAAATACTTACTTAAAAGGGTGACACGCTGAAGTGTGAGAATTACAGGGGCATATCATTAGTTTGTACGGCCTATAGGATATTATCGAAAATTCTTGAAAAGAGAATTAATCCGTACGCAGAACGAATCATTGGCGAGTATCAAGGCGGCTTCAGACCTGGTCGCTCAACGACCGATCAGCTTTTCACAGTGAAGCTACTACTCCAAAAGTGCTGGGAATATAACATCGACGTATACCAAATCTTTGTCGACTTCAAGCAGGCATACGGCAGTATCGATCGAAGTGTACTGTACAACATTATGCTGAATTTTAGTATACCGGCAAAGTTAGTGCGACTCACAAGGATGACGATGACTAATACCATCTCGCAGGTCAAAGTGCAGAACCGACTCACTGACCCATTTGAAACTCGTACTGGACTCAAGCAGGGCGACGGGCTGGCGCCGACGCTCTTCAACCTGGCTTTGGAGTATGTAATTCGAGCCATGAATATGGACAGCAGCGGAACGCTACTCATCAAGTCGACTCAATTAGTAGCGTACGCCGACGATATCAACATCATGTCTCGAAGGTTGGGTGATGCAAAAAGCCTCCTGCATAACCTCAATAACGGACTACATATCAACGAAAGCAAAACAAAGGCAAGGATGCAATCGAAAACAAGGACGCCAGCAAATTCAAGCATCACAGTGGCGAACCTTAATATCGAGTATGTAGACAACTTCAACTATCTGGGTTGTAACTTATCAACGGACGCCAACGAAACCAACGAAATTAAGTGACGGATACAACTAGCCAATAAGACATATGACTCGGTCCTCCCTATAATTAATTCGAAACTTGCGCACAGGAACACGAAGCTCCGCGTATACAAAACGATCATCCGACCCATGCTATGTTATGGCTGCGAAACATGGACCCTTACCCAAGCCTCCGAAATTTTGCTAGACCGATTCGAACGAAACGTCCTTCGGCGAATTTTCGGGGCCGTTCGGGAGCGAGACCAATGGCGTATCCGATACAACCATGAGTTGTATCAATTGTACGATGAGCTGGAAGTATCGAATATCGTGAAGCTTCAACGTCTGCAATGGGCGCGGCATGTACAACGGATGGACGACAATCGCATGCCAAAGAAAGTTATGAACGCACAACGAATTGACGGAGCGAGGTTGCGTGGACGACCGAGAGCTCGCTGGGAGAACTCCGTAGGTGAAGACGCCCACCAGCTGCTGGGCTTCCGAAACTGGAGGACAAGGTCACGTAACCGCGACAATTGGAGGTCAACGATTCAGGCGGCCAAGGCCCGACGTCGGGCTATCGTGCCCCATTGATGATGAAAAATACTTAAAAAAAAACTTGAGTCCTTCCATTTTGCTTTTATTTTGAATACCTTTTTAAATTTTACATTTGACGTTTCGGAACGGAACGTATATGACCATCTAACGTAACGTAAACGTTATGGTTTGCCCTTTATAATGAAAAGCGATGGTACCCACAACGTATCTAAATGTGCTATTATATAAAAATTTTCAAAATATGTATTCTGAATTCAGACTTTGTCATGTATACGTTACCGTTATAACGATATTCGCGAGCCTCCCAAAATACGTTGACGTATTGAACCAGTTTAGTACCCCTATGTGAGTAGCCCGTATTCGAGTGAAAATTGGCTAGTTTCGCTAGAACTCTATGGGCTACAAATTTACCATAAAGTACTTTTAGCGACCTTAGCCGTTATAGAAATTTAATAATTCCTTGTTGAAATCACTATTTGATCTCCTGGCACCATCCTTCTTCTTCTCTGTACCGTAACCCCTTATGGGGCATGGTGCGTCCACTCAGCCGTTTATAGGCTACTTCGAGTCAACGTTACATTGCATATAGAGGAGTGTTTATAATGTTGCAAGCACTATATATTTCCTGGACCACGCCGAGATTCGATATCCGGACCAGGTTTGCCGTTTTTAAATTTCTATGTGTAACATTTTCATCCTAAAATTGTAACATTTTTAGCTTGCGTGTAACAAATTTTTAAAACTTTTGTGGAATAACTGAATATGTACATATTTTTAGTATTAAATTGGAAGGTAACACCGGGACTGGATAGTTTTCATATGAATTTTGACTTGTCTCCTCTTATCTTCCAATCACGGTCAATGCAATTTTTGGCAAGTAGTACTTTTAGACAGAAAACTTGCTGGACATGTTATCTGTTCTGATTCACAATTTCATATTTTCGACCATTGCAGAGCTTAAAAATTCTGGGTTTGCTACGATGGGAATATGATGGGCGGGATCATCATATTCCCTTTTTTCAAAATCCCGACGCTCATTATCCGGCCATTCCAATATCACGCCAGTTAAAAATCCCGCTCAATTGAAATATATTAAAAATAAGGCCAACTTAATATCCCGCTATTTCTATAACCCGCTAATTCAAAATACCGCTTTTCAATATCCCGTCATATATTTACCTTCTATGGTATATTGAAAGCGCCATGACATTTATCGTTAAAATAATGCATCACATGGCAAAATTTAAATCTCGGAAACCCAAGGGACAGGTGACTTGATTTGAAAAATAAGTGCTTTAGTCTCGCGGTAGTCGAGACTTAAGTATCCCCTGTGTGACAGTTGTTCTGTAGGGACTCAATTATCATATTGATCATTCCGACGAATTTGCGCTAAGAAATAGTATCGCATTAACTACTGGGAATCACATAACATAATTAATTTCTTGTTAACAAAGAAAAAAAATTTTGTTGGTATTTTGACGAGATTGTTCCGCTATCCACTAAGGCGGAGTTTTAAGTGGGCGGCATTCAATAGTTTCGGGATAATGTAAAGCGATTTTTTTTTGTAAAAGTCGGGACTTGTAGGTATCCGAAAATACTGTTGTTCGCTATTAAGTTATTGTGGCCTTTCAAAGATAATATCCTAATTGGCACGGCCGACAGTGCCGGAGTCCAAAAATATAAAAAAATCCTTACAGCTTTTAATTTGTAAAATTCTGACCTTGGGAACAAAAGGCAAACACAATACCTATCTTAAGCGGTCCGCTAAACAACAGGTGAGGCATAGTATATTAGTCGAGAGTCCTTCTAAATCGTTCAACGGGGAGTTCTCCGGAGCACTTACTGGGCACAGGAAGAAAGTTGAAGTCCTTTCTAAAAGTCCTTTCTCATTGGGATGGTAGTGTAGACCGAAATTATTCAAGAGGAGTCAAATAAGGCATGGCAGACCAAATAACTTTAATTAATCACAAACAAGGGTGAAAAAAAACACAGGTCCCGGAGTTGATGAAAATACTGGCAAATAAATTTGGACACTTTATTAGCTCAATGATTATTTTCCATTTCCCTTTAAATCTAGCGGTGCACAATCGGTGAAATTTTTTAGTAATGTGTACCTATACCTAACTTTTTTCATATCTTTTTTTTAATTTTGGATTAAAACCTTAGATTAGAATTCCGATTAATATGATGACACTAGAATTGACTACTTGTATTCTAAGCAAGGCATATATGTACTTAAAATGTTTCCCTTAATTTGTTTCGAATTACGTTTTAGCTCGCAGTATATTAAACCACCGCCATCTTGATAGACAGGCCGGACTCACGAAATTCGATTTCGAAAATTTGGTACCTCAGCGCCTGTGGTTGTTGCTATTGCTATTGTTGTAAATGCGGTTCCTTAGCCACATGACAGCTAATTTTATCAGCTGATAATCTGGCCTGTCTAACAAGATGGCGGTGATTAAACACTTTGTCGACTTTCGAATTAAAATGCAAGCTTTCATACTTAAACAAAAAGAAAAAAAAAAACTATGTCGTTGCAGCCCAGAAACTATAAGTCGAGAGACATCGTAGCTCAACTTTGCATCAAAAGGGATCACGCTAGCCACTACACCACACCTGGTTATGCTTTTCCTCACTATATAGCACTTGATTTATTGTAAATTTGTAATTGCGGTTGTAAATCGCCTTACAATTGTAACACGGATGGCAACGCTTATCCGGACCTCTGGAGTCTAGATTACTAGCATCGTATGATCCACAGAGCGTGGCACCGTTATGAGAGATTAAATTGACTGAGTGCTTTTTAGAGTTTTGCATACTCGACTTTTCAGTACATAATACCGGTATCGAGATATACACGGAAAGAAGGGTTTGTATGAGTTTCACCTTATGTAGCACCGAGCGGCACAGATTGACACTGTTGCGGTCTTGTCTAAATCATCGAAAGGAAGGCTTGAAGTTCTTTGTAGGGAAATGCTAAATTTCCTGGATTATATTCTATTCTATCAAAAAAATAAAAAAAAACGTTTCGACGTCCATTTAAGCAACGAACAAAAGCAATCTATTTTTCACACAATTCAAAAAAATAATAAACCTCCATTCAAAACAATTTTCGTATTCAATATAAACTCTAAAAATTGAGTTTAATTAATGTCCTGCAATCGTTCAAATTGTCCTCTTAACTATGTACATGCTATGCTTAGGGTGTGTGTCCTAGCATTTTGCCGGACATTGAAAAATAATTGTGCTCAATGACTGCCACCAAGCAACATCGTTTGCTCATACTCATACAACGAACACTGCTGTAAAGCGTTGGCTGCCAATCTGACTCTTTTTATCCTGTATAGGCGTTCAGCACGATATCATCAAAATGCTGTAGTACACTTTGCCATTTCGGACCATGGTAAATTGAACGAATCGTGGACGAACATGATTTCTATCTAAACAATTTTTCGTATGTCGGAGGCGCGGCGTCCTGAAAAATGGCCCACGTTTAAAATATTCAGTCAGTGAATGATAGCCTTTACTAGGGACGGGTTTGGTTTGTTGGACACGAAGATGTGCCAGGACGTGCCGCATTTTAGGTATTCACTTATCGCTATATAGTGTGGAGTCCCGTCAGCCGCACATTTCAGAATTCCGGCTTTATTAAATTTTCACTCTTTATGTTGAATTTTTTATCAGCAAATAAGAGCCGTGTGAGTAGATTTAACGCATAAAAAAGCTTGGTTGGTTTTCAATAATACGGGAATGGACAATAGTCGTAAGCTTGTTACGTGAGAAAGTTTTGTGTGTAGTTAGCTGTTTTTAATATTCTTTATACCTATGTAATTTTTTTTAATTCTCAGCAAAAATATAATGTTTTCCTACCTAGAAATCCAGCTTTTCTGTAAAATTCGATATATGTATGGGAAAATAAAAATATAACGAACATACGTACTTATACACAAAAATTAATGACGTTCATATCTACTAAAAAATATGCTGTTCGTGAGAGAACATTATATTGCCCCAGAAGAATTCAATCGACCGAAACATTGTCCGTTTTTACCCAATCTCGGGGACGATATGGGTAGGTAGGTATGGTATTCAGGATGTTGTACATTTTATTTCTACTGAAGTTTTTTTTAAGTCGTGTTATCTATAGGGTATAAATTTTACAGGATAATTGCTGCAAGGCAAACACGTACGAACGTATGACTATATGATGTTCAGAGAGGAATTTTTCCTTGCCAAAAATAATAATCTGGTTTCAATTTCCCTGAAATAATGTTTTTGATTATACGTCATAAAAGAAGATAGGATAAGAGTGGATAGGATTTCAAGTATAGAAATAGCCATATCGTCGATCTAAAGAGCCCCAAGGCATTTTGTGATGTATGGATGGATACTAAAAAAGGTTGAATATCAAAGACTAATTACACAAAAAAGGAGATACTTCTTGTTTTTATTATAAATATTGTTGTGTATGTGATATCAGGATCAGGACTTAGGCATCTAAAACTTGTCTATTGTCTAGGCTCAACAACAGAGGATTTTTAGATAAACTAGTTTTGATAAGAAACGTAGTTTTTTTTCCGGTGAGTGGTATTTGCATTGGGTCCATCTATTTTAATGAGTTTTCGAGTTTTTTTTTCGAGCAATATATTGGCTAGCTGCTCGGCTTACTTAGTTCCAGAGAAATTTAATCATTCACTTTCCCAGTTGATGACCCCGGCGACAGAAGTTCAACACACAACCCCTATGTGTTTCACAATAGGTCTGACGATTGTCTGATAGATCTACATGCTCATATGCTTTTCCAGGCATAGCTTCTAGAAATCCATAAGGCCTTTTCCGAGGAATTTCTTGTGCAGGGTCATCCCCAACTACTTGAGATTGGCTTGAGCAAAGTGACTTGTCTTGCCTATACTGGTGCTGGTGAAAACTATTCTAGGCAAGAGCAATCGGTGCACCCAGGCAGTATTATAGTATTATCGGGACCGTTCGCTATTAGCGTCGTTACAATGGATTCAAGTCCAATTCACACTCAGTGTCTAGACATGAGCACACAGCCATCTTCCAGCATATTTCTTTATTAAAAATTAATTTAAACAATTCAAGAAATGCAGTAATCCCGACTAATTGTTTTGGTTTTGAAACATCTGTAACATTCAGATAGATAACATCAAGATATAAATACCTATTATTTAAGAGCGTTTAACATCCGAGCACTCTGACTTGTCGACATCGGTCGAAGAATCTTGCAGTAGTGCTCTTTGCATAACTATTGCTTAAGAGGTAGCTTGATTATGATTAGAACTGAATGTTCAATAAAAGTTTCACAAAATTACAGCTGGATTAGCTGATGAACGAAACAACATCACAAGCGTTCACCCAGGTAATCTCAGAGGAGCTTAACAGTATGGTATTAGGCGGACAGCTGATGTCTTGAAGCAAGGTGAAATGAAGTGAATACCTCTACAAGTGTAACGCTTAGAACAGACCAGTGTGACCTCCAGCCCCATCGCGTTTCACGACTCCACACACATATTGAGGCTATGACAACATAAGCCGTAATAAGGCTCAGGCTCAGGGCATGCAATACGACATACCCACTGAACTCGATACAGTGAGGATGGATTAATAGTACCAACCTACTTAGTATGCCATCAGAATACCTGGCAAAGACGTTTTAACACAACTTATGTCACAGTATAATCTAGGCTCTAAGACTGGTAGAGGTTCTGGAGCTCGAAGAAGTCCAACGGAAGTACAACCAACCGTGAGTTATAGTATAGTACAATTAGTTAAAAAAAAAGCCCCAAACACAAACATAAAAAAATATTGATGCCAAATTGTTTAGCACACTTCCCAATAAACGCAGTAAAAAGTAACACTTTGCCATGGGTTATGGAGGCAGGGGGTGCCAAAGGGGTGATAATTTTTATGACTCTAGGTCTATTGTGGCAAGAGTTACAGTGCGAAATGTAAAATTTAAAAGTATAAATTCACTGTAATACTTTTGGGTGTAGGGTATAATTTTCTGAGAAAATGTGTAGAGTGTTACTTATCATTACAAAGGTAATTTTGAGTAGTTTGTTTTGTCTTTAGGACATTTTGCGATCAGACTCATAGCTTTCCAAATATAAAAAAAAAACTATTTTCACCCTTTTGCAACCCCTTCTCTCCATAACCCATGGCGCAAAATAGTGTGACTTTTACTGCGTATATTAGTCAGTGAGTTCTGTTGAACTTTGTTAAAATTGTTATTTGGCATCAAAAATTTCTTCTTTTTATGTTTGGGTCTAAAGGACAAACCAGAACGTTTACGTTACGTTCCTCTCCGTGCCGTGACAATTATTAGATTATTACATACGTTCCGTTCCGAAACGACAAATGTCAAATTTAAAAAGATATTCAAAATGAGAAGCAAAATGGAAGGAATTTAGTTTTTTTTTAAAGTAGTTTTAGCATTACGAAATATCGATTGCCTAGAGGTAAAAGTGACTAAGTGCATTTTTCGCAAAAATCGTTTTATTACGCCAACTGCATTACTTTTATGTCCCGCATCTGTCCTTAAAATATTGAGGCGGTAAAATAAGTAAATCAGAAGTTATAGAAAATGAAAATTGATTAAGTGCAAAATTTTCAGAAAATGTTCGAGGTAAAAATAACCAATTGGTGATTTTTACCTCAAAAATTATGGTTTTCCTTTAATGACTCCCTAGATCTCAATATAATTAAAGCCTCATAATAGCACAATATATTTTCAAGATATTAATTTAAAAAAAAGCACCTTTCACGATTGTGAAGTTAAAATTAATAGACATTATGCAAATTGTGTCGAAGCTTATAACCAACTCGTATTCGTATTAAAAAACTTCGTTGCAAAAATACAAAATTCTTGATATTTTAGATTTTATAATTTTTACATCTCAAAACTTTTGTTATCAACTACACATATGGACAAAAAAATAAGTACACCTTCTTGACCATTTTATTCCTGATTTTTATTGCATTTATTGTATTGTAATAATCGAAATAGATAGTCATTATAAAAACTAGGATACAACAATGGTAAGGAACCCGAAAAAGAGGATGGCTCCCCCTAGGTTCTCTGTCCGGACCGGTATAAACTTTGATAGTGAGTTTGGTCAAAATAAGAAGTACGACATCTTTTTTTAACTTTTTTTCACAACAGTTTCCGACTTTTTATCGGGATTTGTGTTTTCTTTCCTTTTTAGTGCGCTAACTAACGTCAAATTAAAAGCAAAAAATACTTATGGCGAAAAGCGCTCATTAGGCCCACAGAAAGGAAGTTCCATTTAGTAGAAGAAATACAGTAGAAGTACCATATAGTCCATAATGAGACCCCAATGATAACTCACAATCAATATGGCGAAAAAAGGTCCCCTGACATAATCGCGGGAAGTATTGGAAATATTTCATTTCTCCGAAAAGTGAATGGAAGACTACAATAAGTAATGTAATTTTGGTGAATAGATTCGAAGTTTCCTTTTTAAAAAATATGGAGGGTGCGATCAGTTATTGAGAGAGATACTCCTCCTTGGTCAAGACCAAACAAGGAAAAATCCACAATATTTTGTTTTAGTGATGATATGATATGATATGATAAAGGACCCCTTTCGTAATATTCTTTGTCTCACAGAAAAATAAATTTTATCAACGCTATATTAAAGCACTTTTTTCAACAGGGCCAAATATCGTGGTCAATGTTTTTTCTTTCATAGTTTGGTGTCATTCAAATGCATCTAGTAACCGTTACGGTGAGACATATCCAATATAAGCAATGTTTGGTTCGCATTATAGTACAGAATCCCTATCAGGTAGGTGGTAATTTCAGCAGGATAATATCTTCAACCACACCTCATCAGATGGTGAAGCACTAGCTTCATGAAAATGAAGTATCATTTTTTCTTGATGAATTCGTTTACCAAACTTGAATTCACTCGAAATTTTGTTGAGAATTAAGTCAAAGAATTGGAAAAAGGTAAGCCACAATAAGGACACAATCATTGGGTTTTTTTGAAGTAACTTGGTATACGGTACCATTCCGCCAGTAACTCAACAAGAACGGATTTTTTTCTGGAGAATAATGGACAATTTGTCGAGAAATAGTAAAAGAAACGAAATTCTCGACGAATTGGAGCAATAAGATTGATTCAAAACTAGTTTGAATTGAATTAGTTAAAATGTGCTTATTATTTTGTCCAGCCTTTTTTAGTTTTATTTTAAATGGTTAGTGTATATATTATTTAATTCCTCTCCAATCAGGGAACAAAATATCATCAAACGATTTTTATTGACTTTAATAACCGCTGTAGTGTGATGAAAAAATTATTTGGGTGTACTTATTTTTTTGTCCATATGTGTATAAATGTTGCATTCAACAAAAAAACATTAATAGTGTTTTATTTCTTCAATAGATTATTGTAAGATTATGTTTTTTATTTATTTTTCAAGTTAATTAGTAAACAACACTGCTGAACGTGCTGTTGATCTCAACACCAAAAAAAAAGAGAGTTAAGATCTTGAAAATGGGATGCGACTAACACATCTGCGGCCTTAGCCCAATGTCACGCCTGTTATTTTTATTTTTTTTGCTCTCTATTGTTGAATTTAAGGCTTTTTATTTTTAGCCAGTTAACTATTTCCCCTTCTTCGTCTGCATTCCGCTTTTTCATTATGGAAGCACGTAATGTTTTCAAATCAGCGAAATTGCCAAACATAATTTCACTTGTTTGTGCTTGCCTCTTCGAAAATTCTTTTCAAATCATTCATATTAAAAATATTTGGGCGCTTCATTTTTCGTTCAATCACAGAATGCATAAAATCACATTCCATGTACAAATGTCCTGACACCAACAATTTTAACTCGATTAATTCTAAATTTGCAAAATCTAAATTGTATACAGTGTTGATCGGTTCATTTGAAATTCACAATGTTCTTTTTAAAGAAGGTTTTACAAACTCTAATTTGATTAAAAAAAATATTGTGTACGGTATTTCAAATGCATCGATCAACACTGCACTAACCAGCTACTAACCATCCTTTCGGACATTTAATGGCGAAGATAAGAGAGGTAAGAAAGACTTCTTCGGAGGATGTCGCTAGGGTGAAGCGTCACATAGAGAGAGAGTCCAATTAATAGAGCATTATATTAGCAAAACGTCCAATAAGAAGTAATTATCGGGAAATTTAAACATCATGCATTTAATGCACCGTCTGTATGAAGAGGAGTGTCAAAAAGACAACGTTTCTGCCAGTATAGACACATTTTCTGCACAGAATATAATTTATCCTTCTTCGTTCCTAAAAAGAAGCAGTGACTTAAATGTCAAAACTCCCTGTAATGAAATTGTGCCTGCTTACAACTCCCATGAAGGTATAAGTGATGCAAAAAAGAGGTGGACCTCTGCAACAAAGGGGTTGTTCTGGAAGAAGTGGTGCAATGGTACAGCAGTATACCGGTTGCAAACCAGAATAGTGAAAGCGAAGGGGAAGATTAAGATTTTTTTTTTCTATTAATTTTTAATTAAACATTTTTGTTTACTACTACTGTGTATTGAAAATCTTACAATAATTATAATCATAATCTATTTAAAAAATAAAACCTTTTTAGTTGAATACAACATAAATTCGATAACAAAAGTTTTGGGAAGTAAAAAATTTTCGTGTATCTAAATTTCTAATGCAACATATTCGAAACACAAAAGTTGTCTTCGTGAGAACGAATAGCAAAAAATGCCACGTTTGTAAACTTACAAAGATTTTTTCTAGCACATTCCTCCAATATTCACCGATTTTCCCATTTAACCCTTCTGTCGGCACAAAGGTCTGGCCAGACCTTTGCCACTATAATTCGGACAAAAAAGTATTGAAGATGAAATCATAGCGACTTCAAACTTCATGATATCCTAGAATAATATGTTTAGAAGCATTTGGCAAAAAATTGAAAAAAATCGTTTGAAGTTTTGATCATGTTTTTGACGAATTTCAATTTACAGTGTTTTCTGGTACCCAACAGGTCTGGCTAGACCTATAATTTTCCACCCCATTTTTCTCTCCAGATTAAAAGTGAAAATAAAAAATTCTATTAAATTTCACCTATCTGTGATGTAATAACGTTAATAAAATTCGATTTGTACTTTAAACAGTAAAAAATTCTGGAGTTTTCGTTAAGAAGCCGCGATGTTCGGAAAATGGAAATGCCCAAATTTATCAGATTTTATAACATCACCTAATGAACTGAAATTTGCTTCTAGGAAATTCAAAACGTTTTATCTCCTTTGTAATGGTAAGGACTAAGCATGTGTGACTTGCTAGCGTCATTCTAAATAGATTTGATCGAGAAATTTACGAAAAATTTAGAATTAATTGATTTTCGCGCTTGAATGTTCCCTATTTCTTTCTATCTATTTCCCTAAATATGCAGACTAATATCGGGGTAAAATCTACTAACGAAGCCCTAAATATTTCCCCAAAGATAATGGAATTTGAAAATACGATAAAACTTTCTATTAGAAATACGCCATGAAAATAAACAGGCAAAAACGAAGAAAATGAGGAGAAAACATGTTTGTACTAATACCACCTCGAAATATGTCTACTTTAAAACGTTCCTAAAATATCTACAAAAATTATTTAAATGCTTATTGTTTCAAAATCTCTCTTCATTACCGTAACTCCTAGTGGAGCATGGTGCGTTGATGACTACCGTGTGTAGTCATCAACGTTACAAAGACAACTGAATTCGGATTGTGATACGGTTGTCAGCCATACCACTTCCTAGTCGCATTGTTAGTTTATTATTCTACGATAAGAATATTTCTTATCATCTTCTTCTGAATAATAAACTTGCGACGAGTCGTGCCGAGTTTGGAAACTCGTTTCTCTATGAGTGTATATTTCACAGAGTGGCGACCGAACGATCACGGCCACAGAGCATGACTATTGTTTCAAAATGCTAGTTTAGAATTAGCAGAATGACTCTACGGATAAAAACTTCACCTTTTCTAAAAAAAAAAAAAAAAAAAAATTCTCAATGGGTCCAGCCAGACCTATTGGGTATAGAATATGCATATTGAAGTAGGTGCCGACAGAAGGGTTAAATTTGACCTCACCTACATTCCGAAAGTACAGTACAAATGTCATTTCTGGATGATTTGATACATAGACTAAATCACTAAATACTTCCAAACAAAAGTCTTGCGAGGTAAAAATGACTAAGTGCGAAAATTGAAAATTTACCCATCTGTAGAAAGTTTAAAATTCCAATAAAAGTATGGATGTAGTGGTCTTCAGTTCTAAATGGAAATTCAATAGTCTTTTATTTTGAATTTGCTAACCTCAATTTTTAAGACACGAAAATTTGGTTTTTTTGTTCTCCTGAACAATTTGAAAAATGTTAGTTGGTCACTTTTACCTCTAAGCCGATGATATACGAAGGATATAAAAAGGAAATAAGTTGGTTAAAACATTATCGTAAGTATGACACACAAACTGACATGAATTTCCGTGGAATTTGACATTTCGAATAGTTTTCCGGAAGCTTCCGTCCCGTTAAGTGCGTTCTGTGCAATTGCATACACACTCTATTGAATCATCGTTGACAGGTGTCCGTAACGTAATGTAAGCGTTCTATTTTACCCCTAAAGCTGTCTGTACTATACTTAGAGAAAGCATAGCAACCCATGCCATTGGTTAGTCCAGAGTGGCTATGTGCTCACACAACCCATATGTGTTTGACTCGAAATTTATTACACTACACTCCACGAATTAATCCAAACGTCGAAATATTGTCGATGCAATTATTAACCCTTCTGTCGCCGCCTACACTGAAAAAAAGGTACCCTGAAACAATGAAATTGTCCATTAAAGTAATGAATATTTACACCGATATCCCACCGAAGACGGCCTTCATCAGCCTTATGAATTTGTTGTTTGTAAGGAACGGACTTGGCCATCCGAAGACGCCGATGGGACGGAGCCAATGCCTCTTCAACCGTACAGGTTAGGCAACGACGATAGGGCTCCTCAACGAGCGAGCAGCGGCATGCGCTTGCTGTAGCTCAGTTCGGGAGTTACGGGTTGGGTTTGCGCCACTCGTTGCCCCTGTCCTTTTACAAAAAAAAAAAGGGATGTCGCATGCCTATTGGTGCACTTCACGAACAAAGGGGTTAAAATGGGGAGAAAACCGTAAGAATAGCCGACGCGCACAGGTGCCATGATGCTGATGCTCCGTGGACCCGGATGGCGGCGGATCCCGGCCAAACTATACCCAATATATATATAAATACAATTTACCCGACCTGAGGCGCCCGCGGCCGAACAAAATTAATGGAGGGCGCCTCCCTTCACAATCAAAATCCGCGCCTGGAATGGGGGGTAGCTTACTTCACGGAGTTATTCATTTGAATGGCCTGATTCGCAAATGGAGAACGAACTTCCGTTATGGCACAAATTAAAAAAAAAACACATCACGGATGATAACCAGACACAAGAATCACATACTACACAACCATAGGACCAAACAAAATCACAAAAACAAAAACTTAGCTCATCCTTTTTGTCTGATTGCTTTTCCGGCAAAAAAGGTACTTTTTCAAGGGGTCCCATCGCTAGTCCAAAACTCTCGTTTTTTTTTTTCATCGTTCGCGAACTCACTATCCCGCGTGTCACCGTCGTGGCATCTCGCACCCCACTCCCCTGAAGTTGGTCGCGGTCAATCGGTAAGATTTTTCAGACCAGCTGTTCGAATATAGAACGATTTCGGAACATAGATGTCTGCTTTTGAATTCGGCGGGAGTTTAAAAAATATTAATGATTTGAAATGCTTCAAATCATTAATATTTGCAAAAATAAAAAAATCCAAAAACAGACATATGAGAGGCAAAATCGGTCCGTTACATGTTATCAAAACAACGACCAAAAGTTCATTAAAATTATGAACTAATTCATAAAATTAACAACTTGTTCATTGATATAATTACTGAGTTCATCAATTAAAAAAAAAACTGGCGCAGGCCGGCATCCAGGTTCATAAGTGTTGACGACATTCATTCTACATTTTACCTCTGCTCTGAAAAGCCATAAAAATTACCTACCTACCTACAGTGGGAATCGCTCCCGGGACCCTATGATTTGAAGACAGACTCCCTACCTACTACACCACGCAGACTAAACGTGATGAAGGTTTATAAAATACACTTAAAGCGATAATGACATCGTTCATAGTAGTACATATTTCTATGAACGATGTCATGCAATTAATGAACAATAACATCAAATTTTGTTTTATTTACTTACATTGGGGCTAATATATGGGTTCATAGCCGGAATGTACAATGCATTAGATTCTACTGGAAGTTCATTGTGTTCATGATCGCTTTACATTAAGTTGAAGTTTTGTTTTCGTTATACTAACGACCGGTGTTTCCTAAAATAGATGAACTCTGTATTATCTTAAGGAAGAGAAGGTTTATTTACTATGAACTAATAATTCATCATGGTAATGAAAAAAGTCTATGCTCCTAGTTCATTAATATTATGATGATTTTTTTTTTCAGTGTATTCATCGGGGCGACACGACAAATGATTGTTTCCCAAACGAAAAAATCAATATTTTATCCTTATAATCGAAATCTATCGGAAATTGTCCATTAATTCACGACAATGCAATGATTACACGTTTTTTAAATCAATGTACGCATGTCCTCCATGTACGAGTTTAAGGACAAAAATATTAACACGCGCCATCAATTCTGGTGACCATTAACTCATACCGTCGTATACCATACCTACTCTTGTTTTGTACATATTCGAAACATCAAAGCAATTTCATGGCTATTTCTAAGGAGCTTCACGTAATTGGGGGCTCAATCTTCAACGCCCGTAAATGTTAATTGGCTCCTGTTTATTAACCTACTCAGATTTAATGCCGTTGCGTTCAGTGTGTTCTATACAGCGATGTATGTATATATCGAAGGGAGCAATGAAAGTCGTAAATGTAAAAGTGGTGTGTTTGTTTTATTAACCTGAGATTTTTGATGGAACAGATGCTGATTTTATGAAGAATCCTCTAAATCACTTTTTTTTCTTCCCTCGCTCCCCAGGGGAGCAATGAAACGAAATGATGTAGCGTTTATACCGATGAAATTACCAATTGGTCCGACTTGAAGAGAAATTAATTATGTATTCAGATTAAATAGAGTGTCTAAAAAGTCAATAGGAAGGTACTTAATTGTGTTTGCTTTTTGCGCGGGTTGAGATAAGCAAAAATATTTTCTACGTGCGGCCGCTAAAAGTAGATTTTAAATTTTTGTAATTCAATATTTACTTGAATATTTCATAATCGGATTTTATTTGAAGAGATTCCCCGATAGAACACTTTTGGGGTATTTTTTTTTTTTTTGATGATGAGAGTAGGCCGAATCAGAAACGAGTACATGGGTCATGTTAGTCAAAGTCATGAGGGTGATAGCGTGTAAGGGCGCGTGCACATACAGCGCTATGCTGAGCTTTGCTATGCTGTGCTGTGTGCACATACAATCAGTGATGGGCATTTACATACTCCATTCGGAGTAGATCTACTCCTTTTTATACCCTTCGCTCATAGAGTGAAAGGGTATACAGTCCTTGTCATCAGATTAGCACACCCCTTCGCATGAATAGTTTCGGCTGATTTCCAACCAAACTAAAAGAGCTAAAATTTCAAAATTATAACTGTTAATAGTCTATTCAATTCTGAGTTAATTAACAAAAAAAAATTTGTGTTTACATTTTTTATTATTGATTTATAATTGTTTTTCGAAAAAGAACACACAAAATAGCCATTTAAAATTTGTCATCAGGATAGCACATGCAAATTCTTTTTTGTCTATCTTCCACAATTAAAGACGTAGGACCCCCAATTTTTTGTGGTTGTTTGAGTAAGATATTGACTTTAATATGAATAATTAAAAATCATTATCTGCGGAAGAGGGATCAAAATTTAAGGCTTACAAGGAGTCAAGGTGGTCAAAAAGTGAAATTTCGAGAAAAAATTAATAAAAGTTGATAAGTTAAATCCGAATTCGTGTGTAATAAGTAGCGTTAAGGTAAAAATAATAGAGGCGTTAAGAATTGAGTACATGTCAATCCTTATGAGAGAGTTATTTTGAGAGAAACATCTAGCTCTCATGATTCGGTCACAAAGATTAGGGTAAATTTTCACATTAAGGCGAGCCTATCTTTTGTTCAAACAGTGATAACAAAACTCCACATTTCAAGAAACTAAAACTACAGAATAAACTCCAACTAGACTTTCCCCGAAGGAAAATACGTTAAAATTAATCATGAGAACACTTGACATGGAACAAACAATGGCGGTATGTTATCTTTTCGGATAAAAAGAAGTTCACTTTAGAAGAGTAACACAGTTATAATGTCTACTTCCAGGATCTTTGCTAGGAAGGACACCATTAGGATCGCATTCATTGTCGGACAGATTGTGTAATGGTCTCGAGGGCCAAGTGATACTGTGAGATGATACTTCTTTTTATTCGAAAAGACAACATAGCGCCATTCTTTATTACATGTCAAGTGCTCTCGAGTTTAATTTAAGAGAATTTTCCTTTAGTTTTAGTTTCTTTAGATGTGGAGCATTTTTGTATCACTATTTGAACAATAGGCTCACCTTAATGTCAAAATTTACCCTAATCCTTGCGACCTAGTCATGAGGACTGGATGCTTCTCTCAAAATTACTCTCTCATAGGGAGTGACAAATACTCAATTTTTATCGCCTCTGTTATTTTTATCTTAACGCTAATTATTACACACGAATTCGGATTTAACTTATCAACTTTTATTAATTTTTTCTCGAAATTTCACTTTTTGACCACCTTGACTCCTTGTAAGCCTTAAATTTTGATCCCTCTTCCGCAGATAATGATTTTCCCTTCATCATCAATGTGGCACGATAGCCCGACGTCGGGCCTTGGCCGCCTGAATCGTTGACCTCCAATTGTCGCGGTTACGTGACCTTGTCCTCCAGTTTCGGAAGCCCAGCAGCTGGTGGGCGTCTTCACCTACGGAGTTCTCCCAGCGAGCTCTCGGTCGTCCACGCAACCTCGCTCCGTCAATTCGTTGTGCGTTCATAACTTTCTTTGGCATGCGATTGTCGTCCATCCGTTGTACATGCCCCGCCCATTGCAGACGTTGAAGCTTCACGATTTTCGATACTTCCAGCTCATCGTACAATTGATACAACTCATGGTTGTATCGGATACGCCATTGGTCTCGCTTGCGAACGGCCCCGAAAATTCGCCGAAGGACCTTTCGTTCGAATCGGTCTAGCAAAATTTCGGAGGCTTGGGTAAGGGTCCATGTTTCGCAGCCATAACATAGCACGGGTCGGATGATCGTTTTGTACACGCGGAGCTTCGTGTTCCTGTGCGCAAGTTTCGAATTAATTATAGGGAGGACCGAGAAATATGTCTTATTGGCTAGTTGTATCCGTCGCTTAATTTCGTCGGTTTCGTTGGCGTCCTTTGATAAGTTACAACCCAGATAGTTGAAGTTGTCTACATACTCGATATTAAGATCCCCCACTGTGATGCTTGAATTTGCTGGCGTCCTTGTTTTCGATTGCATCATGGCCTTTGTTTTGCTTTCGTTGATATGTAGTCCAACTTCTTTTGCGGCATTATTGAGGTTATGCAGGAGGCTTTCTGCATCACCCAACCTTCGAGACATGATGTTGATATCGTCGGCGTACGCTACTAATTGAGTCGACTTGATGAGTAGCGTTCCGCTGCTGTCCATATTCATGGCTCGAATTACATACTCCAAAGCCAGGTTGAAGAGCGTCGGCGCCAGCCCGTCGCCCTGCTTGAGTCCAGTACGAGTTTCAAATAGGTCAGTGAGTCGGTTCTGCACTTTGACCTGCGAGACGGTATTAGTCATCGTCATCCTTGTGAGTCGCACTAACTTTGCCGGTATACCAAAGTTCAGCATAATGTTGTACAGTACACTTCGGTCGATACTGTCGTATGCCTGCTTGAAGTCGACAAAGATTTGGTATACGTCGATGTTGTATTCCCAGCACTTTTGGAGTAGTAGCTTCACTGTGTAAAGCTGATCGGTCGTTGAACGACCAGGTCTGAAGCCGCCTTGATACACGGAGAGAAAAAAATAGTGAAATTTTATCAAATCCGTAGTAAATTTTACAAAATTGTAATGAATTTTGACCCCATCGCATTTGTAGTAAAAGTAACTACTCGCGTTGTGAATAATTTTATTACATTGTAATAAAATTAATGTTCCTTTACTGTAAAAGTTCACTACAATGGTAGTAATAATTTATCGTTGATTATCATTAAAGTTAACTTTTTTTTCTGTAAAATTTAACTACGTTTTCCAGTGAAGTAAATAATACGTTCTTAATATTTTTCAGCAATGAACGAAAAGAAAATATTATATTCAACGCTACGGTACTTATTTATTCATGAAATCCTATGAAGATTTTGTTAACAAATATGTATATAATAATAAAGAAATTCACATTGTTAAAAAGTTAACTCCAAATGTAAATATCAAATTCTAATTTTTATAAATATACACAGCATTTTCGATAATGCGGACTAAATTAAGCGGGGCCGATCCGGGCTAGAATATAGAATAGAAAATGGACAATGATAGTTTTAATCTTCTTTTATTTCTTCAATGGATCGACTTTCTCTGAGCGTAGAATTTTGTTTAATTTACATCCTGTTTGTGTTTTTCCTAGAAGATATAAAAAAAAATCAACTAATTAAATTGGAAGAAAATTAAATTTGGTATCAAAAAAAGTTCCATTGCAAATTGTAAATTCTATGTTTCGAGGGTTAGGACTATAAAATACATCAAATTATAATTATTAATATAAATATATGAATCACCTTTTGCTTAATGCATGTTTAATTAATTCCGCGTTCATTCTCAATTTGCAGACTAACAGCTTCTGTCTTGAAGATTAACACTAAGCTCTTGTAATGTTTCAGGTTTTCACTCCATCAATCGATTTAATGTCTGTACTTTCTGTAATAATTCAATTCTAATCAGAACAAAATAGCAAAAAATTTAAAATATTTTTACACTTACCATGTATTACACAGCTAAATTGAAGGAAAATCCTGCAATTAAAATTCACGAGTCGACACAAAGCTAATTTTTTCCGTATAAAAATATTGCTTTTTTGACATTTATGTTTTCACACAATTTCTGTGAAAATTTATTGTATTTGTAATTAAATTTCACCGAAATAGAGTGTAATAACTTTTTTCATTGCAATGTAATGAAAAGTGTATTAGCAACCGATATGTCAAATTTACAACATTTTGTAGTAAACCGATAAAAATTTATTATTTATGTAATAAATATTAATTATTTAATTTTTAGTGAATTTTATTACTCGTTTTAATAAAATTTACTACATACATTTCTCTCCGTGTACTCGCCAATGATTTGTTCTGCGTACGGATTGATTCTCTTTTCAAGAATTTTTGATAAAATCTTATAGGCCGTACAAACTAATGATATGCCCCTGTAATTCTCACACTTCAGCTTGTCACCCTTTTTGTGGATTGGGCAGATTATGCTTTTGCGCCAATCTTCGGGGATTACCTCGTCGTTCCATATTTTCAGCAGTAGCACATGTACAGCGTTGGTCAGGCACGTTCCACCATGCTTCAGCAGTTCTGCTGGGATCTCGTCAGCGCCGGGCGCTTTATTATTTTGGAGCGACTGTATGGCAAGACTCACCTCCTCTACTGTTGGGGGTAGAACGGGAGGGCCTGGTTCGGCTAACTGCTCAAGAGCTAGCTCCGCGGAGGATGTTGATGATGCATTGAGGAGCTCTTCAAAATGCGAGGCCCATCGTTTGTTGACGCTTTCGATGTCGCTGATGATGATACCATCCTTGTCCTTACATAGGCTTGTCCTGGGTTGATATCCGTTCTTC
The DNA here is from genome assembly GCA_949715475.1 of Microchrysa polita. Classification (NCBI taxonomy): domain Eukaryota; kingdom Metazoa; phylum Arthropoda; class Insecta; order Diptera; family Stratiomyidae; genus Microchrysa; species Microchrysa polita. The sequence goes on from OX454417.1 coordinate 55,261,283, forward strand.
ATATTATTTATAAGTTTGTACGCCTGTCTAGTGTTCTTACTGGCTAATCTTTGGTTTATTTGCTGTAACTGCTCGTCAAAATGTTTGCGTTTCTTACGTCTAATTAACTTATTAGATACTCGCCGAAGCTCGTTATATCTTTCTTTCTTGGCTCGGGATGCGCGTTGTGTGTATTGGCGATAGGCTTCATTTTTCGCCTCAATCGAGGCCCTGCATTCGTCGTCGAACCAGTCTGCTCGTCTGCGCCGGCCTTTATAGCCCACGACCTCTTCTGCGACCTCCTTGATGCTGTCTTTGAGCTCCTCCCAGAACTCATGGATGCCTAGATTATTGATGTTATCAAGCATGGGCGACAGTTTTTCCTCAAGGGCTGTAGTATACGTGTGATGACCCTAACACGGTCATCGATTCCTCTTCCAATAATATGTCTTATTTTTACACATTTGTGTCAACGAAGCAACTAAATCGGATGCGCGTGTAATGTCTTTGAACCGAATATTGCTTCGTTGACACAAACCGCAGTAGGCAATAAGAAAATGGGGAAATTGGAAATTGTTAGATTTAAGGTGGAATGATTCAATGAAGAAAAGTTGATCGGACTAGACGTGTTTCTTGTTACCTTTTAAAATATATTACATTTTGGCGCAGCCGGTTTTTATGCGAACCATCGTTTTTTTTTAGTTAAGTGCAGTTGTAGTGTAGTTGGTTTATTCTTAATGCATTGTTTTTAGTTGCGATCGGTATTAAATGTCAAATATTCTTACGAAAGAAAAACTGAATTATTATTTGAAAATAGAAAAAGATTTAGACTTAGTAACGCGGGAAATCGAACACATTAGGTGTTTATTAGAGAGTGTAGTAGAAAATAAAGATATCGCGGGCGCGGGTGATAGTGAAGGTGAAATAATCGAAAAACTAATAATAAAATTGATAGAAGAAAGACAACAGGAGTCGAACATAGTGAATAATTGTAATAGTGAATTGGTGTTTTTGAAGAAAAAATTGAGTGAAAAAGAGGAAATAATACTTGAAGCAGAGGAGAGAAATAGTGAGCTGGAAGAGGAATTAAAAAACATACAAGGTCCCAGCCAATCTGTTAATTCCAAGCAAAAGGAGGAAATCGAAGCCCTAAAGCGGAACTTAGCGATTGTAGAGGAAGAAAAGTTAAACTTGCAGAGTAAGTACAGCAGTCTTTCCGCAAGTTTAGATAATAAATATATTGAAATCAAAAATTTACGTGAGAAGTTTAGAAATTTTCACAATAACCCTCCAAGTCTTAATCAGTCACCTACTAGACAAGATCAGTTTTCTAACAATAACCTGACCATGTCTACCGAGTCTATATCGAAAATTATATCGCGAATTGTCCCAGTTTTTGCTGTAGAGAATTTGGTGGATGTATCGAGTAGGCTTTCTGAATTCCTCAACGCCTGTCAGTTAGGTTTAAAATGTATTGATTTGAAAGATGAGGCCACCTATGTTTCGCTATTGTCGACAAAATTAACTGGGGATGCGTTCAATTTATTCGTAGCACAAAACCCAACAACTTTAGAGGGCCTTAAAAACCTTTTTAAAAATGCATATTTAAAACCCAGAACGTTAGACAATACACTAAACGAAATTAGGCAGTCAAGACAGTCATCGACAGAGACTATGCAGGCATTCGCGCGGCGACTCGAAAAATTAAAAGCTCACGCGTTGGATGTAATTAATGCGAATTATCAAGCAGTAGATTCAGTGGCACTAGTCAGGGAACTCCAAAATACTGTAGGTTTGACCTTCAAGATAGGTTTGATAGATCCTTTTGTCCGCCAGTCAGTCATATTCTCCTCCGATAATGACTTACAGAAACTATCAGATAGTGCTATGCAGGCTACATTTATTTCTTCACAAATGTATTCGCAAAATACCCCAAACTTAAACTACACATTTCCTAATGCGTCCACTAGTTTCTCAAACAGTTTTAATCAACCTCCTAACGTTGTTCCAAGTATGAGCGGACAACTATCTCAAACTCAGTTGAATCCGTATACAATGCCATTTCTAAACACTTCGCACACTAATCCCCCTGGAAATTTCTTTTCAAATCATCTAAATACAGGGGCTACACACACAAACGGTAATTTAAATGAACTTCATTCGTTTACCAGTTATTCGAACACAAACCGCGATAATGCAAACAAAGGTGGAAACAAAAGACCAACATATACGGGAAATCATCCTAAATGTGGATTCTGCGGAAAGTATAATCACACTTATGCAGAGTGTAGGACGAGAAAGAACACACCATACTGCCCAAATTGTTCGTCATATGGACATGAAGTGCAGATGTGTCCCAAAAGTAGAGTGTTTCACACCCAAAGTCGAGAAAGCTCTAAATGTTTGTGGTGTTCAAGAACTGGTCATGACGAATCGACTTGTTTCAGCAAACAAAATTACATGAAAAGGTCACAGGGAAACTCATCAAGGGGCAACTCAAACTAGGAGCTGCCCCACAATCGCTTAAAGTAAATATCATACCAGAATCCGACACGGAGCAGCTCATCAGAGTAGATGAGACTCCAAACTTATCAAAAATAATTGATAACCCAGTAAAACAAACTACAAAAATTAAATTTCTTAACTCAGTAAATTGTAGGGAACCGAAACCGAAAAATGAAATTCAGGAAATAGACCAATGTCAATCTTCAAAACATAAACATATGGGAAATTTCGGAGACAATGTAAACCACTGTAAAGCAAAACTGAAACAGATCAAAATAAAAAAGTTACCATATCAAATATTTGCAAAGCTTTTTGAGATTAGTTTCTTAGTTTTAACATATCTGGCGACCCTTGCCTTGAGGTTGATCCAGAATTTTGTTAGTTACTGCTATCTGGAATCTCTAAGAAAATGTAAAATAGCGTATAAGAGTTGGGTCACTGCTACAAAGACACCACTCAATACGGAAAGGGTTTATATTACGCTTCCAATGCATGAGGCTAAACAAGGGAAAATAACAGTCCTCATAGACACTGGCGCTGATATAAGCATACTTAAATATGAAACATTGGCACGGAGAATTAAATTAAACCGCACGGAAGTTAGGGACGTTGGAGGGCTTTTCGGGGGAACGAGATCAACAGAAGGAACTTTAAGAAGTGTTCACATGTTGCCTTCGGAAAAGAGCACCGACATGACTAATCTTGAAATCACATGGCATGTCATAAACGGATTTGATTTGCCTGCCGATGGAGTAATTGGGAGAGATGTTCTATGGAAAGGATCCGTAATAGATACTAAATCCAACAGCATCGAATTTTCTACAGACAAAGAAAAAACTTCGAAATTAAATCTTACCAGTTACAATAAGGATGTAGGAAAAATTGAAAAAATTAATTCCGTTAGACCTGGCGTAAGTAAACTACCAGGTTCCCACATAAATCCGAATAAATGGGACGATGTAGTAGTACCACCACGATGTAAGTTAATAGTTAGCTTGAGAATTAAACCGCGCTCTGGTGAATACGTGGTCGAGTCGGAAGAGTTACAACCTGACGTGTATTTGGGTAATACAATAGTTGAAGCTACCAACCATCGCATTTTACTTCCAATATTAACTGCCAGTCAAAAGGAATTTAAGTTGAAAAGAGACTTCCACCCAAAGCTTAAAAAATTAAGTCATTACAAAGTAAATACTCAATCGTCACGGGTTAACTTCATCTCACGATCACCAAAATCAGAGAATCGAGTGCAACTGCTTCTTGAAAAATTGAAACTAGAAGAAAATCTTAATTCCGAAGAAATAACCTCTATAAAAGATCTATGCATAAGGTATAATGACATTTTTCACTTAGAAGGGGATCAGCTTAATCAAACTTCAGTGCTACAGCACAAAATAATCACAAAACAAGATCAGCCTCCCATTTGTCAGAAACAGTATCGGCTTCCGCAAATACATAAGGATGAAATTAACAGACAAGTGGAGGACATGCTTCAGAAATCTATAATAACACCAAGCAAATCTCCTTGGAATTCACCTCTTTTACTAGTTCCGAAAAAATCAGAAGCAGGTGAAGCCAAGAAATGGCGAGTTGTTGTCGATTTCCGTAAATTAAATGCAGTCACCGTAAAGGACGCTTTCCCCCTCCCAAAGATAGAGGAAATACTGGATCAACTGGGGAACAGTCGTTATTTTAGCAAACTGGATTTAATTAGCGGATATCACCAGGTAGGAATAGAGCCGGGCAGCCGTGATAAAACAGCATTTAGTAACAACTATGGGCATTATGAATTTGTTCGTATGCCTTTTGGGCTAACCGGAGCTCCCGCGACATTCCAACGAATCATGAATATAATCCTGACAGGCTTACAAGGAGTTGATTGTTTTGTGTACCTGGATGATATAGTGATTTACTCAAAAAATCTAGCCGAGCACATCCAGAAGTTAATGAAGATTTTCGACAGGCTGAGGGAAAATAACATGAAACTGAATATCGATAAGTGTAGGTTTCTTTGCCGGGAAGTAGTATACTTGGGGCATAAGTGTACAGAAGAAGGGGCGCTGCCAGACCCGAGTAGAACTGCTTGTGTAGAATATTTTCCGGTACCTACAAACGTAAAGGAGGTGCAGTCCTTCCTGGGTTTATCGAACTATTATAGAAAATTTATCCCATCATATGCCAACATAGCGGCTCCTATTAACCCTTTCGCTCCCAATGATGCCATATGGCATCATGAAATTTAATGATTTTTCATAGAAAATGTAAGAAATAAATTTTAACTTTTTGTGTTATATTAGACTCTCCCAAATGTGTAATACCTAGTTGATTTTTTCCAGCGTGAAATTTTTGGTTTGGGATGTTATTTTTAATGAAATTTTAGAGAAGGTTTGACGATTGTCGTAAAGCCGAAAAACTGATTTATCCATTTCCCCATATTTCCTGATAATAATCATTTTATGCAAATCATTTTAATGGTTTTATTTTGCAAAGAAGTTGTTGTAAGAGAAAATCAAAAGATTTTTCGATTTTTTTTTAGGAAAACCCTATAAAGTGGTTTTGCATTAGCATGATGCCATATGGCATCATTGGGCGTGAAAGGCATACCAGTAAGTCCCCTATTCATATAAATGCTAGTTGCTTGCTGTATGGAAGGCACCCTTAGTTTTTATCCGAATGAGCTCATTTTTGGTGGGTGGGGTGATTATGAGCTCCAATCGCAATAAACCAAAATTTAGCACTCTGCTTTAATTTTAGGGGGAGTTATGGACATTTCCTTTCGCCAAATTCAAATGGGGGGATAATGGGGGTAGTTGATCGGAGCCACTCAATGCTTCTCCCAAAATAATATTGAACTTATTGTGAATACTTGTACGATATTTTACGGCTGAACTAACATTCTTTCAAGAGTTATGGGGCTTTTAAAAAAGGTATAAAATGAAATAGTTCTAATTTATTTTTAAGCTAGCGCCGAATCATTGAATATATCTCTAATGTGTTATATATCATTGCAAAGATAATTTTATGTAGTTTTTTTCGTTCTCAGACTATTTTTCTATATCTTTTGTCGTTTTTTAAATACTCGCAAAAAACCGAAAAATGACCCCCATTTCCCCCTTTCCCCCTTTTTTAAGGTTGCGGGCCCCCAATCGGCTGGGACTTTTTTTCCCATAATCTGGGGGTCGTCACCAACCATTCTGCAAAAAAAAATCCGATGTAGGATTTTCGCCGACCAAATATCTAATTTTTCACACGGTACTTGCTAAGTGCCCTTTCAGTCCCAATGATGCCATATGGCATCATGCTCTAATTTGTTAACTATAGCGCTTAAAAATTTTTTTTTCAAGAAAATATCATAAAAGATGCCTACTGAACGACATAATGTTGTTAGAAAAATTCTACGCTTAAAATCCATAATTTGGGCATGAAAGGGTTAACAAACTCCTGAGGAAAGGGGAGTTATTCGTTTGGACTGAAGCTTGCCAGAAGTCTTTTGAAAATCTTAAAAGGGCAATTTGCTCACCTCCACTTCTAGCGTACCCAGATTTTAGTGAACTATTCTGTCTCACTACTGACGCTAGCAACGAAGCTCTAGGTGCCGTCCTTTCTCAAGTAAAATCCGGGGAAGAAAGGCCTATTGCTTTTGCTAGCCGAATTCTAACAAAAGCTGAAAGAAATTACTCTACCATTGAGAAAGAGTTGCTAGCAATAGTGTGGGCTACCAAAAATTTCAGAACTTACCTTCTTGGCAGACCGTTTAAAGTATACACAGATCACAGACCTCTAAAGGGAATATTTAATGTAAAGGATCCGACTACACGGTTAGTTCGGTTCCACCATAAACTTTCCGAGTATGACTATACAATAGAATATAAGAAGGGTAGCCTAAATACAAACGCAGATGCTCTCAGTAGAATGCCCCATGTAGAAGGTAATACAAATATTCTTGCGGTACAGACCAGAAGCCAATCTAGGCTGGAAGAGCCAGAGTCGACATTGAACAAACCTAGCTCAGAAAAAAACACACGTGAGTTAGAGCCCCCAAATTCGCCACAATTCGAGTTTCTCACTGACCCTGTCGAAATCCAAACAGTCATAAGGGACTTTCACGACTCAGCCCTAGGCGGTCATCAGGGTACGACCAAGACGTATCTGAGGATACGAGACCAGTTCCGCTGGAAGGGAATGAGGGCTGATATCAATAACTATATTAAAAATTGCCCAAAATGTCAGAAAAATAAATATTCTCGAGAGACAAAGATGCCTATGTGCCTCACCGACACTCCATCTTTACCTTTTGAGAAGATTTATATGGACATAGTGGGGCCGCTACCTGTAACATATTCTGGGAACAGATATATTTTAACTTGCCAGGACGAGTTAACTAAGTACATGATTTGTGCAGCTATGCCGGATTTTGAAGCCGAAACAACGGCAAAACATTTTTATGATGAAATAATTGCTCGGTACCAAATTCCCAAAATTCTGGTAACCGACAATGGTAGCAATTTTACATCTAAATTGTTTTCGCATTTGTGTAAAATGCTGGGAGTAAAAAAGATACATATTACTCCGTACCATCCACAGGCGAATGGGTCATTAGAACGAAGTCATAAGCCTTTGGCTGAGTATCTAAGATCCTTTGTAAATTCCGATGGTTTGGATTGGGATCAATGGTTATCACAAGCAATGCATGTTCATAACTGTACCGTCCACACATCGACAAAGCAAGCTCCACTTACGTCTCTTTTTGGGTACAAATTTGAACTTCCCACGAATCTGAAAAGAACAGCCACTCCGTTGTATAACTCCGAAGACTACACCCAACGATTGAGGTTTCAGCTGCAGAGGTCGTACGAAATGGTTAGGAAAAACCTAGAGACCTCAAAGATGAAATCAAAGCGACATTACGATAAAAACATACGCCCCGTTAAATTTTCTGTCGGGCAGAGAGTCCTGATGAGAAATCAAATGAAGAAACATAAGTTTTCTCCTATTTGGACCGGCCCTTACGAGATTATCTCGATAACAAGTCCTTTAACAACGGAGATCAGAATTAATAATAGGAATCAAAAGGTCCACAACAATCGGTTAAAACCTTTCTTTAATAAACCTTAATCAAATCAACTAATAATACTTTTCATTCCAGAACGAACGAAAACATTTAATTCCCGAACTGTTTGACGATTATTTTGCAATTCCAGAACGAAGGAAAATATTTACTCCCGGATGATTATTATTACGCAATTGGGAGCAACCGTAGTATACGAGTATAATATATAGAATTTAGTATTGTTTAGAAAATTACAACCACTAACAAAAACAAAAACAAAAAAAAACACGTAGTTAAAACATAACACATAAAAAATTTGTCAAAATATAACATAAAACAACATATTGCGCTAAGGCAAAAGTTTAAAAGAAAACGACAAAATGGTAAATGTAATTAGAAATGTAAATATCAGCATATTATTTTCCTTATCATTAATAGTAAGTTTAAATAGCCAAGTAGTTCTTAAGTCTGCCGACCAACCCTATGAGATCGTTCCAGTTAAACCAACGCCCGTGATTTTCGAGACGATAAATAAGGCTTGGTTTTACCGTGACACTTGGACATTCCTGACAAAATTCTCAATAATGGACTTCTCGACCGTGATACATCTAATCGACGAATACGAAACGAAAATCGTAAAAATGTGCTTTCTGACGAATGATATGGAATATCACCAGTCTTGTAATTTAATGACCCGGGAAACCCACACGTTGACCAATAATCTAAGAACAAATAACAAGCATCTGCTTCATTTAACCAAGGATCAACGTCGGCATAAACGGGCTATCAACGCTATAGGCAGATTTGCAAACTGGGCTTTTGGTTCAATGGACGACGAAGACGCAGCAAAAATTTACAACCAACTTTCGATTTTGCAGTTGAAAGAGACACAAACTTTCAACTTAATCCACCATCAAGCAACGGTGATGGCCACTAACTTTCAAAAACTGAGTCAACCGCTACAAAATTTGACCACCGAAGTTGAAGCAATCGAGCAGCATCTGCGAAAATTGGAAGTGGGTTTTAATAACCTCAGTGCCACAACAAGCAGGGATATTCAGGTTCTCAATGTGCGGACGAAAGCGTACGAGTTACTCGCGTTCATCAACGCGAAATTAATAGAAGTTCAAAATAGGCAGATCCTGGAAATGGATATATTGGACGACCTTTTCAAGGGAAGACTACATCCTTTCATCCTCGATACTACTGATATAACCACGACATTGGAAGACGTTGGATTTACCAATACATTATTTGGAAAGAATAGCTATGTTTTGCAGCAAATAATAGATGTTTCGGTCTTGCTGGACAATGGGAATTTCATCATTAAAAGCGAGGTACCGCTGCCCGATAATATGGAATACATCGTTCGACTGGTTCACCTAATCCCTATCACACTCAACATTCAATGGGATTTAACCATTAGTACCAAAGAGAAGTACTTAGCAGAATCGGTAGACCATTTGTCGTACGTAATGCTAACCGAAAACGATCAGAAACAGTGTAAACGTGTGGCTATCACCGTCAATCGTACAGCTCTCGTATGCAGTTTCAACGGGCCCATTTTAAGTACAGGGAGTGATAATTGCTTAATAGAGTTACTACATCACTCAGAAAAAATCACCCAAAACTGTAAGTATGTAACAGTCCCCGCAACTGCGGGTTACATAACAAAAATGATTACCCCAAATCATTGGATTTTTAAAGTGAGAAACCTTACAACCCTTAATATTAATTGTAAGGGAGAGCATTCCACCGTTCAATTTTCAAACACAGGCATCCTCAAATTGATTCGACCATGCGATTACGGTACGAAAGCCATGCGTTTGCCTTTTCAGCGGGAGAAGACGGTCTCACTCCATATCCTGGTCCCGGACATGAATCCCACTGACCTGATCGAGATGCTAAACCTGACGAGTCTTCCAACAACGGGTAGCCATGTTAACAGTCTGTCACCTATTAAGATAGGAAACCACAAACACATTTGGTCATCTATATCGGACGTCGGCAAGTCCCTACAGCAGCTGAACGAAGATTGGATTCGAGCCAATGAATCTCGGCAGTTAATCGAACACGGTCAAGTCGTGATCCAGCATAGCTATGCCATCTATAGTGTATCGACTATGATGATAGTGGGTGTAATAATGACATTCGGCTGGTTTGTTATTCGGAGAACTTGGAAAACGACACCGCAAAGTAAAGTTAGCATCCAAATGAACGCCACGAGACCAGCCCCAGCCTCTAGAGTCTCAGGACCATCATTAACAACCAGCACCACGACTTCTCAATGTAACACCGAGCAAACAAACAAAAATCCCCGCAACGAATCCAGCGTCACCTTTGGTAGATGTTAGTTTACCATAGATAGAATATAGTAGTAAACAGCCTTTATAAATTTTAACTAATGTTCCTAGGTTGAAAAAAAAAAAAAAAAAAAAAAAATGTAGTACATATTAGATGTACAATTTAGTATTAAACTTAAAGCCCGGAGGGATGTGATGACCCTAACACGGTCATCGATTCCTCTTCCAATAATATGTCTTATTTTTACACATTTGTGTCAACGAAGCAACTAAATCGGATGCGCGTGTAATGTCTTTGAACCGAATATTGCTTCGTTGACACAAATCGCAATAGGCAATAAGAAAATGGGGAAATTGTTAGATTTAAGGTGGAATGATTCAATAAAGAAAAGTTGATCGGACTAGACGTGTTTCTTGTTACCTTTTAAAATATATTACATACGCAGCCGCCGTGGCATCATCAATCAAATTGTCTACCTCGAAGATCTTGGCAGGGTTGATTCTCGTTAGGTGCACCGAAGAGATTCTGCACCTGTAGGTCGTCTTCACCAAATAGTGATCGGTGTCGCAGTTGGCTCCTCGATAGGATCGAACATCTAAGACATTAGAAGCCCATCTCTTGCTGATCAGTACGTGGTCGATCTGGTTCACGGTGTATTCATCTGGAGACTTCCAGGTCTGCTTATGGATTCGTCGATGAGGGAAGCATGTAGAGCTTATGACCAAGTTTCTGCCGCTCGCGAAGTCGATAAGTCGCTGACCGTTGTTGTTGTTTTCGTCGTGGAGGCTATGGCCACCAGTAGTTCCCCTATGCCAGCTTTCGTTTCCGACTTTCGCGTTAAAGTCTCCTAGCAGCAGCTTGACGTCGTTTGATGGAAGTGAGTCGAAGAGTGTTTCTAGGTCGTTGTAGAACTGGTCCTTAATCGCGTCTTCTTTTACTTCTGTAGGGGCATGCGCATTAATGAGCCAGAGATTAGCGAAACGGGTCTTAATGCGGATCGCACATAGCCGCTCGTTGATGGGTTTGAAGCCGATAACGTGGTCCTTGAGCTGCTTATTCACGATGAAAGCTACTCCAAACTCCTTGTTGCCCTCCTCTTTACCACTCGTAAAAATAGTGTGCGAATTGAGGTCGTTAATCTCGCTTTTGAGCCATTTAGTTTCCTGGATTGCAACTATGCTCAGCTTGTATTGTTCTACCTGATCCAGGAGGGCCCTTAAGGCCCCCGGTCTATTCAGGGAGCGTACATTCCAGGATCCGAAAGAGTAATCAGTTGTTCGTTTGCGGGGTCGTCGTTGTTTTGTATCCGTCCAATCCGAGGCTTTTGTTTCAGGTTTCTTGACTTGAAGTTTTTCTTAGGATGAGTTGTCGGCACATCGCTAAACCATGATAGGGTTTAATCGTTAAGTAAAGGCCATCATGGGCATGCCTCGAAGATGCTGCTTTAGTGGTTGAGTTAGACGTTTTCTGTCACCTATCACGTTAAGTAACCTGAGACGCTGCAGATGTAAATACAGCACTCAGGCGCAGCGGTGCTTCTTCCAAATGTCGCATCAGATGATTTGACTTAGCCGTTCACGTTACCAGGGGGCGCCCGCGCGGAGGACACATGGAGAAGTCTTTTACCCCCCATGATTTTCCCTTATTCATATTAAAGTTAGTATCTTACTCAAACAACCACAAAAAATTAGGGGTCCTACGTCTTTAATTGTGGAAGATAGACAAAAAAGAAATGGCATGTGCTATCCTGATGACAATTTTTAAATGGCTATTTTGTGTGTTCTTTTTCGAAAAACAATTATAAATCAATAATAAACGAGACCGAGGCTAATTTCGGGCGCGGCCGAAATTTGGGTACCCTTCGCTACCCTCGGGCTAAAAGTTTTTTCGGGCGTACCTATGACTAGTGTTCAGTCCTCCCCGCTTCCATGCTTTTAAATTTTCTCATAAGTGGCGTGGCGAAGATTTATTGGGCGAAGCGGGGACGTGGGTTTCTTATAAGAACCAAAAAGAGGGGGAAGGGGGCTTAACGGCAGCCCTATGGCCTTCCCATCAATTTTTACGTATGTTTGTGGCATCCATTAAAACACATTTGGTTAAGATTGGTGGACAAATAAAAAAGGTTTTCTTCGAAGAACCTAATTTGGGGGTTGGGTTTATATGCTTTTCTTAGAAAAATTTGATTTGGGGGGCTAGGTTTGTATGGTAGCCCCATGACCACATGGTCCGACTCCATCTATTTATACCTATGTTTTGTGTCATCAACAGAAACACATTTGTGTGAAGTTTGGTTGAAATTGGTGTATAAATAAAAAAAATCTTAGAAGAACTTAATTTGGGGAGCTAGGTTTCTATGACAGCCCCATGACGCCATGGTCCGATTTGGTCCATTTTCACATATGTTTTGTGGTATTACTAGAAACACATTCGTGCGAAATTGGATTGAAATTGATGAGAAAATAAAAAAGTTTTTCTTAGAAGAACATAATTTGGGGGACTAGGTGTGTATGGCAGCCCCACGACCCCATTGTCCGATTTGATCGACTTTCACATATGTTGTGTGTTACCAATTAAAACACATTTGTGTGAAATTTGATTGAAATTGGTGCATAAATAAAAAAGTTTTTCTAAGATGAACCTAAATTTGGGGGGTAGGTTTGTATGGCAGCCCCACGACCCCCTTGTCGGATTTTAGCGATTCAAACATACAAACTGCCTGCAACAAAAAGAAGCATGTGTGCAAAATTTCAGCTCCATAGCTTCTAAACTGGCCGAGCAAAACGCGTCGCAACAGACAGACAGACGGACAGACGGACAGACGGACATCGTCCAATCGACTCAGCTCGTCACGCTGATCATATATATACATATTTTATATGGTCGGAGATGCTTCCTTCAATGCGTTACAAACTTCATGACAAAGTTGATATACCCTTTACGCTTAATAAGCGAAGGGTATAAAAATGTAAACACAATTCTTTTTGTGGTAATTAACTCAGAATTGAATAGACTATTAACAGTTATAATTTTGAAATTTCAGCTCTTTTAGTTTCGTTGGAAATCAGCCGAAACTATTCATGCGAAGGGGTGTGCTAATCTGATGACGAGCAGTGTATTAACTTTGTCATGAAGTTTGTAACGCATTAAAGGAAGCATCTCCGACCATATAAAAAGTATACATATATGATCAGCATGACTTGGGGAGTCGATTGGAGCATGTCCGTCTGTCTGTCTGTCTGTCTGTTGCGACGCGTTTTACTCGGCGTGTATTGAAGCTAGCAAGCTGAAATTTTGCACACGTGCTTCTTATTGTTGCAGGCTGTTTGTATGTTTGATTCACCCAAATTGGATCACTGGGTCATGGGGCTGCCATACAAACCTAGCTCCCCAATTTGAGTTCTTCTAAGAAAAACTTTTTTATTTGTGCACTAATTTCAACCAAATTTCACACAAATGTGTTTTGTTTCAATTTAATTATTAAAAGGTCGAAATTGACTTTATCGAACGCTTTGCTAAAGTCGGTGTATATCGAGTGCACCTGCGACCGATTTTTGAAAGATTTGAAAATGTAATTTTCGTAACATATAAGATTTGTGGCCGTAGATTTACCTCTGCAAAAACAGTGTTGATTATCAATTATTAGTGGGCGAACAATGGAAATTAAACACTCAGTTACGAGGTTATCAAATAATTTAGGGATTGATGAGATTATGCTAATTGGTCGATAATTTTGAATATCAGCTCTATCGCCACTTTTATGTATAGGGACGATATATCTTAATTTCCATTATTTCGGAAAGTGTCCAGAAGAAAGCGATTTATTAAAAATGATATAAAGTATGGATAAGCTATTTTTTCCGCGCAGTTTTTAACAAAATCGGAGGAATACCATCTGGTCCGGCGTTTTTAGAAATGTCCAATTCAATTATTTTTTTAAAAATAGAGTCAGAGCTAATGGTGAGATTTGATACATTAATTTGGTTGTTATTCGACTAAATCAAAGGAGGAAGGAACTGAGTAACTTAAGAGTTGTACACTTTAGAAAAATGTTGTGCGAACAGATTAGCAATAACGGAATGATCTGAGCTTGTGACACCGTTAAGAGACAAATTGCTTGGAAGCCCGTGTTCTGTTTTGAGAGAATTTATGTACTTCCAAAAGTATTTTACATCAGTGGAAACTTGCGATTCCAATTTGTAAATAAAGCGATGAAAATCAATTTTAGATTGTGCCTTGCATTTGGATCTTAAGTTGGAAAAATATGAGTAAAATTTTAGACTATGTGTAGATTTATGATTCAAATGAGCTATTTTCTTTTCTTTTATCAAATTTTTCAGCTCCGCCGAAAACCAATTAGGAAATTTATCATTACTAAGGTAAATACAAGAAATATGTTCATTAATCAGATTATTCATAATATGTACTATGGAAAAACGCTACTGCATCATCTAATGATAGGAAATCTAAATGCATCCAATCAATATTATCCAACGCGGTATTAATGTGTGCATAATCTGCAGTTTTGGCATTTAAACTAGGGGGCTTCGAGGCTAATTTCGGGCGCGGCCGAAATTCGGATACCCTTCGCTCTCCTTGGGCAAAACGTTTTTCTCGGGCGTACCTATGACTTGTATTTAATCCCCCTCCTCATTCTTTTTCTTCAGTCTTGACAAAAGTTTTGGGCTTGGTTGAAATAAGAGGGCAAAAAAATTATTTACTGGGAAAATTTTATTGGGGTTGCGGGAGCATGACCCCACAGTACGATTCCATTCATTTTGAACTTTTTTGTTGCTTTGGTAAGGACACATTAATTCAAGGTTTTGTGAAATTGGTGCAAAAAATGTTTCTTAGAAGAACCAAAATGGGGGTTGGGTTTGTATGGCCACCCCATGACCCCATGGTCAGATTTGATAAATTCTTAGATATGTTTTGTGTCATCAAGAGAAACACGTTTGTGTGTAATTTGGTTGATATTGGTGCACAAATAAAAAAGTTTTTCTTAGAAGAACCTAATTGAATTGGGGGGGTTAGGTTTGTATGACCCCATGGTCCGATTTGATCCATTCTGACATATGTTTCGTGTTGTCAATAGAAATACATCTTTGTGCAATTTGGTTGAAATTGCTACACAAATAAAAAAGTTTTTCTTAGAAGAACCTAATTTGGGGAGGTGGGTTTGTATGGCAGCCCCATGACCCCATTATCCGATTTGATCCATTCTTAGATATGTTTTGTGCCATCAAGGGAAACACATTTGTGTGAAATTTAGTTGAAATTGGTGCACAAATAAAAAAGTTTTTCTTAGAAGAACCTAATTTGGGGGTTAGGTTTGTATGACAGCCCCATGACCCCATGGTCCGATTTGATCCATTCTGACATATGTTTCGTGTTGTCAATAGGAATACATTTGTGTGAAATTTGGTTGAATTTGGTACTCAAATAAAAAAGTTTTTCTTAGAAGAGCATAATTTGGGGAGTTGGGTTTGTATGGCAGCCCCATGACCCAGTTGTACGATTTTACCGATTCAAACGTACAAACTGCCTGCAGCAAAAAGAAGTATTTGTGCGAAATTTCAGCTTCATAGCTTTTAAATTGGCCGAGTAAAACGCGTCGCAACAGACAGACGGACAGACGGTCATCGCCCAATCATGCTGATCATATATAATACTTTTCATATGGTCGGAGATGCTTCCTTCAATGCGTTACAAACTTCATGACAAAGTTAATATACCCTTTCACTCTATGAGCGAAGGGTATAAAAAGTAGATGACTCACCTTGAATTATTTTCAAAAATGGGAAAGACTACATCAATTTCTAAAGGCGGGTGGTAGCAATCAATAGGAACTATAGGATAACTCGTTCGTGACACGGAAACACAATTCAAATTCGAAAATATTAAATCAAGTAAATTATTAGATACCTATATTATATTGATAATTAAATTGTTTGAAATTTAAAAATGAAAATGATTCTATTATTTCCAGACTTTTAGAGTTATTGTTATTAATAGACCATGTGTTGGAAGACCAGTCAACCCCTGGTAAGTTGAAGTCGCCCGTTACAATAAGGTTGGCGGTAGGAAATTTCTCTGAATAGTTGAGTAGTTCCTCGGCATGATTATGATACATTTCGGGCGAAGCATCAGGCGGCAAATAAACAGTAGAAATTATCGTTTTGAGTGGTTTTGTGTGTAGGCAGACAATCAGTTGTTCAACCGCGTCAGATTGACAACTTAACAAAGAAGATTTGATAGACTTTTTCACTGCTATGAGGACTCCATCGCATGTTATTTTATTCGATGTTTTAAAATTTCGATCTTGTCGGTAGATATTGTAGTTTGCTAGACCAAGCTCCGAAGAATGAAAACAACCATTCAACAAAGTCTCCGTAAAGATGATTATATCGTAAGCAATTGTGGATAAGGTTATTCGTAGATCCGAAAGTTTAGTTCGTAGACCACGAGTATTTTGGTAATACAAACTTAGTTCAAGTTTTTTTTAAGTGCGTCCGTGAATTATTCGTAGTGTATTGTTAATGTATTTTATAGTTGCATCAGGGTCGTTCTTTTTCACATCTTCAAGTTGTGTTCGTAGTGAATTTAAATGCTCGCGTTGCTTAAATGTCGAATCCGGGAATATATTTATTTTATTGATCTTCAGAAATTGCTTAGATTTTTGGTCCTTTTTACATTTAAGTATATCCAAGACTATTGACGGACTTACAGTTGTAACCCTAATTAGTCTCGGCTTGTGTGATTTGGGCTTACCAATACGTCAAGTTTTAATGTCGTTTGGCTGTATATTGAGTTGTGGTGTAATGTTCTTAATTGTATCAAAGGATTTAACGCTGTCTTCTGCTGGAGTGCTTTCTGAGATACCGTCAATGATGACGTTGAACGATCTTCTTCCCCGATCTTCTATATCGCCAATGATGTCTTCCATATCGAAAGTATTATTTTTTGCGGATTTCAAGGCAGAAATTTCTTTACGTAAGTCTGCCAATTCAGCTCGGAGTTCAGCCAGAATATTTTTGAGAGATCGAAAGATCTCGTTTTTACCAGAGCATATTATAAGAGTTACTTACGACAATTAAGGCCAAACATAAGTAAATGCCGCTCCAATATTTTTTTTTACGCATACACTACAAACCGGGTTGCATTGCACTGCATGTTTCCACAGATGTTACTTCTTTGGCCCATTCATAGATATAAACAACAATAAATAATTCATGTTAAATCCAAATGCCGTCCTATTTTTTATACTACGCATATGCCACAAACCCGGTTGTACTGCACTGCCAAAAGTTACCCATTCCACCCATCGATCATTACCTTCATAATCTGCGACAATCCATTGAAAGCATACAACACTACATAAACAGCGACTGAAATGAAAATGTTACGCATGTCAGTTGGGTTTTGGTTACCCAAAAGGGACCACTTCAAGAGTAGCTACATCCGAGGCAGCTTGTCTATAGACCAACCAATCACCGAAAAGCTCGCAGACCGACAAATGAATTGGTATTGCCATGTTCAAAGGGGTCCGCCTGAGAGCCCCGCAAAGAAAGCGGTATGCATGGAAGTCCACTTGATGGACCCAAGGCCAGAGCCAGACCGAAGAACACCTGGGTATGTCAAATGAGGGTCCTTGGAACAAGTAACAAATGCCGGATATGGAATGTACTTGACATCCTCTTTGATATGACACCCCACATGCCGACATTCGACTAAGGTGAGCAATTAGTGTCTTTTTAAGTCCTTGTTTAGAGCTTTCGGATCAACTTTCTTCTTAGTAAATTTCATGGTAGAATCTTCAGCTATTATAGATTCTGGAAAGTGATAAAAGTAGTGAGAACTTGAATTATTCTCGTAGTTATGGCTTTGGAAAGATACACGGAAAACGCGAAAATTTTCCATTTAAGCTCGATTTATTCCGTTGGGGGTCCTTGAAACAGGAAACAACCACCGGATATGTAATGTACTCGACGTGTCCTTTGATATGATACCCCCCATGTCGACCTCCGGTCAAGGATTAAAGAGTATCCTTTTTTGTCCTTTTTGGGACCTTTCCGATGAAAATTTGTTTTAGCAAAATCAGTTGTAGATTTTTGGGAGCCCACTGATTCAAAAACAACAAAAATTAGCCTTACTCTATTTTTTTCTATTTGAAATGCTAATATGACTGCACTAATCAGCAGTTTTTCGCATAGCAACGCTTCGCTTTCAGTGTGCACCGGGTACACTTTTCGGAAAAAGTATAAAAAAAGCAATTACGTTTTTTACAATCGAAAAAATATACTCCCTGCTATAATTTTTTATTTTTAACTGTGAACCTTAATATTCCTCAAATTGTCTTCATGCAGTGTAACGGCCAAAAATGCTCTATTCAATGCTGCATAACCCGAAAAAAGTACAGTAAAATGTCCATTATCCGAGCTAATGTCAACAAGGGGTGGTTCGGATAACCGAAAGTTCGGTTAATCGAATACCCATAGAAAAATGGAGGATTGCTTAAAAGTTAATATGAGTGACAACCTGGAAATGTGCCAAACGACTAGCACTGAACAAAATTGAGTGCTGCTGATGAGAGGTTGCTTCCTTCCTGATTTGATGCATTTCATATGAAAAAGAAAACTGAGTCCCAGGTTAGGTTAATAGAATGTTTGGATAAATCGACGCCTCTACTGTATATTATGTATTTTGGTATTCAGAGAAATGTGATCTTCTTTCTGAAACCGACAGTTAAAACTCATTGTTTCGTCCATATGTTTTAAATACTGTACTGTAAAAAAAATTGCACCAGGCCCTTGAAGCAAATTATTTTAAAAATTTGCAAATTTGTCTAAATTTCATAACGGTACGTATACGGTTTGCTTCATTATATCTAATTCTTTTAAGAGCAAATGCCAGGATATTTTTTGGTTTTGTTTTCTGCATTTACTTTCAATTTTATAAATAATTGAACTAAGATGCACTTCAACAATCTTCCAGATTCTCTCCCTCTTTGAAAATTCCTAATTCGAAACGGAAGATTTCCAACTGAAGCGTGCAACGTCAATCACCGCATGAGTTTATACACATACAACAATTTATCTTTTACTGTCATCAACAATGGAATGCATCATTACTCGCGATGAAAATCAAATTGAATTAGGAAATTCTCTTCAATTGAATTAAATGTTGTGTGCATTAAATTCACTGCCAGCTGTCTGTAAGAAATAAATGTATGTATGCTCGGTACTCGCTGGCAAATACTTTGAGTAGACGTTTGTCAATTTATTCATTTCGTGCTGTGTGTTGTCCACTTTAATTTTGTTCAAGACATGCACATAACAGATGATCCCTTGTCCTCACCCAGTGCTATCTCAGCATTTTCTCCAGGCAAATTGAAAGCAGCTCTTGTCTAGTTTTCTTGAGTGGCCTCGATGTAGTCTAGTGTTGAAAACGATTGAGCAACATATGAAAGAAGGATAAGATCTTCAACGTCAATTTAGCAAACATGATTACATTGTATGTACATATAGTGATGTTGATGGATACTAGAATGGCTAACATAAAAATACGGTTTTATGAACTGAAAAATTGAATAATTTCCGACCCTAAGAAATCGGTGTTCGACAAAAATCCAGGAAATGGTTTGTTTGTAGGTTTTTATTTTTACCCGTTGCTACGGACTTGTTGCTATACATGGTGCACTTCCTGAACTTATTCGTGACTATATGGCGTGGTTTCATTCCAGTTTATAGGGAACTGACCCGTTTGCTCAAACAATTCATAATTTTAAAAGTTGAATTGTCAGTTCAGAGCAGTATAAATTTTGAAAATTATGGGCTGTACAGAGGTAAAAAAAAGAAGTTGGTATGCCTTTCGTGGCATACTCTTCACTAATACGTACAAACTATATTTATACAGCAAGTTATAATCATATGGCTTAATTCTGCTTTTGAAATTAAAATATTAACTTATGGAAAGATAACATTTTAAATTATTAGAATGTAACATTATGGAATCCGCTGTTGGAAGACATTGAGCATAATTTTACGATTCTTCTTCACATTTCTCCATATGGATTAAAGCTGCAAATTTTGAACTATGTATTTACTATTATTTTGACATTCTTACAATAATAATAATAATTATAAAAATAATTTCAAGCCAAAGTTCTCAGATTTATGAATATGTACAGTAAAGTCTCTTTAAATTGTCGACTTTTTTTCATAAACTATCTGTTTTAAATAAATGAACTAGATTAAATTACATACGTATCAAAAGTTAAAAAATGCGACCTAAAGTACGTGTGCATGGTTATAAAATAATATTTTTCATGTGCACGCACTAGTTTTTATATGGTTTCAAAAACGCGAGATTTTCGATAATCCGCGGGGGTGTCGGTCCCGTACAACTTGGATTATCGAGACTCTATTTATATACTCAGATTTAAGTACATGTTTGCGGTTTTCTTAAACACTCGGTATCGATAACGGTGCACCGGCACTCGAAGGTATTTGTCCAACACTCCGGTTTTTTCAACCATGGCCAGGGTTTTTATACCCGTCACTATCTGAAAGGGTACAAATATTAACTACTTCCTCATTAACTTTTCTATTCTTGAGAATTCCTCCATTTGATAAAATTCTTGCGGTTGCGGACGCGACCTTCTTGCATATGTATTTCGATTGTTCCAAAAATTTCCTTTGTTTTTATGTAAAGTAGCGATTGATCCCTTTAACGCCATTTCATCTACGCCACTGACCAGTGTTATAGATACATGTATCTAACGAAGCCATTGCAGGATTGGCCGGCTGAGTGAGCTACTGCCCAAGGCGACTAGTTTTCTCTCTCTCTCTTGATTACCGTAACTCCTAGTGGACAATGGTGCGTTGATGACTACCGTGTGTAGTCATCAACGTTACAAAGACAACTGAATTCGGAGTGTGATACGGTTGTCAGCCATTGCCATACCACTTCCTAGTCGCATTGTTAGTTTATTATTCTAGGATAAGAATATTTCTTATCATCTTCTGAATAACAAACTTGCGACGAGTCGTGCCGAGTTTGGAAACTCGTTTCTCTATGAGTGTCTATTTCACAGAGTGGCGACCGAACGATCACGGCCACAGAGCTCGACAAAGGCGACTAGTTTTAAGGCGGATATTTTTAACTTTATTAAACGGTTCTTGTTTAGACGAACCAATCCAGCTTAACTCTGATTTTCGAAGTATGTACCTTAGTTCGATCTTTCTTTAGTGACCATACCGTGAACAATTTGGGAAATTACAAGGATCAATCGATAAATCGTCAGATTTTAAAAATGATTTGCTGAAATTTGGATAGAGTAGAGCTACCGACCTCTACTCTATCCAAATTTCAGCAAATCAGGGCGGCTTACATTTGCGAATATGTCACTGACCAAAGCGGAGAATAATTATTTATTTCTAATAATGTAAACTACCTCTTGAGATGCGTATTTTACAGAATCAATAGTATGAGAGTTTCAGAAATATGCAGCCTTTTAAAATTAGCCGCTTGGGCAGTTGCTCTGGTTGCCTATATGGGAAATGCGGCGCTGGGTGTAAGGGGCGCTTTTAACGGTTGCTTGGCATCAATTCATGAACTTAATTTAGTAGTATGGTGAGCGATCGTCAAAAAGGCGAGATTGACGTATCAAAATTTGGACGACATTCAGCTGACATTTTTATATTATATCTGATCGTACCCAATACTGTGAACCAATCAACCGATGGTTTCAAGCTTACTACCCGCCCAGAAAAGAACTTGAGACGCTACATTAAAGCACGTTTTTTTGGTCTTACCCGGGCCGCTTCTTCGTTTTATTTTTTCTTTTACGATTCCATTATGAGCACATATAAAACACAGATTCATTTATGAATTTTCGATCCACACTTTTCCATCAATTTTTGGCTTTTTTGCCTTCAAGCTTACAAGGTCACAAAAATTCATAGATTATAACTTGTGAGCGATCAACCCAAGAGGCATTATATTTAGACGGAATCACAAAAACGATGACAAGATACCAACTTTCCTAATCCACACACGACGCACAAGAGTTATAAAATACTTAATTCGATACGATATGATAAAACCCCGCACGTCCCGAAACGACACTTTAAACTGCCAAATTAGAAATTTTTAAATTTTAATGAAAAATTGCACAATGCACACTACAACTGAAAAATCCCAGTAAGTTGCTACATTTGATAAGTCGTTTTTTTTTCAGCAAAGATAAAAACTTGACTTTAACGCTTTAAGAAGTGCAAAACTTAAATTTGGATTAATGGGACTTTTTATCGTAATTAAATTAATCAAAGTGACTATTTTATAAACACCTCCTCTAAAAATTGTTGAACAATCATTTACGTTTTCAATCATTCAATCATTTTTTTGCAAATTTTTTTCCACAATATTTTATAAAATTTTTCTACTGTATTTTGTGTTCGCAATGCATCTTTTTCTAACTACCGAAATTTGGTGTGTGGTTTTAGACTTCAATAAGGAAGGGCACGTGCTGTTGGCTTCAAAAAACCGTCTCTCCATAAACATATTTAAGACAAAGCTAACAGTCTCTTATTATTCAGCAATATTTTCGACAGAAGTTCGAAGTTTCAGAACACTCTATTTGTGTTCAACTGAAAAAGAAAACGAGACCTCGGCTAATTTCGGGTGCGGCCGAGATCTGGATACCCTTCGCTCCCCTTGGGCTAAAAGTTTTTTTCGGGCGTACCTACGACTGGTATTTAATCTCCCCCTCCCTCCATTCTTTTCCTTCTGTCTTCACAAAAGTTCCGTTGCGTCGGCAAAACAATATTTGTGTGGGGTTTGGTTGGAATAAGTGGACAAATAAAAATATTTACTCAGAAAATTTTGTTGGGGGATGCGGGAGAATGGCCCCATAGTACGATTCCATTTGTTTTAACCTTTTTAGTTTCTTTGATAAAGACACATTAATAATTCAAGGTTTTGTGAAATTGGTGGAAAAAATGTTTCTTAGGAGAACCAAAATGGGGGGTTGGGTTTGTATGGCAGCTCCATGACCCCATGGTCCGACTTGATCCATTCTTACATATAATTGGGGGTTAGGTTTGTATGGCAGCCCCATGAACCCATGGGCCGATTCGATCCATTCTTACATATGTTTTGTGTTATCAATAGAAATACATTTGTGTGAAATTTGGTTGAAATTGTTACACATATCAAAAAGTTTTTCTTAGAAGAACCTAATTTGGGGGGTTAGGTTTGCATGGCATCCCCATGACCCCATTGTCTGATTTCACCGCTTCAAACGCACAAATTGCCTGCAGCAAAAAGAAGCATTTGTGCAAAGTTTCAGCTTCATAGCTTTTAAATTGGCCGAGTAAAACGCGTCGCAACAGACGCCCAATCGACTACCCAAGTCATGCTGATTATCTATACTTTTTATATGGTCGGAGATGCTTCCTTGAATGCGTTACAAACTTCATGACAAAGTTAATATACCCTTTCATTCTATGAGCGAAGGGTATAAAAAGTCAAAACCCCCGTCAAATAAAACTTCTACCATCAACATTTTAGGCCGTTTTGTCCGTTCATTACGATTTTAGTTGAGTATGTTGCTCTTAAAGACCGCAACTCCCGATGTGTCTTTCTGTTATGTTCGCTTTTTCATGGCTGCATAAATGTTTATGGCAAGGACATATTATGGTCGTGTAGTGCCCATAGAAAGTTTTACTATTGTACACAACTACACGCTCTCTCTGTCGCTGGATGAATGTTTTCCAACATGTGATCCGCGGA
The DNA here is from genome assembly GCA_949715475.1 of Microchrysa polita. Lineage (NCBI taxonomy): Eukaryota > Metazoa > Arthropoda > Insecta > Diptera > Stratiomyidae > Microchrysa > Microchrysa polita. The sequence continues at coordinate 55,284,912 of OX454417.1, forward strand.
CCCAAGAAAGTGGTCAATGTCAAGAAAAGATAATAATTTTACATTTTGTTAAAATTAAAAAAAAAATCTCGATCCTTGGGTGCAATAGGACATTTTCTCTACAATAGTCTTGCATTTAAATATTCCACTTCTGATAATATTGAGATTACCATGTCAAACAAATCCGAAACTAAATTCCTGTCATTAAGGAATAGTGTTCGGTTGAGATTCATTTCCAGCCGAAGTGGTCTACAAAGATTTGCTATGGTTGGGATCCCCGGCTCTAGAATCTAGATGATGGTAACGACGACAATGACATTGTCCTTTTATTTCTTAGCCTTTCTCGTTTAGGCATTTATGTGCGAGTATATCGCGACGAATAAAATCGTGTACACTTGTTACCATAGTTATGTCTACTTCTACGCGCCGTTACGAGCAACACAATAACTACTCTTGTACATACAGAGTGGAGAGTGGATTAAATTGAAGTGCCGAAGCGTAGTTGTATTCTTGAAAGAAAACAAAAATGTTAGAGCACTTTGTACGAAGAACAGGTGAAATGAGTTTTTCTAGTGTTGCAGCAGAATAAGGTGGAATTAATTTGATTGTCAATAGTGGAATAAATGTTGGAATGTTTACGCTTTGTGAGTGTTGAACTACATACATTTATAAGGAGGAACTAAAATATTAGAACAGAACTCCGGATAGATAGTTGACTGGAGTATTTTTTGAGTTTTTAGCGATTATTTCAAAAACGGCACAAGATACAGAAAAATGGTCTGAGGACCGACTAAATAAAATTTCCGTTGCAATGATATAATATAATACTTTAGAATTTTATTGAAAAATTAGGCTAAAAAATGAATTAGAATATTTTAATTTTAGACCTTTGAGTCACTCCGATTAAGGGCCCCCATTATCCCCCCCCCCCTCTTTGAATTTGGCAAAACTGCATGTACGAATTGGAGCAGAAAGCTACACTGAAAAAATCATCATAATATTAATGAACTAGGAGTATAGACTTTTTTTCATTACCATGATGAATTAGTTCATAATAAATAAACCTTCACTTCCTTAAAATAATACAGAGTTCATCTATTTTACGAAACACCGGTCGTTAGTACAACGAAAACAAAATTTTTAATGTAAAGCGATCATGAACACAATGAACTTCCAGTAGATTCGTATGCATTGTACATTCCGGCTATTAACCCATATTAGTCGCGATAGTACCTAAAACAAAATAATTGATGATATTGTTCATTAATTACATGACCTCGATCATAGTAGTACATATTGATCTCACTATCACTTTATGTATATTTTATAAACCTTTGTCACGTATAGTCAGCGTGGTGTAGTAGGTAGGGCGTCTGTTTTCAAATCATAGGGTTCCGCGAGCGATTCCCACTGTAGGTAGGTAGGTAATTTTTGATGGCTTTTCAGAGCAGAGGTGAAATGTAAAATGAATGTCTTCAACACTTATGAAGCTGGATGCCGGCCTGCGCCAGTTTTTTTTTTTTTAATTTATGAACTCAGTATTTATATCAATGAACAAGTTGTTAATTTTATGAATTAGTTCATAGTTTTAATGAAATTTTTGTTCGTTGTTTTGATAAGATCAGATTCATTAGACTGATGTAAGCCGTCTTCGGTGGGATATCGGTGTAAATATTCATTACTTTAATGAACAAATTCATTGCTTCAGGGTACCTTTTTTTCAGTGTAAATTTGGGTGTATTGCCATTGGAGGGCACCATTATACCACCCACCAAAAATAAGCGCAATCGGATAAAAACTAAAGACCTATTTACACTTGAACTTAATCTAGCCAGGTTACCTACTTAATTTGCGGTCTGGTGAATATAAAATTGTATGGAATTTGATAGCTCAAATTTGCACAGATTACGTATTCTGGACGTACCCGTAAGTGTGAAAGCCTTCTAAGGGTACCTTCTATAAAAACTGATCCAATACAACTTGGTTCTACTGTCCTCGTCCATTTTTTTTTTCACAATTCTTTATTCAAACATTTAACACAGTTGTGGTTTATTCCTATTCTAGACTAAGGAGGTTATCACACTTACGGCCAGATTACGTAATTTGTGCAAACTACTTAATGTGAGCAGCGCATCGAACCTGATCTACGTTTATTCTTGAAAAGGGATTGCGACGATTAAAAATTAGAGAAACTTCGAATCAGTGACGCCACGACACAACGAAAATTAATTGTCGAGATACGCCCCTACGCATTGCTGCTTGGCCAGCGACGTTTTTTCTAATTTTGAGTCATTGAAATCGCACGTCAATTAAAAATTAAATTTTTTCACACTTGTAATCTGGCCAGAGTTCGTAATCAGCGGTGTGGTGAGTTTAAAAATATATGGAATTTGACAGCTCAAATTAGGTAATTTGCACAAATTACGTAATCTGGCCGTAAGTGTGAAAACATCCTTACCTTTCCATTGATTGTTTGAGCGGAAATAATCAAATCACACAATGTTACGGCATTTTTTGCCAATCGAAGGCCTGGTCTCGAAGCACTTCTCTGTGCTTTAGGATATTTTTTCCCCTTTGTATTTCCTTTCCGTGTAATTTATTGTTTTGGCAGGATAATATTTTTGACATAGAATCTATTACATCAAAACAGACATTTAATGCATTGAAAGTGACAGTCCTGACATAAAAATGTAATAAAATTCACGTTATCTGCGTGATGAATTAGGAGGTTTTCACACTTGTACTTAATCTGGCCAGATTACGTAATCTGCGGTGTGGTGAGTTATGTCAATGTCAATTGATTGTTACTTTTTCATTTTTCCTTGCAGCTTTCTTTATTTCTCCTTTTATAACGACGTTTCGCCTACTTTACTTCGGCATCATCAGGTTTTATGTTCTAAAAACAGAACAGTCGTCAGCGAATGAAGCTATTTTACCGTCGTCGAATCGAGGGACATCCGAGGTGTATGTAAATGTTATAGAGTGTAGGACTAAGGCATGACTTTTGTGGAAATCCTGCTTCAAGCTAATACATTTCTGATAATTTGTCCTCAATTTTGACAGCTGATTTTAATAACTCAGAAAAAAATCATCACTTTCATTTGAAGTGAAACATATTAAAAACAAAATTGGAATACAACAATAAATCATTTTAAAAACAAATAGTTTTATATTAAATTTAATAAGATTCACTTTAATGATCTGTTACAAAATTAACTGAAACATCGATCTGAATATATTCAATTTTGTTTTAAAGTTGTTTCATTTTGAAGACTGTGTCCGTCACATGTACATAAACCCCACGCTATTTTGTTCAGTGTCATTAACCTTTATCATGTTCCTGGTTCTTACGAATTTTCAATAACTGGTAAATGCTAAAACAAAAAGGTGCCGCTTAACCCTCATCCAGCGGGATAGGTACAGGTGTACCTTTTTCGTTTTTAAAACACCGTAACTTTTTTGCTATGGGTCCGATCGGTCTGAAATTTTCTGACATCTCTACGATTTTAGTTTAAAATATGTATTCCAAATTTCAGAAATGTGTGACCACCCATCCCCAAGTTAGGGAGCAAAATTAATCTTATACCCTTTAACGGCGGCAAAGGTACATTTGTACCATCATATATTTTGTATGAAAGAAAATTTACAAAAGACGAAAATAAAATATATTTGGTGAATGCTCATGCTTAGAGAGACTTATTATAGCATCAAAAGTTTAGAATCGAGTGATGTTCAGAAGTATTTGATTTACGATTTTTATTTGTAATGATCAAGGTCCTTGGAGATATCGACCTATAAGAACTAGGCTAACTCATACAGCGTTTTTTGGTTATTTGACATCAATCTGAAGACTTTTACTGGCATACCAAACTTTTTGAAGTATGTAATGGCTTGGGGCAACCAATACAATGTATTACGCCTTCTTTCCCCCCATAACATCTAGTGAAAATTAGGTTTGTAACAAATGCTAAAATTTTGGATGCCAAAATTTTGGATTTTAGCGGTTGATTTTCTATACCACAAATTCCCATAATTTGTATTCCATCACCTAGTATTTATGATTTGTGTAATTCGGAACGTCCACCCGAGTTCCTTTTGAAGTTTCAGCTGAAAACCAGCAGAAGCCTCCAACCAAATTTCTAAATGGATGTTTGGGTGGTACATAAACTTGGTTGAATTGTACGTCGGTACCATATATAGATACCGATAACTGGTATAGAACATGCCACATGTCTTCGGTTTCTTGTTTTAATTTTTCAATCGATCCTTGGATTTAATTACATATACGAGAAAATATATTACAAGTAACCAACAACAATCACAATTAAAATTTTAGATATTTTTCTACTACAGGAATTGGCCTGAGTTTAGATTTACAAAGATTAGAGACTGAAAATTATACTAGCCGATTCTACTTGCTTGTTGCTTGACAGGACCTTTCTTTCGTATAATAACACATTTACTCATTTCTCCAATATATTTATTGCTTCAAATATTGTTGTTTTATGGAAAATAACGAGAATGTGATAATTATTGACGTTTTTTTCGTTAGCGATAACGGGTTCTAGTAACAGAATAATATATTGGGGGCAGGGGGGTAAATTTTCGCCAAAGACTCCACAATTCGCAAATCAAACATACCAAATTCTTCTAAAATTATTAATGACTTAATTTGAACCGTTTTCTACTTTTCATTTGTAAATCAATTTTAGATTTCGTCAAATTAAAATTCCAAGCAACCCATTTTTTCAATTTTCTTTTTAAAATTTTGCCTATTTTCTAAATTTACCCACTCCAAAAATTAAATCCACATAAACCCAACTTCTTAAAATATTCACTTCGGCAAAAACAGTTACTAATTTGTGACTAGTCAACATAATATAACGGTTTTACGGTCAAAATTCATACAAATAGTGAAGATTTTCATACAAAATGTACTAAGGTACAGGTGTACCTTTGCCGCCGGCAAGCGTTGTAAAAATCTGCCGCTGGATGACGGTTAAGAAAGGAAGGACGCAACAAATTATGCGCAACAAACCGATTCCATAAAGGTCGGTCCATAGAATATCGTTAGGGCGGATTGGTTTCTTTCATTTCGGCTTTGATTTGGGTGGCCATTGTAATCTTCTGCATATATGATGCCGGTACACAAATGGTGACATCGCAGTGTATATTGGCTGAAGACGTTCGAATATTTTTTTAATGGCTTCAGGGAACCTTATCTTTTCAGGTGAAATAGTCAGTGTTATCACTTACAGGGCTCTATCTAGCAAAGCAATTGCCCACTAATTACTGCGATACCGACTTGTTATGTTACATTTTAGCACAAAATCAAAGAATACAACACTATCTAGCTAATTTTTTTACTAGAAAATATTTGTGCAACAATCTGACTTAACAGATTCTTACGAAATGTTGCCTTATTCACCAGATTACCCACAAGTAAAGTCAATTGTGAGAACAGCAGGCCTAAACAAATTTTGCTAATATGAGGCTTGCTTACCAATGGCAAAATTTTGTACAACTTTTTGTGCAGAAAAGAAATGTTGGTTGACACAATTTTGCTCCTCTGCTAAAGAAGACTTTGTAAGAAATTTGGTTATGTGAGACTTTATACACATTATTTTCATTTGGTAATATTTTTAATTTCCACTTTCTGGGTTTGGAAGGAGCCTTAGCCCCCTTTGCCCCTCCCGTGGTTGCGCCACTGATCTTAAAACTTCAAAACATTAAACGACATTAGAACCGCGCGCCGATTGAAGAAATAACGGAGGTGAAGTATCTTACGGAGATCTGGTGGAAATTCTCAAGCGGATGAAAAAAGATACTATATCGTCTAATACAAACAACCATACGCTCATTATAGGAGCAACAATTTTTTAATTGTATGTATAAGAAAACTCATAAAAATCTTCTTTAGAAAGTTTTATTTAACTAATGGGTGAATTCAAATTGTAAGAAAACGACCGGACGGGTAAACTTGCAAGACAAGAACCATCGTATGATCATTTCACACTATCCGATCAAAACACGGACCGGCGAACAATAATCACACAGCAAGCAGTGGCGGCTCGTGCTCTGCGAATCTGGGTGGGCCACTAAGAAAAGTATTGATACCTATTCCCCCATACCGATTCCGCCAAAAAAAAAAACAGTAAAAAAAATGAGCTCAAATATATCTCGAAATATTACTGTATACTATTGTAAGAATTAATACATTTGCGTCTTAAATTATCTTGCAAACTACAATAAGAATACGCATAAAAAAATAGTTGGAGTTGACTTTTTTTGTGCTCTATGCCAGTATCTGCATACCAACTTGAATTTTAAAATTGTGAACAATTTTAGGCATTTCATGAGGCTAACAAATATTAAATTATAAAAATCAGGGTTATAATAAATAGTTATGCACTGTCCAGAAAGAACCATGAGGATGAGAATTGATCACTTTACTGATTTCTGTTATTTACTATTCACTCATGGCAAGTTACACGGTTGAGAAGCGCGTTCAAGTGACAAAACTTTATTATCAAAATAAGTTTTCGTTAAAACAAATTTTACGCCTATTTTGCGGGAATTGGCTCCCAAGATCATGTGGTTTGAACCCTTTAAACCTTTTCTGTGGGGGTTTCTTTAGTTGCAATCGACCGATGCCCTTAAAGTCAATATAAATCAACCATTCGCTGAAATTCAGCAGGATCTATGCGGGAGAGCCACTCGGATCCCTGCCACCGTGACAAGCCACGGCGGACATTTGAATGATGTTAAATTCCCTACCCACACAATGGTACATATATGCGTCTTTCAAATAAAATAAAAGAATCGTATATACCTCACACATAGCTTGTTTTAGTCCATTTCAATATCTACCCGCCCTTATTGGAAAACCCTATATGTTATTATTATAGAGTAGTTAAAAACCTACAAAACACAAATTCAAAGGATAAACGGTCATGCATGACACTACAATGTATTTTCAATCCAGGAAATGCTAAAACAAATATTCAACATAAGTTTCCCGTTCGTGCACTAGGCACAATATTTCGGAATGGCACAAAAACAGGCTAAAAACCAAACCTTCAAATTTAAAAACCGATTATGCACGACACTACAATCTGATTTCTTGCAAATTATTCAAAAGTTAAATCCGTGCACGACAATACAAAATGCTTGGGCGCCACAAGAATCAAAAAAGGGCTAAACACTACGATTCAATTTAATTTAACCGAAAACAGCGGCCAAAATTGAAATCCAAATCATCGAAGTCATTATTTTCAAAAAATGGGGTAAGAGTCATAAAATATGCCTTTCCAAATTTTTAGCAAGGAAAAAGTTCATCCACAATTTAACCCCATAATAATTGCATTTATTTTCCTATGAATGAAAAAACAGCTATGTATTTATTTTCATTCACTAACCTAATAAAAGTCCGATCTAACACACCTCTCTCTATTATTAATTCGAAAATCACAGAGTGCGAGTTTTGTATGCGAGAAAAAAGACAATGTACGAGATGACATTCTCATTTTTCTCGCATATAAAACTCGCACTCTATAAGTTCGACTGTGTTCTTGAGCTTTTGGGCCGGCCAAGAGGCGGTTTAATGTGGCATTTATTTGTCTAAAATCCCACCAACAATTTCCATGCAAAATTTCCCTTGCATCCAACAAATAGCATGCAAGCAGGTGGTCACTTGCAGCCAGTGTCCTTAGTTTCATGCAACTCGAAGCTTTCAAAGTCAATGGATTTTGCGTATAACCATTGCCATCTAGATGGCGTTAGTAGAACGAAAAAGACGACCTTGGGTGAGATAGAAAAACGTGAGATAAAAAAATCAAACAATTTAAAGAGTGTTAAAGTAGAAAATTTAATGATGACAAAAGAAGGATAAAAGCCGTGGAACGTTTTTTATATGGGATTTAATAGCAATTTAGAATGAATGAAGCACCCTGATTGATTTTTGAACAGTATGTGCTTTAAATATAGGTATGTGTTTTGGAATATATTTAGTGGTATGTTTAATAAATAATATTTGGGTGGGCCGGGCCCACCTGGCCCACTGTGACGAGCCGCCACTGACAGCAAGTATGTATAAATGTTGCCATGCACGCTCCAAAGTTAGTGTACAATGAAGTGACGAGTCGACAAGATTAAAATGCAAGTAAAACACGCGCTAATTGTCGTCGCAGAACGCCTGAACTATCGGTAGATGCAATCGTCCTATCGATCGTACGATTCTTACGAAAGAAAAACAATCGTGTCACGATTTTTTTCTTTCGTAAGACTCGTTCTTACAATTTGAAATGCACAATGCTTGTCTGCTGGCCACTACAAAAGCTCTCTTGTCTTGCAAGTTTACCCGTCCGGTTTCGTCTTATAATCTGAAATCAGCCAATGGGTGCTCAAAACTTCAGTCCAACAAAACATATGTTAGAGCTACAAGTTTATTAATTTTAAAATGCTTTTCATTTTATAGTTTTCAATATTCATACCTCCACTAATCGGCGAACCCACTCGTAATATCCTCACCTCACCCAATGATGAACTGAACTAATTATACACTTAGAATAACGTTGAATTCAATTACAACCACCAGGAGAATTAGCCAAATAATTGCACCATAAAACACGAACTTTATTTTGAATTAATCACACAACCATTTGCACTCTTTCACCAGCATCATCAACACAGCACATAAACAGAATACCACCGGCTCATTAAAATTAACGGCAATTATCACTTAATGGGAGTAGTTTAATGGGCACACTGACATGTCCAAAGGATTTTCACTGAAAGCGATTCATAAACCCCCTTTCACACTTCGCACACGAATTTGAAACGTATCTACCTTTACAGGTAACAACGACACTTCTGTCGCTTTGAATATCTTTCCGAGATAATAAATTGGATTGTATTCACTACGATAATTAATTTAAACCAACATTACACGCTTCTACTTAATGGCATCCATTTAGTTATTTACAAACAAGCAGGCAAACATCTATCCAAATAACCAAAAAACCGACCCCATGGACACATCTGTCAACATCCCATTAAATAGCCGATAAGTTCAATTCGATTTATCTCAATGCGAAACGGACAATCCTCCTATTTACGGATACCACCGGCGGCACCGGAAAGCAAAAAAATCGACAAATAAAATCTCAACCGAATAAATGACGTCATTATGATAATTGAATCTCGCACACGAAAAAAGATATTGTCCGACGAATTGGCCCCAATAGCCAATACACCGTGCACCGTGTGTTAGGCCGTACAATATCCGCAGGATTCTCGCAAAAATGCGCTTTACATCCGACGACGACAAAACGAGACTGAAAATTTTCTACAAACGTTTTCAGTATTTGATACACGCCCGCCGAAGACAACACTCGACATACCAAACGGACGAAATGTAGGTTAGTACGCGCCGTTGCACGATGCTGGAGCTCAGCTCAGCAGAAGTTCGAATGCTGGATTTGCTGTACCATCCAATCCAGCGGATTTTCCCCTCTGAAGTGATGCGATGAATTTGCACTCGTTTCTCGACACAATCATCCTGAATCCCAGAATACGATGAACTCAATCCACAACTGCAGATACTACGGACGTAAGAGAAAGATACTCATTCATTCATACTTTGTAGGCATCGGAAACGCATGTCATTCCATCGGGGAAAATCTGCACAGATGAGGATGAACTGCTGAATGCACTCAGATTCTGTAAAGAAAAGTCTATGGCCTTGTCTTCACCCCCATTCGACCACCCACCGGAGAGGTACGAGGCCATCAAGTTGTTCGGAGTTCACATTTTGCAGTCATAAAGATTTCCATGTGCACAAGTTGCAGCAGGTTTAAAGTTGACGGAGATTGAGAAGAGGATGCTGGGGTATTGATTAACATGCAATAATGACGACAACAGAGCATCCATTCAACTGACCTTTGTAGTATTTAGGGAAATGTCGGAGAAAGTTGTATGTTATTGTAAAGTGGGCCGCTAATGACCACCATTCCCAACGGGAGCAGTAATTTAATACGCGACACTGACTATGGGAAAACTAATTAGGACATGTAGTGCTTCAGTCCGATTATACGTTATGTGTTGCGCTTAGCTTATAAATATATTTACCAGACCACGCTTTTTTTTCGCGGATATTTACTTTCTATAAAAAGTGCTTGTATGTAGTTAGTTAAAAGCAAAGCTTGTCAATTAAAGAAACAGTGGCGGATTTATCAGTAGACTGAAGAGGCTGAAGCCTAGGGCTGCGCGAATTTTTTTTAGAAGGTACACATTTAATATCACTTAATCAAAACCCTTAAATGCATATTGTTGCCAAATAGGCCAGTCATTTTATGATTTTAAGTCGCGAAAAATAGCTCGGATCTGGTTTTTTGGGATATTGTTAGGGTAGATACCAGAAGTGTACCACCAAGTTTGCAACTTCGAAAAACCTGTCCTAGCCCCGTGACCCTCAATAAACCTCAACATTTTCGGACTTTTTCATATTTTGGTTTTTAGTTTCCAAAAAGTGCTTCCTACATGAAAGTCGTCTACTGGATTTTTAAAGCTAACAAAACCTTCTTTAATTTGAGTCCACCGCCAGCCTAGTAAGTGCAAGGGATCCCACGATACAGCACTTTAAACATTGTTTTTTGTAAAAAAAAGTTCGAAATTTTAATTTTAGTCATCTTCCGAACTAAATATCGGCTTAAATGCGCATTCTACGGAGAAAGTCATGTGACACGAAGTTATAAACCAGTTACTTAGCTGTAGATAATGTACATTATGTCGGAACGAATGGAAAATTAGGATCTTCTAAGATTTGTTTTCTTTATGTACCAATATTAACTAAACTTCACCCAAGTGTCCCTGGTTAAGCCTCAAAAAATATCTACGAACGGATGAAATCGGAACACTATTTCATAGGGCTATCATACAAACCAAACACTGGGAATTAGGTTCTTCTAAGAAAAACTTCTTTCTTTATAAACCAATCTTAACCAAACCTCACCCAAATGTGTTCCTAGTAAAGCCTCAAAACATATCTAGGAATGGATGGAATCGGAACATTACGTTATAGGGCTGTCATACAAACCAACCCCTATATATTAGGTTCTTGTAAGAAAAACTTTTTTTCTTTTTGAATCTTCACCAAAATTCATCCAACTGTATTCTTGGATTAGCCTCAACGCATCCCGGAACAGATGGAATCGGAACACGTCATAGAGTAGGTCGTATTACAATTTCGGACTTTTTAACAAAAAAAAATCATCGTTGTTGTTGTTGTTGTTTTAGCGGTGCAGAAGGGTGTGAGTCGCTGTGCATGTGCTCTAAGTTTCGTCGTCGTTCTCGCTTATTATCTCAAGCAACAAGAACGCAGCAGCTGCAATAGGGTTGTCCCATAATGCCCTCGGAGTGAGGTTAGTGGGTGCAGCGGGGCATCGAAACAGGTGGTCCACATCGTAAGGCGCACCACCGCAGCTCAGACAAATGTTCTGGATGTCCGGGTCTATTCGAGATAGGTACGAATTAAGGCGTGAACAAAAATCCGACCTAAGCTGGGCTAGTGTCACTCTTGTGGCTTTCGGGAGCCTAGTCTCCTCAGGCGATATGGTAGGGGCACTGAGAGGACTCTATTCGGACCTAATCTCCCTATAGACCGATTCACAACGGTTGTGTGAATATCTGCGATGGCCGCATGGTATGCTGTGTTATCGAATATATCGGGAGGTACCCGTTTGCATCTCTGGACGTCTCTGTCGAGATCTCTGATTCCACTCCTGACATGTCGTGGAGGGGGAGTATTGTCCATGAGATGATGGTTTGGGCGATCCTCTCGATAGCAACCTACCAAATATTGTAAAGACACGCACTGACAACATGCTAGTTTCTTGATGAAGATGATCCTGGGACGACATGAGATGGCAACCTGTAGCGATACGTAGAGCAGCGTTCTGGCATGCCTGGATCTTATTCCAGTTCATGTCACAAACGGTTTGTGACCACACCGGTGCTGCATAGCTGGGGATTGCCCTAGCTATCGCTTTGTAGGTGACCAACATAGCTTCAACCAACATTCAGTCAGGTCGTACATTTCAATTGTAGTTAGTGTCGATAGTTAATTATTGGTTTTTGAAGATATCAAAGTGGAAAAAAACATTTTAGAATGAAAAACCGGGTGAGCTTTCGAAATATTCTTCAAAGTCTCTCGGTAGATAAATGTCACGGTTTAATAATGTAGCCAATTGTCTATCTACACATCATGCGTTGAAGGTCCACTTGATCCGGTGTAATGCAGAGTAACTTTTTCTTTGCAGAACGTCAAAGAAATTCAAGTCTGATCATGAAATAGAGGAGTCTGTATTTGCTATCTGTTATCTTCTTCTTTATGGCACGATAGCCCGACGTCGGGCCTTGGCCGCCTGGATTGAAAACCTCCAATTGTCGCGGTCACGCGACCTTGTCCTCCAGTTCCGAAAGCCTAGCATCTGGTGGACGTCCTCACATACAGAATGCTGCCATCGGGCTCTCGGTCGTCCACGCAATCTGGCTCCGTCCACTCGTTGCGCGTTCATCACCTTTTTGGGCATGCGATCGTCGTTCATCCTTTGTGCATGTCCCGCCCATTGCAATCGCTGCAATTTCACGATCTTCGACACCTGTAGCTCATCATACAGCTGATACAACTCAAGGTTGTACCGGATGCGCCATTCACCTCGTTCACGAACGGCCCCGAAGATTCTTCGGAGAACCTTTCGCTCGAATGTGTCCAACAGGTGTTCAGAGTTTTGGGTTTGGGTCCATGCCTCGCAGCCATAGCATAGCACAGGTCGGATGATGGTTTTAGACACGTGGAGCTTCGTGTTCCTGTGCACCAGCTTAGAAATCATAATTTGGAGGACCGCAAAGTAACACTTATTAGCGAGTTGTATCCGCCGCTTTATCGCATCTGTTTCGTTAGCGTCCTTTGACAAATTGCAACCCAGGTAAGTGAAGTTGTCTACATATTCTATATTGAGGTCCCCCACTGTGATGCTTGAATTTACTGGCGTTCTAGTTTTTGATTGCAACATGACCTTGGTTTAAGATTCGTTGATGTGTAGCCCAACTTTTTTGGCGGCGTTATTGAGATTATGCAGAAGGCTTTCTGCATCACCCAATCTTCGAGACATGATGTTGATGTCGTCGGCGTAGGCTACTAGTTGAGTCGATTTAATGAGTAGCGTTCCGCTGCTGTCCAGATTCATGGCTCGAATCACATAATCCAGAGCCAGGTTGAAGAGCGTCGGCGCCAGCCCGTCGCCTTGCTTGAGTCCAGTACGAGTTTCAAATAGGTCAGTGAGTCTGTTCTGAACTCTGACCTGCGAGACGGTATTAGTCATCGTCATCCTTACGAGTCGCATTAGCTTAGCCGGTATACGAAAATGCAGCATCTGTGTGAATAATTTTCGTAAAAGAGAAGAATTGAAGAATTGATTTTGTCAATATGACTAAATTATTCACTGTGATAAAATATAATATATATAAAATATAAGAATGATGCTATTCTTCCATTTGATTAAGTTTTATCCTTTTGACGAATCTGACAAATTGTGAATTTGTTATTTTGACTAACTTTTGTCAATCTGACAATTGGTTCGACTAATTTAGCGCAAACAAATCGTCAGTTTGAATAATTTTTTCTATACGAAGAAAAACTTTTACAAAGTGCGATTTCTTCAAATTGATAAAAAATTGTAAGCGAATAGTAATAAAACTGATGAAAATTTAGTTAATTTGATAAAACAAAAAACAAAATTTTCATATTGAATAATATGTAACTTTTTTTCTAAAAATCTACCCGTATTTATTCAATGTAACAAATTATTATTCAAATCAAATAAAAATTTTATTCAACATTTTACGAAAAAAAATTCGTTCATATGAAGAAATATTTGGTTCAGTGTATACGTCGATGTTGTATTCCCAGCACTTCTGGAGTAAAAGTTTCACTGTAAAAAGCTGATCTGTCGTCGAACGACCAGGTCTAAAGCCGCCTTGGTACTCGCCAATGATTTCTTCTGCGTACGGACTAATTCTATTTTCCAGAATCTTAGATAAAATCTTATAAGTCGTACAAACTAATGAGATGCCTCTGTAGTTCTCACATTTCAACTTATCCCCTTTTTTGTGGATTGGGCAAATAATACTTTTACGCCAATCTTCCGGGATTATTTCGTCGTTCCATACCTTAACGATAAGTGTGTGTATATCCTTAACAAGGCTCTCCCCACCATGCTTCAGCAGTTCAGCTGGAATCTCGTCAGCGCTCGGGGCTTTATTATGTTTTAGTGCTTGCATGGCGAGATCAACTTCTTCTATTGTTGGGGGTTGAACGGGAGGGCCTGTTTGAGCCGTCAGCTCCAGCGCTTCTTGTGTGGGGTTGTTCGGTTGAACATTACGGAGCTCTTTAAAATGTGAGGCCCAGCGTTTATTAACGCTATCGGTGTCGATAAATATATTGCCATCCTTATCCTTACAGAGGCTGGTCCTGGGTTGGTATCCACTTTTAATTGAATTAATTAGCTTGTACGCTTGTCTACTGTTCCTACTAGCTAGTCTTTGGTTTATTTGCATCAACTGCTCGTCAAGATGCTTACGTTTCTTACGCCTAATTAACCTATTCGAAAATCGTCGAAGCTCGTCATATTTTGTTCTTTTGGCTCTAGTTGCGCGTTCAGTCCATTGGCGATATGCCTCGTTTTTAGCATCTACCGCATTTTGACATTCTTCATCAAACCAATCATTTCGGGCTCGCCGGGCTTTGTATCCCACAACCTCCTCTGCGACCCCTTTGATGGTGTCTTTGAGTATATCCCAGATCTCAAGGGCGCCTTTGTTGCTGATGTTATTTAGCAGGGGCGTCAGCTTCTCCTCAAGGGCAGTCGTATAAGTGACCACCGTGGCATCATCCAACAATTTGTCAACCGCAAAAATGTTTGCCGGGTTGAACCTCGAATGATGCACCGAAGAAATTCTGCACCTATAAGTTGCCTTCACCATATAGTGGTCAGAGTCAATATTTTCTCCACGATAGGACCGAACATCCATTATACTCGATGCCCATCTCTTGCAGACAAGGACGTGGTCAATTTGGTTGATGGTATGTTGATCTGGATATCTCCAGGTCTGTCTGTGAATGCGACGATGCGGAAAACAGGTAGAGCTAATGACCATATTTCTGCTGGTCGCGAAGTCTATTAGTCGTTGGCCATTGTCGTTACAGTCTTCATGGAGGGTGTACCCTCCAGTAATCCCCCTATGCCAACTTTCGTTTCCGACTTTGGAGTTAAAATCCCCTAGCAGCAATTTGATATCGTTTGATTGAAGTGAATCGAAGAGATTTTCTAGACGGTGATAGAACTCGTCTTTAACCGCGTCTTCACTGACTTCGGTGGGGGCATGCGCGTTTATGAGCCAGATATTGAAGAACCGGGTTTTAATGCGAATCGCACACAGCCGCTCGTTTATGGGTTTGAAGTCGATAACATGCGGCTTAAGTTGATTGTTTACAATGAACGCCACTCCAAACTCCCTGTGGCCCGAAGGTTTTCCACTTGTGAAAATTGTGTACGAATTTCGGTCATCAATCTCGCTACTAAGCCATTTTGTTTCCTGGAGTGCAACAATGCTCAGCTTATATTTTTCGACCTGATCCAAGAGGGCCCTTAAGGCCGCTGGCCTATTCAGTGAGCGTACATTCCAGGTTCCGAAAGAGTAATCAGTTGTTCGTTTGCGATGTCGTCGTTGGGTTGTATCCGTCCAATCCGAGGCTTTCATTCCAGGTTTCTTGACGTAGAATTTTTTCCAAGGATGGGTTGTCGGCCCATCGCTTAACCATGATAGTATTCGTAAAACGAATGAGGTCCATCATGGAGAGGCCTCGGAGAGAGACGCTGAAGTTGTTAATACAGCACTCAGGCGCAGCGGTTACTCGGATAATGCGGGACAGTAACGCCCCGTAGAGAAACATAGGACCTATTTTTTCAAAAATTATGGAAGAAAATTTACTAGGACAAAAATAGGACAAATCACGAAAATGTCTCAAAATTCTTCCTCATTTTAGGAAGATTGCATTTCGAACTCATAAAAATCGGCTCCAAAATCGATGTTTTTCCATTCGAAATAAACTAATCTGTCAAATTTTACAAATATTTTGAGAAAGGGTGATTTGTATGAGTCGTCAAAGTTGAGCGAATCGACAAAGCATGACCTTTCCGTACTAAAAATAAGCATGACCTTCCATCGTTAAGGACCTTGTAAAGAAACGGGTCTCATATTTCAGTGTCTTTCAATTTCTTCTTTTTCTTCTCAGTACCGTATAGCCCCTTGTGGGGCCATGGTGCCTTAACTTAGCCGTTTATAGGCAATTTCGAGTCAACGTTAAATTGCATATCATTTCGGTGTGCAGGGGCGAACCCAGAAAAAAATTTAGGGGGGGGGGGTTAGGACAAAATATTTATAAATAAACTTAACAAGGGATACACAGGCTAATTCTTGTACATTCGAAGGTATGTACAAGTATGAATGTATAGTACGTGGTGGTGAACTTGCCGCGTAGCAACGCCATCTAGATATATCATAGCCGCAACTCAGCTGTACAAAGACGTCAAAGTTTAGCTCTTAAATTTTGGATTTACACGAACAAACAAAAACAACAAGCAACGGCATTAAAAACAAGAACAATGCAATGCAATTTCAGCTCTTAATTTGACGTTTAAGGGCGGAATTCACAGTCCCCACTTAAGTAATAAGCATTCCCTTAAGGAATAAGGGCTTTCTCTATATAAGTGAGCCCTTCAGGGAGCTTCGTATTCATAGACATCACTTATTAGGGCGTTGCCTCGTTAAATAAATGATTCACTTATTTGCCATATCTATTGAAAGTGACAAATAAAATATAAAAAAATATCAAGTAGTTAAAAATTCAGAATTTTTAAAAAATTTCAAAGTGTTTGAATAAGGATATGTCAACAAATATATGAGTTCATATAAGGTTGCTGGATATGAACCTTAACGAATAGGGGAAGCCTTTAGGAAACCCTTAAGCGTTTGCTTATTGAGTGACTATGAATAGCGTCTGTCCCTTAACCTTTCTATACCCGCGCGTTGGTCTGTCAAACCGACAAAACACTTTTTTCATTTTTTTTAGCTTAAATGAAAAGGTAGCTGGTCGAGTTTTTTGCTAGCTGCCGGATTTGTTCCTGACTTTATTTTAGTGCATGTCTTGTGATTACACGAGACGGGCGTATTAGTGCATTTGGAAAGAATTGTCTGTGAGACCGACGCGGGTATAGGTGTGACTTTTTGTGTAAGTATAAAATTATTGTGTTAATTTTTTGTTTAGTGGTTTGAACCCCTAAAACAACTATGTAGGTTCGCCCCTGTCGGAGTGTATATAATGTTGTAAGCACTATATCCATTCACATGTACGGGAATTTTGGACCACGCCGAGATTCAATCTCCGGACCTCTAAATTACTAGCATCGTAGAGTGCGACTCAACCAAGTGAGCCATAGAGCGGGTCTTTCAAGTTATTAAATCAACATTTATTTTGTAATCATACCAGCAAAAAAATTTAGCCACTGTTAATACTTTGATAAACTTAGAGGAAATCTTATTAAAACCGTTAAGCATATATCAATCAATAAAGGATTTATAAATATTCTGACGATGCTACTTTTCTAAGATGAAAGTGACAGACGAAACAAACTGATTTCGCAAGTGGAATATGCAAATAGACAAACTACGCTCTAAAAGGCAGATATGTAATCAGAATTCAGAAGAAAATCATTCTCATCTCCATTTTAAAAATTTGACCCTAAAATTAGCATAAAAAAATAAATGACATGCGTGGCAGTCCACCGGTAAACTAGGGCCGCAGATGTGTGAGTGAAATCCAATTTCCAAGATCTAAACTGCTGTTTTGTGGAGGTGTTGAGATCAACAGCACGCCCAGCAATGTTATTTATCGCCATAAATGGATACTTGTTTACAATCTGAGCGACATCATAGTCCGTCACGTAGGTCGTGAGTTCGAAAAACACCGTAAAATAAATTCATTCACGGTGAGTCTGGAATCCATGACCCTGTGCATCAATCCAACCACAAGCCAGGCTACACTAAAGTTGGCTAACAATATTTCTGCAACCGGAAATTGAAGGGATATACTGTCTTGGAACTGTTCAAAGCAACCGATTGGGTAAAGTGAAAGTAAGCGATAAAAAGCCCTTATGAAAGATGCAGTACTTACAGGAAGTTACGAGGAGTCCGTCACTTCTTACAAAGGAGTGGAGGAGGAGCAGGATTTACGTAACTGCTTGGAAAGACAACAAGCCAGTGCTTCTTGCTGCGACTTATACTGGCGCTCAACGAATAGAAAGGAAAACATGAGATTTGACAAAAAAAAAAGAAATGTCTTGATTGATTGTTCGAAAATTGTTTCAGATTATAATGCCCACATGAGAGGAGTGAATTTAATGGATAGCCACTTAGGCATATATCGGATACGCTTGAAGATCCGCACTTGGTATATACTTCCTGGATATGTCGATAACCGATTATTACTGATGGGTACTTTACAAGGACATCAAAACAAAACATGGTGAAAAAGATATTATGTCACAGGCTGATTTTCCTACTAAATTGGCAACTATGCAATTTTCAAAACATCGAAGAAAATAAAAGAGGCAGACTTTTAACCTCCAGTATTGAGAGATCAATCGAAGCTAAAAAACGAAGAGGACCACACAGCGTGTTCCAACTAAGGACGTCTGGATGGATATAGAGGCCATTTACCAACATCAAGCCGTATTGCTTGCTCAAAATGTGGAGTTGTCCTATAAAAAAAAAAAAATCGAAATTGTTTTGACATTTTCCATAACAACAAATAGTTTGGTACAAACAAGATAAAAAAAAAGTTTTTCTTTGTAGAATAATTCGTGGACAGATGCAAAAAAGGATGAAAATAGTGAATTAGATATTTATATTGTCGTGCTCTGTGGCCGTGATCGTTCGGTCGCCACTCTGTGAAACAGACACTCATAAAGAAACGAGTTTCCAAACTAGGCACGACTCGTCGCAAGTTTATTATTCAGAAGAAGATGATAAGAAATATTCTTATCGTAGAATAATAAACTTACAATGCGACTAGGAAGTGGTATGGCTGACAACCGTATCACACTCCGAATTCAAATTGTCTTTGTAACGTTGATGACTACACAACACACGGTAGTCATCAACGCACCATGCTCCACTAGGAGTTACGGTAGTCAAGAGAGAGATTTTTATACCCGTCACTATGTGGAAGGGTATATTAACTTTGTCATGAAGCTTGCAACGCACAGAAGGAAGCATCTCCAACTATATAAAGTATATATGTATATTATTGATCAGTGTGACGAGAGAAATCGATTGAGCCATGTCCGTCTGTTGCAACGCAAACTAGTCCATCCGTTTTAAAGCTATCGGGCTGAAAGTTTGTATGCAAGTTTGTTCTTAGTGTACACTGTATATATTTCGGAACGAATGGAATCGGACCATGGCGTCATGGGGCTGCAATAGAAACCAACCCCTGACGATTAGGCTCTTCTAGGAAACACTTTTTTCTTTATGTACCAATATCTTAACTAAACTTCACCCAAGGGTGTTACTAGTAAAGCCTCAAAACCTATCTAGGGACGGATGGAATCGGAACATTAGGTCATAGGGCTGCCATACAAACCTATCACTGAAAACTAAGTGCTTCTAAGAAAAAATGTTTTATTTTTAATCCGACCTTAACCAAATTTTACCTAAATGTGTTCCTAGTAAAGCCTCAAAACATATCTAAGAACGGATGAAATCGGAACACTGCATCAAAGGGCTGCCATACTGACCAACCCCTAAAAATTAATTTCTTCTAAGAATCAATCTTTATGAATCAATCTCAATCAAACTTCATCCAAGTACAGGGACGTGCGCACAAAAACATTTCGGGAGGGGTTTTTAGGAAACCGTTTGACAGGTAGCCGATGATATCTTGCATATGCTATGCGCGACATTGTTTGGTTAGAACTATAGGTCTGTATATGAACACAAGCAATTTCTTCCCAAGAATCAATTTAACCCTTCTGTCGGGAGAAAGGTCTGGCCAGACCTTTGGCATTACATTTCCGTCATGTCAAATTATACATGATGAAATCGCACCGACTTCATAATTCATAATATCCTAAAATAATAAATTTAAAAAAAATTTAAAAAATTTGAAAAAATCGTTTGAAGTTTTGAGCATTTCAATGTATGTATAGTGCTTTTTGATACCCAGTAGGTCTCGCCAGACCTACAGTTTTTCAGCCCATTTTTCTCTGCAGGTAGAAAGTGCAAATATGAAATTCTCTTAAAATTCTCCTTTTTATGATGTAATTACATATGTCATTTCAAATCAATTCGTACAAAATTCTGAGATTTTTCGTTAAGAAGCTGTGACGTTAGGAAAATTGGTATTCCTAATTTTATCATATTTTATAACATCACTTAATCAACTGAAATTTGATTTTAGAAAATTCAAACCAGTTTTATTTCCTGTGTAATAGCCAAGACTAAGTATGACTGACTTGCGAATGCCTTTCTAAATAATTTTGACCAAGAAATTTACGAACAATTTAGAATGAAACGATTTTTGCGCTTGAAAATTCCCAAATTCTTTTCGGTTATTTCCCTAAATCTGCAGACTAATAACGCTCTGAAGTCCACCAACAAAGCGCTAAATACTTCCCCAAAGATATTGGAATTGGAAAATGCGATCAACTTTCTACTAGGAACACTCCATGAAAATAGAAAAGCAAAAAAAAAAGAAGATACGTGAAAAAATGTTTGTACTAATAAAATCCCAAAATCTGTCTACTTAAAAACGTGTCCAGTATTTCTACAAAAATGTTATAAATGCTTTTATTGTTTGCAAATTAAAGTTTAGAATTGGCAGGATCATCATCATCAATGTGGCACGATAGCCCGACGTCGGGCCTTGGCCGCCTGAATCGTTGACCTCCAATTGTCGCGGTTACGTGACCTCGTCCTCCAGTTTCGGAAGCCCAGCAGCTGGTGGGCGTTTTCACCTACGGAGTTCTCCCAGCGAGCTCTCGGTCGTCCACGCAACCTCGCTCCGTCAATTCGTTGTGCGTTCATCACTTTCTTTGGCATGCGAATATCGTTCATCCGTTGTACATGCCCCGCCCATTGCAAGCGTTGAAGCTTCACGATTTTCGATACTTCCAGCTCATCGTACAATTGATACAACTCATGGTTGTACCGGATACGCCATTGGTCTCGCTCGCGAACGGCCCCGAAAATTCGCCGAAGGACCTTTCGTTCGAATCGGTCTAGCAAAATTTCGGAGGCTTGGGTGAGGGTCCATGTTTCGCAGCCATAACATAGCACGGGTCGGATGATCGTTTTATACACGCGGAGCTTCGTGTTCCTGTGCGCAAGTTTCGAATTAATTATAGGGAGGACCGAGAAATATGTCTTATTGGCTAGTTGTATCCGTCGCTTAATTTCGTCGGTTTCGTTGGCGTCCTTTGATAAGTTACAACCCAGATAGTTGAAGTTGTCTACATACTCGATATTAAGGTCCCCCACTGTGATGCTTGAATTGGCTGGCGTTCTTGTTTTCGATTGCATCATGGCCTTTGTTTTGCTTTCGTTGATGTGTAGTCCAACTTCCTTTGCGGCGTTATTGAGGTTATGCAGAAGGCTTTCTGCATCACCCAACCTTCGAGACATGATGTTGATATCGTCGGCGTACGCTACTAATTGAGTCGACTTGATGAGTAGCGTTCCGCTGCTGTCCATATTCATGGCTTGAATTACATACTCCAAAGCAAGGTTGAAGAGCGTCGGCGCCAGCCCGTCGCCCTGCTTGAGTCCAGTACGAGTTTCAAATAGGTCAGTGAGTCGATTCTGCACTCTGACCTGCGAGACGGTATTAGTCATCGTCATCCTTGTGAGTCGCACTAACTTTGCCGGTATACCAAAATTCAGCATAATGTTGTACAGTACACTTCGATCGATACTGTCGTATGCCTGCTTGAAGTCGACAAAGATTTGGTATACGTCGATGTTATATTCCCAGCACTTTTGGAGTAGTAGCTTCACTGTGAAAAGCTGATCGGTCGTTGGTCGACCAGGTCTGAAGCCGCCTTGATACTCGCCAATGATTCGTTCTACGTACGGATTAATTCTCTTTTCAAGAATTTTAGATAATATCTTATAGGCCGTACAAACTAATGATATGCCCCTGTAATTCTCACACTTCAGCTTGTCACCCTTTTTGTGGATTGGGCAGATTATGCTTTTGCGCCAATCTTCGGGGATTTCCTCGTCTTTCCATATTTTCAGCAGTAGCACATGTATAGCGTTGGTCAGGCACGTTCCACCATGCTTCAGCAGTTCTGCTGGGATCTCATCAGCGCCGGGCGCTTTATTATTTTGAAGCGACTGTATGGCAAGACTCACCTCCTCTACTGTTGGGGGTAGAACGGGAGGGCCTGGTTCGGCTAACTGCTCAAGAGCTGGCTCCGCGGGGGATGTTGATGGTGCATTGAGGAGCTCTTCAAAATGCGAGGCCCATCGTTTGTTGACGCTTTCGATGTCGCTGATGATGTTACCATCCTTGTCCTTACATAGGCTTGTCCTGGGTTGATATCCGTTCTTAACATTATTTATAAGTTTGTACGCCTGTCTAATGTTCTTACTGGCTAATCTTTGGTTTATTTGCTGTAACTGCTCGTCAAAATGTTTGCGTTTCTTACGTCTAATTAACTTATTAGATACTCGCCGAAGCTCGTTATATCTTTCTTTCTTGGCTCGGGATGCGCGTTGTGTGTATTGACGATAGGCTTCATTTTTCGCCTCAATCGAGGCCCTGCATTCGTCGTCGAACCAGTCTGCTCGTCTGCGGCGGCCTTTATAGCCCACGACCTCTTCTGCGACCCCCTTGATGCTGTCTTTGAGCTCCTCCCAGAACTCATGGATGCCTAAATTGTTGATGTCATCAAGCATGGGCGACAGTTTTTCCTCTAGTGCTGTTGTATACGCAGCCGCCATGGCATCATCAATCAAATTGTCAACCTCGAAGATCTTGGCAGGGTTGATTCTCGTTAGGTGCACCGAAGAGATTCTGCACCTGTAGGTTGTCTTCACCAAATAATGATCGGTGTCGCAGTTGGCTCCTCGATAGGATCGAACATCTAGGACATTAGAAGCCCATCTCTTGCTGATCAGTACGTGGTCGATCTGGTTCACGGTGTATTCATCTGGAGACTTCCAGGTCTGCTTGTGGATTCGTCGATGAGGGAAGCATGTAGAGCTTATTACCAGGTTTCTGCCGCTCGCGAAGTCGATAAGTCGCTGACCGTTGTTGTTGTTTTCGTCGTGGAGGCTATGACCTCCAGTAGTTCCCCTATGCCAGCTTTCATTTCCGACTTTGGCGTTAAAGTCTCCTAGCAGCAGCTTGACGTCGTTTGATGGAAGTGAGTCGAAGAGTGTTTCTAGGTCGTTGTAGAACTCGTCCTTAATCGCGTCTTCTTTTACTTCTGTAGGGGCATGCGCATTAATGAGCCAGAGATTGGCGAAACGGGTCTTAATGCGGATCGCACATAGCCGCTCGTTGATGGGTTTGAAGCCGATAACGTGGTCCTTGAGCTGCTTATTCACGATGAAAGCTACTCCAAACTCCTTGTTGCCCTCCTCTTTACCACTCGTAAAAATAGTGTGCGAATTGAGGTCGTTAATCTCGCTTTTGAGCCATTTAGTTTCCTGGATTGCAAATATGCTCAGCTTGTATTGTTCTACCTGATCCAGGAGGGCCCTTAAGGCCCCCGGTCTATTCAGGGAGCGTACATTCCAGGATCCGAAAGAGTAATCAGTTGTTCGTTTGCGGGGTCGTCGTTGTTTTGTATCCGTCCAATCCGAGGCTTTTGTTTCAGGTTTCTTGACTTGAAGTTTTCCTTAGGATGAGTTGTCGGCACATCGCTAAACCATGATAGGGTTTAATCGTTGAGTAAAGGCCATCATGGGCATGCCTCGAAGATGCTGCTTTAGTGGTTGACTTAAATGTTTTCTGTCACCTATCACGTTAAGTAACCTGAGACGCTGCAGATGTTAATGCAGCACTCAGGCGCAGCGGTTACTCGGATAATGCGGGAAAGTAACGCCCCGTAGAGAGACATAGGAATTGGCCGAAGTCCTTTTCCTATGAAACTCCTCCTGCATAGCTAAGGGTCCGCAGTTATGCCACAACTGAAGAAGATATAGGAATGGCAGGATGACTCTACGAATAAAAATTACAGTTTTTCTAAAAAATTAAAAAAAATGTTCAGTAGGTCCAGCCAGACAGTGGCGTAGATAAGGGGGGGATCAAGGGGATCAATCCCCCCCCCTTCGGTCTCAATTTTTTTATTATTATTTTATTATTCAACGTGTGTGGTGGCGATTGGTCTCGGCGATGACACGATCCAAGATAGAGCTGCCTGTTGAAATATGCTGAGAAATTATCGCCAAAACGGGCGATGTGCCTACACCGCAGGTCGAGCAACGCGGAACCATGGAGCGGTATAAAGAACGAGGCAAGGAAGAAGAAAGTGTGTAGTGTTTTATAATAATGTGAGCTAATTTTCAGAACTGCAATAGAAAATTCAGCACTTGCTCAAATTTCAATTGTAAAATAGAAGCGTATTTAGAAGTGCTGGTAGAAAAATTATATGTAAGTACTGATTGAAAATTTGTTGCCGGAAAGTTTAATGTTCAGTTAAAAATTTCAAAAATAATTTTGAACACGAAGTGCTTTCCACAAAAGCGCAATTTCCACACAGAGAAAAAAATCGTTATAAAATCAAAAATAATAGCTATTATTCAAACATTTTCAAATATGATTTGGCTCCATATACGTTTACGTTTAATTCAAAAATGTTTCATTTTGAATCAATAGTGGAAATTTTAAAGTGCTTCTTGTACTTTTAAAATTGCTGCATGTCAAATCAAAATTGAATATCACTTTATTTTCAAAGTGAGTTCACTTTATTTTAAAGGTGTTTCACTTTAAATTTAAAATGTTTTGATTGTAAGATTAAAAAAGTGAAAAAATATTTTTTCCCTTTTTTCTATTTTTTTTCTTTATTTTTTTATTTTTTTTTTTATTTTTTTTATTTTTTTTTATTTTTTTTTGTTTTTTTTTTATTTTTTTTTAATTTTTTTTTATATTTTTTTTTTTATTTTTTTTTATTTTTATTTTTACAATATTTTAAAAACTTTATTTTCTCACTTTGCTTCTACTGGGAATCGAACCGGGCACCTATCGTTTCGTAGTCCTACTTTCTACGCCTAAGCTATCGTCAATTTTGAACAGATCATTAAAGTGAATCATATTAAATTTAATACAAAACTATTTGTTTTTAAAATGATTTATTGATGTGATCCAATTTTGTTTTCAATATGTTTCACTTCAAATTTAAGTGATGATTTTTTTCTCTGTGCATAGTACATGAGATTATAAAGTTTTTTTTAAGAGAGTGGAGAACTAATGCGAAAAAAGAAAACGCTGCAAAACTGCTTCCAATTTTTCAGCATTCTTTATTGTTCATCAACATTCTTTTTTTCTTTTTTATAACTTAAAATTTGTCGAAAGGTTTTATCGTATATAGTAGGGCAAAGAAACTCTTGACTTTCTCTGGTTGTTCGCAATATTATTGAATCTAATACGAAAAACTCTCAAAGCTATAACCGAGATTATTTTTTTTAACTAAATCTTTTACAAAATTTCTAAAATTGAAAGACATATGCAGGCAGTAGTTCGAATACAAATTAGCAAACAAACGGAGTTCCGCGATATACTTGGGTTTCGTGAAGATCTCAGGGGTTTCGAGAAGATATACAAATTTGGAAAAATTTAGAAATAGTTTTTGCCAACAAAAAGTAAACAATCCATACGAAAAAATGTTTGTAAATTTTAAAATTCCGAAGCTTAGTCTGCTACACTGTACCAAAAATCAACACTGTAAAATATTTGAGCAGCATCAGAGACTCGACTGATTTTCCTTTACAGCTTTCTACTTTATGAAATAGAAAAGGAAGTAGTACCAGAAAATAAACTATGTATATTGTAGTCTGGCTGGTCTAGCGGTTAGTGCGCGCACCTTCGGTGCACAGGGTCATGAGTTCGAATCTCACCGTGAGCCATGGTGTTTTTCGAACTCACGAGCTTGTGACGGACTATGATCTCACTCAGATGTTAAACGAGTACCCATTTATGGGGATAAATAACACTGCTGAGCGTGATGCTGATCTCATTACCTCAACAAAAAGCAGATAAGATCTTGGAAATAGGATGTCACTAACACATCCTGCGGCCTTAGTCCAATGTTGGATTGTCGCGCCTGTTATTTATTTAATACGAAAAACTCTCAAAGCTATAACCGAGATTATTTTTTTTTAACTAAATCTTTTACAAAATTTCTAAAATTGAAAGACATATGCAGGCAGTAATTCGAATATAAATTAGCAAACAAACGGAGTTCCGCGATACCCTTGGGTTCCGTGAAGATATACAAATTTGGAAAAATTTAGAAAGAGTTTTTGCCAACAAAAAGTAAACAATCCATACGAAAAAATGTTTGTAAATTTTAAAATTCCGAAGCTTAGTCTGCTACACTGTACCAAAAATCAACACTGTAAAATATTTGAGCAGCATCAGAGACTCGACTGATTTTCTTTTACAGCTTTCTACTTTATGAAATAGAAAAGGAAGTAGTACCAGAAAATAAACTATGTCCGCAGTGTTTTTTGTTTTAGGTTTTTGGGATATAAATTATGGCGCAAATAAATTAGAGGATTAAATTTGATTTAATCGAAATTTTTCTACGTTTTTTTAACGAATGTTTTACGGTCCAAATTTTAAGTTCTTCTCTCATTTTTGGTAATCTTTTCAAACTATCAAAAGCTAGGGCCTTTATTGAAGATATCTCCTAGGGTGTCCTACAAGTTTGAAAACTTTAAAAATATCTACCCACAAATTTCTGAGTTATCGTAGAATTCCACAAAAGCTGTACTTTATCCACATATACTAGGCATTCCCAACGAGCTCTTGTCTTCACAATTTCCCTTTTCTGGAGATATACATATATTTATTTTAATCCCTGTTTTGAGATGTTCCGGGAAGAAAAGCAGCCATGCTAAGTGTTCCGTGACTCCAAAAAAATTTAGTGCTTCTGATCTAACCCAATATAAAGCTCTGATACTCCAATCGCAATAGCAAACATTTGTACGAAAATTGGAATACTCTGGATTCACTTACCGTAGTAAGAAAGCCAAATTATCGATTCAGTGACACAATTTTTGCGGAAAATTCAATTATCAGGACATTTTTTTTCGTTGCTCTCTATTTTGCAAATTAAAAAAAATTACTGGAAAATACTGCTAATTTGAAGTGCAATAAATGCAGAAATTGTTATTCTGAAATTCAAAATTTCATAACCGTAAAAGTATAAGCAATCTTGGAAAATGATCCCCTCCCTCTCAGAAAAGCTATCTACGCCACTGCAGCCAGACCTATTCGGTATAGAATATGCATATTTTAGTAGTTAAGGTGTAGTGTATAGCCCCACACTGATCTGATGCAAAGAATGAAACGTGCAGCGTGTGCTTTTACAATTGTATTGTGTATAACTATAACAACTCTTAAAACTATACAAAGATATTTATATCCTATCTTATTTACCTAGATCCGTTTTTCTCATTGTAAATATGTGATGATATTTGGCACCGATACGCTTGCCTCTCTGCCTTAACATCTCAACAAGTTTCACACCTAGTTGTACATCCCGACAAAGGGAGGAGATCCATCCCACAAGTGGAGATAGATGTATAAACTAGATCTGGGAGCGGATCCATCACCAGATTCCACGAGAATCACAACACTTAGTCGATTTCGTCAATACAAATACATAATTAAAATAATTATTATCTATGTTCATCCATTATAAATTAATTCACACACACAGTGCACCATGCATTCACACAACGTACTCAGTAAGTTGAATAAACTTACCTCCAAATCAGAAAAGCCCAAGCACAAACACAAAATTAGAAAACACTAAACTACTGCACTTGATCACTGTTGTACAAAGATCAACCACGAACTGAAAAATCAGTACCGTTAGATCTGTATATGCATCATGCGTCTCTTATCAATTTTGTCAAGTATTGTAAATGAATACAATACAAAGTGATCGAATACTATACAACGTAAGTGTTGAGAAAAAGCCTTTGTTACAGTTGGTTGCGTCGTTGTTATGAAGTTGCTCGCGAACATTTGCAGCCAAAATGCTTCGGTGGTTGCAGACGATTATGGAGCCATGTTCCTGCATCAACCAATAAAATTTTCTGGGAAAATATTTTTATTTGCCCACTTATTCCAACCAACAACCAAAACCCACCAGTGGCGTAGATAGCTTTTCGGAGAGGAGGGGGATCATTTTGCAAGATTACTTATACTTTTACTATTATCAAATGTTGAATTTCAGTATCTATTACACTTCAAATTCTCAGTTTTTTTTTAGCAAATTTTGGTGCAAAATAAAAAGCAATTTTGCCATACGAAAAGAGTTGAGTCCTGAAAATACTGCATCAATAATTTTGGCTTTTTTACTACGGTGAGTGAACCCTAAGTATAAAAATTTCCGTACAAATTTTCGCTACTGTGATTGGAGCTTTAAATTGGGTTAGGTCAGTTGCGCCCAAACTTTTCGGAGTCACGGAACACCTAGTATCGCCGGAGCACTTCAAGACAGGTATTATAATAAATCATATTTTCATATGTCCAGGAAATGGAAATTGTGCAGACGAAAACTTGTTGGGAATGCCCAGTATATGTGGATAAAGTACAGCTTTTGTGTCTTTCAATCGAAATTTTCCGATAACTCAGAAATTCGTGAGCTATATATTTGCTATAAATTTCGAAGTCCTAGAATTGTTTGAATAGCATACCAAAAATGTGAGTAGAACCTAAAATTTGGACTGTTAAACATTCGTTTTCCGGGGCTTCCTTTAGTAGCAAGAAAATCGGTCGAGTCTCTGATGCTGATCAAATATTTTACAGCTGGTACAGCGTACAAGACTAAGCTTCGGAATTTGAAAACTTACTGACATTTTTTCATAAGAATTGTTGTCAAAAGCACTTTCCATATTGGTTATCTTCGCGAAACCCTTGATAGTTCTTCAGGGGACCATAGGGTACCACAGAAGTCCGTTTGTTTGTTAATTTGTTTTCGAAACACTGCCTGCATAAAACTATATATCTTTCAATTTTGGAAATACAGTAGAAACTCGAAAATTAGAATCCGCAAGAATTAGAATTGCTTGGAACTTAGTACATATTTTTTTATATTAGCATAACTGTGGAATTGGAAAGAGAAAGAAAGAATAGCTTCTCAGAAACATTTGTAAAATTTTCCGTTACCGTACAGTTGTTGGAACAAAAAGTTTTGCTTATGTACATAATACATAGTGTGTGCGGAAAAGTGCGTGACTAACTTATTTTGGAATAAAAAATTATGAGCTTGGAAATTGGAAATACTTGAAAATTTGAATTGGCAGAAACTTTTGTCTTTTAAATTTTCGAGGTTCTACTGTATCTACAATGTTTTTTTTATAGAAGATTTAGTTAAAAAAAAATAAGCCTGGTTATAGCTTTGAGGGTTCTTCTTATTAAATTTAATAAAATTGCGAACAACTAGAGCAAGTCAAGACTTGCTTTGCCCTGCTATATACGATAAAACCTTTCGTCAAATTTCAATTAAATAAAAAAAAATAAAAAATTATGTTGATAGACTGAAACGTTTTCTCTTCGCATAAGCTTTCCACTCTCCTGACGAAATCTTTATAACCTTATGAGCTGTATATTTCCCCATTGGAAATTGCGCATCTATTGAAAAGCACTCCGTGTTTCACATTATTTTTAAATATTTGAACCCAATACATTAAGATTTTCCGGCAACAAATTTTCAATCAGTGCTTACACTTCATTTTTCTAGCAGTTGGGCTTGCCTGTGCGAAACTCCAGATCCAATTTGAAAAAGTAGATGAACGTAAAGCCATGTGCTGTAGTGTTTCTATTCTATCGATACGTTTGTATTATACAATTCAAATTGGAGGAAGTGCTAAATTTTATATTGCAGTTGAAAACGAAAATGTTTTCACGTTTCAATGAAACACTACACACGTTGAAAAAAATGTGTGACCGAAGGGGGGGGGGATTGATTGATCCCCCCTTATCTACGCCACTGAACCCCACACAAATATTGTTTTGCCGACGCAACGGAACTTTTGTGAAGACAGAAGGCAAAGAATGGGAGAGGGGATTAAATACAAGTCGTATGTACGCCTGAAAAACTTTTAGCCTGAGGGGAGCGCAGGGTATCCAAATTTCGGCCGCGCCCGAAATTAGCCTCGTCCTGGTTTTTATATTTTGATTGTTCCCTATCAATAGCCGAAGCTAAATTGTCGAGAGTAATGGAGCACAAACGTGACGGTGATGAAAATGGCCACTCTCTGCCGTTGTGGACCTCAGGATGCTTCTTTTCCGAGACATTTGCCATTTGTTTATGGCTTCGGTTTGGCAAATTACTGAAAGTTATTACAAATGGAAGGAATTCATGATAACATGTACAATGCAAACACAATAAAGAGTAATCACTAGAATTTTTAATCTAGAATGAAAAGCGTTCTGATTTGAATTAGAAATATATCATATATTTAACATTTCTAGTCTAGAATGAAAAGCGTTCTGATTTGAATTAGAAATATGTCATATATTTAACATTACCAACATATTTAGACTCATATAATTTATTTAAAAGTTATGAAATCTAGTTGAATGCAGACTAAATATTAAAAACACGTCATATCTACGACATTTTGGTACAAAGCATTATGCATAATGCATTATGCATAATGCATTATGCATAATGTGAAAAATCTCTCACAAAACTTCTACAACCTATTTACGATAAAGTGCAATAAATTTTCCATTATAAATACAAAAAATGCCCCGATCAGCCCAGTGATAAGTAACCACATTGTATATGTAATATGATCCAGAGTAAACATATATTCCGGCTTCTGTATCGTTACGTAGTTTGAAAACTGCGAAAATTTTGTTCCACGAACAATAGCGTCAATTTCAGCCCATTTTTTCACTATTCCGGTCGACCACATTTGCATTATATACTTA
Organism: Microchrysa polita; assembly: GCA_949715475.1. NCBI lineage: Eukaryota > Metazoa > Arthropoda > Insecta > Diptera > Stratiomyidae > Microchrysa > Microchrysa polita. The sequence continues at coordinate 55,316,194 of OX454417.1, forward strand.
TCCAGTGCCTTTTGATACGGTGAGTGTTTTTGTATTACTATTCCCAGTAAATGATCGACGAAACAAATACCCTCTTTACGAAACATTCGAATACCCAATAATTTTTGAACATGCACAACATGTTCGAGAAAATCACTGTCAATAAGATATCCACAAGAATTATTAAATTTAAAAATTCCATTATTAATTTCCTTGTTGCTAACGTAGTCGAATATATCAGTATTAATTTGTTTGTCCTTAAATACGCTTTTGATGGTATTCTCCGTGGCCAAAACTCTTAATTTTTTCCGCCGAATATCTTCAATTGTTTCTATGTCCTCGTCAAAAATATCAGTGACCATAAAGCTGGTCATACGTGTTAAATAAAAATTCGTTAGAACAAATCCTGCAACAATTAGATGCAAACGAATAAATCGAATCCCGTAAGTATTCAACCGATGTCCCGGAACCGACATGTACAATATGCCAAGAAGGGCATGACAAAAACTGCGGCCAAAATCAAATGAATTCTCAACAACTGCCCAATACAAAAACTCGACAAAAGCCAGAAACACAATCGTAAAAAGAACTAATATCCAAGCGTATGCTTGAAATGGAATAACGACATAAAGACTCGGTGATAAACGTTGGGCTTTTGGTATTAGTATGCATAATTGAGTCCTGACGAAGCGTCTCGAGGATGTTACATTGGGCGTGTCTCCAAAAGGTGCTACGTATGGTGCCAAATCAATTTTACCTTCAGAAATCAACTGATAAACTTCCATATAGTCAACGTAGTCAGCATGTTGTGACTCCAAATCGACATAGGTTCCATTGATTTTCTTCAAAAATTGCAAAATAAATTTGACTCCCCATCCTGACAATGTAGTGATATTGTTTCGGATGATTTTCCATATATTTGGTGGTCGATTTTGAAAAACAGTTCGAATTGCTGAGCCCATCAAGTTGAGAGATTCTGATTTATGTGGCGATAGGATGAGTTCAGGCAACGTAGTATTTATGACTCCATAATCGGTAAAAGGTTTGAATTGCTAAATTCTGTCACAGTTCACGACTGAAGCATCCGAAATTCCATTTTTCCAGCACCAATCAAATAATTGCTTTATCCAATTTTGATCTTTAACCGTTCCGTTTATGACAAACAATATTCTTAGATCTTCCCACGATGAAAAGGACTTTGAAAGTGCTTCTGACCATCCTCTAGTTTCGTTGCCCCTCAGAAATATCAGCCATACGAATGGTTTAAAACTCAAAGTGGACAGATCCTGTTCGTATGTTTCACGGGTGATAATGAAACCGGGGATTTCAAATGCATGGAGAAACACAAGTATTTGTTCTTCATATTCCGATATATCAGTGACAGCAATATAGACTACAAAGGTTCTGGTTCTTGTTGAAAATAACTCACAGCAACTGCAACTTACTGCAATCCTTGCTGTAAGTATGATACCAAACCAAAAATCACAGCTTACAAGTTTCATGCTGCTGAGTTGTTTCTAACGCGACAGCAGCACTGCGTATACTTGAGAGGACGAGAGAACAAAACAGCTTAGGAAATCTATTGATTGAAAAAGAGCACAAAGGAAATTAATATCGCCATGTAGTTGCATTTTTGGTTTATTATTTCAATAAATGATTAAAAGCTACAGCGCCGTATAATTAATAGTCATTTATTGATATTATAATGGCTTCGTAGTGATAAATACGAGTACAATGACAAAATGCTGTAATAAAACAGCACACTCGAAATAGTGATTTAACATATGTATGTATCTGTGTTTAATAGAGATTTATATAAAAAAATATATGGCATATCCTTTTTATAGCAATTTCAAACGATATGACGACAACACACGGTAGTCCTTGAAGAACCTAGCAGTTGGGACAGTCAAGAGAGAAATTGAAATTGTAGTTCAATTGTGGACTAAATTAATTAAATTAAAATTTGTAAATTAACAAATACATTATTGAAGTTTTTTCAAGATAAAAGTCCTCAAAATTTGGCAATAAAACAGCATCAAGAATATCGCAGAGAAGAAATCGTAGCAAATAAACCAAAAGAAGGCCCTGTTTTCGAAAAGAACATCATATATGTGCTTTTAGGTTGACTCAAATTGCACACTCAAAAATCATACACAAAATACAGATGGTCTTCCAGAATGGAAACAATGTCCTTGGTGAGATTTCATGTCATATTAATGTCTAGAGGTGAAGCAATACCTTTCCAAGTACAATATGACCAATTTAGTGTCTTCTTCGTATCACTGTATTTTAAAGTGCGTGAACCGTTATAAGAACCATTAAATATTGCCTTTACCATCCGATAGTTGTGGCTACAACTAGTCTACACCAGGAACACTAAATCTCTGATTTCGAATAATTTCTTTCTGATATCGAGTGTAGGTTGGAACCCGCATTAATTTAACACAAATCCTAACCACGTCTCTGATGTCCGGCCCACCAATCCACAATATATGAAGTTCAGTGTCTTGTGTAGTTTTCTAAAGGAATTTGCAAGGTCACATCCAGTGGCGAAACGTACGGTGTTCCATGTGTTCCGTCGAACACGGGCCCTCAACTTAACGTAGTGAAGAGGAGTGGACAATTTTAAACAGTGATTAAAAAATACCGGCGTACAGAGGGCTGCGCCCGCAATACGACGGTTTTTTAGAATTTTGATGCATAGTGAATATTTTTTGTACATATATTTTATAAGCAATAGATAAGAATTGTGCACAACATTAATGAAATGCTTCCTGTAAATCTATTTTTGGATTGGTCTAATTAAAGTCCACCTTTAATTAGAATGAAAGGCGCTACTATTTACCCAGTCTGTATAAAAGTACTCCAAGGTAAATCTACAGGATTTTTTCGATTTCAGCATTCTGATGGCCTTTGAGCAAAAAGAAACTCAGGCAAACGCAAGGATGGCTTGGCATTATAGTATATGAACTGAATTATTAGCTGTAAATCTACTGTTACTGTTTTTTAAATCAAGGAAAACCAACTTATATGAAATGATTCCATTGTGTCCCCTGACATTAGAGCCCACGCAAGCTCACCTATGAGTATTGAACAAGTATACTTTTGCAGCTTTTCCGGGACACCCTGTTAACTTCAAAAATATTTGTGGCAAACACTATTACCATTCTATGGATTTCCACCAAATTTCATGTACATTGTTTCATCAAGTTAAAAGATATGCATTGAAGAAATGCTTAAGAGGCTTCCCTTGTATTGTGAAAGGCCCTTACTAAATACTTACTTGGCTATATTTCCGGTTTGGATACAGTTATTCGAATAAAAATTCATAGACATATTCCCTGTGTAATTTTGTAAAACCCTTAGCAGGATTTTCATATTTGGAAACCTAAGAGGGCTACACATGAACAAATTTAAATTTTACAAATTTACTGTTATTTACTTTTCCTTACCAAAAGTCAACAGTCTTAATATTTAACGTATATAAGGCCATACTGAGCAATCTTTGTGCAACGTTTCATATCGATCCTTATAACGGTTTAGAAAAACGGAGCTCGAAAAGGAGGTTTAACTTTAAACGCCAATAACTTTTTTACCGTTACTCGAAACTGGAAAATTTTAACTGATATGAGACTTACTCGTCTAGATCTTTAATTTAAATACCCATACGTTAATCTCGGATAAAAACTAAAAAAGTCGACTTTTTTCAAACGTTCGGGACACCCTGTTATCTTCTTCCTACCAACTTCTAAGGTATTTGTGCCAAAGACTGTAACCATTCTACACATTCATACCGAATTTCATGACAATCGGTTGAGCAGTTCGCGAGTTATTTAGTGAACAGACGGACGGACGGACGGACAAAATCGATTTCATAAGGGTTTTTTGGAAAAATTCTAAAAAACCCTAAAAAAACGTACTTTTTGTTTGATTTCATTGGAACATTGGAGCTAGATATAAAACGGACGAACAAGTTAGTATTCTTGAGAGAAACTTTTTTCCATGCTTCGAAGCAGTGTGAAGTGGAAGTGGGAACTTTTTATGTTGTTAATTTTTAAGAAACACTACTAAAGCACTACAGCATGGCAATTCTAACCAGGCGTTTATGCGCAGGTGACAGCAATAAAAGGAAATTAAGCAAAGAAAACTGGTAAAAAAATGTTCTTTCGTCGATGCGCTCTAACTAATAGAGAAAAGCCCAGCGCATTTTTTGAAACTTTACTACTAATAGGGGATATGAATAATGGGTAGACTGGAAAGTATGTATATGTAGGTAGTACACAAAGTTCTATATGTCTACTAACAGGGGATAATAATGGGTAGACTGCAAAATATGTAGTACACAAAATTTTATAAGTATATCAAAAGTTATCCTCTGTAGCCTTCTACACAATTTTATGCAATGGTGCTTCGGACACGACACTGCATCTCTCAACACTGAAAAGAAGTGACAACTATTTATTAAGCGTGTTGATTATCACTGTCCGCCAAAAGGGATTAAAAAGAGTTCATTCAAAGTTACTTTACGAAATTGTGAGGACTAGAGCAAAGGCTCTGCGGACAATTTCAAAATGCTTCAGGTTCAGGGACTAGGTCTCTAGCCTATTTTTACAGACAGCTCTATCTTGGATCAGCGTCACCGCCGAGAACAAAGCATTTTTGCAACAGGTTTTTTTTTCGTGCCACATATTTCGCTAAATTTTAGAGTCCTAGCTATGTTTCCGTTCATAAGATAAAGCCGATTAAAGCGACCAAATTTTTAACATTTTCGAAATATTTACAGGGTAAATTTAGCAATTTTCATACAATTGTACAAAATTCAGGATTAATTTGTCCATTTTTTAATATTTCGAAAAATTTTCATAAACGGATAATCAAGGGCCCGATACATGTCACGGCGCACATTTTGCTCAAAACTTCAGAGTCCCAACTTTCTCCGTACAAAGTATACAGTCGATCAAAGATTCGACTCAACTTTTAAATTTTATTTTATTTTTTAGTTTTCAAAACTAAATTTTTTAGTTTTCAAAACAGAGCCAATTTAAAAACAAAATCAAAAATTTTCCAAAATTAACCCTTCGTCTCATTTTGTAGCAAATATGAAACATGCTACTTATTTTATATCCCATTGCTTAGATACACACTATGAGCAAAAATTGCACATTGTATCACATTTGCAACGTTCAGCACAACGCCATAGAATAGATATGTACTTTGAAAATATCAATTATGTATCCGACTGTATTCCATATCAAATATACCGCTATTTGCTGTGAATTTTCAGGGCACGCATTATTCGGGAAGTCAATTTTATTGTGGAAATTTTGATTATTTGATCAGAAGTAGTTAGTAGTTTCAAGAAAAGGTTTGTATAATGATGATATATAGTGAAAAGTGTATAGTGAAACTAAATAATCGACAGCTTCCGGAGCATGCAAAGTGATTGTTGCAAATTTGCAACATCATGAAGCTGGACACGTTTTGTTTTGCAAACATTTTCCTAATTGTGGGGTATATACCGTTTTCGTTTTAGCTAATCATGTCTCACCGTCAAAAACGATCAAACGAACCACTCACAGATGTTGAACTTTTAGAGACTATGGCGTATTGGTCAAATAGTGAAGACGAATTCGATGATGACTCGGATGACAGTGTAAGTGATATGGACTATATCCCAGAAGAGGATTATATCCAGGAAGACTCCGGTACTAAGGACAATGTAACTGTGAATGATGAAGAGCAACCTTCTACTTCAAACGAGCCGAAAAAAAACTTTGAAAAAAAAAAACCCGAACGAAGATGCCCTGACGAAGATGCCCTGAAGCACGCGGTACCGCAGAAGAATACGTAGATGGCGTTGATGCGAGTATCACTGATTGGAACGACAATAAAGTGGTAACGATGATTTCAACCTGTTATGGCAAACTCCCCCAAAATTGTGTGAAGCGTTTTGATCGCAAAAAAAGAATAATGGTTTGGTTACATGTTTCAAGGTTATTCAAGAATATAATAAACATATGGGCGGCGTCGATTTGTTAGACAGCTATATTGGACGCACCAAAATCCCTCTCAGGTCAAAAAGATGGCATTTGAAAAAAATTTTCATCTCCTCGATGTTAGCATTATAACCGCATTTATTTTATATAAAAGAGTAATGCAAGCCAAAAATATTGGGGGAAAAATGACGCTTTGGAAGTCTAGAGTTGAAGTTGCCGAAACACTTTGCTTGTATGATAGGAAAACGGATAGAAAGCGTGAAAAACCCTCAAGCGCCGTGGAAGATCAGATCGAAGCAAAACGACATAGAGGTCCCTTCACACATGTTCCGCCAAAAGATGTTCGGTAAGACGGAATCGCACATTGAATTAAATACGACCAGCAACGCCAGAGGTGCAACGGTTTACGCACTTCAAATGCGAAAAATGTGGTGTACACTTATGTCTGACCAAAGACAAAAACTATTTCTACGCATTTCATTCATCTTAATTAGTGTCATGATATATTTGCTACGAAGCGTTTTTTTACTAAAATAACGAAAAAAAATATTTTATTTGTTTTCTATATTTTAAGTTCAAACAATATTTGAGCTTATTATTATTATATGTGCCTGAATTCCAATACCAAATAATTTTGTTTCACTTACACTATGAGACGAAGGGTTAAAAAAAACGCCAAATATATAATTTTTCGAAAATTTTCCAAACTTTTTCGAAAACAGGATCAAATTTTCGAAATTTTTCTATCCAGACTGCAAAGGTATTCGCAGGCTTTTTACTTCTTCTGAATTTATAGTTTTTTTTTATTTTAAAATGAGTTTGATCGATTCGAAAGAGTTACTTTGCGGGTTGGACTGCGATTGAGAGAGCATTCTGTTGCCCGCAAAGTGTAGAAGAAAATTTTAGAAATTTCGGGATTTTAAAAACAGTGTCTTATTAATCACAACAAGCCGTTCATTTTTCGACTTTATAGGTGACAAGATTTTTTTTGTACCAGTTACCATATGCGCTACCATCTGCTATCGCTGTTCGGTAGAACACGAGCTCCATAACCACCAGGTTCCCCCACCCAATACCACAAGGCCCTTTTTCCTAGACAATACAAAAATATGTTAAATTTCAATACAAAACAGAATATATGACTTTACTCAAGCAAACGATTTTGGCACCAGAGTTGAAATCCGTACTCAAAAGAGAAAAATCCCCCAATGAAAGTCCGCATGGTCAAATTGTGTTATCAATGTTGTTCGAGTCAGAGTGAAACAAAATCCCGGAGTGAAATAGTGAACAACAGCCCCAAAGATCACCGTCCTGTTTGCCTAAAAATCAGCCCTAGGCATGCGTTTCTTCGATTTCGTTATAAATTAGCCAATATGGTTCATATGGCCAATTTCAATTCCAAAATTAATTGAATACGAATTAGTGAGCATTTCTATTGTCTTTGGAAGGCAGCGACGAGGTCCCATTTCTATACTAGTCGGAATATCTTTTAGCCTGGTATACAGAGCCGTGCGAAGACAATTTGGCGCCTGAGGCAAAATTTTGATTTTATTTTTTTGCGCCAATGGTCACATCTATCAAATTTAATTCATGTTTGCAGATGGTTACGAGACATTTTTAAAATAAACCAATCTACACCAGCTTGTTCGTAGTTTGACATTGGAGGACAGATGAATCAAAGCAAACGGAACAACTGAAGAAATTGAAATTTTATTATGTTGCGAAATGTCGCTGGAAATTATGGAAAATTACTCCAAAAAAATAATGATGACAATAATGCCTTTGGGGATAACATTTCCTGGAAAAGAGTCTGCCTTAAACGCCTTTATGTGCTCAGCGCTTATGATTCTCACTATTTCTCAATTCATATGAATTCTTCGGGAGTTCAATACTTATTAAGTGAACTTGCTCTGCTGTTACTCAACAGACTAAACAAAAACTTTTGACCTAATCTTCTAGGAATCAAATCACATATGAACGAAACAATAAAATTACGTGCTATAATTTCGTCCTCTATATGAAAATCAGCCAAAAATTAGGGCTCTTGCAAGGTCCATAATTCAGGTGAAAAGAAGAGAACTAAATGTTCAATTGTAGGACGAAATAATCACGTACGAGTAATTCTCCAATTATCATATTTTTATAAAAGAATAACTTAATTAGCACGTAACTGAGCGAATAGTCCTTGCTTTTTGAAAGTAAGGTGCGGATGCTACCATCACAGACGTAGAATTTACACAGCTCTTGCTTAGCATTTTAGAATTCTGAATGCAGCACTTTGTATCAATTGTGGGCTCTTCATAGCCTCATAAGGAATAAGAATCTTCAAAAGACAAATTTAACTTTAATAAACACGTTTTCACCCTTATTCTTTATTTGATTTCACCCCCTTTTTATTTGATCTGAAGAAAGGAAACCGTAGTCCCTTCCACTAAATCGAATTTGATATTGATTTGTTTGTCGGCTTTCTCAATATTTTTATATCCGACTGCTAGCCAAAAAGCCGCCCCTAAAATTTGCGCCCTGGGCAACCGACCGGCTTGACCCCCCGCCCTTGGAGCGGGCGCTGGTCTCTGGTCATGTCTCTATTTGCATATTGAAAGTTATTGAATACATTGAACATTTCGATTTTTGGGTCGTCTTTCTTTACCAAATAAGAAGGCTGGGAGACCATCGATCAACTTCATTACATAGTTTGTTAAAGACTTCAGTTTTCCGGGATAATGACGATTAATCCCATTTCGTATCACAACGAATCCAGAGGTGTTCCATGTATGTTGTGGCTATAAGGACAGGTTAGGTTAAACCTTTGAGCTAATGTATATTTTGATCCTAAGCTTAAAATCCAACCAACCCCTGGACTGAACCTTTCCTTTAGATTTCAAATGATTTCTGTCATTTCCTGGGTGGACAGTTACATTCAAAGGCAGGTCAACAGGTAGGGTGACCACCTGCCTGCCTCCGATTTACGGGTCACTAGCGTATAAAATACGGGTCTTCGATTTTTTTATGCGTTACTGCAAAGCGAAAATAATCTGCCGGTGAATTAATTGCCGGGACGAGTATTTAGGAAACCCTGTTCAGTTCATCACCTGCTTGGGGACGAAATCGATTAAAAAACTACCCAAAACCCTTATCGATTTCGGCCCCTGATGATGGACGAGGTCGCATATGGTTTCAAGTACATTTTACGTCGAAAACAGCCAAAAACTGGTTCGAGCTGAGCAAGGAGGTTTTCCACAGTTTTTGACGTCCAATTTCAGGGAACGAAATCTATAAGGGTTTTTGGTACTTAGCCATACTAGAAAAGCTGATCGGTTTGGTCACCTGCGTGGGGACAAACTGAACAAGGGATAGAAAAGACTAGTTTCAAAAATCGAATCGTATTTTGCTGCTATTATTGACCGCTTTAAATAATTTTGTCCGTGTGTCAGGGCTTATCACTTCATCGGCATCTCTTCATCTCCTGAACGTATTTATTAGTTAGGGGCGAAGTTACAAAAAAGTCCTCATAAAGGTCATCCAAGTTCACTGTAGTTATGTTTCGGCATCCGACTATTCTCTCCAGTTGCTTAAATTTCCGTTCGTACTGCAAATTTAAGGGTTGCAGATAGTACAGGTAAGTGTATTCGGCAAAATCAAATCTTGATTCCAAATACTGCAACGCATTCATGTACCATGTTAACAGTTTAGCTTGATTACGTCACATTCACATCACGGAAAATTTCGAAGTACATATTTGGTTGACTTTAATACAATAAAAAATTGTCTCTAACCCTTTTGGGGAGTTTTTTTTTCTTAAACTATCCAAGATTTGATCCGTATTTTATTTTTGGGATTACGGGTTTTTGGGCTTTCGGTGCCCGAAAAACGGGGTAACCCGTAATATACATCTGGCCACCCTATCAACAGGACTTCTCTCAGTGTGTGAATGTCATTGTTTCAGAATACACTACTTTGAATATTAGGGACTATTCAAACCACATTTGTATAACATAAAAGGCGTACATACCTAAGTATATATTATAGAAACGTATACACACAAACACATCAGTACATTGTTGCTAGAGTTTAAAGAGCTTGAAGTGTCATTGTATGAATTTGATTTCGTGACTACTCTTAGCAACCGCACGCCCGAGTCAGAATCTCAAAAATGCACCCAACAAACATAATGTTGTAATGTATGGTCAAATGAAATTGCTAACATAAAGGATAACACGCAAAATGTGGCAATACAAGCACTTTTGCGGTCAACCACACAATAATTGTTGGACGCAATCCTATGAGTTACTTTCTGCTTATACGTCCTTAAATTCGGTTGCACAGCTTTTGTTGTGCGTGCAGTTTTAGAATAATTTCACGGAACACGGAGATGTTGTTATGCAAAATGTTTGTCAAAAATGGTTCACATTTCGAAAATGTAATACATAGTGTCTGTTGTTGATTCGTGTGGCATCTGAGATATGAGTTTTAGGGGAATTTATTTTTAGAAGCATTTGAAACGTTGGGTAAAATAGAAGTAAACCATTTAGTTTTTAGAATAAACATATTCTGTAGACAATCGGGAATATTGAGTATTTTTTAACTATTAAATTAAATTTCCCCATCTACTGACAGTTGCATTCACTTCAAAATCTAAGTGTGTTCGGATGTCAAAGCAGTGACCCCCTCAATCTTTTACCCATTTATCTCACTATATTCACGCTCAAACAAGTATTTTCGACTCGCTTTTAGCCCCTTCTCGAGAAACTTGTGAATTGTGACTTTTTAAGTTATAAAACTTACATTTCAATATCGAAAAGTTCTTTGTGCTGCGATCTGGAACTGTATTGTGTCAACAAACTCTGAACTTTGTGAAGCCCGTTTCGATATTTTCATTGCCTACCCACAGGCTCTACTTTGTGCGGGTTTGTGCATAAGATAACCGGTTCACTTATTAAGTGCTTTTCGTGCTTTTATTAAATTCAGCAACTGTGATTGGGTCAATTCACATTGTAAGACGAAACCGGACGGGTAAACTTGCAAGACAAGAACCATCGTTCTTACAATGTGAAATGCACAATGCACAAGATAAAAATGCAAGTTAACCACGCGCTAATTGTCGTCGCAGAAGGCCTGAACTATCGGTAGATGTAATCGTTTATTAGCACAAACAAACGGATGGCGAGAGCTTTTGTAGTGGCCAACAGACAACAATCGTGTCACGATTTTGTTCTTTCGTAAGACGCGTTCTTACAATGTGAAATGCACAATGCTTGTCTGCTGGCCACTACAAAAGCTCTCTTGTCTTGCAAGTTTACCCGTCTGGTTTCGTCTTACCATCTGAAACCACCCATTAGGCCGTTTCAGATTGTAAGAAAACGACCGTCTTATCGGTCGTACAATTCTTAAGAATCGATCGTACGATTCTTACGAAAGAAAAAAATCGTGACGCGTTCTTACAATGTGAAATGCACAATGCTTGTCTGCTGGCAACTACAAAAGCTTTCGCCGTCCGTTACTAGCCGTCCGGTTTCGTTCTTACAATGTGAAATGCACAATGCTTGTCTGCTGGCCACTACAAAAGCTCTTGCCGTCCGTTTGTTTGTGCTAATAACAAAAACTTAGTCTGTCAGATGCATGGCGCCCGCCCGAAGGTTAAACATTATAGAAACATCATCAATATCTTGAAGCCTAAAACAAACATTATTATTATTCAATATTCCATTCTTCAATATTTCACATTTTTTCTGGCCGAGTCTTCTTGGGCAACAACTTTCCTCTTCATCGCCTCAACTCTCGTACTTTATGGAATTCTGTACCTTACTAACGTTCAGAATTCAATATGACGTACACTTGACCTCGTGTTAAGTACCTAATATACCCTCGTCCCGTCTATCTTCATCTAGAGCTTGCGATGTTTATTTGCCAATGGATACCCACCACTCTGCGCTCGAAACTCTGTACCCCTCGAGCTTTGTCTTGATAAAAATCCACCCAGTCGCCTTAATTTTAAAAAGGCTGATTATACAGCCTATATATATATATATATATTGAGAGTGCACGATCTGCCTACTTTCCTGGTATTGAGGATAGTGTCAACAGCCAAGAAAGCAGAAAGATAAAGAGAAGAGCAGAAGTAGAACAATGGAAGACCTCTCATGTCGTCCCCATTCCCAAAAAGGATGATCCTTGTCTTGCGCCAAACTATCGGCCGATTTCATTATTATCGTCTTTCTGCAAGGTATATGAGCCAATCATATTCAATTACATATATAAGCAACTACTTTGGATTTGGACACCTTATTGTCTAGAACCATGGTTTCTGCAAGAACAAGTCGACTACCACCAACTTGGTTGAATTAATGAACTACATCTCGAAATCCTTCAATAATCATAGTGACTTTCATGTGGTGTACACTGACTTTTCCAAGGCATTTAATAGGGTGAATCACTCTATTTTGTTGGAAAAACTTCTACAATTTGGCTTCTCTAGCCACAAATGGCTTTCATCGTATACTTATCGGAACGCTCAGCTCGAGTGGTTTACAAATGTATACTGTCTTCTTCGTTGTCCCCACATCCGGAGTTCTTCAGGGATCCATTCTCAGTCACCTTTTTTTCCTTTTTTTATTAATGACTTACCGAAGTTGTTCAAATGTGCTACCTTGCTTGATGCTGACGACCTCAAACTTTTCACCACCGTTTCTGTCATTGATGATTGTTTGGCCTTGCAAAGTGACTTAGACAGTCTACATTCTTGGTGTTCGTTAAACGAGCTTCATCTCAACATCGATAACTCCTGCTCACTACGTGAGCCAACCCCCTCGACAAATTTACCCTCATTATCAAACCAGTAAAGTACTTAAATGTCCTTAACACTCTAAATTCCGTACGTATGTCGTGCTTGCGTTTTTTTTTTTTAATTTTTTTTATATTTTTTATATCATGCGGAACTATGACAGGTGAGAGCTGGGTCCTCTGCCGGACGTTCTCATTTCATATAAATTTCTCCCGGTTATTGTAAATAAAAATCCGGATAATGTTATAAATTTTAAGTCTCACATATAGGCTTACACACATTGAATTGAAAGCTTTTATTCTGCCCGCTGTTTCACATTAGACAGAGCCCTTCCGGTAGATTACGTCAGCAATAAAAACGCATGGATGACGTCTCCAATTTTCATGGAATGGTTGAAAAAGTGGAGTTTTTCTCCCAGCGAACACTACGTCCATTATGTAACCTTTCGACCAGGGCATTATTCGAGCTTTTAAAACATATTATAGGCGCCAAATGCGATCCAGAATATTGGACATCTTCTCTAAACGCAGCTGCTATAGCAAAGGAGAATTTATTTGCTAGTGATAAACAAACCACAATTACGGATTATTTTTAATAAATAAAAATCAGCGAAAATATATCATATGTATATGTAAAATGTCTATGATGCCATCTTTATGATTGATTTTGCTGTTTAAATAAAGTTGAATTTCCGACAACTCGATTTCGTGTCGACTGGTTAATGTTATAGATCGGTTATTGTTATAGATTTAGCTTTGAACAAATGGTATAACAATAAGCGGGGACCACTGTATCATATAATTAATTTAGCGATTGTAATGAAGGAACCACACTAAATTTACCGAACCTAAAAAAACGTTAATCTGATGGAGGACTTTGGAGCAATTTCCAATGTATACATATAGGGAAAATGTAGAAACTTTCCGATAATATTATCCTACGTTGGACATGGTAAAACCTGCAGATACAAAAAAAAGCGTAAGAGAATCTCCGAGCTAGGTTGTTGGGGATGTGCTAAAGTACGGAATTTAGAGTGTTAATGACATTTAAGTACTTTACTGGTTTGATAATGAGGGTAAATTTGTCGAGGTTTTCGAACTAAAAATCTATTAGTGAAAAGCTATTGTAAGGTGACCAGATTCCCGAAGGACTAATGCTGTACACATGCTCGCGGAATTTGGTTTTCAGGCAAATCCTCAGCCATACTTCCATGTCCGAGGTCTACGTTTTAAAAATGTTGACACTTCTCTAATGTACGAGCTACACGTTCTAAGTAATTATACAGACGAGTCGTATGTCTAAATTTCACGAAGCGTTATTGGCATCCATTCGCTCACCGCTTGCACTTCGCCTTACCAAAATGCTGGCGAATTCTGAAAAGCGCGGCATACAGGGCGAGGCCTGAACAAAGCAAAGAGCGAGCCACAGGTCGCAAAAATATTGGCGAATTCTGAATAGTGCGATAGACAGACCGACGCAACGTCCTAGCGAAGCGACAGCGAGGTACATGATCTGAGTAATCATAAGGATGGGCCAATGGCCTACATCTTAATAATTGCCTTCTATTAGATCACCTTGTCTTAACCACTTCCCACCAGCGCTGGTCGCAAGGATGTTGGCGAATTATGAAAACCGCAACAGACAGAGCGAGGTCTGAACGAAGCTAATGGCGAGCCACAGTATCTGAGTCTCCGTATGGACGAGCCATGGTGAGCCATTCGCTCACCGCTCGCTGCGCTTGCACTTCTCCTATTTCGCAACAGCACTACGTCCCAAAAATGTTGGCGAATTCCCTAATGCGCGACAGACAGTGCAAGGTCTGAGCAGAGCGAAGGGCGGGGCACACGATTAACGTAAACCTAAGAACGAGCCACAGCCATACCTAAACCTGCATGCAATATTTCCGGAGTAGAGTATGCCTTTCTCCATGGTAACATTAGTGATCCCATGCTGGTTCCTTGGGCTCCTAACTCCGTTTTAAATGGATTCTAAAGACATTTTGTATGGAAAGAACTTATCTAAGACCCATGTCGAGTCCTTTCTTTGGTATACATTTGTGTGGGTGATTTTTCCATCATTTTGTGATAGGAAAAATAAATTAAAATCTAATCTTTCGACGACTGTAACTTCTGAACCTTGGAAGCTAGAGCCTTGAAATGTTCACTAAATATGGATAGTGCGGTTCCTTCCAAGTTTGCCAAATTTCGAAATTCCACTCAATAATTTCCAAGTTATGGAAAATTTTCGTTTAGAAAACACATGAGTTCGATTTGAGCAGCTGTAACTTCCGAACGCGGATAGATGTTCCATGAAATTTGGAGGGAATATAAGCGCAAAGGAGCTCTACAAGTGTGCAAAATTTCAGAGAGGAGCTATCGAAAATGAACGATTGCAAAACATAAAGGTGTGATTATCTCGCCAAATATCGATCGTAAGGGCTACAGTGGTCAAACTTTACACCTAAAAAGCAGACAAGACTGATCACAGGCCTCATCGAGGAGCTTATTCTGAAGTGAATTACGTTTCATCATGTGGCATTGGAAATGCTGTACATTTTGCTGTACATTTCCCAGTGCTGTACGACAGGTCAAAATGCTGTACTGTACAGCCAAATGCTGTGCGTCTGGTCAGCTTACTATAGTACGATAAATTATGGAAACAGATGTTGACGTTCTCTGAATTTACGCCAACTGAAAAACTGATGACTGTAACATACATTGTCGCCACAAGATTCAAGCATACCTAAATACTACCAAAAGGATTTGCAGATATAAAATACATATTTGCATGAAATGTATAGTATAATAGATCCAATCAAAGGAATAACCTTTAACCTGTGTGTAGTTAAAATATAGGTACAACACATACGAGTAACCTGAGGAATTCTTCAATGTAACGATATACCTATACCTACTTCATACTCCTGCTGTCTGCCAAGGCGATATTTTATAACATATGCATGATCGAGTAGTACACAGGTACTTTCCACTCCACATGACAAATGTATACAAGTTCATCTATTGCCTGGAATCCATGGCCACTGATTCAGGACGCCCCGGTTTCATTTCCTTTTCTCTCCTTTTTTCTAGCTGCCATAGGAATACAAGTGCTCTCATCAATAATGTAAATGTTTGCCATATGATGCAGACGATTTATTCACATCAACGAACATTTTGCATGGAAATGAATAGTGTCTGTGATGTTGAAAAGTTTGTTGGTTTAGTCATAGCGTGTAGATATTGGCGGAGTAGCGGTATACGGAGAGATATGGATGTGTTGGCTTGAGGTACACACACAAAATTGGAGCACCATGCATTTCCATGGAAAAGGGTAATAAATGTTTTTGAAAATTTTCATTGATGCACACTCTTCTCACATGATATGGTAATGCATGGATTACCGCATGGCTACTTGAAAGCACAATGATTAAGCAGACAAATTATTATGTATGTATATCGTCTGCAAAATGTTGAATTAAAGTCTGATTATATGCTAGGAGCCAGCAGCCGCGGATCCCTCGGACTGACACCACTTTTTCGACTTTGATACTAATTTTAACATGTTTCTAATTTAGCTACTTAAATGAAAAATTCCGGTAGCTTCCTAAAATATTGTTAGCTTCAGATCTGCGCAACTAGATAGCGATGAGTTTCAAAACGATAGTTATAAGGACATTTTGATGTATAGGTACATTTCGCATTCGTAACACGTGGGTCTGGCCAAACCCAATCGTGATGTGTGTGAAATATCAACTAATTTCTTATCGTATGTTGACATACAATAAAGTTTATGTAGTAAATTATAGAAACAATAGCAAATTGTGGTACCTACACATCAATGTCCTGGTAAAAAGGATATGACATCAAGTGACTACGTAAAGTCATATGAGAAATAAATACTGAATTCCTCTAAAATGCATGGGAGAATAAAAACCATTATTTTTATTTTGTACGAGTATGTTACATGAATAACGAGTACCTACATACACATATGGCCAAAAAAATAAGTACACCCATACGATTTTTTGTTATGTATCACCTTGTAACCAAGTAGTTATTTCAGTAAATAAAATCATATGTTAATATTTATGTACTTAATTGGTGTGGAATTATTATATTATTAATATGTAAATAAGCCAATTAAAATAAATAACAGCTTTCATTTACCTTAAAAAAGTACGAATCGTCTAAAAACAGCTGGACAAAATAATAAGTATATGTATTTGATTAAAACTGGTTTTAATTGAAATATTATGATATGATTCGACAAGAATTTGATTTCTTTTATTATTCAAAACTAAACTGTTCATTATTTTGAAAAAAACAAAAAATTTTGGCCCTCTGGAGATATTTCTTACGACATGTTCCCATACATACCATATATCCGGTTACTTCCAGGAAATTCCGTTATTAGTCCGTTTTGTGGCAATTTTTTTTTAATTCGTTGAATTACCTCTCACCAAACATTCTCGATTTAATTTAACTCTAGTAATACCGTGAAAAGCCACACCATTTGGTTGAATCGGATCCTTGACCAGTTTGTAAGGTATGATAAGGGTTAATGTCCTGCTTAAATCCCTACTTAAAGTGTATGGGTTCATCAGAGTAATATTCTAGGACTCTTAACAGATATACGGGAATTGTCTCATAGTAACGGCTATTAGGTGTATTTGAACGAAACCAAACTATGAAGAAAAAACATAGTCCATGTTTTATTAGCCTCCATGGGAAATTAATGTAGCGTATATCATATTATTATTTTCTTTAACGAAGAATATTACGATAAGAGTCGTTTCCAATCAAATTTATTACGATCTCATAAATAAAACAGAATATTCTGTGAGTTTTCATTGTTCGGTCTGGAACAAGAAGAAGTATCACTCCAAAATTTTGTTGTACCGTCATTATTCTTTGACGTCGCCATGGTAAGTTCTAAACTTTTTGCTAAAACTGCTTCACTTCTTGTATTCTTCGATTAAATTTTCAAAGAGATTCTAAATTTTCATTATTTGCCGCGGAAATGATCAATTATGCCAAGGGAACTTTTTTTGCCATAGTGATAATGAGATCGAAGGTTATCCTTTAGGTCCTTATATGGACTGAAAGCCATTTGTAACTGCCTTTATTTATTTTGCAATGAATTACACAGTAATTTCAATGTTTAGCTGGATTATTCCCTTATTGAGCGATTACTTTTTCTGCCTCTTCAAAGTTTGGAAGTTAAACGTTTTTCTTCGTACCTACCATGTGTTTCACGCGCCTTAAGTATTTTTATTTGTGTTGTATATTAAGTAATATTTTGAATATTAATGTTTTAGTAAATTGATATTGGAAAACATCATTAGTAGGTATAGTTCTGAATTGTAACCTGAATTGTAAACTTGTCAATTAACATAACGATCAATAAACCAGTTGTAAAACTCAAGTCTACCTGTTACAACATGGCGCAGCCGGTTCACAGCAAATTGTGAAAATTATAAAATATAATTATCAGAAAGTGTTCCGATATCGTTAATAAACGTAAAGTAATGCAGTACGGCAACAAAGTGCATCAAATTTACAAAGAAAATACTGTCGTGAACACAAAATAAGCTGGATGTTTAACGATAACCATAACCAACATGGATTTCCACGCCCCGTCGCCCATGCAATTTTCAGGAAATTTGGCCGAAAATTGGCGCAAATTCTCGGAGCGGTTCCAAATATTCATGGAAGCTTCAAAAAGGGACAAAGAGGACCCGAAATTGAAGACAGCAATGTTGCTTAATCTTTTGGGAGACGAAGGAATTGAAATTTACAACACGTTTCGTTTAGAAGACGAGGAAAAAAGGGATTTCGATAAAGTGTTTGAATTTTTCCAGAATTATTGCAACCCGAGGAAGAATTTAGTATACCAGCGATACGTATTCTACACACGAAGACAGCGATCGGGAGAGGATTTCGACCATTTTTTGTCAGACGCACAAAAACTCAGCAAATTATGCGAATTTGGCGATCAAACAGATTCAATTCTGCGGGATATCATCATTCTAGGCTTGGAAGACAAAACCCTACAAGAACGCTTACTAAGGACCAAGGACGAAGAACTTACACTAGCCAAAGTGATTGAGCATTGCAGAGTCACCGAAATCACCAAAAAACAAATTCTCATAGTGCTGGCGGAGAATACAGCTCAGGTAAACGCAATTAAAAACAACAATTCATCTATAAAACATCAATTTAATAAGGTAAATAACAATTCTAAATATACAAAACAATCAAAAACTGAAAATAACAAGAAAAGTGTATGCTCGAAATGTAATGGGACACATAATATCAAGCAGAAATGTCCGGCACAGGGAAAAGAATGTTTCAAATGTGGCAAACTAAACCACTTTTCTGCCGCTTGTAGAACAAAACAGGTAAAGGAGGTAAATGTCGCTAAAAATCAAAATAACTGGGAAAATTGTTTTGTAGAGCCGTTGATGTTGGCGTTGCAGCAAGCAAAAGCCGAAAGTCAGAATAATCAAAATAAAATTGTTAAAGGTGAATGTTGGTTCGAAGTGGTTCTAATTAATAATAATAAAATAAAAATGAAATTAGATACGGGCGCGGAAATTAACGTAATTTCTAAAGATTTGGTGGAAAAACTCGATTTAAATGTTAAAATTGAAAATGAAAAGAATAAACTGGAAACGTACGGTGGTTTTACAGTGAAGGCATTAGGTGTTGTCAAATTGCCATTAATTGTTAGAAATTCCAAATCGGTGCAAACATTTGTTGTTGTCGATATCAATACAACTCCGATTCTAGGCATAACATCGTGTAAAGATTTGGGACTCATAAAACGAGTTGACTGTGTTGTTGAGGGTATTCAGTTAAAACAAGATTTTGTGAAAACGAATGCAGATGTGTTCTCGCCTGGTGGTAAATTTCCAAATAAAATTAAAATTAGTATAAAAGAGGACGCAAATCCGGTTTCAAGTCCTCCAAATAGAATTCCGTTTAAATTAAAAGAGAAAGTTCGCTCTAAATTAGAAGATATGGTGAAAGGAAATATAATTGAAAAAGTTGATGAGCCTGGTGAGTGGGTTAGTAAGATGGTTGTAGTTCATAAAAAGAATGGGGATCTAAGAATTTGTTTGAATCCGCAAGACCTGAATAAAAATATAATAAAAAAATATTTTGAAATACCATCGTTAGAAGATTTACGGAGTAAACTGGATGGACAAAAATATTTCACAGTGGTAGATCTTCGTGAAGGATTCTGGCAACTCGAGTTAGATGAAGAGTCATCTAAGTTATGTACATTCAGTACGCCATTTGGTTGTTTTAAATTTAAACGTTTGCCATTTGGTGTAAATATTGCAGCCGAAGAATTCCAAAAAATGAATAATAAATACTTTGGATTACTACCTGGGGTTCACATATATGTGGATGACATTTTAGTTTGTGGTTCTACTATTGAGGAACACGATAAAAATTTAGAAAATGTAATGCGGGTAGCTAGAGTTTCAGTTTAGGGTGGAAAATGTGAAATATTTGGGATTTATTTTCGGAAAGGACGGGATGAAACCCGATGAAGAATATGTTGATGCCATTAAAAACTATCGTTTACCATCGAACAAAAAAGATCTTCAGCGGTATTTGGGTATGGTAAACTTTCTAAGAGATTTCATACCGAATTTATCACAAATAACGAATAACTTGAGGGATCTACTTATGAAAGATTCGCAATGGATGTGGTTACCGTGCCACACAGAAACTATGAAAATAATAAGTAATCTGATCGTCACGTCAGGAGTGTTAGCTAATTTTGATAGCAAAGCTGAAGTAGTCATTCAAACCGATGCCTCACTTGAAGGTTTAGGATGCGTAATGCTGCAAAAGGGCAAACCTATCTCATTTGCTTCGAGAAGTTTAACCGACGCAGAGAAAAATTACGCGTGTATTGAAAGGGAATTTTTAGGAATTCTTTTCGCTTGCAACAAATTTCGAAATTATATCTATGGTCGAAAAGTCAGAGTTTATACTGACCATCAGCCACTAGTGGCACTTATGAAAAAAGACCTAAATAAAATCAGTTCGACACGTTTGAAGAGAATCAGGTTGAAAATGATGGAATACGAGGTGGATGTTCAATATCTTCCTGGTTCCAAAATGCACATAGCAGATGCTTTATCCAGAGCTCCTGCTAGTAGTAGAAGGAAGAAGAATTTGGAAATTACTGAAGAAAGTGTAGACTTTGTGGTTCATGAGGTTATTTTTGATGAAGATCAACATAATAGATTCAGAGAAGCAATAGAAAGGGATGAAATATTGAGACAAATTAGACTATATTGCAACACAGAATGGCCAAAATCAAAAGATAAGGTCCCACCTAAACTAAAATTTTATTGGAATATGAGGAATGATATTTTTGTAGAGCAAGATTTCGTTTATTATAACGACAGACTTATGGTACCAGAGAGCTTGCACAAGGTATTCTTAGACTCTTTACATGAGGCACATTTTGGAATATCTAAATCTAAGGCACGTGCCAGAATGTTATATTACTGGCAGAACATGAACAGGGATATTGAGAATTTAATATCAAAATGCGGTATTTGTGAAAAATTTCAGTCGGAAAACGTTAAACAACAATTAATTAGTCACAGCATACCTGATCTACCCTTTAATAAAGTAGGATGCGATATATTGGAATATGGTGGAAGATCATACTTAGTATTAATTGACTACCTCTCCAAATATATTGAACTCAAACAATTAAATGGTAAAAGTGCTGAGGCAATAATTCCAAAACTTAAGTGCATATTTGCTACGCATGGGATTCCTGAAACGCTTATAGCAGACAACATGCCATTCAATTCGATACGTTTCACGGAGTTCAGTAAAGAATATGGATTCAAAATAGTGACTTCAAGTCCCAACTATCCAAAGTCAAACGGGTTGGCCGAAAAAGCAGTAGGCATATGTAAGCGCATGCTGAATAAAAGTAGGGATGGAAATTTAGATATAGAAAATTGCTTGTTGGAATATCGAAATACACCGATATCAGGTTTGAATTATTGTCCAAATGAATTACTTTTCAGTAGATTAACTAGGACTAAATTACCCATAACTAAATCTAAACTATATCCTAAAATTAATACTGACGCTTTATTAAATATTTCTCGAAAGCAAGATACTGTCAAAGAATGGTATAATAGAAACGCTAACAAACAAGAAAAAATATTTAATAAAGACGAGTATGTATTGATTCGAGATGGGAGAAAATGGGAAAAGGGCCAGATAGTAGGCAAACACAAAACACCGAGGTCGTATTGGGTAAAAAATGAAAGCGGTCGCACCTTGCGTCGAAATAATCTTCATTTACGGAAGTCTAATGTAAAACCTAACTTTACTGACCAATACAATGAATATCTAGATACATATTTTAAACAATTGGATCGAGGAAACGTAATGAGCGATAACAGCAACAACCACTCTCAAAACGCGCCAATTTCACCTAAAAACAATTCACCTGTAGCAAGAAATTCTAGTGATTCAGGATTATACAAAACGCGGTTTGGAAGATTGGTTAAGCCACCTCAGAGATTTTGAAAAATACCTAGAGGCACATTGATTCTTGAAATTATGCTTCCCAACCTATATAATAAATAATTAATATCAATAGATAATAACTAATAAATAAATAATAGGCAATAATACAAAATGAATTTATTGTAATAAATCAAACCATAAGAAACATAAGTAATATCTACTTAAAGCTAACATAATATGTATTTACAAGTTGTTAATTTGGAAAGGGAGATGTTGTATATTAAGTAATATTTTGAATATTAATGTTTTAGTAAATTGATATTGGAAAACATCATTAGTAGGTATAGTTCTGAATTGTAACCTGAATTGTAAACTTGTCAATTAACATAACGATCAATAAACCAGTTGTAAAACTCAAGTCTACCTGTTACAACAATTTGTTTTAAATTTAGCACTTGTTGCATACACAAATTAATAAAACGCAAATCCTCACGGAAAATGCCAAGCTATTGTCACAAAATTTAAAAAAAAAACCGATGGTGTACTTATTATTTTTAACAAGCTGAATACCCACTTAAAAGTTTATATCGGCAGGGACTAAGATAATAGGGGGATGCCATTAAGTTTTTCGGGTCGGTTAGCATTGTTGTATCCTAATTGTTATAATGGCTATCTAGTTGGAGTATTACAATTATAAAAAGGCTATGAAAATTGGACATAAAAAGGTACCTGAGGGGTGTACTTATTTTTTTGTCCATATGTGTATATTCGCATAAAAGTGGTACGTTTGATCCTGTTTTCTATGCGCGACTAGCTAGCTAGCGCTAGCTAAAGATTTGGAACGGGAGAGAGCTGCAGAGGAAGACAATAACATTGAAACAGTTTTTCACACATATAAATACGAAAATTAATCAAATATTTAAATATGTATTATATACCTACTAACATACTCGTAAGTGTTCAATTAGCTAACAAGAGTTCCAAAAAATATTACAGTGGGTCTGGCCAGACCCCAGTGTTACGAATGTGACTATCTTAACATGTGTCTGACGGAGGGTCAAATTTATGAAAGAGTTTAACGTCTTAGCTCTGAGGTTATTGGTGTATCTGACGAGCGGAGCGGATCTGCAGGTTAGAACATGGGAACCTATCTTCCGTTATAGACCTGACGATGGAACCACTACAAGGGTTGTAGATTGTAGAATGGCGTGAACCCGAAGGGTTTCGCATCACTAAAGCCAGTGGGCCTATTGTGCTAGCTACAAGGGTTAAATGTTGACCCGTCACACGGGTATGCACTTTTTTAAAATCAATCACAGTGCTTTATTCATTCCTAAATCTCATATAAAAAATCATCCGCAGTTTTTGTATTTCTCTTATCATCATGATCCAATGAAAGCTTTCACCCAGATTGTGTTTTCTCTCTCCTACACAAAGCTCGTCATCTACGTTCTATCAATGCCTGCTGGTACTGCCTATCCGCCTGCGTGCTATTTGCAGGGCCGGCTTTAGGTGAAATGGCGCCCGGGGCGAACTTGAAGAAAGCGCCCTCTTATAGTCTCTATACACGAAAAAATTGTACTAGAATGGATGTCAGTCCTGTTTGTCCGTTGTTGAAAATGCGGACTTCACTTCCTCCGAAAGCAAAACGCCTTATTTGTGCTTTTAAGCAAACTAGCCACATCCTTTTGATTTCTTCTCTGGTTTTCTCTTAGTTGATTTGAGGAAAAGTGTCTGTTTTGACTGTCAAGTGGAACTGACATTTCTTCTATTTCCGTTGGTTTAGTTTTCGCGACAGCTTCTAAAAACTGAAGGCCTAAAATTTTCGGCCAGTGTGCTGGATCAGACAACGATTCAAGTTCGGTATGGTATGATCGTTCAAGTTACGAGACACGAGGCGACGAAATCAGTAGGGCGGCGGCTAGAACTGTACTAATTTAATCGCCCCCAGTCTAATTGACGCAACTTGAACATTCTTCGGAAATATTTTTCTCCGTTGGCCGCCGTTGAAACTATCCCCTTTAACTGTTTGGCTTCCGTCTTCTAAACTTCAATTTTAGTCTATTTGTTTATTAATTGAATGGAATTTCTCCATACTTCGCGACTGTTTTTTTTTTAATCGGACTCAACCGCAGCTTTTCTTTTCTAATTAGTAGCTCCTGAAAGCTTGGTCGTCAATTTCATGCCTATAGCTTTTATTCGTAATTACAACCTGCAAAGGCGTACTTTTTTTTATGAATAAGCAAGTTTAAATCAATGGCCATGTACTCATTTCTTCAACTGTCATTAATTGCATTGATTGTTCATGATTCGTCTTTAGGTAGGCCACGGCTTAGATCAAAGCGAGAGATTGGAAATTATTTTTATTAATATTATGAAAAAGCGAGGTATTTTGTGTAAGCAGGAGTAGGTCCTGCAATACTAGTGTTCATTTTTCAATTGTGAAATCAAACAATAAAAAACTTTGCCAGTTTTATAATCGTTGAAAAATTAAAGGAGGCAATCTCACTTCGCAGAAACATAATGAACTATACATTTTAGCTCACAAACATTCATAATGTTGAATGGGAAGACAATAGCAAGCCCCACCTAAATAGGTAGCGATTTTCCTTTTCGATGTTAAAATTTTGGTAATATTGGTAATCATTTTCAAGAGTACACTGCAATCTTCAATTGTTGAATTGTCGAAGAATTTGGGAAAGGTGAACAGTTCCAATGACTGCGTTCCTGACCCCCATACTCTGGTCCCTGTAAAAACGCACTTGCCTTGGTTCTTAATACGGTTGAATTTGATGCTCACGATTTCAGTCAGTATCGGTTTTACGGTTAGTCCAAATATTTCTAACATCAATTCACTTCATTTTGTAATTTCTACCGTGGTTTGAGAGGGTTTTGTTCGGGAAACCTGGCTACTATATATTTCTACAGGTTACACTATGTAGGTACCGACTACAGCTTCGTTTTTAAACCACCAATATTTAAATGTTCATTAAGTAAATAATTTTACAAATATCTTTCTCAACTTTTCTAATTTTGATGTAGTTTTTGTAAATTTGATTGAGCGAGAAAATACACTTTTTATCCTAAAATATAATACATACCTACATATTAACAAAAATAAAAAAAAATCTACTCACATAAATATTAATAAACAAGAATCCAATAAAGCCGAAAGCATAAACATGATCCTGAAATTGATGTATTTTAATATTGATAATGGTGGTTCCAAAACGAATGTGCTTATTAGGATTATTCCTTTTTCTTAATTAAAGGTACATGTACCTTTGGAACGCAGTCAATTCCTCAAGTGGAAATCTGATATTATGAGTTCCCAACTAAGTTCTTTCCTGATTTCTATAAAGATACATGTCAGTGGCGGCTCGTGATATCCTAAATTGGGGGGTACACTACTGATGCAAACAAGTGCAACTGATTCTTCCAAAATATGTAAAGAACTAACTTCATTAACCCATTTTGTATTTTTTAAATTTTTTTAATTGAAGTGTGTTGTTTTTGGCTTCATTAGCTTTTTGGAAAGGTTATTTTTCTATTCAAAATAAAAACTATTAAAAATAAAATAAAATTTGTAACTTTACGAATGTTTAAATGTTGCTGATTTGAAAACGAAACGCATAATGTAACCTGTGAGTAAGTTAGCCACGAACCAACCGGTTTTTAACAATGATCGAATTTAAGATGATAAACTAAATGTCCTGAAGACGATCACATAAATTATACGTCACAAATTATTTTTCTTAAGGATTTGCATAGATCTAAAAATGTGTGCAATTCTTCCAATGTTCACACCTTAGAGAAAGCATAGCAACCCATGCCATGCGTTAGTCCAGAGTGGCTATGTGATCACACAACCCATATATGTGTTTGACTCCAAATTTATTACACTAAACTCCACGAAATAATTCAAACGTCAAAATATTGTCGATGCAATTATTAACCCTTCTGTCGTCGCCTACGAGCTATTATGCCTGAGGTTTAGCTGAATCTCTGTAAAATTAATTTTGTTTTTTCAAGAGGTCTAATTTTAGTTCTAGACACAGTTTACATACTATGTCTTACAATGATACGCCGGTTTTTTTCGTTTCTTTAGACATAGTTTATATTTCGCCGAACGTTTGATCGCATTTGTGGCCGTCAGTCCCTTTGAAATATATGGCAAGGGGTGGAAAATATTGTTGAACGATATTTTTCATCCAGATATAGTACCAATGGTCTGTCTAGGTCTATGTGCCAATCGAAGGGTTAATAATTACGTTGGCTTTTTTTTATTCTCAATTGTAAACAAAAAATTGACATTTGAATAAAATTTTCACACATACTATGAACTGCAATCGTGTGAAAACGTTGCCATTTTTATTTTCTGATGCCCACTCTGGACTAACGCATGCTTTCTCTAAGGTTCACACATACTTGGTTGGTTGTGTACTATAGCGATAGCCTGCATTAATATTCTGACATTCTGACATCATACCCAGTTCAGCAAAATATAAATAAAATTTCTTAAGCAACAATCAAATTTGTAAAAAAAATACATTAAAAGTACGGGCTTCGGCGCCCCTAAACATGGCGCCCGGGGCGACCGCCCCGATACGATACGATACATCTCGATCTCGATACATATATTGTGTGTCAGCAATGAAAACACATTTGTGTGAAATTTTATTGAAATTGATGCATAAATAAAAAAGTTTTTCTAAGAAGAACCTAATTTTGGGGGGTAGGTTTGTATGGCAGCCCCACGACCCCCTTGTCGGATTTCAGCGATTCAAACATACAAACTGCCTGCAACAAAAAGAAGCATGTGTGCAAAATTTCAGCTCCATAGCTTTTAACCCTTCTGTCGGCACCTACTACAATATGCATATTCTATACCCAATAGGTCTGGCTGGACCTACTGAGAAATTTTTTTTATTTTTTTAGAAAAAGTAAAATTTTTATCGATAAAATCATTCTATCCATTCTTTACTGCAATTTTTCCACAATAAAAGCATCAAAATAATGTTTGTAGATATACTGGAAACGTTTTAAAGTAGATATATTTTGAGGTGGTATTAGTACAAACGTGTTTCTCCCTTATTTTCTTCTTTTTTTGCTTCGCTATTTGCATTGTATTTATCTAGTAGATATTTCGATCGAATTTTCTAATTCTAATATCTTTGGGGAAATATTAAGCACTTTGTTGACAGGTTTTACCTCGATATTAGTCTGCAGATTTAGGGAAATAAGTGGGAAGAAATAGGGAATTTTCAAGGCAAAAATCATTTAATTCTAAATTTTTCGTAAATTATTTGATCAAATCTATTTAGAAAGACGTTTGCAAGTCACTCATACTTAGTCCTTACTATTACAAAGGAAATAAAACTGGGTTGAATTTCCTAGGATCAAATCTCAGTTGATTAGGTGGTGTTATAAAATGTGACGAAATTAGGCATACCCATTTTCCGAACTTCACGGCTTTTTATAGAAAAATCTCAGAAATTTTTATCGTTTATAGTTCAAATTGAGTTCAAATGACATTATTACATCATAAATAACAGAATTTAATATTTGCACTTCTTACTTCAAGAGAAAAATGGGGGGAATAACTATAGGTCTGGCCAGACCTATTGGGTATCAAAAAGCACTATAAATTGAAAATCATCAAAAACATACTCAAAACTTCAACCGATTTTTTCAAATTTTTGCAAAATGCTTCCAAACATATTATTCTAGGATATCATGAAATATGAAGTCGCTGCGATTTCGTCTTCTATGCTTTTTACACCAAAATATAGTGCCAAAGGTCTGGCCAGACCTTCGTGCCGACAGAAGGGTTAAACTGGCCGAGCAAAACGCGTCGCAACAGACAGACAGACGGACAGACGGACATCGTCCAATCGACTCAGCTCGTCACGCTGATCATATATATACATATTTTATATGGTCGGAGATGCTTCCTTCAATGCGTTACAAACTTCATGACAAAGTTAATATACCCTTTCACTCTATGAGCGAAGGGTATAAAAAGCCCGAATTATTAGTTCTTCAGCTACCACAGACATTTAAAAATTTTTCAAAAATTTAATACTCATATTACCTACATATTTTCTTTCGGTCGTGGCCAACAATTGTTCCTAAGAATAAACCCAATAAAAATCGGATAAGCAGTTTAAGCTGTGTAAAAAAGCTTCAAAGACAAAATTCTGTGATCTTACTTCATATAAATTTTTTCCCGACGGAGGTCTTAGTGATAGCATATTTGTAAAATCTTTAAATGCTTTTGGTAGCTAAGGAGTTAAGAATTCAGGATATTCCCGGTACACCTATTTTGCTGGAAATGACATTAATAATCATATTTCGGTGCGCTTATGCGACAGTTTAGTTTCCGGACACCCTATCTAGAACAACTCAATTTTATGTTCAAATTTGTACGAAATTGGTGCTATCCTGTTCTTTGATTGATCGAATAAAACGCACCTTTTAAGCCATATTCTAATAATAGGTAAGAAGATAAAAGTTGAATTGATGAATTCGCGGAAAATTTTAAATATTTACTAAAAACAATGAAGTTTTGTTGTATGTTTGTAATGGAGCGGAGCGAAAAAATTTTAGTCGGAGCGGAGCGGTTTCAAATCGGTCGGAGCGGGAGCGGAGCGGAGCGAAAAAAAGTGTCGCTCCAAATCCCTGCTTGTAAGTACGACTTGCGATTCGGTTTGATCCTGCTGTGGTAGTGGTTTGAGGCATTAGATCACTCTTAGTTATAAAGTGACTGAAACAGAGGCTACTTCTGATGGCGTTGACTATTTCTGATTGCGGGTCGTGATACCACTTTATATATTGTAAAAGCAATTGGTTGGTATCGACTTTACTAAGCAATTCAGAGATGGACAGATTTTCGGGACCTTTGATTTGTTTTTTTTTTGACATGCATATATAAGACTTTTTAATTTGAGTCTGGTATACATTTTTGAAACTTAACTAACGAGCATAACGTAACCACAATGAAGCTCAAGAAGCCAAAGGTAGTCGGGTATTTTAAAAGGTAGAACGATGAAATGTTGGGACAGTCTTGGGTCTGCAGTAGCGGGGATCGTGTTTTAACTGTTTGGTAGGCCCAATTTGGAGTTTAGGAAATATGGATAGAATTTAGATCACATTAGGGCAACGGATAGGGTTAAGCAGGTAATGTTCTTATTATGACTTAATTTAAGGATGAGGTTTACGTTGAAATTGAGTTTAATGTTAGGCCAAGGTCTCAAGTTGAATGTGATGTATAAAGGTATGAAGGGCTTTCAAGGCAGCCAAAGTTATCAAGTGTACTATGGTTAAAGATTACCCAGGCGACTAAAGTTACGTAGGGTACAGAGGTTACCAAGGGGATCATTATTGTTTACAAATAAATTTGTCTTAATAGAGCAGTGAATGGGTGAATTCACATTGTAAGAAGTAACCGGACGGGTAAACTTGCAAGACAAGAACCATCGTATGATCATTGCACACTATCCGATCAAAACACGGACCGGCGAACAATAATCACACAGCAAGTATGTATAAATGTTGCCATGCACGCTCCAAAGTTAGTGTATAATGAAATGACGAGTCGACAAGATTAAAATGCAAGTAAAACACGCGCTAATTGTCGTCGCAGAACGCCTGAGCTATCGGTAGATGCAATCGTCTTATCGATCGTACGTTTCTTACGAAAGAAAAACAATCGTGTCACGATTTTTTTCTTTCGTAAGACTCGTTCTTACAATGTGAAATGCACAATGCTTGTCTGCTGGCTACTACAAAAGCTCTCTTGTCTTGCAAGTTTACCCGTCCGGTTTCGTCTTACAATCTGAAATCAGCCAATATCGTCTTAACTTCAAGAAAATAAAAGCATTCAATATCATTTAGTGAGATGTTAAGATTTTAAAAATTAAAAACTGCAAAAAATCATGATATCTCACAAAAACAACTTTGTTGTAAAAGGTTTCCGCCAAACAAAAAGTGGTCAGCCACAAAAAGGATTGATATAAATACAATCCCGCCTAAATACTCGCATCTTGAGTGAAAGATATGCATATCCAAAAGTGGTTGAATTAGTTAACAGCTTCCATAAATCCAACGCGGTGGGGTACGAGTCAGAATGTCTAAAATAATTTTCGCCGTCTTGTATACCCAACATGAGTATCTTTATTATGAGCCCTTTTTAGTTAGATGTTTAGTTTTAACCTTTTATGAACCTGAGTAACCCTGAAAAGGGGCAAATCACTTGAAAGCTATATTTAGAGGCAACACTTATATTTTCCCATATTTTATCACTTTTCGGAAAATGACGAATGGTAAAATTTTCAGAGGTCGTCCAAAAAAGGACTTCTTAAATAAATTCTTCTTTGTCAAATAAACAAAATTTGTTAACAGACATTCCATTTTATTAATTAACATTAAAAAATTTTGACAAACCTCCCTTCTTCAAATCTTGAAAAACATTTTTATGAAAGAATTTTGTATCGTTTTCAAAACAGATAAGTTTTCCCCCTTTTTCATAATGCTTTGAGAGGTACGTCACTGTGCATGAGGGATATACTGGTTATTTCTATATTCTAAAATACTTCTTTGATTTTCGTCCCGTTTATTAGCACAAACAAACGGACGGCGAGAGCTTTTGTAGTGGCCAGCAGACAAGCATTGTGCATTTCACATTGTAAGAACGATGGTTCTTGTCTTGCAAGTTTACCCGTCCGGTTTCGTCTTACAATGTGAATTCACCCATTGGCAAAGTCAGCCAATGGATATGCATATCTTTGACTCAAGATGCGAGTATTTTCGCGGGATTGTATTTTATTAATACTTTTTGTGGCTAACAGCTTTTTCTTTGGCAGAAACGGCTTGATCTGCTATCCGTTCTCATAGGGAGAACTTTTGTGTTTCCGATATTTTCTGTTATGTGTCCGCTGTATGGCGAACGGTAAGATAAGTGTCGCTAGTGTCGATAAGAAGAACAAGAAAATTATTTTTGCGAGAGCTGATAGCGTAATGTTCCGAAACCTTTTACAACAAAGTTGTCTTTGTGAGATAAATAATTACAAGAATCAATCAATTCAGGCAGACGGCTAATATATGTCACGCCTTAAATCTGGTTTAAAACTTATATATTATAATTGATTTGTAATTTTTGAATTTAATAAACTATCTATATCAGTAAAACCACTAAAAATAACATTTATACCTTCAGTTAGTAGCATTTTGACTCTATAATGTGTTGCAGGGAATATTACGTCGAGCTACCAATATCCCTGCAAATTCCGACATTCCGTGATGGAAAATTTCTACGAAAATATTTTTCCATGATTTAGTATTGGGAATTCCACTAACAGATGGATTTGGATTTCCACAAAAAAAAATGTGTAACTTCATATTTCAAACTATGTTCGAATACGAATATAAAATTACATTTTTTTTGCTGCAGTATACATTTCATATTTCATTTTTGCCGGTTCTATGAGCACAATCCTTTCCGATACAATGAACGCTCAGCGCTCACGCGGCCATCAACAAACGCAACGCATGTATAGTAATAAATGTTTCATGGATCAAAAATGCGAAATGGTATATGCTACTATGCCCTGCAGAAGTGAATCGAGTCAAGAGGACAGACAACAGACAACCCAATCATAAAGCATAGTTTTAGAGTATGGATAATAAAATTTTGAAATTACGAGAGGTCCCTCTTTCATGTTACGAGCAATATTCATCGTACTAAAAATTACGAGAGTCGCTGTGAGCGCAGGATTTAAAAAGGCTCAACAATGTACGAGTATGGGGTTTCCATTGCATAGTAATTCTAATTACTATGATGCTTGGTTGTACTCGTAAATAATCTCCAACTATTAAAAAATGTACTCCAGTAATAATGAAAATGAAGTGAGTCATTAAAATCAGGATAGAACTTCCGGTATGCATAGGATTCAGTTATATTTGAATCCATGTAGGATGCTAGATTCACTATGGAAATTTTATGTATTTTATAGTGCAAAACAGTTCAATCGTTAGCCATTTATGTGAATATTCTTCCATTTTGAAAGCATGGTTCCAGTGCGCTTATAATCTTCGAATAGCAAAATTTAATGACCAGAAATTGTAACAAAGTGACTTTCATGTGTATATAAACTTAAGAACGATTAAGAACACTGATAAATGTTTGAAAGTTTCCTGAAATGGGTCTTATTACCTATGTACTCGTAGTCATGTTTCATATCATATCTGACTACGGTCAAATTTGTGAGAGAGCTCTTAAGCTGTACCCACATTGACTGTCAATTGACAGCTCGTGATGTCAACTGGCAGTTGTCATCGCATCTACACTGACTACCATTTGCTTGGCCGTCCAGTTTTGATATTCAATATGGCAACTGAATCATCTGCCTGCTGACACTTTGACAACCGCTTATTAAATTCAAAGCGATAATTTCGCAAATTTTGTTCGTTTTTTGTTTGACATTGCATAGTTTTTGAATGGCCTAGTAATAATTAAAACGAGCACAGTCCGATTTTGATAATTCAATTCTGCTATCCCTTCCTTTAAGAAGAATTTTAGTGTTTCCGATATTGTCCGTTATATGGTGGATGGTAAGGTAAGTGCTGCTAGTGTCGATAAAAAGAAGAAGAAATACTTCGTTCAGAATTTACTCGGAGTCGTCGTCGTAGTCATCGCTGACTACCGTTAAGAGTTGTGAGCGTTGTGAGAGGGTTCTCAGGAGAACATAATATGGAAATGCCACAATAATCGTTGAATTGAAAAAGGTGCTTACATAAAAACATTGATAACTCGATGGCATTCACAACTAGTGTTTTATAATTCATTGAAATCAATCTGTACAATTTGTTTATTAGTTTTAGGGTCGGTTAAAAAGTAATTAATAATCGTAACATTTGATAATAACACCAGCAACCGACTCCCCATAACCCCAACCCCACATACTTTGAACTTGTCAACGGTAATTTTCAATAGCTATCGGTGGCTCAGGAGAGGGTTCCATTTATACAATCTGAGTAGTCACTTTCCGTCTCACTCTTTCACACTGCTCACAACTCTGACGATAGTCAGCGATGACTACAGCTACGACTACGAGTGAATTATGGAACGCACTCCGAGTCGAGAATGCGAGTGGAAATAGTTGTCAACGACAGTGGACCATTTGAAAATGGAAACGTCAAAAGTTGACTCGGAGAGATAGCTATTTGTAACTATCGGTGTTTTTGAACGACGGAAAGTGAATGTGAGTAACTATTTTCACTCAGATCGTATAAATGGAACGCGCGGCTAATTCCTATATCTTCTTCATTTGTGGCATAACTGCGGACCCTTAGCTAAGCAGGAGGAGCTTCATAGGGTGAATGGCTCCGGCCAATTCCTATGTCTCTCTACGGGGCGTTAATTTCCCGCATTATCCGAGTAAGCCCTGCAATTGAGTTCTGTATTTACATCTGCAGCGTCTCAGGATACTTAATGTGATACGCGACGGATACAAAACAACGACGACCCCGCAAATGAACAACTGCTTACTTTTTCGGATCCTGTAATGTACGCTCCCTGAATAGACCGGGGGCCTTAAGGGCCCTCCTGGATCAGGTAGAACAATACAAGCTGAGCATAGTTGCAATCCAGGAAACTAAATGGCCCAAGAGCGAGATTAACGACCTCAATTCGCAAACTATTTTTACGAGTGGTGTAGACGAGGACAACAAGGAGTTTGGAGTAGATTTCATCGTGAGTAAGCAGCTCAAGGACCACGTTATCAGCTTCAAACTCATCAAAGAGCGGCTACGTGCGATCCGCATCAAGACTCGTTTTGCTAATCTCTGGCTCATTAAAGCGCATGCCCCTACAGAAGTAAAAGAAGACGCGATTAAGGACGAGTTCTGCAACGACCTAGAAACAATCTTCGACTCACTTCCATCAAACGACGTCAAGCTGCTGCTAGGGGATTTTAACGCCAAAGTCGGAAACGAAAGGTGGCATAGGAGAACTACTGGAGGTCATAGCATCCACGACGAAAACAACAACAACGGTCAGCGACTTATCGACTTCGCGAGCGGCAGAAACCTGGTAATAAGCTCTACATGTTTCCCTCATCGACGAATCCATAAGTAGACCTGGAAGTCTCCAGATGAATACACCGTGAACCAGATCGACCACGTACTGATCAGCACTATTTGGTGAAAACGACCTACTGGTGCAGAATCTCTTCGGTGCACCTAACGAGAATCAACCCTGCCAAGATCTTCAGACGAACAGACTGGTTCGACGACGAATGCAGGGCCTCGGCTGAGGCGAAAAATGAAGCATATTGCCAATACACACAACGCGCATCCCGAGCCAAGAAAGAAAGATACAACGAACTTCGGCGAGTATCTAATAGGTTAATAAGACGTGTTTTTTTATTACATTTGCAACATTTAGAGTAAGAGTAGGGAAAGGAGGTTTTCGCACTTGCACTCAATGCGGTGAGTTTATCGAATTTGGAGTGAGGTGAATTTAAAAATGAATCTGAAAGGTCAAATTATTTGCGGTATATACCGTTCATAAATGTGACAGCCGACAGCCGGTTTTTTCAGCAAACAATCGAAATATAGAAACTACTATTTTACTAATCTAGTGATTATTATTAAATGTGGTCTTTTCTGGAAATAATATTTGACAAATCAAGGCAAAGCCTAAAAATTGTCATTGCATCTCCAAAACGCCAAATTTACTCCTAAGATAGACAGTTTAGAAAACAAGCTCTATTTACTTCCCCAGAGCAATTCGGTGCTTCTATGTGTCTGAAACTGACTACGAAACGTTAACGTCTACACTAAAAAAAAAACATTTATAACCTCGATGAGTTTGTTGTAATACATTTATGTCAACCGACAGCAAAGAAAAGGGTTGAAATCTACGTAGACGTTTACAGTGTTAGACACATTCTCACATTCTCTAGCGACATTTTAATATAGCAGGTGGCCAATTTCCGGCCTATAAAGAAGCGAGGACAGAACGGTTTCTATGCAGTGGGAAGCATATCTGCATATATCGGCATTTAGTGGCTAACTGGTAGAGATGTTACTCTATCTGCCGAGCCGAGCTGCCGGAGCGTGGGTTCGAACCCCAGGGTGACCATGGATGTTTGTGTTGTCCCCCTCTCGGTCCCTTACCCTTTCCGCCAAGACTATGCTTGCAATAAAGGGATATTCAGTAAGGCCATGACATCGACATCAAAACAAATTGGAAGGGACAAAATCCATCTTCATCTGACCGACTGATACAATTCAATATAAACGGCGCTTTTTGTCGCTGCATAATTTAGCAAATTATACGTAATATGCCTGTTTGCTGTCAGCTATTACATACAAAAAGGCAAGTTTACTCTTAGATATTTTTCGAATTAAGCATATACTCGTACAATATTCTATCGTAAGCTATAGCTATCCTAGAGTATTCCGATAAAGGTCGCACTAAATATCGAGCCAGTTTGGCGGAGGAACACATCACCTTTAGTAGACCACGGGTCCATCCTTTTCCAAAGATTATCTAGACTGGCTTTTTCAGGCAATACGCTCTTCATAAAATGGGAAAGCTAGGGAATTGGAAAGTTTGTGCTCCTTGTGCTTTTATGGATGAATATGACCGCACAAATGTACTTTGTTTTGTACCCAACGCAATATGTTCCTTTGCTCTACAACATCTCGCGATTGCTTCAATATTTACCACACCTAACATTAATTGCTTTCAAATTGGTGGTTTTTTATTATTTACAATTGAATACATATGAATTACACGTCACAATGCCGTTATTATGTTAAGTCTTTTTTAGGTGACAAATTCCCTTTCAACCCACAGGTAAATATATTTTCCAAGCGAAATGATGAGTAAAATGGGGGGCTAGGGCACAATTTTTGGTGACATAACTACTATTGACCTACAGATCCCAAAAATAAAACAAAAAACAAAATCGCTTCGGTCGAAAATTTATGGTCCTCAAAGGGTTAAATAATCGGCCGTTTTGGGTATGAGTAGACACACAGTATTCATAGTGTTCCGCACATTTTGCACAATTTGATTTGATTGCAATCTACGAAAAGCTTAGAAGAAGAACAACAATTATTTAGCTGAATCAATTCAAATATCGCCCGTTGATACCATGAGCCTTAAGAAGTTGGGTAAAATAGTGGTCCACCTCGCCCGTTTTCCAATAATTGATCTAGGGCTGTGTTCAAGAATTTTGTATTTATTAAACAATTAACGATGTGTTTGCTCTGACGCTTGAATTCTGGTTTGTTAACTTTTTGAAGTATAATCAATACAAGGCTCGGGTGCTCGAGTGCTAATTGCAAATCCTGCGTAGAAGATTTTCAATGGGCCCATAAAAGTTTTATGCAAGATTTACCTAGGGCCCATGAGAAGCTTGCGCCGGCCCTGACAAAAAGGGAAGCAAAAACCTAAGATACCACTCTCCACTCAAATATTCACAAGGAGAATCATCTTCGAAAAGGACTTAAGGGTAATAATGCTCCTTAGCACCTGTCCAGAAGTAGCTAGCACAACACGAGCTCTAAATGCACTCCTGGTGACATGAACAGGTCCTTATAAACAGAGAGCTGGCATCAGGCGTCAGGCCGACATCCGCCAGAAGGAGCCGGAGCTTTTACTCTTTTACTCTTATTTGGGACTGTCTTCTCGAATAGCCTGATATAAGCTGACCAGATGTACATTTTGCTGTACAGCACAGCCTGACCTCGTACTGCATTCCCAATATCACATAATGAAACCTAAATAACTACTCGGTGAGGCCTGTGGCCAGTCCTGTCTGAACTAAAGGTTTTTTTTAGCAAGATAATCGCGCTTTCATTTGGCAAACTGGGAAACATGGGCGTAGCCAAGAGGAGCGGAGAGGGTGCTTGGTGCACTCCCCCTCAAAACCCCAATTTCGTTAGTTGTCGCATATTCTGAGACAGGGAAGCACAATGATACTGAGACTGCAGTTTCAGGCATTGGGAACCGAAACGGAGATAACCACTTGTGAGGGTCATTAACATTCCGACGGGCGCAATACTAATCCTAACACGATCGGGCGTAATGCATCTGACAGATTAAGTGCAGAAAATAGGATAAAATTAAGTTTCTCTATATTTTACACTCTTATTTATTGTTTCATTGTCTTTGTGAAATTTTGGAAACAAATACTGGCTCGCTAAGTTGATAGCCTTCACATTTTCAATTTTCTAAGAATATTCCAATTTCAATCGCAAAAACCTCCAGCAACTCCACCGTTTAAAAAATGTGAGCTTATTTTACTAAAAACACACTACTGAACGATTTGCTGAGCCTAAAAGTTCAGCACAACGTTATTACACAATGTGAAGAGTATAAACAGTGAAAATTTGCATAAAAAGGAGAAAATAACACATTCGGGCGCAATTCATCTGAGAGATTATTTCATCCCTTCCGCCCCTCAGACAAGTGGTAAACTGTTTTGGGTAGTTGATCGATAAAGATTAAGCTACTGTGAGTTTCAGATCTCTCCCTTTTCATATCGCTGATTGGCGAAACAAAAAGTGTCAATCTGTCAGATGCATTGCGCCCGCCCGAAGGTTAATTTATGATAAAGGCGTTTTGGATCGCCTTTCTAACAAATTCTAAAATTTTTCCAAAGTGAATGTCAATTTAAACTGATGGGAATTTAATAGTTGTCAGAGATTGCAATGACATACTCTTGGCAATTTTGATTCTGAAAAAACTCTCCCCCCTAAACTACATCATGTTCGGAAATTTAATACACTTTTAGAGTTACTTGTCGTTCATCTTTCTTCCATATTTTATTGTCCTACCTACCCGCGATCGAAAGTTCCAGCTTCCAAAATTATACTCCATAACTCAGCAGGCTTCTAACATCTTTTCTAACAAAATGGGACTGTCAATTTCAACTGACGGGAAATCTTAACTTTTAGATATACCCCTAGAAAATTCCGGGTTGATGGTGTTGAACATTTTTTAGCTTGCCTGTTTTCCTGAGATCCTGGCTACGCTACGCACTTGCTTGTTATGCTTATGATGTATTGTCAATGAGATCATTGGGAACTTCAGGGCTCCTTTATGGGTCCTGTTTAGTTTCATCATTTTATGGCATGCATTATGGTGGTAGTCTGATGACATTTCATACTTTTCCCATTACGCCTTGAAAGGGGGAAGGGTATGATGGAGGGTTTGCTGAAAACCGAGTTTCATTGAGCCTTCGGAAGTCTGGTCACCTTAGCCTACGGGTGCTACCGTAGACAACATACCCCTATCCACCGCTAGCGATATTCCGCAGCGGAACACCAACAACATAACCAAGGCAATAGCACGTCTGGGCAGGAAAACGAGAGGCTGCGCACCAGCGAGTGAATAACAATAATGCAATAAATGAAAGAGATGGACGCTTTGTAATTCTGGTGGTCAACGTAATGTCCAAGTAAGTCATTGCTCGGCGCAAATTCCAGGTTTTACCGTTCCAGCAGGTTATTCGAAAAACTGAAAGGGCGCCCACAAAGGCAATGCGACAAAGAGGGTCAATGTTCCAAAAGGAGTACCTAAACGAGAGCAGGATGAGCTAAGCAACGCACCCAATACCGATGTCCCTGCTGAGCGGTAACGCAGACAAGCATGCAGGGCTCTTTTAAAATAGGAATTGAGTGATGCTGATGAGAGATTCATTCAGACATTTAGTTTTTCATTTGATTCAGTGCATTTTCAAAAAAAACGACAGCTCGGTTCGATTAATATTGTATTAGCCGTTGGCAGAAACTATTCCGGATTCGGACAGCTGTCCCATTGTCCCGACGTAATGGTTACATTTCTGGAATTAAATCGATTTTATGTCTCCTTTGTCTCGTATCCAGCAACTATTATCTTTTTTACATTGCATACACACAGCTTTCAGCAAATTTTCAACACGTACACTACCCTAGAAATGCCTTTTATTGATGTAATTCCCTACTATGCTCGTCGCTCATCCCCAATCATAAAGCAAACAAACCATACTATAACATCTTAATATACGTAAATCCTGAAAACCGACAAGACATATTGTTGTGGCAATTTCGCAAGCAATTAACTAAATGCTATCGTTGACAAGCCATTTAATTACTTAAAGTGTTGATAGAATGTCGACTGAACATTATACATGAGACAAGAGGATATTGAATCCGATGGAACCCACACTTCGCCATATACTTCCGTTTCTCATAGAACATAGAACGCTCCGATATGTCTCCATTCTCCATGAACGCGCCCCGGGCATATTAGCAATTTGTACCCTTTCCGGGAATGGAAACTTGTTAACTGAATTACAGATGGTTGTAGCCAATTCGTAATTGGAAAATAATTGCTGAGTCTTATTATCATTTGTCTGTCTGCCCGAAGGCGTATTGTATGTTTGATGTATTAATTTGCAAAGCTAAGCTTGTTTCGAGATTATTTGGACGAAATTGGGTTTTGTATATTAGAGAGTGGAGTGGTGCTATTGTGTCCTTCCTTTTCAATAGAAATAAAATGTTTTGCGGTTGTCCTAATTCCGTTGTTGTTTACTTTGTCAGAATTGATAGAGCCATCGTCGAATGGACGAACGTGATTTGACTACTAAGCAGATTCTATTGACTTACGGATTTTCTTTTTATAAACGGATGCCGAAATTGATGAAGAAATCAATAAGTTCAAGTGAAAAGGTTTATCATTGATTTGGTAAAGCAAAGGTTCGGAATATGAAAGCCGGCGAAAGGGAATGTGACAATTATTATATTGCATTAGTAAAGTTCGTACTTATTATCCAGAAAATGAAAGCCAGGGCCGGCCTTAGCACTCTGGTGGCCCTGTGCCAAATCGATGATGGTGGCCCCTTACTAATGCACTAACAAAAAGTATCTGATCTTGATTTGCTGAATGTTTCCCCTTCACTCTCTCTTCATTACTGTTACTCCTAGTGGAGCATGGTGCGTTGATGACTACCGTGTGTAGTCATCAACGTTACAAAGTCAAAGACAACTGAATTCGGAGTGTGATACGGTTGTCAGCCATACAACTTCCTAGTCGCATTGTTAGTTTATTATTCTACGATAACAATATTTACCATCATCTTCTTCTAAATAATAAACTTGCGACGAGTCGTGCCGAGTTTGGAAACTCGTTTCTCTATGAGTGTCTATTTCACAGAGTGGCGACTGAACGATCACGGCCACATAGCACGTTAAATCAGTGGTTTCCATGCTTTCAAATTCTGCGACTGATGAGTGCTTCATAGAAACTCTTTAGCGTTTTACGCAAATATTGGGAGCTACTGTTACTGGCAGTTAGCTGTTTCTTAATCACCTCAGAGCCTGCGGAATTCTAATCTTCTCTCATGGTCATGTTTCAAATTTTTTAGTGAATAAAAAAATCGTAGGAATTTTTATTTATTTATTTTTGAGTTACGCATTATCTTAATAAAAATGTATCCAGCCATTTCTTTCAATTGGAAGCAAACTTACATTTTTTAAATTTTTGTCAGCTGTGTAACTGCTTTTCACTCGCCAAACATTCAAAATACCATCCATTTGACGATTTCAGTGAGTTTGATAACTTTGTATGAGTTAAGGTGACCAGACTCCCGAAGGCCCAATGCTGTACACATACTTGCGGAATTCGGTTTTCAGGCAAATTCTCAGCTACCATGACACGGCAATTCCATTATTTTCGCTTGTTACTGGCACTTAGGTTTCCATACGAAAGGAGCTTAACGTGAAAATCTACGTATGTCTGTGCAGCTTACTATACAGCATTTTCCATTAACTCTCAACTTCCAAATAAACTAAGTTGACGATTTTAGCGAAAGTTTGATGATTTACTCAGATATGACTTTTTGGGCAGTATTTTCACAGTAATACAAGCCAGAAACCTCTCTCCGATTACTGTGAGTCATATTGCTCGGATTAAGCCGTATTTTCCGAATCAATTTCCCGACATTATTTGGATTGCGA
The DNA here is from genome assembly GCA_949715475.1 of Microchrysa polita. Classification (NCBI taxonomy): domain Eukaryota; kingdom Metazoa; phylum Arthropoda; class Insecta; order Diptera; family Stratiomyidae; genus Microchrysa; species Microchrysa polita. Next base: position 55,357,488 of record OX454417.1, read on the forward strand.
AGTTACTTTCTTTCCGCATTATTTTTTACTTAGTTCGGAAAAAACATGCCAGATATGTATATCATTTAAATTATGCATTTGTAATGGTAAGGCCCAAGGAAATTACGAAGAACCTCCTTATTTTTTATACCCACCGAACTTGTTTAATTTCTTTCCTGTTAATATAAGGAATTAGAAAAAGTTACCGCTGGATTGCAGTATTTGCAAACAAATTTTCCCTTGAAATAAAATTGTGGAGAAGCTCTAAAAGGACAAAAAGGCACTAATTTAACGTTAATCGAAGTTCAGAGGCGTGTAAGCTGTAAGGTATAATACCCAAGACATAGCTCTTGACAAATACACTCCCAGTCAATTGAATAGGGACAAACTTTTCGAGAGTTGTTTATCTCAAAATATCCTTTTCCTTGCAGCGGAGAGGATAACTCAGTATTTGTTTACAAAGGCTATTATGTTGCTCGTAGTTTACGAGAAAAAAAATGAAACATTTAATAACAACAGTTATGTTTCATCAACATTATGCTGATGCACTAATAAATTCTATGCTCAAAATTGGGTCACTAGAATAGGGGCAGTTGCGATTCGGCCGTTATTTCGAAAGTGCTAGTATCGTATCCTAACTGTATTTGTTTTAATCCACTCAGATTGTGTTTTGACTTTAATTTTTGTAAGTTTCGGTAATCATGGGTAGAGGAAAAAGCATTAAATACCGCGAAAATGGCTCAAATCGAGAAATGAACAACACAGATTACGCGAAATTTCGAAAATAGTGAAAAAAGTAAATCGGTTGTGTTTAAATATTTAAAAAATAAAAGTGGATATGGACGAAACATAAAAGGGCGTACGCGAGGTGCCCAAACGGCCAAAGAGGAAAGGGCCATTTTGCGAGCCACCTCTAATTTTGCACTATCAGCGGCTAGAATTGGAGCTAAAGTCGGCGTTACAGCTAGTTTATCAACAGTACAACGTGTAATAAGGAATTCCTCATGACAATAAGCCATTACATATACTGGAACGTATCTAACTTGCTTCGGCGGGCGACCACGCGGTTTTTTATACTGCGGTATGGTCATTTGTTGTTCGATGACGACTGCGCCGTGTGATGTTCTGAGTGAAACTGATTTATTTCTCTTTCTATTTTCTATTACAGGTTTTACTTAAAATTAATTCTACCTGGCTAACTTACTTGCTAACTAGTTTAATTAACGGTTATGTAGGAGGCTCGTTTACACTAACTAGACTTAAGTCATGTTACAACCAGAATGTCCCTATGCAGTAAATAGGGTAATTTGTGATTCGCATCAGCCTCTAATGCAAATATTAATATGTACACATAAATAACATAGGCTTCCTTTTCCAATATTTTATGTCCAAATCAACGCTGTCCAAATACGGCCCGCGGGCCACAATTTTCTTAGATGAACCTAATTTTGGGTTGGTTTCTATGGCAGCTCCATGAAAGCACGGTCCGATTCCATTTCTTCGGACATATATACAGCGTACACGAAAAAGAAACTTGTACACAAAATTTCACCCTCATAGCTTCAAAATTGAGGGACTAGTTTCAATAGAAACAGACAAACAGACAGGCAGACAGACGGTAGCGCTTAATCGATCTATTTTCCTGCTGTGCGTTGACAAAAGCTTATATACTTTTTCACATAGTCACGGTTATAAAAACAGAAAATCATTTAGTAGAACCTCCTGCAATTTTTCGCAAAGTATGTATACAGGGTGTCCGGAAACTTCCGCATAAATGCACCGGATTGTCATTCCTCAGTTGATTTCCAGCAAAAAAGTTGTACGGAACATACCCCCTTAGCTTAACCCTTTAGCTGCCACTGCCACAGGCATTTAAAAATTTTTGAAAAAATAATTTTCTTGAAAAATTTAAAGCCTAATATCTCCAAAGCTAGACCAGCTAGAACAGTGAAATAAAACGATTATTACAGCTAGCAAGTTTACCTGTAAAATAAGACTAACCACACTAAAATCGAATAAGAGGTTTGGTTTTTACAGAGCTTCAAAGTCAAATTTGACTTTTGACTCACAATCTTTTTTTCCATCTCAATTTTTTCTGCACTTTAGGTACTAAAACTATTAGAAATAATAGAGCTACAACAAAATGGCAGAAGTTGGAGAAAATTGAGATGGAGAAAAAGATTGCTTTTGGGTCAAATCACGCAAATTTGACTTTGAAGCTCTGTAAAAATCAAACCTCTTATCCGATTTTAGTCTGGTTAGTTTTATTTTACAGGTAAATTTGTTGGCTGTAATAATCATTTTATATCATTATTGTAGCTAGTCTAGCTTTGGAGATATTAGGATTTAAGTCGCGCAAGAAAATAATTTTTTCAAAAATCTTTAAATGCCTGTGGCAGCTAAAGGGTTAAGCTGAGGGGGTATGTTCGTACAACTTTTTTGCTGGAAATCAACTGAGAAAACATAATCCGGTGCGGTTATGCGGCAGTTTCCGGACACCCTGTATAGTTTTTTGAAGTTACTTTTAAAATAAAAAAAATAACAGGCGCGACAGTTCAACATTGGACTTAGCCGCAGATGTGTGACATCCTATTTTCAAGATCTTCTGCTTTTTAGGGTTTTTAGGAAATTTCTTTTCAAAAAAACCTTATGAAATCGATTTTGTCTGTCCGTCCGTCCGTCCGTCCGTCCGTCCGTCTGTTCACTAAATAACTCGCGAACGGCTCAACTGATTGTCATGAAATTTGGTAGGAATGTGTAGAATGGTTACAGTCTTTAGCACAAATACCTTAGAAGTTGGTAGGAAGAAGATAACAGGGTGTCCCGAACGTTTTAAAAAAGACGACTTTTTTAGTTTTTATCGGAGATTGACGTATGGGTATTTAAATCAAAGATCTAAACGCGTACATCTCATATCAGTTAAAATTTTCCAGTTTCGAGTAACGGTAGAAAAGTTATTGGCGTTTAAAGTTAAACTTCCTTTTCGACCTCCGTTTTTCTAAACCGTTATAGGGATCGATATGAAACTTTGCACAAAGATTGGCCAGTATGGCTATATATACGTTAAATATTAAGACTGTTGATTTTTGCTAAGGAAAAGTAAATTTGTAAAATTTCAATTTGTTCCTGTGTTCCCCTCTTAGGTTTCCAAATATGAAAATTCTGCTAAGGGTTTTTTGAAAATTGTATAAGGAATATGTCTACGAATTTTCATTCGAATAACTGTATCCAAACCGGAAATATAGCCAAGTAAGTATTTAGTAAGGACCTTTCACAATGTAAGGGAAGCCTCTTAAGCATTTCTTCAATGCATATCTTTTAACTTGATGAAACAATGCACATGAAATTTGGTGGAAATGCAATGGTAATAGTGTTTGCCACAAATATTTTTGAAGTTTGTAGGACCAAGTTAACAGGGTGTCCCTGAATAGCTGCAAAAGTATTCTTGTTCAATACTCATAGAAAAGCTTGCATGGGCTCTTATGTCAATGGAATCATTTCGTATAAGTTGCTTTTCCTTGATTAATAAACAGTAACAGTAGTTTTATAGCTAACAAAGGCTAGCGCCTTTCATTCTGTTCCACCTTTAATTAGATCAATCCAAAAATAGATTTACAGGAAGCATTTCATTAATATTGTGCACAATACTTATTTATTGCTTATAAAATATATGTACAAAAAACATTAACTATGCACTAAAATTCTAAAAAACCCTCGTATTGCGGGCGCAGCCCTCTGTACGCCGGTATTTTTTGTTGAGGTGTTGAGATCAACAGCACGCTCAGCAGTGTTATTTATTCCCATAAATGGGTACTCGTTTAATATAGTGAGATCATAGTCCGTCACATGGGTCGAGAGTTCGAAAAACACAATAAACTGAATTCGTTCATGGTGGGTTTCGAACCCATGACCCTCTGCACCGAAGGTGTGCGCACTTTAAGCACTACACCAGCCGGAAGTTACGTTTAGAGAGCTAAATAAATCTGGGAATGTATAGAGATTGGTGGCGCGAATACAACATGAAAACGCTTTCAGAAGAACGACTTAGAAGGAGAAAACAGTCTCCTCACTATGGACCACTTCGGTCGATAAATCAAAATAAATTTCCATCGCTAAATGAGCGACGTGAACATAATAACGTCAAACAAATGCTCCGAAGGACCAGATTATGTTGGTCGGCCTTATTATCCTTCCGTTAGTCGCAATAAAAATGTAACACGAATAGACGCAATGCATCTATTAGATCCCAACTTTGTCTTCTTCTTCTTCCTTGCCTCGTTCTTTATACCGCTCCATGGTTTCGCCTTGCTCGACCTGCGGTGTAGGCTAATCGCCCGTTTTGGCGATAATATCTCAGCACATTTCTACACTGGGAAAAAAATCATCATGATATTAATGAAAAAGGAGTATAGACTTTTTTTCATTACCATGATGAATTCTTCTTCTTTATGCGATCGTCGTTCATCCTTTGTACATAACCCGCCCATTGCAATCGCTGCAATTTCACGATCTTCGACCCCTGTAGCTCATCATACAGCTGATACAACTCAAGGTTGTACCGGATGCGCCATTCACCTCGTTCACGAATGGCCCCGAAGATTCTTCGGAGAACCTTTCGCTCGAATGTGTCCAACAGGTGTTCAGAGTTTAGGGTTAGGGTCCATGCCTCGCAGCCATAGCATAGCACAGGTCGGATGATGGTTTTATACACGTGGAGCTTTGTGTTCCTGTGCACCAGCTTCGAATTCATAATTTGGAGGACCGCAAAGTAACACTTATTAGCTAGTTGTATCCGTCGCTTTATCTCATCTGTTTCGTTGGCATCTTTTGACAAATTGCTACCCAGGTAAGTGAAGTTGTCTACATATTCTATATTGAGGTCCCCCACTGTGATGCTTGAATTTACTGGCCTTCTAGTTTTTGATTGCATCATGACCTTGGATTTAGACTCGTTGACATGTAGCCCAACTTCTTTGGCGGCGTTATTGAGATTATGCAGATGGCTTTCTGCATCACCCAATCTTCGAGACATGATGTTGATGTCGTCGGCGTAGGCGATTTAATGAGTAGCGTTCCGCTGCTGTCCAAATTCATGGCTCGAATCACATACTCCAGAGCCAGGTTGAAGAGCGTCCGCCCCAGCCCGTCGCCTTGCTTGAGTCCAGTCTTCTTCTTCTTCTTCCTTGCCTCGTTCTTTATACCGCTCCATGGTTCCGCGTTGCTCGACCTGCGGTGTAGGCACATCGCCCGTTTTGGCGATAATTTCTCACCATATTTCTACAGGCAGCTCTATCTTGGATCGTGTCATCGCGAGACCAATGCGTTTTCACTGGTTTTTCATTTGACACATCCATTTGTTCTTCGGTCTTCCTCTGGCCTTGGGTCCATCAAGGGGATCTTCCATTCTCAGGCGGACGCCTTTGAACATGGCAATACCAATCCATTCGTCGGTCTTCGAGCTTTTCGGTGATTGGTTGGTCTATGGACAAGATGCCTCGGATGTAGCTACTCTTGATGTGGTCCCTTTTGGTTACACCAACTGACATGCGTAGTCCAGTACGAGTTTCAAATAGGTCAGTGAGTCTGTTTTGAACTCTGACCTGCGAGACTGTATTAGTCATCGTAATCCTTATGAGTCGCACTAGCTTAGCCGGTATACCAAAATGCAGCAGAATGTTGTACAGTACACTTCGATCAATACTGTCGTATGCCTGCTTGAAGTCGACAAATATTTGGTATACGTCGATGTTATATTCCCAGCACTTCTTCTCGTCAGCGCCCGGGGCTTTATTATGTTTTAGTGCTTGCATGGCGAGATCAACTTCTTCTACTGTTGGGGGTTGAACGGGAGGGCCTGGTTCAGCCATCAGCTCCGGAGCTTCTTGTGTGGGGTTGTTCGGTTGAACATTGAGAAGCTCTTTAAAATGTGAGGCCCAGCGTTTACCAACGCTATCGGTGTCGCTAATGATATTGCCATGCTTACAGAGGCTGATCCTGGGTTGGTATCCACTTTTAATTGAATTTATCAGCTTGTACGCTTGTCTACTGTTCCTACTAGCTAGTCTTTGGTTTATTTGCATCAACTGCTCGTCAAGATGCTTACGTTTCTTACGCCTAATTAACCTATTCGAAAATCGTCGAAGCTCGTCATATTTTGTTTTTTTGGCTCTAGTTGCGCGTTCAGTCCATTGCCGATATGCCTCGTTTTTAGCATCTACCGCATTTTGACATTCTTCATCAAACCAATCATTTGATGAATTAGTTCATAGTAAATAAACCTTCTCTTCCTTAAAATAATGCAGAGTTCATATATTTTACGAAATACCAGTCGTTAGTATAACGAAAACAAAATTTCAACTTAATGTAAAGCGATCATGAACACAATGAACTTCCAATAGAATCTTATGCGTTGTACATTCCGGCTATGAACCCATACATTAGCCGCGAAACTAAGTAAATAAAACAAAATTTGATATTATTGTTCATTAATTACATGACATCTTTCATAGTAATAATGTACTACTATGAATGATGTCATTATCGCTTTAAGTGTATTTTATAAACCTTCGTAACGTATAGTCTGCTTGGTGTAGTTAGGTGGGGGCATGTTTTCAAATCATAGGATCCCGGGATCGATTCCCACTGTAGGTAGGTAATTTTTTATGACTTTTAAGAGCAGAGGTAAAATAAATGTCGTCAACACTTATGAAGCTGGATGCCGGCCTGCGCAAGTTTTTTTTTTGTTTTTAATTGATGAACTTAGTAATTATATCAATGAACAAGTTGTTAATTTTATGAATTTGTTCATAATTTTAATGAACATTTTGTTCGTTGTTTTGATAAAATCAGATTCATTAGACTGATGAAAGCCGTCTTCGGTGGGATATCGGTGTAAATATTCATTACTTTAATGAACAATTTCATTTTTTCAGGGTAACTTTTTCATTCAGTGTACAAGCAGCTCTATCTTGGATCGTGTCATCGCCGAGACCAATGCGTTGTTGTTGTTTTTCATTTGACACATCCAGGTTTTCTTCGGTCTGCCTCTGGCCTTGCGTTCATTAAGTGGAGCTTTAATTGATACCGCTTTCTTTGCGGGGTTCTTAGGCGAACGCCTTTGAACATGGCAATACCAATCCATTTGTCTGTTTTCGACCTTTTCGGTGATTGGTCTATGGACAAGCTGCCTCGGATGTAGCTACTCTTGATGTGGTCCCCTTGGTTACACCAACTGACATGCGTATTTTCATTCCAGCCACAACCATCTTGTACAACTTTCCATTAGGTTCAGTGGCATTTTTTTTATCGCAGAAAACTGCTTGTGTCAGAATTTATCTTGAAAGTAGGTGGAGTAAGAAATAGAATAACTCCTAAGCCAGTCGAAAAAATCAAGTGGCACAATCTCACAAACAACAACTTTGAACCTGTAGTAGCTCCATTCATTGATAAAATGCACTGCACTGCACTGCACCGAGCACAGTCCAACACAACACCGAGCACAGTCCAACACAAATGTTTCAGAATGAAAGGCTAGCGCCTTTCATTCTGTTCCACCTTTAATTAGACCAATCCAAAAATAGATTTACTATTTACCCAATTTGTATGAAAGTACTCCAAGGCAAATCTAAAGGCATTTTTCGATTTAAGATTTCTGATGGCCTTTGACCAAAAAGAAACTCAGGCAAACGTAAGGATGGCTTGGCTTTATATACGAACTGAATTATTAGCTGTAAATATACTGTTACTGTTTTTTAATCAAGGAAAAGCAACCTTATATAAAATGATTCCATTGTGTTCCCTGTCATAAGAGCCAACGCAAGCTTTCCTATGAGTATTGAACAAGTATACTTTTGCAGCTATTCAGGGACACCCTGAAACTTGGTTCTACTAACTTCAAAAATTTTTGTGGCAAACACTATTACCATTCTATGCATTTCTACCAAATATCGTGTTCATGTTTCATCAAGTTAAAAGATATACATTGAAGAAATGCTTAGGAGGCTTGCATTGTGCAAGTCCCTTACTGAATACTTATTTGGCTATATTTCCGGTTTGGATACAGTTATTCGAATGAAAATTCGTAGACATATTCTATGTGTAATTTTCTAAAAACCCTTAGCAGAATTTTCGTATTTGGAAACCTAAGAGGGGCTACACACGAACAAATTTAAATTTTACAAATTTACTGTTATTTACTTTTCCTTTGCAAAAGTCAACAGTCTTAATATTTAACGTATATAAGGCCCTACCGACCAATCTTTGTGCAAAGTTTCATATCGATCCCTATAATGGTTTAGAAAAACGGAGCTCGAAAAGGAAGTTTAACTTTAAACGCCAATAACTTTTTAACCGTTACTCGAAACTGGAAAATTTTAACTGATATGAGATGTACTCATTTAGATCTTTGATTTAAATATCAATACGTCAATCTCCGATAAAAACTAAAAAAGTCGACTTTCTTCAAACGTTCGGGACACCCTGTTATCTTCTTCCTACCAACTTCTAAGGTATTTGTGCCAAAGACTGTAACCATTCTATACATTCCTACCAAATTTCATGACAATCCGTTGAACCGTTCGTGAGTTATTTAGTGAACAGACGGACAGACGGACAGACGGACGGACGGACAAAATCGATTTAAAAAGGGTTTTTTGAAAAAAAAATTTCTAAAAAACCCTAAAAACGCCCAGCAGCTTTTCCTCCATCCTCGTCGACGTCGAATGTCGGATTCAATGTCCTTAGATAGTGAGATACCTATATACCTATTCCAAATATTCATAAAATATGTCAATTTTTACATGTATAGGGTGGGGAACCCAACAGTTTTTAAATAGTGGAAAAAAATCAAAAATTAATCTTTTGTTTGCCACTAAAACACTCAAGGCAATTGAGGATAAAAAAAATTGTGTGTTAACAAGTGGCGCTGCAGTTTTTCACTATAAACTTTTGGAAGAAAGAAAAGAATGTTATTTGGGGCGTTTCCTTAACTTAACACACTTTTAAAAAGGAATTATTCGAGGCTATCCTAATATTTTTTAATTATTTAACCTTGTATCAATCAGTATCACCATTTTTATGTAGCAGACCATCAGCATGAGTACGATCACTTGTTTCTATTGGCTGCGTGCAGATCGTCGTCACATCCATTTTCAGTTAGAGAACTTTATCAGGTACGTTAAATCCACTTCCTTCCTTGATTCTTGGTGTGCTTTTCATTCCAGCTCCATCGTGGTATTTAAATTAACAGGACTTCCTTCATCGTCGAACATAATTAGTGAAAATATCATCGACATGATTATCATTCATCGGGGGACATATTTAAGGATATCTTCCACATTCTCATCCCTATGAGACGTCCGTCTCAGTCAGAACTACATGATTGGATGATCGATACAGGCAAATAGGTGAGTACGATGGAGTTCAGACAACTATGTTGTCAGTGCATCTATACTTTAGCATTTAGCTTCTTGCGTCTGGTTTTTGCGATACGTGGTGAAGAAAGGAATACGGGTATATCAGGGAATATGGAATAAGAGTAAGAGAAGAAGGAAGGATTTAAAAAGGGCTAAAACTACCACAAGGGATAGCCATATAAGTAAAGTTATCATTTGCATCTGGGGAAAGGAAAGCTATTCTGGTGATGTTTCGTTTAAACGCATTTAAATTCCTAATCACTGCCACGACGCGAACAAGTAAATCTCTATCCGTGTGCGATTCAGTTATTGTCGCCAGTGGCGATTTACATGAGGACAATCTCTCGTCTTTTAACAAATACATTTTGGACGATGTTGTACTCTAGAAATATACATATATTTTTTTTAACTCATCTGTACCTACACAATTTACCTTATTATCAATTTATCATAAACATATCAAATACAAAAGGTTATTCTCTTCTTCTGGTTACCCGGAGGACTACTACAACAACAGCTTTGAATTTTTGCCATTGTTTGCATGTGCAATTCTAAACAGTTGAAACACTTAAAAACTCTTAATGTGACTTTCATTATTCCACATGCACCACCGACACTTAAAACTTTTTAAACTCACTCATCCATTTGCATTAACATAAAGAGCACCCCCAAAAGAATGGCCAGCTTGGATGATAATGCACTCTGAGTGTATGCAATGCTGTCGGTACACCGGGGCTCGTAACATGTTTATAATAAGAAAAACATGTTAGCACTTTAACCTATCTGTAAGGATGCAACAACATGAAAATTCCCGCAGGAAGTACGTACTCGTATTATGGAGAACAACAAAGTGGTTTGGATATTGCACTTTTCTGTAGAAACAGCATAGACAATGTGTGCTTCGTCTTAGTCTGGAGAGAGAATGATTTATGAAGGCGCATTACTGCTCAAATTGACATGGATAAGAGGATGAAGTAATTTGTAAGTATGTTTTCTAAGGATTCAACTAGGACTTTGCTTCCGTACAGTTTGAAAGAAATTAACATATATACAACAGTTGGAAACCTGAGAGGAGTATTGTTTTTGTGTACAAAGGATAAACGTATTTGCACGTTCCGAAAATAATAATAATAATTCAAGGGAAATTAAATTGTTGTCTTTCTTACAAAATGTCTGGCATGTTTAGTTTTTTGTTTCATTTTTCATCACTTATCCGTCCAATTCTAGTAGGTACGTGGATTAGGTTCATCATCTGATAAGTATGCATATTGCATTTGCGTAAAAAGGCATCGTGATGACATTTATCCATACATGAAACCCTTGACTTAAGACAAAAACCACAGTCTGAAAACTATTCCGTAGGCCTAAATTTAAGTTTGAAGGAATTACCTACCGAATAGTTTATTCAAATCACAGTCAAGGGTAAGCGACAATTAACTGTCATCTTCCAAGGATATCATCCCCATAATGCCCTCAAACACGTACATATCTTACCTATTCGTACTAAGTACATGAGTCTAAAACGCCAATTTTAACTAAACTTAAATACTTTCTTGAAATCTACCCGTCTATATACTCGCACATCTCATGTCTCAACTCAACTCATAGTGTTTTCGGCCTCCCAGGCACGTTTCTTATAATATCAAAAGTTCCTTCTTACACATGGCATACACGTATTGGACTGAGCTAAAGTCCTCGTAGTCGTCATCGTTGTCGTCCTGAAGAAAATCATGTTTTCGGCACACTTTCAATCCAATTACCACATATTTTGTTAATTAATTCAAAACTTTGTCCAAAAATCTTCTTCCAACCTGGTTTCATAACTACTTTGACTCGTGACGTACACCCCCCGAGGAGGAGGGGGGATGGAGGAGTTTCGTGCTCGTACGCAAGGTCATAATGTCAAAATTAATCTCTAATGTGTCGAGGGACGAATTTATGAATACGAACGTTTCAGCAGTGCAAAAACCTTTTTGCCCAACACACTGGGTACACTTTCAAAGTGACTTTACGAGACGTATCCCTGTTGTAAGTTTTCGTTACAAATTTTAATTAGTCTATGTATCCCTTTTGTGTGAGAAATTTCGGAAGACTTTAAAAGTTTTTGGGTTTGAATCACGTGCATACTCATATTGAGGTCGAATGCTCAAAACGCACTATAAAGTTTATAGCGTGTTTATAGTGGAATATGTTTTGGACTTATGACAAATGATTAGTGAAAATTTGATGAGAGGACATGACATGAGGTTAGTTAATTGTGGAGTTAAACAAACCTGATACATGTGTATTTGGTGTTGAGGGATTTCAAAATAATTATAAAATATATATTTTATTTTACCCGGGATTTCCGAAGCTGCTTGTTTTGTGATGTGTAGAGCCCGGATTTTCGTCCAAATAAATAAATTTAAAACGTGCAGTAAAAATCTCCAAACGTGCAAAATCGTGCCTTATGAATGCCCGAATTTGCTTTTTCCGTGCAATATGAAAAAAGAATAGAAGGTTAGGTTTCGGGCAGTAGACGCAGGAAAAGTTTTGAAAAAAATTGAAGAAGACTTGCTCTAAAAAGTAAAATAATTTTCATTTATAATGTGGGGCACTTTCAATAATTCAACCAAATATAAACTTATTTCCATGAGATTAGCTCATTTAAATATGGCCCCCGAAATCCATGACCGGTTTTTGTTTAGGATCCATCGCGCAACATTCGGGCTTATCTAATTCGTGAATGCATCGTCTTCAAAGGGGCAGATTTTCCTTTATGTATTCAAGTTATGTTAAGTTAACCACCAGATTAACATGCACTCTAAAAACCACAACTGCAAAATTGTATGAAAATCAACTAGCATTTGATGAAATTTCCATAAAGTGCATAATTTTATTTCTTCTTCTTCTTTATGGCACGATAGCCCGACGTCGGGCCTTGGCCGCCTGGATTGAAAACCTCCAATTGTCGCGGTCACGCGACCTTGTCCTCCAGTTCCGAAAGCCTAGCATCTGGTGGGCGTGAATGCTCCCATCGGGCTTTCGGTCGTCCACACAATCTGGCTCCGTCCACTCGTTGCGCGTTCATCACCTTTTTGGGCATGCGATCGTCGTTCATCCTTTGTACATATCCCGCCCATTGCAGTCTCTGCAATTTCACGATCTTCGACACCTGTAGCTCATCATACAGCTGATACAACTCAAGGTTGTACCGGATGCGCCATTCACCTCGTTTACGAACGGGCCCGAAGATTCTTCGGAGAACCTTTTGCTCGAATGTGTCCAACAGGTGTTCAGAGTTTTGGGTTAGGGTCCATGCCTCGCAGCCATAGCGTAGCACAGGTCGGATAATAGTTTTATACACGCAAAATAACACTTATTAGCTAGTTCTATCCGTCGCTTTATGTCATCTGTTTCGTTGGCGTCTTTTGACAAATTGCTTGAATTTACTGGCATTCTAGTTTTTGATTGCATCATGACCTTGGTTTTAGATTCGTTGATATGTAGCCCAACTTCTTTGGCGGCGTTATAGAGATTATGCAGAAAGCTTTCTGCATCACCCAACCTTCGAGACATGATGTCAATGTCGTAGGCGTAGGCTACTAGCTGAGTCGATTTAATAAGTAGCTTTCCGCTGTTGTCCAAATTCATGGCTCGAATCAAATACTCCAGAGCCAGGTTGAAGAGCGTCGGCACCAGCCCGCCGCCTTGCTTGAGTCCAGTACGAGTTTCAAATAGGTTAGTGAGTCCGTTTTGAACTCTGACCTGCGAGACGGTATTAGTCATCGTCATCCTTATGAGTCGCACTAGCTTAGCCGGTATTCCAAAATGCAGCAAAATGTTGTACAGTACGCTTCGATCGATACTGTCGTATGCCTGCTTGAAGTCAACAAATATTTGGTATACGTCGATGTTATATTCCCAGCACTTCTGGAGTAAAAGCTTCACTGTAAAAAGCTGATCTGTCGTCGAACGACCAGGTCTAAAGCCGCCTTGGGACTCGCCAATGATTTCTTCTGCGTACGGATTAATTCTATTTTCTAGAATCTTAGATGAAATCTTATAAGTCGTACAAACTAATGAGATGCCTCTGTAGTTCTCACATTTCAACTTATCCCCTTTTTTTGTGGATTGGGCAAATGATACTTTTACGCCAATCTTCCGGGATTATTTCGTCGTTCCATACTTTAACGATAAGTGTGTGTATAGCCTTAACAAGGCTCTCCCCACCATGTTTCAGCAGTTCAGCTGGAATCTCGTCAGCGCCCGGGTCTTTATTATGTTTTAATGCTTGCATGGCGAGATCAACTTCTTCTACTGTTGGGGGTTGAACGGGGTGGGGTTGTTCGATTGAACATTGAGGAGCTCTTCAAAGTGTGAGGCCTAGCCTTATCCTTACAGAGGCTGGTCCTGGGTTGGTATCCACTTTTAATTGAATTAATTAGCTTGTACGCTTGTCTGCTGCTCCTACTAGCTAGTCATTGGTTTATTTGTAACTGCTCGTCAAGATGCTTACGTTTCTTACGCCTAATTAACCTATTCGAAAATCGTCGAAGTTCGTCATATTTGGTTTTTGGCTCTAGTTGCGCGTTCGGTCCATTGGCGATATGCTTCGTTTTTCGCATCTACCGAATTTTGACATTCCTCGTCAAACCAATAATTTCGGGCTCTCCGGGCTTTGTAGCCCACAACCTCCTCTGCGACCCCTTTGATGGTGTCTTTGAGTGTATCCCAGATCTCAAGGGCGCCTTCGTTGCTGATGTTATTTAGCAAGGGCGTCAGCTTCTCCTCAAGGGCAGTCGTATAAGCAACCACCGTGGTTTCATCCGAATGATGCACCGAAGAAATTCTGCACCTATAAGTCGCCTTCACCATATAGTGGTCAGAATCAATATTTGCTCCACGATAGGATCGAACATCCATGATGCTCGATGCCCATCTCTTACAGACGAGGACGTGGTCAATTTGGTTGACGGTATGTTGATCTGGAGATCTCCAGGTCTGTCTGTGCTGTGAATGCGACGATGCGGAAAACAGGTAGAGCTAATGACCATATTTCTGCTGGTCGCGAAGTCTATTAGTCGTTGGCCATTGTCGTTACAGTCTTCATGGAGGCTGTACCCTCCAGTAATCCCCCTATGCCAACTTTCGTTTCCGACTTTGGAGTTAAAATCCCCTAGCAGCAATTTGACATCGTTTGATTGAAGTGAATCGAAGAGATTTTTTAGGCGGTGATATAACTCGTCTTTAACCGCGTCTTCACTGACTTCGGTGGGGGCATGCGCATTTATGAGCCAGAGATTGAAGAACCGGGTTTTAGTGCGAATCGCACACAGCCGCTCGTTTATGGGTTTGAAGTCGATAACATGCGGCTTAAGTTGATTGTTTACAATGAACGCCACTCCAAACTCCCTGTAGCCCGAAGGTTTTCCACTTGTGAAAATTGTGTATGAATTTCGGTCATCAATCTCGCTACTAAGCCATTTTGTTTCCTGGAGTGCAATTATGCTCAGCTTATATATTTCGACCTGATCCAAGAGGGCCCTTAAGGCCCCTGGCCTATTCAGGGAGCGTACATTCCAGGTTCCGAAAGAGTAATCTGTTGTTCGTTTGCGAAGTCGTTGTTGGGTTGTATCCGTCCAATCCGATCCTTTCATTCCAGGTTTCTTGACGTAGAATTTTTTCCAAGAGTGGGTTGTCGGCCCATCGCTTAACCATGATAGTATTCGTAAATCGAAAGAGGTCCATCATGGAGAGGCCTCGGAGGTGCTGCTTCGGTGATTGACTGTTTGTTTTTTGCCACCCTATTACATTTAGTAACCTGAGGCGCTGAAGTTGTTAATACAGCACTCAGGCGCAGCGGTTACTCGATTAATGCGGGAAAGTAACGCCCCGTAGAGAAACATAATTGACCGGAGCCGCTCACCCTATGAAGCTCCTCCTGCATAGCTAAGGGTCCGCAGTTATGCCACAACTGAAAAGGATATAGGAATCGGCCGGAGCCTTTCAACCCTTATCCTCCCGCTTACGGGAAATTTTATTTAGTTCTATTGTTTTTTTCACATATGTTTTCTCTCTCAATACTTTTAATTTCTTCTCTATGTTCTCATATGTTCATTTTCACACAAAAACCTTAAAACGTGCAATTTCGTGCAATATACCCTGAAAAGTGCATTTTGTGCATTAATGTGCAATTGCACGAGAATCCGCGGTCTAGTGGTATTGCTATACATACTTTCACATGTTTAAAATGACCTTTTTGAAACGAAATGAGGCCCAGGCCGTGGCTGAAATTTGGATACACTTCACATTTTTTTGTTATTTATTCATAAGTTATAGCTTCTTTTAGGCTGACAGTTTCTACGGCAGCCCTATTATACAGGGTGTCCCGTTCATGGTGGAGAATATTTTAATGGTAGGTAGTGTGGCTCATTTGGGGAAAATTAATATACAACGGAACACCTCTATTTTGAACCGTTACATTGTAAAAGCATTTTTTGTAAATTGTGTCAAAATGCCCGACTTGCCGAACTAAATAAAAATTTGCCACAGCAGCAAACATTTCACCGAACTAAATCAAAACCTGACACACCACCAATTTTAAAATTTCTTAAAAGTTCGAACGGGTGTATCTCGGAAGATACGAGCAACTTCGTTACGGACGAGGTGTCGTTTTATAGGAAATTTTATACAGGGTGTCCGGAAACTGCCGCATAAACGCACCGGATTGTGATTCCTCATGTGATTTCCAGCAAAAGAGTTGTACGAACATATCCCCTCAGCTTAACCCTTTAACTGCCACAGGCATTTAAAAATTTTGGAAATAATCATTTTCTTGCACAACTTAAAGTCTAATATCTCCAAAGCTAGAGCAGCTAGAATAGTGAAATAAAATGATTACTACAGTCAAAAATGTACTTATAAAATAAAACTAACCACACTAAATTCGGATAAGAGGTTTGGTTTTTACAGAGCTTCAAAGTCAAATTTGTGTGATTTGACCCAAAAATAATATTTTTTCCATCTCAATTTTCTCCAACTTCTGCCGAGAAGAGGTGCTTGTACGATTTTTTTAAAAATTGGCGCATAGTCTTACAATCATATCCTTCTTACATCATTTTGATTTTGATCTAGCTCCATTACTTCTAACAGTTTTCATTCGTTAAGTGTAGAAATCTAGGGTTAATTTTAGCTCGAATTCAATACAATTCAATTCACACTGCCCCTAAAGATCTGCAATTGGTAAAATCTGTTCAAAAGATGTCGAAATCGAGCCAAAATTAACCCTAGTTTTCTGCAGTTAAGGTACTAAAACTGTTAGAAATAATGGAGTTGGAATAAAATGATGTAAAAAAAAATATGAACTATGAGCTATGCGCCAATTTTTAAAAGAATCGTACAAGTACCTCACCCTGGCAGAAGTTGGAGAAAATTGAGATGGAAAAAAAGATTGATTTTGGGTAAAATCACGCATATTCGACTTTGAAGCTCTGTAAAAACCAAACCTCTTACCCGATTCTAGTGTGGTTAGTTTTATTTTACAGGTAAATTTTTTGGCTGTAATAATCATTTTACTTCACTATTCTAGCTGGTCTAGCTTTGGAGATATTAGGTTTTAAGTTGTGCAAGAAAATGATTTTTTCAAAAATCTTTAAATGCCTGTGGCAGCTAAAGGGTTAAGCTGAGGGGGTATGTTCGTACAACTTTTTTGCTGGAAATCAACTGAGGAATCATAGTCCGGTGCGTTTATGCGGCAGTTTCCGGACACCCTGTATAAAATTTCCTATAAAACGACACCTCGTCCGTAACGAAGTTGCTCGTACCTTCCGAGATACACCCGTTCGAACTTTTAAGAAATTTTAAAATTAAGGCGTTAATGTTTGTGTTCGTAGAAACGACTCATTCGACGATCATTGAGTGATTTTCGCCTGACGACTGGAATTGAGTACTGCTTGCATATATTTTATATGCATCTGTGTTCCTCCAAACGATAGTCGTTGAGTTTGTCAGGCGACGGTCGAATGGCATGTGTTGTAGAGTAAAATTAACGTCGCGGCGATCGCGCTCGTAATTGTACATGCTGACCGTGGTGCAAGCAACTTGCTTGTAGGCTTCGGAGGGCGGCTGCTTGGGGTGCTACGCGCATTGTACATATAATTTCGTGCAATGCTCGTACATATCCGGATGAGTGGCGACTGCGAATGTTGTGGATGTATACGTATATAGAAAGGAGCCACGTGACCGTGATGCAAGTCACTTTTGTTTGTAGGCATAGCAAGCATCGCCTAGCTACGTCCACTAGGAAAAATTAGAAGTCCTTCTCGAAGAAGATGTTTTCATTCCAAGGGAGCAAATATGGTAAATAAGGTATTTAGAATGACTTTAAAAATGAAATGAAATCCTTCTCGGGAAGGTATTTAGAAGGTGTGTAGAAGGTAATAGTCATTTCGAGGAAGTAAATATGGAGGCATTTAGAATGAGTTCAGAAGACAATATAAAATCATTTCCGGGTAGGTATTTGGGAGCGAATTCGTAGGAATATGCCGTTTGTTTTACCGCTAACTTTGCGACGTACAATTTCGTATATTGCTGGAAATCATTTTCCTGCGCAGTTCGTGCATAATTTTTGTTGTGAGTGGTGGATTGATTCAGTTCGTAGCAAAAAATTTCGATTATATGTACATAGTTTGAAGTTTATAAAGTGCATAGTTTCCGGTAAGTAAGTTTAAGCTTTTTTTTATGAAGTAGCTAATTTATTTGAATTAGCTAAATTGTTGAAAATGTTGTAAATTTAGGTGTACTTTTTACAAAAATATAATTCATACATTTCCGCCTAAAAATATATCAAATTAATAAGCGCTTTGTGAGTAGAATATATAAGGAAATTATGTATATAAATAATATAAATATTGATTACAATATTTCTATTCTAGTTTTATGTCAAATTAATAAAAGTCAGTTTATAAAATCGATTAATAGGAATAATGGAGTAAAATATAATATAAATATATTAAAAGATTTAATACGATTGTAAGTGATAAATTGATGACACTGATTATACATTAAATATTTAATCTCTTTAATTTCTTTTATTTAGATGGCTTACATACGAAGGACAATTGGAGAGACGAGCGTGTCAAAATGCTTTGGACTTTTTTTTTCACTGATGAGCTTTTGATAAAACTCAACTGGAATGGGTCGCATAAAAAATATGCCGTAAACCAGCACAACATTTTTAACCAATATATATTTGGTAGGTTTGCATTACTTTTATTTCTCGACTGTATAGCTACACATATATCTAATAAGAATTTCATCTTAAGATGCTGTGAAAACTGAAAAATTTGGATACTTAAATTACGTGGAAGAGATGAAGGCGGGATTTAAAGCTGCAAAACAACAATTTTACAAAAAGACGTTTAATATTGTCAATAAGTCTTGTTAAAAATCTGAATTTACCGAAAAAATATGAAACTATTTCCTTTTTTTACAGAAAAATTTCTAAGTTTCATTTTTTTGTTTATACTAAAAACAGCTGAGAAATCTCATATAGGTACATATTAGTTTATTTACTTAAAAATAACGTTTAAAATAGTTTAAAAATGTTAAGACAGTGATCTAATAAATTTAATATAAACAATTCTACATAAATTACTAAGTTTTTTTTCATCATCAAGGGGCGCTATACGCCCGACGCCCAATTGGAGAGTTCTTAGAACTCGTGAGATGCTGATCTGTCTCTTTCGTAAGCAATGTTTGCTCTTCTTCGTCCTTGCCCTCTTTACCACTGCGTCGCGTAGCTCGACCTGCGGTGTATTTACGTCGCCCGTTCAGGCGGTAATGTCTCAGCCTATTTTTACAGGTAACTTACTCATTTGGATCGTGTCATCGCCGAGAACAATGCGATAAGTGAAATTTGTTCCTTTCTGAACGGCGATCTCAATTCAAAAGTAAAGACTTTAGTATGTATCAACTTAATTTGCATCATTTTAATACATTTTTGGCCATTGAGTGCGGGTAGGTGGTATTTCCAATATAAAATATAGAAATATAAATAAAAAATAAAAAATAAATACAAAATACATCTTAAATAAATAGTTTACTTTATAAGAAGGTACACTATGTTGTTACCCGAAACTAATCCATACCGAATGCACAAAAAAACGCGCTTATTTTTAGTGAAAACATCTTTCTAAAAGTCCTTCCCATTTTCATTCTAAAGTAGGGGAGACCGGGGCTGGTTCTAACAGGGGCAGGTATTAACAGGCTGATAGACGCCAAACTATCAGACTGAGAGACAAACAAATAATGATTGTCCTGTTTGTACACAATGCTAAACGTGTCGAGACTCGTCAGTTTCGTCTGCGCCGTCGCAGTAACGAGTTGTGTGTGGTGTGCCCATATGAACAGGTAAACGATCTTTTTTGCGTTTTTATTTTCTTGATTTTCAATCGTAATATAAATTTCAAAGATGTGAAACTTTAACTTATATAAAAAGTGTTTATTCAGCTATAGATGCACTCTAATTTCTTGCTGCTAAATTACGGACTTATTATAGTGCAATGTGATTTCTGAAAAATTGGGCTTTGGGGTTAGTTTTAACAGAACACACGGGGCAAGTCCTAACATGTTAACACTTACCCAAATCGCGAGTAAAGGGTATATTAACTTTGTTCATGAAGTTTGTAACGCATTGAAGGAAGCATTTCCGACCATATAAAATATGTATATATATGATCAGCATGACGAGCTGAGTCGATTGGGCGATGTCCGTCTGTCTGTCTGTCCGTCTGTCCGTCTGTTGCTACGCGTTTTACTCGGCCAGTTTAAAAGCTATCGAGCTGAAATTTTGCACACATGCTTCTTTTGGTTGCAGGCAGTTGTATGTTTGAATCGCTAAAATCGGACCATGGGGTCATGGGGCTGCCATACAAACCTAACCCCCCAAATCAGGTTCTTCTAAGAAAAACATTTTTATTTGTTCACCAATTTCAACCAAATTTCACACAAATGCGTTCCTATTGATAACACAAAAGATATGTAAGAATGGATCAAATCGAACCATGGGGTCATGGGGGTGCCATACAAACGTAATCCCCCAAATTAGGTTCTTCTAAGAAAAACTTTTTTATTTGTGCACAAATTTCAACGAAATTGCACACAAATGTGTTTCTATTGACGACTCAAAACATATGTAAGAATGAATCAATCGGACCATGGGGTCATGGGACTACCATGCAACTCGCCCCCCCTCTTTTTTTGGTTCTTCTAAGAAACATTTTTTATACCAATTTCACAAAACCTTGAATTAATGTGTCTTTATCAAAGCAACAAAAAAGGTAAAGCAAATGGAATCGTACTATGCTCCCGCATCGCCCAATAAAATTTTCTGATTAAATATATTTATTTGCCCACTTATTCCAACCAAACCCCACACAAATATTGTTTTATCGGCGCCACGGAACTTATGTAAAAACGGAAGGAAAAGAACGCAGGGGGAGGATTAAACATAAGTCACGCCCGAAAAAACTTGAAGCCCGTGGGGAGTGAAGGGTATCCAAATTTCGGCTGCGCCCGAAATTAGCCTCGTTTTTTAATTACCTGTGATTGTTTTTCAAAGAAGATGTTTATTAAATTTTTTGAGTTTAAGAAAACTCCTATAAAAGCTAAAGTTTTGTTATTTAGTTATCTTTAGCATTAAAATATCACTCAGTACTGAATATGATGATACTGATCGTTGTATTTAATTAATATCAGACTGAAAAAAAATAAAGCTTGATTTTGTAGATTAACTGGTGTTTAATTATTTGCAAAAAGTTCAAATTCGATGATTATCCTTCCTGTTAAAACTTACCCCAGGGCTGTTAGAACCAACCCCAGGCTGGGGTAAGTTTTAACTTGTGAGTTTCTTAGGAAAAAAGCCTTATTATTCAGAATGTAATACGTTTACAATAATTTTAATAATTTCTATTTAAAGTCCTATTAATGACGAATTATATGGCAGAAAGTCATGTCTCTAACGCAAAAGGTTGGGTAGCTAAGAAGTTTTGTTTAAAATTTGTTAGAACCAGCCCCAGTCTCCCCTACTACCAATAAGGCCTTACAAGAAATCCTTACTATTTCCTTCCGAAGTACTGAAAAAGAATCCTTCTTAGAAGTTCTTACTGATTCATTCTGTAGTACTGCAAAAGAACCCTTCCTAGAATACCTTACTGATTCATTCTAAAGTACAGCAAAAAAAGCCTTCCATGAAGTCCTTTTTATTTCATTCCGAAGTACTGGAAATAAAACCTTCCAGGAAGTCATTATGGAATCATTACATAGTACTCCCAAAAGATTCCTTCTTGGAATTACTTCTTTCCGCGGACATGGCTATGGAAAATGGTAGATATAAAGGTAGGTAAAAAGAATGAATTGTTTCATTCCAAGAAGACCTTTGGAAGGGCTTACTTCACACTCTTTTTCCTAGTGGGCGATAGCTCAGTGACCATATCGTGTGAGTCGTCTCTACACTCTAAAAAAAGATTGTGAATTTCTAGCAGATTCAGTGTAAAATTTGTGTAAAAGCATTGTAAAATTAAACAACAGTGCAAAAATTAGACATTCTTTGTATGTATATTACAATATTTTTGAGCATTATTACATGTTTTAAAGTAAACGTACACAAATATGAGTGTATCTATATGATTGCAATACTTTTCCATCAGATTCTGTGTAAAATTTACGACGAAATATGTAACATTCAACCGCTGCACTAAAATCACATATCTTTTGTGTAAAACTTATATAAAAATGTAATTTTACGTAAATATCAAGGTAAATATGAACATCGTATTTTTACTCAACATTCTGTTAAAACAGACACAGATTATCATGATTTTTAAATTTTACATCAAAATCACTGGAAATCCTAAGTTAATTCCGCACGATGTGCCAGGTAATATGTTGTGTACAATACAAACGTCGTTCCGTATAGTCTGCGTGGTGTAGTTGGTAGGGCGTTAGTCTTCAAATCATAGGGTCGCGGGATCGAATCCCACTGTAGGCAGGTAATTTATTATGCATTTTCGAGTGTAAAGAGGCAAATGAAATGTAGCAACCTATAGTGGCCGTGTTTTTTCACATCGGGTGCAGGTTTACTGACCCAGACGCGCAAAAAAAACTATCGAGGGTAGCATTCAGGCTAAATTTCAAATTGTCACGTAGGCATTGCCATTAATTTCAAAACATTACTCATAAATATTAAAGCCCTGTTTTCACTTTACAAACGCAAAAGTGCAAATGTATTTTTTTTTTATGAAAACATATTTTATGTACGAATCGTAATTTTGTTAGAAAAAGAATTCGACAAACAACATTTTTAACATGAATTTACAAACAAAAACTATTCTTTTTTTCACACACTTGGGCGTTGCATGTAAACTATACCTTAAAGCTTCTCGATTCAAAATTCAATTTTAGCTAGTCATTGGAAAACGTACTAGAAAACAATCGGGATTGCATACATTTTGGGCGAGTTTTGGAAAGCTCATTAAAACTGGATTTCTAACCTGAATAAAGTCACAGGTTAGCGTTTGTATGAAAATTACCCCGTATAGTGTAGGTTAGCTGTTTAAAAAACACGGCCATTGAGGTTAATGCTAGTTATACAAAACTCATTTATGAGTCATATGTACGTGAAAATTGGTGTAATTGGAAGTACTCTTTTGTGCTCATCCCCCAAAAAGTTGTGATTTTACACTTCTTATTTGTAACAATTACACAGAGTCGCACGATTATGAGTCAGCTTTGGAAGATAAATACAACAATTTAGAAGTAGTATTTTACAACATTCGCTCTGTAAACTTTTACAATACACTTCGTTGTAATTTTACCCTGTAGATAGATGGTTTTCATGTGCCATTTATAATCAGGGTAAGTTTACATGAAATTGTTGTAGAGTGTACAAACACAAACCTTTAGGATTTCAAAATTTGCGAATATCACGTTTCAAAGGTAGAAAAATGTGGTTTTCATATAAAATACATTTAGGCTTTTTGCAAAAGAATTCTATTCATATGTACCTATTATAGTTTTATGTTTATCAAATAGCAGAAAGAAGCGAAACTAAAAACTGTTCCATTTTAAATTAATTTTGAAGAGAAAATTACAAATATTGTTCGAAATGTCCTCATTCGTGTCGCATACAAAGTGAACATCTTCTGGCATCTGATGTGGCAGCCCGGAGAACTTCTTCCCTATTTTCTCCCAAATAGTTGCACGCTGTTTTAATTTTTCAAATTTCCCCATACATAGAAATCAAGAGAGGAGTTAAATCAGCACTTCTAGCAGGCCATGGAATAGGACCATATCGGTCAATCCATTTTTCGTGGTATTTGTAATTTAAAAATCCGTGACAACTCGTCCATTATGGGCAGGACATCCGTCCATTGGGCACCAAATTTCAGATCGTTCCGCAATTGGAACAGCATCAAGTAAACTTGGTCCGACTTCAGTTTCCGCAGCAAGCTATGGAACGCCACTGAATTCAGCCGTTCTGAAAGAATTGTGGGCTCGGAAAGGCGATCTCCGAGAACACCTTTCCAAACATTCACCCTAAGTTCATGTTGGTAACTGGAAGTTTTAGTTGCGTTGGGGTTCCGATTGGCCTAGTCGTGCATATTTCTTTTCACAGCACTTTTCTCGGAAATTTCGATCTGTTGAAATTTGATTCAAAAGCCGGTAATTCGGTATGTCCTTTCACTCGTCCTACTGTCCGCAAGTCTACGGGGGAAGCGTCTCAGTACTCCCGAGCGTCTACAGTACTCCCCAACTTCCTCACATGCGTTCCCGTTAGTTCTGCCATATACGAACACCATATCGATGTATTCACCATCAGTATAGGTATGGCATATTTATTATTCAGGTCCAACACTATACTTGTAAGAGTTCGAAGTTATAATATTATAACTTTAATAAAAATTTAAATAATATAACCTGGTAAAATATTAGTACAGACGCTAATTAATTATGTAGTAATAATAGCTCACAAACTGACTGGCGAGGGAAAGAACTTGCGCATAGATGCAAGCATTATTTAGAAACAACAAGATCTACGGTTAAAATAACTTACATTATGATATTTTTTATACCCTTCGCTCATAGAGTGAAAGGGTATATTAACTTTGTCATGAAGTTTTTTTTTATTTGTGCACCAATTTCAACCAAATTTCACACAAATGTGTTTCTATAGATAACACAAAATATATGCAAGAATGGATCAAATCGGACCATGGGGTCATGGGGCTGCCATACAAACTTTACCCCCCAAATTAGGTTCTTCTAAGAAAATTTTTTTTATTTGCGCACGAATTTCAACCAAATTTCACACAAATGTTTTTCTATCGATGACACAAAACATATGTTAGATTGAATCAAATCGGACCATGGGGTCATGGGGCTGCCATACAAACCAAACCCCCCATATTGGTTCTTCTAAGAAACATTATTTTACACCAATTTCACAAAACCTTGAATTAATGTGTCTTTATCAAAGAAACTAAAAAGTTCAAAACGAATGGAATTGTACAGTGGGGTCATGCTCCGGCAAACCCAATAAAATTTTCCGAGTAAATATTTTTATTTTCCCACTTATTTCAACCAAACCCAAAACTTTTGTCAAAACGGAAGAAAAAGAATGAGGAGGGGGATTAAATACAAGTACGCCCGAAAAAAACTTTTAGCCCAAGCGAAGGGTATCCAAATTTCGGCCGCGCCCGAAATTAGCCTCGGCCCCGGGGGTTGGCGAGCGAAGCGAGCAGGGGGCGAAGCCCCCTAGTTTCATTCTGCCACCGACCTTTGCCTGGAGCATTGGTAGTGTACGTAGTCAGAACGAGTGATAGATTTTAAAACCCGTGAAAGTAACTTTCTTTTGTAAAATATCTTTTGTGGTTTGTTAGTGACAACTATATCCCAATCAAATCCGCCCCGGAAACGATCCATTGGGGATATATCCCCAACCATGTTCTTGCGTGACAAAATCAAACTACGACGAACTGAACCAACGGCGCATCCATCACCCGTAAATGCAAATCGTTTCCAAATGCTCGCAGATGACGTTCCTAAAACAACATCGATGTCGATCCACCGATAGCCTCTACAAGCAAGGTAAAATTTCCTCCAATTACCTTTCCTATTTTACCGAGGGATTCGATTGTTACAATGATGGGTGAACTTGGAATCACCAACTACGAAATTAAAAAAAATCTCAATTGGTCGCAGACTATTCCTCAAATCCCCTGAAGAATATGATCTAGCATACACACATCTTATTACAAGGAAGGTTAATTTCTTCACTCATCGGCGAACGGATTTACGTCAAATAAAAGTTATACTATCCGGCCTACATGATATGCCGTGCGAAGAATTAAAAGAATACGTCAACGGGTCCATGAACATCAAGTGCGCCGACATTAAGAAATTCATCAAATCAGTATCGAAGTGACGTCCGATATCTACTTTATTTGAACCCGGGTGTCAAGTTAAGTCAACTCCGCGCAACAAAAAGCATTATGCACACATTGGTCCGTTGGGACTACCATTCCACGGGTCCCACACAATGTCACAGCACAGCTGCCAGATGTTTGGGCATGGATCTTCGCAATGTCATCTTCCACTGAAATGTTTAATTTGTAGTGGAGAACATGAATATACTGAATCTACAGTTCAAATCAAACCCATGAAACTGAGAAAATTAAATGTGCGAATTGTGGTTTGCATCACTATGCAGACAACCGAAGCGTAGAGTAGAGTAGAGCGAACTATTTGCGAATAAAGACGAGAGCGCAACAAACCAGAAATAGCAAGCCAGTATCTAATAATAGTGCATTTAACATAGAGACTAACTTTCCACCACTCTCCACTATTTCGAAGCAAGTGGAGTCATCTCAATCACAAGGTACATCCAAGACATTGTATAGTGACGTGACAAAAAGGCAAAGCACAATGCTTTATGACAACATACTCAAAAGCACAAACCCAGCGTTGGTCACTGCTGATGAGCTTCTGCAACTATCAAGCGAGGTTATTGTCAATTTAGCGTATTGCAAAACACGAAAAAAAAGTTTAAAGTTTTGTATGGATAGGAAGATAGATAGATAGATAGATATGGAATGCTCAAAGTGTTAAAAATATACTAATTGAAACCTCCGATTTTATAAGTAACTTAGATATAGATATTTTTATAATAAGCGAAACATGGCTTAAGCCTAATGATAGATTATATTTACCAAATTTTTGTATATACAGAAATGATAAGAAAGGAGCTAGAGGGGCGGAGTGACAATCTGCATCAAAAAAGATATTAAACATTCAGGCGTTAAAATACTAGACACAAATACTATCGAAACAATTGCATCTAGACGCAATATAACCATTCACGCGCCGGACGAACCCTCTTTCTTTTCACCGCAAGGTAGAGGATCTTACCTCGATCTAATGATCACTAATGGAAACGTTACTATGTCGGAACCTTCCGTTTTGCATGCTTTGTCATCAACGCATCTCCCAGTTTTCACTAGAATGGCCCACGAATTTTCAAATAGCCAGTCCAACCAGAATGAAAATTTCAATTTTAAAAACTCAAACTGGTGTTTATTTCGACAAAT
This sequence comes from Microchrysa polita, assembly GCA_949715475.1. NCBI lineage: Eukaryota > Metazoa > Arthropoda > Insecta > Diptera > Stratiomyidae > Microchrysa > Microchrysa polita. Next base: position 55,384,507 of record OX454417.1, read on the forward strand.
TATTATGAATGAATTGTCCACAACAAACCAACTTTATCTTTCTTCGATCTCCAATCCAAATCAAATATGTAGATTTTATGATAGATTTGCTAATGAATAATACGTGGATAGCAATCGCACAGTCAACACCAACAGATAACTCACCCCGGAATAAACCGAACCAAAACGTAATAAGTCCTGAAAATAAATTACTTATTAGGCGGGGGAATACTCTGCGAAGGCAATGGCAGCGTACTCGTGACAGTAGCCTCAAAATGGAAATCATCTAACTAAAGATATTGAAAGAAATATATTGTTTTACAGAAATCACATGTAGAACGAGGCTCTAGAGAACTTTGGTAATGGGCAAAAAATATGTGGAAGTTGAAAAAATTGCTAACACTTAAAAAGAGTCGTTACTCAGGACCTCTGAAAGACCAAAACGGCAAATTAGTGTACCAAGACAATGAAAAAGCAGATCTTCTGGCTAGCACTTTCCATTCAACCCACCTTTTGAACATATGGGTAACCTAATCCGTGAATCCTTAGTTAATGATGTCGCGAAAAAGTTACCTCTGGTGTTTAATCTTCCCCCAAACTGCCTTTGCAAGCCCAAGAAGGTTTCTAATATAATCAAAAAACTTAAAACCGGAAGGCACCTGGAATTGATAGACTTCCGAATATTGTTTTAAAACAATATCGAGAAAAGTCGTCGTTTCTATAAATTTTATATTCAATTTTTGCTTAACGTTGGGATACTTTCCTACATTCTGGAAAATAGCAGTAGCCATACCCATTCCGAAATCAGGGAAAGATAAAGCTTTACCAAATAACTACCGACCTATTAGTTTATTGCCTACTTTAAGTAAGGTATTTGAAAAAATAATACTCCACCGAATAGAAACATTCTTGAACGCAAATGAAAGGGTTATCAGCAGTCCATCAACTGCACAGAGTAACTAACTACATTAAAGAATCCTTTACTGATAAAAGCTCGGTTGGAATGGTGTTGTTCTCGATATTGAAAAGGCTTTTGACACTACGTGGCTCCATAAGCTAAGCAAACTTTCATTTCTAATGTATGCTATTAAAATTATTCAATCATTTTTATCCGGAAGATCCTTTTCTGTCAAAGTTAAAAGAAGCTTCTCTGAATCAGAAAATATTCCAGCCGGTGCGCCACAAGGCGCATGCTTAAGCGCAACGTTATTCAATATTTTCCTTTCTGATATTCCCTGCGATTATCGTTATCAAGTCGCACTTTTTGCAGATGACCTATGATGCATCTTTTCGAAATCGATTGCCCCGGATGTAATAATCAACTCTCTAGAAAGAAAACTTGACGAACTTTATGCATATTATTACAAATGGAAAGTTAAAATAAATTCGACGAAAACGAAATCTATTTTCTTTACTAAGAAACGAAAAGAAGTAATCTGCCAGACATCAACTTTTTAGGCCACGATATTCCATGGGAAGCCGATATCAAATATGTATTTAGGTAATGCTCAAATTATAATAAAAATCGTTTACAAGTATCACATAACAAGTGTCGTAAAATGATTCTTACTAAACGCTGGTATTTTTCTACAAGCCGACTACATCAGATCGCGAAAGTTTCCCTTGTCAAAAACCTAATTGATTATGCTCATACGAATTTTCATTGCAGATTAGCAAACTACCCTTCTCAGGCACCTCCACCTGTAACTTACTCTGCTTGAAGCAAACTCTAGTGTTAGTTTTTAGGTTAAGTTTTAGTTAAGGATTAATATAGTATAGTTTTAGTTATAAGTATAATTCAGAAACAAGTTTTTTTTGGGAATTTTCCTTGTAAGCTTAGGTACTAATGAATTGAATATTTTCACAGCATTTAGCTAACCAATTGACGTAAAGATGTAAAGACCCGTTAAGTCTGTAGCTCTTAAAAATGAATTGTAACGCCATTTGGAACTAAATAAAATATATCTATCTATCTATAAAAACCACGTTTTCTTACCGCAAATTTTATAAGTCGTTCGAAAGCTAACATAATGCGGCAACTTTTGTCAACTTTGCAGATTTGTCAGTTTAACGTATCGTTACGATTTTATCACTTCAAATTTTGACGAAAAAACGATTTTAAAATTTCTGTAAAACGAGTGTATAATTGCGAGATACGAGCAACTGCGTAACGTACGAGGTGTCGTTTATGTAGTTTCAGAAAGTACACGGTCGGAAATTTAGTTTCTTTATTAAACCTTTTTTGATTGTATATAGTTCCAATACAAAAAAGTTTAATTTTTAAACTTTTCGATTGTTTACACCTAAATAAAACTGAATAGTTTAAATACAAAACTTTGCATTATATTTGATTGTAATACATTCCGTTTAGGTTTTAATAAAATAAAAGTTTAAATCCAAAACTAAAATATTTAAATCCAAAACTAGGATTGGGGTGAAATATTAAAACTGGAGAGGTTTACTTTAAAAAAGAATTTAGTTTAAAATGTTTTTTTAAGTGGTTTTTTTTTTATCTTATTACATTTTTTTGTGGGGCATGAGTGCGTTCACTCAACCGTTTATGGGCTATTTGAAGTATATAATGTTCAGACACTTGGATCAGGCCGAGATTCGATCTCCCCCCAAATTAGGTTCTTCTAAGAAAATTTTTTTTATTTGCGCACGAATTTCAACCAAATTTCACACAAATGTTTTTCTATCGATGACACAAAACATATGTTAGATTGAATCAAATCGGACCATGGGGTCATGGGGCTGCCATACAAACCAAACCCCCCATATTGGTTCTTCTAAGAAACATTATTTTACACCAATTTCACAAAACCTTGAATTAATGTGTCTTTATCAAAGAAACTAAAAAGTTCAAAACGAATGGAATTGTACAGTGGGGTCATGCTCCGGCAAACCCAATAAAATTTTCCGAGTAAATATTTTTATTTTCCCACTTATTTCAACCAAACCCAAAACTTTTGTCAAAACGGAAGAAAAAGAATGAGGAGGGGGATTAAATACAAGTACGCCCGAAAAAAACTTTTAGCCCAAGCGAAGGGTATCCAAATTTCGGCCGCGCCCGAAATTAGCCTCGGCCCCGGGGGTTGGCGAGCGAAGCGAGCAGGGGGCGAAGCCCCCTAGTTTCATTCTGCCACCGACCTTTGCCTGGAGCATTGGTAGTGTACGTAGTCAGAACGAGTGATAGATTTTAAAACCCGTGAAAGTAACTTTCTTTTGTAAAATATCTTTTGTGGTTTGTTAGTGACAACTATATCCCAATCAAATCCGCCCCGGAAACGATCCATTGGGGATATATCCCCAACCATGTTCTTGCGTGACAAAATCAAACTACGACGAACTGAACCAACGGCGCATCCATCACCCGTAAATGCAAATCGTTTCCAAATGCTCGCAGATGACGTTCCTAAAACAACATCGATGTCGATCCACCGATAGCCTCTACAAGCAAGGTAAAATTTCCTCCAATTACCTTTCCTATTTTACCGAGGGATTCGATTGTTACAATGATGGGTGAACTTGGAATCACCAACTACGAAATTAAAAAAATCTCAATTGGTCGCAGACTATTCCTCAAATCCCCTGAAGAATATGATCTAGCATACACACATCTTATTACAAGGAAGGTTAATTTCTTCACTCATCGGCGAACGGATTTACGTCAAATAAAAGTTATACTATCCGGCCTACATGATATGCCGTGCGAAGAATTAAAAGAATACGTCAACGGGTCCATGAACATCAAGTGCGCCGACATTAAGAAATTCATCAAATCAGTATCGAAGTGACGTCCGATATCTACTTTATTTGAACCCGGGTGTCAAGTTAAGTCAACTCCGCGCAACAAAAAGCATTATGCACACATTGGTCCGTTGGGACTACCATTCCACGGGTCCCACACAATGTCACAGCACAGCTGCCAGATGTTTGGGCATGGATCTTCGCAATGTCATCTTCCACTGAAATGTTTAATTTGTAGTGGAGAACATGAATATACTGAATCTACAGTTCAAATCAAACCCATGAAACTGAGAAAATTAAATGTGCGAATTGTGGTTTGCATCACTATGCAGACAACCGAAGCGTAGAGTAGAGTAGAGCGAACTATTTGCGAATAAAGACGAGAGCGCAACAAACCAGAAATAGCAAGCCAGTATCTAATAATAGTGCATTTAACATAGAGACTAACTTTCCACCACTCTCCACTATTTCGAAGCAAGTGGAGTCATCTCAATCACAAGGTACATCCAAGACATTGTATAGTGACGTGACAAAAAGGCAAAGCACAATGCTTTATGACAACATACTCAAAAGCACAAACCCAGCGTTGGTCACTGCTGATGAGCTTCTGCAACTATCAAGCGAGGTTATTGTCAATTTAGCGTATTGCAAAACACGAAAAAAAAGTTTAAAGTTTTGTATGGATAGGAAGATAGATAGATAGATAGATATGGAATGCTCAAAGTGTTAAAAATATACTAATTGAAACCTCCGATTTTATAAGTAACTTAGATATAGATATTTTTATAATAAGCGAAACATGGCTTAAGCCTAATGATAGATTATATTTACCAAATTTTTGTATATACAGAAATGATAAGAAAGGAGCTAGAGGGGCGGAGTGACAATCTGCATCAAAAAAGATATTAAACATTCAGGCGTTAAAATACTAGACACAAATACTATCGAAACAATTGCATCTAGACGCAATATAACCATTCACGCGCCGGACGAACCCTCTTTCTTTTCACCGCAAGGTAGAGGATCTTACCTCGATCTAATGATCACTAATGGAAACGTTACTATGTCGGAACCTTCCGTTTTGCATGCTTTGTCATCAACGCATCTCCCAGTTTTCACTAGAATGGCCCACGAATTTTCAAATAGCCAGTCCAACCAGAATGAAAATTTCAATTTTAAAAACTCAAACTGGTGTTTATTTCGACAAATTATTATGAATGAATTGTCCACAACAAACCAACTTTATCTTTCTTCGATCTCCAATCCAAATCAAATATGTAGATTTTATGATAGATTTGCTAATGAATAATACGTGGATAGCAATCGCACAGTCAACACCAACAGATAACTCACCCCGGAATAAACCGAACCAAAACGTAATAAGTCCTGAAAATAAATTACTTATTAGGCGGGGGAATACTCTGCGAAGGCAATGGCAGCGTACTCGTGACAGTAGCCTCAAAATGGAAATCATCTAACTAAAGATATTGAAAGAAATATATTGTTTTACAGAAATCACATGTAGAACGAGGCTCTAGAGAACTTTGGTAATGGGCAAAAAATATGTGGAAGTTGAAAAAATTGCTAACACTTAAAAAGAGTCGTTACTCAGGACCTCTGAAAGACCAAAACGGCAAATTAGTGTACCAAGACAATGAAAAAGCAGATCTTCTGGCTAGCACTTTCCATTCAACCCACCTTTTGAACATATGGGTAACCTAATCCGTGAATCCTTAGTTAATGATGTCGCGAAAAAGTTACCTCTGGTGTTTAATCTTCCCCCAAACTGCCTTTGCAAGCCCAAGAAGGTTTCTAATATAATCAAAAAACTTAAAACCGGAAGGCACCTGGAATTGATAGACTTCCGAATATTGTTTTAAAACAATATCGAGAAAAGTCGTCGTTTCTATAAATTTTATATTCAATTTTTGCTTAACGTTGGGATACTTTCCTACATTCTGGAAAATAGCAGTAGCCATACCCATTCCGAAATCAGGGAAAGATAAAGCTTTACCAAATAACTACCGACCTATTAGTTTATTGCCTACTTTAAGTAAGGTATTTGAAAAAATAATACTCCACCGAATAGAAACATTCTTGAACGCAAATGAAAGGGTTATCAGCAGTCCATCAACTGCACAGAGTAACTAACTACATTAAAGAATCCTTTACTGATAAAAGCTCGGTTGGAATGGTGTTGTTCTCGATATTGAAAAGGCTTTTGACACTACGTGGCTCCATAAGCTAAGCAAACTTTCATTTCTAATGTATGCTATTAAAATTATTCAATCATTTTTATCCGGAAGATCCTTTTCTGTCAAAGTTAAAAGAAGCTTCTCTGAATCAGAAAATATTCCAGCCGGTGCGCCACAAGGCGCATGCTTAAGCGCAACGTTATTCAATATTTTCCTTTCTGATATTCCCTGCGATTATCGTTATCAAGTCGCACTTTTTGCAGATGACCTATGATGCATCTTTTCGAAATCGATTGCCCCGGATGTAATAATCAACTCTCTAGAAAGAAAACTTGACGAACTTTATGCATATTATTACAAATGGAAAGTTAAAATAAATTCGACGAAAACGAAATCTATTTTCTTTACTAAGAAACGAAAAGAAGTAATCTGCCAGACATCAACTTTTTAGGCCACGATATTCCATGGGAAGCCGATATCAAATATGTATTTAGGTAATGCTCAAATTATAATAAAAATCGTTTACAAGTATCACATAACAAGTGTCGTAAAATGATTCTTACTAAACGCTGGTATTTTTCTACAAGCCGACTACATCAGATCGCGAAAGTTTCCCTTGTCAAAAACCTAATTGATTATGCTCATACGAATTTTCATTGCAGATTAGCAAACTACCCTTCTCAGGCACCTCCACCTGTAACTTACTCTGCTTGAAGCAAACTCTAGTGTTAGTTTTTAGGTTAAGTTTTAGTTAAGGATTAATATAGTATAGTTTTAGTTATAAGTATAATTCAGAAACAAGTTTTTTTGGGAATTTTCCTTGTAAGCTTAGGTACTAATGAATTGAATATTTTCACAGCATTTAGCTAACCAATTGACGTAAAGATGTAAAGACCCGTTAAGTCTGTAGCTCTTAAAAATGAATTGTAACGCCATTTGGAACTAAATAAAATATATCTATCTATCTATAAAAACCACGTTTTCTTACCGCAAATTTTATAAGTCGTTCGAAAGCTAACATAATGCGGCAACTTTTGTCAACTTTGCAGATTTGTCAGTTTAACGTATCGTTACGATTTTATCACTTCAAATTTTGACGAAAAAACGATTTTAAAATTTCTGTAAAACGAGTGTATAATTGCGAGATACGAGCAACTGCGTAACGTACGAGGTGTCGTTTATGTAGTTTCAGAAAGTAAAGTCATATCTCGGATGAAATGTTTGGTGGTTTGGAAAATTTTGATTTAGTTCGGCAAGTCGGGCATTGTGACACAATTTACAAAAATGCTTTTACATTATTACGGTTAAAAATTGAGGGGTCCCGTATTCTCCATCTTAATTATCCAAATATGTAATTTCAAGCATCACTGGATAAAGAAGATAGCGGAGTGGGATTGAACCCAGGAGAAGAAGCTTTTAGGTTCTTCCTGATGCTTCGTCCGTTGTCGGGTAGAGACGCCAGATATTTCATATAAACACATGATGGACAGATTCGAACGAAAGGTCCTTCGGCGAATTTTCGGGACCGTTCGCGAGCGAGACCAATGGCGCGTCCGATAATAGACGATAATCGCATGCCAAAGAAGGTGATGAATGTACGAAGAATTGACGGAGCGAGGTTGCGTGTGTGAAAAGTTTCAGGGTCTCCAATCTCTGAGACATCAGTAGAGGCGCGGTGGTGATAGCTAGTAGGTTGTGGTTTCCCCCTCCGATTTCTACCGCAATACCTACATGTTTAATAAAGTTTTCGTCAGAAGTTGTGTATTCTAGGTAGAAGGATTTAACTTCAGGATAAAGAAAATAGCGAAGGGGGACTGAACCGACATAAGTAATGCCCAGTAGTCCATGCATTTTAATTGAAGTTCACAAAACAAAAAAAATTAGTCGTCTCTTACATATGTATGTAAGATAATTTTCGGTTACACCCAGGATTGTATTTGGCTTGAAATTAAAAAAAAAACATACATCTCTAAATTGAGCTAATCAATTTAATTATCAATCAATTTTTTTTTATAATACATATTTAAAAATTAGACATTGCCATTTTCTTTATTACATACACTCCCAATCAATAGGATAGTTCCACTTGTAAAATGGCTGTATCTCGGTAAGTGATAACGGTATTTTCTTCAAATTTGGTGACAATATTCTCAGTAGCCTGCTTGTACTTTGCATAACAGAAAGTCTCAAACCCGGAGTCCCTTTGGGATTTTCTTACGAGAATTCTGAAAAACAGTACAGTCAATAGGATAGTTCTAGTGTAAAGAAAACATCAAATAGCGGTACAAAAGGGTAATTTTACTTTGAAAAATGTAGCTGGTAATAGGTAGAACTTTATTTAAGTAATTCGAGCTCAAAAAGTTAATCTGGGATATAATTGTATAGTTTTTAATGGTAAATTAAATTAAATTAATTTCATTCCAAGCTTCTCTAATCGTTCACAGAAAAGCTTCCCTGTTCTTAAACTATATCATCTTAGGCTTCATGCACACGACGCGAAAACGGCTCGCAAGCTCGACACATCAAAATGCATTGGCTCTTATGGGAAGCTCATGACGAGCGACAGCAAGCGAGAGCCATGCACAGTCAAAACACGGCTCGCGAGCCGTGAATTTGCGGATTGTGGTGCACGATATGTGAAAACACGTCTCGCTAGTTGTGATTTGACAGCGGCACGGCTCTCGCTGTCATGAGCTCCCCATAAGAGCCAATGCATTTAAGGCTTCATGCACACGACGCGAAAACGGCTCGCAAGCTCGACACATCGAAATGCATTGGCTCTTATGGGAAACTCATGACGAGCGACAGCAAGCGAGAGCCATGCACAGTCAAAACACGGCTCGCGAGCCGTGAATTTGCGGATTGTGGTGCACGATATGTGAAAACACGTCTCGCTAGTTGTGATTTGACAGCGGCACGGCTCTCGCTGTCGTGAGCTTCCCATAAGAGCCAATGCATTTCGATGTGTCGAGCTTGCGAGCCGTTTTCGCGTCGTGTGCATGAAGCCTAACGGTATAGATCTTCCTTGTCATACATCCCCACACATTTTTGATGGTATTTAGATCTAGTAAGTATGGAGGTCTTTCCAAAACCTTGATTAGTTGGTCTTGAAACCAATCTTTTTTCAGTCTTGCTCCATATATATAAATAAATAATACCTAAATCCATCTGAACCGACAAGATTTAATCTTTTCCGTCAGTGAAAAGGCTTTAAAAGATATTCTTCCTAATGTATTGCCTAAAACTTCCGCCATTTTCCATGCCATTCCTATAAGATTTTAACAAGATATTGACACCAATTATGAACCAAGGCTGATAAAAGATTGATTTCAAGACCAACTTATCAAGGTTATACTTTCTAGATCTAAATATCATCAAAAATGTGTGGGAATGAATGACGTTAGACGATAAAGAACACTGAAGCTCTTTGGCGAACGTTTAGAGGAGCTTAGGACGAAATCAACTTAATTTACCGTTAAAACCTATACAATTCTGTCCCATATTAACTTTTTGAGCTCGAATTACTTAAATAAAGTTCTACCTATTACTAGCTACTTTTTCAAAGCAAAATTACCCTTTTGTACCGTTATTTGATGTTTTAATTCCACTGGAACTACCCTATTGACTTCACCATTTGTATTGTTTTTAAGAATTCTCGTAACAAAATCCTAACGGGACTCCGGATTTGAGACCTTCTGTTATGCAAAGAACAAGCAGGCTACTAAAAATATTGTCACCCAGTTTGAAGAAAATACTGTTATCACTTACCGAGATACAGCTTTTTTTCAAGTGGAACTATCCTGTTGATTGGGAGTGTACATTGTCTATGTTTTGTCAGTCTTTCTATCCTCGGTCTCTGCAAATGTTGCATTTATGGTAAGTCCACTATTAAGATTTTTCTACAGCAACTACGAAACAGCAATGGGTCAGATAGAATTTCGAAATATAATACACTACTGTTCTTGTTCTTGTAAATATAATCCAAATTGAAAGTAATTTCAATCCTATACTGAAATGGAAGACTTTGTTCCCTGAAAATGTAGCTAACAGAATAATAATAATTATAAAATCACTGTACCTCAATTGAGTAGATAAGACATCTTAGGCACTACACTCCTATTCTGACAGACAAAGAAACATCTTCAATTACAGTAATGAATCAAATATAAATTAATTTCATGGGAAAGTCCATTATTTTCTCGAAAACTAGCAGTTGAATAGAATTGCAGAACTGTGCAATACTATACACAGCTAAGTATGCATGCAACTTTGCTGATCCAGTTTGGTAGTTAAGTTACACAGTAAGTTCAAAGTATAATTAAATTCCATAAAACGGGGTATTACACTAGACATTATGCACCAAGAGATGGTTGCTATACTAATATTATTAACTAGAACAATATTGACGTATACTCAACTTGGTCCTGGAAAACAACAGAGATACTCCAACACATTTTCCTCAGTATACTTGCGATTGAAGCAATGTGGAAATGAATTCATTATCCAACCAATCAACGAGAGACTTTGTTGTACTCAATATTCAAGCGACCCTATATCCTTAAAGCACGACCCAAAGAAAGGCCCTTTTCCCTGTAATAAAGTACCACGAAGAGATGAATGTCCGACCAGTAAGTGTGGTGAGAAGGATAATACCACAATCGATTTATATATAACCATAGTACTGATACGACGTACTCGTCCTCGTCGTCGGCGTCATCCTTAGCCTGCACTCCTGGCTCAAGCGGCAACTATTTCCGCACGTTAACCTAATGCCACACGAGTATTCACAGAAGGAAGGCTCAAAGCAGCCAGAGTGTGCGGAGTGAAGAAAACACAAACTGAACCAGAGAAACACTTTGGATTCAAAGTAAATTATTACGAAACGAAGGAATACGAAATGCGCTGAAATCTATTCACCTTATAATTGGATGGATTTTGTGGCTAAATGGTAAATGCTATAGTCTCGTCTCGAGTTTGAAATCCCGAGAAATTGACTTAGAATTGAATATGAAATGAGATCTTGAGTTCAGAGCTACATTGAGAAAGAGGGAGCTCCTTTCATTGGTAGAGGCACCGAAGGCAGAAGCTGTGCGAATTTTCATTGAGAACATATTAAATTCGGGGCGATCAGATGGAATGATTGCCGCCTTAGCATGTGTAAAACTCAAATTGAATGTGGTTTAATGCAGTCATTAATGCAAGCAGAAATGATATGCAACTAAAAGAATGGATCCCTCATATAATATAATTAAAGTGAAAAGAATCGTCAAGCACCTGGGTTTGCCAGAATTTCAAGAAAATTGGGATGAAAACAAATGTTTTAGGTTTACAGCAAATCACAAAAAAAAATGATTTTGAAGCTTTGTTGGAAACGAAACCGCTTATTCGTTAATTTTGTTTTTGTTGTTTTTTTAGAAAAATACCGGCGTACACAGGGCTGCGCCCGCAATACGAGGGTTTTTTAGAATTTTAATGCATAGTGAATATTTTTTGTACATACATATATTTTATAAGCAATAAATAAGAATTGTGCACAACATTAATGAAATGCTTCCTGTAAATCTATTTTTGTATTGGTCTAAATAAACCCGTTCCAGAATGAAAGTCTCGCGCCTTTCTACCAATCCAAAAATTCCACCTTTAATTTGACCAATCCAAAATAGTATAGTGACTTTAGCTCTAGACCCAAACATCCAAAAAAAGAGCTGACTTTTGATGGCAAATTGTTCTATGACCTGACCGCATTACGCAGTGAAAAGTTAGACTTTTTTGTGCGTCACATTTGGGGGGGAGGGGGTGGCAAAGGGGTGAAATTATGATTTTTCGCCTATATTTTGTTAACTGTAATATTTACAGCAAAATGTTCTGAGGACGATTTAAACTACATAAAATTTCCTTTCTAATGATATATTATATCATATACCTTCTCTTGGCAGATTATATACTAGACCTTAAAATATTTGGTGTATTTTCGATTTTTTGATAGTTACATTTGGCGCTCTAGCTCCTGAAGTAATTAAATTGGAGCCATGGTAATTGGGATAACTATTCCTAACAATATATAGCTGTCCCACACGGAGACTCAGGCTGCCCCGACAATGCATTCCCCTATACTCCCTATTAACATTTAAAAAAAAGACATGCCTGTAACTTTTCGCCGAATCACAGCAGGCGGGAAAAATTTTGGTAAACGTTGAGCCTGAGTCCCATTAGACCCTTCACCAATTATTACTTCGATCGGATTAAAACAAAGGGTACCTCCCATACAAATTATTCAAATTCAATGCCACTAGTTTATTAAGAAATAAGGGAACAAGTCAACCAAAATTAAAGTTTTGCTCGTAGGCAATTTTCCGGTCATTTTGTATGGAAGGTACCCTTTGTTTTAATCCGATCGAAGTAATATTTGGTGGAGGGTCTAATGGGACTTAGCCTTAACGTTTACCAAAATTTTTCCCGCCTGCTGTGATTCGGCGAAAAGTTACAGGCATGTCTTTTTTTTTAAATGTTAATAGGGAGTATAGGGGAATGCATTGTCGGGGCAGCCTGAGTCTCCGTGTGGGACAGCTATATATTGTTAGGAATAGTTATCCCAATTACCATGGCTCCAATTTAATTACTTCAGGAGCTAGAGCGCCAAATGTTACTATCAAAAAATCGAAAATACACCAAATGTTTTAAGGTCTAGTATATAATCTGCTAAGAGAAGGTATATGATATAATATATCATTAGAAAGGAAATTTTATGTAGTTTAAATCGTCCTCAGAACATTTTGCTGTAAATATTACAGTTAACAAGATATTGGCGAAAAATCATAATTTCACCCCTTTGCCACCCCCTCCCCCCGAAATGTGACGCGCAAAAAAGTCTAACTTTTTACTGCGTAATGCGGTCAGGCCATAGAACAATTTGGCATCAAAAGTCAGCTCTTTTTTTTGATGTTTGGGTTTCATCATTTTTTCAGCTAAAATCACTATACTAAAAATAGATTTACTATTGAGTCAGTTTGTATAAAACAACTCCAAGGAAAATCTACAGCCATTTTTCGATTTAAGATTTCTGATGGCCTTTGAGCAAAAAGAAACTCAGGCAAACGTAAAGATGGCATGGCTTTATATATGATGAACTGAATTATTAGCTGTAAATACATAAGAGCCCACGCAAGCTTTGTTATGAGTATTGAACAAGTTGGTCCTACAAACTTCAAAAATATTTGTGGCAAACACTATTACCATTTTATGCATTTCCACCAAATGTCATGTTCATTGTTTCATCAAGTTAAAAGATTTGCATTGAAGAAATGCTTAAGAGGCTTCCCTTGCATTGTGAAAGGCCCTTACTAAATACTTACTTGGCTATATTTCCGGTTTGGATACAGTTATTCGAATGAAAATTCGTAGACATATTCCATATGTAATTTTCTAAAAACCGTTAGCAGAATTTTCACATTTGGAAACCGAAGACGGTCTACACACGATCAAATTGAAATTTTACAAATTTACTGTTATTTACTTTTCCTTAGCAAAAGTCAACAGTCTTAATATTTAACGTATATAAGGCCATACTGGCCAATCTTTGTGCAAAGTTTTATATTGATCCCTATAACGGTTTAGAAAAACGGAGGTCGAAAAGTAAGTTTAAATTTAAACGCCAATAACTTTTTTACCGTTACTCGAATCTAGAAAGTTTTAACTGGTATGAGATGTACTCGTTTAGATCTTTGATCTACGTCAATCTCCGATAAAAACTAACGTTCGGGACACCCTGTTATCTTCTTCCTACCAACTTCTAAGGTATTTGTGCCAAAGACTGTAACCGCTCAACACATTCCTACCAAATTTCATGACAATCGGTTGGGCCGTTCGCGTGTTATTTAGTGAAAAGACGGACGGACGGACAAAATCGATTTCAGAAGGGTTTTTTGAAAAAAAAAAGTTTTTTTCTAAAAAGCCCTAAAAATGGTTGATTTCGACAAATGTTTTATTTCAGTATCCTATAGGTAGGGGATTCACAACATGAGCAAGATTTACGGAAATAAAATCCAGGTTTGTGATGCCCACACCAAAGCGAATTCGCATCGGAAAATTCGTGGCACATTTTCTAGTGCCCACACCGACGCGGCGCGAATAATTCGCTGGATACTGTCACCTCACAGCGGATTTCATGTTGTTGCCTTAAAAAAGGTATTATATTTATGTGACGAAAGGACTTAGGCCCGTATTTATGAACATTCCTTAACTCAAGGAGACTTTTTTGTCTCCTTTGACCAGGGTTGTGCTTTGTTCCTGATGTCACCGCCGCTATGCGAAAGTCCACAGGTCAAGGAGACCTTGGGTCAAGGATGCCGAAATTAAAAAAATTAATGTCATTTCCCATACTTTTTCATAGTTAAAAAAGTCTCCTTAAGTTAAGGAATGTTCATAAATACGGGCCTTAGACATTGAAAAAGAGAGTTGTCGTATTGTATATATCGTGTAAAAACTTATTGGGCCTTTTATTAAATGAACTTTCAATAATTATAATTTAGGTTATTATTAGCGCCATGTGGCTTCGATTTTTCTTTGTTTGCAGGTGCAGTTAGTAAACGGTATTTCGATTTTTTTTTGCAAATGTACTGTTTTTTAGAGCAAAATCTTACTTTTTATTCTTAACAAATTTTGAAATTGAAAATTTATTAGATTGGTTTATTGTTTATGTATAGTCATTTTAATTATTGCAATTTAATATTACGTCAATATTATATTAATAATTTAATCACTATAAACCAGCAGTTGCCGGGCGAAACTCAAAAATATTCAGGAGCAATGCAAGACAGTTCCTATCACAACAGAGGCCGAAATGGCTCTATAACGATTGACCTTGTATTCTTTCGGAAATCCGTCGATATCTCTGCAATCCTTTGGTGTGGCGACACGATCGAGGTTCCGCTACTCACCATAAAATTGCCTAATGGTTTATTGGATTATCTTTCTTTTTCCGGCCAGCACGCAGGGTGAACAGAGATAACCGTCAACCTGGATGTTGGCTACAGTAATTTCACAATCAGCTTCGTACTACTTCGGAAATCCGTCGATATTTTTTGAATCCTTGAGTCCAGCGAAACGATGAAGGTGTCGCTGGACTCGCAACAAAATTCATGTCGGAGCATCTTTTCTGCGCAGCGCACAGGGGCGTCAGGAATAACCGAGATAAGTGCACTAATTCACAAAATGTATGATTTTGTTAGTGTGTAAACCTACACTCAGAAAAATGGACCCCGTGAACTTAAAAGTTGTTGTACCATTATTTTAACCCATTAACGACGAGACCCTAACATCTTACCGGTTGAGCTGAAATTATCCACGTTGGCTCAAAATGGCTGAAAACACAGTTTGTAAAAAAAAAATTTTCTCCGGATGCCGGGTTCAGGCTCCCGGCACTGTTACATATATGTAACATTAGGCACCCGAGGTACTCGAGGGTACTACATATATGTAACATCAGGCATGATACGGGGAAAGTGTATTCAAAGTATATATATTTTTTTTTTTTTAAAGAAAACATTTTAGTAATTTTTTTTTAATAAAGCGAAAAATATATGAAAGCCGATATTTTACATGAAGTTTGGAATGTAGATAAGGCAACAATAACGTAGAAATAATACGAAATGTGTGCGAAAAAGGCTGCTCAAAAATATTATGTCAAATATTGTATTATTTTATTTTATTATATATGTGTTTTCGCACGTGGAGTTGTTGTTGTTTTATTGAGAAGTTTCTTGAACACCCACAGAACTAATAGATTTTACAGTTTGTGAATAGGAAACAAGTTTATAGAACTACAGTAGTTACCAATACAGATTTTGAGGATTATGGAATATTTGCTAGTAAATTATAAAATGATTGTTTAAATTTTTTTGTCAATTTGTCCATCCGCCCAATTTGTCTAAAAAGGACTAAATACCTATAGAGCCTATAATTCCTCCTTGTCTATAATTTGGTCTACATTAGAAACCATTTCTTCTTTCGTAGCTAAAAATATATCCTTTTAAATATTATATTAGCAGAATTAACCCTTTCATGCCCAAATTATGGATTTTAAGCGCAGAATTTTTCTAACAACATTATGTCGTTCAGTAGGCATCTTTTATAATATTTTCTTGAAAAAAAAAAATTGTAAGTGCTATAGTTAACAAATTTGAGCATGATGCCATATGGCATCATTGGGACTGAAAGGGCACTTAGCAAGTTTCATGTGAAAGATGAGATATTTGGTCGGCAAAAATCCTACATCGGTTTTTTTTGCAGAATGGTTGGTGACGACCCCCAGATTATGGGAAAAAAAGTCCCAACCGATTTGGGGTCCGCAACCTTAAAAAAGGGGTAAAGGGGGAAATGGGGGTCATTTTTCGGTTTTTTTGCGATTGTTTCAAAAACGACAAAAGATATAGAAAAATAGTCTGAGAACGAAAAAAAAACTACATAAAATTATATTTGCAATGATATATAACACATTAGAGATCTATTCAATGATTCGGCGCTAGCTTAAAAATAAATTAGAACTTTTTAATTTTATACCTTTTTTAAAAGCCCCATAACTCTTGAAAAAATGCTAGTTTAGCCGTAAAATTTCGTACAAGTATTCACAATAAGTTCAATATTATTTTGGGAGAAACATTGAGTCGCTCTGATCAACGACCCCCATTATCCCCCCCCCCCCATTTGAATTTGGCGAAAGGACATGTCCATAACTCCCCCAAAATTAGAGCAGAGTGCTAAATTTTGGTTAACCCTTCTGTCAGCACGAAGGTCTGGCCAGACGTTTGGCACTATATTTTGGTGTAAAAAGCATAGAAGAAGAAATCGCAGCGTTTTCATATTTCATGATATCCAAGAATAATATGTTTGGAAGCATTTTGCAAAAATTTGAAAAAATCGGTTGAAGTTAGTATGTTTTTGATGATTTTCAATTTATAGTGCTTTTTGATACCCAATAGGTCTGGCTAGACCTATAGTTATTCCCCCCATTTTTCTCTTGAAGTAAGAAGTGCAAATATTAAATTCTGTTATGATGATGTAATAATGTCATTTAAACTCAATTTGAACTATAAACGATAAAAATTTCTGAGATTTTCCTATAAAAAGCCCAGAAGTTCTGAAAATGGGTATGCCTAATTTCGTCACATTTTATAACATCACCTAATCAACTGAGATTTGATCCTAGGAAATTCAACCCAGTTTTATTTCCTTTGCAATAGTAAGGACTAACTATGAGTGACTTGCAAACGTCTTTCTAAATAGATTTGATCAAAAATTTACGAAAAATTTAGAATTAAATGATTTTTGCCTTGAAAATTCCCTATTTCTTCCCACTTATTTCCCTAAATCTGTAGACTAATATCGAGGTAAAATCTGCCAACAAAGTGCTTAATATTTCCCCAAAGATATTGTAATTAGAAAATTCGATCGAAATATCTACTAGATTAACATACAATGCAAATAGCGAAGCAAAAAAAGAAGAAAATAAGGGAGAAACACGTTTGTACTAATACCACTTCAAAATATATCTACTTAAAAACGTTTCCAGTATATCTACAAAAATTATTTTGATGCTTTTATTGTTGAAAAATTGCAGTAAAGAATGAATAGAATGATTTTTCTGATAAAAATTTTACTTTTTCTAAAAAATAAAAAAAATTTTCTCTCAATAGGTCCTGCCAGACCTATTGGGTATAGAATATGCATATTGTAGTAGGTGCCGACAGAAGGGTTAATTGCGATTGGAGCTCAAAATTACCCCACCCACCAGAAATTAACTCATTCGGATAAAAACTGAGGGTGCCTTCCCTCCATTGGGAGCGAAAGGGAATAGAATAACTAATCCTTGGCCTCATGAAAATAAAGCCTTGACTCCTTGCTCCGGATACCTTGAATCCGGCTATCAATCCACATAGGACAACTATTGTATCCATATTCCGGATTTCCAGAGCAATTCTAATTCCGACTCTCAATATTTTGCCGTTCAATTTGCCAGTCAACAAGACACAAGGGTCTAGAAAATCATGTGACATGACTAACTTTAAGGAAAAAACTTAAATAATAGCAATTTTTTTTAAATTTTAACATTTATGAAGACTATTTATGCTATTTTCTTAGATAAAATGTCTTGTTAACCCTCGGAAGGTTCAGGTAAATTTTACATACGTAAATAGTTCAGTGGGGTCTGACAGACCCCAAGGCAAAAATCGCTCTAAAACTAAAAGTTTTGCCTTTTTTGGCACATTTGTTTGAACTAAAAGTAACTGTCAAGCCTTTTGATTAAGTGGTATATTAAAAAAGTGGAATTCGGACAGTAGCTTTTAGTATGTGGAATAAAAAATTAGGTGGTGTCAAATTTGAGGGTAATTTGAACTTATCACAAATAAATCAATATAAAAACTAAAATTTTAACAAAATTTTATTTTTATTAGTCAAAACGTATTTAATACTAATTAAAAAAATAAGTACATCAACAGCTTTTAGCTAAGGTTAATATTTTTTCTTAAATCGGGATCCAAAGTTAGTCAATACTTAGAGCATTCTTCTTCACAGCTTTTTCCTCGATGGTCTTCGCAGATTGGCTTTTTGCACTCGTTGCAATTGTATTTGGTCTCCCGATCATTTGCTCGTGGGCATAGAAAACATTTTTGCCTCTTTGGGGGACCATCTGAGCACATTCGCGGACCGAACGATCACGGCCACAGAGCACGACATGTAATAGCATACCAATGATTTTTTCCCAATTTTTTTCATGCAATTAAATATAAAAATAAAACTCCTACTTTTTCAATCGTGACGATTTTCGTCAACATCGAAAAAACCATCAGAAAGAAACCTCTGTAACTTCCACAATATTCAATCAAATTCAGCTAAATTGATTTCTACGCATTGCTAATAGTGTTCAGTACAGGGTAAAATACTTTTTAGTGCCGAATTGATATCCTATTCCTTTAGCAGCCGTTTGAAACGAAGGATGTCTTACCGTTACATATATGTAACATCAGGCATTATGTTGTAATGGGTTGATTAGACGGCAATTTACCAGATTTCTTCACAAAAGTAAACAGATGCAATAATTAAAATATGTAAGTGGAATAATCCTATTGAGATATTTCGTATGGAATGAAATGTGTCCCGTAAATCCATTGGGACATCAAATTACATTTTAATCAGTTTGTCCCATTAAATTAACAACATCTGATATTTTTAACTAATAATAGGATGGATCCCATTTGTCCTGTTTCATTAATGGGATATGTCTTTTAATTGAATTTCAAACATATAGACGTATTTTCCAAGAGAACCAACATCATGCTCCCTAGCTGAGATCGTTCCCCGTGACTTGGTAAGTTTTAAAGAGTACTAGCCGATCGGATGTTCAATACTCGACCTGGCCAAATATCGTGATTCTTAACAAAATCCACAATGACGTAGCGTGGATTGTGTAATAATATGGGACTTATAAAAAAATATCCTACTAATAAAAAAAAAATCGTTTCACTCTAATATAGTGAAACTATTTTTTTTTATTACATAGGATTTATCCTATTAACTAACCTTCGGGCGGGCGCAATGCATCTGAAAGATTAAGTGGCCAGTTTTTGTTGCACCAATCAGCGATATAAAAAGGGAGAGATCTCAAACTCACAGTAGCTTAATCTTTATCGATCAACTACCCAAAACAGTTTTCAGTTTCTATCTACCATATGTCTGAGGGGCGGAAGGGGATGAAATAATCTCTCAGATGTATTGCACCCGATTGTGTTATTTTCTATAAAAATTTCCACTTGTAAACTCTTCACATTGCGTAATAACGTTGTGTTGACTTTTAGGCTCACCAAATCGTTCAATAGTGTGTTTTTAGTAAAATAAGCTCACATTTTTTAAGCGGTCAAATTGTTGGAGGTTTCATAAATATTGAAGCGATTGAAATCGGAATATTCTCAGAGAATTGAAAATGTGAAGGGTATCAAACTTTGTGAGCCAGTATTTGTTTCTAAAATTTCGTAGAACTGTTCCAAAAAGACAATGCAACAATAAATAAGAATGTAAAATATGCAGAAACTTAGTTTCATACTTTTTTCTGCACTTAATCTGACAGATGCATTGCTCCCGATCGTGTTAGGATTAGTATTGCGCTCGCCGGAAGGTTAATTCAAGAAGATATATCCTATTGGAAAATAACTAGACCATGTTTGTTTTTAAAGGAGTCAACTATTAAAACAAACGGATATTTATCGAGTGAAAGTAATGGTTCCTATATTTTTAAAGTAATCAGATTTTTCCAATTGACTAAAAATAATGGGACAAAATGATTGGTTTAATGGGATTTCCCATTAAAATTTTTCTGAGTCGGTCACAGCAATTTCTCGATCAACTTCGTACTATACACTTTGGAAAATCGTCGATATCTCTGCATTCTTCGGCCGAACGATACGATACGGGTGTCGCCGGAATTGCCACAATAGTGTAATTTATTTGTGTAAGTCCAAACAACGAGTAAAAGTCTTCCTTCCTTGGAATTCATGTTTCCATCAATGATAGGTACTCCTTTTACTCATCCACTGATACCATAAAACAGTTCATTCAAAACTGAAATGCTCAATCGGTCAATACCTAAACAACTCATTCGAAATCTACGTCTTTTTTGGGTACCTCCTACACCAACATTGAGTTGTACTACACTGCACCTGTCAAATAAATTATTTGAATAAAATAACATTTTGTAGCTAGCAAAACTGGATATATTCGCGTTGGTGTGGGCATCTCCATACAACGCAGTGTGTTACAATGTTGACGCCGCGTAAAAATTTGCTGCGAATATTCGCTGACGCACCGGTGTGGGCATCGCTTTAAGCAAATTATTACCAAATCCTAAAACTCCCGTAAGTAAGTACATAATTTATGTATAGAGTTGTTCTTTGTTACTGCTTAAAAGCAGTATCTTTGCAGAGCTGTGTCTCTATGCGCCTATTATTCATAAACAACTGGTTTTAAGCTACACCAACATGAGCAGCTAATTAGCAAATGATCTCAAAAAATATTTTCTAGGTTTCCTAATTATTACAATCAGACTCTACGCATTTAAATTATGGCTAGGCCATTCAAGAATATTATTCAGTTTCGCTATGTGCTGTATAAAGTTACAGTTATACACAATTGACAACTGAATTGTATACTTGTACACCCCTGTAAAATAAATTGGATAACAAAACTTGGTTCGCAATCATACGGCTGCGCATGTAAATGAGATCACAACTGCCTTTTGGCATGGTGAACCGCCAGTTTGCTGCCTTTGTGGATGAAGCTGTAGGCTAAATTGCGAATTTTTATATTCTTCAAAATTTTCAGAAATCATAATTGCAAAATGATTAGTCTTCGCGATATGATTGAAAAAAAAAAAAAACACAAAAATCCGAATCGAACCGACCCTCTTATTTAGGTAGCCAAAAGGTTTCGACTTTCCATAATTTTGCTTTAAACTGCCCTGTTGTATGGTTGTTTTGTTTTTTTTTTTTTTTGCTAATAAAACCGGTCTGGGTGTTCCTCATTGGGTGGTCAATACTGTAAGGGTTAATAAGACAATTCCTTTGTGTAACAATGCCATATCAATAAATTTAACAAAAAATAAATAAATAACTGGCGCGACAATCCAACATTGGACTAAGGCCGCAGATGTGTTAGTGACATCCAATTTCCAAGATCTTAACTGCTTTTTCTGTTGAGGTATTGAGATAAACAGCACGCTCAGCAGTGTTATTTATTCCCATAAATGGATACTCGTTTAACATCTGAGTGAGATCATAGTCCGTCACATGGGTCGTGACTCGTGAGTTCGAAAAACACCATAAACTGACCTGGTTCACGGTGAGATTCGAACCCACGAACCTGTGCACCGAAGATGTGCGAACTAACCACAACACCAACCAAGTAAGTTCGATATTTTTCCACTCCTCACCGAATGAAAACGAAATCTCATAGGCAACGATGCCAGAGGCATTGCCGGACTAAGCAAGCGCGGGGTCCGTGACAAATGTTGAACGCGGGGCCTATGGAACTTCGATTAACCAAACTACTAGAGGGGTTCTAAAATGAATATTTCGGTTTTATTAAAAATTTCTAAGGAATGCAAGGAGATATCAGAATGTAATGCTTTTGTAAGCAACACCTGCTTGTTCTTGTTGTTTACAAAATTTATTGCACAGATTGCAACAAAACATACATTGGTGAAACTATCCAAAGGCTTGGCACACGTGTTAGTCAACATAAAAACATTCAATAAGTCAACAGCATACATTTAATTTTGATGGCGCTACAATTAAAAAAAAGAGCGCAATAAATGTAAACTACAAATTCACAAAGTGAATCAAGTCATTACATTTGATGATGTAGCATGCAATGAAAAAAGTGATAAAAAGCAATAAACTAACACCTAGATTAATTTAATCAAGACTGACATTTGAACATCTGTGATATTTTTGATAGTAATAATTTTCTTTTTTACCTGATATATGTATACACATGCCATTCTATATCACCCAAACATCTGTGATATTTTTGATATTCAACTTCATCTATTCATTGTTTACTTTTGTTTCTTTGCTATATGTAAATGTTTCTGTATTTCGCGCCAGCCACATATTGTTTTTACGGTGTTAACTATAAATAATAACATTAGGTACTCTTAGGCAGTGGCGTAGATAAGGCGGGATCAACGGGATAAATCCCCCCTCCCCTTTAATTGTGTAACACAAAGCAAAAGTAAACTTTTTGCTGGCATTATTCAACGTGTGTAGTGTTTCATAAATACGTCAAATCATTTTCATAACTGCAATAGAAAATTTAGCACTTGCTCAAATTTTAATTATATAGGATAATAGAAGCATATCGATAGAATAGAAAAACTAAGCACAGGACTTTACGATCATCTACTCTTTCACATTGGATCTGGAGTTTCGCACAGGCAAGCTCACTGAAGACTGAAGTAATCTAGAAGTGCTGACAGAAAAAATAAATGTTAGCACTGTTTGAAATTTTGTTGCCGGAAAATCTTAATGTTTGGTTCAAAAATTTAAAAATAATGTGGAAAACGGAGTGCTCTCCCACAATTTCTATTGGGGAAATATACAGTACACAAGATTATAAAGATTTCTTCAGGAGAGTGGAATGCTAATGCCAATGAAGAGAAAAAGCTTCAAAACTGCTTTCAATTTTTGAGCATCCTTTATTGTTTGAGTTTATCAACATTCTTTTTTCTTTTTCTTTTAAGTTAATATTTGACGAAAGATTTTATCGTATATAGCCGGGTAAAGCAAGTCTTGACTTTCACTAGTTGTTCGCAATTATATTGAATTTAATAAAAGCTATAACTAGTATTATATTTTTTTAAACTAAATCTTCTATAGAAAAATATAGAAATTTCCAGAATCGAAACAGTCTTATGCAGGCAGTAATTCAAAAACAAATTAACAAACAAACAAACGGAGTTCCGCGATACACTAGGGTTCCGTCAAGATATCTCAGGACAGGGGCGTACGCAGAAAAATATTTCGGTAGGGGTTTTTGGAACGGGGTTCACGATTCCCAGGAAATTTGGGAAAAGTGTTTTTTGAAGACTTATGGAATACTCATTTGGTAAGCATGAAAATATCTTCAATACGGCTGCAGTGAGTTAAAGCCCGCCCAAAGCCTCATAACTCTTTTTCGAGTCACTATTTAGGTCCCTTCTTTCCTCTAATTATGTAAAAGCATCGAAGGACTTAAGTGCAAATTAGCTGCGGTTCTCAGTCTCAATTTTAACCTCGAGCAAACACCATCGGGAATAGTTTTAGTTGTCCAACATTTTTCGCCTCGACCTGAAAATGTTTCATAGTGCTAAACGCTCCTTCCGTATAGTACACACATCTTGCCATCAGAGTCTCTGCCATTCTGAGTTCCTTACTGTTACTCACTTTCGATTAGATTAATTGGGAGATTCCTTGATTGCTGGGTTCGGTTTATTTTCAGTTTGTTAAAACTGCTGCTCTGGTGGCCTCGTCTGCATAACGCGATTTCTCATCTTAATTTCAGGATGCTTGCAATCACTTCTCGTAATAGTATTATTAAATCCACTAATTTCGGAGGGGGTCTGAACCCCCAAAACTCGTAGCTAGGAACGCCACTTCCTCAGGAGTTTCGCGAATATATCCAAAAACAGAAAAACTGCACAAAGAGCTTTTGACGTCAAAAAGCAAACAATCCATACGAAAACATTTTCAATTCAATTCCTATACAAATTGACACATTAAAAATACGCTAATTTGGGTGTTTTCTATGAAACCTTGATTTTTTGTTTTTCAAATAAAACGTATAAGCACCCGGGTCTCTAACCTAAATTCCCCTATTCAGCACATTTCGGCTTACTCCGATATTTTAACTGACACCCGAAAAAATTGTTCAGTTTCGTATGTTTGCCAATGTCCTAAATTGAGCTTTTCAAAATTCGCCTATGCATGCAATCCCAACCACTAGTTTTCCAATGACTAGCTAAAATTAAATTTTATAATGAAAAGCTTCTAAGGTACACTGTAAAAACAAGGTTGAATTTTACATCGAAAATTCGTTGAATTTTACACCTTTTTTCTCGCAAAATTACAGTAAACGTTTATTTTTCAACCAAATTTCTAGTAAACCCACAAAATAGTGTATTATTACACAGATTTTTTAATATTTCTCTATTTTGGTGTAATTTTACACCACATTTGGTGTGAAGATGTGCCATTACTTTATTTTTGTGTAATTTCCATGTAATATTGCGATTATGGTGTGAAAATTACACCTACATTTGTGCTACAATACTTTTGTGAATTATTGCATTTTCCTGTATCTCTCAAGTAGCTTGTTCTGTGTGCAGTTAGTCTGTTCCGTCCGAAGTGCGTTCGTGTGAGCATCATATTATTGTTGTTGTTATAGCGTTTTTTTGCTGTTGAACCGAAGGGGGTGTGCCATCTCTTGGCCGTTGGAATAACGACGATTTAAATCCAGGACGATTTAAATCGAAGAATCGGCTGCCGTAAATATTATTAATTAATTACATAAACCCTGACGTAAATTTACATATTCGCCGGTGTAAATTTACATTTGTTCCAGTGCAAATTTGCTTATTTCTGATTTAAATTTACATAATTCTAAGAGTAGGTTTACTTATTTATGTAAGTAATTTTGTAGTAAATATTTACACCGTAAAGTGTAAAATTACTCTCGCTCATATCATGGTGTAAATTTACTACTATAATAGGAGGAAAAAAAGTTTCCTCCTATTATTGGAGTAAATTTTTTTAGAGTGTATAGTTTACATGTTGCATACAAGTGTGTGTGCCACCGATGTTGAAAAAACACGCCCAATATTGCATGTCCCAAGTATGCATGGGTGTACTTTGGTATATTCGATGTTCAGTAAACAATCGAAGTTGGCAAAATTATTTGACGTGATTATACAGACACCCATTACTACTTGTGACATGCAAAATTGTAATATATTGTTTCATTTACTTAAGAAGCGCCACAGACCCTCCGATCGATTGGCGAGATTTTTTGATTGCGAGATAAATCGGAAGGTGTATGACCATCGGATTCAATTTTTTGATTTGACGTGTGGAACGTATTGCCATGCAATTTTCCGTACAAGCTGTTATGACAATCATGTATTCTCAGTTGCTGATTTTTTTACATAAACCTGTGGTCGTTCTTCATACTGTGGTTGTGGCGGTCATTCTCCATCAAAAGTATCAATGGATGTCCATCTTCAATTGCCACAAAATATATAATTTCCGACATTTTGTGTTGTGTCGTGTAGACTGTCATTTCAGATTGCACGATAAATTGCATAGTGTATGTGCTGTACGGGCGTCAGATTGATTGTGTGCAATCGATTGTTCAATCATCATCGGACAGTAATGGCAAGCTTAAGGCTAACTTAATAAATAAATAAAATAAATAACAGGCGCGACAATCCAGCATTGGACTAAGGCCGCAGGATGTGTTAGTGACATCCTATTTCCAAGATCTTATCTGCTTTTTGTTGAGGTAATGAGATCAGCATCACGCTCAGCAGTGTTATTTATCCCCATAAATGTGTACTCGTTTAACATCTGAGTGAGATCATAGTCCGTCACAAGCTCGTGAGTTCGAAAAACACCATGGAACACGGTGAGATTAGAACTCATGAGCCTGTGCACTGAAGGTGCGCGCACTAACCGCTAGACCAGCCAGACTAACTTAGTGAAGAAAAAAACTTCCGTCAGCCTCTGAGCTCTTAGTACCAAATAAAAACTATTTTTTATAGAAAGCTTTTCTACAAGCATCATCAAGCGAAATTATACCCGCATTCTCAAGATTTTATACAGAACTTTCAAGAAGCAGCTACGTTCTCTAAGCCAAGGTTAATTAATTTACTTAAAACTCCGAAACAATGTTCCTTCTGCGCTACGGACGTAATAAAATAGTTGGCAAAACAACACTAATTACAACAAAATGCAGCCAATGTTTCACGTTCTATATGTAAGTATGTATGTATAGGTAATAATAATTACACTCCAGCGAACATAGGGCACATTAACACTTTTCATATATTTTTACTCTCATACGAACGTTTCTCACCTGACAAGGAGTTTTCTCTTCTGGACTTTTTCATCCATTACAACAAGTTCACTGAAGTGGATTCATTTCGCCACAATGTTTCATACATGTACATTATGTACCTTCATCCACACAAGCATGGTACAACTCCTACTCCTTGTATTATGCGAACCATACTACTTATTGCATTTTCCATTACTGCGAAACTACAGCTTGAATAATTTGTCGAAAGAAAATGTAGAGAATGAAATTGCTATTAAGACGCATTCTCTGAAAAGGATGCGATCTTTTAGGTACATACCTACATACAGAGGTTACATAAGCCGTGTAGTGCAATGTATAAGTGCTGTAATACATTCGTCTTAAAAGAATGGATATAGGAGAATAGCAATAATTAAAAGTACCCTAATGGTTTCCGTAAGATAGTTAACTTTGGGTGATATACCTTTGCCGAAGTAGGTACTTAACGGATGGTATGAATAAAAATGAACGTCTTGTAAGCTAAATAGGTTATTTGAATTTTCCAGGAATTCTTTGGATGTTGCATATTTTCTGTTTATTTCTTTTCTGTATACTTTTTACCTTTGTAGCACGGTAGGCAAACGTATAAAGGCAGCGCTCTTTGGAAAGCTGAAGGGTATGAGCTCATGAGCCCGTAAGGGGGGAGATAAAGGTTGAAAGGCACCGGCTAATTCCTATATCTTCTTCAGTTGTGGCATAACTGCGGACTCTTAACTATGCAGGAGGAGTTTCATAGGGTGAACGGCTTCGGCCAATTCCTATGTCTCTCTACGGGGCGTTACTTTCCCGCATTATCCGAGTAACCGCTGCGCCTTAGTGCTGTATTAATATTAACATCTGCAGCGTCTCAGGTTTCTTAACGTGATAGGTGACAGAAAACATCTAATTCAACCACTAAAGCAGCATCTTCGAGGCATGCCCATGGTGGCCTTTACTCAACGATTAAACCCTATCATGGTTTAGCGATGTGCCGACAACTCATCCTAAGAAAATTTTCAAGTCAAGAAACCTGAAACGAAAGCCTCGGATTGGAGGGATACAAAACAACGACGACCCCGAACAACTGATATTTCTTGAAATGTACGCTCCCTGAATAGACCGGGGGCCTTAAGGGCCCTCCTGGATCAGGTAGAACAATACAAGCTGAGCAAAGTTGCAATACAGGAAACTAAATAGCTCAAAAGCGAGATTAACGACCTCAATTCGCTCACTATTTTTACGATTGGTAAAGAGGAGGGCAACAAGGAGTTTGGAGTAGCTTTCATCATGAGTAAGCAGCACATTATCGGCTTCAAACTCATCCACGAGTGGCTATGTGCGATCCGCATTAAGGCCCGTTTCGCTAATCCATTATTGCGCATGCCCATACAGAAGTAAAAGAAGACGCAATTAAGGACGAGTTCTACAACGACCTAGAAGCACACTTTTCGACTCACTTCCATAAAACGACGTCAAGCTGCTGCTAGGAGACTTTAACGCCTGATCATAAGCTCTACATGTTTCCCTCATCGACGAATCCATAAGCGGACCTGGAAGTCTCCAAATGAATACACCGTGAACCAGATGGACCACGTACTGATCAGCAAGAGGCGGGCTTCTAATGTCTTAGATGTTCGATCCTACCGAGGAGCCAATTGCGATTCCGATCACTATTTGGTGAAGACGACCTACAGGTGCAGAATCTCTTCGGTGCACCTAACGAGAATCAACCCTGCCAAGATCTTCGAGGTTGGCAGTTTGATTGATGATGCCACGGCGGCTGCGTATACTATAGCGTTCGAGGAAAAACTGTCGCCCATGCTTGATAACATCAATAATTGGGCATCCATGAGTTCCGTGAAGAGCTCAAAGACAGCATCAAAGGAGTCGCAGAAGAGGTCAAGCAAACCATCTACAGGTATACCGTCAGGGGAGCACCTAGCCTTTCGGCCTTTATCTCCCGGTCCCGCTCAATGTTTGGACCTTCGGCTTTTTACTGACAAGGTGTTGTTGTCAGATGGGGATTTCTCCGTCCGGCGCATGCACACACCATCAGGAACCCAACCCCGGGGTTGCATCACTAGCTGGATGACTTGGGTAACAACCTCCAGCCACTACGAGTCCAACACCTTGATGGGCAAGGACCATGGTCCCCTGGGCACACCCATCCCCGTAGTTCACTATTCGCTAAAGACTTCTCTATAGCAGATGTGATCCTCCTTCGGCCCCCTATTGGTTAAGCCTTACGTCGAATTCGGACATGCACATTCCAGGCTCGTTGGACCTGTGACTACGAGCCTGTGTAGACACGTAGCGCTGCTTTTCACATCCAGGTGGCCCCTTCAGTTTACTAGTCAGCAATGCGACTCGGGCAGTGTGGTCATCAATCCACAAACTAGTTAGATATAGGGGCGTAGGCATTTTCCACCAAGGCCGTTCTCCCTAACTAGCCCCTTCAGGACTCGGGTCATGCGAAGCCGTCAACTCCGAAGCTCACACGATTTCCATAAGATGCACTCCCCCACCAGAGGACACCACAATCGTGCTTGGCCTTTAGTGCTTCCCTCCCGCAAACTATGGGGGGAGGTAGGCACGTCAAGAGCCACCCGTACAGAACTCAGGAGCACAGGAACGTTACCGCCCGAATGGTCTTTGTACAGATCCTCACCATGGCGTATCAACTGTACCAGGGGCCCCCTTGCGCTGCTAGGTCCGTGGTGTCGCAACTCACCAAAGTTTTTTGTCCCACTAAACAGCCTTCCTTGACTGAGTGTCACAAGGACACCGACCCCCCTGCGGGGGCAGAAGAGGTCGTGGGCTATAAAAGCCGGCGCAGACGAACGGTCTGGTTCGACGACGAATGCAGGGCCTCGATTGAGGCGAAAAATGAAGCCTATCGCCAATACACACAACGCGCATCCCGAGCCAAGAAAGAAAGATACGACGAACTTCGGCGAGTATCTAATAGGTTAATTAGACGTAAGAAACGTAAACATTTTGACGAGCAGTTACAGCAAATAAACCAAAGATTAGCCAATAAGAACATTAGACAGGCGTACAAACTTATATAATATCAAGAACGGATATCAACCCAGGGAAGGCTATGTAAGGACAAGGATGGTTACATCATCAGCGACATCGAAAGCGCCAACAAACGATGGGCCTCGCATTTCGAAGAGCTCCTCAATGCACCATCAACATCCCCCGCGGAGCCAGCTCTTGAGCAGTTAGCCGAACCAGGCCCTCCCGTTCTACCCCCAACAGTAGAGGAGGTGAGTCTCGCCATAGGGTGGTTTCAGATTGTAAGACAAAACCCATACAGTCGCTTCAAAATAACAACGAGATCCCAGCAGAACTGCTGAAGCATGGTGGAACGTGCCTGACCAACGCTATACATGTGCTACTGCTGAAAATATGGAACGGTGAGGTAATCCCCGAAGATTGGCGCAAAAGCATAATCTGCCCAATCCACAAAAAGGATGACAAGCTGAAGTGTGAGAATTACAGGGGCATATCATTAGTTTGTACGGCCTATACGATTTTATCGAAAATTCTTGAAAAGAGAATTAATCCGTACGCAGAACGAATCATTGGCGAGTATCAGGGCGGCTTCAGACCTGGTCGCTAAACGGCCGATCAGCTTTTCACAGTGAAGCTACTACTCCAAAAGTGCTGGGAATATAATATCGACGTATACCAAATCTTTGTAGACTTCAAGCAGGCATACGACAGTATCGATCGAAGTGTATTGTACAACATTATGCTGAATTTTTGGTACAGTAGATATCGTTTATAACGACATCGAAGGAACCGACTATTTTATGTCGTTATAGCCGATCGTCGTTATATCTATCTATAAATTTTGGTTTTGTAGTCTTTTTTTCCAACCCATTAGCGAGGACTTTTCTTAGACCACTTGTTAAACTTTTAACCTTTGTGTCTACACCCAAAAACTTACACGCAAACATACACCCAACACACCCAGGTATGTCATACAAGTTATTCGATTCATAGTCTATAAGTTTTGCAGTACTAGGGCTGCTGCGATAAACGGATGCTATCGTCTACACATCGAGAGGTCTATCGAACCATCGAACTGTTCATGCCCTTAATTTTGTCGAACGCTATCAAATCAAGACTACCTCGGCCGTTGACTATTTTCGTAAATTTAGTGAAATATTTTTTTGGTGCAGAGATTCAGTATATTCGGTGTTTGGATAAAAAAGGTTTATTCTTTCGCTCAACTACATTCCATTTTTGAAAAACAATTTTTATGTATTTTTCACAGAGAATAAAATAACAAGAATATTTTATCAATGGGGCTGATGGTAAATTGTTAACACCACAGTAGTTGGCAAAGCACAACTGCGAAGAAAAAAGATTGCAGGATATTATGTAAGCTGATAGTGACGATGAACAATATACGTTAGCAACAGATGAAGGAGGTAATTACGAAGATGCTACCGTGGAAGCATATGATTTAGAAACAGAAGAATTACAATTACCAGAATACGATCATGCTGATGAAACTGATTTCGATGAATAATTCGAATTGGATGCGACTGGATTCTACTGGAAATAATTACATAGCAAGGGATCATTTGTTCAATTCAGCCAACACAACCACGTAGAATTTTGTCACATAATATTCTCAGAAGTTCCAAAAATGGGCCAACACGTGGAACCGAAGATCTTAGTATTATAGACACATTCAAAAAGTTGATGTCATCAGAAATGTGTGGTATTCATCAAACTAATTGGAAACCCATTGTTACAAACATGATCATAGAAAACCCAACCAGACCCCTTCGCATATGGAAACCTATTACTACATAAGAATTTGACGTTTATCTCGAAATCCTTTTATTGGCAGGAGTCACACATTCTAATTATGTAGATACAACATATATTTGGATAACCAACTCGCATCCGAGGTATCGTGCTCTAATGGGTCTTCAACATTTTTTGGAAATCAGTCGTTTCATCAGATTTGACAACGCAAATACAGGCCTGCAACATAAACAAGCTGACAAAGTAGCAGCCAATCTGATATTTTTTTATGTTGAACAGAAACCTTCCGGAAACGATACCACTATTGAAGCTGTATCCTTATCGTGGTGGAACTGGTTTCACTCAATATATTCCTTCTAAGCCAGGGGGCGGGGTGGGGTTGACGAGCGTAGCCAGAGTAGTATAATATAAAAATACCATGAAAAAATATGATAAATGATGAAATAATAATGTTCTCCTTCATTTATAACCAAAAATGAATACATGTTATTCGATGCATACCCGGGTGTGTTGGGTGTAGATGCAAGGGGTAAATAGCAAAAATTATTAATAACTTCGTCCATAATATTTGGAAAAAAAAATGTTTTTTGGAATATGGTAGAAAAACATATTTTAGGAAGCTATCGAAAATTTCACGTCAATATGACTTCTAGGATCCAAGATATATCAATTTGAAAATGAAAAACACACCCGGGTATGCGGGTGTTAACATAAGGGTTAAACAAAGCAACAAATTCTCAAATAGGATTTGGTTTTCTCGTCAATAAAACCTGAAGCTGGACCTGTTTTGTCGTAGTCTCTACAGGGTTGGACACAGGAACCAGAGGGTTCTTAAATGTTGTAACAACTAAACAAATTCAAGTTTCAGAATGTTTTTTAAGCGTGCCAAAGAATTTTGCACTTTTTCATCATTAAACCTTTGGAGTCATTAAGTTCACTTTTCACAGCAGATAAACTTAAAATCTTTATTTAAAGGGCTTAAAAGAATAAAGTCAGAGCTGGTAAATCAGGAGACCGACTAGGACGTCGTCGAATCTTGTATCACAATATGTCCCTGTCACAAAGCAAATTGCTAATTTTGAGGCGCTAATAATATGCAATAATAACTTCTCCCCTATCTTGGACGTTTGTTGGTACTAAATTGATATGGATCCGCTACAGGGCAGGGCAGGGCAGATTCCGAAAACGATGTTTAGTAATAAAAACGGGCCCGATTTTCTGGCGTGCAATTTTTCACAGGGGACGGGCTGGCGCCGCCGCTCTTCAACCTGGCTTTGGAGTATGTAAATCGAGCCATGAATATGGACAGCAGCGGAGCGCTACTCATCAAGTCGACTCAATTAGTAGCGTACGCCGACGATATCAACATCATGTCTCGAAGGCTGGGTGATGCAGAAAGCCTTCTGCATAACCTCAATAACGCCGCAAAGGAAGTTGGACTACATATCAACGAAAGCAAAACAAAGGCCATGATGCAATCGAAAACAAGGACGCCAGCAAATTCAAGCATCACAGTGGGGACCTTAACCCTAGAGTGGGCGCGCTATGAGCATTTTGCCGCCCTCACCAAAAAAACCTTAATAATTCGTAAAATAATTTTTCGTTAAATTTGCACTTTTCAGTAGCTGCCTCTATTTTCATTCAGAACTAGTGCCGAAAGGCTGTACGTCGTCAGTGGGCGGAGTGGGGCTAGAAAAAGAGGTTGTTACCATCAGGCGGCAATTTGCTCATCGCGCGCCTTCTTACGTAGGTAATTTTTACCTCGTATATCACATATAAAAAAAACATATTTTTTGCAAAGTTGGAATGTTGGGTATGTTTTATGGTGCATTTATTGTAAAAACTATAAGAAGGGTGTTAATTTTCCTTTTTTATGAGTATTACATACGATAATGTAGAATATGTTAAAAGTCTATTAAAATGCGTTGCGTTCTCCAAAACCTTTTATAAACCGAAGTTCCCAAAACATATTTCAATAAATATGTTAATTTGTCATTGCTTATTTGTGTTTTATTCAAATCCTGAGAAAATAAATTAATTCAGTTGCTTTATTCCTACTTAAAATTGCCACTGAAAAGGAGCGGCAAAATGCTCCCCACGCGCCCACTGACGTTTTTCGGAAAGACGCGCCCACTCTAGGGTTAATATCGAGTATGTAGACAACTTCAACTATCTGCGTTGTAACTTATCAAAGGACGCCAACGAAACCGACGAAATTAAGCCACGGATACAGCTAGCCAATAAGACATATTTCTCGGTCCTCTCTATAATTAATTCGAAACTTGTGCACAGGAACACGAAGCTCCGTGTGTACAAAACGATCATCCGACCCGTGCTATGCTATGGCTGTGAAACATATAGACCCTCACCCAAGCCTCCGAAATTTTGCTAGACCGATTCAAACGAAAGGTCCTTCGGCGAATTTTCGGGGCCGTTCGCGAGCGAGATCAATGGCGTATCCGGTACAACCATGAGTTGTATATTGTACGATGAGCTGGAAAACCCTTTTTGTGTAGAGCAAATCGCGCTGGCTTTGTCGAGAATTTTCTAAAAACCACCTGCTTAAAAAGACCTATCGCTATGTCTTTTAATCCAGAGCACAGAAACCTAACTTTCATACAAATTTGACGGGTGTGGGGCTGAATCTATATATACAGGACAACTCCTAACAAATTTGTATGAAATTTGGGTTATTCCAATGGAGCAAAAAAAACAGGCACCTAAAAGTTATTTGAAGAACCAATACAAATTTATATATAAAAATTCCTCACCGTTTAGTCTAACCAAGAGTTTTCATTGCATCTTCGTCGAAATTTTATTGGTCACGTCTCGAAGCAATAAAGTCAATTGTTCGATTATTGATTGTCCCGATCCCGAATAAATGCTCGGCTATTTCTCACTTACCATAATGAGAACATTTCCTGTCATCGATTTTATGTCCTTTAGCACAAGCTCCTTTCTCGCATATTCTTCCGATTTTCGATTTGATTAGATCCTCTTAAGACCACTAAAGCATGACACGTACGCTTGTGTCACCACACCATACCATATTGTCCTCGAGTTGTTAAAATTCACTAAGAGTCCCGAGCCATGGGCAAACTGTAAGAAAAGGAAGGTGTCGAGAAAGTTCAATTTTTTTACAATGTTTGTTCCCGTTCTTCGACGAACGGAATTTAATCGTAAAGCAAGCCGACGACGTCGGGTAGATGCTCTTCTTCCGTATACACGCCGAAGGAAGTAAGTTGGTGTACATTTTCAATTACAATAACGGAATTCAAAATCATAGTCCTATATAGACGTTGTACTGACAAGTTTTATGTTGACTCGCTACTCCGTAGAAATCCATTAAAAAGGATTGATGGCAAATGCCTCGGAACTTGCTATACTCCCATAGTATATTCGATGGCATAACATCAATTCCATTTTGTATCCAAATATATCCTTCAGCATAAATCAGTAAGCGCCATGATTCCCGAAAACAATGGACCTCGCACAGACGTCGGACAAAGAGTCTATAACTTAGGTTCAATGGACAGTGGTAATACACTAAACATAATTTTGCCTTCATCATCAGAAGCAATAATTCTCAGGTTCATTCTTTGATTATTTCCAATC
This sequence comes from Microchrysa polita, assembly GCA_949715475.1. Lineage (NCBI taxonomy): Eukaryota > Metazoa > Arthropoda > Insecta > Diptera > Stratiomyidae > Microchrysa > Microchrysa polita. The sequence goes on from OX454417.1 coordinate 55,419,471, forward strand.
GAATACATTCCCAACATATTCTCGGGACGGCAAGGACCTTCATGCAGTGGTAGTGGATGTACCATTTTTTTTGTGTGCGTATGTTGGAACCACAACATTATTGCATCTGGCCACTACATTTTATTGATCACATCACATTTTATGGCCACTACTATAAACATAAATAGAAAGTCCTTTAACGGATGCTGAAATGGCAATGTGTCTGCTCTTGGGTATACATATATGGTATTGGACATGGAATGAAATTCTTCGAGGGACAGTGCATATATACATCAGAATAATTGGAAAAGTTTTCTTGAAGAATGAGCATCGCCGCTCTTGACGTGGAACTTTGATATTTGTTACCTGTGGAAATGTTCAAAAAGCGACTTGCTTTAATGTTTGAATAATATTTAGAAACGTTTGTAAAATGAGGATGTGAAAAAGATTTAGTTATGGTTCCGAAGTTAAGGTTTCGTTTTTTATTACCTATTTGGAAAGTGTTCTGGGTGATTAGGACAGAAAGTTATTAAGGACTTTCTTGGTATATCAATAGAGATTAAGGCTAGACCTGCACTTTTTTGATTGTAAAAAGGATTGCAGTGAAGTTTCAGGTTGGGGAAATGCTCACATTTCAAGCGATAAACACGTTCGACTTCTGCAAGGTGTTTATCGAATTAGAGCCATTCTTCTGCAACACAATGTGTAGCATCGCCGATTTGATAGTAGGTACTTGTGATTCTATCGCTGAACATTGTCACGTCCGCTTAGCAAAGCCTTTGGTCTGATTCTTGCGACAAGCGGTACACATATTTCCGTCTCTCCTGTCAAAGAGCTGCCTTGTCCCTTTCCTGAGACGAGCATGCCCTTTTCTCTGCCTAATATCTATCTATCCTAATCTTTGAAATGTAACGAGGAGCAACATCACCTCTACAATATCGAGAAACCTCTTATATGTACTCGTATACTCAGAGTGTTTACGTAGATTTGCCCGGTTGATAGACATATTTCAGTGGTTGCTTCGCCAGAAGCGGAATTAATTAGAGCCAGCCATATGATTGGTTTCATTAACTCTAATTGATCTGCCACGGTAGAAATGAAAAACCATACTTAATGATATCTAGACCAGTGCTTCCCAAACGGGGAGACCAGCCCAGGGGTTCCGCGAAAAATTGTGAAAATATGATGTTCTGAAAATTTTAATTATACTGTAAACACAAACAAATTCTGAAATGATTGCCATCAGTTTTCGCATTAACTGTATTTGGCAGTTTTAAGGAATTTGTGTATAAATACATGATAGACATAATAAGTACGCCGACACACTGTGGAAAACCCGTTGTGTATAGTTTACTTGCTCGTTCTGTTAGAGGGGAGAACCCAACATGTTAATGCAATGTATTTTCATCATATCTTCTGCAGCAGATTATCCACGTAGTCAGAGCATTTTTACGGAAATAACTTTACGGTATTCAAAGAATTGTTAATTATATTAAGACCAAACCGTTGAAAACCCGAAATTTAAAGCAACTTTGTTCGTCAATGGGTTCTGAATACGAGTGCTTACTTCTGCATACAGAAGTGCGGTGGTTCTTTCTAGGAAAAGTCCTAAATCGTGTTCTACAAATACAAATATCTCGGCGTGTTAATAAGCAGTAACCTTAATATGAGCCCCCACCTAGAAGACAGGTTAGCGCAATCTAAATGGGCCCTAAGTACAGTATGGAAGAATTGCTTCAATAATCAATACCTAATACACACTACAAAATATAAAATTTATCAGGCCGTATCAAAATCCATAATGATGTATGGTGCGCAAGTCTGGGGAGCGGAAAGTTATGAAGAAGTTGAGAAGTTGCAGAGGTATTATCTGAAACGAATCTTCCATTTACCATCAAACACGCCTAATTACATGCTGCTACAGGAGACAGGCATCCCGCCGTTATTCTTCGAAACCCTAAAGGTACACGTAACATACCTTATCAAGGTGGCAGCAATGAGTGACGAGAGACTGCCGAAGATAGTCTTACTACATGCTCTTGAGAACAAAAACGCATTTTACACCGATCTGGAAACGCTTGCCAGCAAAACGGGACTGCATTTTAATTGGAATGAGGCAACAGAAACATCCCATATACTTTGCCTACTACTGAGTAGTGTTAAGCGAATGCTAGCAGAAGAAACCCTTGAAGAAGCAACATCTACGCAGCACCGATGAAGTGATCACTTTGCTAAATGGATCGAACTGGACCAGGCTTTACAATTTCATAAATGCATCTCTGAAATACCGCTACCGTATAATTAATGAATTAATGTAAAGATAATGTATGTATGTATAATAGTTTACACGGGGGTGTACGGGTCGATGAACATGCAGAATTCGGAGTTGCGTGAACTTCATCATCCGGCACCCTCTGGTAACGAATAATTCATGACTATAACTTAATTAATAACATGCCGTAATGAGAACCATTCACAAAAAATTAAGCTAATAATCAATGTATAAAAAATATATTTAAAAAAAAAATATTTCAATTAAAATTTATAAACACTTAATTTGCATATTGTACACTCTATGTATGTGATAAAATTATAAAAGTCAATCCAGTCTGGCAGACGGCTTTGCCACGCCAACTGACCGTTTAAGGAAATTTTGTAACATAATTTGTACTTAAAATGAATTGCTAATAAACTTTTATCTATCTATCTCGTGTTCTACAGGACTCACCGCGAGCTACGTGCTTTCTTCACTGAAGAAAAACATGAAAGTTTCATGGCATACCTTCAGGATGAAAGTTTGAGCTGCATTTTGCCATATTTGGCAAAAAATTTAGATTTTTTTTTCACTTCGGTTAATTTAAGTTTGCAAGGTTGGGACGAAAATATTTTGAAGTACATATGCATATTGATAAAATAAGTGTCATGAAAGGCAAACTATTACTTTGGAAGAGGTATGTGTCAGAGGGAAACCTGGAAATGTTTCCATCCCTCAATACCGCAAGTGATCAAATCAAAAATCTTATAGTCGATCATTTGGAAACCTTAAACGGTTGAAAAATATTTTCCTTTGTTAAACACACTGCAGTTTGATTGGATAAGAAATTTTTTTGTGGCATCCAATATTTCAAATTCACCTTTCCGGAAGAAGAAGATTTAACATCGCTTTCCTTTGATCGAGGTTTAACATTAAAATTTGCAGAATGTTCACATTTTTGATATCGTCAAGGATCCGTCAACATACCCTGTTTTGTCAATAAAAAAAAAAACTGTAAATATCCTGCTATTGTTTTCAACTTCATATTTATGTGAAATCGGATTTTCAACCATACTCAATGTAAAAACAAGAAAACCTGAAAGCTTCAGGAACTAAGAGGAGAATATTGGAGGAGCTCTGTCATATATTCGGCCTAATATCACTGAAATATGTAAAAATCACCAGGCACATTTTTCTCATTAAATTGCTACATTTTTTTTAATAACAGCGTACTTCAACGAAATATTGATACTTTTTTCTAATAACACATTTTTTTCCTTGTATGGGTACGTTAAACGTTTTGTCTTGTCTATCAACACACGTCTTGTCTTAACGACCCATTTTTGGGGTTCCGCGAACGAATTCGACGATCTGAGGGGCTCCGCGTGTAAATATCTCCTTGCTCCAGTTAGAGTTTGCTATCTGAGCATAAACCCTTGATTTCTCCGGCTGATGCCTCCAAAGTCGCAAAGCTAGTCCAACAGAACCAGTTGATACCACAAGAGGAAATTTTTGTTCGGTCGGTGATGCAGCCGGTTTCGCAGGACAACTGTGGCCCCAATTCCCCACCAAAAAAAAAAACCAAGAGCGGTTGAGTACTTTCAGCTGGTTCATCTGGAGCAGTTGCCACCCCTCAGACTACAGCCAGGAGGAACAGGAGTGGCAGCAAGGCACCTATGGTGGCTTCAGCAGTCAAACCTGAAGTAGCAGTCTGCAGAAGCAGACACAACACGAGACCGAAACGTACCCCCAGTGACATCGACAAACCCTTTGGATCAACTGCGACCTCTTTGGCATCAACAAGTAGAAGCAGGAGTCCTTACTCACATCTGGGTAGCAATACTCGCGTCACGCCGCACATACAGTTAACTCTAGAGCAAATGTCCATGGTGCAGAGTGTCCCTAAAAACTGCAAGGCGATCTACAAAGAAGATGCGACGAAAACCATCAGCGGTCGGAAAGGGGTGAACAAGAGCTATAAATGTTTGTTGTTGTGTTGCCTCTGTGGATCCGCGAAAGTGAAACTCATTGTTTTTGTTCAGGTGACCAATATATTTCGGGCTGAAAACGACTAACAATCAAATATATTTGATTACAAATATATTTGATTGTTAGTCGTTTTCTTTGTCACTTTTTATATAGTCATCGTTCATTATTATTAGATATAAGCGACCCTGAAGATGGGCTTCTCAGCCCGAAATATATTGGTCACCTGAAAAAAAACAATGAGTTTCACTTTCGCGGATCCACAGAGGAAACACAACAACAAACATCTATGAAAAATATCGATCCCGGCAATTTACAAAAAACATAGGCTATTTTAACATTTAGCTTATTTTACAAAGAGCTATAAAGGCTCTGCGATATTAGCAGCCATGCTCCCAAATCCGAAGTACCTGCTACGAACTTCAGTGATGAGGCACCACAACACTGCGCCCTTGTTGTTGAGGTGGAGGAGCAGACATGCACCTCAGTCCTAAATCTATGGGTGAAACGGATGACAGCCTCCAAACTGAACCACGCCATAAGCGCCTTGCATATAGTTTGACCTATTTATCTCCAAAGGGCTTACAAAAGCTCTAATTTAGCATTCAGGAAACCTGCCAGCTTAATGATCCGAGCGCAAGTAATTTGCATACGGTTGAGAGAGCTTCTACTCGAACTCGTTAGTTAGCAAACGCAATGATCGCCAAAAGAAAACAAAGAATTTTAAACAAATCCAAAGTGAGAAGTGACCAAGACTTTGATTACACGACGGATCAAGTACGGGTTTTCGGACCTCTCAAGTTCAGAGTGATATACCGCGGCGGAAACTATTTCATACATTCTGGCACGTACCGCTACCGCATTGTATTGGGGAAGTTTATGTATGGCACTGAGGCACCAAACCAGTTTTGATTAGACTAACGGTATATTCTGTGTTCAAACCAGAGTTACATGATTAAGGCATTTGGGAAATCGCTTTTCCAAGGAATTTTGATGAGTCAAGTTTAAAAATAGTTGGAATGTAAGTTTATTCTTGTAAGTACCATTCAGTATTGGGTCTGCAGTAACGGAAATCGCGTCCTAACCGTGTGGTGTTGACTTAAGCCTAATTTCGAACTTAGCAAGTATCAAATATGGATGTAATATGGATAAAATCACAAAGAGAGGCTTAATGATTACATTAAAAATTATGATTAAGATTAGGGGGAAAGTTAGGGTTTGGGATAGAGATGGATTAAAGGTTTAGGCTCAAGTTAGGGCTTAGGTTAAATTCAAAATGGCAAAATTAAGCTTAGGCCAAAGTTGAGTCAAATTCGCAGATTATAAGCGTTGAAAGAAATCAGCTTCCACCAAACCAGCGCGGGAGTGGCACGCGGTACACACAACACACACACACGAATTGGCAAATTTAGCATAGCATAAAATAAAAACGAGACCGAGGCTAATTTCGGGCGCGGCCGAAATTTGAATACCCTTCACTCTCCTCGGGCTAAAAGTTTTTTTTTGGGCGAACATATGACTTGTGTTCAATCGTTCCCCATTTTTTTCCTTCTGTGGCGTCGATAAAACTATATTTGTGTGTTTTTGGTTAAGTGGGAAAATAAAAATATTTACTCAAAAAACTTTATTGGGGGGGGGGGGGGGGGTGCAGGAGCATGGTCGCATAGTATGATTCCATTCGTTTTAATTTTTTTTTTGTTTTGACAAGGACGCATTAAGTTTTTTTGAAATTGGTGTGGAAAAAATGTTTCTTAGAAGATCTAAAATGGGGGGTTCGGTTCGTATGGTAGCCCCATAGACCGATTAAATTCATTTTTACACATGTCTTATGGCATCAATAGAGATGCACTTTTACGAGTTTTGGTTGAAAGTGATGCACAAATAAAAAAGTTTTTCGTAGAAGAACTCAATTTTGGGGGTCCGGTTTGTATGACAGCCCCATGACCCCATTGTCCGATTCCATTGATTTTTACATATGTTTTGTGGCATCAATTGAAATGCACTTTATGAGGTTTGATTGAAATTGGTGCACAAATCAAAAAGTTTTTCTTGGAAAAACTCAATTTGGGGGGTTGGGTTTGTATGACAGCCCCATGACCCCACAGTCCTATTCCAACTATTCTTACATATGTTTTGCGGCATTAATAGAAACACATTTATATGAAATTTGGTTGAAATTGGTGCACAAATGAAAAAGTTTTTCTTTGAAGAACCTAATTTGGGAGGTTAAGTTTGTATGGCAGCCCCATGACCCCAAAGTCCGATTTGATCCATTCTTACATATGTTTTGTCTTATCAATAGAAACATATTTGTGTGAAATTTGGTTGAAATTGGTGCACGCATGAAAAAGTTTTTCTTAGAAAAACCTAATTGGGGGGTTAGCTTTGTATGGCAGCCCCATGACCCCACGGTCCGATTTTAGCGATTCGAACATACAAACTGCCTGCAATAAAAAGAAGCATGTGTGCAAAATTTCAGCTCAATAGCTTTTAAACTGGCCGAGTAAAACGCGTAGCAACAGACAGACAGACGGACAGACAGACAGACGTGTTAGTGACATCCTATTTCCAAGATCTTATCTGCTTTTTGTTGAGGTAATGAGATCAGCATCACGCTCAGCAGTGTTATTTATCCCCATAAATGGATACTCGTTTAACATCTGAGTGAGATCATAGTCCGTCACAAGCTCGTGAGTTCGAAAAACACCCTGATCCACGTTGAGACTCGAACTCATGACCCTGTGCACCGAAGGTACGCGCACTAGCCGCTAGACCAGCGAGACTAGCATGGTATACCGCGGTAAAAATTATTTCATGCATTCTGACGCGTACCGCTACCGCACCGCGCTGGTTTGGTGGAAACTATTATCTAATTGAATCACTTTTGAATATGTATATTGTTGAGACAAGATGCGACTATTTTGACGACTTTTTCTTTGGCGGACACCTTTTACGACATAGTTGTTTTAGCGAGATTATTATTGTCTTTCAGGTTTCACCAACATCGGTATCCCTACCACTGGTGAGGGTAACCACAATTTTGTCCTATAGGCCGGCAATTAATATATAAATCAGCGATTGAACTCCAGAGATTGACCGCGGCAAAAACTTACTGCGTTACCAATGCCCATCATGCCATCATATACATTCCATGGGTCAGCTAAGACGTCAACAGAAGAGGTGAGTACCTTTTGGAACTAATAATTTTTCTTGATCTCGGCATCCTCAAACGTCAGCCTACTTTTCGTAACCAGAGCAAGGCAGGGAGTCCGCTTAATAGCGGAACGGATTCGTGATGATGAACCCTCCTTTTCAGACCATGTGCATATACGATTCGACCTGACCTTATATGAAGAAAACTGCACTTTAAAAATAAATATAAAGAAAAAAAGGTGTTCCGTAGTGGAACTAGTAGCTGGGGCGAGGCAGCCGTTTACCAGGTCCAAGCGGACCGGGGAATTAGATTCATAGCTTCTGTGATGGAGTTTAGTGTACTACCGCAGATAGGGGGCCCAAAGAATAGTAACCCATATCCCATGATCATAAAAACCTGTTCCGCTGGCTTAACCCTTCTGTCGGCACAAAGGTCTGGCCCGACCTTTGGCACTACATTTTGGTCATAAAAATATAGAAGATGAAATCGCAGCGACTTCATATTTAATGATATCCTAGAATAATATGTTTAGAAGCATTTTGCAAAAATTTGAAAAAATCGGTTGAAGTTTTGAGTATGATTTTGAAGATTTTCAATTTATAGTGCTTTTTGATACCCAATAGGTCTGGCCATCGCCCATCCCTACAGTTTTTTAAAATTTAATTTGTACTATAAACGATAAAAATTTCTCAGACTTTTCTTTGAAAAGCCGTGAAGCTCTGAAAATAAGTATGCCTAATTTCATCACGTTTAGTAACATCACCTAATCAACTGAGATTTGATTCAAAAAAATTCAAACCAGTTTTTTTTTCGTTTGTAATAGTTAGGACTAAGTATGAGAGACTTACGAACGTCTTTCTAAATTGGTTTGATCGATTTACGAAAAATTTAGAATGAAATGATTTTCGCGCTTGAAAATTCCCTATTTCTTTCCACCTGCTTCCCTAAATCTGCAGACTAATTTCGAGGTAAAATCTACTAACAAAGCGCCAAATATTTGCCCAAAGATATTGGTATTGAAAAATGCGAACAAGCTTCCTACTAGATATATGCCATGAAAATAGAGAAGCAAAAAGAGATGAAAATAAGGGAAAAACATGTTTATAATAATACAACCTCAAAATATGTCCACTTAAAAACGTTACGTGTATCTACAAAAATGATTTTAATACTTTTATTGTTTAAAAATGGCAGTAAGAAATTGATAGAATACAGATAAAAATTTCACCTTTTCTAAAAAATAAAAAAAATTTCTCAGTAGGTCCAGCCAGAATATGCATATTGTAGTAGGTGCCGACAGAAGGGTTTAGACTGAATAATATGTATTTTTAGATATAGAGGAAGCCTTTAACACTACATCCTTTGAATCTAGTCAGAATAAATGTTCTCTTCTAGCATTATGATTACCAGTATTGGCAAGGCTCAAGCCACTCGTGGCTACCCCAAGGAGGTAGGAGGGATGTTATCCCCGCCCCCTCCTATGGTGATTGATAGGTTAATGTGAAGAATGCTTTCGCCTAGAGTGTCTATCAAGGGTTAAGCGGAGTTAGCTCCAGAAAATGTTTTTCAGACCTCCTATAGGCTGTAGGTATATTCAAAGTTTTGCTTTTTTTTCTGCTGTACATATGAGCTGCTTTGTGGCTCAATTGGTTGAGTCGCACTCTACGATGCATATAATGAAACATATAATGATTACAACATTATATACACTCCGAAATGATATGCAATGTAACTTTCTTGTTCCTTGCCTCGTTTTTTATAACCGCTCCATGGCTTCGCGTTGCTCGACCTGCGCTGTATGCACATCGCCCGTTTTGGCGGTAATATCTCAGCATATTTCTACAGGCAGCTCTATCTTGAATCGTGTCATCGCGAGACCAATGCGTTTTCACTGCTTTTTCATTTGACACATCCATTTGTTCTTCGGTCTGCCTCTGGCCTTGGGTCCATCAAGTGGATCTTCCATTCTCAGGCGGACGCCTTTGAACATGGCAATACCAATCCATTTGTCGGTCTTTGAGCTTTTCGGTGATTGATTGGTCTATGGACAAGCTGCCTCGGATGTAGCTACTCTTGATGAAGTGCCTTTTGGTTACACCAACTGACATGCGTAACATATTCATTTTAGTCGCTGTCATTTCTTTCGCGTAACCTTCATACATGGTCCAGCATTCTGATCCATGTTATAATAGTACATATGGCAACACTATGTAAATAATTTATGGTAACTTTTATATTACTTTATAATAAAGTCAGTCGTAAGTCAACCAACCTCGTGTCTACAAGTCTATTCTAATTTGCACTATCATTATATGGTGTCAGGTGTTGACCAGAAATTGATATAGTCACTTAAAGTCAATTATAAGGATTTCTTCCCATCGTAATATAAATAATATTAAAAATATTAAAACATGTCGAAAATCGATGGTGAGAGCGCAAAAACGTCGTCGGCTTCAACAGCAAACACGTCGTCGTCTTCAACAGCAAAGACGTCGTCGTCTTCAACAGCAAACACGTTGCCGTCTTCAATAAGTCGTCACAATCCATCCGTAACCTCAACATTCGGGATGCAGCAATTCGATATCGATTCAACTAACCTAGCAGCCGCATGGAAGGACTGGTATACTACTTTTTTAATTTACTCGCGTGCAGTAGGAATTGAAGAATATTCGAACGATAAGAAAGTAGCTATTCTGCTTCACTGCCTCGGGCCTCGAGTTTTACCAATATTCAACTCGTTTCATGTTGAATTGGATAGGGTGAGCTATAGTGACTTAGTCGACAAATTTGACAAACATTTTCTCCCGAAAAAGAATTTGGCTATTTTGAGACATAATTTCTTTTCGCGTACTCAAAATGATGGAGAAAGTATAGACAATTTTGCTACGTCCTTAAAAAATCTGAGTCTAAATTGCGAATTTGGCGTTTTACGGGAAGAATTGGTGAAAAATATCTTTGTGTGTGGCTTAGATAAAAAGTACACCTATATCAAGGAAAAACTTTTATCCGATGACAGTATTGAGTTGGATAAAGCTATCGACACTGCAAAGAGTCTTGCCTTGTCTAAAAGTCAAGTTGAACAAATCAACTCAAATAGTGAGCAACTCATTGGTGGAATTCATAGAAGAGATTACAACACATCGTCTAAAAATTTCAACCAAAATCGTTCTACAACGAAATTCAAGTCAAAGTCAGAGCCGAAACAAAATCAGCATAGTCAACATAGTAACAAATGTCAGAGATGTGGTCAAACTCATCGCCAAAAATGTCCGGCAATGGGAGCTACCTGCTACAAGTGTGGTCACAAAAATCATTATGCTTCTATGTGCAAATGGAAACATCCAAGTCAAACCGTCAAATACATCGAAGCTGAGAGAGAGTCACGTCACGTTTCGAAATGTAATACATTGAGTAATAACAACGATAGTCTTTTTCTAGGTGTTATAAACTCGTCTAATGAAAGTAAAGTCAAATCTTGGACAGTTACATTGTTAGTTAACAGTATAAATCTTGTATGTCATATCGACACCGGTGCTCAACTTAATGTCATAAGTGAGTCTACTTTGAATAATTTAAATATTAAATCTATTAAAATAGAATCATCCCAAACACAAGTCAGAACATTTAGTGGTGAAATACTGAAGATAGTTGGCGTATGTTCTTTAGATTGCCAATACCAAAGTGTAACCTACAAAATTCCATTTCATATAGTAGAAATTAAATGTCAAACCGTATTGGGACTAGAGTGGTCAGTAAAACTAAATTTAATTCTTAAGTCTTTATCTGTTGATAAACATTGTAACATTATTAATGAAAATTTATCAATTTTAGAAGAATATCGTGATGTATTCGATGGTATTGGATGTTTGAAAACAGAATGCAATTTTCGTGTGAAACCAGATGCTGTTCCGGTCATAGTTCCTCCGCGACGAATTCCATTCCATCTCATGAATCCATTGAAAAATGAATTACAAAGACTTGAGAAGCTAGAGATTATCAAGAAAACCGAAGAACCATCTGAATGGGTAAGTCCGATAGTGACAGTAATGAAAAAGTCCGGTGATTTGAGGATTTGTCTAGATCCGCGTAATCTAAATAAAGTGTTAGTGAGATCATGTTTTCAATTTCCTAATTTAGACGAAATTGTGTCAAAATTGAATAACGCCAAGATTTTTAGTGTTTTGGACGCTACGTCTGGATTTTGGACTATACCACTGAATAGTTACTCTTCTAAATTGTGCACGTTCATCACTCCTTTTGGGAAATATAGGTTCCTCAGACTACCATTTGGCATTAGTATTGCTCCGGAGATATTTCATGCAACTATGGTCGAGTCATTCAGTGATATCCCAAACGTCATTATTTACGTAGATGATTTTCTAATATACGCCAAATCACATGAAGAACATGATAACATTTTAAAATTGGTTCTCGAACGTGCTAGAAAAGTGGGATTGAGATTTAATATGTCTAAATCTAAAATTAGCGTTAAACAAATTTCCTATGTCGGTCATATTTTCAGTGAAGATGGTGTTAGGCCAGACCCATCAAAGATTGAGGCTATATGTAAGATGCCCCGACCGCAGTCAGTGCAAGACTTGCAAAGATTCTTGGGTATGGTCACTTACCTTGGGTCGTTCATTCCAAACTTGTCACACTTAACAAGTAATTTACGTCAATGTCTTAAGAAAAATGTTCTTTGGAAATGGGCAGAAGAGCATGAAAAAGAGTTCAACAATTTAAAGATTTTACTTACTAATTCACCAACATTGGCTTATTTTAATCCAAACAAGACTCTAACTTTAAGTTGTGACGCTTCCAAGGATGCGGTGGGTGCTGTGTTGTTGCAAGAAGGCAGACCGATTGCATACGCTTCCGCGAGTTTAACGGACACACAACAAAATTATGCACAAATTCAGAAGGAGCTTTTTGCTATCTTATTTGGATGTAATAAGTTTCATCAATATATTTATGGTCATACTATTAAAGTTGAAACGGATCACAAACCTCTGGTACCAATTTTCAAAAAGTCCTTATATAAAGTCCCCACAATTTTACAGAGGATTATGTTAAAGTTAGAAGCTTACGATCTGGAGGTCAGTTACAAACCCGGTAAAAAGTTGTACATTGCCGACACACTTTCTCGGGCTTCGCTTAAAGAATTTGTTTCGTCTGAAATAGAAGACGAAACTGTTTTAAGTTGTCATGCTTTAGTTAGCTCATTAGCAGTGACTGATGCTAAACTTGAAAAAATACGTAGAGCAACCAACGATGATCCTGCATTAATTCAAATAAAAAAGCTGTTTTACAACGGCTGGCCAGAAAGCAGAAAAGATCTGCCAGATGAAGTCCGTCCGTACTTCACATTCAAGGAAGATATTACAGTTGTCGATGATTTAGTTTTTAAGCTAAATAGTTTGATTATTCCCTATGAACTTCGTAAGGATATCTTAAATAGAATACACGAAGGGCACATGGGTATTGAAAGATGTAGGAATATTGCAAGAGGGACAGTCTTTTGGCCAAATATCAATAACGATATTAAAAATTTAGTGTCTAGTTGTGACACATGCTTAAGAAATAGAAATTGTAACACTAAGCAACCATTAATGCCACATGATATCGAAAATATACCATGGCATAAAATTGGAATTGATTTTTTCGAATTGAAAAAACAAACGTATCTTTTAGTAATAGATTATTATTCGACATATGTTGAATTGGCTTTATTATCTAATAATTATTGCGCTAAGACTGTCATCACCCAACTTAAATCTATATTTGCTAGGCATGGCATTCCAAAAATTATGATTTCTGATAATGGACCCCCTTTTAATTCGATTGAATTTAAAAATTTTGTTTTTGAATGGGATATTGAGCATAAAACCTCCAGCCCATATCTTGCTCGCTCCAATGGTATGGCTGAAAGAGCTGTAGGATCAATTAAGAAACTTCTCCGAAAGTGTCTGGAATCAAACGCAGATCCTTATATGGCGTTATTACAATATCGCTCGACGACTAAAGGCAATCTACCTTCGCCTGCAGAGTTATTAATGTCGCGAAAACTGAGAGCTAATTTGCCTATACAGAAAGACTGTTTGAAACCAAAACTTCAAGAAGAAAAATGTAATGATTTTATTCACAAGAAACAAACTTTAATGAAAAAATATTATGACAGAAATTGCAAACCACTAACTTCACTTGAAATAGGTCAAAATATCTACTTTAAAAAAGATCCGAAGTCTATTTGGATTCCTGGTACTATTCTGAGCAAATGTAAAGAACCACGTTCTTATGTAATAAGGGATACTAAGGATGGTGGTGTTTACAGGCGTAATAGGGAACATGTTTTGACAACATCTATAAAAATCGACATTCCAGAACCAGAACCAACCGCTCAAAAATTGAATTACAATATGTTTGAACAAGGGAAAGTATATGATGGTAACACTAACACTAGCGAATCAACACAACCCGCGACAGGTATTGATAATAGTTCCACTAGTGAATCAAGTGCCACCAGACAGGATTCTAATGAGCGGAATGGACAAACCTTCTATACTACGGGATACGGACGTATAGTCAAGCCTCGTGAATTTTATAATTCGAATTAGCATTCTGGATTCAACTTCCAACATCCAACGAATTATACACAATTACATACATAAAAAGAAATGTCTATTGAATTAACTTTATGAATTAACTTAAGATTGAAATGAAGTATAAATTTATTTTTATGACTTAATATATGAAATTGATTATCGCCATTACAATTATTATTGTTTAAAAAAAAGGATCATGTTATAATAGTACATATGGCAACACTATGTAAATAATTTATGGTAACTTTTATATTACTTTATAATAAAGTCAGTCGTAAGTCAACCAACCTCGTGTCTACAAGTCTATTCTAATTTGCACTATCATTATAATCCATACATGAGTGCGGGACGTACAACCGTTTTCCACAACTTGCCCCTTAGCTTCAGTGGCATTTTCTTATCGCACAAAACTCCTGAGTTTTCTCGCCACGTCATCCACCTAACGTTTGTGCGATGTTTTATATCATCATCGCATGTAGCTTCGTTGTTCACCATCGAGCCCAGGTACTTGAACTTGGTACAATATTTAAGCTGCTCTCCTTTGACGTGCATATCAGGTATCGGTGCATCTGGGTCTGAGAATGGGCAGCATAAGAACTCAGCCTTTGTTATACTTACCCTCAGAACATGCTCCTCCAGAATGTCACCCGATTTTGTAAGTACAGCTTGCAAGGCAACGATGTTACTACTATATCTATATTATCGGCAAAAAGAAGAGATATTTCTAGGTCGTCAGAGATACTTGTTAATAAGTAGCACATGATGATGTTGAAGAGTAACGGACTCATACACTGCCCTGGTGTACTCCGACTTTCAACGGAAATTCTTCTGATTCACCGGCTGTGCATCTAACCTTAGTCGTAGCTCCATCATACATCTCTCGTATCATGCTGAGGAATGCCTCAGGGACAAAGTACTCTCAAGGCCAACCATATGAGATCACGAGTTACTCTATCGAATGCAGGGACGTAGCCAGGGGAGGGGTCCATGGGGTCCGGACCCCTCCCGAAATGTTTTCAATGGGCTTTGAAATTTCAGTGATGATAACATAAAAACTGTTATGATGAACATTTCAAAACGTTGGGTTAGCTGGAAATACGTTTTCTAATGGATATTGGCTATGAATCGTGTTAGAAGCGATAGCTGCAAAGAAGTCAACGTGTGTTAGAAATTATGAATGAGTTTATTTGAGTCACCTCGCAATTAACATTAGATTTTCTTGTCCTAATTGGTTCTATCAATAAATTACCCCGTTTTGGAAAGTAACCTCTTCTCTCAGTTCTCTCACAGTTAATTTATTTTAGATATGCTAAAGTTGCTCCTTTGTCAGTGATCAATTTTGTTAAATTTCTACAATACCCGGAGGACAAAACCGAGAAAACCTACATTGAATCCGATTTTGCTGAAAGTATTGATTTTCAAGAACAGCTTCATGTTTTATCACTCAAGGTGTTTGATCGACCGCTGTTCTTTCTAACCAACTGAAATGAAAACGTTATGTACGTTAATTTTTAGCTGATATAATATTTCTCCAATTTGTTTAGTTCTCAAGTCTCCAAGTTTTACCCCCCTGATTAATTTAAAAAAGACCAAGACCAAGATTCTAAAAAAATACATAAATTAAATTGACATCTTTAATAACAATAGTTCTCCGACTTGTTTAACCCGGGAACACTAATGTGAGTCATTTTGACGCATATTCCGCATATTTCCATTTTTCGTAGAAAGGGCGGTTGGCCCATTGGGTTCCGCTACCCATGTATTCTTTAAGAAATATGTTTTCTAATGAATGTCCGAGTAAGCAAACGTTTCCGATTTTATGGTAAGCAGCTATTTGTGTTTTTCTGTGACGGGGTTAGTACTAAACGAACGTTTCTTGTGAGTCAAAATGACTCACGTTAGTAACAACCGTCTAAATTCTTTAGTTGGCATATTTGGTTTCTTGGTTGTTTCTACAGTTTATTCGGATGTAATGCACAAACTCTTAATATAGCTTGTATAAAATAAGTATTCCGAAGAATTCTGGCACAAGTTTTCATACTCTTCCACTTTAAATACAGCAATTTCATAGTAAGTCAAAATGACTCATGGTTAGTAACAAGCGCCTGAAATTAAGGTTAGTGTTCCCGGGTTAAAGAAATTTGCAGAAAAAAATAAGGTATCCACTTTCTTTGCTTATTTAACCAATCACTCTATTCTCAACACTGGAATTTAAACTATGTCTTGCCTCGTGCCAACACTTAAAAATGGCGACAAAGCTGAGACTGAAAAATATGTATGTACATTCTTTTTTGTTACATACTTTAACACTAACTCTTTGACAGTAATAATTTTTAGTCGTGTTGCTGAAGATGGACGGAAAACCGCCCGAAATTCATCCAAACTTTCAAATTTTTTTTAATAAACGGCGAACTCAACATAAAGGTGTTTCTTTTATTGGATTAGAATATATTGTGGAGTTCGCGAATATCATTTCGATAAAACAAACTAACAATAAGACAGTTCTTCACTAGCAACACAAAAAAAAAATTGATTTAAAATTAAATTTCTGAATTCGAAATGTGGACCCCTCCCGAATATCATTTCGATAAAACAAACTAACAATAAAACAGTTCTTCACTAGCGACACAAAAAAAATTTATTTAAAATTAAATTTCTGAAATCGAAATGTGGACCCCTCCCGAAACAAATTCCTGGCTACGTCCCTGATCGAATGCCTTTTCCAAATCGATGAACACAAAAAAGTAGTCCTTTCCTGCTGCTCTATACTTTTCCATCGTTTTACGAATGCACTGAATCGCATCGACTGTAGATCGACCTTCAACAAACCGGGATTGATTGACATTCAACCGCACAATCTTTCTCAATGGGTTGCAGACAACTCGCTCGTAGATCTTCAGTGTATGAGATGTTAACTTTATAGCCCTATAATTGTTAAGTTTGCGTGAGTCTCCCTTGTTCTTAAGGAAAGGAAGAAGAAAACTTTCCCTGTCCGGTCCGACTGCCTTTCCGCGTTTCATCTGATGCATTGCCTCCATGACCTTTTCCTCTGAGATATCTTCAATATTTGTAGTATTCGGCTCAACATCTTGAAAAGCTGCTCCAGGAAATTCTTCACTTAGAAGGCATCCTGCTAAATTGGCGTATCGTCAATCAGCAACATTCCTTGCAAGTCCTCCACGTACTTTGGCTGTATTTCCCGAGCGTTCCTTCTCCTTTGGGCTGCGACCCTAAATATACTGGCGTCGTGCTTAGGTCTCTCGCGCAAAGACGGTCCTTCAATCGCAGTCTCAGTTTCTAATTCGTGGTAGAATTTCTCAGCTGCCTCCGCCTTTGCTGGAGCTACCAAGCGCTTTACGTTCTTCCGGCATTGCATATCCGTATAATTTTTGCGAAGTTGAACCCGTTCGGCTCATATTTCGTCCATGCCTTAGATGCGTTCGATTTGGCTTGCACTACTTCCTTAGTTTCGGTGTTCCACCACCATGTTTCTTTCTTCGTGTGGAGTGGACCTTTCGAAACTCCAAGTGCCCTTTCTGCCTCACTTACTGACATTTCAGCGAAACTATTCCACATTTATGTTGGACTCTGCTCGGTGCAGTTGGTGTTGTTTGAAACCACTCCGTCATTTTATCAGATTCAAAGCTGTCGTTGTTGAGATTGTGCCACTTGATTTTTTCGACTGGCTTGGGAGTTCTTGTATTTCTTGCTTCTCCTACTTTAAAAATAAATGCTGACAGGTGCAAACGATGTTGGCTAACAACAGATTCACCCAAGATCACCATGCAGTCTTTTACCCATCTTCTCATAAAATCGAAGCAGGGTGGTAATCGATCTGCGTTTCGTGTTTCCTTTCTCCGTGGCCACTACTGTAGGTGATCAGCTGTCTCTCGTTTTTCACAATCCATGTATTTAGGACGACCAAACCGTGCGATCTGCACATGGTCAGAATAGCTTCACCTTCGTCATTTCTGACCGTTGAAGGGCTACCCTTTCCCCCATGGCAATCCTGGTAATCATAATTTGATTCCCCACATGGCCATTGAGATCTCCTCCCAAGAACACCAATTCGATCTCTAGAATGATCTGAATCAGGGTGTAAACGTCGTTCCAAAATGCCTCTTTTCTTCTGGTCGCAGACCCAGTTGGGGAGCATAGGCGCTTATTACGTTCCACCCTTCCGCAGTTAACCAATTTGATGCTGATCAAACGATCTCTTCTCTTCGCGAAACTTATTATGCTGCCAAGTAAAGACAACGCCAGAATAATGCCAATTCTTTAGTTTGTAATTCCATAGTAGTACAATTTGTACTTCATGGAATTCGTAAGGAACCGGGCTCTGTCGATATGGGTATTTCGCCACTTCGTATCTTGCACGCACATAATGTCAATCCCTCTCCGCTTCATGCTATCCTCAATCTCCACGCTCTTTGGCGTCATGGAACCGACATTTCCAGTTTGCAACCCTCAGCTTCTCCACAATGTAATTGGACTGCCTTATATTGTCGAGCTCCGGCGCGAACTAGGTTCGAAATTGCCTATAAACGGCTGAGTTAACGCACAATGGCCCCACAACGGGCTATACGGTACTGAGAAGAAGTACATATGAGCTTCTAAATTTTAATTAAAATTTAGTTCCATAGATATGTACATATATCTATAAAAATATTCCGCATGAGTGTTATTTTACTAACATTCATCAAACTTTTAATGCAATTTTGCAAAAACGATTAGTACAGTGACTATCTAGTGTTTCGTAAAGCTAAAATTAGCGGAAGTAATTAAATTTCAAATATGAAATGGGAAATACAAATGTACCTATGTAGCTATACAGGGTCCCAGCTCTCTTCCTAAATTACTGGGCACTCACTCATCCTAAAACTAAATACGAAATGTCAATTTCCGTCAGTTGAAATAAAAGTAATTTTTTTTTCAGAAATTCAAATTCATATTCGCCAAATTAATTTGAAAACCTATATTTCACATGACTGAATACAGAACACATACAGGGCTCTGTTGTTAAAAGTTGGACTCAAACTATCATGGGATACGAACTCATTCATATTGGTAACGTACTATTTGACAATTTTCCAGATAGTACACGACTACTCTACAATGCTTATATCAAAATTGTTTCCACTGCCACCCAATAACATAGGAGTACAAACATATAAAATATATTGAAAAACATACATGTATGTATGTAGGATATAAAAATCGTCCTGCCATATGTTTCGGACGGCATACATGGCATCGGCACACCGTCATTCGCCATATACACATAAAAAGGATTTTTTGTGTCGCATCGGCAAATACTTTCGATATACCGCTTACACATTTTCCAATATGTGTCGACCAAAAATATATTTAGTGGATTAACATGTAACACTTTGCAACAGAGAACTCTGGCGCTTAAACCGTTCCACACCTTATGGTGTGCGAAATATTATTTTTGAAAATGAAGTTACAGGAATTTGATTGGAATGAAGTGTAGTGTAGTGAATTTTGATTGGATGTCGAATGAGTTTTATGGCGGTATATGCATGATTTGCTGAAGTGTTTGTTGATGGAAGAAAAACAAAATATTTTGAAAATAAAGTTGGTGGATAGCGGGAGTTGACAATGAAAGTTTCGATTTAAAAAACATAGAAATACGAAAAGTTCTCACTTACAGCTAATGGAGTACAATTTTGCAATTATTGTGGAATCCTTGGGCGAATTTAAAGCGCTGTTTTCACGATGGATTTGTCGTCCAACTTTTGAGCATTCAAACAAGTTGGACACCAAATCCATCGTGGACAACAAGTTTGAAGTGGAACGAGCATTCAAACAAATCCACTTGTTTGAGAGAATATCGTACGTGTAAACAGCCCTCGAACTTAGATAAGTTTGAGGGAAAAGTTGGATGCAAACAAGTTTGATGCCATCTAAACGCGCCTTAACTTCTAAACGATTATAGCTAAAGGTTTGTGTTCGTAGAGACGACTCACGTGATGACCGCTCAGCGATCGCAATTTAACCAATATTTCTGAGCACTATATGCGTATATTTTCTATACATGCATGTTCCTTTAGGTCATAGACGAAACAAGCAATGTAGCTACATTCGAAAAATATGCAAATAGGGTTCGGAATCGGATGCTAAACTACGATCCCTGAGCGATCGTCACATGAAGAGTCTCTGCGAAAACAAACTCTAAGACTCTCAACATTGCAGAGACGTGTGCGCCGGAATAGGCTCTACATCAGGTCCCAAAGCCAGAATTTTCAGACCCTTGACCTTATCTTGTGAATCTACAATCCTCAGACTTCTCTACAGACTTAAGTGAGTGATAGAAAACGGTTTCAACGACAGATATCAGATTATACCTGTGGTTCTGGTCTGTGGATTGGATCAGATATGCACAAACGAATCTCCGATCCAAACATTTTCCCTCGTTCTCGTTGATCAAACGGATACAAACCTAATGAAAACATCGTCCTAGATCCCCGGAATGTTAATGTATATCACTGACGGAGTGGCCGGATAACAGGCGATCTCTGGTGCTATCTAGCCTTACCACATCATGCGGGGCTCTGGTGTGGTGGACCCTCCTTTACCTAGCTACTCGTGGGAATCGAATGAGCTATAACGAAAAAAACATAACCCAAGGCGAAGACCCAGCCGAAAGAAGCATCCTCAGACTAAGATGTAGGTTTAGATGAGGTGGGGGCACTATAACAGGAGCAAACCCATTCAAAAGGAATGCAAGACTTCAAAGGTCTCCTTTGCAACAACTAAGATGTAGATATAGATGAGGTGATTGGCACTTCAAAAGGAGAAAATCCATTCAAGTGGAATGCAAGTTTTCAAAGGTCTCCTGTGCAACAACTCTGACCGTTTTATCAAAAGAAAGTACGAATAAAGAGAAGCCAGGGGTCGAAGTCTAAATGTTCAATAAACTAGACGAACTCATCGTCGAACTAATGGAATTCACGGAGTTTAGGCCCAATATACAATGCGCAGTAAAAGAGAGGGTAAAAAACACACGAATTACGGGCCCCCAAACCAGAGGAGCCCCTAAATCTGAAAACGCAAAGAAACTTTCTTGGATAGATCATTCGGTGACTTTTCTTTTAAAAACATCAATATTTTTTATGGGTCTGCAAAAAATGCACAAGTCAGCTGCAGGATCTACATTCTAGTGACAAAACATTCAGTTCTGTGTACGCAGAAGCCTGTACCTCGTAGTATTGAACTTTGTTTGTGGCGCAGAGACGGAACATTATCAGCGTCTCCCAATCTTGTTGAGTATGGGTCTATATGAATATCGATTTCGTCTGGGTTAAATAAAGGTTTAATTTGCCTCTCTGTATATGATCCAGTTGTTGGAGTAATTGAATCTTGAAGTGAATGCTACATCATCAGGAAAAAATGTTTACAATGTTAACAAAGAGACCTAAGAGAGCTGACCTAACAACAGTTACTAAGATTGTTCAATAAGGCTTAAATCAGAAAGAATTTTTAACTAAGGCTCAAGAAATCAAGAAACAGATGACTGCCGATGTGCAGATAATACATCATCCGTTTCCCCTACGTAAAGTATCGTTGATGGAGCTCTAGCGTGAATTTAATTTCACTGGCCAGAATCATGTGAGCTAGTTGCTGTAATCCTCAGGACAATCACTTTTCTAGTATCAACGACTGTTACGAGACAAGTATGTAGGGGAGTTCAAGGCGGTCTCTTTATGCCTCTTGGATTTTGTTGGAAACAGATGATCTCACAAGTTCTCCTGGAATTATTCGAATTTAAATTGTATATCAAAAAAAATATCTGAAGCAAGTTGCTAAAACAGATAATTTTCCTTGCTATTGCTAATTTATTCACTGTTTCAAATGTGAGTTAAGATCTGTCATTTTTCCTCATGAAAAAAAAATCGAACACTTTGATTTCGAACACAAAGAATTTGGGAAACGTTACGCCACTGCGAATAGACAAGGAAGTTCAGACCTCTCCTAAAAGCACCTAAGGTAATAGCGGTCGAACCCAAGAAACGGGCCAACCGGAGAGAAAGAAAAATGTTAAAATGAGGATTAAAATCGATGCAATGGATCATCTCGCATAATGCCATGCGGATATTTTGAAAAGATTAAATTCCGATCCGAAGTTGAAGGAGATGGGCGAGAATGTCTCTCGGATTCGGCGCACACGGAAGGAGAACTACGATTCCAACTGAAAACACGTGGAGAAGGGGGACTCAATGAAAGGGTTTAAATTCATTGTTACCAAAGTACTCAACCAACTGCCCTTAGTCCGAGACTCGGGGTTGACGTGAAGACCGTACGCCAAGAAGCCAAAATTGATGAGGTTACAATGAAAGCGGAAATCGACGCATCATTTTTCAAATAATGCAAATACAACCCGGCGCTATAAGATCAAGATCAGCGCGTGTGTTGGCACCCAAATAGCAACCAAGGTAACAAACAAAGTCTTAGTAGTCGGGAACCTTAAGGTTGTCAACAAACTGCCGAATTGCAATTGTGCTGTAGCAGCGAGCACCAAATGTCAAACGTGTGCTTTAAGTGTGGGGAGAAAGGCCACCAGGCCGCAACATGTGAAAGAAACCCTACACTACTATGCAAAAAGGCCCGGACGGCAAATTCCAAACAACACACAGGCAGTGCTTAATGTCGCGGATAAGGACAATTTAGCAGCAATTGGGACCTGTGGAGATTATGCGCTACAAAATGAAATGACGGGCGAATTAAGTGGAGTGGTAACAACCAAAGACATTGTTCTTATGAACACGTGTGGCAGCAACACTTTTAGAAAAGGAAATCCATGGCTCATCTTTGCATCTCATTTTCGCTAGTAGTTCCTTAGAGCCATTGATAGACTGGTTTGTCAGTTAATATATACATAGCGATCAGGCGATTGTTCCTTTATTTTTTGTTCAGCGAAAGAACATGTCGATCCGTGGCAAGACTTCTGCTCGTTGTATAATCCGCTAGGTGTTTTGATGAGCAGGTATTAAGGGCAGTCCTGCTGCAAGCAGGGATCGGTCGAACAAAA
The DNA here is from genome assembly GCA_949715475.1 of Microchrysa polita. Taxonomy (NCBI): domain Eukaryota; kingdom Metazoa; phylum Arthropoda; class Insecta; order Diptera; family Stratiomyidae; genus Microchrysa; species Microchrysa polita. Next base: position 55,442,498 of record OX454417.1, read on the forward strand.
AACCGTGCAAATCAGAGAGCAAATTAAAAATTGCTTGCGATGCCTCCATACCTAGGAAAAACTCTGCTTAGGGACTAGTGGACCGAAATAACTGCGGGTCTGTCTGTGGCAAAAATGCCTGAAAACGCGGCGGCTTAGTCAAAGGGCGTCGCACACACCGACACACAGTAATCTGCTACATACGAAGAAAAACGCGAGTAAACTGCTAAGACTTGCTAATAAAAATAACAAACGTCCCCTATCTATCTATCAAAGCGACAGTATGGCTTGGCAACCGACGCGCAACCTAGAATAAAATACTATTGAAGACTCAATGGAATACACGGTAACTGCGAGCGTTCCCAAGGGATCCGTGCTTGGTCCTCTTCTCTTGTGTGGAAAATAATGTACAATGTCTTCATGGAGCTTTCCATGCCGAAGCGAAAGGGAGTGACGGTGGTCGGATTTGCGGACGACATTGAGGTCGTTGCCATCGCCAAGTACCCGGTGTACGTCGCCAGTGAGGCGATAACAACCACCAAACTATGGCTGGAATTGGTGGAACTGGAACTCGCGGAGGATCAAACCGAAGTTCTAATGATTAAACGCAGAAAAAAAGCTCTCTATGAAAATCAGCTCTAGCTCTTAGTCTTACGAGGCTGAGTTTCGGGGAGCACTTGAAGTATGTGTGCGAGAAGGCTCGGCAACAACGGTTCTATTGAAAATTATGCCAAATATAGGAGGGGGTCCCAGGGCCAATATCTAGAGTTGAAATATTCATATATGCTTTGCTAGTTTATGTTATTGAGAATTCGGTAGAATGGAGAGGTATCGAGAGATTGGACTTCCTCAGAAAGTAAAAATTCAGATGGAATGACGCTTCGACTGGTCGATAGACGCACACTCTAATACCCGACACATAGTGAAGTGGATAAACAGAAAACATGGAGAAGTGAATCATTATCTTACCCAATTACGGGCCACGGAGGATACCGGCAGTATTTTCATCCGTTTTTAATCAGACAATTCGTCAGAGTGCTCCAGGCGCAAGGGAGTGGTGGAACACGCGAGGCACGTGCTTTCCAACTGTCGAGTTGAAAAGTTGGGCGAAAACCCGAGGCCCGCAAACTTTGTAAGTTTTATGTGGCAATCCAATGAGGATTGAGGCAGCCAGTAGAGCGGTCTGTGAAATTCATGCGGAGCTCCGTAAGAGAAAGCCCGGCGTAAGTCAGCAAAACGCTAAGATAGCTAATTAGCCACAGCCGTTCCTGCGAAGATACCGAAAGGTGATTCCGCAGAGATCTAAGAATATGACATAGCTCCGCGACTACTAGATTTCCCTCCTAGCTCTCCAAACAAAGAAAAAACCTCGTCAAAACGTTAAGTTGCAACTGCAAGCACTGGAACGTTTCCCTTCACCCAGGACAGGTAAAGTATTTGACTAGATAAGTAATGAACCAGTAGTATTGGCAATTGCATAATATAATATGCCATCTGCTTCTTCTTCCTTGTTTCGTTCTTTATACCGCTCTATGACGTCGCGTCGCTCGGCCTGCGAGTTAGGCACATCGCCCGTTCTGGCAGTAATGTTTCAGAATATTTCTGCAAGCAGCTCCATCTTGGATCGTGTCATCACCGAGACTCCTTTTATTATTGGCTGTCTCCTTGGGTTCATTAAGTGGAACTTCTATGGACATCGCCTTCTTTGCGGAGTTCTCAGGAGGACGCCTTTGAATATGGCAGTACCAATCCATTTGTCGGTCTTCGAGCTTTTTGGTGATAGTTCTATGGACAAGTTTACCATCTACGACAGGGGTGTCAAACTCAATACTTGGCGCGGGCCAAATAAGACTCTCCTCAGGTTTAGGTGGGCCGCAGGAGGAAAATTTCAAAAACTTTTATGTAATCGTGTTACGAAAGTTGATTACAGAATATTACTTTTAAAATATAGCAGAGAGTCTAGATCACTACAGAGGCTTCGGGATTATTCGTGAGAACTTCCTCCTTTCGAAAATGTACTTCAAGAACATCAAAAAAATAAGACAAGAAGCGAAAACGTGAAAATATGATTGGTATGCACGTAACCGCAATTACATGATTTGCTCCAAATTTTGGACAGATTATAAAAATTTTTTAGCCCCAGTTTTCCGAGGTCGCCCAAAATAACATTGGGAGGCAAAATAGTCTGAATAAATTAATTTCAGTAGAAAGGTGGCTAAAATAGACAAAAAGTTGTTTGTGATATGGTTTTAAACAAACTCATGCACCAATACTGCTTTATAAGTATAGGTCTAAAAATCAGGCACTTGGGCTCTAATTTATTATGTTGGAATTTCACATCCAGGTGATTTAGTCACCAATTCCAAGATTGCAGTAGTTTTTAAAGCTTTGTCATTTTTCCAAATAAATCTCAATTCATGTTCGGTAAAGCCTTTGTATTAACTGCATTTCGGGACAGAACAGTTTCATGAAGAGACTTAGGGCGGAATTCATAGTCCCCACTTAAGTAATAAGGATTCCCTTAATGAATAAGGGTTTTCTCTATATAAGTGAGCCCTTAAGGGAGCTTCGTATTCATAGACATCACTTATTAGGACATTGCCTCATTTAATAAAACGATTTACGTATTGGGCATATGTATTGAAAGTGACAAATAAAATATTAAGAAATATCAAGTACTTAAAAATTCAAAATTTTAAAATAAATTCAAAGTGTTTGAATAGGGATATGTCAACAAATATATTAAATCATATAAGGTTACTAGATATGTACCTTAACGAATAAGGGAACCCTTTAGGAAACCCTAAAGCGTTTGCTTATTGAGTGACTATGAATAGCGTCAGTCCCTTAAGGGTTCCCTTAAGTATAAGTGGGGACTATGAATTCCGCCCTAAGTATCGTCCTGTACAAAAAAGATGAGCTGTCTTTTAAAATCAAATAACCAGCCTCAAATTGTAGGTAGCATTTGGAGAAAAAAACCTAAAATAATCTTGCATAAGCCACTGACGAGTTTTAGTATCTAATTTTTGTAGATTTGAGTTCAGCTTCTGAACTTGTGCACCTTACCAATTTCACCATTTTTGTGTTGATACATATTGTGCTGCTTCGACATGGCCGCGGGCCGCACAGAACTGCGAGGAGGGCCGCGAGTTTGACACGTCTGATCTACGAGGTTTACCGTCAGGGGAGCACCTAGCTTTTCGGCCTTTATCTCCCGGTCCCTCGAACTGTTTGGACCTTCGGCGTTTTACTGACAAGATGTTGTTGCCAGACGGGGATTTCTCCATCCGGCGAATGCACTCACCTTCAGGAACCCAACCCCGGGGTTGCATCACTAGCTGGATGACTTGGGTAACAACCTCCAGCCACTACGAGGCCAACACCTTGATGGGCAAGGACCATGGTCCCCTGGGCACACCCATCCCCGTAGTACACTATTCGCTATAGACTTCTCTATAGCAGGTGTGATCGTCCTTCGACCCCCTATTGGTTAAGCCTCACGTCAGAATTCAGATGTGCACATCCCAGGCTCGTTGGACCTGTGACTACGAGCCTGCGATTCGGGCAGTGTGGTCATCAATCCACAAACTAGTTAGATATAGGCGCGTAGGCATTTACCACCAAGGCCGTTCTCCCTAACTAGCCCCTTCAGGACTCGGGTCTTGCGAAGCCGTCAACTCCGAAGCTCACACGATTTACCATACCATGCACTCCCCCACCAGAGGACACCATAATCGTGCTTGGCCTTTAGTGACTTCCCTCCCGTAAGTCATGGGAGGGGGTAGGTCACGCCATGAGCCACCCGTACATAACTCAGGAGCTCGGGAACGCTACCGCCCGAATGGTCTTTGTACAGATCCACGCCATGGCGTATCAACTATACCAGGGGCCCCCTTGCGCTGCTAGGTCCGTGGTGTCGCAGCTCACCAAAGGTCGTTGTCCCACTACATACAGCCATTTCTGGCTGATGTCAAAAGGACACAGACCTCCCCTGCGGGGATAGATCTATGGACAAGCTACTTCGAATGTAGCTACTTTTTATGTGTCCTTTTTGGTCATACCAACTGACATGCGTTGCGTAACATTTTTATTTCGGTCGCCGTCATTTCTTTCGCATAACCCTCATACATTGTCCAGCATTCAGATCTATACATGAGTGCGGGACGTACCTGTTCAACCGTTTTGTACAACTTACCCTTCGATTCGATGAAATATTGAAAAACAGAATTTAACCTAACCTGATCATAGTTTATACGAGAAATATGAGCACTTACATTGCACCCTCAATATTCACATACTCCATTTTTTCTTAATATTTTGCCAATGCAATGACATTCAATAAGTTCAAAGTAGAAAATTTAATTTCAAGATGCTTGGCATTTTGCCCTCTACGTGAGCAACATCATAAGCGACCATCCCATTTTACGCAGGATACAGGCTCAGGCATATAGCGTCTGGAGATGGTGCATACCATAGTAATGATTTTTTTTTTTCACGACAGAGATAAAAGCAGTTTGCAAAATGAATTACTTCTTAAGCCGGCTCCACACCGACCGCAGTGTGGCAAACGCTGCGCAAAAGACCGGTCCAAGAATGATACCTTGGATTCGCTCAACCACACTGCTGCACTGCTGTTGCACGACTTTCTTATCAATATTTTGCACGGGGTTTGCCACACTCCGGCCGGTGTGGGGCCGGCTTTACGATAATAGACTTGATAAGTACCTATGTGGACTTGATAAAGGCAGACACTTATCGTACATCAGGGCTGAAAATTATTATAATAATTTTCTGAGCTGATGTTGAGATTAGAGACAAAATAGTTTATGAAGTTTGCAGTAGGGATGTCAAAAACCGGCCCATAACCCGGTTGTTTTTTTTTCGGTTTTTTTGCAAAGCCGGTTAGACCGTCCGGTTTTAACCGGGCTCCAAGTACCGGTTTTCCGGTTAACCGGGTGTTTTCATTGATTTGCCTAGAATTTTAGTAAAAAAATCCTTACACACTCGTATAGCTGGTGTTCGTATCGTATGCAAAATCAACTTAAAATGCACGTACATGATGTAGTAAGACAGCTAATTTAAAAGAGAAACATGTTGAACAAAAAAGACAATCAAATCAAATTGTCAGATGTGATTTCATTATTTTATTAGTTTTTGAAAAAAAAAATTCCAAACATTTACAATGCGACACGATGATACGCGAAATGCACTGATATACTACACTCAGAAAAAAATCCTGTAAATTAAAAAAATACGCATATGATTCAAAGAGATTCAAATATGATTTTGCTTCATATTTGTTTCCCTTTGAATCATTTGTATAATTCCTTTAATTCAAACGGATTTCCCTTTGAACTAATAAGATATTCCTTTTGAAAGTCTATCTATAATCACTTTAAATTGTGTGTAAATTGTGTCAATTTAATCAGGTCACAACCATAAATCGAAAGGATTTCCTTTTAATTTAAAAGAATGAACTCTTTGTCTTAAAGGGATATCGTTTTATTTAAAATTAAAGGATTTTTCTTATTGTTTATCCAACTGCATGAACTCAAAAGAATACTTTAATAATAAATGAGTTTTGTATAACTGACCTCGCTATAGGTGTTGGCGACATTTCATTTACCTCTTTACGCTCTAAAATGCATAATAAATTACCTACCTACAGTGGGATTCGATCCCGCGACCCTATTATTTGAAGACTAACGCCCCTACCTACTACACCACACAGACTATACGGGACGACGTTTATAATTTATACCATACGTTGTGACATCGCTCTACCGCACTGCCGACCGACTGCGAGTGTAAACAAAAAAATTCCTATTGTAAATTTGGATTTAAAGGATTTCCCATTAATTTAAAAAGATTTCCTATTGAAAATCTGAATTTAAAGGATTTCCCATTAATTTAAAAAGAATTCCTATTGAAAATTTGGATTCAAAGGATTTCCCATTAATTTAAAAAGAATAAATTTGAATTAAAGCGATATATATTTAAAAGGAAAGGATTATATTTAATAGGAATGTAACTCGATTTCAAAATGATATCGATTTAATTTTAAGGGACGATATTTTTCTCGGTGTATACACGAATATTAATTCACATTCACGTTGTACAACCAAGATACATGTGAAACGCAGTGTAAACATAAACAATATTTGCCTTAACGGAGGTCATAGGAGGATCCTTGTTATTGTTCGTGATAATGTCAGGGAGACTCATATGCCTTTGGATGGTATGAGAAGATGTAGGGTAGTCGAAAGACATCACATCACTCTCATAGAGGATGGCAGGATTGCAGGATACACGAGGAGTATCCACGTGATGTTGCTATTTTTACTGATGGCTCTCTCATGGACAGAAGAGCGGGGGCTGGAATATATTCCGAGGAGCTAAACCTCACTTCGTCTAGGAGAGTATGTATCGGTATATCAGGCGGAGATGCTTGGATTGCTCCACGCGCTGGATCATATTCTGGAAGGCGGGATACTGGGGAAGAAAATTCTGATAGCACTCGACAACCAATCGGTGATCAAGCGCATGCAGCAATCCAACATCAATTCAAAATTGGTACTAGAGTGTGTCCAGAAGCTCAATGAGTGTGCTTCAATCAACGAAGTTACGCTAATGTGGGTTAAAGGTTAAAGGACACGTAGGTTCATTGGGGAACGAAATTGCCGATACCTTAGCAAAAGAGGGATCAGCAGAAAAGTTTCAAGGGCCGGAACCCAAAATTGCTTTGGGAAACGGCACGATTGAAGCCAGTATACTTGGCTGGATTGATTCCATCCATCGGCAACGATGGCGAAGCCTATCTACTTGTAGACAGGCTCGTAACGCAATTACCATTTTACTAGGGAGGAAAGCCAAACAAGTACTCAGTTACACACGGAGTAGCTTAAGTTGGATAACTGCCTTAGTAACAGGGCATGGTAATTTTAAAGCTGATGATGGATGCAGACTATGTCTGGAAGAGGCTGAGACGGCAGCACACATTGTATGTGAATGCCCAGCACTAGGTAGTAGGAGGCTAAGGATACTAGGTAAATCCACAATAAGTGTGGAATCCATGAGGGAACTTAGCTTCAAGGATATGCTACGCATCACACGGAACTCAGTGATGAAGGAAGAAGTCGATAATTATCAGTCGACTTCTGGAAATCACTGAGGACTGTAAGGGGACGAAAATGGACCCAAATAGTAGTGGTCTGCTTCGGTAAATCCCCAAATCACATATATATGCCTTGGAAGAGATTAGATACAAGCAAAGGTAATTTGAAGAAGCGATTTTTCTACGAGTAATAGCAAAAAGAAGAGTGTTCGGCAATTGTTAAAGGGCTGAAATTTGGAAACGAAATTTTTCCTAGAGGATAAGTAATAGAATTGCATACTGAAAAATCAATAAAACAGAAAAAATTGTATGAATTTTGAAAGAATTTTTCTCCGGTTTTAACCGGATGGGTCAACAACCGTCCGGGTTAAAACCGGGAGGAGGAAAAAACCGAAAAAAAACCGGTTAACCGTTTTGAAAGTACCGGTTTTCGGACTAACCGTCCGGTTTTTGACATCCCTAGTTTACAGTAAATTTCTTTGAACTTTACTATTTAGACGTAGCTATAGTTGTTGTATTCGTAGCAAGTAATAAGAAAATAGAGTAGGTATACGTTATACAACTTATGTATTTGATAAGAAAGAGGTTCAGCGTACCTACCTTATAATTCAAGTTAAAGTGAAAAAGGGGAATGTTACAGTTATAGGCTGCTCTTTGATAGATTTTTCTAAACAAAGTAATAGATTTATGTCCGGTTTCTCATTTTTTATCGAATGGTTAGTCTTATCGCATAGAGAAGACACACACCATATTTAGAAAGCTTTTCAATTGTGTTGAATGGAATTTTTGTTTATTTTGCATACCTACGCCATATTTTGCTTGTTTAAGCCATCATCTTAGATTGAGAAAATCATTGCGCACTTTCATCCAACAGCGTAAATAAGCAAAAGATAACATAACTATGCAAAATTAACAAAAAATCAATTCCATATAATGGAGAAGCTTTTTGAATATTGTGTGTGTCTTCTCTGGGCGATAAGACTAACCATTCTATAAGATCTACGAGAGAATGGCTGAATTCAAATTGTAAGAAAACGACCGGACGGGTAAACTTGCACGACAAGAACCATCGTATGATAATTTCAAACTATCCGAACAAAACACGGACCGGCGAACAATAATCACACAGCAAGTATGTATAAATGTTGCCATGCACGCTCCAAAGTTAGTGTACAATGAAGTGACGAGTCGACAAGATTAAAATACAAGTAAAACACGCGCTAATTGTCTTTGCAGAACGCCTGAACTATTGGTGGATGCAATCGTCTTATCGATCGTACGATTCCTACGAAAGAAAAACAATCGTGTCACGATTTTTTTCTTTCGTAAGACGCGTTCTTACAATGTGAAATGCACAATGCTTGTCTACTGGCCACTACAAAAGCTCTCTTGTCTTGCAAGTTTACCCGTCCGGTTCCGTCTTACAATCTGAAATCAGCCAATGGGCCACAATATTTTCAGAAAGCTTTTCCATTATATTGAATTTGATTTTTGTTTATTTTGTATAGTTATGTTATCTATTGCTTATTTACGCTGTTGCATCAAACTGCGCAATGATTTTTTCAATCTAAAGGTTTGTGTTCGTAGACACGACTCATGTGATGATCAATCAGCGATCGGAGTAAAACCACTGGTTCTAAGCACTATATGCGTATATTTTCTATACAGGCATGTTTCTTTAGTTCGTTGTCGATACTAGGAAAGTAACAACACTCAAACAATATGCAAACATGGCTTGAAATTGGATGCAGAACTACGATCGCTGAGCTATCATCACATGAATCGTCTCTACGAACACGTACCTTTAAGGTGCATTTTCCTCGACACGACTGCACGACAGCGACTCGCTCATCCCATATAAAAGCTCGTTGTTAAGGTACGTTGTCCTCGACACGACTGCATCGGCTCTAGCGACAGCGACTCGCTCATTTCATATAAAAACTCATTTTTATCTCATTCTAAAAACGAGTTTTTATATGAAATGAGCGAGTCGCTGTCGCTAGAGTCGATGCAGTCGTGTCGAGGACAACGTACCTTAAAGATACGTTGTCCTCGACGCGGCCGCACGACAGCGACTCGCTCATTCCATATAAAAACTCGTTTCTCCCTCATTTTAAAAACAAGTTTTTATATGGAATGTGCTGTCGTGCAGTCGTGTCGAGGAAAAAGTACCTTTAAAATGAGAGAAAAACGCGTTTTTATATGAAATGAGCGAGTCGCTGTCGTGCGGCCGTGTCGAGGACAACGTACCTTAAGATGATCGTGTAACCAAGCAAAATATGGCGTACCTATAAACATTCAATTCGATTCAATATAATGCCAAAGCTTTCTGAATATTGTGTGTGTCTTTTCTATATGATAAGACTAACCAGCCGATAGGTACCTACAAAATAAGAGTTGTTATGAGAGACCGGGCATTAATGTAATGTTCAATGTACTATAATTGACTATGTTTAAGTATTACGTATGACAATATACCAGTATAGTGAATGAGTTTTGTATAAATAAATGGATAATTGAGTATTATGTATCTTCTAAAAAGTTCTGATCATTACTACAGAAAGCACTCGCAACAAAACTGCAACCCTAAAATTACCGATGCATTTGTTGGACGTCAGATCCCGCGGAATTGTTATTCAATGCTCATAATTTTCACCAGAAAACTTCAGCAAAAAAATATTAATTTTCCCGATTGCAATCCCAACCCTTTACGAAGATAAGATATTCATACTTATTTTCTCTTCATGTTGTGTATCAGTTTCCAAACACCTGGGAAATAGAATGTTATATTTCCTTATATTAACCCACCATCACCACCGGTTTAGACTACTATATACCACGCGCACAATCTAAACAAAAGCAACGACTCCAAATTCCGACACGTTGGTTTTATCCGTATACGAAAAACCCTTAGGTACATCATTCAATCAAAATGTAATCAGCAACGATTTGCATATTTTCCTGGTGGTAGGTATACGAGTATATTTTCGTAATATCCTTTTCTGGAATTTCAAGGCAAGACCTTATGATTCAATCGTCCTGATGTTCCTTATTCTTTTATGGGAAGCTTAGTTTTTTTTTTAGGCGGTTGGTTCTTCAAGGAGTCGTTTGGAACATTTGTCGACGGTGAGAAACCGAAGGTATATGTGGAGCTAACGCCATTACCTTCAATCGCGAATGAAATGTACTCGTACACTGGAAATAAGGTTGAGCGAATTTTGAAAGGATTTCCTTTTAAAGTATCACAGAAATAAAATGTTTTCTTTCTGTAAACGAAGCTATTGTGCCTTAAACCCTGTGATTGGATTACTGGTAATTTTCTAAACACGGTGCATTTATTCGATACTTTGCTTTTTGCAGCTATACCTACTCTCCCAGCTATATGCGCGAGTTTGTTGGATATTCTACGGAAAATAACAGAAAAATCGTCGTTCTTCGGATTAAGGTAGTTTTACATTCAGAATGCTTAATGTCCAATAAATTTATTGCCTGCAACAGATGTCCGAAATATTTGAATGTAATTGTATGAGTCAATTTATAATACGAATAGTTTGGACGGGTTGCATTCATAGAGGCGTTGTCGGGATATTTTTTTAATTTTTGCCCATTCAACATTATGTCAAATCAAACAGCAATAAGTTAGTTTGAACGCGCTTACATATTTAGTTGTGCGTGACGTCATCGGTCGTGGTGCAATATTCACCAAATATGGAATGCATGATCCTTGGTGCCCTGTGGCATGGGTCGCGAATAATGCCACCGCCTTTCCCGGCGTGTCGTAGAAGGCGACTAAAAAGGGACCTAATCCAAGGTGGATCAGCATGCGCCGAGGAATGCATGGTCAAGAGGGTGCTTGGCCGCTAGTATGCGAGGGTCGCAGGCAACCATGACATCTGAAGCCTGAGGCACATTTGAACATCAACAACACCTCCCATAGGTTAGTGTGTGTGTGTGTATGGGATGCCGTGTCTGGAGATAGCCGGCGGACGTAAAAGGAAAGTCCATAAATTTATTTATTTCCACACACTAGTGCTAAAATACACAACCTATCTCCAAAATGTGTAAAAGAATGGAAGGCCTTATGGAAATTGATGCAAATACAAGCACTACCCCGCTGAACACAAATGTTTGGGATAGAATCAAAAGGGGCGATACTCGACGGACCATTCTTCAATAAATTAAAAAAACTCGCGAAATATTTCGATTTAAATGTAATATAATATATTCTCAAAATAGTATATGTAACAAAGAGTTCACAATTCAAATTAAAGGTTTTCAAATTCAAAGAGCCGCTAACAAAGGTAAATTCCCGGATGGGGTCAAAATGCAAGTGCGAGTCAAAGTATAAAAGTATATTCCCGGATGGGGTCGACAGTTCAAGTGAACATATGTTGATCGGCACTAAACGATTTAGAACATTGTCTTTCGGGGACATAAATCCCGGATAATAGGAATTCAAATTGTTCAAAGTTTCAATGTTCAAGCAATTCAATAAAAAATGTACAGAAGCTTCACACCGGGACACTGCCATTTGCAAATTCGATTCTTTGAATAGTCGCGAGTGCGCCAAAAACAAATGTCACAAGTTGTATCGTTATTCAAAATTAAAAGGGAGCGATATGTCAGAATGCTTTCAAAAAAAATAAACGAAAATGAATCAAAGTGCATATCAACCACGAACTATTTGGCAAAGCATTAACTGCGATGTACGATACATATATACGCGCACTGTCACGGGCATTGTTCGTAAGTGGATAAAACCGTATGAATTCGCAGCTTAGTGCATGGCTGCTTAACGTATGCAAATGCCAACTATCATGGCATTCGAAAAAAATGTATGTACATAACTGTACCAAAGTATTACACCATAAGTCACTATTATGTTTAATATGTTTATAATATGAAGGGAATTTCAGACACGTACTTACGATTTTGTTAGATAAGTATAATGCCCATGTCAAACTCACGTAAAGCAGCAAAATTCGAATAATAAAACGCAGGCGACGAGTTCTATTTTCAATGTGTCTTTCATCCAAATCGTAAATTTTGCTAGATATAGCAAAATGCGTAGCAATCATGATTCGCAGTCAGGCGCAGGCGAAGACTGAAAATTCCACTGTACCATCATGTGTCCCGTTTCTCCAGATCGCACTACATAGCGACACGCGCCAACAATACAACCACACATTATTGGATTTGCACAACATTTTGTTTTAAGATGATTTCAATTTAGGCACATAATGAAGTATGTATGTATGTAACACACGCGCCGCACCGTGTCGTATAGCGATTTGACAACGAACTTTGTTTCACGAATTACACCATTCCAAATTTATTTCGACTTTGCCGAATCCGGCTCGACGGACCAAATGCGGTTGAGTGATCCCGGGGCGAACCTAGTTCCCAGCTTGTCCAACCAATCACCGAAAGAAAATCACCGAAAAGCTCGAAGACCGACAAATGGATTGGTATTGCCATGTTCAACGGCGTCCGCCTGAGAACCCAGCAAAGAAAGCGATATCAATGGAAGTTCCACTTGATGGGCCCAAGGCCAGAGGCAGACCGAAGAACGCCTGGATGTGTCAAATGAAAAAGCAACAACAACGCGGCGATGACACGATCCAAGATAGAGCTGCCTGTAGAAATATGCTGAGATATTATCGCCAAAACGGGCGATGTGCCTACACTGCAGGTCGAGCAACGCGAAACCACGGAGCGGTATAAAGAACGAGGCAAGGAAGAAGAAGATGATGGAATGCATGATCCCTTAATGGCTTTGACAAGGAATTGGGGACGACAATTTTGATCAGAGATTGAAATAATGGTAAATTCCCCTATGAAGTGAACAGAAGACATCCTTCAATTTTGCCCAGGCTTTTCCCGTGGACCCAATTTGACACTTGGATGGTAGTTTAGTCGAGGGACGTTTAGTATAGACACTTATTATGTGAAAGATTGGGCACAAAAAGTCCTTTTTTTCTGTGGGGGTGCACTATAGACGATATGGATATCAAAACACATACAAGATTCGTTTAGACGAGTCCTCCAGAGTAATTAACCATAATATAGTAAACTTATTTTGAATATGTATATGAAAAAAGGATAATACCACCAAAAACGACATTTCTTTACAGGAATAAAGGTATGGACCTGGTAGGTGTCGTAATATGTATTTCAAATGTGAGGAAATACTTGCGAAACTTGTACTACGGCACTTAGGTGCAAAATTCAGCTACGAACTGTAAAAATGTTTAATTATCATGGTTTCCGGGAACGATTTTTCTAAATATGTATATCTAAATATACCGGAACACTGAACTGAGACCGGATGCATAATTTTCTGGATGATGCATCCGGTCTTAAGGAAGCTACGAGGGCTCAAACATTAAAATGAAGGTATTTTCTAAAAATTTCGTTATTACCTTTATAACGGTAATGTTAACTAGAAGGTCGCCCATAAAGAAGTTGTAACTCTGCTGGTTTCCAAATAAAATACCAAAAGTCCCTAACGATATGGCTTCTCTACGGGAGGTAGGTACATGCGGTCAGATTTTCAAAATTACAGATTTTCGCAAGAGGTTTTACTTTTAAAATTTTTTTTTAACAGTAACCATCTACGATAGAGTCGTATGTGTCGTTTGTACCTCCGGTGACTCTTAAAATACCATCTGGTCCATTGACCTTAGAATGCTTAGCATTCTTGATGGTTGCTGAAACTTGGTCGTCAGCCGCTCGGATGCGAATCCTTCTTTTAATTTTGTAATTGAGATTTTTGGTTTTGAGCTGTAAAATATTGTTTATTATGAATAAGTTCGAGACGACCCGCGGCAAGGACGTTCGGATCGTTGATTTTTTACGTTAATCAGCGCCCCTCGAGCAGTGTGAATTAACAGTTTTTCTTGCCAAGTCCTAGGGCTTGACTTTTACATACAGCTTGATGCGAGGCCTTTCTACCACCTCTGCCGTTCTATGGACGCGGGGTCCCGGTTGTAGCGCAACTTTATGCCGTTGTAAAACCACAGTTCGGACGATACTCCCCTCTTGCTGGCCCACCGCATGTGGTGGTTGAGGGCTCTAATCTTGACACCCCGTGCTAACATATTTGCGACCATCTCTGCCACTGTTGCAATGTCGGGGCCATGCACGCCCACGTAGGACTGTTGACCTAACTATTCAGGGGAGCGAGATAGTCATTTCCCGAAGGTTGCACTGGAATCGATGCAATGATTTTGAGCGAGTGGGGGTCTTCCCTTAGCGAAGGTATTTACAGCCAGGACATATCCACAAAAAGACAGCGAGAGTCATTTAGACAATCATTCTCGATAGTGAGGCCAAATGCGCCAAGATTCGGGATATTCGCGTACGCCGGACAATGGCATAGTAAGAGCGTTCAATCTGCGCCGAAGTGCACAAACATAGGACAGAAATAATCTTCTAAATTGCGCGAATGAATCCTTGCTTTAAGCGATCCGTGGCCTGTGATGAGGCATCCCAGGCCCAGATTGAAATATATGTCAGTTGTCAGCATATCCTCTCCTGTCACTAACCTGCCTAACGTTCTCGTAAGTAGTTCTCCCATGAGGCGTTGTTTCCTACCTAGATTGCCATATAGTCAGAACACACTCTTCTAGCAGCTTTTTAACCTCCTCCATCCATAGTAAGGATGGAGGATGTTAAGCTCAAGTTCGAGGCTGTCCAAGTCAAGACATGGCCATAACCGCATAACTATTTGTTGCCACATATAGATCCGTAGCTCTTATGGACTGTGATTGAAGCTGCCCATGAGCAATATCGTCATCGTCTTAGAGGACGAAACTTCTGGGATCCGGTATCCCTCTTGATGGACAACATCCATGTATGACAACTCCAGATGCTTTAGCATTACCCCTCAAAAGCATTAGAAAATCATCGGGATAATCGCAGCACTTGGACAGTCGGTCGAGTGACTTAAGCATACTAGGTTCCAAACGAATGGACCTAGGATGGAGCCCTGCGGACAGTCACGCGATGGACGTTTGCTCACACGTCATAGGCCCCGAAGACAAAGGACTCTCTGTCGGAGAAGTAGCTCCTCAAAAGGGACACCTTACGACTCAGGACGCCTCGAACTTGCGTATAACCGCATATCCCAGCAAGTTACCAAATGCACGCTTGAAGGCAATGACGAGCTCAAGGACGTAATGAGTGGAACCGCGTGATACTGACTCCCTGATGAAGAGCTACGCATCATCAGTACATCTGCGAGCATATGAGTGAGGATCAGACTTTCTTCGTAAGGGTTTTTCAGCAGTACAACCATATGGGTAGACTTCTAACTCGTCTGGAAGTGTTCGGAAGTAATATGCAAAAAGACACTCCAGATATTCCGGGACGGCATGCCAGAAGTGCTTGCACACCCCGCCTGTTATCCCATCTAATCGACTTTCTGCTTCTCAACTTAGCAATGCAAGTCCCTATCACCCCAGACTCAAGACCAGGAATTTCTTCCTGTTCAGGAACCAGGTCCAGAGGTAATATAATAAAATGCAAGATTCATTTAAAGAACCAGCAGAAAAGAAGCTGTCAAGGAGTACACTCAGTGATTCCTTTCAGGACCGCGTACGTCTACCATCAACATTGAGGATAGAAATATCGCAGGCTTTCCCAGACAGACCTTATAGGCGTTACCCCACGGATCGTTGCAAGACGCACTGATACACACAGTTTTGCACTTTGCCGTCATATCGCGATACTCCAAAATAGCCCGCCGATAAGCGGCACTAAGGTCGGAAAGGTCAATATGATGGCGCACTGGCTTGTTGTAACCGCCTTCGAAGGCAACCTACTTCACGCTTCTTGACGCTTAAGTCTCTACACACAGAAAATCGTCCTGGGAAATCAATGGGAATTTTATAGTTTTCTTATGGTTTTTCCCATTATTTTCGGTCAATGGGATCCTCGTATTTACCGCAATAGTTTTTAAACTATTAAATAAATACCATAGATATTATAAGATCCTCTTTTCGAATCAACAACGGCGGATAATAGGCTTTAAAAGGTAGATACTATAGAATATATAATGAATCCTGTAAGATTTAATATGGTGTATAATTTGAATATACTTTAGAATATATTATGAAATCCGTTTGTTTCAACGTGATACCGATTTTTAATTTAATAATTCCCTTCTTCCTACTTCTACAGGAGAATCATTTTGAATTAGATGTATTCACCGTATTCAGTTTAATAGGCGATTTCGCATAGGGTGTAATGTACACAAAGAATCTGAAAATATTGGAAAACACACTAGAAGAAAGATCAATCAAATTGTTAATAAATGGTTTATTATAAACTATTATCTTAATTCTAATTCTCAATTCCTAACATCATTTGTTAATGTATCGAAATGGAAACGTTACAAAAAAATCAGTCCTTACTTTAACCAACTTCTAAGAGAACCATATACAAAAAAACTAAATAAATTTCGTTTGAACCTAAACAAAACTCCTCGCAAATTAGTTTCCGTAACTCGTGATCCTCCGGGTCGTCTTGATATTCTTCAACATAAATCACTATTCCACTTTCATTTGCCGATGACGGCGGCGCACAAATATCATTTTCCACACTCATTCCGACGAGCACGAGCACGCACGCGACGACGACGACTTCCACGGTGAAAATAGAAAGATGTAAATGCATGAGTTTTTTTATGGTTGAGAGTTATCTATTCAATGATATGTCACACTGAATTTATGGGATATACCATTGAGTAAATAATAACAAGCACCAACTTGTATGAATCGACTTATGAACGTCTGGTTCGTCAAACGGTACTTACTGAAACATTGAATGCAATAGTTTTGATCTAGTAGACTTTATGAGGTGGATACTATTAAAATTACATGATTTGGTTGTCTTTGATAAGAAATTTTTTCCCTATTAAATTAATGAGATGGGAGCTGTTGAAGTAAAACGGTGGTATTTTCTGAGTGTAGTCCACCATCTGACGTGTCTACGTTCCACCGTGTGGTGCGTTATTTACGGTAGCCATAGACTTAACCACGAAATTACATTTAACGTTTAGGGGACCCGATGAGGACTCGACCAAAGGAAAGCGATCGAACGCTTCCTTAACTCAATCCTCAAAGCATGTCCAATTACACCCACCTTGAGACAAACGCCTGGCACCATATCCCGTGTACCACCACCACAACCGCCACCGCCATCACCCATAAGCGACCGCCAGCATCATGCAAGGTCATACGAGCAATCGGCACCTCTCTGCGGAACCAGCTCTACGCAGCTCTATATGCGTACTTTACTGAACCAAAGAGGTGAAACTTGGTTCAGTCGCCCTTTAACGATGTTAGTAATCTAGAGGTCCGTAGGTCGAATCTCGAATTTCCGTACATGTGCGGATAGCAAATATATAGTGCTTGCAACATTATATACACTCCGAAATAGCCTATAAACGGATGAGTGAACGCACGCCCCACAAGAGGTTACGGTATGGAGTGAGAGAGAGTGAACATACATGGCCCATGTTCACGTAGACACCATATTCATCGGTGAGATCCTCAATATAAACACATTGAAAATCTGGTCACAAACAACAACAGACTTTCTTTCAGCCGGAGTTTTAGACGCAAAAACTCTTGTGCCAGACGACAGGCCGCTTACTTGACCAAAAATCAGATAAGGCTCCTGCAGTATGGCAAAAGCGGCCCTGGATTGCAAGAGCCGGTTTCGAAGAACATGCACCGCTGAACCACTTAAACTAAATTCTTTCTTATGTTAACCTTCAAGCGGGCGCGCATTATTTTGTGACATAACCGGGCGCGCGGCGGTAATTTACCGCCCTCGACTTTTCCCCTCCATTTGTCCTCAACCGTACAACTTCCATTCTCATAATTATGGTAAATTGAAAGAAGAGCATGTCCCAAATAAGTTTTCATCATAAAAACTATTATCTGGTGAACAATAAAACAAGTTCTGCAGTTTTAGCGAAGCACGTCACTTCAGTGATATTACACAGAGCACACACATTTTGAACAGAACTATATATTTACCAAAATATACCATCCCCGAACGTTTGATGAACGCTGGAAAGGTATGGAAGGTAAAATTTATCCAACATTATATTGCATCGTATGTATAACAGAATGACTTAAGAATATATACTTCTCCCATCTCGATCCGACTAACGGGAGAAAAATTATGCGCCCGCTTGAATGTTAAGAGAGAATCAATACTTTTCAGGGTGCCCTCCAGAATGATGTTGGAGGCTGTTCTTGCATTCAAGGGCCTGCTAAAAATCCACAGCCTCTTTTGGATTACGGTCTCAGATACGACATCCTTTAGGTTATTCTTGTATATGGCCTTCATGAAATCCTCTGCGAAAATAAAAAAATCCATGTTCGAGACAATGGACTTATGGCCCGGCTTGTCCTGAATCCTGACCTCGAGGCCGCGTTCCTCAAACTTTTTGTTGGTCGCCAGCTTTTGTTTCTCCGACTTGGAGGGCAGTCGGATCGCCACGTCCCTATTTTTCAAGGGGTTGATCCCATGGACCATTACGCCCATACTATAGAGTGAACCTTCTTGACTACCATGGCAGCCTTGTTCTTGCTGCTGACGACCATTTGCCAGGTTTCAGCCTGCTTTACAGTCAGCGAGGCAGGTTGCTCTCCGTCTGATCAGAGCCGACCACCGACGACGCAAAAGAGGGCATCCTACCTGCAGAGGAGAAGGGCGCACTTGTTGGCCACGACCCAAGCCGAGCCATAAAGTGATTTGGTTCGCCGCCAGCTGCCTGGCAGGGAGATGTGACAGGGCGTGGAGCGTAGGCGTAGGCCGTAGTTTGCTGACACCTGTTAAATCCCAGATGGATTTAATAA
Source organism: Microchrysa polita (assembly GCA_949715475.1). Lineage (NCBI taxonomy): Eukaryota > Metazoa > Arthropoda > Insecta > Diptera > Stratiomyidae > Microchrysa > Microchrysa polita. The sequence goes on from OX454417.1 coordinate 55,461,467, forward strand.
ACAATATTGCATACGGACCTGTGTATTAGGAATGCAGAGCCTACTTCTGCATTGGAGCCATACCTGACCACTATTACTTCTTAAAATTATAAAATCACGGCGGGATTCAGTGAACGATCTAAATCATCCCATGCCTAGCGGAGAAGATGCCCATGGACACAAATGGGCATTACTAACGAAGCAGCCGGTTATCTCCAGTAGAATCTAGCACTGCTGCACCGTGCGGGCTGAACGCGAGACAAGAGGACAGATTAAGTGGGTGCCCGAGAGCTGGATGGGAGCAATCGGTAGGTGATTTGATTACACTCACCAGACTCTGGGCTTTTGGGCAAGGTCGCGCGACCGCGATAATTGGAGGTCACCGATACCCGTCGTCGGGTTATCGTGCCATAAAGAAAAAAAGGATGATTTTTGCTGTTATTTTAGAATGGACAGGAAACACACATATACCCAACTCCTTATTGCAATCTGTAAGGTCGCACACACATACACAAAGAGAATCCATGGATTCCGAATCCATATAAAAAAATTAAAGCCGGTCATAATTTTTTATATGGAGTTTCGTTAGATTCGGAATCCTTGGATTCTCCGTGTGTATGTGCGACCTAACGTTCCCCTTCTCCACGCCTTAACAACTAGTGCGGCATCTCAGCCGTTATAGTGTGGTGACATTAACTTGATTAAGTTCAGGGGCTTTGCTTTTTTAAGTACAATAATTATTACCAGGGCCGGATTTAGCCTCTATGGCGCCCCTGGGCAGTAACGAATTTACCGCCCTCCGCCACTGGTGAAGCTTGAAGGTAGTGTCACCTATACAAAGGAAATGTAGGCAAAACGTTAGCGGGCGTATGTAAAAAATTGAAAATTTCATAATTTTTACCAGTAAGCGTATGTTGTTTGCTTAAAATTTTTTTATGTTGCTTTACAGGGGAGGAATCCAGGTGTTCCGTGCACCTCCCAAAATTGTTTTAGGAATGATTGAAACTCCAATAATAACATAGAAAACTGTACAATTTTTATTACATTCGGCTTTTCACTTTCTATAGATATGCGTTCATGTTTTCTAAATACCTTTTCAATTTCTGAGTTTTTTTCATTGTCGATCGTTTGGCAAATACTTTGTAAAATACCCAACAAATAAAATTTCCCTAATTTAGCATCATCCATCATATTTAACCAAAAAAGCATTATATCCAAAAAAAATCCAAAATTTAGAAAGCTTACGGGAAATTTTGAACATATATCTACCTTGACCTAATTTGTTTTCGGTGACAAAGATAACGAAAACGAATTGGGAGAGCTTACTGATGTTATTCAGCAAAAATCATTCGGAGCCTAAAAAGTTCTAGATTTTCCTGATTTCAACTACATATTTTTAATTATTTTTTTCCGGTGGAATTTCCCGTCAGCTCACGTGAAATCCATGCAAATATTGTCAAAATGTTGATGATCGTAAAATCGAATTCGCTTGGTGATATTCACTTCACATGAAAGTCTCCACACCGGTTTTTGACATTTCACCAGCACATTATTCCACAGTAAAAAGATGTCATCGACAATCAATCAGAAGGCGAGTAAACATTTTTCTTAAATTGGGTGAATAAAAAGCAAGTCTCCATGGCACCGTTTTCACGGGAGACATATATGCAAGTTTTCCGCTAGGTGAACTCAGTACATACATTAAATAAAAATTTGCAAATTCAAAAATTTAAGCGTAAAAATTCTTAAAAATTTTGTTAAACAATTAATTTACACGATAGAAACTGAAAAATTTGAGAGCCAATGCCGTATTTTTAATATCGAGACTTGGACCACTCCCGAAACCAAATCCTTGCTTCCCAGCGAATTTGATGTTGGGACAAATTTAAGAAGTAATATAACACACGAAAATGTGTGGTTAGATGAGTTACTTCCGTGGAGGCGTTTGAAACTTTCCAACGGATCGCTATTACCAAAAATATTTTTCGTTTTTTTTTTCAAGTCTGGGGCAATTTTAGAGGCTTGAAAACAGGAGCTGGCAGCCAAGTACTTGCGTATCTAAAACATTTAATGTGGCTTCAGGCATAATGTTTAAAGTGAAGCCAATGCCTTAAACAAAGATGATTTATACTCCTACTCTAACGGAACTAAAGGCCTCTACTGTCTACTCCAGGGGTGTCAAACTCAAAACCTGGCCCGGGCCAAATAAGCCTCTCCACAGGTTTAGGTGGGCCGCAGGAGGAAAATTTCAAAAACTTTTATATAATCGTATTACGACAGTTGATTACAGAATATTACTTTTAAAATATGACAGAAAGTCTGGATCACTTTAGCGCAGTGGTGATCCAGTTCGTCATGTTATATATCATTCATATAGGTAGCACTAATCTACCTGAACGAGCACCTATGTGGAAGATGCATAGCATGCATTACTGCCGGCTTGCGGGCATCAACCTTACAGAACGCAAGTGCAATATATTTCACAATATTGCATTTGCGTATTGTAAAATGATGCCATGTTCAATTAGCTGTCGCGATCATTGTACTTTCGTATAATGACCTAATTAAAGGAAATGACGAAAGTGCAATGATAGCAAGCAAGCTTTAGAGGTAAGTTAGAATTAAGAAAGAAAGTGTGGAATAAAGAAACTCAAAGCAAACAGACGTGTTTCTCTTCACGACTATTTTCATCCACAACATTTTGGCGCAGCCGGTAGCCGCTGACTTGAAAAGCCTTAAAGGAAGTCTATAAGAAGACTAGAATAGCCTTAAAAAGGAAGTCTGGTGAACCAAATAAAAAATAAAAGGATAAAGATAGTGGAAGAAAGACACGACTGAGTACTTTAGAGTTAAAATGAGGAGAAAGCAAAAATTGTGAAATAGTAAAATAAAATAAGTAAAAGTCAAAGTACCTACAGTAGAAATCCATGATACAGTGAAGTTTATATAAGTGAAGAGAAAGCAAAAATTAAAAAAAAAAAAAAAACCAGTGAAACAAATAAGAGTGAAAAGACAGCGATTATTATTAAAAACAGTGAAATAGTAGAGTATTGAAAAAATAAAAAAAAAAATAAAAAAAGTGAAAAGTTATAGAACAGTGGAAAATTATTAAAAGCAGTGAAATACAGGGTGACCCATTTAAAGTGAACAAGAGTATTGAAAAAAAAAACAGTGAAAAGTTATAAAACAGTGAAATATGTAATAGTACAGTGGAACGTTATTGAAAACAGTGAAACAGAAGAGGATCAAAAAACACAGTGAAACAACAAACATTTAAAAAGCAGTGAATAAAAAAATTCCGAATACAGTAAAAAATAAAAAAAAAAGAGAAATAGTAAGGTGCAAATACCATAAGAAATTAAAAAAAAAAAAAAAACGAAATAAATAGCAATCAAATAAAAACAGCAAAAACCATACTTCAGTGAAAACAGACAGCAGCAAAAAAAAATTGAGACCGAAAAACTGTAAATGTCCATATCGGGAGGTGACACGATCCAGTCCTCTCTAGCGGATACAGAAGATAATCTAACATCAGCGACCTCTAGTAGTTTTTGGAACCTGAGAAGTCGTCAGGTAATCAAGGGAGCTGAACTCGACACGAGCGACTCCCTGAAGTTAGTTTTAAGCAATATAAATAAATCAGGTAAATTCACCCAAGCTGATCTGAAAACCATCGACACTTGTCTTTCCAAAGGAAGCAAGGGACGAAAAAAAATTTTAGCGCAGTTTAAAGAAAAAAATGAAGAGTTTAAGGTCAGATTGAGTGAGTTTGCCTGCAATAATATTAGTAGTACGAGCTCCAGTAGGACAAATTTTGATACCTCGATAGAAAGAATAAATTTAAGTAATTTTGAAATTAGTTGGATGGAAGCGCCTGAGGAAAAGACGCTATTGGAGAATAAAAGTCAATTTGAAGCCGTTAATTACTCGTCTGAAATGGCTAATAATTTGGAAAAAGTTGTAAAACTAACAACCCAGCTCGTGCCTACATTCTCTGGTGACCAGCACCCTAAACTAGTTTCCGAGCTCCAGACATTTTTAGGTTGTTGTAACCAGGTCTATGAGTGTTTGGACAGTTCGGAGCAAAAAGTATTTTTTAAAATTGTTGGAACAAGGTTGCGCGGGGAGGCTTATCAACTTTTCGCAAGTAGTAAAGTTGAAAGTTTTAACGACTTGCAAGAGCTGTTTTACAAGACCTACCTTCCTCGGGAAACCTATAAAGATTTAACTAGCAGACTGATAAACTGCAAGCAATCTCCCTTGGAATCGTTTGCTACATTTGCATTTCGAGTTCAAAAGTTACTTGCCGAATGCAAAGAGGCTGCACTGGTTAAATACGGCGAAGCGTCGTGCCATATCAAGCAGCAGCTGGAAGACTTTGCAATCTCTGCAGTGAAAGGTGGATCATGTAACCCCCATTTATGTGCATACTTGTTAACTCTCACAGAAAGTTCTTTGCAAGAGTTGACGAAAAAAGCTCTTGATATGGAAAGGCTCCAACAAGGCACCGCATTTTTCCAGCACCAACAACCAAGTAGCTCAATGTTCAACGTCTCAATACCTCACTTAAACCAATACCCCCATTATAACCCAAATCCGATCACCGATGTACATGGGCCAAGACATCCATCAAGCGCTTTCGGTAATTATGTTGATTAATCCACAGGAAACTTAAACTATCCCCCATACAATTTCAGCAATTATCATAATAATTTTTCCCAAAAAGGCAATTCAAAACCTGTTGCAAAAATTAAGTGCAGTTTTTGTAATTTTCCTGGCCATACGTATGACGAGTGCCTGAAAAGAAAAAATACCCCCCACTGCATTGAATGCAAAAAATATGGACATGACATCAACACATGCCAACGGAGTAGGTCAACCAATAACTTTGTCAACCAAAAGGCTAACTCTAGGTCTGAAGGTGTTAGCTGCGAATTTTGCGGACGAAATGGACACATTGCTGGAGACTGTGTGTTCAAAAAGAAATGGATGAAAAACCAGGGAAACGAGTAGGTGTCGGTCTAAATATTCCCAGACCGGCAGCTAAACAGGAAACTTCTGAGTTTCAGGGGAAAACAAATATTACAGCGAATCAAAATTTAATAAGTACAATAAATTTTTGTGACCAAACCTCCGAAAGTAAGATTAAATCGAAATGTTTGACCATTAACGCGTGTGAGGTCCCCGTTGTTGAGCTACCTCTAGATATTGCCGAAAAACCTACTGTGAAACTTATCGTGGACACAGGGGCCGAAGTAAGTCTTTTGAAAAAAGATTCAATCAAAAGAAATACCAATGTGCTCCCCTCTACTACAACGATTAGCACCGCCTTTGGAAAAGGCGAAACGCTTGGCAGTTGTATGGGAACTTTTTGCATAGCAAATGGATTGAAATGCAATTTTCAGGTCGTGGGTAAAGATGCTTCAATCCCTGAAGACGGTCTTCTAGGTAATGATTTCCTAGCGAAATATTGCTGTATAGATGGCCCAAACCAACTTCTGCATTTTAAAAGTCCACATCAGAGTGATGAAAGTATTTGTGTAAAATTTTTCGCTAAACCAAAAAACCTTCCACAAGAAGTTAGCGTCGGTGTAGGACTGCAAATTTTGAATGATGGAGAAAATATTAAAGTAGGCTTAAAAGCCCCTATTAAATTACCTTCCCGGTGCAAATTTTTTTTTTTTTTTTTTTTTTTTTTGCCTCACAGAAACTTTTGTCCCGGGACTAGGCTTCTCGGCATCACTTTACTTACTATCCGTACGTAAGTGACTAATCAATCAATCGAGTGTAAACTCTAGCAGATCGTAAAAAAAACTGAAAACAAAATATATTAATAAGGAAATTTATCACAATAACTTCTTTTAAACATTAGTTTATTAGTACAATTAAAATTAACTAAGTCCTTCAAACTATTATAAAGAATAATTGACCTTGTAATTGGTTCATTAAGCCCATAGTTTACTCTATGATAAGGCTGAACAAGAAGGTTGTTCCGCCGTAAATTGTGAGGAATATTTCTGACTTGAAAGTTATTTAATATATCTTCACAAACAATATGAGAGCAAAACAGGTCTCTTATAAACATAGCGTTTAAAAATGTTCTTCTATAATCTAAGGCTTGTAAACCCAATAAGGAACAGCGAGTTCTATAATCTGGCTTGAAACGCCAGCCAATTTGATAAATGGCAAACCGTGTAAAATTGTGTTGAATTCTTTCTATACGCTCGATATGCACCTTATAGAACGGATTCCACACAATAGAACAATACTCCAGGTGCGAACGAACGAAAGCTGCATACAATATTTTTAAAGTAAAAGCATCATTAAATTCGCGCGCATTACGTTTAACAAATCCTAACATACTATTCGCTTTTGAAATAATGTAATCAATGTGTTGTCGAAATGAAAGCTCATGGTCGAAAATTACACCAAGATCTGATATTTCGGCAACCCTTTCAAGAACACTACCTGTTAAGGAGTACTCAAAGAAGACCGGAGTTTTCAATTTATATATGCTAAGTACTTTACATTTACTAACATTTAAATTTAAATTATTATCGCGGCACCAAAATTGCAGCTTTTCTAAATCGGATTGCAACTTAAGGCAATCATCAATGTTGCGTATTTTCATAGCGATTTTCATATCATCGGCATACTGCCATACACGCACGAATTTAAAATTTTGGATGATATCGTTTATGAAAACTAAAAAGAAAAGTGGTCCTAAATGGCTTCCTTGCGGAACCCCTGATGAACACTTTATAACAGAGCGAGATGTACAGCCATTTAACTTCACCAACTGAGTCCTATCCGTTAGATAGGATCTCACCCAGCTTAGAAAAATTGACTGTATTCCTAAATGTTCTAGTTTTTTAAGTAAAATATTATGATCTACTCTATCAAAAGCCTTCGAAAAATCGGTATATACCACATCAACCTGCATTCCCTGCTCAATACCATCAGCAACAAATTTAGTAAATGATACCAAATTTGTTGAAGTTGATTTTCCTTTCAGGAATCCATGTTGACATGGCGATATCAAACGGCTAATTAAAACATCTATTTTATTTTTAATAAGCATTTCAAACAACTTCGGTATTGCAGATATTTTAGCTATGGGTCTATAGTTATCAATAAGATGCTTCGGACCCTTTTTGTGAACAGGCGTTATGTATGAAACTTTCCATTCATCAAGAAAAACACCTGAAGTCAAGGACAAATTAAAAATAAAGGCTAAAGGACGACATAACGATTGCATGCAATTCTTTAAAAATATATTAGGAATGCCATCAGGTCCGGCCTGAATACTAACATCAAGATCACGCATAGCATTCAATAGGTCATCCTCAGAAATCTCAAGAGCACTCGTAAGGTCCTCCTGAGCTATCCGAGGGACCAATGCACTCTGACTTCCATTGATGTTAGCATTCATTTCTGATGAAACGGAGTCTGGCACTTTGTAAACTGAACTGAAAAATCTAGCAAATCCGTCACAAACCGATTGAACATCTTTGTAAAAATTGCCATTGAATTCTAAATTTTTTGGGATTCCCGTATTCTTACGCTTGCTGTTTATAAAATTCCAAAATGTCTTACTGTCATTCTTTATATTATTTTCAGCTCTCGCAATATACTGTTTGTAAAGATTTTTATTCATTAATTCATACTCTCTTCTCAATCTAAAGAAATTTTCTTTATTGGCAAGAGAGGATGACTTCTTGTATAATTTATGGGCCTTATTTTTTGCTCTCTTAAGTTTGAACAATTCTTTGGTAGCCCAAGGATTTTTTGCTTTTATTTTGTTCTTTTTTAAAGGAACGTACTTGCGAATAGATTTATTTAAAATTGAATTAAAAATTGTATAACTTTCAATAAGATTACTATTCGATATAACTGGAGCCCAATCCATATTAAAAAATGTTGAATTTAGTTTTTCAAATTGGGCTTTTTGAAAATTTCTAGTAGGAATAACGGGCTCTTCTTCAATGTAATCATAAAAAACAATCTCAAGAAGAAGAGCACTGTGATGGATTGAATTGGGCAAAATTGGTTTATCTACTTTAATTACAGAAGCATTCAAGCAAGTACTAACAAAAATTAGATCTAAAATTCTACCAATCGAATTTTTAACAAGATTCATTTGCATCAAATCCATTGCAAACAAACAATCTGTTAGAACAGATTCACACTCAAGATGTAAATCACGCGGCAGAATTTTTTTCTCGTCGTCGTTCCAGTACCAACTTATATTACCAAGATTGAAATCCCCAACAACGATCAATTTGTCTTTTTCCTCAAAAGATGCAAATAGCTTGGAGATATTATCTACATGTTTGTTATAAACATCAACTGAACTCAAAGGTGGTAAATAGCTATTAAAAATATATACTTTTTCGCTGCGAGAAACATTGATAGAAACACATATCTGTTCTACGTCCTTATGAAAAAGCTCAACTTCATGAGATGGGAATGTTGTTTTGATAGCTACCAAAACACCACCTCCTCTCTTAGTCGAAGCCTCATAACGGTCGCGACGATAGACATCATAGTCTCGTATGAAAAGTTCTTCATTTGAAATGTCTGTGTGAAGCCAAGTCTCGGTTAAGCAAATGGCAGCATAATCTTCTTGTGAAGCTGCAAGGTAAAAGTAATTTGTTCTTGAACGAAGACCGCCAACATTTTGATAATAGACCGAGAAAAATGAATTGGAAATTATGTGTTCTGCTGGACACTGTTTTGGCGTTTGTCGTTTTTTGAAAATTTGAAGGGTGATATGTTGACGCCCTTGGGCCAGAAGTTGGCACAAAACACTTGCTTCGAATAATCATGAGGAAGTTTCAAACCGAAACTGATTGAAACTAATTTGGATATATCACAATCTTTTTTTATCAGAGGATAAACCGAAAGAAAGCTGTCATCTGTTAAATTAAGCTTTTTCATTACATATTCCTTTAAATGTTCTGCTTTTACCGAAGCATGTAGCTTAGAAACATGGAATACCTTGAAACTGGGGACACTTCGAAGAGAATCATTAGCTTGATCGATACCGAAGATTCTTTTGTGTCGCCTATTATTATTATCACTCTTTTTGGGAATAACATCACCAACAGGAGAAGGTTTTTTAATATGTTTCCCTTTCTTACGAACTGTGACAAATTTATCAATCGGAGATTGATTTTTGTCAACGTTGGAAGGAATTGTAGAAGATGAATCTGAAATAACAGTGGAAGTCCCCGCTTCATGGCTAACGAAAGATTGCTCAGAAGATATTGAAATAATATTTTTAGTTTTTTTCTTAGTGTCTTTCCCTATATTACTCTTCTTATTTTTTAAAGTTACGTTTCTATCTCCCAATGTTTTGGAACTGTTTTCACAACAATTTACAGTTTTCATAAGGGATCTCAGCTTGCTAAGTTGGCTCTGCAACGACGAAACGAGCTGAGATAGACCGTCAATTTGAACTTTGTAAAATTGCTCGCAAACACAATTCATTTTAATTGAAGAACTAAACTAATAAATTAATAAAAAGAGAAAAAATGCAAAAAGAAAAAAAAATGTAAAAACTGGGATTCGAACACAGGACCTCACGGGCGTGAGTCGTACACGCTACCACTGCGCTATATGCTTGTATGAAAATCTATGACCAGATAACTCAGTTAAGCCGAGTTCGAATTAACAACTGGACCAAATGAAAACAAAGAACAAAGACCGCCCGAGCGGCAGGTAGAAACTGCAAACCACCAAAAACTTTTCAAACAAATTTATGATTATTCACTAAACCGATTCGCGAAACCACTTTTACCGATGAAGCGAACGAGTAAATGAATCATAAAATAATGAATTTAATATTAAATCTTATGAATTTAATGCAAATTATGAAATTTAATATTGTGCGAAAATTTTGCGTGTGTTTGTTTTGATAAACGTCAAATTGCCAGTCAACTTACCGATGAAACTAACTGAGGATATGGTTTGTAGTGGAAAAGAAATTTTACCTCAAGTATATTTAGCCAATAGCTTGGTGCGATCACACGAAAACGGCACCGTGGTTGGTTTCCTAAATGCCAACGATATGGACGTAGAAGTGCATGAATTTGAAATTGAACTTACACCTTACAAAATGTTATCAGTTAATAAACCAATCTCCGAATTTACTTTTCATGAAGAACCTAAGCTAGAAAAAGTCCATCGGTCACAAGTCCGTACAGAAGTCCAAATAAACTCTTGCGTTAGACAAGAGTCCCTATTAGATGCAAGACTAAAACGGATAGACGATGAGATAAAATTGGAAAACACATTAAAAAATGATGAGCTTCAGCTGAAAGAAGTCCTTCGCCCACAAATCCGTACATCGGTTCAAACAAACTCTTGCGATAGACAGGAGTCCCTGTTGAATACGAGATTAAAACGGATAGACGAGGAGATAAAATTAGAAGAAACATTAAATACCGAAGAGAAAACCTCAATTCTTAAAATATGTCACAAATTTCACGATATTTTTTACCTTGAAGGTGATAAGATGACATTTACAAAAGCTCTTATGCACTGCATTCCTACTTCCGAAAACACAGCTCCAATTAATCAAAAAAACTATAGGCTCCCAGAAGTCCACAGAAACATAATTCAGACACACGTTACAGAAATGCTCCAAAATGAAATTGTTGCACCAAGTAAAAGCCCATGGAACTCGCCACTTCTTGTCGTTCCTAAAAAATCAGGACCAGATGGAGAAAAGCGCTGGCGAGTTGTCATTGATTTTCGTAAACTTAATGATAAAACCATCGGTGATGCCTTTCCTCTGCCTCGTATCGAAGATATTCTAGACCAACTTGGAAATTCTCGATATTTCACTACCATTGATTTAGCAAGTGGCTATCATCAGGTTTTGTTAGATCCGAAAGATGCACCCAAAACTGCATTCAGCACCGCTCATGGTCACTTCGAATTTAAGCGGATGCCTTTTGGCCTTAAAGGGGCACCCGCAACTTTTCAACGTCTGATGAACTATGTACTAACAGGTTTACAAGGCTTGGAATGTTTTGTATACCTGGACGACATAGTCATCCACGGAAAAAATTTAGAAGACCACAACAGGAAACTCGAGCAGGTACTGGAAAGATTGCGACAAAATCGATTAAAACTGCAACCTTCGAAATGTCAATTCCTTCGAAGAGAAGTGATTTATCTTGGGCATAAATGTACAAACGAAGGTGCCCTGCCAGATGATGCTAAAATATCTTGTGTGCAAAACTATCCCGCACCAAGAACAGTGAGGCAAGTCCAATCATTCCTTGGGTTGGCAAACTACTATCGAAAGTTTATCCCCCAGTTTTCCAACATTGTTAGGCCCATAATTAATCTGCTTCGAAAACAGAACAAGTTTGTTTGGTCTACGCAGTGCGATCAGGCATTTCAAAAAATTAAAGAAGCTCTAATATCACCCCCTATTCTTATCTACCCTGATTTTGAAAAACCTTTTATCCTCACCACAGACGCTAGCGGCGATGCATTGGGTGCGGTTCTATCGCAAGGTGATCCCGGTAAGGATAAACCGATTGCATATGCTAGTCGTCTTCTAAACAAAGCAGAACAGGGATATTCCACCACCGAAAAGGAGTTCCTTGCCGTTGTATGGGCGGTTCGAAACTTTCGAAGTTATCTGTTGGGCCGGAAGTTCGTTGTATTTACCGATCATCAACCCTTGAAAGGTATCTACAAGTCGAAAGATCCAGGCTCACGACTTCTGCGGTTTCAATTGAAACTGGCCGAATATGACTTTGACATTGAGTATAAGCCCGGTAGGTCTAATACAAATGCGGATGCTTTAAGCCGTATGGTGCCAGAATGCGAGGAAACTGCTACTTCAAAATTGGATAATATCTGTGCCGTAGATAGTAAACATCCATTTGAAACAAAATGTTTAGTCCTAACACGTGCGCAAACCAAGAATAATGAAGGGAATAGAACACCCGAAATTGATGCAAAGAATTCTGATACTAGTGATACAGATACTGATTGTACGGTCGATGAAGAAGGGCTTGAAGTAGTACGTGAAACAATAACAAATCCAGATGAAAAGCAAATCATCTTACGTGATTATCACGACTCGCCATTTGGAGGTCACCAGGGAGTGATAAAGACATACAAAAGGATACGCAGGAAATATGCTTGGAAAGGTATGCTAAAAGATATAAAAACGTACATTAAAAAGTGCCCTAAATGTCAAAAGTGCAAGACAAGTAGAGAATATCGTATGCCTCTTAAGGTAACAGACACTCCTAGGAAGCCTTTTGATAAAGTGTTTTTGGATATAGTGGGCCCTCTAAAAACAACCCATTTAGGAAATAGCTATATCCTTACATTTCAGGACGACCTGACCAAGTATGTCGATTGGTATCCTCTCCCTGGAGTAGACGCCGAGATAGTGGCCAGGACATTTTTCGAGCAAATAATAGCCAGATATGGGATCCCGAAAAAGGTACTCACGGACCAGGGTAGTAATTTTATGAGCGAAGTTTTTCGCAACACTTGTAAATTACTTAAAATTAAAAAGCTAAATACATCAGCTTACCACCCACAAACCAACGGTTCTTTGGAAAGGTCCCATCACCCGCTAGGTGATTATTTGCGATCCGTTACAGAAGGGAATCCAGAAACTTGGGAACAATTCTTGAGAACTGCTGCCTTCGTAGCTAATACCAGTACTCACGAGGGAAGCAAACTAACACCAATGGATTGTTTATTTGGTTTCTGCGCTGATATTCCAACAAATTTGAAGAGGGATCCCGAACCCATTTACGACCATGAAAACTATTATAATATCCTTCGATATAAGTTACAGTACCTCCACAAAGTAGCTCGGGAGAATCTTATGTACAGCAAATTGAAATCCAAGGAGTATTATGATAAAAAGGCTAGGCCAACTAAGTTCAAACCTAATGATAAAGTTCTTCTTAAAAATAATGCTAAAGATCACAAACTGGCTGACTTGTGGTCAGGACCCTACTTAGTAGTCTCTGTGCCAAACGAAGTTAATACGGTTATTAAAACAAACCGAAAAAATATAACTGTACACAACAATAGACTCAAGCCGTACCACGAATAAATACCCCAATTTGAATTTATTTATTTTCAGAAAATGATACCTAGCTTGCTCACCATCCTTGTCGCGGTCGCGGTGTCCTGTCAAGGCCTAACATCAACTTACGAGAAAATAAACCTGAAAGATAATGGCATCCTCTTCGAAACCATAGGAAAGATACACTTCTACCACAACACGTGGAATATCTTTTCGCAGTTCGATGCCCGAGAGGTTGATCGCCATATGCCTATGGTAGATCAGACTGAGAATAATCTACGTTTACTGTGTACAAAATTTAATACCACCCCGCCGTGTATTACGCAAGGACCAATAATTCATGGCTTAATAAAGAATATATACGCCAAGGTGAAAATATTATCTGAACTGTTAGATAGACCTAGACAAAAACGTTCATTGTTCGATGGAGTGGGAAATGCATTGCATACTCTTTTCGGAACAATGGACAGTAACAACGAGAAAAACATTTATAGTAAATTAGACTTATTAGAATCAGATAACATAAAATTATTGGACTTACAACAACAACAAATTTCAGTTGTCAAGTCATCAATAGAACATTTGCAAAAACCCATTGAAACCATCGAGAAAAATCAAAAGGAAACGATAGCGGCTATGAATAAATTAATAACAAATGAACAAAATGAAGAACATCTGCTGCAAATTATGCATGTACTAGGAACCCTGACTCTTCAGATCTTAGAAATACAATCCCGCCAGCAGCTCATAATCGAGGTGCTCCTCAGCTTAAAGCATAACATGTTGCATCCATTCTTCTTTCCACCTTCAAAACTTAATGAAATCTATAAGACCGCTCATCTTACTCCCTCTCATATAAACATAGTTAATCAAGTTCAGACAATCAAAACCCACATCTTGAATGGTATAATGGTAATTCGGATAACTTTCCCTATTTTGGACATTCCCCCTTCCGAAATTCAGCAGATACACATACTTCCAGTTAAAACTGAATCTAATCATTCGGTAATTTTGAGCAATAAAAATTCGCATGTGGCTGTAAACAAGGCAAGGCAGGAATATGTGCTACTAAATTCAGACGACATTTCCCAATTTAGAAAAATTACACAAGAAGTCAATGAGAATATTTTCGTCGGTTTGGTTCCGGGTCCCATTTATAAAGGCATCGTTGGTGGCATATGTCCACTCAATTACATTGCGAACCCCCTAAATGAGAGCGACCCTTGCGAATGGCTGGTTTTGCAAAAGCCCAAAAACATTCTAGTAAAAATGGCAAAGGCTAACTCTTGGCTTTTTTCCTTCAGTTCCCGAGTTCCGATACATTTTGCATGCAAGGAGAAGCTACTAACTGACACTTTGCTGGGAAATGGGATACTTTCCCTTAAAGAACAATGTCTCATTAACATTTTAGAACAAACCATCTTTTACGAAAGCGCTGAGAACAAAAACATGACTCTTTTCATGCCAAATTTCACAATACCGAGCTTAAATATCGATCCTACAATCACAATAACTACAAACAATTCCATCCACCTGAAGCAAATGGTCATACTAAAAGGCCAAGATACAAATGAAATTATTCAATCAGACTCAATGACACTTCAAGAACTTTCTAAAAGGGTACAGTTGGAAAAAACTCACTTGCAAGCCGCAACTACGAAATTTTTACCAATAGCGTCTTTTTCAGTGGGAACTTTAGCACTTATTGGTGTTACAGTCGTTGTGGCATTAGCGTTGATTAAAATCAAAAGGAAGAACATTAAACCAAACCAAACTGTAGAAATATCCGTGGAGGCACCTAAACGGCACAGCCAACCCGAAGATATTGACAACAAAGCTACTAATAATTCACACGAAATTAGGTTTGCGAGAATAGTATAAGTAAATAATAATAATTAACATTTAATTTAGAAAAAAGGAAAAACAAAAAAAATACAAACAGAAATATAAAATTACAAAAAAAATGTAAACATAATAACGTATCAAACAAACAAAAAAAACAAAAAAAATGTAAACATAGCAATGTACTCTATGATAAAAAAAAAAAACAACAAAAAATGTATTGTAACATGATCGTTCGCAACCGGTACCCAAGATAAGTGAATTATTTGCTCTTTTAGTGCTAATAATTCACTTATTTCAGGGGGTGTGTTGTGTTATATATCATTCATATAGGTAGCACTAATCTACCTGAACGAGCACCTATGTGGAAGATGCATAGCATGCATTACTGCCGGCTTGCGGGCATCAACCTTACAGAACGCAAGTGCAATATATTTCACAATATTGCATTTGCGTATTGTAAAATGATGCCATGTTCAATTAGCTGTCGCGATCATTGTACTTTCGTATAATGACCTAATTAAAGGAAATGACGAAAGTGCAATGATAGCAAGCAAGCTTTAGAGGTAAGTTAGAATTAAGAAAGAAAGTGTGGAATAAAGAAACTCAAAGCAAACAGACGTGTTTCTCTTCACGACTATTTTCATCCACAACAGTCACCCCTTACGAGATCTGCTGATAGATCCATATTTTGGAACTACTGAATTTTAGGAAGTATTATTTAAATTTCATGATTTCCGCATCCTGAATTTCGTCATGAGCAAAATTGATATTGATATTACTGGAGCGACCAAAATCCGTAAATTTTATTAAAAAAAAAAAAACATTTAAAGACTTTATCAGCCGTATCAAGAGATTTTTTATTTTTTTCTCGACCTAAAATATTCTCAGCGGTGTTCATCAAATGGATTTAGTAGCAGCGAATTAATCGACGAAAATACAATTTTTACCATTTTACACAGCTTTGCAACAACCGATTACCTCCTGGTGTACATATTTCGAAGGAAGTTCACAAGAAAACTATAATTAAGCAAGCCCTAATTTCTTAATGGTATCAATATTAGAGTTGTGCCCGCGCCCCCTTCCCTAGCCGTCACGCCTCTTTAGGGGGGCGCACCCCCCATTTGGGAATCACTGTTAGCGGCTTCGGGATTATCCGTGTTACCTTCCGCCTTTCGAAAATGTACTTCAAGAACATTAAACAATTAAGACAAGAAGCGAAAACGTGAAAATATGATTGAGCTTCATGTAACCACTTTTTGTGAATATGTAATATGATTTGCGTCAAATTTGGGACAGATGATAAAAAAAATTTAGCACCAGTTATCCAGGTCACCCAAAATAACAAAATAGTCAGATTAAATTATTTTAAGCAGAATGGTAGCGAACAGAGACAACAATTTGTTTGTGATATGGTACAAACTCATGCACCAATACAGCTTGATAAGTAGGTCTAAAAATCAGGCACTTGGGCTGTGATTATTATGTTGTAATTTCACATCCAGGTGATTTAGTTAACAATTCCAAGATTTCTGTAGTTTTTAAAGCTTTGCCATATTTCCAAATAAATCTCAATTCATGTTCGGTAAAGCCAACCAATTTTTTATTAAGTGCATTTCGGGACAGAACAGTCTCATGAAGAGACTTAATATTGTGCTGTACGAAAAAGATGAGCTGTCTTATAAAATCAAATAACCGACCTAAAATTAATGGTAGTATTTGGAGAAAAAATCCTAAAATAATCTTGCATAAGCCACTGACAAGTTTCAGTAATTTTTGTAGACATGAGTTCAACGGCTTAATTTGTTCACCTTACCAATTTCACCATTTTTGTATTGATCTACATTGTGCTGCTTCGACATGGCCGCGGGCCGCACAGAACTGCGAGGCCGCGAGTTTGACACGTCTGGTCTACTCCATTCAGAGTGAATGAGCGAATGCTTCAAGTAAGTTTTGCATAGTCCCAATTTATGAAGGCGGAATCCTTTGAGCAGGTATTAATAGAAGGAGAGGGCGAAAGTCACGAATTCCATACAAAGTGACAGCTCAAAAATGTGCCGAGAATCTAATACATGGGAGAGCAAGCATCTAACAGTAAAGTAGTAATTGTGTCAAAAATTCGTGCGCGCTTGGTTGAATTCTTCTTCTTCTTCATTCTCTTTGTCTTTAAAAGTGGGTTGTCAAAGCATGGAACTTTGTTTGAATCGAGATGTACTGTTACTCTACTTGTGTCAAATCGCTTTGCTTCAACAGTGTTGTTATTGTATTTTTCTCTCCCATGAATTTGCGCTTTCGGCACACTTTTTAAGCGATGTTTCCTCTCCTTCTATTAATACCTGCTCGAAGGCGGAATCACATTAAAATTTGAGTTGAGGTTGCGATTAGTTGCTTTGGATTAAGACGGATATGTACATCCAACTAGAATAAATTAAAGCAAATTATTTTCTACAATTATGTTTGAGTTTTCAAAATGCATCTTTCCCATAATTTTAGACCAATGAAAAATTTGAGAATTTGCCGCCCCGGGCAGTAGCCCAGGTTGCCCATATGGGAAATCCGGCCCTGATTATTACATAGACAATTAACAATAACTGACTTTATCTGTAATGTTACTCGATGGAGAATTTTGTTCTTATTATTAACAAACTATAGCACTTTTACTTTGTTTTCGCCGAGGAATGAGCCTCCGCAGATTGTCATGATGATGATCGTTGGCTAAAACCGTCCCTGAGGACACTGGCAACGATGCAATGCTCTTACCCAAAATTGAAAATGCTCTCCGTAGCCGCTTTCATGTCAAAATTGTATATCCCTTTCTGCAGATTCTCTTTACTACCTGAATACCTTTTCCAGACAGAAACATCATTCTTCAGACTGAATTAAATCCCATTAAAATATGCATCATTCAAGGTGCCAACGATACCGATAAGGACCACAAAACCAAACCGATGAAATCTAAACGGACATAAATTTCCGGAAGAAATTGAAACTTATGCAAGATGCCATTCATAACACCATTACTGTCTAAGCTTTAAGGTAATTAAAGGCTCCGATATAAATTTACATTGCTTAATAGGCCATTTAGTTAAGTTATAGAGTTGCATTAATGGCTATCGTAAAATGCTTTGATTACCAAGTAAATCCTTGAGTTAACGACTCGCAAATGGCTTAATGGTAGGAATCCCTTTCGGAAGCTTTTATCATAACAAAATTATCCGAGAGTGCAAAAATCATTTGAATAAAATGAGGGTAGTAAATGGATAAGGGAAGGTTGTATGAACAGAAATCATAAAAATGTCGAACCTAATTTTTAACATTTTTGGAAAGGTCTAAATAGAAATTTTAAATTAGTCAAGCTGTATTATTTCTTCAACAAAAAGGAGAGACACATATGAACTAAATATCAAAAACGGCATAGTAAATTCCGCCTTCTGTCTCGCATATCAGCAATAAGTTTGCTGATTGGGGTTCATTGTTGAAAGTAATACAACTCCAACGAAAGTTTAATGAAAACGGGTGTTGCCTATCCTAGAAAACAATATTTCAGCAAACACTGTAATCAACACGAACATTCAATAATGCAAAATTCGTATGTGCCATGCTGGCTTTGTTCAAACACATGCAAACATTGTAATCCTTAAAATGAAAAGCATGAAAAAAGGATCCTTGTTCCGGATACCAGCCACGTCGACAACTAGTAGCCTAAAAACTGCAGAAAGAGCCAAACATCCGGCGCAGAATTGCACCCTATATTTAGTCATACAGTTACCATATAGTAGATGATCCAAGCCACACGCGAAATTTCACAATGCGTATGGGAACAGCAAAAAAGAAATATGAAAGGACGAGGACGCGAAACAAACACTGTGCTGTATATGTGTATACACCCTGTGAAGACTCAACTGAAATCTCATACATCCGTGAACTTGTTGGCATTCTAAACTCTCAGCATCAGCGAAAAATCGGATTTACAGTTTTCGCTCGATAGGAAACCTTTATCTCATTTCATGGCGCCCGTATCTGCGAATTTGTTCGGTCGTTCGCTAGTACATATATCTATTCTATCCTGTTTTTTCTCCCGACATCGGATCGGAAGCCAGCTATGCCGCACGTACCTATGGATAATCCATGCCATTTATTCGCACTATAACGGGCAATAGACGTGCATACCCGAGTATATGCGAGACAGTAAGTGTTGCGAAAATTTGTGTTTACTGAAACGGCTGCAGCTACACCGGAAAAATATTGACTGGTATTAAGGATACAAAAGGATTGAGCGCTATAAATTCGACATCTGAAGTTGTTAGGCATAAAAGTGAGAAACGAATAAAGACAGTTATATGTTTGCTGACGAGGTGACTTATTGAGTAATGCTTCAATTTATTATCCCGTGATTGAGCCTTTGATGTTCAGAGAACGAAACGTTATTCATTGCTGGATGATGGATCATCGATGGAATTAATCCTTATGTATTTCTATAAAACCTAAGAAATTTGAAATTTTAATTTTTTTAAATTTTTTTTTCGACATTTTCAGAATATTACTATACTTAGAATTGCGGAGTAACCAGTACTTGTATCTTTCAAAAACTTCTCTCGCGAAGGCAAAAAGCCGTAAGCACAGTAACCAATAATATTCAAGGTGTGTGTAGTAGAGTAAAACCACAAAAGCATTTTATTAATCGCATTTAGGGTCCTTACAATCGTTTTCGTACTCTTCTTGGGCACGCGATTGTCAAAGACTACATTTTCCAAAAACAACATAATGATAAAATACCTCATCGAATCGTGCGGTCTTTCGGTCGCAACCACGGTTGATTTTTTTTTTTTTTTTGAAGACTTTTGTTAATAACTCAATAACGGTAATGCATTTTGGAAGGTCACTTAACACTAATTTGTAGGCTTCATGATTCGACATAATGACAAAAGTCTTCATGCATGCCGGCGCTCCTAAGGGAAGGTATCGAAATTTTGGTATTTCGTTTTGATCCACTGCAACTCCAATTTCATCATAGGTAGTTTCAAATTAACCCGTTACGAACTCGGTCATGTAAAAATGCACAGCCCCTTGTTGTCGGCCAACCCACATGGCTATGCCTGAGATAAGGTATGAGTCCATCGGCCAGTAGAGGCCTTATCCCATCGGACCTGCCACCTTGTCATAGATTCAAGCCTTTCAATGTTTCTTCGCCCCAGGTCAATCTCCGGTGTGCAGTGGCGCCGGAACGAATTTTTTATTGGGGGGGCAAGACTTTTTTCTCAAATGCATATTAAATTAAGCGGTGACTATATACCAGACCTCTACCTCTAGTACTTTAATATCCTGTGAAACGATACCAAATAGTAATTATGAAAAATATTAGAGAACATCAGAAACCAGCTAGAATAGTCTTCAATATGAGACTAACCTTTAAGTTTCTTTTTGTTACCCATTTTGATCCCATTATAATTCCGACGTGTTGAAGATTATAAACATATTGTTTATTTTATATATAGTTTTATAAAACTAAAGATCAAACGATTTTCTCAAAGGTTGTTTTCCAGTTTCCTCGGAAAAAGAATTCTTTCATGATTTTTGATGGATCTAAATTCCCTGTTCGACCTCTGTGAACATGGAGAAGGATTAGATGTGTTAAACATTTTTGTGTCATTGTTGAATGTAGCCATGTTTAAAGACGTCGTAAAGCACTGAACGACCTTTCTGATGATACTGCTGATGCTGGAACTGTCAGCAGTAATGTTACTAATCGTAAACTTGCTGTGCTCGATATACTTCCTAAGTGATCAGCAATTTCGGCGCAGCATGTAGGTGAATCTCCCGGCATATTCATTAATATCGAAATCGAGCATAGCAGCCCAATCTTACTGTGAGATTCTCTACCATCGGCGCGGTTTTCTGACAAGGAGAATGAAACACTTCCTCGTTTCCGTTGATCAACGGTCAATAGTTTCACTATCGTTGGCCTTGTCGTTAATTTGAGGTACTCTTGTTAACGAAGAAGAAACGAAAATGAAATAATCATTGGTATTTAGTATTTATACATGTACTAGATGCACGTATTTAACGTTCTGAAAACCAGATATTCCATTAAGAAAAAAAAATATCCACTAGAACAGGGGTGTCAAACTCAAAATCTGGCCGGGCCAAATATCACTTTCTTCCGGAGCATCACAGAATATTACTTTTCAAAAATGAATATAAATCTCAGTCACTAACAAGCTTGGGATATGGAAAAATTGGGCTACCTAAAATAGAGAAACTCGAATTCTTTTGACAATGTTCTTCAAGCTATTTTACATTCTGTAGAAAATGTTAAAACAACAAGAGTTTGTAAATTATTCAGTAACCACTCCCTGAGAATTTATTTCGGACAGCTGATCAAAACACAACACTTCTTCTTCTTCTCTGTACCGTAACCCCTTGTGGGGCATGGTGCGTTCACTCAGCCGTTTATAGGCTACTTCGAGTCAACGTTACATTGCATATAGAGGGAGTGTATAGAATGTTGCAAGCACTATATATTTCCTGGACGCCGAGATTCGATCTCCGGACCTCTAGATTACTAGCATCGTAGAGTGCGACTCAACCAAGTGAGCCACAGAGCGTGACATCAAAACACTATAGCACAGTAAATATCTGTACGTAGTCCAAAACACCCTTGAGTGCTTAAATTGATCGCTAACATAAACAAATTTCGGATATTAAGGTGGCTAAAAACAGACAAACATTTATTGTTATGTGGTGGAACAAATGTTTCCTATGGTAAAGCTGAATAAGCTGCACAAATTCACCTCAAATAACCGTCAGCAAATTGTTTGTAGAATACAGAAGAAAATTTTTTAGACTTTAGTTCAACACCAATATTTAATTTTAGCGCTTTTGTACCGATACATTGTGTCTCTCTCATTGTGTTGTATAAAAAAATAAAATAAATTATTCTTAATTTTTAATGTAGTGCAATATATGTAGTACTCATTGTCCCTTTAGCCAAAATATTGAGGGGGCAGTTGCCCCCGTTGCCCCCCCTGTTCCGGCGCCATTGCCGGTGTGACGCCTTGGCAAGCGCTGTGCAGCCTGCTAATCCCATCCACTAGGACCGGCTACCACATAGGCTGCTTCATGTGAGGTGGCGCGGTACGCACAACACCCTATCAAAGTATACCTACGATAGATCGCGTTTAGCGTTTTTGCGTTACAGGCCAACCGAAGTACACTGGCCCAAACTGGCGAGCCATATATAATGATTGATGTTTCCACCCTCGGCCCAAGCAGCCGCCTACTTGTGCTCGGGTTACCTATGTTTGGCATCATTCTTGCTAGAGCCAGTGGCGGTCGCCGCCTTATCGCCCACATACTTTAATTTAAGCTGACCAGACGTACAGCATTTTGCTGTACAGTACAGCATTTTGACCTGTCGTACAGCATTGGGAAATGTACAGCAAAATGTACAGCACTCTCTATGCCTCACAATGAAGCCTAATTGACTACATAATAAGGTCCTCGATGATGCCTGTGATTAGTCTTGTCTGCTTTTAAGGTGTAAAGTTGGACTATACTGTACGATCGATATTTAGCGAGATAATCGCTTTGGAAATCCTCAATTTTCAATAACACGGGAAACCTTTTCGATCTTTCTGAAATTTGGCACGCACATTTACTCCATATCACGGTCCTACGTATCCTCGTTCGGAAGTTACGGCTGGCCAAGTCGCAATTTTGAGTTTTCTAATTAAAAATTGTCCGGAGATCCGTAAGCGAAAAACTTTGAAATTTAGATAACTGGTAGAGCATCGTACTGTTCATATTTGATAAAAATTGCAAGGCTCTAGCTGTCAAGTGATATAATCGCACTTTTATTATTTCCAATCATTAATTTTCCATAACTCGGAGCCGACTAAAATTTCTGAAACAATGCACACTTTTAGAGACACTTGACGTATATCTCATCCAAGTTTCAAGGCCTTTTCTATCCGCGTTCGGAAGTTACAACTGCCAAAATCGCACATTTGTGTTTTCTAAGCTTATCAGTAGTTACTTTGCGAGCAGCACGAAAAGCCAGATGCCAGGTCATACGACTGTCCAACTTACAGAAATCTGAAATTTCTGAAATCTATCTTTCATTTTATGAGTTTAATCTTATTTCGAGTACTCTTACTTACTCTTCCTTGTTAAAGTAAATATTTTGTGTTAGAACATACATTTGTGCTTCACCTGCTGATGATTTTTTGCCAAGGAGAACCAGTGGCTTAGATAATTTTTTGGAGGGAGAGGGGATCGGTGGTCAGGATTTATTTTCAGCAAAGAGGAAATTACAAAACTATCTGTCGTTTAAAGGCTGAGATTCCGGAGGAATAGGTTTGGCAGAGCGAAGTAAATATTGCACGTAAAACAACTAGACCTCAGATGTAGAGTTTTCATAATCCCCACCTTAATGTTGGTTGGTGTACCTACTTAATCGAGGTTGGACTAGCGACTCCTGAATGATACGCGGGGGTTTAATTCAGTCAGGCGACGACGCATCTTAGGAATAACTGAGAAGATTATAGAATCGCCTGAAGATTATAAGTGCGCAGAATACGCTCTACATCTTGAAAGATCGATCCTCGAAGGTTATGCGGTGAACTTAAAATTGAACGTTCCCAGCGCAAATGTTAAGAATCGTTGTGAGTATGGTTTGTCTGCAGTATACAATAAGAGTGAGGTAACAGGATGTAAATATACGTTGAGGCCGCCTCTGTGAAGTAACACCGCAAGATGGTCCGGCGTATGAGCGAAAGCGAACGAGATGGTTGTGATTTTATTCGAGAAAAATCGGGTAGTATGATGCACCATTGTTCAAGCAAATTAGTCCTGCATGTGTCGTAAGCCTGTTGTATCACTAGGTATTCCACACTACTGATTTTCGCTAAAACGCCAAATTTTATTAGTAAATTCCACCTGATCTGTTCCTGTGACAGTCAGACTATGTGAAAAATAACGCTTGAAGAAATCTAAAACTCATGTACACCAGTAGACGCTAGGAATTGCCATAAGTCTAGCCAAGGCAGTATCAATTATACAATTGGAAGTACTATAAAAAAGAATTAATTCAGAAATCCCCCTGTGGATGGCATTTCGGTAAATAATGTTACGAAATTAATAGCAAAGAACTAAAGAAGAATGGTCATTTGTGACCCAGCTCCGGCGCAAACGAAATATATTCCAGTTATTTTGTTATTTTATATACATGAATTATCAGGTTTTATTTTTTCAGATTCTTGTGGCTAACTCATTATAAAATCAGTATATAACGGGTGGGCTAATTACAAGTTCGTTTTTAAAAATGCTATATAATGTACAAAATTATTTTTTTTTTCAATGTCTTATGGCTTTATTAGAAAGTAAGTAAGCTCCCATTAATGATGGAACACAACTTCATTCAAGTGGCTGCCCCGGCTGGCATGGCGTCGCAGTAGCGCATTCTGACACACCAATTTTCCAAGACCTTGTTGATGGTTTAATAACATAACATTGGTCCTTCACGGTTCCGGGCGCCGGGACCCTAGAACGGCAGAGGCAGACCTCGCATCTAGCAGTATGTTACTGTTACCTCCACACTGCTGGAGTGGGCGCCTGATTGACGTCACAAATTCAATCCGTTGGCCTATTCGTGGCCCGTCCGATAAACCATCTCGGTAGGCGCGGACGTTAAGCCCCCCCCCCCCCGGACATCTGTCGGTCCTTCACGGTTCCCCACAAAAACAAAAGTCCAAAGGAGTCAAATCGCAGCAGGCTGATAGCATGATCTGGGAATTTGGTGCGTAAAAGATCGATTGTGACATGGGCTGTGTGGCATGACGCGCCATCCTGCATGAACCAATCGTCGTCCAAATCCATGTCTTCAATTTCAGTAAAAAAACTCGGAGAACATGTCTATGTAACTGGCTTTGAGCTAGACAGCACTCATTTTGAAATAAGTTTTCAATATTTCCCAACGTTGTTTAAGTGTAAAGCGACTCATTTCGTTCTGCGGACGTATGATACTGAGTTTCTATCAAGATTATGAGTGGAAAACAGCTGACAGTGTCAAACTAACCTATGATTTAAAAACGAACTTGTAATTGGCAAACCCTGTAAATGAGTATAATGTATATTACATCAATTATATCGAGCAACCAAAGCTAAAAATAGTACGAGTACCAAAGACCTGGTCTATTGAAGGTTTAACAAAAGCATTCGCGTATGCTAGCTCGATACCTACTACTATCTAATTCGCACGCTCCCTTAAAGCGAGATGTAGTTAGGGTTTCTACCTGCGCTAGCGGACCTAGCGTGTTTGCGTTGTGTGGGCGCAGTAGCTCGCTTGCATTAGTTGAAATATGTATGTTCATTTGATGTGTATTTTTTTTTTGGTTTTGCCACGATTGTTTACGTATTTATCTACCGGACTCTCGGCTGGCTAAAAAAATGGGAGACAATAGAGAGTTTTACACTGACGTAAAAACCACCGTATACGTAATTCAAAATGTCCAAGCAAAAACTACCGCGCGAATAGCACGTAAATCTTTTACGAGAGTTTTTACTAATTTTATGAGAACTAAAAATCGCGACCCGACAATTTCGACTGTTTACAGAACAACAACTATACGGAAATATACCCATGCCTACTTGGAACATGCAAAATTATGATATACTGTTGCGTACCGTATCGCAAGCGAAGTTTTATATGGAATGCCAAATTATGTCGTACTATTTCCAACGACATGCTAAAACTATCTAATAAATCGTGTTGTGTGTGAACATGCACTACGTAGTCGTCGGCGATTTGTATGGTTTATGTACGTCTATTAGAAATCAGAATGGATATTGTAGAACTTTTGTTACGCAACAAACAAACTTAGCCACTGATATTTAAAAACGAGACCGAGGCTAAATTCGGGCACGGCCGAAATTTGAATACCCGTCACATTTGAATGAAACTTAAGCTTATTTTCTGTTAAAAATTTCTACCGCAGCTCTATGACGTGTTCCGATTCCATCTGTTCCTGGATGCGTTGGGGTTAATCCAGGAACACGCTTGGATGTATTTTGGTTAAGATTCAAAAAGAAAAAAACAAGAAACTAATATTTGGGGGTTGGTTTGTATGACAGCCGTATGACGTAATGCTCCGATTCCATCTATTCCTAGATATATTTTGAGGCTTTACTAGGAGCACATTTGGGTGAAGTTTTGTTAAGATTGATTCACAAAGAAAAAAAGTTTTTCATACAAGAACCTATTTTCCAGCGGTTGTTTTGTATGACAGCCCTATGACATAGTGTTCCGATTTCGTCTGTTCCTAGATATGTTTAGTGGCTTTATTAAGAACACATTTGGGGGAAGGTCGGTTACAGTCGGATTAAAAAGGAAAAAGTTTTTCTTAGAAGAGCTTAATTTTCAGTGGTTCGTTTGTATGACAGCCCTATGACGTAATGTTCGAATTCCATCTGTTCCTAGATATGTTTTGAGGCTTTACTAGGAACACACTTGGGTGAAGTTTTGTTAAGATTGGTACACAAAGAAAAAAGTTTTCTTAGAAAAACCTAATTTTCAGGGGCAGCCCCATGACCCCATGGTCCGATTCCATGCGTTCCGACATATATACAGCGTACACTAAAAAGAAACTTGCATACCAAATTTCAGCCCGATTGCTTCAAAACTGAGGGACTAGTTTGCGTTGCAACAGACGGACAGACAGACAGACAGACGGACATGGCTTAATCGATTTCTCTCGTCACACTGATCAATAATATATATACTTTATATAGTCGGAAGTGCTTCCTTCTGTGCGTTGCAAACTTCATGACAAAGTTAATATACCCTTTCACATAGTGACGGGTATAAATATATATCTAATAATTGATGTACATAAAATAACGAATTTCCCGAGATAGGTTTCGTTTGTGCCGGGACTGGGTAAATTTTGTATGGATCGTGACCATTCTTCTTTCAAATTAATAAAATAAATTTATCACAAGGATCAATCGCCTTGACCCCCCCCCCCCTTATCTACGCCACTGAGGAGAACATTGAGAACTTTAGGGTTCCCTGTAGTAGTAGTAGTATCAACCGAACTCAGTTCAATTCACGAAGATATCACTTATGAAAAGAAGAATCATGGTCGTAGCCTCGTGAGATATTATTCTTTCTCTAAATCGTCGCGAACCGAATTCCGCAAATATGTACAGCATTTGGTTTTCGGAAGTCTGGTCACCTTACTTTATTTGCTCTCCGAAACTTAATCTCGATAGTCAATCATAACCCCCAAATACCTAACGGCCTGCTCAGAGGTTATGTTATGACATACTCTCCAACTCTGATTTTGAGGGAACACTTTTTTCTGCACTTTCTAATCTAAGTAGGACGGCTTCAGTTTTCTGATCGGCGAGCTCTAATCCAACGGTTTCCAGCCACAGTTTGATAGTTGTAATCGTCTCGCTTCTCCACATTTCTACTAACTCCGCGGGTCTCTTGTGACAGGTACGACAGCTTTGTCATCAACAAAACATACCACTGTCAGTACTTTCGGGATAGCGAGCGCCAAGATAGAATTGTCCGTGATATTCCTCAAAAGTGGGCCAAGAACAGATGCCTGTTGTACCCCTACTACAGTGACCACGTATTCCTTGTGTCCCTCACTAATGTCATAACTTAACCTTCAAGCGGGCGCGCATTTTTTGTGACATTACCGGGAGCGCGGCGGTAATTTACCGCCCTCGTCTTTTCCCCTCCATTTGCGATCAACCGTACAACTTACATTCTCATAATTATGGTAAATTGAAAGAAGAGCGTGTCCCAAATAAGTTATCATCATAAAAAGTATTATCTGGTGAACAATAAAACAAGTTCAGCAGTTTTAGCGAAGCATGTCACTTCAGTGATATTACACAGAGCACACTCATTTTGAGCACAACTATATACAAAAATATACAATCCCCGAACGTTTGATGACCGCTGGAAAGGTATGGAAGGTAAAATTTACCAAAATTTTATTGTATCGTATCTCTATAACAAAATGACTTAAGAATACATACTTCTACCACCTCGATCCGGCCAACGGGGGAAAAGCTATGCGTGTTTATATAATCAGGGCGGTAAATTACCGCCAGCGCGCCCGCTTGAAGGTTAACCCTAGAGAGATAATCTACGTCGAATCGACGTACAGAAATTTTTCTTTTTATTATATCTCATAAGTGAAGCTTCATAATTTGTTGGTTCCAAGATTTAACTCAATTCATGTCTGTAGGCGTAATTACGTGGCAAAATTATTGGGTTGGGTGCCACACAGCCTGAGATATTGGGGGGGTCATAAGTCAAATATACGTCGAATCGACGTATGATTATCTTTAATGTCAGTAAAAACTGTAAAACAAATTTGTACTGAAAAATATTTTAATTGCCCCGAATTGACATTTTTATAAATCTTCATAATGTGGATGTGTATTTACTTGGATATAACCACTAAAAGCCTATTTCGATAAGGATATCCTTTTTTTTAATCTATTGAAAGGACAGCCCACTTTCTCCTAGAACCACTTTTTTAAAATTAATATTATATACACAAACAAATGATAATTTTGCAAAACCATGAGTTTAACAGATTAATATTAAATACAAATGATTATATATCTACCTTTTAACAACATGTTACTCTTAACAAAGAAGTTATAAGGATGTTAACTAGCAACACGTCGAATCGACGTATGATTATCTTTTCAAGGGTAAAAAATATGATTATCTCTCTAGGGTTAAGACGTGATGTAAGAGGTAGCTCCTAATTATCGTGCGTCCCTGTTCTTCCACAACTTCTAATAACCCGTTATGTGTATATAATTCGTTCGAACACTTTTCCCGTTGTTTCGAGTAGGCAAATGGGTGAATTCACATTGTAAGACGAAACCGGACGGGTAAACTTGCAAGACAAGAACCATCGTTCTTACAATGTGAAATGCACATGCTTGTCTGCTGGCCACTACAAAAGCTCTCGCTGTCCGTTTGTTTGTGCTAGCAAAGTGTTAGCCCAGTCGGTAAATAACTAAAGCGGAAAATGACCCATCACTAAGCCACAGTACACTTTCATCGTAAAGGTCCATCCAGACTAAATGCCAAATGGTAGCACGTGCTACCAACTGGGAGTTGTCAATGGCTGCATTCAGCGAACGAAATTCACTGGAAAACCACTGGAAATGCTACAAGAATTACCCGCCACCGACCTCTTTCTCCGTTGAAAAGCCTTCATGTGGAATGAGAATCTAATTGGAAGAGCGGTGGCGGGTAGTTCTTGTAGCATTTCCAGTGTTTTTTCCAGGAAATTTCGTTCGCTCAAAGCAGCCATTGCATCCAAACTGACCGCCATTTGGTGATCCGTCCAGTTTTGATGTTCAATATGGCAACTCAATCATATGCCAGGTAACGCTTTGACAACTGCTTGTCGAAGTTAAAGTGACAATTTTCAATACAATAATTATTGAATGGCAGAGTATTGATTCAAACACGCAGAATCTGATTTTGACAATTAAATGTAAAAAAAAAACTCCAAAATGAAAGTTTTGTTAAGTCATTTTCAGCCTTCATTTGGTAGCTAGTGTAGATGCTAAGTAGCTGCCAAATGGCGATGCCAGTTTTTAGGCGTGCCTCTATTTAGAACCCAGTTTAGATGCATTTTAAGGATGCAGTTGTTACCCCGTTACTCTGTCCCTTACCCGGGAGAGGAAGCAGCAGTAAACTTGTCTCCCATTTAAAATGCATTGTGCTGCTTTCTTCGGCAGCATTCAATCTGTTTCAAGCATTAGTTATATTACATCAATGGAAAGTGCACTTTTGCCCTGTAACGATCACAATACATTATGGAGTGACTGCCTATTGGACATGGCTTAATAAAATTCATGTACAATTCACTAGCCATTTTTGATACCCCATATGGCCATATGTGTCTATCTAGACACAATGATGAAGTCGAAAGATCACGTCACAGACGTATTCGGTAGAATGTACAGTAGAAACAACGTCCCAAAGGCACTAGCCGGGAGCTTATGGGGCAAGGACAAAGAAATTATGTTTGTCACCTACAAAGCGATAGGTAGAGCAATTACTAGCTATATGCAGCACCGGTGTGGTCACAAACTGGAATATGCCAGGCATGCCAGAACGCTGCTCTACGTATCGCTACAGGTTCCCGCCTTATATTGTTCCAGGATCATTTTCGTCAAGAAACCAGCATGTTATCAGTGCGTGATCACAATCTCCTCCTGTCCTTACAATATCTGGTCGGTTGCTATCGAAAGGATCAGCCAAACAATCATCTCAAGGGCAATACTTCCCCTCCACGACATGTCAGAAGTGGAATCAGAGATCTCGAGAGAGACGTCCAGAGATACAAACGGGTACCTTCCGATATTCAGTAGAGCCCCGATATTCCGGATTGATTGGGACCGGGCCCTATCCGGATTATCGAAAATTTTTGAAATGCACTAATTGAGACCTTGGTTGACAGTATTTATACTCAAACCATAAAAAAGATAACCATTCTAACGATAATAATGAATGATTTCGTATTCGAAATTATCTCTACCTTAAGATTATAGAGGTGTAAGCTTAAAGAAACTTTATAAAATTGTCGAATTTTATGAAAATTTAAATAAAATTTGGCACAACCCCAAATCCGGATTGTCGATCTTCCGGATTTTCGAGGTCCGGATTATCGGGGTCCTACTGTATTTGACAAGACAGCATACCAGGCGGCCATCGCAGATATTCACACAAACGTTGTGGATCGGTCAATTAGGAGATTAGGTCCGAATAGAGTCCTCCCAGCGCCCCCATCAATATAGCCTGAGGAGACTAGGCTCCCGAGAGCCTTCTAGCCCCACTTAGGTCGGGTTTTTGTTCGCGCCTCATTTCGTACCTATCTCGAACAGATCCGGACATTCAGAACATTTGTCCGCGCTGCGGTGGGGCGCCTCACGATGGGGGAAAACCTGTTACGATGCCCCGCTGCACCCACTAACGTCACTCAGAGGGCGTTATGGGACAACCCTATTGCAGCTGCTACATTCTTGTGGCTTGAGGCAATAGGCGAGAACGTCGACGAAACTTGGAGCACATCTACAGACATACACAGCGGCTCACACCCTTCTGTACCGCTACAACAACAACAACAACCCCTAAGACTGGTTTCGGCTACGTAATGGGTATTCGTATGGCTCGACAATTAACAAAACATGCAAACTGCAAACTTACTTTGACGAATACTTTTCCCATCGGTGATCTGTTCAGTAATGTGATTACTCTAATTAGTCGTATAACATCCCTTGTATTTGATTCGATTACCTCCTCAACTGTTTGCAACTAAAAAAAGAAACAATGAGTGCATTCAGCGAGCACATATTGGGATATGCTACATATCCCCACCACAAGAAATTGGAAAACTGCTAAGTTTGTGTTCGCTGAATGGACTTGCTACACGAAATGTCAGTTCTCTCTAATCAGCTGATACATCCGCAGACATTGCGGCAATCAAAAATTCAAAAACCCTAAAACTGCAACTTTTCTTTCAAAATACGTACTCTCATCGCACAATATAATAACGTTCACTAAAACCTGGCTCAGAAATGACATTTTTCTGCTGAACTGTGTATAAACAATTTCCAGTATTGATGGTCGAGCAGCTGTGCGTGACAGTTGATCGAGCAGTCCAAGTAGCAGCTACACATCTAAATGTAGCATTCCAATTCAACGCTAAATAGTAGAAATTTTCGATACATCGCATGTGGACCGATTAGCGGGTGAGTGGGACACGGGGAGAGAACACTTTCCAGTAGCTCTTTCCAATATGTGCTCGCTGAATGCACTGAATCAGTCAAATAATCGTAATCGGTTGTAAAGTAAAATATGTCAATGAATCGATAGTGCAGGTGCTAGTATTCAGTCCGTTAAATTAAATTTATGAAAACTTACTCAATAACACGAGTCTCAAATAAAGTTGAACTTTCACTAAAATTAAAATTTCTATTCACTTCAATCCGTCGAACAATAAATTGATACACCACACACATCACCAGCTCATTTTCGATTTATGAAGAGATCGATTTTCCGTTTTTCTTTTTAAATTGACAGAAAAATCGTTTTTACTTAATTTATGTTAGCTTTTACTTTTTTACGTAAATTATAAATTTCTCTTTTTTTCGAAGACTTGGCCGTTCAACAATTTTCTTGTAGCAGTGTAAGTTTTCCTCATTTGACAGTCTTCTTCTTTTTCTATTACCCAAACTTGTCCCGAAGCGAATAACTTGGTGAGAAGATTACTTCCATTGCAATCAGCTGGCATTTCCATTGAACACATGCCTGGAATTAGCTGTCAAAATGTTATCAGCCACGAACTCAATCAGCTGATCAAAAAATTACCACCGGCTCGTTGGAAATGTTATTGTCCTACGTGGTGTTATAATTAAAGTATTTTCGTAATTTATAATTATTGTTGCATTAGTGCTGTGAAGAACGATAACTCAGCATGAAAGGTGACGTAAAACGAGTAACACTGGATCCGTCCGAGGTCCTTTTGCTGTTCGACATGGACGGAACGTTAACGCCCCCGCGTCGTGCAATTGAAGCCGATTTCGAGTCATTCCTATACGAAAAAGTGAAGCCGCACGCCAAGATTGGTATCGTTGGCGGCTCCAATTTGGAGAAGCTCTTGGAACAACTGAACGGGAAGCGAATCCTTCGCGAGTTTGACTTTGTCTTTCCCGAGAACGGGCTCGTAGTCATCGAGAACGGCGAGGAAGTGAGCAAACGAGCCATTCAAGACCATCTCGGGGAGGACACGCTGCAGCAATTCATCAACTACTGTTTGCGTTACATGTCGGATGTTAAGTTGCCCGTGAAACGCGGCAATTTCATTGAGTTCCGCACGGGGATGATCAATGTCAGCCTGATAGGACGGCAATGCAGCCAGGCCGAACGAGATGCCTTCGTGGAGTATGAAAAGGAGCATCCGGTTCGTGAGGAGATGATAGCTGCATTGCGGAAGGAGTTTCACGACGTGGATTTAGTTTACAGTATTGGCGGTCAGATAAGCATTGACGTGTTCCCGAAAGGTTGGGATAAAACCTACTGCCTGAGACACGTCACGAGCGAGAAGTTTAGCTTTAAGGAAATTCACTTCTTTGGGGATAAGACCGATCCTGGTGGCAACGACCACGAGATTTATGAGGATCCGCGTACGATTGGACACAAAGTTCAATCACCGGATGATACACGCCGGTTTCTGGGGGAAATGTTTGGCTTGAAGTAACGCTTTGTGTTCAAATAAATTTATTTTAAGTAAATCTGTTAGCATTTTCATTTCGAAACAAATTATCTTAATTTCAGAAAATTTGCTTGACACTATCTCCCAACGTAAAGCAGGTGGGATTGTCCTTGTATGGGCCTTGATCCTGCAGCACACCATGAGGTGCACACATCCACGGATCTTTAGTAGACATCTGCATTTCGCGAAGTTTCTTCTGCAGTTTGTCGCGTATGTCCTTCACGGCGGGCTTGTTAAAAATGTTCCTAGACTCGAGCGAGTCCAGCTTGAGGTCGTACATTTCCCATTCGCTTCGCTCGTAGTACGTTCTGAGAGACTTGTACCAGGGCAATGGTCGCTCTAGGATTGTGCTGTTCAATATTTCCTGCAGGGAAAAGTAGTTTTGACTATTTCAAATTAGCCGGAGAAATTTATATGTTTTCATACTTGGAAAGTAGGCGAAGTATACAGATCCTTGTCAATTGGAAATATTCCGCGGTAGTTCAAATTGTGAATGAGTTTGTAGCGATTTGTTCGAATCATCCGCATTGGGTAGTTCATGGTGATCTCGTGGAAGTTTTGGCTGCCGTATATGACTGCTTCGTCGTCTTTTTTGGGTTCTGCAAAGGAAATGGATTGAATACGACATGTAAATAAAATCAACAAATAACAATAAAGAGCTTATTGGGGAAGGTAATTTTTAGAGGGCTAGCACCCTACTGTTTTTTTTGTATTTATGCAAGGTGTTCCTATCTCTTCGCTTTTAGTTGATGATGAAATCAAAGTAAGCAAATTTTCAGTGATGTAGAAAAGTGCAATCAGCCAGGCTGGTGGGAACAAAACGTAGTTACTTCAAGAATAGGTTAGCGTTGCCAGAAAATATGATTGGTGGTCGATTTTTGAGTACGATATGCTGTTAGTTAGCCCTATGGAGATTGTATGCTGCTAGATCAATTTAAGGTAATTCATAGTTTTATCGCGAATACGTTTGGTATTCGGTCAAACAGTTCCAAGTCCAGGAAGAATGCTATCTCTTGCAGCAATGCGAACTCAATTCTTTCTTTATGGCACGACGTCGGGGTATAAGCTTGTATGGTTGACCTCCAATTATCGTAGTCACGCGACTTGGCTCTCCAGTTTTGGAAGTCCAGCATCTGCGGGCGTCGTGACCTACTGATTGCTCCCATTGAGAGCGTTTATCGCTTTTTTCGCCAATTGCAGTCGTTGGAACGTCACGATTTTCGATACTTCTAGCTCATTGTACAATTGATACAACGAACGGCCACCATATTCGCCGAATGATGTTTCGTTTAAATCTGTTCAATTAACTTTCGAAGCTTGTCCTAAGTTGGTTTCCTTTTTTATTGGGTTAATTAGCTTCCTATAACCTCCTCTGCATCCGACTAGGTACTGTTTAGTAAGAAGTCTATTATGGCTCTTCAATATCATAATTTGGAATGGAAGGTAGCAGCTGCAATCGGGTTGCTCTCAGCTTTAAGTTAGTGGGTGTAGCGGGGATTGAAACAAGTGCTTCACATCATAAAGCGAATCACCACAGTCCAAACA
Source organism: Microchrysa polita (assembly GCA_949715475.1). Lineage (NCBI taxonomy): Eukaryota > Metazoa > Arthropoda > Insecta > Diptera > Stratiomyidae > Microchrysa > Microchrysa polita. The sequence goes on from OX454417.1 coordinate 55,496,237, forward strand.
AATATTCTGGACGCCCAGGGCTAATCAAAATAAGTATAAATTTAGCCACCTGACCATCATCCTGCCCTAATCTGGTCCAGTGCCGCTCTCGGCTCCCGGGAGCTGAGTCTACTCAATCGATGTAGATGATCGGGACTCTATCACTACCATGACTCTTAGTTGACCGAATAGGATCTTCAACCAAAAGATCTTCAACACGATCACCAGTACAGATGTTGTTTTTATAGTAGCGGCGGAAGCTTGAGGAAATGTAAATGCATTAGCTTCATTCATTCGAAAATTGTTGGCATCTTGTTTTCCAGGACAAGTCCTAGGAATGTGTCCAAGAATAAATTGAAAAACTGGTGAAGTTTTTCAATATCCGAAACCTAGTAACTTCACCGTCTAAATGTCCTACAACACTTCTTACCACCTGGACGCAGGAGTTTTCGGAGAAGCTTACGATCCGTACTGGTGTTGAATACGTTTTGTCTACTGTTACTAACCCAAGGATCCTTGGGGTCTACTTAGACACCATGATGAAGTGGAATCGTCATATAGGTAACCGGCAAAATGCGTCGTAAGTATCGGCAGTGTCAGCGATTCAAGACCGACTGAAATTGTTGTCCTTGTGGCTCGCGTATGCCTAATCTGCTCAGGGGAAATAGGTGGTGGTAGCACTGAAAGGACTCTATTCACACCCAGTCTCTAGATAGACCGATCCCCTACCACAGTGTGAAACGCTGCGATGACGGCTCTCTATCTCTCATCATCGAAGGGCTCTTCTACCCCTGAACCTCTCTCTCAAGATCTCGAAGGTCACGTTTGACATTATATGGGAGAGGAATCCGGTAACTGAATCATCTCATTGGAGTCGTCTATTTGGCAGCAACCGACAAGAAACTGTTTTGATAGTAGAAGGTTCTGATCGCGTATTAGCATAAACTGGGTCTACTGATGTAATGGTCGTGGGCTGACATCAGGAGACATTGCCGGTGCGTAGAGCATAACTCTGACTAAAGTGATTTTCGCTCCAGTTAGTATCGCAAATAGCAGTAGACCAAACTGGAGCAGCATAGCCAGTGCTCGACCCACCGCTCAGTACGTTATCACCATTGTTTCATTGTCTTTGCCTCAGGAGCTGCCAGCTAGAGCCTTCAATATTTTATTCCTACTGCACATTTTATCCATTTTATCACAAACCTCTGCAAGATGATGAAGACATCCTGGAATCTGGATGTACGCCTAAATGTATGCACAATAGGAACTTGGTTTTTGCAAAGGATTTAGACGTAGACGTAGACGTTTAGACTAGGGAAATTGTCGGCATAGGTGCTCAATTCTATCCGGAAGTTATGAAATTCCGGCAAAGTAAATGTTAAACAAGGTGGGAGAGAGTACTCCGCCCTGTGGAATACATTTTTATATCTTTCTAAGCCTTGAACGCAACGCTTGCCACGAAACTCGGTGAATGATAGCCGACCAGCTAGGTAGTTAGCAATCCAAGGTAACTCTTGATCATGAATATGCATATTCAGAATTTCGGACAGCAACATTTTGTGATTGACTGTCTCAATTGCATTAGACAGATCAATGGCAACCAGGATTGATCTGTGACAAGGTTGTGGCTGGTTCAGTCTTCTCTGATGTGGTTCGTAATTACCATATCTTCGTTGGGGTTGCAGTCATTGAGGTGCTCGTTCCATTTCGCCCTCCTGTGGTTTTTCACTTGCCTCTTAATCTGGTTGTTAAACTCTGGAAATCTTGGATCAACTTGACTGCTACTACTTGTATTGTCCCGTTCATTTGCTAACCTAGCGACAATGTTTTGAAAATTTGGTCGATTTTTTTGGATACATCCTTCAGGAATAAAACGTGCCGCTGCTTTGCCATTGACGTTCCTGATGTACATTTGTTGGAGTTGGTAGCTCGATGAACTTTGCCGAGATGTACGCAGTAAAACCATCTCAATCTGTTTTTATACTTACTGTTTTAACTTAACCAGTTCAGCTGGTTTGCCAATTCTTAATATAATGGGGACAGGGTCTGAGTTGAGTTGACTAGTACTTCTTGTTAAGTCTTTTCTTGGTAAATATTAAGACTTATATTGATTGATTGAATTACATTATTTAGATCGTCGCTTTCATACGTCGGTCTGAAGCTATCGGTCGAATGCAAGAGAAGGTGGTCAAACTCTGATGTGAAGTTACTACTAAATTATTTGAAATTTGATTTCAATGGCAGACACAACAACACAATTAGAAACTTCCCAAGAGCTATATCAGGTGAACTGTTGCAAGTAGGGTTACCATCTGCTCGCCCGACAGGGCCTAGAGGATGTTGCCGAGTCGCCAACGGCTTATGACAATTCTGTCCAGCCGCAAATATTAATAATGTATTGAATAAAGCACCATACTTAATTAGATTATGAAGAAATTTGAACGGATTTTGTGTATATCGAACTTCAGAATTAATTACAACAAATGCCCTGCCTCGGAAAGGCGTTATTTATGACAAGCAGTACATATACTTCCTGGTTTTTAAAATTTCAACTTACCTTCTTTCAGCAGCGGCAACAAAGACTTCCCGAGATAGCCAGTCCCATTCGTAGGCACTCCCACGCCAAAGTAATCCAAAACTGTTGGAAATACATCCAACAGACTAGCCATCGCATGCGTGATGTCATGATGTCGAGCATCCTTTTCAGGCGAATAAATAATCATAGGCTCACGTACGCCGGGATCATACAAATTTGTTCGTCCACCTGGGAAAGGGGGTCCATTGTCCGACGTGTATACCACAAGCGAATTATCCGCATAGCCTGCATCCAAAACTTCTTTCATGACCAGTCCAATGCCTTGATCCAATCTCGATATTGTCATATATTGCGCAGCCAATTCGCGTCGCACAGTTTCCGTATCTTGCAAATATCCCGGATATGGAATATTCTGCCAATCGTAATAGATCGGTGTCCAATCCGGAATCGTACCCATGCCTATTTCACCGGATCCCCAACGTTCACAAAACTCTCCATACTCGGGAGTGATGTGCCCACATCGGTGGGGATCGTGAAACGCAACCATAAGGAAGAAAGGTTTTTCCGTATCCTTGGCCATTTTCAGGAATTCACGAACGAAAAGTTTGATTTTTGTGATATTTCGTCCGACCTGATTGACTGAATGATTTTCTTCAGTCTGTTCATAGTCAAAGTTGAAGTTGGACCGTGGTCCGACATGCTTCTTGCCAATGAGACCGGTTAAAATGTTTTCGGATCTCAGCAGGTTGGGTAGCGACTGTACGGAATCGAAAACGTTGAAGTGATGTTCGGCCTGATGCAGGCCATACATGCCGCTCTGATGACTTGTAAGGCCGGTCATGATTTGGGCACGAGATGGAGAGCAACTGCTTACGGACGTGAATGCGTTGTTGAATAGAAGACCTCGTCTCGCCAGACCATCCAAGTTGGGAGTCTGACAAATGTGGTTCATGTATGCTCCCATTTCAAAAGCTGCATCGTCGGCTATAGGTAGCGGGAAATATACATATTTTGTTTAAGTTTAACTCTATTAATAAATGATGGAACTTACCAAGCAAAAGGACTACATTTTTGTTTGGATCCGCTGAAATTATATACGCAATAGCTAGCACAAAGAAAATTTGAAAGATTTGCATTGTTTATTATGGTACACACAGTTCACTGACTTAATAGACTGGAAGAACACTGATCGTCTACCTCTGCAGACTCACTGCGTATGAAATGAACTCGAGCAAAGTTCATAAGAAAAGAAGATGACCGGTAGCGGGTAGCTGTAAACAAACAGATACACAACTACAACCATCTGAATCTCGAAGAGAGAAGAACCAAGAAGAACACATCTTCCCTCATATGGAAATGAAATAAATTAATCTTGTTGGAATTATCTGAACATGATGGACATTGCATTAGAGAAGTAGAGATTGAATTGTTATTGGGTATTAAGATCTTTGTTCCTCGACGGGGCAAGCGCGATGATCGCTCAACGACCATAGTTGAGCAACCGGTCCGGATTATAGCAATGCAACCAAATTAAATATATAGTACAACAGTAAGAATTTTTTTACTGTACCTAACCATCGGCCAGGTGGGGGGAGGGGGGGGGGGTATGTTGCTAGCACCTCTCGCTGCTCCCCCTTGGCTACGCCCATGAAGGTCGCCAAAGACAGTGCGATTAATTGAACAATGAAACTTAATTTTTTAGGTTCCACTACCGAGTTCGCTAGAGAAAATGAGTTTTCTCCACAGAAATGAGCTTTGTTCGATTAAAGGGCCGTTTCACATTATAAGACGAAACTGTCCGGCTAACAAATGTACGACGAGAGCTTTTATAGTGGCCGGCAGACGAGCATTGTGCATTTCACATTGTAAGAACGCGTCTTACGATAGAAAATCAATCGTATCACGCATGCGATAGCATCTCTCGATTGTTGATGTTCTACCTGCCACGATAATAAAGCAATAATGCGGCTAGTTGGTTTACTTTCATTTTGATCTTGTCGACTCCACACTTCATTGTCTTTCTACAGTAACTTTGAAGCGTGCATGGCCACATTTACTTTATTATTATTATTGGCCCGTCCGTGCTTTGACCGGATAGTGGGAAATTATCGTACGTTAGGTTCTTGTCGTGCAAGTTTGCCCGTACGGTCGTTTTCTTACAATGGGAAACGGCCCAATCGCACTGTCTATGGCGACTTTTATGAGAAACAAATGCATCCACAGCGTGTGACTGTTCGGTGTGGATTTTGGGCTAGAGCAGAGGTATCATCGGTCCATATTTCTTCGAAAATAAATGAGACAGGTGAAACACAAACAGGGCCGGATTTAGCATTTATGGCGCCCCTGGGCAACATTCAAATTGCCGCCCTCCGACACCAGTTAAGCTTGGAAGCAAATAGTAGTATTCGTATACCCTTGGTAGGGAAACATACCATACAGCTGCAGAGAATGCGTTTAGTATGTGTTTTTTTTCAATAACTGTTAATTTTTCTGATGGTTTTCATTGCCGATGGCTTTGGTATTTATGGACAAATAATCCCAACACAGAAAATTCAAAAATTTAACCACTGATTGATGTTATTCAGCAAAAGTTATTCGCCGTCTAAAGGTCCATCTAGATTAGTCGCCAAATGGCTGCGCGTCCAAAAACTGGCCAAATGACTGCTACTTAGCATTTACACCAGCAGGCAAATGGAGACAGAAAATGACATAACCAAAATTTCATTTTGGTAATTTTTTTAAATTTAATTATCAAAATCGGACCCTGCGCGTTTGAATTATTACACGGCCATTCAAGAATTATTCAATTTCACACAAAAGAACGAACAAAAGTTGCAAAATTGTCACTTTGAATTTGACAAGCGGTTGTCAAGGCGTTTGGTTGAGTTGCCATATTGTTTATCAAAACTGGACGCACACCCAAATGGCGATCAGATTGGATGGAATGGCAACAGCCATTCGGCTGCACGTGACGCCATTTGGCGACTAATCTAGATGGACCTTTAAAAGTGCTACGTTTTGCTGATTTTAATTATTTTAAATGATTCGTTTGGCAGTAGAACCGTATTTCTTTAAACTAAAAACTAAAAGTAAAATTTATAAAAAAAATTATTGAAACTTATTTAAATGGAAACTTGTTACTGAAAGATTTGATAGCCAATGCAGCATTTCTGATATCGAGAGTTGGACTCCCAATCCAAATGCCGGCTACGATCCTGTTGCTTCCAAGCTGATTTAAAACGTAGTAATAGAAAGCCAATTCTCTAATACGAAAGCGAGTTTTTGATAATGTACATCCTTGGAGGCGATATACACTCTCTCAAAGATCGTTATGAATAAATATTTATTTTTTATTTTTTTTTTAATTCAATATCCCCAGTATTTTAAGTGGCTTCTAGTCAGAAAAACAAAAGCTCGCGGCCAAGTACTCGTATATTAAGAACATCATGTCCATCATTTAATGTAGGTTCAGGAGTTCGCCCAATGGCTCCTCTAGGCTTCCTATAAAAGTAGGCACTGAATCATTTAGCGTGAAACTTGCCCATGTTAAAAGTGAATGCTTTACGAAGATGCTTTCTACTCAGGTGTAATCGCTACCGCTACCCGCCACTAATAGGCCATTCGCAGTAAATGCTACTAGCAGAGTTAAGGATAAGTCCAGCCTTTCGACGGAAAAGGTTGCGATGGGGCGCCCTGGATCTAGGCAAATACACCTAACAAGAAACAATTAAAGATTTTGGAATTATGTCAACTGTTCCTTTAGATTTAAATAAAATAAATAAATGGATCTTTTTTTAGAAGTAAAAACGAATGAACAGATTTAAAAAAAATTGCCGCCCCTCAAAATCCGCCACCCCGGGCAGTTGCCCAGGTTGCCCATATGGTAAATCCGGCCCTGAACACAAATCGTGCATTGTGTTAGTTATCGTTAAATGTTAACCAGCTTTTTGTGCCGAAGAAGATATTGAAGATATTGATGTGGTTGCAACAAGCCGGTGCCACATGTCATACAGCACGAGAAACAGTTGAATTACTGCGTCAGTTATTTGCGGGTTGTATCCTGTCGCGTTTTGGTTACCGGAATTGGTCGCCTAGCCCTTAAATGCATGGGGTCTGAACCCATTATCGTAACTGATCTCCCCTTATGTAAAATCGGTCACTGAACACGGAATCAGCCTTTATTTTCCCAGGAATTTGCCCGTTTTCCCAGAAAAGCGATAATTGTAGAATTTGTATTGTGTACCAAATATGGTACGCCATGCATTCAGGCCATATGTTGTAATGAAAGATATTTTTTAAATATTCGGGTAGGTGCGTGATTAGTTTCCAATTCCTTATTGAAATTTGTATCGATAGCTATTTGTGACATATCCTGGAAGTTGATGGAAAGTGGGGTAGGTCTTACTAACTCTAAATCCCCTACACACCTAAGTTTAGCCATGCCTTTTGATAGAATGTCGCGAAAACATCAAGTGGTAGCTGTTGGATGTCCTTATAAATTATTAAAAGCGCGCCAGATTCGAGTCATATACCCCTTCCTCCCCTACAAAAAAAAACATGGAATTGATTATTTTGGGCTTTGCGTGCCGTCTAGCTCTGTACATGAGCATAGGATAGGGTATGCATTCATCATGCTATTAGCGCGACAAGAACTCGGTCTCGTTATAAAATAATTCTTTTATATAATAGTTCGTTATAAGCATGTTCCACTGTTAAACGTATATCTCGAGACTTCTTTTGACTTATCATAGCCCATGGGATTCCTTTCTTGAAAAGTATATGGATTAAATTGACTTTACTAGGATATGAACTGCTGCCTGCTTTATAACCCAAATTTGTGCAGGTCGCAGGACATGTCCACAAGAGTCCATGTAATTTTTTGTTTATCGAATGTGGTATTCCACATAGTCTTCCATATGAAATGGTTGACCCTAGAAGATACATTTTCTGAGGATCCTGACCGTGGATTTCCAAGACAATAGTTATAATCATATCATAATCATATTGTTTAAGAAACTGGATATCATGGCGCAGCTGGTTGAGTCCTGGTGAAAGTCCAAGTATCTTACTAAAATGTTAAGTACGGAAGCTCCGTTTAGTGGCGTGTCCTAACGACAAAACAAAAGCTGTGAACAATTTTTGCAGTACCTGCCAGCTAAAAAGACTGGGATTATAAGAAGCACCTACAGAAACACTAAGCCCTGACCGGTGTGCTATGGAAAACAAAATGGCAAAAAACGATCCTTCTAAATCAACTATGACAGCTCCGTTTCCTTGGATCCTGATCAGGATTGATTAACCTAGCTTCCATAAAAAATGGCAGTAAATGTCCTGGAAAAATGGATCGGTGATAATATTTGTATAAAAATTTAGTTTATTTGGATCTGTTCTGGGCCCAATAAAACACATCAGCATGTTAAAAGAGCTGATAATTAACATTTTATGAACATATCCTACCCTACCCAAGACTAAAGGAGAATAATTTGATCAAATAAGAACGATCGGAATGTATGTATAGATATTTCTGAATATGCCCCAATGCATGGTGTACCATATATGGTACGTTGCAAAATCGGTGCAAACAATACCTTCGGTGATTTTTTTTGTTAAAATCTCAAAAGGATCTCAAGAACACATTCCAATTTATTCACCAGTATTTTTTCTTTTCCAAATAACGGTAATTTTCGCCAATTTTTTTTAGCTCTAAAGAATAGCTTTTACAATTTCACAAAAAATAACGTTCGTCCACTTTGACAACGCGCAGACAATTAAAGGAATTGCATTTATGTGAAAGCTTGTTTTGTCTGCTTTGGGAAAAAGTAAAAAGAAAATTAAAAATTTATTAATCGCTAGACTTTTACAGGAATCTAGCCATGTACCATATATGGTACGCTATGCATTTAAAGGCTAGATCTTGTGATCTGACGCCCCTGGCTTTTTTATCGTTGGTGTTTTTTTGAAGTCATAGCCTTATGTGATCGCTTCATTGTATATGAAATACCCCAACATGCAAAACGGTTATGGACAATTTCACGAAAAGAGCGCGTATATACCAGCAAAGTAAGGCGACCAACTTTCTTAGAAGCCAATGCGGGACATACAGCTAAAATCTTCCAAAAACGAACATGTACATATATTTAGTTCATTCATTCATTCATTATCTTAAGTCCCGGAGCTAGTATTTTAATGGGAGCCCCATAAATTCCATAGCTCTGAACTGTAGTGCTGTCGCATCTTTTTTAGGAAACTTACGTTTTGGTATATCCTGGAAAAACACGTTGTCGTTATTTTTGAGATATTGTACAATACCTACACATAATATCGGTAACTATGAGAGGCCACATTTTTTATATATCCAATTAAGGGTAAATTTGCTCTTTTGAGAGCCATATCTTCCATTTTTCCTATGAAGAAAATTATAGTTTCGGGCGTGGGTTCCCACGAAAGATACACGACCCCCAGGACAGGTTACAAGGACTGTCGAAATTTCGTCCTTTAAACTATCGAAATTGAACCAGTCTGAAAAACACCTCCCCTTCGAACCTACCCTAGACACAGACAGAGAGCTCTACCGAGAAAGGCTTTGACCAAAATATCTACTACAAGTCAGAACGTACCACTGGAAAATGGACGTCAAAATGTTGGGAAAAGGTATGAAAATTACTCCACCGTTTCAGAGATTTAGGTTCCTCGGTATAAGTCTTATGATTCAGATAATGCCATAAAACCAAACCATTAAAGAATCAATAAAATCCAACACTTTCTAATAGGGAACTCAATAGCATTCATTGTAGCGAAACCTCGAAAATTTGAACGAAATGGCGCCGAAAATTGGCTTCAAACAAGTAAATCAAACCATACAATGGACCATAGCAGACTATACGAAAACGACCGTACGATCAAACTTTACAACAACAAACAGCATGGATAATCGTACGAACTATTGTTTTACGGTCGTACGACGCGTTCTCACAATGTAAAGGGTGGTTTCGGATTGTAAGACGAAACCGGACGGGTAAACTTGCAAAAGAAGAACCATCGTCTGATCATTTCACACTATCCGATCAAAACACGGACGGGCGAACAATAATCACACAGCAAGTATGTATAAATGTTGCGATGCACGCTCCAAAGTTAGTGTACAATGAAGTGACGAGTCGACAAGATCAAAATGCAAGTAAAGCACGCGCTAATTGTCGTCGCAGAACGCCTGAAATATCGGTAGATGCAATCGTCTTATCGATCGTACGATCGTGACACGATTGTTTTTCTTTCGTAAGACGCGTTCTTACAATGTGAAACGCACAATGCTTGTCTGCTGGCCACTACAAAAGCTCTCGCCGTCCGTTTGTTAGCCGTCCGGTTTCGTCTTACAATGTGAAACCACCCAAAATGCACAATGCTTGTCTGCCGGCCACTATAAAAGCTTTCGGGGTACGATTGTTTTCTGTACGGTCGTTTTCTTATAATCTGTAATGGTCCAATCCTATACCTAAAAATTCACTGCGTGTGAGAGTTATCATTTGATTATTATACAAGCAAAACCTTCTAGATGATGTGCAGTGGCACCATAGGCTTTTTGCATGAAAACTACGAGTATGTGTCCTGATATTAGAAAAAGCTTTTACAGTACAACAGTATTACAGGCTTATAACGTAAAGCTGCATCTGCGAAATTTTCGAAACATTTATTACGTAATACGTGGACTAAATGTAAATTCCAAAAAATGTATGCTTATAGATATGTAGGTAAATATATTGTCAATGGCAATTAATGCTTCCTAAAGGTATGTACTGAGTTCACCTAGCGAAAAACTTGTTCACTTGCGTTCTGGTTGATTGTCGATGACATCTTTTCACTGTGAAATAAAGTGCAACTGCATTTTTTTCGCTGGCGAAAGGTAAAAAAAAACCGGTGTGGAGACTTTCATGTGAAGTGAGTACCAAGCGAATTCGATTTCACGATCATCAAAATTTTGACAGTATTTGCATGGATTTCACGTGAACTGACGATGTTAGTATCTACTTTAAGAAATAGTGCTTTAAACAGTGATTCCAAGGCTTGATATGGGACTTGCGGGACACTTTGGATGTTTTGCGGGACAAATTCGGGACGATGTTCAATGCGGGACAGACTTGTAAAATACGGGACTGTCTCGCAGGATCCGGGATGGTTGGTCGCCTTACAGCAAAGTCGGCCATTTACCCGATATAAAAAGAAAAACATTTAAGCCAGTCACAGTTATTAAAAATTGTCAAAGGACACAACAAAAAATGGATGAGATCAGTTGACGGATAGAATTAGCGAAAAAAGACGTATTTTTCGCTCGCTGAGAATATTCGGGAGATGTGGGCGCATACCAGATGCCTGTCATTCAATTTAAGTAAATTTAGATGACAAGGCCGCGTGACCGCGAGAAGGCCTGGCACCCTTGCTCTAATTGACGAAAAGCTTTAGCTACCTGCTATGTGAGGTGGTCGAAAGTTCCACACCACACCCGATTGTCCCATAACGTATGCATCTTTGAATGGCTGCATTATTAAATTCTTCTCATAAAATAAAATAATTTAATATTTACCCGATTTTGAGAAGTTTAACTTCTGAATATGTAATTGCTCTTGCTACATGCTGAAGTATTTTTCTAGCTAATTAAGGAACCTATTTATTTTCATTTTCTTCTTCGTTAAAGCGCTCCCCTTCAGTTTGTCTACATTAGGACGTGCGTAAATGCGATGGAAGGATATGCAACCAACCGTCTCTACTCTAGAATGCTCAACGGCGTATACACATCGTCGTAATTAAGTTTGTATATGCCATCTACATATCTACATCATTTACTCGTATAAATTGCTCAAGCGCTCTTCACAATGAAAATAAATATTCTCAAGCACAGTATCGAAAAATGCATGGACATTATAAAAATGAAGCTTCTCCGCTTCTTTTCGCGTATTTTCTCCTATTGGGTCGTCTTGCTTTTCTTTTGTCCAAAAATTAAATAAATAAAAAAAGTTTAAATAGAAAACTTTTCCCAAAAGAGAAAACTGTTCCGTTTTTCCGTAATGGAATGGAATCAAATTACAACGCTTAAGAAGGCTATTTATGAGAACTCTTTGATGTAAGACATGTGTAATGTACGTAGATACAATATGATAACAGACACACTACCCTTATGCATCCTTAGCTTGTGTACATACATTTGTACAAACATACATTATCAAGAATCCCTTGTATAATCCAGCCCCACACATCCTTGACACACATTTTAAGGATATGGGGTGAAAATAAGGCAACTGTAATATGGTGATAGAAAATTCACGGGCCCTTCTTCGTTAACTCGAGTAGAAGTTGTTGTTCTGAGATTTTTCAGGAAGCCCATTCAAAGCTTGAGTTGCAATCTTGAAGAATAAACTAATTAAAATGCTTGTGAGGATTTTAAGAGAAGTGGAATTTTGTTGACATAAATGTGAATATGAGTGCGTGCTTCCAGTGCTGTAGGTATTTAGAAGTATTTAATGCTCCGTTAGTAAGGCGACGCAAAATGCTCATCCCTACAAGATGAGATATCAGATAGTAAGGGCATTTGTATGCGAGAGAAAATATACTTACCAATGCTTTTGCAAATAAAACCTCAACATTACCACTAGGAACTTTTAAGGCTGACAGTAGTTCCTCCGAGAATTAGGTACTCTTACTACAAAAAGTCAAACTGTACATCCGCTGGATGACATTTCCAAATTCTGCAAATCCCTATCCCCGTCAAAGTTATTGTTTCAGATTTATTTGTGTTCTATGTCATTGTTGAGACTTCTAAATACACGAATTCTATCCAGAAACGTTCATCAACTTAATACCTACTAGCATGACTAGTGCCACGTCCATCATGATTCTGAGCACGCATAGTTTTATCACCGTTGTTGTGTATATCCTTTCGAATTCCGGATTCCTGAATGCGAAAAGCCAACAATACCCTTGAGCTAGCGCGAACTGTCAGAGGAGCGAAAAAAATGCACCATACCCGGATTGAATATGGACAAAAAATCGGAGAACAGGCAAATCGATTCTTGGGAAAAATTTAAATTAAAATGGTACGACGACGACAGTGGAAGACAGTTTTACGTTTTACGCTGCTGGACATTTGAGATTGAACTCACCAAGGGAGTTGGTAAAAGTTAAATGGATTTTTTTGAATATGTCTACGTAGTTACACTGCCGTGTTTTGCAGAGAACACTTATTTGGTTTGACTTCTGCATTTTGGTGTAGATGCACGTGTTCATGTTGTTTTGTTTCTTTTGCAGATGCATATGTGTTATGCTGAGAATGTAAAAGGGATTTTTTGTTGAAACAATGGACTATATGGAACTTAGAAAGTTGTTCATCGAGATAGGATTTGAAAATTTGCAAGTGATATTGATAACAGGTAAATTATAATCTCACAAAAACAACTCTGTTGTAAAACGTTTCCGCCAAAGAAAAAGTCGTCAGCCACAAAAAGGATTGATATAAATGCAATCCCGCCAAAATACTCGCATCTTGTGTCAAGAATAGGCATATCCAAAAGTGATTGAATTAGTTAATAGCGTTCACCAAACCTACGCGGTGCGGTACCCGTCAGAATCTATGAAATAATTTTCGCCGTGGTAGACCACGCTGATTTTGCCAATTCGGGTGGTGTGTGCGTGTTGTGTGTAAGACGAACCGCTCCCGCGCTGGTTTGGCGGAAACTAATATCTTTCAACGCTTATTGGCGGGGAGCTTGACGAAGGTGTTATTTGCTGATTGACTAGAATTTGGGCATCATCAAAATTAAAGATGTGCTGATTCGATATCGAATGTTTTGCCAAAGCGCTGCCCGAAATATATAGGTTTAAAAAGAAAAAGGACATGTTTTTTTTTCAATATCGTTGGATCTATGAGGTAATACAACCATCACTATTATTATTTCATAGATTTTGACGGGTACCGCACCGCGTAGGTTTGGTGAACGCTATTAACTAATTCAATCACTTTTGGATATGCATATTCTTGACACAAGATGCGAGTATTTTGGCGGGATTCCATTTATATCAATCCTTTTTGCGGCTGACGACTTTTTCTTTGGCGGAAACCTTTTACAACAGAGTTGTTTTTGTGAGATATCATATTTTTTTGCAGTTTTTAATTTACAAAGTAGACAATATATCAATAAATGATATTGAATGCGTTCAATTTATTGAAGTTAAGACGATATTCACTGCCCTTTAATCACGAATTGTTTGAGAATAATAATAATAATAATGACCCTCTTAGTAACCTTAGATCCCTTTATAACCTTAGTCGCCTAGGTAACCCTAGTGACCATAGTACACTTGATAACTTTGGTGACCTTGGAAGCCCTTAGTAACCTTGGTAGCCTTAATATCTTCATACATCACATTAAACTTAATGATAACCCCAACTTGAACCTTACCTTAACCTTGGTCTAAACCTTAAACTCAACCTTAACGCAGGCCTTGTCCTTAAATTTAACCATAATAATAACACTAACTGCGACCTAACAATAACTTTAACCCTATCTGTTACCCTATTGTTATTTAAATTACATCCATACTTCCTAAGTTTCAAATTGGGACTACCAAAGGGTTAAGACACGATCCCCGTTACTGCAAACGCAAGAATGTCCTTACATCCAGGTTCCACCACCACAGCAGGATCAAACCGAGTGGTCCTTACAAGAAAGAACGCAACGTATGCACCGCACTATATGCTCATGCAATATTATATTAATATCGAATGTATACGTATGCTCGTATATAAAACGAACCAAAACATGAACTTTTACCTCTTGCTCCTACTCTTCCAGACGCTCTACCCTTGAAAACTTTGGAGCACATATACAAGATATTGGTCTAAACGATTCTAACAAATCACAATACTATACGACTCTATTCCAAGCATTTTTCGAACCCATTCCCGACTTTTGCAAAATATTTCCTTTGAAACATATAAAAAGACAAGCCAGAAACTCTATCCAGTTTCACATTTTTTGCTGTATCTTTTTTTCTACTGCTGATCGGAGCAAATGATAGCCTATGCACACCCTCGCGACATACTCTATCTATGGGAAAAGAGAGCGGATCCCGAGATGCTCTCTCCAAGGCTGTAGCCCTGTCAATGAACAACAAGAGAACAAGATTTTCGAAAAAAATGCGATTTTCAAACTCTTATAGCTCTGGTGTTTTTCATCGTATCTTCTTGAAATTTTCTACACTTCATAAGACGGCGCGAGCGACAACCTATACCGAATTTGAATACTCAGGACCAATCAGGGACCGAGCTACAGAGGTCCGAAAACCCGTACTTGTTCCGTCGTGTAAACATAGTCTTAGTCGCTTCTCACTTTTGCACTTTTGATTTGTTCAAATTTCTTTGTTTTTCTTTGGCGGGCGGGACGCTCCCGCGTCCCTAGATATGTAATGAAAAAGTTGAGGGCATTTGGTTTTTGAATGAAAAGTTGTTCGCATATGCATGTGCGTACCCTCAGAGAAGACATTGCGGTGGTTGGTTGATTGGTAAATGTTCACCGGTACATCGGTTTAAGACCGGTGTTTACTTAGTACCGGTACGGTAATATTTCGAAGTATATCCGACATCCCGGTATTTCCAACTATTGGCCGGTCCCGGTTTTTCTTCTCCAACACCGGTGCACCGGTTTTTCTTCAGGTTTTTTTCAATTATGGACCGATCCCGGTGCACCGGTTCTTTAATCCGGTTTTTTCAACCATGAACCGGTCTTATCCGTTTTTTTTCAACCATGAGCCTGTTTCAGTGCACCGGTTTTTTTTCAACTATTGGCCGGTCCCGGTGCACCGTTTTTTTTTTAGATTTTGTAGGACCTGTTCAGTATTGTGGGTACCATCTACCCAACAACAAGACAACTTGAAAATACCGGTGCTAAAAAACCTGATGCTGAACAGTTTATCAAAAAACACGGTACTGAACAGGTGCTACAAAGTCTAAAAAAACCGGAGCACCGGGACCGGCCAATGGTTGAAAATAAACCGGATAAAAGAACCGGTGCACCGGGACCGGCTCATGGTTGAAAAAACGGATAAAAGAACCGGTGCACCTGGACCGAATCATGGATGAAAAAACCGGACAAAAGAACCGGCGCACCGGGACTGGCTCATACTCGAGAAAAACGGATTAAAGAACTGATGCACCGGGACCGGATTATGGTTGATGAAACCGGGTCATGCCAAAAGAACCGGCACTGAAAAAAACCGGCTCATGGTTGAAAAAACCGGGTGTTTGAAAAAAAACCGGCGAGTGCCGGTGCACCGGGTATAGTACCGGGTACTGAAGAAAACCGGTATCCCATACTGAAATCTGAGTATCGAACAGGCCTATGTTCGTGGATTAGGCAGAACAAGCCAAATGCTCTATTCTCGCATAAAGCCCCATTTTATAACCACAACTTATATGATGAAAGTTAACTTAGATGATTGGTTTAGGTGTGGGGCCTTCAACTAGCCGCAGTTTTTAAGGACTTCCCTATCTCACCTCCGATTCCTGAAACTTCCCAGAAAAGGCCTGCCCATCGTGCGATACCGCGTTCCGATGAGACACGGACATTCACATAAAATGTGAATCAGTGATTTTCTTTTATACACCCAGAAAAAAAAGTGTAATAAAACCAAAGAAGTTTTTAGTTTACTTCTAATAAGCAAGCAATTTCTTTAAACGTATGAAGTTTGAATATAATTTATTAAAAACGACATTGGGTCAAATATAGAATCAAAAATATGACTACATAAAATAATGCAAAAAATGAATTAGAACGAAGTAAATTTTAATCTAATACAAAATTCATGGGAACTATGAACTATGAACTATGACGAAGTAAGTTTTAATCTAATACAAAATTCATGGGAACTATGATAATTTTGCCTAGCCGGTATGTATAAACATTTATTAAAGAATTGAATTATGAAATCTATGAAATATTTTTTTTTATTGAAAGAATTTATTTGATAGAATATACAGGGTGTCCGGAAACTGCCGCATAAACGCACCGGATTGTAATTCCTCATATGATTTCCAGAAAAAAAGTTGTAAGGAACCCCCTTAGCTTAACCCTTTAGCTGCCACAGGCAACTGAAGATCTTTGAAAAAATCATTTTCTTGCACGACTTAAAGCTCAATATATCTAAAGCTAGACTAGCTTGAATAATGAAACAAAATGATTATTAGAGCCAACAAGTTTACCTATAAAATAGAATTAACCACACTAAAATCCGATAAGAGGTTTGGTTCTTACAAAGCTTCAAAGTCAAATTTGTGTAATTTGACCCAAAAACAATCTATTTTTTCATCTCAGTTTTATCCAACTTCTGCGGAGGAGAGGTGCTTGTACGATTATTTTAAAAACTGGCACATAGTCTAAAGATCATATTTTTCTTACATCATTCGATCCTAGCTCCATTATTTCTAACAGTTTTTATACCTTAAGTGTAGAAAACTAGGGTTAATTTTAGCTCGAATTCAATACAATTCAATTCACACTGCTCCTAAAGATCTGCAATTGGTAAAATCTATTCACAGTATGTCGAAATCGAGTTAAAATTAACTCTAGTTTTTTTTGCACTTAACGTTCAAGTGGGCGCGCGGGCGGTAATTTACCGCCCTGATCCTATAAACACGCATAGCTTTTCCCCCGTTGGCCGGATCGAGGTGGGAGAAGTATGTATTCTTAAGTCATACTGTTATAGATACGATACAATAAAATTTTGGGTAAATTTTACCTTCCATACTTTTCCAGCGGTCATCAAAAGTTCGGGGATTGTATATTTTGGTATATAGTTGTGCTCAAAATGTGTGTGCTCTGTGTAATATCACTGAAGTGACAGGCTTCGCTAAAACTGCTGAAATTGTTTTATTGTTCACCAGATAATACTTTTTATGATGATAACTTATTTGGGACATGCTCTTCTTTCAATTTACCATAAATATGAGAATGGAAGTTGTACGGTTGAGCGCAAATGGAGGGGAAAAGACGAGGGCGTTAAATTACCGCCGCGCGCCCGGTTATGTCACAAAATGATGCGCGCCCGCTTGAAGGTTAAGGCATTAAAACTGTTACTTTTAATAAACTGCTTCTCGATAAAGTTTCACTGTCTGACCTACCGTTTTATTTGTATTTCAATATTCTTCAACTTTGTATATAGCAACAAAGGCTTATGTATTAATGTATGATATTCTTTTTACTTAGAAGATTTGTTTCCTGTTTTTTTCGTTTATTATTTTACTGTCTCTTTGTTATGTACTCATATTGTAAATTTATAATGCTAGTTTTTGGGGTTTTCACCCTGTTCAGCGTTTTCTTGAATAAATAAATAAACCGATCAAACAAAATAGTCAAAAACTGCTGATAAAATAAGCTGTTTCTTCTGGTTAATTTCGCAGATACGGAAATAGGAATTCAGTTATTGCAGGGTGAAGTCTTTTAGTTCCGGGTGGAACTTGACTGAAATACGCTATTCCGTTCAAGGGATGCTTCAATTGCAGTCTGCTGGCCAATTTTCCAGGTTTGTGAAGATTTGTTCTGCTGAGGGTGGAAGTCAATTCCGGAAAGGAGGGAGCGCTCCATTCAAGGGATATAGGCAGAAACAGGATAAAGAGAATTTTGAGAAATGCGGTAAATGAAAATTCAGAAAGAATAGACAAAAACTTGAGAAATTAAGATGCCTTCATAATTTAACTCCTAAACCGAATTTCTCGATGGGTCTCTTTTATTGGGTGTAGAGCTCATTCAGATGGGTGGTTGTAGAATTTATAGAAATTCGTTAAGCCGACAAAAGGATTAGAAAACGAACAGCATTGATAATTTTCTTTTGGTCAATCTTGTAGATATTTCAATAGCTATTCGGCTGGTCCTTATGCTAGTAAGGGACAAAATTACTGGAGACCGCTAATCCGCTCAAGAAATATAGCTATAGTGTGGAATTTAACGAAATCCGGTAAACTGTTTAGCAGAAATATGCAAAAAATGTGAAGAGCAATTGGCCTCATAATTTTGCCCATTGTGAATTTTCAGCGTATTTCAATACTACTTTTTCCGGTATTAAGGGTAGAGTGCAATTAGGTGGAGCGCTATTTAGGACAAATTCTAATTATGTGGTGAACATTTATTAACAATCTGCTATTCCGTTCAAGAGAAGTCACCAAAAAACGGTAGCTGCCTTCAAAATTTTGCTTACTATAAATTTTCCGTATGCTTCTTATTCTGCTCTTCGTCAATCCGCTAATCATTTTCAGCAGTATCCTGAGTATTAGCAAAAGAGGTATTAAAATGTTCCTCATGTATTAATAGTTTTTCTGCTATAGACCAATCTGGAAGGGCATATTTATTGAAATCCGCTTATCCGGTCAGGAGATATAGACAAAGATTTGTGAGAAAAAAGTTACCTTCAAACAGATTTGCTGAACTCAAAGGATAAGCCCAGACAATAAGAAAGAGTTTTTCCAAAAAATTCCCATAATGATTATTCATTTATATTCTATCCAGAGTGGACGAAAACGGATTGATTTCGCCGTACGTTTTAAGAAATCACCGAAAAGTGTTCACAGTGCACTGTTTGTAATTTCATATGGCAACCGACAATAAAATTTTGCCTATAAGTCGTTCTAAGTTTAAAAATGTGCTGGTGCAGTCATCGATAGTCATTCACAACATATTTCGTCACTTCAAACTGACCGTCCATTCTCTTATCATGGAGAAATTGAGTGTAGCTACACGGGGAACAACATTTCGAGAACTAAACCGGTTTTTATATGAAAATTGAATCTTTCCTTGCCTTGCTCCTCACGAATCTCTTCTAAAAAAAAACGGTTTTCATCTTGTTCTTGTTCCGCGTGTAGACAGGCCCATTAAGAACAAAACAAAACACGCAAATTAGCGTATTTTCAATAGGTGTGTTTTTTTGGTTATCCCGTGCAGGTTTGGGTAACGAAACTTCATATAAAAAAAATGACAGGTGCGTCAGCTGTCATTTTTTTTATATGGAGATTCGTTACCCAAACCTGCACGGGATAACCAAAAAAACACACCTAATGTGTCAATTTGTATGGGAATTGAAATGTTTTCGGGCTGTTTTTATACGAAAACATGAAAATAGCCCCAAATTATATGATTTCCCTCACTGTGAACATATTATTAGGAGTTGTTGCAAATTTCAGTTGATTTTCAGCAATTCAGGCAAACACCAAGTCATAAGGGGGTTCAATTTACTGAACTACATCAATCTGAACAAGAGATACAGTAGAGCGTCGATTATCCGAACTAATGTTGACAAGGGTGGTTCGGATAAACGAAAGTTTGGTTAATCGAGCTTCCATAGAAAAATTAGAAAATAGCCCAAATGTGAAATTACACGACAAACTGAAAACGTGTAAAATGACTAGAACTGATCAAAAATAAAAAATTCCAGCGATGCAGATGAGAGGTTGCTTCCGTCAGACCCTTGATTTTTAATTTTATTCTATGTCTTTCACAAGAAAAGAAGCTGAGTGTCCGGTTCGGTTAATCGAGTGTTCGGATAATCGGCGTTCGGATAATCGACGCTCTACTGTATTCACAAAAGGAGGCGCAACTGAATTGTCATCTTAATGTTTCTCATGTCCGATTTTCTAGATGTTTCATAAGCTATTGGTGGTGGACATTAGATGGATCAGGGTCAATTTCCCATTATTGAGGGTCATTTAGCAGGAGAGGGCGCAGTGGAACATATGAGAGAAAATGATCTGCCTTGAAAATGTTCTCTTGTACAATTTTCCTTCAATTCTTTTTCTTCCATCGGAGATGCAAGTGCTTCAAGATAAGGGGGCGGGTAGGAATTTACTGAAATATGTTAAGGAGATCAAAAGATATTGACAAAAGCTGGGGAAAATGAACTACCTCAACATTTTTTCCGGACAATTTTCAAATGTTTCATGAGAGATTCGAAGCGGTGGTCATTGAAGAAGTGAGGGAGGGGATGAAGGGTAGGTGGAAATAATTTGCTGAAGTACGTTCATTCGATCAACAGATAAAACTACATGAATTAAGAAACAAACTGCCTTCACAATTGATCTCCTAGTGCCTAGTCAATGTTACAGATGTTTCAAAAGGTATTGTGCTGTTGAGCGTGAAAGTCATGCGGATTAAGGCGGAAATAAACCAGAGAGAGATGGAATTCGCTAAAATCCGCTTATCTGTTCTGCTGTTTGGGTTCGAGATCAATCCGGTGAAATCCACTTATCTTATCATTTATCCACAGAAAATAAAGACAAAACTATGTGAAAAAAAAAACTGTTTTACTAATTTTGCTACTTTTAATTTTTCACATGGTACCCACTCCTGGGTAGAACCCAATGAAACTCGGTAGCTCTTTTAAGAAATGTTCAGAAAAAAAACTGTCTACATAATTTTGTTGATTGTGAATTTTCCGAGGTCTTCAATCCTAATTTTGGGTGGAGACCAATTCGGAAGGAAAAATTTTCGAAAATCCGCTCCGCTCTTCATAATTTTTTTCATTGTGAATTGTTTTGATACTTATTATGCTAAACGGTAAAGATTCCAATCCGGTGATGCAAATTTGTTCAAATTCGGGGATTCATCCAGGAAATATAGACAAACGTATTCATAATTTTGATCATTGCGAGTTTTTCGCACGTTTCAATATTTATTCTGGGTATAGACCAATCCGGTGGAATCAATTTTCTGAAATCCGGCAAATCGTTCAGGACATACAAAAAGAAACATGTGAAAGAGAACTGTTCTTTTAATTTTAAAAATAACAGGCGCGACAATCCAGCATTGGACTACGGCCGCAGGATGTGTTAGTGACATCCTATTTCCAAGATCTTATCTGCTTTTTGTTGAGGTAATGAGATCAGCATCACGCTCAGCAGTGTTATTTATCCCCATAAATGGGTACTCGTTTAACATCTGAGTGAGATCATAGTCCGTCACAAGCTCGTGAGTTCGAAAAACACCATGATCCACGGTGAGATTCGAACTCATGACCCTGTACACCGAAGGTGCGCGCACTAACCGCTAGACCAGCCAGAGTACTTTTACTTTTAATTTTGCTCATTGTGAATTTGTTTGCGGATTTCAGTAGTTACTCTGCTATTAGTGGAGGGGATCAATTTGACGGGAAAATCTTTCAATAATCCGTTAGACGTTCAAAAAATATAGACAAAAATATGATTAAAAAAAAACATTGTGAATTGTTGCTCATTGTGAATTTTCTGTATATTTCAATGGTTTTACAGCTATTCCGGCTGGAGCTTTGTGTAGACCAATCCGTCAACATACTGAAATTGGTAATTCATTCAAGAAATACATAAAGAAGTATGTGAAAAAGATTTGTCTTCAAATTTGTGTCCATTGTGAGTTTTTCATATGTAGTTGTAGTTGTCCTATTACTTTGGGTAGAGCCCAATCCAATGGAGCAAATTTACTAAAATCGGCTGATATGTTACAGAAATAGGCGAAAAATAACCCATTTGTTTCTTTGTTTACTCATTGTGAATACGGCTCTTGCTAGAATAATGCCAAAAATAGGTGTCCAAAAACGAGTAGGTGACTATTGCTGTCGAGAGTGGTAACATCCATTATCTTATATTCCTCGCCAGTTTGGGCTGGATCACTAAAATTTGTCTGTAACTCAAAAACCTTAAACGCTGTCTATCGCAGGTGTTCTTTGTGGGTTTTCTGTGCGTACCGAACTACATCCCATGAACCAACCTATGTCGTACTTGGGATGATGCCTTTGGAAATCCTGGTAGATGCAATAGGCAGACCCTATAGCTGTCATCATGGCGTAACTCCGGAAAAACAGCCGAGGAAGAGACAGATAGAACGAACTGGGTCGATGAGGAGGTGGCAGGTACGATGGGATAAGACCCTAACTGGCCGATGGACACACACCGCTATCGGAGGCATTAATAGGTGGGTAAGCCGAAAAGACGGCGCGAGGTAATTTTTTATTTGACGCAGTTTTTAATGGGCCACGAAGCATTTAGGCAATATCTGCATCGCTTCAAGCTGGACGACTCGCCAACATAAGCCCGTCTAATATAGTCGCTCTCATACTACTGTCACCACGCAACTGGAATGCAGTGAGCAGGGCAGTTTGTACAATCCATATGTAGATGCAGAGTCGCGCTGAAGGCTGAGTAGCCGGCACCGTCCCCGCGAAGTGATACCGAAAGGTGGTGATGGAAAAGGTCTTTAGGTTTAGTCGGTAAAAGTCCAACATAATTGCCTGCAATCGTAATGACGCACACAGTACATAGGATGCCTTTTATATTTCGGGATGGGACAACTAGTGTAGCAGATCTGGGAATATTTTGAAAAACAATAAACCGATTTTCGATGATTCTCTAATCCCGAAATATAAAAAGCACCCCTCGTACCTCGTAAGATTCCCCACCTCTATAAAAAAAAGGCTGGAGATGTGGTGCCCCGTGATAACGGTAATTATTGGCGACATCTTTATGAGGTTTAGGATCTCAGACGTTATGTTCCAGTCATATGAAGGCCACATCTTCTTTGATATGGCGCAAGTCGTCACATTTCACCATTAGCAATAAGGAGGCTTTATATAATTATTGGAGAGGATCTTGCTTACAACTGTCAACGAGATCCACACACGCTCCGCATGAGAGCTGTCAAGAGTGGAACTATGTACATTTGGCCAGTTCATCAGCTATCTCGATATGCTTTATGTTCCTATGTCCACGTATCCGAAGTAGGATTATTCTTTGTGCTAAGGTTGATTAGCGCTTTCTCACATATCCTCGAAGTCATCTTAACCCTTCAGTGGGCGCGCGGGCTACAATTGTAGCCCACACTTTTTTAAATGGCGATCATTTTCAGGATATAAACCGAATTCATTCGAACTGCTCAGTAGCTGTTAAAATGTTGCTTCTTAATCGAATAAGAATATTTTTGATATTTATTGAGCCTGGAAACTAATATTTTTTTGCGATCAAAGTCCACTGGGCTACAAGTGTAGCCCGTGCGCCCAATCGTGTTTTTGGTACTCATAGATATCCATTAAAATAAAAATATTATTATAAAACATTGTAGAAAATAGGAACAGTAAAATGTTTGACAAAAAAAAGGGTTTCAGGATAAATGTACCAAAATTAGATTACTATTTTAACGAAAAACCTGGAGTTGAAGTCAAAGTCATAGTCAGCATGGAAATGTTACCTGTTACTAACATTACTTAGTTTCTGGGTGAAATTTTTATCAGTTCTAACGTAAATATAGCGAGAACAGTTAATATGAATACTGTGAGTAAAATTCAATCAGTTTGACTCACTATATATTTAGCTTTCTAGCAAGAAACTGTACTCCCAGTTTAACAAATTGTGAGTATTGGGTACCCAAAAATGGGCTAAGTTTGGAATTCCACAAACTGGGCATTTTTAACTCCATTCCTTCGCTCAGTGTTCCATTTCGAAGATTTTTTTGTTGATTTCTGAGAATATAAACTTTTTTGGGGTTTTCATTTTGAAAATAACTATTTTGTTCACCTAGGTAAGTTAATGTCAAAAAAGACTAAAAATAGGACTAATCTGCATTTTTCCCTCTTTTATTATAAATATTTTAATAAAAAATTAAAGATTTTATATTTTTTAATCTGTACAGTAATCAAGAGACCACAGACCGGGCAAGAAAAAATAAATAAAATTGAACAATATTTTTTATATAATTTTAAATTTGGGCTACAATTGTAGCCCGCGCGCCTAACCACGGTGACAAATGGGTGCGCGCCTAACGAAGGGTTAACCGATTTCAATGCCATAATAGCATCCTGACTATCTCAGCAGATTGTGATGCTCTTATATGTTCTTGAATGCCTCCATGATTGAAACCATTTCGGCGTGAGAAATGCTGGCATGATCGGCAAGGCGGTAGTGTTTAGAGATATTAAGTAATTCGCAGAAGATTGCGGCTTCCGCGTAACAATTCATTTTAGACCCATTGTTGAAAAATATGATGTCAACGTCCTTGACCACTCACTTCTAGTTGGGAATTTGGCACAAAAGTTCTTCTCAAACCTTGGCTTGTGCACTTTGAAATTCAGCGTTACACCGTTGCGTACGTCTTTTAGCAGCTGGCTTAGAATATTGCTATAGACCGCTTATATACCGGAGCAAAGATAAAAAGTTTTAGACAAATTTAAATTATTTTTGGACGGCATATACGGGCTGCACTAACTAATCGAAACTAAATTTAGTCCCGCTCACAACAGATGGCGAGGTGCTTGCCAATCCATAATGCCTAGACAAGCGACTATCTCTGAAATTTATCCAGGAAGGGCGAAGTCGTCTTGTTACTGGAATGATATCGTTTTCGATTTTCGTTTCGCTACAAAGTTTATATGAAATTCATTGTTAGAAAAAACGCGAGATTAACAAATTCCAATCACAATAGGTGTGTTTTTTTGGTTATCCCGTGAAGGTTTGGGTAACGAAACTTCATATAAAAAAAATGCTGTCATTTTTTTTATATGGAGTTTCGTTACCCAAACCTGCACGGGATAACCAAAAAAACACACCAATTATTGTCCAAATAATCGAAATGTTAGATAAACCATTTCTAAACATCTGCAAATTCCTCAACCAATTCGAATAAAAAGAAGAAGAAGAAAGTTAATACGCGAACTAGACTAGGACGGTATATAAACCATATGGAAAAGGTACTATCTCCAAAAATGCTTTAAGATAGTTTAAATTAAGAGCCGGTATATAAGCGCTCATAGATGTATGGCTTTTGCCTTGTGACAATTGCTGCAGTGTTTCACCCCGGTTACGAAGCTGCGTTCGATATACATATGTATATGCTTCATGTGCTCGTCTCCGTATCACGCATCCATCGCCTTCACAAGCTTCACTTAAGATGTCTGGAATCGATTTAAGGATTCCAGGTTCTCTCAAGGCCAAAACAAGAGCCATCATGACGCGCTCGCTGCCCGACCAATCAGTTACTACCACAGCAGCCTCAAATGTTGTTTTATAGATGTTTCAAAACGTTTCTCCATCAAATTTCGGCGCTTTCCGAATTTAATTAACGAGTCAATTTTTGTTATTTCACTTGGTCTGGATGTTTCTCGGTCGATATTCAAAGCCTGGAATTTTTCAACTACTGCTGCCCTCTTTGGGTGTTGGTTGATATTCATTGTTTTTAAACGTTCCAGATCGTTCTTTAACTTATGGACTTCTTCGGATAGGTCACTCTTAAACTTATGCATCTGTTCGGCCACGGTCTTAATTTTCGCGGAATTTTCTAGAAACTTCTCGTCGATTATTTTCAGCACTTGCGTTTGCTGTTTTTCAAATTGTTGTTCAAGGCTCTTCTTTAAATAACTAATCGCCTCTTCCTGCTTTGTCGTTATCGACTTCTACGAGCTTGTAATTCGTTCTGGTGTAAACTAAGGAAATACAATTTGTGGTTGACTTATCCTGGACACATTACAATATTCTACTGTGCATTTTGATTTTAAAGACATACGATTAAAGCCAGCAGGCGGGTTCCGACTCGATTAATCTAGTGATTTTAGTAAATCCCGTCAATGGTATAAAGTAAGGTGACCAGAATCCCGAAGACTCAATGCTGTATATATGCTTGCGGAATTTAGTTTTCGGGCAAATCCTCAGCCACACTCGGATTTCAAGCTTTGTTTTTTAGGTAGTGCGTTGCCACATGAACAGATCACAGATTTACTAACAAAATTTTGTGATACAGCGGCACATGACAGGCTTGAACTTGAACAATGCTACCCAGTATGCAGTTACATAAGTATAGGATTTTTCTCACAACCATCTCGTTCACTCATCCGCTGGATCATCTTTCGGTATTATTTACGTCCTCCTTCCTCGCTCTGCAGAACATGATTGTATGCTGCAGACAAACCACTCATTGAGACCTATGTTTACCGCATCCATCTCCAGTGCGGGAACGATTCTTCGAACATTTGCGCTGGATATTGCAGATGGACCTTCAATTTTATGTTCACCCCACAACAGTATTTGCTTCGTTGTGTCAAACTCCTCGGCTAAACAAGCATTTTTCGATCTCGATAGTAGACCTGCATTTCTCCTATGCTGAAAAAAATAATCCTGACCACCGATCCCCTCCCCTTCGAAAAGCTATTTACACCACTGGTTCTCTTTGACAAAAAATCATCAGCATGTGAAGGACTGACGTATGTTTTAACACAAAAACCTGTAAGAGAGAACAGTACTTGAAATAAGATTATACACATAAAACAAAAGATTGGTTTCCCAAAATTTCAGATTTCTGTAAGGACAGTCGCATGATCTGGCATCTGGCTTTTCAAGATGCCCGCAAAGTATCTACTTACTCAAAATCTTAGTTTCTTTTATTGCAATAGATACACTAATACCTCATTGAGCCGTGAATTCTTAAGATGGTCGTGGCTTTCCAGGCACCTTCAGAGCGGTGAAATTGTGGTGCCTAATCCTGTTTGCGATATTTTTGGAGGAGAATATGCATTCCCTCATGGCTATATTAGTGATGCCATACCAGTCCCCTGGGCTCGCAAATTTTAACGGATTCAAAGGACGCATTGAGGGAAAAAACTTTATCTAAAATGCCTAGCAGAGTCCTTTCTTTAGTATACATTTTCCTTTGGAGGTTGATAAGGGAATCGGATGGAGTGACTGAGTTTTCATCCTATTGTGATAGAAACAATAAATTAAAATCCAATCTTTCGACGGCTGCAAAAGTGCGATGCTCGACAAGTCTTTCAAAATTCCGCTCAAGAATTTTAAAGTTATGGACAATATTCATCATCATCATCATCAATGTGGCACGATAGCCCGACGTCGGGCCTTGGCCGCCTGAATCGTTGACCTCCAATTGTCGCGGTTACGTGACCTTGTCCTCCAGTTTCGGAAGCCCAGCAGCTGGTGGGCGTCTTCACCTACGGAGTTCTCCCAGCGAGTTCTCGGTCGTCCACGCAACCTCGCTCCGTCAATTCATTGTGCGTTCATCACTTTCTTTGGCATGCGATTATCGTCCATCCGTTGTACATGCCCCGCCCATTGCAAACGTTGAAGCTTCACGATTTTCGATACTTCCAGCTCATCGTACAATTGATACAACTCATGGTTGTACCGGATACGCCATTGGTCTCGCTCGCGAACGGCCCCGAAAATTCGCCGAAGGACCTTTCGTTCGAATCGGTCTAGCAAAATTTCGGAGGCTTGGGTGAGGGTCCATGTTTCGCAGCCATAACATAGCACGGGTCGGATGATCGTTTTGTACACGCGGAGCTTCGTGCTCCTGTGCGCAAGTTTCGAATTAATTATAGGGAGGACCGAGAAATATGTCTTATTGGCTAGTTGTATCCGTCGCTTAATTTCGTCGGTTTCGTTGGCGTCCTTTGATAAGTTACAACCCAGATAGTTGAAGTTGTCTACATACTCGATATTAAGGTCCCCCACTGTGATGCTTGAATTTGCTGGCGTCCTTGTTTTCGATTGCATCATGGCCTTTGTTTTGCTTTCGTTGATATGTAGTCCAACTTCCTTTGCGGCGTTATTGAGGTTATGCAGAAGGCTTTCTGCATCACCCACCCTTCGAGACATGATGTTGATATCGTCGGCGTACGCTACTAATTAAGTCGACTTGATGAGTAGCGTTCCGCTGCTGTCCATATTCATGGCTCGAATTACATACTCCAAAGCAAGGTTGAAGAGCGTCGGCGCCAGCCCGTCGCCCTGCTTGAGTCCAGTACGAGTTTCAAAAAGGTCAGTGAGTCGATTCTGCACTCTGACCTGTGAGACGGTATTAGTCATCGTCATCCTTGTGAGTCGCACTAACTTTGCCGGTATACCAAAATTCAGCATAATGTTGTACAGTACACTTCGATCGATACTGTCGTATGCCTGCTTGAAGTCGACAAAGATTTGGTATACGTCGATGTTGTATTCCCAGCACTTTTGGAGTAGTAGCTTCACTGTGAAAAGCTGATCGGTCGTTGAACGACCAGGTCTGAAGCCGCCTTGATACTCGCCAATGATTTGTTCTGCGTACGGATTGATTCTCTTTTCAAGAATTTTTGATAAAATCTTATAGGCCGTACAAACTAATGATATGCCCCTGTAATTCTCACATTTCAGCTTGTCACCCTTTTTGTGGATTGGGCAGATTATGCTTTTGCGCCAATCTTCGGGGATTACCTCGTCGTTCCATATTTTCAGCAGTAGCACATGTACAGCGTTGGTCAGGCACGTTCCACCATGCTTCAGCAGTTCTGCTGGGATCTCGTCAGCGCCGGGCGCTTTATTATTTTGAAGCGACTGTATGGCAAGACTCACCTCCTCTACTGTTGGGGGTAGAACGGGAGGGCCTGGTTCGGCTAACTGCTCAAGAGCTGGCTCCGCGGGGGATGTTGATGGTGCATTGAGGAGCTCTTCAAAATGCGAGGCCCATCGTTTGTTAACGCTTTCGATGTCGCTGATGGTGTTACCATCCCTGTCCTTACATAGGCTTGTCCTGGGTTGATATCCGTTCTTAACATTATTTATAAGTTTGTACGCCTGTCTAATGTTCTTACTGGCTAATCTTTGGTTTATTTGCTGTAACTGCTCGTCAAAATGTTTGCGTTTCTTACGTCTAATTAACCTATTAGATACTCGCCGAAGTTCGTTGTATTTTTCTTTCTTGGCTCGGGATGCACGTTGTGTGTATTGGCGATAGGCTTCATTTTTCGCCTCAATCGAGGCCCTGCATTCGTCGTCGAACCAGTCTGCTCGTCTGCGCCGGCCTTTATAGCCCACGACCTCTTCTGCGACCCCCTTGATGCTGTCTTTGAGCTCCTCCCAGAACTCATGGATGCCTAAATTGTTGATGTCATCAAGCATGGGCGCCAGTTTTTCCTCTAGTGCTGTAGTATACGCAGCCGCCGTGGCATCATCAATCAAATTGTCAACCTCGAAGATCTTGGCAGGGTTGATTCTCGTTAGGTGCACCGAAGAGATTCTGCACCTGTAGGTCGTCTTGACCAAATAGTGATCGGTGTCGCAGTTGGCTCCTCGATAGGATCGAACATCCAGGACATTAGAAGCCCATCTCTTGCTGATCAATACGTGGTCGATCTGGTTCACGGTGTATTCATCTGGAGACTTCCAGGTCTGCTTGTGGATTCGTCGATGAGGGAAGCATGTAGAGCTTATTACCAGGTTTCTGCCGCTCGCGAAGTCGATAAGTCGCTGACCGTTGTTGTTGTTTTCGTCGTGGAGGCTATGACCTCCAGTAGTTCCCCTATGCCAGCTTTCATTTCCGAATTTGGCGTTAAAGTCTCCTAGCAGGAGCTTGACGTCGTTTGATGGAAGTGAGTCGAAGAGTGTTTCTAGGTCGTTGTAGAACTCGTCCTTAATCGCGTCTTCTTTTACTTCTGTAGGGGCATGCGCATTAATGAGCCAGAGATTAGCGAAACGGGTCTTAATGCGGATCGTACATAGCCGCTCGTTGATGGGTTTGAAGCCGATAACTGCTGCTTATTCACGATGAAAGCTACTCCAAACTCCTTGTTGCCCTCCTCTTTACCACTCGTAAAAATAGTGTGCGAATTGAGGTCGTTAATCTCGCTTTTGAGCCATTTAGTTTCCTGGATTGCAACTATGCTCAGCTTGTATTGTTCTACCTGATCCAGGAGGGACCTTAAGGCCCCCGGTCTATTCAGGGAGCGTACATTCCAGGATCCGAAAGAGTAATCAGTTGTTCGTTTGCGGGGTCGTCGTTGTTTTGTATCCGTCCAATCCGAGGCTTTTTTTTCAGGTTTCTTGACTTGAAGTTTTTCTTAGGATGAGTTGTCGGCACATCGCTAAACCATGATAGGGTTTAATCGTTGAGTAAAGGCCATCATGGGCATGACTCGAAGATGCTGCTTTAGTGGTTGACTTAAATATATAAATATATATATATATGGACAATATTGTCGATTCCAAAACATAAAAGTACGATTTGGGCAGCGGTAGGAAGGACCTTAAAACTTGGAGGAAGTGTGCGACAAGCAGGTTTGCAAGTGTGCCAAATTTCAGAAATTTCGGTCGGTTCTCGAGTTATTGATAATGAATGATTTGCAAACATACAAGTGCGATTATTACTTGAAACAACAGAAAGCACAATGCATTTTGAATGGCTGACATGTTTTTCGCTGTTGCTGTTGAACAGTACAATTTGAACAATGTAAGCGCCAAAGAGGTCTCTAATTGTGCCAAATTTCAGAAAGATCGAGAAGGGTTCCCGAGTTATCGAAAATGTACGCTTGTCAAATATAAAAGTGCGATTATCTCGCTAGTTATCGATCGTACAGGGTACAGGAGTCAAAATTTACACATTAAAAGCAGAAAAGACTAATCGAAAGCCTCACCAAGGAGCTAATTATTTAGTTCATTGTGTGTCATGGGGAATGCTGTACATTTTGCTGTACATTTCCCAATGCTGTACGACAGGTCAAAATGCTGTACTGTACAGCAAAATGCTGTACGTCTGGTCAGCTCAGTGTAAATATGTATAAGGGTTGAGGGTGCTAAGTCAATTCAACATAAGAAGTAACACCGTAACAATAGAATAGACCATTGGTAGCAGTTTCTGGGCAAACATCTAAGCATCCTTTCTTGTGAACCCGTCAAGGAAAATAGTAATTTTCCTGCGTAGTAGACTATACAGGATTTCCTCACTTGAGCTCCCAGTCGTATCCTCTTCTCCAGGCTGAGACATTACCGCCAGAACGGGCGACGTGCCTAGACCGCATGCCGAGGAACGCAACACCATGGAGCTGTATAAGAGAGAAGAAAGACCGTATCTTCTTCGGAGGTTTCCTTTCGGCCGGATCCTCCGTGCGTCGCCGGGTGTGATACGGGAGATTTAAGCTGAATGCACCATCAATCAATTCAGGTTGAAAGTTGCTTGTTTGCCGCCTCCAATACGAATTGAAACTCAATATAAAATCACAATAATGTCAAACAAAGACCCATTTATTGTACCAACACTTTAAATATCACCATTTTAATATTCAACATCAACCAAACCAATGTCAATAAAAACCGTATTCCAAATGAATTTGAATAAACACTCATTAGCTATTCAATAGAATCCTGTTTAAATTAAAGAGGACAATCCTATCGCTATATTTTCAGGGATTAACTCTGACAATGAAGTGTGTGTGTGCGCGCATGAAATGCAACATATGAGCCGCACTATCCAAACAATTTTCTATTCAAATCCTGAATAAACGATCCTCAATGGAGACAATTTCAATTAATTTAATATCAACCACTCATTGGATTCCATACCTCGTCCATTTGTTTCCTGTCCTGGCATAATTGTCCTGCCACATTTTGGTTGCGTCTGAAATGGACACGTACAAAGCAATGGCAAGCGGTTAGTTGGTGAGCTAATTATGCCCGACTAAAGGCCAATTACGCGAGTAGTACCGCTGCCAAATGCAGACCATTGGAAAAAAGTGCAAAGTATCTCTAAATTGCTTTTATCCTATTTGAATGTCGACAGCACGCCATTAAATGGGCATTTGACCATTTAAAATCACCTTTCATTATTCAATGACGATTGTTCGCCTAAAATAATTTTGCCAGGATTAAATGTTAAAATGGCCGGAGTGCTTGTTGTTGACACCATCATATGTGTCCGATCGTGTACATTATCATGAATTTGGTATTTTTTTTTTGTTTTCAATGTTTAATGTTTATTGTGCGGTTGGTGGACATCATAAACACATTATAGACGTGTCATGTCGAATGGAAAATTATAAATTTGTTCTTTAGATTATTATTTGTTACAATTTCCCCCGACTCGACTGTGGAATTATTGGAATTTTGGCTTCATTAGAGAATATAATGAAGCCAAAATTCTGGTTATGACATGTATCGATATTTTATTGGCGTTAAAATGATATCAGAAAAGCGAAATTGCTCCGGGCGCATTTTTTGGAAATTGGCAGGAAAATGTTTGATCAATATCAAATAAATTAATGGGATTTGCATATGCGGAAATTTAATAAAATATTATCTGGTGGAAGTTATCTGAAATATTATAAACTCGATATTATTGTATGTGAAATTAAAACGCACCAAAAATGCATTGGAATCGTGTGTTGTGTACGATTCAAGTACTTTTTTAAGACTGAGGTATATAATTTACATTATATACTTAGGTACTAATACTAATATAATATGTATATAGTTGTAAACAACATGTACAACATCTCCCTTTTTCTTAATTCAAACTTCATTTAATATAATATATTTCAAATTAATTCAATTCAACAAAATATATATTATTACTTCGCATAATTTAATCTGATAGGAGGAACTATTTTCCTTCCTCTTTGAGTTACATACATTTCATTAATATCATTTTTTTCAACTTTAGTATTATCAACTGTTTCATTAGTATTATTTAATTCTTCAGTTTCATTACCATTGTCATTAACATTATTATACCCTTCGCTCATAGAGTGAAAGGGTATATTAACTTTGTCATGAAGTTTGTAACGCATTAAAGGAAGCATATCCGACCATATAAAAATTATACATATATGATCAGCATGACTTGGGGAGTCGATTGGAGCATGTCCGTCTGTCTGTCTGTCTGTCTGTTGCGACGCGTTTTACTCGGCGGGTATTGAAGCTAGCAAGCTGAAATTTTGCACACGTGCTTCTTATTGTTGCAGGCTGTTTGTATGTTTGATTCACCCAAATTGGATCACTGGGTCATGGGGCTGCCATACAAACCTAGCTCCCCAATTTGAGTTCTTCTAAGAAAAATTTTTTTATTTGTGCACCAATTTCAACCAAATTTCACACAAATGTATTTCTATTGATGACAAAAAACATATCTAAGATTGAATCAAATCGGACCATGGGGTCATGGGGCTGCCATACAAACGAAACCCCCCATATTGGTTCTTCTAAGAAACATTTTTTTACACCAATTTCACAAAACCTTGACTTAATGTGTCTTTATCAAAGCAATTAAAAAGTTCAAAACGATTGGAATCGTACTGTGGAGTCATGCTCCGGCAACCCCAATAAAATCTTCCGAGTAAATATTTTTATTTGCCCACTTATTTCAACCAAGCCCAAAACTTTTGCCAAGACGGAAGAAAAAGAATGAGGAGGGGGATTAAATACAAGTCATAGGTACGCCCGAAAAAACTTTTAGCCCAAGCGAAGGGTATCCAAATTTCGGCCGCGCCCGAAATTAGCCTCGGCCCCGGGGGTTGGCGAGCGAAGCGAGCAGGGGCGAAGCCCCCTAGTTTTTAATTGCATTAGAATCATTTATTTCAGCTTCAATATTAATCTGCATTTGTTTCTTTAAAATATGTTCTCTGTTTCTTCTGTATAAGGTTCCATCTGCATCTTGTACGACAAAAGATCTTAGTTCATTACAAGTTTGGACAATTATTCCAGGAAACCGTACAGATGCAGATGTTCTCTTAAACAAAATATTTTCTCCTATCTCTACAGGTTTTAATGATTTTGTATTTTTATTAAAAGTTTTCGCTGCTTTTTGCTGATGTTTTTCTACTTTCTTTTTATAAACGGCTTTATCTACAATTTTTAGTTCCAAACTTGCGGAAACAATTGGGAGTTTTGTTCTAAGTTTACGCGACATTAACAATTCACTCGGACTTGGTAAATTATTTTTAGGAGTTGTTCGATAATGTTGTAATGCCGTGTATGGATCTGCATTTGTGTCCTGACATTTATATAGCATTTTTTTAATTGTTTGAATTGATCGCTCGGCTAATCCATTAGATCTAGGCATGTAAGGACTTGATGTTACATGCTCAATATTCCAAGCTTTACAAAAATTTGCGAATTCTTTCGAATTAAATGGAGGACCATTATCCGAAATAAATGAATTTGGTATTCCGTGCCTGGCAAAAATAGACTTTAACTTAATTAAAACAGCAGCACTAGAATATCTGTTATTCAAAATTTCTATTTCAATATACTTCGAAAAATAATCTACAACTAGTAAATAAGTCTTTTTATTGAATTCAAATAAGTCACATCCTACTTTGAAGCATGGAACGTATACTACTTCATGAGAAATTAGCTCTTGCTTTGGATTTGCATTTTGGTATTTCATGCAAATTTCACAACTTGATACCAAATTAAAAATATCGTTATTAATTAGTTTGTTTTATCGTAATTCGCGAGCTCCACAATATATTCTAATCCAATAAAAGAAACACCTTTATGTTGAGTTCGCCGTTTAAACGTTTATCGTTATTAATATTCGGCTAGCATACGCATTGTCTTGATAGACCTTGGCAGCGTTGAATCCCCATATGTCCTTCATGTATATATGATTGTTTTTTAATAACAAATTGTCTACTATAGAAATTTCATCTTTGAGGTTGAAGTAAGGCATAACTTCTTTTTCAACTTGTTTTTTAATCAATGGCCAGCCTTTTTGAAGATTTTCAATAACATTTTTCAGGACATCATCAGAATAGGTTGCTTCTTGAATTTGTTTTATATAATTTGCTGGCATGTCGATTTGTGACATTAAAAAATGGCAATGCAGATCTAACTCAGAGTCTATTTCAATGCTAGTAAATTCTTTTAGAGGAGCGTTGGAAAGCGTATCTGCAGAACAGGGTGTCCGGAAACAGCCGCATAAACGCACCGGATTATGATTCCTCAGTTGATTTCCAACAAAAAAGTTGTATGGAACATACCCCCTTAGCTTAACCATTTACCTGCCACAGGCATTTAAAGATTTTTGAAAAAATCATTTTCTTGCACGACTTAAAGCTCAATATCTCCAAAGCTAGACCAGCTAGAGAAGCAAAACAAAATGATTATTACAGCCAACAATATTGCCTATAAAATAAAACTAACTTCACTAAAATCTGATAAGAGGTTCGGTTTTTAGAGAGCATCATAGACAAATTTGTGTGATTTTACCCAAAAACAATCTATTTTTCCATCTCAATTTTCTCCAACTTCTGCCAAAGGTGCTTGTACGATTCTTTTAAAAATTGGCGCATAGTCTTACAATCATATCATTCTTACATCATTTTATTCTAGCTCCATTATTTCTAGCAGGTTTAGTACCTTAAGTGCAGAAAACTAGGGTTAGTTTTGGCTCGATTTCGACATAATTTGAATAGATTTTACCAATTGCAGATCCTTAGGAGCAGTCTGAATTGAATTGTACTGAATTCGATCAAAAATTAACCCTAGTTTTCGACACTTAACGTATTAATACTGTTAGAGATAATGGAGCTAGGATAAAATGATGTAAGAAGCTTATGATCGTAAGACTATGCGCCAATTTTTAAAAGAATCGTACAAGCACCTCACCTTGGCAGAAGTTGGAGAAAATTGAGATGGAAAAATAGATTGTTTTTGGGTAAAATCACACAAATTTGACTTTGAAGCTCTGTAAAAACCAAACCTCTTATCCGATTTTAGTGTGGTTAGCTTTATTTTATAGGTAAATTTGTTGGCTGTAATAATCATTTTGTCTTCCTTCTCTAGCTGGTCTAGCTTTGGAGATATTGAGCTTTGAATCGTACAAGAAAATGATTTTTTCAAAATTCTTTAAATGCCTGTGGCAGCTAAAGGGTTAAGCTAAGGGGGTATGTTCGGTACAACTTTTTTGCTGGAAATCAACTGAGAAATTATAATCCGGTGCGTTTATGCGGCAGTTTCCGGACACCCTGTGTACATAAATTTTCCTGGTTTATATGTAAATTCTAAGTCATAGCATTGTAACCTAAGCATAAAACGTTGAAGGCGAGGTGGAATCTTGTGAAGTGGTTTGCCGAAAATAGCAACTAAAGGTTTGTGATCAGTTTCCACATTTATTTTCAAGCCGTAGACATACTGATGAAACTTCACACAACCGAAAAGTATAGCGTACAGGGTACAGCTCTTTCTCTACTTGAGCGTAATTAACCTGAGCATTTGTCAAAGAGGCGGATGCGTACGGAATGGGATTCTTCTCATGTAAAATAGTAGCTCCAACAGCAAATTTGGATGCGTTCACTGACAACGTTAAAAGTTTTTCTGCATCAAAATAAGTTAAAACCGGCGTTTTAGTAATAGCTAATGTTAAATCTTTAAATTCTTTTTCATGAGATGAATTCCAATGCCATTGAACATCCTTCTTCAATAGATCGCGTAAGTTTTTATTCCTCTGAGACAAATTATTTATAAAAGCTCCTAGATAATTTATCATTCCCAGAAATATTTGTAATTCGGCAACGGACTTGGGTGTTGGAATTTGAATGATAGACTCAATTTTTTCTTTATCTGGCTTGACACCGTGCTCACTAAAAATATGACCAATAAATTTATTTTAATTTTATATAAATTTGACTTTTTTTTTGTTGAATTTTAGTGCCACTTTTTTAGATCTTTCTAATACTCTTTGTAAAATTTCAGCATGCTGTTCCCCAAACAATCTCACCGTGAAATATTTCAGGTGCTGCGTTAATACCAAATGGTAAGCGCAAAAATCTGTATCATCCAAAAGGCGTGTTGAAAGTGCAAAGTTTCGATGAATTCTCGTCTAACGGTATCATTCAGAGCCCTGAACTTGCATCTAGAGTACTAAATATTTTAGAGCCACTTAATTTAGATTTACATTCGTCCAGACTTGGAAACATAAAATGCGGGCGCAAAATGGCTTTATTTAAATGTTTCGGGTCTAGGCAAATTCTAATACTTTTGTTAGGCTTCGACACTAAAACGATTGAGCTAACCCACTCGGTAGGTTCCTTGACGGGTACTATAACTTTCATGTCTACCATTCTGTTTAATTCTTTCTGAAGAGGCTCATAAAGGGTAAACGGTATTTTTCTTGGCGCGTCGACAACTGGCTGCACTTCTGGTTTTAATTTCAATGAACATTTATTTTCTGAAAGACCTAATCCCTCAAACACCTAACAAATTAGTTTTTCTTAGTTTCGGCTTCAATTACATTAATTTGACTCACTAAACGATTTATCTTGAAAGGACATCAGCAACTGGCAGACTCCTATTATGGGCAACTTTTCACCACTAAAAGTATAAATATTAACATCAGTATGATTAAGAGATTCACGCAACTTTAAATTTTTGAAAATACTTATTGACATTATGTTTGCTTGTGCTCCAGTATCGATCTGACAACTTACACCTACATTGTTAATTTTCGTTGTGACGTTCCACTCTTTTTTGAGAACTCTTCGCGATTCTGTTTCTCTGTTAGATTCATCTGCGGATGTATCGATGCTGTTGACTTTGAGTACTCCGATAAATAAATCATTGCCGCTCTCATCAATATTAACTTTTTTTATGTTTTTGTTTGATGTACACATCTTCGCGAAATGATTCGGCTTTTTGCACAGATGACATTTTAGTCCAAAGGCTGGACATTTGTTTCGATGTATTTGTACACATTTTTTACACACATTCTTATAATTTACCGATTTACTTTATTTGTGTATGTGGCGGAAAATGTTTAAGGGTATCTTTAGATTTTTTTTTTGAAATTTTATTACGTTTATATTATGATGAAGATTATTATTAAACTAGTATTGTTTTTAGCGATTTCAATATTTTTGGCAATTTCGATGGCTTTTTCAAGTTTAATGTCACCTTCACTGAATAGCTTTTCTTTAATGCCTTTTAAATGAGATGATAGGCCACATACAAAAATATCACGCACTAAATCCTCACGTATTTGACCAAATTCACACGTAAGACTTAAGTTTTTGAGGGTGGTGATGTATTTTGTCTATGGTTTCATCTTGGTTATGTGCCCTTGTAAAGAATTTATGGCGCTCCATGGCTATGTTACCCTTCGGCATAAAATATCCGTCGAATGGCTGTAACAGTTCCTTATAGGTAACTGTATCGACACTACAGTTGAACGAATTAAAGATGACTAATGCCTCGGCTCCTAAATGATGCAGCAATATGGCAACTTTTCGCTGATCACTTTGGACATCCAATCCAGAAGCACGCAAAAATATGGAAAACTGTAATTTCCATTGCTTCCACGCCGATGCTAAATTGCTGGCTCTCAGATCGATGGCAGGAATAGTGGCGGCAATCGGCATCCATTGTTCAGCAGCTTGTGGATTGATCTTGGATCCTCCAGGCATCGCTAATCTTATTGCCTCTGCAAATGACTGCGCTTTGGATTCCTGGAGTTGAGCCATAAAATTTATTGAAAATCACTTTACTAGACTGACTGACTTTTACTGATTTTCTGATTACTGATTTCATTTTGGTCGATGAAGATGGAAAAAAATCCTTATCGATGTAGTAAAAAAAATCGCTGCACTATACAACATTTTCAAAAATTTTCTGCTGCTGCTTTTTCTGCCGCTCCAAGTGCTGCCAGAGAAGCCATGATCGGGACAGTTTGCAGTCATTAGGCGCATACAAATAGATGACAGCGAGTGGCCTCTCGTAACTGACGGAGGCTGCGTACCAGCACACACATTTCGCTTGTGAGTGTGCTACTGTGACTGCGTGGACTCCATATTTCCTGTTTCATTTCATGGCTTCTGAGCTGGAGTACACAATTTCAACCATTAGGTCCCTTCGGGAAGTTAATGGAATTCGACTTATTTTCATCTGAAAGGGTGACAAATGGTATACAGCCCTAGGTCATGCTTCGTCGAACGCATCATCAAATTTATCCCATATTTCGTGACAATTCTCATTATTTGGAGCGGAGTTTTCGTACAGCACTTACCGTGCCTATGTACTTACCAGGTACATTGAGGCTAGACGAAGTAAGCAGGGTAAGTTGGATTTTTGGAAATTGGCGCCGTCGAAACGACGAAGGATGAATATTGTGTAACTTTTAGAACTCCAGTATTTTTTATGGCTGGTTGTCGATTAGACGATAAGACTGTGTCCATACAACTAGCTCGTAAGAAATATGTTTATTTTTGAAATGTTGGACCTATTTTTTTTTTAAATTATGTAAAAAATATTTACTAGGACAAAACTAGGACAAATCAGGAAAATGGCTCAAAATTCTCATTTTAGGAAAATTGCGTCGAACTCATAAAAATCGGCTCCAAGGTACTCAATGTGAAAATTAGACATTGTATATAGAATTAGAATTAATCAAGGGAACTCAGGGAGAAGATATTCCAAAATTTACTGTAAATAATTCTACAATCCACTGTAAAATCCGCAATAGGTGAAGTGAAAAAAAAAACACGTGCTGGGACCTCAAAATGGATCGCTGTGCCTCGTGT
Source organism: Microchrysa polita (assembly GCA_949715475.1). NCBI lineage: Eukaryota > Metazoa > Arthropoda > Insecta > Diptera > Stratiomyidae > Microchrysa > Microchrysa polita. The sequence continues at coordinate 55,536,066 of OX454417.1, forward strand.
ATATACATGAGCTTCTCATTCAACCCAATTAGTACGTTTAGAATATGTGTTTTATACTACTAGTACGTTTAGAATATGTGTTTTATGATTCGAGCACATTTTTTTAATTATATCAATGTTAAGTTTTTATTTATCTCAGTTTTAAATTTAGTGTTTTATATTTCAGGCCAAATAACATTGAATTAAGAAAAATTGATTTGTAAATTAATTCCCTTACATTACTCAAAATCGATGTTTTTCCATTCTAAACTAACGATTGAAAATCTGTCAAATTTTATAAATATTTTGAGAAAGGGTGATTTGTATGAGGCGTCAAAGTAGAGCGTCGTCGAATCAACGAAGCACCTTTCCGTAAAAAATAAGCATGACCTTCCAGGGTTAAGGACCTTGTAAAGAACTGGTCTCATATTTCAGTGTCTTTCAAGTTCTTCTTTTTCTTCTCAGTACCATTGTGGGGTGCGTTAACTCAACCGTTTATAGGCAATTTCGAGTCAACGTTATATACATTGCATATCATTTCGGAGTGTATAAATATAATGTTGTAAGCACTATATATGTATTTCCATTCACATGTACGGCAATTTTGGACCACGCCGAGATTCGATCTCCGGACCTCTAGATTACTAGCATCATAGAGTGCGACTCAACGCAAGTGAGCCACAGAGCGGGTCTTTCAAGCCATTGATACTTTGATAAATTTAGAAGAAATCTTATTAAAACCGGTAACCATATTTCAATCAATAAAGGATTTATAAATATTCTTACGATGCTACTTTGCTATGATGAAAGTGACAGACGAGACAAACTGGTTTCGCAAGTGGAATATGCAGTCCGAGATACAAAAAATGCACTGAAAATAGACAAACTACGCTCTAAAAGGCAGATATTGGAGGCCAGTTGAATGTAATCAGAATGCATCACTCAGAAAAATGGACCCCGTAAACTTAAAAGTTTTTGTACCATTATTTTAATTAGACGGCAATTTACCAGATTTCTTCACAAAAGTAAACAGATCCAATAATTAATATAACTGGAAGAATCCTATTGAGATATTTTGTATGGAATGAAATGTGTCCCGTAAATCCAATGGGACATCAGATTACATTTTAATCAGTTTGTCCCATTAAATTAACAAGATCTGATATGATTAAATAATAATAGGATGGATCCCATTTGTTTTATATAACGTCCTATTTCATTAATGGGATATGCCTTTTAATTGAATTTCAAGCATATAGATGTATTTTCCAAGAGAACCAACATCATGCTCCGTAGCCGAGATCGTTCGGTTGCCTCCCCGTGACTTGGTAAGTTTTGAAGAGTACCGATCGGATGTTCAATACTCGGCCTGGCCAAATATCGTGATTCTTAACAAAATCCACAAAGACGTAGCGTCGATGGTATAATAATATGGGACTTATAAAAAATACTTTGATCAGATTACGAGTGAAACGATTTTTTTACTGCATGGGATTGATCCTATTAATTCAATAAGATATATCCTATTGGAAAATAACTAGACCATGTGTTTGTTTTTAAAAGAGTCGACTATTAAAACAAACGGATATTTATCGAGTGAAAGTAATAAATAACAGGCGCGACAATCCAGCATTGGACTAAGGCCGCAGGATGTGTTAGTGACATCCTATTTCCAAGATCTTATCTGCTTTTTGTTGAGGTAATGAGATCAGCATCACGCTCAGCAGTGTTATTTATCCCCATAAATGGGTACTCGTTTAACATCTGAGTGAGATCATAGTCCGTCACAAGCTCGTGAGTTCGAAAAACACCATGGAACACGGTGAGATTCGAACTCATGAGCCTGTGCACCGAAGGTGCGCGCACTAACCGCTAGACCAGCCAGACTACTGAGTGAAAGTAATGGTTCCTATATTTTTAAAGTAATCCGATTTTTCCTATTGACTAAAAATAATGGGACAAAATGATGATGGTTTAATGGGATTTTCCATTGAAATTTTTCTGAGTGCAGAAGAAAATCATTTTCATCTCCATTTAAAAAATTTTACTCTAAAATTAGAAAAAAGAAATAACATGCGTGGCAGTCCACCAATAAACTAGGGCCGCAGATGTGTGAGTGACAGCCAATTTCCAAGATCTAAACTGTTGTTTTGTTGAGGTGTTGAGATCAACAGCACGCCCAGCAATGTTATTTATCCTCATAAATGGATACTTGTTACTACTACGCTACGCTAAAATTTGTTAACAATATTTCTGCGACCGGAAATTTCAACTCCTAAGAAAATCATGATGTTGAAAAAATTTTGGGCTTGCCCCCCCCTGACCGAAATCCTGGCTAAGCCGATGGCCACACTCAAAAAGGCTTGAAAAGCGAAGGCTTGCCAACAATTTTTACGAAGGAGACAACACTATTTATTTTTCTCAATATTTATAATGAAAAGAAGAAGCATTCCAGACAGTGCAAAAATTCAACTCTATTGGGCGCCACAGATCCTCCGATCGATTGAAGAGATTTTTTGATTGCAAGATAAATTGATTTGACGTGTGGAATATATTGCCATGCAATTTTTCGGACAATTTGTCATGACAATCATGTGTTTTCATTTTCTGATTTGTTCGCATTATCCGGTGGTCATTCTTCAGGCTGTGGTTGTGGCGGTCATTCTCTATCAAAAGTACACTCTATGAAATTTTTACTCTTATAATAGAAGGAAACTTTGTTTCCTTCTACTATAATAGTGAAATTACTCTGCAATCTAAATTTGCAAATCAAGTGTAATTTTACATAAAAATGTTTAAAAAAGTACTCCAATATATTAGCAAATTTACACCGCGCTATGTGTAAAAACACTCCGTAATAATAGGAATATAATGCGGTTTCGCTCTTTTTTCGTTGTAAAGATTTAAGTGGCGAACCTTTATAAATAATATAGCTATCAATAAAACTATTTAAGGCTATATAAAATATAAACAAGTATCGGTCGAGTTTTGTTGATCAGTTTTTCGTCTAGATGGGAGGTTGCAATATGGTCTTTTTTGTGCGATCTGTACACTTGTTCTTCTTCGCAGTACCGTAACTCAGCCGTTTATAGGTAATTTCCAGTCAACGTTACTTTGCATATCATTTCGGAGTGTAATGTTGCAAGCTCTAAATATTTCTTATCCACACATGTACGGAAATTTTGGACCACGCCGAGATTCGATCTCGAGACCTCTAGATTACAAGCATCGTAGAGTGCGACTCAACCAAGTGAGCCACAGAGCGTGTACACATGAGTTCTAAATGCAGAGAATTTTTGGAAAAATGTGGTACACTGTGCTAAGTACAGCCGATTGAAGTATGACAACTGGAGAGCACGCTACAAAAAATGAGTAAAACTTCAACTGCACGTTGTAAAAATACACCACAAATCCGAATTATACACATAAACGTTGTAAAAATGCACCAGAAAATCTGAATTATACAGAAGTGTAGCGTAAAAATACATTTCACACCGATTTTGGTGTAATTTTCTTATTTTACACAGAAATTGTTGAAAAATGCACTCTGTATGTGATTATAAGCGGGAAAAAGTGTAAAATTACCGCATTTTCAGCGGAAATTTAAATTCACTTTTTAGAGTGTAGCAATAACTGTCCGTCTTTCATCGCCACAAAATAAATAATTTTCGTTATGTCGTGTTGTGTGGACCGTGAAACTGTCATTCAGATTGCGCGTTTAATTGCCTAGTGCGTGTGCTGTACGGGCGTAAGATCGATTGACCAAGATATCGCTAAGTCTGTGGTGCTTTTAACATCAACGAGTTGTCACTTTTTGCCTAGCAAGCCCAAAGAAGTTCCGATTAGCGACAAGTATTATGATATGTAGATCCCTTACAATTGATTAGCATTCCGGTCAGGAGCGCTCCAGGTTCAGTTACTTATTTTTAATCGGCCGGATTAACTAAGAAGACCAGCATAATCTGGTCCTTCGAAACGATCCGTTTAATTACACCTGCTTCGCGTTTTAATAATGCCGCTCATTTAAAAATTTGATTTATAATGCGACCACTAGTCTTCAATATTTTACACTACAGATTTGTTGCTGATGTCGATGCGCTTTCTTTTTAAAACCATTGATTGGTTCAATCAGCACAGTTACGGATATAGGTAAAAGGGACTCACACACTTGATACTGTGCGAAAATATTGATATCCGGGGAGTCAATTGGGCGATGTTCGTCTGTTTGTCTGTCCATCTGTTGCGACACCGTTTACGCAGTCAGTTTTAAAGCTACCGAGCTGATTTTTTTTTTTTACAAAATACTGATTTTCTTCTATAAAACGCGTATGTTCCTGAGCTTGTTTTTTTCATTGTGCCGTGTATGGTGTATGTGGGGTTTGCAATCCACTAATTCCATCGCGTCCAAAATCAGTTAACCCAGTTTAGTGAACATGTCTGTTTCGACTGCTGGCATCTCTTCTGTCGCGAGATTTTTTGAAACAATGGCTAGAGGTTTTTGTTATGGAGATCTCGAGAGTTTAGAGGGATGTCAAAAACCGGGCCATAACCCGGTTTTCGGTTTTTCTCGGTTTTTTGCAAAGCCGGTTAGACCGTCCGGTTTTAACCGGGCGCAAAGTACCGTTTTTTGGATTAACCGAGTCTTTTCATTTATTTGCTTAGAATTGTAATAAAAACACACTCATAATGGTGGTGCTCGTATCGTATGCAAAATAAAATCAAAATGCATACACAGGGTGCGCCAGAGAACTTACTTATTTGAAAAAAACTTCTAAGTCGTGAGTTGGGCGGGTAGATGGGTGAGAGGGGGCGCATTTGGAGGTGGAAGTTCCCAATTTTGTTTCCCATTCCAGTCAGTCGTCATCATGCTCTGGTGTAGAGAGCAGCGGGCCTTCGCCGCCGAGAGCTTCTCACTAGGGACATGATCACGGATTTTTTTAAACGAACGTTAGCGACGTGTGGTTTCAATCACAGATGAAGCCATAGCAAACACTGCACGAGGCTCGATAAATTTGTCGCGACAAATCTTCCGCGACCACCTCTTCTCTGAGAGGCGATTTCCCATGACCGGCACGCTCTCGAGATTTGCTCCATGTGATTTTTTTTATGTGGTTATTTGAAATCGACCACGGACTAGGCATGTTCGATTATTGAAAATAATCGATTATAATCGATTATTAGAAATAATCGATTATACGATTAATCGATGATACGATTAATCGAAAAAAATTATCGATTAATCGATAATACGATTAATCGAAACTACAAATAATCGAAAATACGATTAATCGAAAATACGATTAATCAAAACTACAAATAATCGAAAATACGATTAATCGAAAATACGATTAATCGAAAATACGATTAATCGAAAATACGATTAATCGAAACTACAAATAATCGAAAATACGATTAATCGAAAATACGATTAATCGAAAATACGATTAATCGAAAATACGATTAATCAAAACTACAAATAATCGAAAATTCGATTAATCGAAACTACAAAAAATCGATAATACGATTAATCGGAAAACACGCTATTCGCTGCTTAGCGGAAGATTTCGTTTCATTTTTCCCTAGTCACCCCCGTTCTCCCTCTGCAGCTCCACAAAGCGGCTGTTTCGCTGCTTGGTGGGTGACGTCTGGCAGTAGCAGAAATGACAATTTTCATGTCGCCGAACGAAATTGGTGGCAAATGAAAGGTCTCGACGCCCTATTAACGATTCTTGAGCCATTTTTCCCTAGCCACCCTCGTTCTCCCGCTGCTGATCCGCAAAGTGGTTGTTTCGCTGCTTTCGGGAAATGTCCGGCTGTAGACGAAAATGAAAATCTTAGTCTCACCGAACGAAATTGGTGGCAAATGAAAATTGTCGACTCCCTATTAACGATTCCGGAGTCATTTTTCCCTAGTAACCCCGTTCTCCCCCTCCAATCCACAAAGTGGCTGTGTCGCTGCTTGGCGGGAAACGTCTGGCATAGACGCAAATGACAATTTTCATGTCGCCGAACGAACTTAGCGGCAAATGAATGGTCTCGACTCTCTATTGACGATCCCGAAGTCATTTTTCGCTAGTCACCCTCGTTCTCCCGCTGCAGCTCCACAAAGTGGTTGTTTCGCTGTTTGCGGGAAATGTCTGGCAGTAGACGGAAATGACAATTTTCGTGTCACCGAACAAAATTTGTGGCAATCGAAAGGTCTCGACTCCCTATTGACGACTCCCCAGTCATTTTTCGCTAGTCAACCCCGTTCTCCCGCTGCAGCTCCACAAAGTGATTGTTTTGCTGCTTGGCGGCTGACGTCGGGCAGTAGACGGAAATAACAATTTCCATGTCGCCGTAGGAAATTGGTGGCAAATGAAAGGTCTCGACTCCCTATTAACGATTCCGCAGTCATTTCTCCCTAGTCACTCCCGTTCTCCCGCTGTAGCTCCACAAAGTGGTTGTTTCGCTGCTTGGCGGGTGACGTCTGGCAGTAGACGAAAATGACAATTTCCATGTCGCCGTAGGAAATTGGTGGCAAATGAAAGGTCTCGACTCCCTATTAACGATTCCGCAGTCATTTCTCCCTAGTCACTCCCGTTCTCCCGCTGTAGCTCCACAAAGTGGTTGTTTCGCTGCTTGGCGGGTGACGTCTGGCAGTAGACGGAAATGACAATTTTCATGTCGTCCAACGAAATTGGTGGCAAATTAAGGGTCTCGACTCTCTATTGACGATCCCGAAGTCAATTTTCGCTAGTCACCCCCGTTCTCCCGCTGCAGCTCCATAAAGTGGTTGTTTCGCTGCTTGGCGGGTGACGTCTGGCAGTAGACGAAAATGACAATTTCCATGTCGCCGTAGGAAATTGGTGGCAAATGAAAGGTCTCGACTCCCTATTAACGATTCCGCAGTCATTTCTCCCTAGTCACTCCCGTTCTCTCGCTGCAGCTCCCCAAAGTGGTTGTTTCGCTGCTTGGCGGGTGACGTCTGGCAGTAGACGAAAATGACAATTTTCATGTCGCCGTAGGAAATTGGTGGCAAATGAAAGGTCTCGACTCCCTATTAACGATTCCGCAGTCATTTCTCCCTAGTCACTCCCGTTCTCCCGCTGCAGCTCCATAAAGTGGTTGTTTCGCTGCTTGGAGGGTGACGTCTGGCAGTAGACGGAAATGACAATTTTCATGTCGCCGAACGAAATTGGTGGCAAATGAAAGGTTTCGACTCCCTATTAACGATTCCGCAGTCATTTCTCCCTAGTCACTCCCGTTCTCCCGCTGCAGCTCCATAAAGTGGTTGTTTCGCTGCTTGGAGGGTGACGTCTGGCAGTAGACGGAAATGACAATTTTCATGTCGTCCAACGAAATTGGTGGCAAATTAAGGGTCTCGACTCTCTATTGACGATCCCGAAGTCAATTTTCGCTAGTCACCCCCGTTCTCCCGCTGCAGCTCCATAAAGTGGTTGTTTCGCTGCTTGGCGGGTGACCACTTTATGGAGCTTCGGGGTCGTCAATAGAGAGTCGAGACCATTAATTTGCCACCAATTTCGTTCGGCGACATGAAAAATGTCATTTCGGTCTACTGCCAGACATCACCCTCCAAGCAGCAAAACAACCACTTTATGGAGCTGCAGCGGGAGAACGGGGATGACTAGGGAGAAATTACTTCGGAATCGCCAATAGGGAGTCGAGACCTTTCATTTGCCACCAATTTTCTACGGCCACATGGAAATTGTCATTTTCGTCTACTGCCAGACGTCACCCGCCAAGCAGCGAAACAACCACTTTATGGAGCTGCAGCGGGAGAACGGGAGTGACTAGGGAGAAATGACTGCGGAATCGTTAATAGGGAGTCGAGACCTTTCATTTGCCACCAATTTCCTACGGCGACATGGAAATTGTCATTTTTGTCTACTGCCAGACGTCACCCGCCAAGCAGCGAAACAACCACTTTCGGGAGCTGCAGCGGGAGAACGGGGGTGACGTGAGTTTTAATTTCGGTCTGCTGCCAGGTAGACATCTTCCGCCAAGCTGCGAAAATCGTGTTTTTCTAATAATTGTATTTTCGATTAATCGTATTTTCGATTAATTGTATTTTCGATTAATCGTATTTTCGATTAATCGTATTTTCGATTAATCGTATTTTCGATTATTTTTCGATTAATCGTATTTTCGATTATTTTTCGATTAATCGTATTTTTATTTTAATAATCGATTAATCGTATAATCGAAACAAAAATAATCGATTAATCGATTATTGAAAATAATCGATTACAGTTCGATTAATCGATTAATCGAACATGCCTACCACGGACCATAGCTCACCTAAAAACCTTTCATTTGCGACCCCATTGCTAACATACCGATTGATATGCTGCAAAGAGTAGAGACAAACTTCAAAAATCAACTTCTCAGTGTATGCACAAAGGGGGTCCCAATTTAACCCTTAAATGCATGGGGTCTGAACCCATTATCGTAACTTACCTCTCCTTATGTAAAATCGGTCACTGAACGCGGAATCAGCATTTATTTTCCCAGGAAATAGCCCGCTTTCCCAGAAAAGCGAAAATAGTAGAATTTGCATTGTGTACCAATAAATCTTTTATATAATAGTTCCTTATAAACACGTTCCACTGTTAAACGTATATCTCGAGACTTTTTTTGACTTATCATAGCTCATGGGACCTCTTTCTGGAAAAGTATATGGATTGGATTGACTTTGCTAGGATATGAATATGAAAATGAACTGCTGCCTGCTTTATAACCCAAATTTGTGCAGGTTCCAGGACATGTCCACAAGAATTACATCCAAGTAATTTTTTGTTTATCGAAAGTGGTACTCCACATAACGATATCCCGCCCATCATATTCCCGTTTTTCAAAACCCCGGCAATCATAGTCCTGCCATTTCAATAATCCCGCAGAATTTAAATCCCGCCTAATCAAAATCCCGCCAACTTAATATCCCGCCATTTCAATAACCCGCTAGTTCAAAATATCGATTAAGTAGAGGGATTTTAAAACGGCGGAGTTTTTAGAGGGCGACATTTTAAGGTGGCGGGATTTTATAGTGGCGGTATTTTTAAGTGACGGGATTTAGTAATATTGGGATGATGTAAAGCAAGATTATGAACGGGCGGGATTTTGGTCTTCGAAATTATGTAGGTATCCCAAAATTTTTGCGAAATAATATATGTATATTTTTCTTATTTCGTAAACTATATTATTTACGAAATTATTTCTTACACATAATTTAAGAGTTTTATTTGAAGACAGTTCACAAAAATGGGGCTCTCAATTTTTTTATGCCTAGGGGCCCCAAAGGGTCTTAATCCGGCACTGCGCATGGTGCAGCAAAGCAAGGCTAAATTTAAGCGGAGGTCGCTTGGTATATTCGGCTCATCCGTTAGTGATGTTCTTTTCTCCCAATGGGCACGGCTCGTATAACACCCCGGGAATTTTGGACGATTTTTTAAATAGCGAGTGAACTCATTCACGCATCGCATATATGATCGAACGACGCCGAGCAGAGTTTACTATGGAACTGGAAGTCGACCCTTCCCAGAGTTCCTTTTAGTCGCCTTATACGACACGCCAAGAACGCTGTGGCTGGTTCTTTCTCCACACCACAGGGGATACTCGGATAATGCGGGAAAGTAACGTGGAGAACATAGGACTCGGTCGGAGCCATTCAACCTATGAAGCTCCTCCTTCATAACTATAAAGGTCCGCAATTTTTACACAACTGAAGATGATATAGGAATCGGCCGGAGCCTTTCAACCTTTATCTTTCCCCTTACGCGTACCAATCATGTCTTGGTTTGTTGGGTGTCAGGGTACTAGCAGATGAATTGGCCAGACATGGCTCCTCATCAATCTTCATTGGACTGGAACCGTACTGTGATCTAAACTGGGCCTCTTCCAAATCAATAGTTAAGGAGTGATCGGCGGCTATTTACGCTTTGACCTCTCGCAATAGTAGCGCCATTTGTGGATGATGCCGCGGCTAAGGGAAAATCCACACCTTCCGTGTCAGCTGATTCTCGACCATGGACTGATACTGTGATGACGCTCTTGTATGAACTCATTTTTCTTCTTCTTCCTTGCCTCGTTCTTTATACCGCTCCATGGTTCCGCGTTGCTCGACCTGCGGTGTAGGAACTCATTTTAAGAGGAGATTAATCGTCTTTTACGTCAAAGTTCCATGGATGTGATAATATCACCCAAGATACAAACCAATGCACCGAATATGGCCGCCAGGTGGCGCTAGTATCGTTAAGGAGAAAATTCGCTCGATAGCTGATCTAGGAAAGTCTCCGATACGTTTACCTAGAACAGGTGAGTACCTAAATACCAATCAATTTAACTAGGCTGCTCCACAAAATAAGTGCCTATCTTTGAGGAGCATAGCCAAACTGTAAAAAAAGCAATTACAGTAACGGCTAGCTAAATAGCTCATGTTTAAAAGAATGTTAGCCGTAGACTGAAGAGCATTTTAACTAGGCTGCTCCACAAAATAAGTGCCTACCTTTGAGGAGCGTAGCCAATCTGTAAAAAAAGCAATTGCAGTAACGGCTAGCTAAATAGCTCATGTTTAAAATAATGTTAGCCCTAGACTCAAGACCCATACCTACTATAGTTAAACATGTGAGTAGCGGTGCAGGAACTCTTTTTTTTGAAATCTCGTTTTATAGCAGAATATAAAGAATATTACATATTTCGCTTTCTCACTAAATCTTTGACAAAAAATCGTCAACTGTAAGCTCTTCTGAATCTGCTTTCAGTAAACAAATTCGCCAAGTGTAAGAAACTAAGTCAAAGAGTTACTCATCTCATATCTACTATCGTTCATCTTTTCTCATCTCCGGAGGAGATTTCGTTTAAAACAATTTTTGCTACGGTGCTTTTGGGCTTCATACTATGTGTACCTACTGTACACACTTTATACGAGTACTTCACTCCCGATACAAACGCAATCGAAACGACGAAGAAGCAATGAAGAATGTATTGCAATATCGTTTCTTTCACCGAATCAGTTATTGCCGACTGATTCGGCACAAAGGGTTCAGTAAAATTCGAAACTACTTTCAGGTGTAACGTCCGGGATGCGAATTCTTCCTTATTTGTGTACGAGTTTTATATAAGGAAGGCGTAGGGCTGTGTTGGTTGTCGAAGTATGAGTTGGATGTGGATTTACAAAGGAATCATTTGAAACTCCCATTTGCGGTAGAGGAGTTTAATTTCCCTATAGACATTGAAATCCTTCCCCACTTATATATGCAAAACGAACGGTAACATTTCGGTGTTATTTTTTCCATACCTATTAGATTTAGGACAAATGCGTTGAGCCACTTTGATAGGTTTTGTTCGATAGTAAACAAAGCCTTTCTGATACATATGGTGCTAAGGCGAAAATTCCCTATCGTGACAGTTTAGTCTTATTGAAATAGAAAATAAAACAGACGTAATGTTATCCTGCAATATGGGTCCTGACAAAAAATTTTCTAATTTAAGAAAATTAGTTTCTCGAGAACTTTGTTGAAAATTTGGTAATGCATTAACCGAATGTGTTTCCAAACGGATTTGAAGTTTAATCCTTCAATGTAGTGAGTTTTTTTTTCAAAACTCCATATGAAAAAAAAACACATTTTGTTACTGAAAAGAAAAAAGCACTTTTTGTTACTCAATTACAACCGGAGTAATTTCAGTGTTCGAACAAATTCCAAGGGCAAGTTTCACATTCGAAAACCGCACTATCCTGAATTAATTATTTCCCGTCCGATCGGCGACGGCGACGCGACGCGTCAAATTCCAAAGTCAATTGAACATTTCCAATAAAAGTTTACTGAAAAATGTAATGTATTATATGTCCAGTGCTGTGTGACAGTAGCTTTTCGACATCGCATAAATGTATTTTTCATGCAATAAATTTGCACTTACTTTTCTTCGCCTTCGCTATCGCTATGTCCTCTTTTTGCCACTCTGGTACGGACCAAAATAGACGACTGACTGCAAGTCAAGTTGCAGTAGCAATGGTGGAAGGCGATATCCAGAGGGAGTCATTTCAAAGTTTGAACTTTTCTAGCCCTTTAGTCGTTTGTCAAACACTCACTATACACATATCGAAATTGCTGCGTCCTTTCAACACTGAACTGACCTGACCACCACTCTGTGAATTTCGCATGGCCTGTCTGTATGTCACGTCTATATGTGTGTGTACATAAACTATCCTTGCTCGCCTTTTGAATTTGAAATCGGAAATTGCAATACACCATAAATGTCGTCGATCGCCATCATCTCGCTATTCTCGTCTGAGTATATGTCCCTTGATACCGTGAAGATATCTATGTATACAAAAGGATAAATTGGATGAGTGACGATAAAAAAAGTTTTCGTTTTGTCGAATAGTAATGTGTCCTTTCGGGTTAGGTCAACTAGAAAAAAATGTTTTTAAAAAAGTTTCCGAGTTTGGATGTGGTAAAATGATACTGGTATAATTTACATTGACAAGTGGCCTGTTTTTTCGTGTAGGAGTGACTTGAAAGTCATCCAGAGGAGTTAAGGACTATTGCAGTAGAGGCTTGTTGACTAGGACCATTTGGTAATTTGGCGCATCGGACAATCATTCACTGAAGCAGCATCTCGGAGGCTTAACCACGATGGACCGAAACCTCCTTCGACTAGTAACATTATTATAATTTAGTGATGCAACAACTCATCCTTCGGAAAAAATAAACTCAACGATAAGAAATTTTGATCGAAAGTCTCGTGATTGCAGGGGATATAAGTTAACCACTTTACCTATAGTGGGTGCTTTCGAATAGGCGTACTGTATCAGATCAACAGCTACAAGCTGACTCTGGTTGCAGTACAGTACACTAAATGGCTCATAAGCGAGATTGAAATAGTGCACATGCCAAAAGTATCTTACCTGCAAGAAATGTCATCGAGCGTATTAGACATACGCTTCTATCGAGGAGCAAGCAAACATCGATTCAGACCGCTACTTGGCGACCTACTGAAACCTTCTTGCGCATCGAGAATTAAACTACCTTATCTCACCAATATCAGAAACGAAGGCGACTTGCATGAAAGAAATAGCTTACGGCAAAAATCATGAATCCCCGCATTTTTCCAGGATTCTTGGGGAAGGTGCGTCCTGATTGATAGGATGTCTTCTTTTTCTGCTTTACGGCACGATAGCCCGACTTAGGACCTTGTCCTCTAGTTCCGGAAGCTCAGCATCAGGTGGGTGTCATCACATAATGATTGATTCCATCGAGCTCTACGTAGTCCACGTAATCTATGGCTCCATCCACTCGTTGCGCGTGTATTACCTTCTGCGGCATGCGAACGTCGGTCATCCTTTGAATCTACTTACATGTTCCGCCCATTGCAGGCGCTACAATTTCACGATTTTCGACATATGTATAACTCATTGTACAGCTCATACAACTCATGCTTGTACCGGATGCGCCATTCACCTCATTCGCGAACGGCCCCGAAGATTCTTCCGAGAGCCTATCGCTCGAATGTATCCAGCGGATCTTCAGAGTTTTGCGTCCATGTTTCGCAGCCATAGCATAGCACAGGTCGGATGATCGTTTTATACACGTACAGCTCCGTGTTCCTGGGCACCAGCCTCGATTTGGTTATTGGGAGGAATAAAAAAATAACACTTATTGACTCATTGTAGTCGTCGCTTTATCTCATCTGTTTTGTTGGCATCCTTTGACAAATTGCAACCCCGGGTAAGTGAAGTTGTCTACTTACTCTATATTGAGGCCCCCCGCTGTGATACTTGAATAATACACTGGCGTTCTTGTTTTCGATTGTATCATGATCTTGGTTTTATCCTATTACATACTCCACACCAAGGTTCGAGACCGCCTGATTGAATTCGACAAAGATTTGGTATACGTCGATGTTATATTCCCTGCACTTCTGGAGTAATAGCTTCACTGTAAAAGGCTGATCGGTCGTCGAACGACCAGGACTGAAGCCGCCTTGGTATTCGCCAATGATTTGTTCTGTAAACATGCCTAAATGGCGACTTCTACTCACGATTTTCGTCTTCGCTGACATTCTACTAATTCTCAGGCCTTTCTTCACAAATCACGCGGGATTCCTCGACACACATCTTGCTACAGCTTTCTTGTCGTGGACAAACACCTGTAGTTGGCTTCGTGAAATATCACCGGAGAGAGCTCCGCTCCTCTTAACGCAAGTCGTCTCAGCGAATTTCTTCTTGGACAGCAACCGATCTTCAGATTTTCGTTGAATGTCTCGTTCAGCCTCTCTTTCGTTCGGTTTTCTCCTCGGAAGAATCTTTGATTTCGTTAAATATTCGAACAAAGATCAATTAATTACTTATCCTTTGAAAAAATATCGGGAAACCCCCTTTGATTTCGTGAAATATTCGAACAATGAGGGTTCCCGTTGGATTTCACCCGCTTTTATAGATTAAATCTCATCGGGGAAAATTCGTTCAGTTATTTCAGCACATTTTGACGAGAATCCGTCTCTACGTCGGCTATGCAGTTTTACGTGATTTAGAATTCTTGACATTACTTTGACAAATGTCAAAAGACAAGCCAAGCGACAACGAAAACAATTCGTTTTTGAATTTCGGGGCAAAACGTTGGTAGTGCTGATAGTGTGTACCTTTTCGAGTTTCTCGAACATTGTTGTGCGATTTTTGCAAACGGCCGCCTTAAATCAATCGGCTACGGTGACTGGACTGGTGGCTCCTTAATCGGCCGATGTTGTGGCTACGTCCTAACGGAAGGCTGTTTTAGATAAGTATACTTCACGTCTTTTGTATTAGAGTGCGATACTTTGTGGACACTTGCAGGGCGGATGTCAAAAGGACTTCGGATGACGAGTGACAGGATGACGGATTGCTGACTTTTGGTTGAAATACATTTCCCGCGTCAGCATCAGCATCGGCAGAGGCATCGGCATCAGCAGACAAATTTCAATTTAGAAACACACGCATTTGCCTTTGATGACGCACATTTACAGCAGAAGCACAAAAAATGCTTCTGCCGCTGCTGCTGCTGTCAGTGTGGGTCATCAAAGGCAAATACGTGTGTTCTAAATTGAAATTTTTCTGCTGATGCCGATGCCTCTGCCGATGCTGATGCTGACGCGGGAAATGTATTTCAACTATTAGAGTAGGTAATTACGCCACCCCCTAAACGTCGCCAAACTAACCTATAACAACAATTCAACCTTATTGAGAAGCGGGGTGGTTAAAACATAATTTTTCCGAGAAAAGCTAATCACTTGGCATTTTTTAACGTTGAGATATAGATTATTACGACGACACCACTGTTCAAGGGATTCTAGTTTACATTAAAGGAATGCAGAGTCATACAGGGAAAGGATGCAATGGTATAACTTTAAGTCGTCAGCGTAGAAAAGATCAGGAATATCCTGTAATATATGTATTAAGTCGGAAATAAAGATGTTAAAAAGAAGTGGACCTAGATGACATCCCTGAGGCACCCCTAGGGTGGCCAGATGCCCCGTATTTTACGGGTTACCCCGTTTTTCGGGCACTGAAAGTCCAAAAACCCGTAATCCAAAAAATCAAATACGGGGCAAACAATGGATAATTTAAGAAAATGAGGAATTATGAGGAATTTTGTGTAACTTCGCCCCTTATTAATAAATATGTTCAAGAGATGAAGTGATGCTGATGAAGTGGTAAACCCTGACACACAGTTTTTTTGCTGTTTTTGACGTAGAATGTACTCGACGTACAGAGGACGAAATCGATAAGGGTTTTGGGTAGTTTTGCCACTAGAAAGCTCATCGATTCCGTCCCCAAGCAGGTGACGAACTGAACAAGATTTCCTATAAATACTCGTCCTGGCAATTAATTCACCGATCGAGAGAATATTCTCGCTTTGCGGCAACGCATGGACAGATAGGCGGAACCGACTAAACATTCACACTGTCAAGGTTGAGCCTAAAATAAAATGCAATTCAAATAACATGTAAAAATAACGGCCTAAAAATATTTTTTTTTTTAATAATTGCCCCGTAAAAAATTGAAACCCGTATTTTATACGGTAGTGGCCCGTAAATCGAAGGCAGGCAGGTAGTCACCCTAGGCACCCCTGAGGTCGCAAATACACTTTTAGAGACGAATTGTATACGTTCACGGAGATAGGATCGGATCCAATTGAGCAACGAACCCGTTACACCAAAACCGTGAAGTTTATCAATTAAAATTAAATGATCAACCCTATCGAAAGCTTTGCTGAAGTCTGTATAGACAGCATCTACTTGGACACCTTTTTCCATTTTGCAGAGGACCTCAGAAATTAGTGTCATGAGCAAAGCAACAAAAACATTGTTGTTGGACGGTGGATGTAGCATGCTCAAAAAATGAGTCCCACCGTCCAGTTTGCACATAGTGGGACAGCACAATAGTATGCATACTCCAGCGAGTTGCGGCAAACAGTGCATTTCCATTCGAGCCGGTTTCAAACTAGTATTACATGGTGCGCTGCAATTCTCATCAGATGCGTCTACGTATGCAGCGCGTCATGTAATACCAGGAGAGGCATTACCGGACTCAACCAGGCAAAGGTGTACGATCCTCTTATATAGGACACGAAATACACCCTGGTATCGAATCATTTGAAATAGGGCTAGCCATTGCCTAGCATACGTAAAGGCATCTGATGAGAATTGCAGCGCGCCATGTAATACTAGTTCGAAACCGGCTCGAAATGCACTTTGTGTGCCGCAACTCGCTGGAGTATGCATAGTATCATGAGGTTAGTTGTAGTCGATCTGCCTTTTCGAAAACCATGTTGTTGTTCATTGAGGATCGATATAATGGAAGTGAGGTTATCACAAACTATTTTCTCGAAAAGTTGGGGGATGTTTGATGCCACCAAACATAATAATGGAAGGAATGGAAGGAATAGAACACCCATGCTCGGTCACACAATCCCAATCCGCCAATTTGATTCTTAGTCAAAACCGTTTTCTTTCTGTACAAATTACAATAAAACCTTACGTGTAAGATTGTCTCTATCGAAACCAATGTTTTTGTATAAAAAAATAGAATCCTAATATGGGGTTTTCTACCCCCCAATAAAACTTTCTAAGATTTTTTTTTTATTTGTGCACCAATCCCAGCCAAACCTAACATAAATATTGTTCTATTGACGTCGCGTAACTTATGTAAAAACTAAAGGAAACAGGTGGAAGTTTTATGGAGCTGCCGTAAAAATCACACAACTAAAAATCCGTTTACAAGAATTATTCAGGAACGGACGGAGTCCGAACAGAAGTCATAGGGTCGCCGAAGAATCTATTAGCCCGAAAAAAAGTGAAGAGTATCCAAATTTCGGCAGCGCCCGAAACTAGCCTCGGTCTCGTTTTTGCTACAACTCGTGTAGTTTTTTTTTAACGAACTCCATATAAAAAAAATATTAAACTGGCCGAGGTATGTTTCACCCGGACCACTAAACTGGCCGGGATAGGGTTTTAAGAAATCAAATGTAAATGGCTAATGCATAGGGAAAAAATACGGGAATTGTGTTTTCTGTTTTAGCATTCTTGTAAAAAATAACAACTCAAACCAAATGTGAAAATTTTCTTAGGGTGGATTTAAAATTTGGCAAGTAAATAATCGTCTTTTGTGATGAAATCCATCAAATCTAAAAAATTAGGCGTCGAACAGCTGGTCTTAACCGGAAACTTAACCACGATCGTTTTTTCGCTAGCCAAATCGACACGAGTCTGATTTTTTATCAATAAAACGCTTTCAATACGTATATGTACTTCCTTGATTACAAGAAAATGCGATTTGAAAAAACCATTCTGGGGGGAAACAGCTTTGATTTATTTCACTATAAATTTCACACTTGAGGACACCAGAAAGTGAATCTTTTTCCACAGAAATAACGAAATAATTGTTCATGATATCGAAAGTGATAAGTGTTGGGTCTTTATTAAATCTCTATTAAGCGGATTGAAACATTTTTTTGTTTGTTAAAATAATACTTGTCAAATTTATCAGACATTATTTTTGTTTAACAATTTTTAGCGAACAATATGTGCACTTAATTTAGCTATTTCGAATGTTGGAGGCAGATTGTACTTTTGAATCGCTTAGGTCGGACAATGGGGTGGAGTCATGGGGCTGCCGTACGAACCGAACCCCCCGATTTAGGTTCTTCTAAGAACTTTTTTTTGTGCACCAATTGAGAAAGTTTGAGAAAATCGAGATAGAAATCTATTTATTTATGGATAAATTACAAAAATTTGACTTTGAATTGAAGCTGCGCAGAAACTAAACCGTACTTTCCATGGAAATCACATTAACACGCTTTCCAGTACGTTTTTCCCATAATTTCCGGAGGCCATGAAGAATTCCGAAAACTGTAAAAACAAGGTTGAATTTTACATCGAAAACTCGTTGAATTTTAAACCTTTTTTCTCGCAAAATTACAGTAAACGTTTATTTTTCAACAAAATTTCTAGTAGATAAACCCACCAAATATTGTAATACTACACAGATTTTTTAATATTACTCTATTTTATTGTAATTTTACACCACATTTGGTGTGAAGATGTGTCATTACTTTATTTTTATGTAACTTTAAATTTTCAGTGTATATTTTCATGTAATATTACGATTTTGGTGTAAAAAATTACGGGTTGGGTACACAGTCGAAAAATTTGGTGTACTTTCAATATAAAAATGTATCTATATAGATCCATCTAATTTTTCTATAGAAATAATAAAGCATGGTTATATTGAAATCAGAATAATAAGAATAAGAATAGAATGTACACCACAAATAGTGTCAGTTATTTCGACACAATAACTAGTAGATTTAATAAGAAAGTAAGGTAAAATCAATAGATCATTTCAAAAAGACACCATTTTCATCAACATCCGAAACTGTACTGTCTTTCTCTGTACCGTAACCCCTTGTGGGGCATGGTGCATTCACTCAGTCGTTTATAGGCAATTTCGAGTCATCGTTATATTGCTTATCAAATCATTTCGGAGTGTATATAATGTTGCAAGCACTATATACCTATTTCCTATTCACACATTTACGGAAATTTTTGACCACGCCGAGATTCGACTATCACAAAAAGAGCGATAACAAGGTAACGGTAAAAAAAATTCCGATTGTATTGGCAATTTTCTTGTTGAAACAAGTTGCGCCATCAACCCTTACAGTATTGACCACCTAATGCGGGACACCCTGTATAACTGATTTTGTTTAGCTTTGTTTTCACTATATCGTATAAACAATAATATTTTTTTTTCGGTTGGTAAATTCACAGTCACAATAGACCTCCTCCTACAAAACGAATATTTATTTAGTTATACTCAATATACACTGTGGAAATTTGTTAAATACTTAAACAAAATCAATGGTTAACTTATAAACTTTAATAGCTTAGATATAAGGTTTCATGGTGAATCTTATTTCGAAATTGGGGAATGCAAAATCATATATAAATCCTAATGATCCATCTAGATTAGTCGCCAAATGGCTGCGCGTCCAAAAACTGGCATCGCGTACAGCCATTTGGCTGCTACTTAGCATCTACACAAGCAGCCAAATGGAGACAGAAAATTACATAACCAAGCGATTGTCAAAGCGGTTGGTTGAGTTGCCATATTGAATATCAAAACTGGACGCACAATAAACAAACAAAATCAACAAATACACTAATTTAAATTGAGAGAACACCTCATACAATCCAGGATTAGAATCCAAGGATTCGCCGTGTGAGTACGGTCTAGCAGAGATTGGCCGTATAGTGTTGGTTGAAATTATGGTGTACTCGTATGGTGTTTGCATTTTTTTAAGTGAAAGTTCATTCCGGTTATGAGTTATTATTATGTACTGAAATTATTGACAAATTAAGTTTCTTTTTGAATTGTAACACATCTAAGGGTAAAAGGCCTTCTGCCGTTGACGGAACCTGTCATTTTCGTCACTCGTGAATAGTTTAAATTTAGGCTTCTACATTTCTATGACATGGTGTTCCAATTACAAGCGTTAGTTAAGTTTTTTGGTATAAACATATTTACGCCAATTATTATAATTTTATTTAAAAGAAAAACCCTATGGTTGAATCGAATCCGTGGACTCGACTGTCAAATGAGCCCACCACCACGGATGGATTTAACATTTGACGGAACGACAATCCATTAAAATGGACTCGATTTCACGGATTCACCGTGAGTGTGAGGACTATGACATATATATTGGGTTAAAGTATGTCCTGACAGAGGACCTAATATCGCTCAATCGACTTTAGTTGTAATGTTGATCAGAATATATATGCATTGTTTAGTTTCATATTCATATATGATTTTTTCTACCAATTGATTTTTTTGGTCAATGTTAATTGCACTTCAACGCCCGATGTGAGGGGTAAAAAATCATATTTTTAAAATAATAATTAGCCATCGTGAGACCCACAAAATTTCCAACTTTTCCATTACCAAGAAATGGCCATTTACCTATTTCAACTTCGATTTCCCAAAATGTCATAATTTGCAGTTAACCTGCCACACCTGGTAACCTGGTACCTGCCATAACTATAGCCACACCATAAGACGGACTGATCCTTGGAAATTAAACCCTTCTGTCGACACCTACAACAATATGCATATTCTATACCCAATAGGTATATACATATGATAGGCTGGACCTACTGAGAAAAAATTTTTATTTTTTAGAAAAAGTGAATTTTTTATACGTAGAGTCATTCTGCCAATTCGGAACTAGCATTTTTAAGTAATAAAAGCTTTTATATCATTTTCGTAAATATACTGGAAACGTTTTTATGTAGACATATTTTGAGGTGGTATTAGGACAAACATGTTTTTCCAATATTTTCTCCTTTTTTTGCTTTTGTATGTTCATGCCGTATTTCTAGTAGAAAGTTTGATTGCATTTTTCAATTCCAATATCTTTGGAGAAATATATAGCGCTTTGTTGGTAGATTTTACCCCGGTGTTAGTCTGCAGACTTAGGGAAATAGGTGGAAAGAAATAGGGAATTTTCAAGCGCAAAAATCATATAATTCTAAATTTTTCGTAAATTTCTTGGTAAAATCTATTTAGAAAGACGTTTGCAACTCATACTTAGTTTTTACTGTTACAAAGAAAATAAGGAACATTACGCTATCAGCTTCGCAAGAAGAATTTTCTTGTTCTTGTTATCGACACTAGCGACACTTATCTTACCGTCCACCATATAGCGGACATATAGCGGAAAATATCGGAAACACAAAAGCTCCCCCTATTAAAGCGGATAGCAGAACATGCCGAAAATAAAATTGGTTTGAATTTCCTAGAACAAATCTCAGTTGATTAGGTGATGTTATAAAACAGGATAAAATTAGGCATACCCATTTTCCGAGCTTCACGGCTTCTTAAAGAAAACTCTCAGAATATTTTATTGTTTATAGTACAAATTTAATTTTAATGATATTTTTACATCATAAATAGAATGATTTAAAAAAAAATCGATATTTTCACGTTTTACCCGTAGAGAAAAATGGGGTGAAAAACTATAGGTCTGGCCAGACCTATTGGGTATCAAAAAGCACTATAAATTGAATTTCGTCAAAAACATACTCAAAACCTCGAACGATTTTTTCAAATTTTTTGCAAAATGCTTCTAAACATAGAATATCATGAAGTATGAAGTCGCGCGATTTCATCTTCTATACTTTTTTTGACCGAAATATAGTGCCAAAGGTCTGGCCAGACCTCACAAATAATTTCGCAAGAAGTTTCCTTTTATTTCAAACCGATTTTCCGGTCCATCATATCATAACTACAGCGGCACCTGCAATTAGTACGGCAAAAACTAACTAAATAGCGTAGATTGAGGAAATTAGTAACGGGTGAGATCGTTTTCGAATAAAACAGACCAAGAGGGATGTTTTTGGTTACTTTTCATGAAATTTTAACAGCTTATCGATTTTTTTGTTACTTATTAACCTCTAAGCATCGATAACTGCTGCTTTTAAATAGAAAACTCTGGAAAATCTTGATTTTTTTTTTATAAATTTAATATAATGATGTTTCTCGAGGGTTTCTAACTTGGATCAATGGGAGCCCCCTCCCTAACATTGGAAACACTGAACCCAACCATAAGGTAAACGGCTGATAAGAGATGATGCAGTCTCTTGCTTCAAAATCCGTTATTTTTTATCTTCTGTATAAAATGGAAGCAGTTTATCGCCAGTCGAAAATTCATATAACCACCTCTAATACAGTAAAAATTTCTCCGGAATATCCTGACCTTCATTTTAATACTGAAGACATGAAACATAACTGATTTCGTTGCAGAGATTACATCTCTCATCAATCATTACCGTTCACGAAGGTTCCAATGTAACAAATGTAACGAAGGTGGACCCTCTTTCATCCAAAGAAGACAGGGAATCTTTAAGAAATATTATCGTATTACGTAAAATTCATAAAACAAATACAATTTCCGAGAGTTTTCTTTGCAAAAAAAACCGTTATCGATACTGAAAGGTCAATAAGCAAAAAACTCGAAACCCGTTATAATTATTTATTGAGAAATAAACAAAATAATCTATCAAGGTCAGTTTAAAAAAAAAAAACCTTTCTAGTCATTAATTTCCTCAATCTCTGCTCTTTAATAAATTTTTGCTATACTAATTTCAAGTGCGGCTATAGTCAAGACAAGGTTCTTTTTTAGAAGAATAACGGTTTAAAACTAGGGGGCTTCGCCCCCTGCTCGCTTCGCTCGCCAACCCCGGGGCCGAGGCTAATTTCGGGCGCGACCGAAATTTGGATACCCTTCGCTTGGGCTAAAAGTTCTTTCGGGCGTACCTATGACTTGCATTTAATCCCCCTCCTCATTCTTTTTCTTCCGTCTTGACAAAAGTTTTGGGCTTGGTTGAAATTAGTGGCCAAATAAAAATATTTACTCGGAAAATTTTATTGGGGTTGCCGGAGCATGACCCCACAGTACGATTCCATTCGTTTTGAACTTTTTAGTTGCTTTGCTAAAGACACATTGATTCAAGGTTTTGTGAAATTGGTGTAAAAAATGTTTCTTAGAAGAACCAATATGGGGGGTCTGGTTTGTATGGCAGCCTCATGGCCCCATGGTCCGATTTGATTCAATCTTACATATGTTTTGTGTCATCAATAGAAATACATTTGTGTGAAATTTGGTTGAAATTGGTGTACAAATAAAAAAGTTTTTCTTAGAATAACCTAATTTGCGGGGTTAAGTTTGTATGGCAGCCCCATGACCCCATTTTCCGATTTGATCCATTCTTGCATATATTTTGTGTTATCTATAGAAACATATTTGTGTGAAATTTGGTTGAAATTGGTACACAAATAAAAAAGTTTTTCTTAGAAGAACTCAAATTGGGGAGCTAGGTTTGTATGGCTGCCCCATGACCCAGTGATCCAATTTGAGTGAATCAAACATACAAACAGCCTGCAACGATAAGAAGCACGTGTGCAAAATTTCAGCTTGCTAGCTTCAATACCCGCCGAGTAAAACGCATCGCAACAGACAGACAGACAGACAGACAGACGGATATGCTCCAATCGACTCCCCAAGTCATGCTGATCATATATAATGTATACTTTTTGTATGGTCGGAGATGCTTCCTTTAATGCGTTACAAACTTAATGACAAAGTTACTAGGGGGCTTCGCCCCCTGCTCGCTTCGCTCGCCAACCCCGGGACCGAGGCTAATTTCGGGCGCGGCCGAAATTTGGATACCCTTCGCTTGGGCTAAAAGTCCTTTCGGGCGTACCTATGACTTGCATTTAATCCCCCTCCTCATTCTTTTTTTTCCGTCTTGACAAAAGTTTTGGGCTTGGTTGAAATTAGTGGCCAAATAAAAATATTTACTCGGAAAATTTTATTGGGGTTGCCGGAGCATGACCCCACAGTACGATTCCATTCGTTTTGAACTTTTTAGTTGCTTTGCTAAAGACACATTGATTCAAGGTTTTGTGAAATTGGTGTAAAAAATGTTTCTTAGAAGAACCAATATGGGGGGTCTGGTTTGTATGGCAGCCTCATGGCCCCATGGTCCGATTTGATTCAATCTTACATATGTTTTGTGTCATCAATAGAAATACATTTGTGTGAAATTTGGTTGAAATTGGTGTACAAATAAAAAAGTTTTTCTTAGAATAACCTAATTTGCGGGGTTAAGTTTGTATGGCAGCCCCATGACCCCATTTTCCGATTTGATCCATTCTTGCATATATTTTGTGTTATCTATAGAAACATATTTGTGTGAAATTTGGTTGAAATTGGTACACAAATAAAAAAGTTTTTCTTAGAAGAACTCAAATTGGGGAGCTAGGTTTGTATGGCAGCCCCATGACCCAGTGATCCAATTTGAGTGGATCAAACATACAAACAGCCTGCAACGATAAGAAGCACGTGTGCGAAATTTCAGCTTGCTAGCTTCAATACCCGCCGAGTAAAACGCGTCGCAACAGACAGACAGACAGACAGACAGACAGACGGATATGCTCCAATCGACTCCCCAAGTCATGCTGATCCTTCCTCCTTTAATGCGTTACAAACTTAATGACAAAGTTACGAGACCGAGTTCTAATCGTGCGAATAGCACGATGAGTGTATACCCTATACCCATGTACAGACCCAGAAGGCACGCAAAACCCAAAATATTCAATTTCATATTTTTTGTTGGGGAGGGAGGGGTAGATGGTTCGGACCTGACATATCTTTATTATCTTGTCAAGACATCCAAAGGCTACCATTTGATATTAATTTGAAGTTTTTCGTGACATTCTATCAAAAGATATGACTGAATATAACTTTGTAGGGGAAGTAGGGGTAGGGGTAGTCGGACCTAATCCACTTTCCATCAACTCAAAGTATATGTCAGAATGAGACATTGATCAAAATTTCAAGTCGATAGCGATATTCTACCGAAAGTTATGACCGAATTAAAATATCAAGGAGGGGTAGTTTGTATGGGAGGTAGGGTAACCCGTGGTCCGATTTGGCCCATTTTCAATACCGTCCAAGATTTTAGCAAAACAAACATTTGACCAAAATTTCAAACCGCTAGCTTCATTATTTCGGGAGTTATCGTGCTAACAGACAGACACACGGACAGACAGACAGACAGACAGACAGACAGACATGGCTTATTCGATTCAGGGACCGACCCTGATCATTTATATATATACTTTGCCATACCTCCGGTGGCTCCTTTGAGGTGTTACATAATATCGGCGTAACAAAAACAATATACCCTTTCACTCTATGAGCGAAGGGTATAATAAAAGGAAAGTTTTTGTAAAATCTTTTGTCTTTAAACTTAAAAGATAGTTTATAGTTTGTGGAATAACTATGCTCTATTTCATTTTCCAAGGATCAGTCTGTTTTATCGTGCGGCTATAGTTATGACAGGCAGTGTATATGAAATCAAAAATAAACGAAATTTTAAAATTATTAAATTTTTCCTTCCAATTCTACTTACCAAAATTTAATTTGCCAATACCCTTAGGGTGAAATGCGACGTCCAACCATATTCAATCCAGAAAAAATCGAGCAAGTTTTTCGAATGCATTGAAATTACGGAAACTGGCTTTGTGTTGTTTCTTGTTTGCTTTCCTTCTCGTTCTGTTAATTCATTTGTTTCTATATTCTGACAGTAATGGATTTTATTATTCAATTTGGTAGATGGCTGTTTACAATACATATTTTTCATCATAAAAGTGGTCGTGTCGTAACTACAGTATAATTATTTCGTATCAAAAAAATCAGGGATTTTCCATTATATCCTGAAGCAGAAAGGTACGGTGCATACTCGTACATACATACCATACATATTAATGAAAACTGAACAGATAAGCCTTTTGCAAAGGATATCACATTTCCACAAATACCTGAAAGAGGTATGATAATTTTTATTCAATTTGGTTTTGATAGGCCATTAACGGTGAAATAGAGTAAATGGAGAGGATTATTGACGCGGAGTTAATTGGTTCGGTTGTTGAAACTTTTTTAATACAGTATAATTATCAACTAGTTTTGATAGCAGACAATTTTCGAGAAAACTTTTGTTTCAAAATTGACTTTCAGCCTGTCAATTTGCATTTGTGTCCTAGAAGAATTATGTTTTCGATAATGAAATAAATATTGAATATTTTAAACAATAACAGGAATACGTTTCAAAATTATAATGTCCTAGATATGTAATGCATAAAATACAGGAAGAAAAAAACAACAGTGATAGTCCTGCATGCATAATATAAATTGACACTGCTGCCATGAATACATCGAAATGCATTGCAGACTAGACCAGGCCAAACTCGGTATCCTGAAACTACAATTAGAGATGTGTATTCGGAAACAATATGTTTTCTAATCCTCCGGGCCGATATAGCAACAGCTGCTGTAGATGTAGGCATACCCCCACAATCGTTCGGTCGGCATCAGCCTGTAGTCGTATCGTAACAATAGACCGAATGAAGCATGAACTGAAATTCTGCGAAATGTTTGTCATGTGTTGGAGCTCAAATGCAAAAAGGGTCCAAAGTAATGCACCACCAAAAATTTAATTCGAATCCCTTTATACATATCCAAACCCAACCGATGCCGGGCAGTGCCACGAAATTCAGACTTTAGAACAAGTCCAAGTTGAAACAAAGGCATCTACCAAGTCTGAGTGACAGGACTAGGGTCCTTTCATAACCGCTCCCGCTGCCTGTATGTACCAGCTGTTACACATTTAGCACTCATATGCAAAACAGCATATATGGCGCATTTTATTAGGAAAAAAGGAAATGACGGGGAGCATTATTATTGAAGTCGAATCGGTTACTCACTCATATCGTTGGCTGGCATTAAGCTTAGCTCGTCAATGTTTATGCAAATTATTGGCAACATTTATTTTAGTAGTGGCTGTGATATTGTTGGGTTGACATAGCAAAAGATGTTTTATCTATCTATGGTAATGGTACGGTATAGTTACACGCACTTATTGAAGCAGTACAATGAGATGTGAACGCAAGGAAAACACGACATGTTATACTTATATTTAGGAAATATGCGAAATTGGTAGACTATTTATCGATCGAAGTGCTTTTAATATTCATTTATTATGCAAATAAGAGAAACGAACATTACGGAATGGATGTGACAATCCATAACTTAGATATTGCCGATTTGTGGTTGACCACGAAGTGGAAAACCCAATAGGAAAAGAAGTGCTCTAGAAGCCGCCCAGCGCACATAGACCAGTAGGTACTTGGTCCGTTGTGATTCCTCCGATAGAGTCAAGTCTATATTAACAGCTTATACCGAGAAACAATGTATTTATTGAGAAGTATTGAGGTCACATCCCGAGATCATCCATATCATAGAAATACCTTGCACAAAAAAAACACTTCCGGTTCGTGGTCAAGTTGGACAGTGACAAAGTAAGTGATATACTTTCTCTTCCTGTTCTTCGTTATCACAACTTTCACAGAATTCGTTGTGGGGAATTCGGAGTCGCCTGGCGAGCCCTTCAATAGGTCAATGTCCCGTTATAACCCCCACCACATTTCGCATATGCTTACTGTCCAAAAACCCTAGTATGGTAAATCGGACAATATCTTTGTTTGTTTTGGCCATATCATTCTCGACATACCACAAGAACAGCAATAGGTCCATCTTGCGTTAGTCCTGCGTCTTTTATTACCAACGCACAAGTGACAATAGGTGTTTTCATATTTGGTTAAATGTTGCGTCACCTCAAGGGGTTGGGCTTGTAATAATCACAATCTTAACATTACAAAGGCGTTTTCATTTTGCCACGGTCGCCTTCAACGCTACCTGCCAACGCATTTCGGGTCAAGTTGTCTGCGCACCGATTGCCTGCGAAACCACAATGACCCGGTATCCAGCATAGTGTAATGTTGAAGAAACGACCCATCTCTGTAAGTACTGAGCGGCACTTTACGAGTGATCTAATTGTAGCCTGACTGTCAGGTCAGTAAAGAAAATGACGTCCCTTACTGTAACGATATGACTATCCAGCGAATTTCGGGCTTCCAAAATCGGTGAGAAGGAGAAGCTAGGGAGACTGGTGTGTTATTATCCGTTGGCGGGATAAGGCTACAATGGTTCCTATCGAACAAGTATATGGGAACAGTGCAGTGGCTGAACGCAAGTTAAAGTTACGAAGAATCGTAACAGCCTTTGGCACGAATACCTTAGAAGTTGGAAGGGCAAAGAAAACAGGGTGTCCCGAAAAGGCGAAAAAGTTGGCTTTTTTATTTTTATCAGAAATGGACGTATGGGTACTCAAATCAAATGACTCGACGAGTACATTTTATAACACTTACTTTTTTCCAGTTTCGAGTAACGGTAACGAAGTTATGGGCGTTTAACGTTAGCCCGTTGCGTCACAGGCTATAAAAGTCAGTTGTGAACGCAGGTACGTTTGGCAGACTTATATAAAGGAAATTATATATTATTTTGTTATTTTTTTGCTTTATTCAACGTTTTGGTTTAGCAAATGATCAACCATGGTCTTTTCATTATGTTAGCAAAGTAAAAACTAGAAATAAAAACTTAGGGCCGGATATACAATCATGGTGTAACTAATGGTTGTCAGTTAAACCGTCGACGGTTAAAAAATGTGTGCAAAAAGTTAAACAGCCGTTTAAACTACGAATTATCCTTATAGCTGGCTCACACTAAAATCAAATCATATTTGGTATAAATTAAATCAGTTAAAACCGTATGTCACTAAATTCAAAATGTATTATAGAGTAGAGTGTAGTCTGGCTGGTCTAGCGGTTAGTGCGCGCACCTTCGGTGCACAGGCTCATGAGTTCGAATCTCACCGTGTTCCATGGTGTTTTTCGAACTCACGAGCTTGTGACGGACTATGATCTCACTCAGATGTTAAACGAGTACCCATTTATGGGGATAAATAACACTGCTGAGCGTGATGCTGATCTCATTACCTCAACAGAAAGCAGATAAGATCTTGGAAATAGGATGTCACTAACACATCCTGCGGCCTTAGTCCAATGCTGGATTGTCGCGCCTGTTATTTATTTTATTTTATTTTATTATAGAGTACACTTGAAGTATTAAAGTTGCATTACAATATGGGACAACTGTTAATTAAATTTAGATTTTAATCAATTTTGTCAACAGTGTGAATCTTTTATTATAAAAAAAACAGTCGTATAACTACAGTCGTTTGACTTGCCTAAACGGACACTTCTACAACCCAAACATTTCTCATAAAAGGAAAGTTTTATTTTCACAAACGTTTTTTTTTATCATGCATGGAACATGAAGTTTAAAAGCCTTACACTCCTATAGCTGGAAACGAATAGAACATTTTTCTCACTAAACGAGCTGGCACAAAATTTACTTTTAAATTTTAATGTTGAACAATTAGGACTTTCAAAGAAAGCATTTTAAGGTGAATTGAAGAAAATGTAATAGTCATATCATAACTCGAAAAAAACGAAACCAAAACTAGCTTCTGGCGGGGAAAAACTTAGATTTCTTTCGGGCTTCCCTATAACTTGTGTTCCGATTCGGTCTGCTGCTCTACATCATTTTTGCTTTTTGGGTGCGGTTTCAATTCCAGCTCCTCCTTTCTTTTCCTTCTGTTCTTTACAGTGGCGCAACCAGGATCTTGTCCTGGAGGGGGCTAAGCTAAGGCAATCCATATTACTGGACACGCTTATTTTCGATATCATTTTTTTCGTAGCAATCTGCACTTTCTTTTCATATGAAAATTTAATTTTAATTTTTTCCAGCATTACATTGGTTACTGGCTTAGAGGTTTTCAAACCATTTTCCTCTTACTCATTCCTAATTTTTTGAACCGTTTCATAATCATTTACCCAATTTCGTTTATACTACTCGAATCATGGGCGTAGCCAAGTGAGGCAGGGAGGGGCGTGGAAGTTTTAACCGAGTTAAATGTAACCAGAAGTAAAAGATAAAACACACGCAGATACCACTTATCGAAAAGTGAAAGGTCATTCTCGATTGACGCCTCTCTTAAAATTTGGCTTTACAATTTGTAATATGTTTTCTATCAATATTTTGGGGATTGACAATTTAATCTGACGGAAAACCTTAATTTTTGTTGTCGAATGAAGTTAATATCAAAGGATGCAACGCTTACAATTTGTTATGCGTCCTTCTTCACGTACACCAAACCAAGAATTTGTTTTTGCTTAAAGCAACAGGTTGTACAAATTTTTATGAAAAGGGACATTCATAAAAAAAAATTGAGAGTCTGGGGGATTTTCGTCCGAAAAATGCATACGAATTTTAGTGATAATTCCGAAGACAATTTTCCCACACATATACACAGACAAACACAACCTTCCTGCATCGAACCTTCAGGGCTCCTGCCGGGGCTCTTGCCAGGAAGGCATATTGGCAGCTTTTGGCCGTTTTGTAATACAAAACGGGTGTGGTCCGCCCCGTAGAGGCAGTTGCCGTAAGACCACCCTGATAGACTGACAATTTCCCGCATTCGATAAGGTCAATCATTCTATGCTCCTAGCAAACCTGTTGAATATGCATCTTCCTGCACAAGAGATCCGTTGGATTGCCAATTATCTAGCTGGTCGGCACTCCTTCACCGAGTTTCGAGGCAAACGTTCTAAGCTTAGGAAAATCAAATTAGGTGTTCCACAGGGAGGGGTACTCTCCCCCACTCTGTTCAACATCTACATGTCCGGCCTTCCCACACCACCTGAAGGAATCGAGGTGATTTCCTATGCTGACGATTGCACCGTACTCGCCACAGGGAATGATAAGGATGAAATGCGCCTCCGAATTGATCGATATCTAGGACGATTACAGGCATTTTTCCAAAGCCGAAACCTCACCATCTCTGCGTCCAAATCCTCTGCGACTTTTCTAACCACTTGGTGGGAGGACATCAGATGGGAGATGGATATACGTATTGCCAACAATTCTGTTCCTACTGTTAAAAACCCCAAAATTCTCGGGCTTCACCTAGAGAACATGATGACGTCTGCGAATCATGCAGCTTCAGTCTGTGAAAAAATGCGCAGTAGGAACAACATCCTAAAAGCTCTAGCTGGCAGCACCTGGGGCAAAGATAAAGAAACCATGCTAGCTACTTATAAAGCGGTGGGTCGAGCGGCCGCTAATTATGCAACCACAGTTTGGACACATAGTCTATGTGACACAAACTGGTCCAAAGTTCAGGTCTGCCAAAATGCCGCTCTACGCATCGCGACAGGTTGCCTTCTGATGTCTGCCCAGGATCACTTACATCAGGAGACAAAATTGATGCCAATACGTGATCACAATCTCCTACTCTCAAAACAGTATCTTGTTGGTTGCTACCGTGAGGATCATCCCAATAATCATCTCATGGACCGAATTCCTCCACCACGACATGTCAGGCGTGGTTTACGAGACCTTGAGAGAGAGGTTCGGGGATACAAACGGGACCCTTACGATGAAGTTACATACCGAGCCGCCATTGCAGCATTCCACACTGAAGAAGTGAATCGGTCTATCGCGAGTTTAGGTGCGAATAGAGTCCTCTCAGAGCGCCCACCACCAATTTCGCCTGAGGAGATTAGGCTCCCGAGAGCCACTAGAGTAACACTAGCTCAACTTCGGTCGGGCTTTTGTTCACGCCTTAATTCGTACCTTTCTCGCATAAACCCGGACATCCAAAACATCTGTCCAAACTGCAATGGTACTCCTCATGATGTGGGTCACTTGTTTCAATGCCCCGCTGCGCCCACTGATCTTACCCCTATATCGCTGTGGGAAAACCCTATCGCAGCAGCTATGTTTTTGTCCTTAGACCTCACGGACACAAACATTGACGAACCATAAATCGTACCCACATAGATGTACAGAGGTTACACACCTTTCTGCACCGCTACAAGAAGAAGAAGACAATTTTCCCAATATAAAGCTTTCACATTGGCTAATTTTGAATTTGCGCGAAAGGACATTTTTTCATTTTCTAATTTTTCCTCTCCCAATTTCCGGGTCTGGGAGGGGCTTTAGCCCCCTTAGCCCCTCCCGTGGTTGCGCCACTGGTTCTTTAACTTGGTATAAGCTTCATCGCTTTAAAACTGGACCAGTAAAAAAACGTCGCAGCGCAGACGAACATCGCCCAATCGGCTCCTCTCATCTACTGATTATATTCTATATTTTTAAATATGTATTTTAGTGAGAGATGCTTCTTTCAAAAAAATAATACGCCTTTAACCAGAAAAAAAAATTAAAAAAAAAAAATTATTAGCGAACCGGTCGGAACTGTAAATCAGAGCACGGTCGGAGACTTAATATTCCATTCCTCCATACGGTCTTCGTCTATGTAGCGTAAGCTGGCTGTCAGCTACACAACAAATCACGAAATAATGATTACGCCGTGTTCAGGTGAGGACATTTGGGACAACATCAAAATCACTTTTGAAAATTTTGAATCTGTGTCACGCAAATTAACCTTCGGGTGGGCGCAATGCATCTGACAGATTAAGTGACCAGTTTTTGTTGCGCCAATCAGCGATATGAAAAGGGAGATCTGAAACTCACAGTAGCTTAATCTTTATCGATCAACTACCCAAAGCCGTTTTCAGTTTCTATCTACCATATGTCTGAGTGGCGGGAGGGAGTGAAATAATCTCTCAGATGTATTGCGCCCGATTGTGTTATTTTTCCTTTTCTATGAAAATGTCCACTTGTTATACCTACTCTTCACATTGCGAAATAACGTTGTGTTGACATTTAGGGTCACCAAATCGTTTAATAGTGTGTTTTTAGTAAAATAAGCTCACATTTTTTAAGCGGTCGAGTTGTTGTAGGTTTTTTAAATATTGAGGCTATTGAAAGCGGAATATTCTTAGAAAATTGAAAATGTGAAGGGTATCAAACTTTGTGAGCCAGTATTTGTTTCTAAAATTTCGGAGAACTGTTTCAAAAAGACAATGCAACAATAAATAAGAGTGTAGAATATGCAGAAACTTAGTTTCATCCTATTTTTTGAACTTAGCTGTCAGATGCATTGCGCCCGATCGTGTTAGGATTAGTATTGCGCCCGCCGGAAGGTTAAAAGAATTGAAATCTTTGCGCAATGTTTCATAGCGATCCCTATAACGATTTAGAAAAACGGAGGTCGAAAAGGAAGTTTAGGTTTAAACACCAATAACCTTGTTACAGTTCCGTTACTCGAAACTGGAAAATTTGATATGAGATGTACTCGTTTAGATCATTGATTCAAATACCCATACGTCAATCTCCGATAAAAACTAAAAAAGTCGACTTTTTTCAAATGTTCCGGACACCCTGTTATCTTCTTCCTAATTCTAAGGGATTGTGCCAAAGACTATAACCATTCTGCACATTGCTACCAAATTTCATGACAATCGGTTGAGCCGTTCGCGAGTTATTTAGTGAACAGACGAACGGACGGACAACATCGATTTCATAAGAGGTTTTTTCAAAAAAAAAATCTAAAAACGCTAAAAAATGACATTGAAAGCTGAAACATCTTCTTTGGGACTAGCAGTATCACAAATTTTGAATTTCATATTTATTGGCAACCAGTACATATCATATTTTGTTTGGAATATGACTGACAAATTTTATTTATTACATTTTTGAGGCTGTTTACTGTAACTTTTTCAATCGCATAAGTAGCATCTGCCCATTAACGACGTGGAATACCAGCAATGACAGAAGGCGATAAGACAGGTTCATCGGGCATTGACTGACCTTGCATGTATTTGCTTCAAGACATCATTATCATCATCAACAATAATTTTTTTTTTAGATCGGTGGGAAAATTTGCATTCTCTTTTTTAAGTTCAAATATTAGTGGAGTAACTATAGGTCTGTCGTGCTCTGTGGCCGTGATCGTTCGGCCGCCACTCTGTGAAATAGACACTCATAGAGAAACGAGTTTCCAAATTCGGTACGACTCGTAACAAGTTATTATTCAGAAGAAAATGATAAGAAATATTCTTATCGTAGAATAATAAACTAACAATGCGACTAGGAAGTGGTATGGCTGACAACCGTATCACACTCCGAATTCAGTTGTCTTTGTAACGTTGATGACTACACACGGTAGTCACCATGCTCCACGAGGAGTTACGGTAAAACAAGAGAGAACTATAGGTCTGTGCAAACTTTTTTTTATGTATTTGTTCCTTTTCAGTTGTTTTTCAGGGTTCGATGCTTTCGAAAGTACGAATCCATTAGCTGAACAAATATTCAACATCACTAAAAAAAATCACACATGGCGCTTTCTGAGTTCTTCTGGCAACCGAGTAATTTGCGCATTTCTGGTCCAGAGATTCAACTGCTCCCTTAGTACTATTGTAAAATTGAATGATTTCTCTCGACGGATCCAACATGATGCAAAGAAGGAATCATAATTACACTTTGGTTCTTTTTAGGGACAAAAGAGCAAAATGTCTTACTAATAGTGAAATCAAACAAAGTGGAGCCGGCTTATCATTAAAGAATCCCACCACTGTCGTTGAAACGTCCGCTAAAAACGTCAAATTAAACCTACGCTAAATGGAAAAAGTTACATACATACAAGGTGTCGTGGGTCAAATTTGACCTAGTCGGAGCCATACCTCAGTTCCTACGCAAGTCACAACGTTGCACTTTCGCCTCTCATGACAACTTGCACAGTGCTGAGAATACACGAGAATGCGTTATTGCAGTTTGAACATTAAAAGAGTTGGAACTGATATGATCCGCAGTGGGTCAATTTTGAGCCACTAAACCAGCTAAGGGTTAAACGGAGTTTAGCTTAACCGACAACAGTCAGTTAAACCATGAAGTTTCATTCGGCCTATTTCATTTTAAAATTAGAAATATTAATAGTTAGTATCCGGAAATATCCAGTTGCTAATGGAAACTATTTAAATTTGTTTTTAAATAATTAATTATGTATATATGCGTTATTGGCTATTTTATAAATACAGTAGGACCCCGATAATCCGGACCCCGAAAATCCGGAAGTTCGATAATCCGGATTCGGTTTTGTGCCAAAGGAGGATGGGCACTTTTGTATGAAAGGTGGTCGTTGAGTGAACAGCAATTAAACTGGTTTCAAATGAAAGGGCTATATTAGAGGGTAACTTATATATAAATTTTAGGCCCGTAAACACTGGGGTTCCTGAGAAAGGACGACTTTTGTTCGTCCTTTGGGGCAACTTTGCCGATCTATAACTTTTGAAAGAATGAAGCTAGAGCCTTGAAATTTTGTAAAAGTGGCTTTTACTAAAGGATCTTACTTTTTGTAAAGTATGAATATAATGCGACCAATATTTCCTCTACCTCCCCTACAATTTTTTTTAATTTTTTTGATATAACTTTCGACCGAATTGCAGTTGAATTGTCTTAATTGGTCAAATTATTCCCTACTATAGTTCTATACTACTGTAAAAAAAATCAGGACGATTCCTTTAAAACAAATGGTACTTTTGATACAAAAACCGTTTTCCCCTATATTCATTTTTTGCTTCTAAATCTGCGAAAAAAGCTCCAATTGAGCTGATTTTTTGGAAATTGCCTTCTTATTGCATTCTCGCTATGTCCTTTTCGTGGGAGCTCGCCAACACAAATATTAAGACCCCCCTCCATACGAAAGTCCATTCCTTAAAATGCATTCATTAAAGTTATGGGTTGTTATGTGAGTATATAAAATTCCAAACGCATTTTTTTCTCATCGCCTCGTCAAATTAGTCACACATATGGTCAAACACATACATTGTTCATTGCACTTAAAGAAAACAAACATTAAAATTAGGTAACAAAAGGCTAATTAATATTGGTCATCGATTATTACATCTAGTAAGTGCTGCTCTGGAGGATTGAATTCTTAAAATCTGCCTTATCCTACATACCATAAAACTGGCAGAATATGGGCGCAGCTTCCCACTGTTCGCCTGCCAGTAAGACAGTTGAATTAATGCTCTATAATGGAATGTATACCATGCTGGTCTCTGTCAATTAAAATATAGACATAATAAATTCGTTCTCTCACATGCCGCGAATGTAGTCGAACCCGTAAAACCATACATTAGTCTACGTAATGTTGCATTCGCTTAAACCTTCAAGTGTATCATGCCTACACATTTCAACATAGTAAATCCCCTCCCGCAAATGCTCTGCAACATACGACCTAGCTAACTTTATATGATATGTGCCTAAAGCGTGCAAAATCAAACAATCCTCTGTTAATCGAAGAAAGTATTCTAAAAATGAGAGGTTTGCTTCCATACCCACGAAATTGCTTCGATGCCTATTTAAATTATTCATCTCTACATATTTATAAAGACGGATTGATTCGGCTTATTAATGTTTTCATTAATTTTATTAATTATTTCAGGAGCCAAACAATGATCCTTGTAAAAGGCGTTTAAGAGACTAGCTCCTATTTTAAAGTCGTCAAACATGTGGGGAAGAGATCTATTAAAGTTGGTTTGACGAAACAGCTTATAAGAATGCTTCATCTTTCGGTTCATAACTTCTACTACCCACCGGCATATGATTATAAGTCTTGATCTATTCGCCTGCTACGTGGTTAATTGGCTTTCTCCCCTTTCCTTTGTAGGAGGTACATTAGCTTCATAACCATTTTCTTTTTTAGAAGCATTCTAAAATACCAAAACTATCCCTAAATCCACGATCGAGAATCCTTTAACTTTTTACTCATCCGTTTCCATTGATAGTCCGATTTATACGACATACACGTTCAACGTTATGATATATTTTGGTAAAATTGTGTATTTTTTTGCGAGACTTTACGTCGTTTAAGCCCAATTAACTTCTCAACTTTTGAAAATAGACTAAATAGATGTAAAGAGGATTTGTTCACTACAAAACAAAGATTTCATTTTATAAAATATTTTTTATGTAGTGATTTCGCAATATAGAAACAATTAGATAAAAGTAACAAAAACAACATTAAAAATTCGAAACTTTTGACTTTGAACGTGTATAGTTTCAAAACGACTTAATATTTTTTAATCGTGTTTTCCATCAATGATAGTGAAAACTGTTAAGTGTATTAGAAAATTAACTTCAAGTCTCTGAGTTACATATTTTTTCGGTAAATGTGATTTTAGTGCAGTAAGATTTTTCATTTTTTGTCAAAACTTAAATAGCCCATATCTCCGATCTCCCACTGTTTAGCTAAATATCGCTAAAACAAACGTTAATCTAATCGTCCCAAGCTTTCATTTGACATACGTTTCATTGCTGTTCATCAAACGACCGTTTTGACCATCCTCCTTTGTTTAAATTTTCATAAAAAATCCACAATTTGATTTCATTTGCTCAAGCTTACTACTATATAAACTTAAGATAAGGCAAATTTCGAATACGAAATTATTATCTATCGTTAGAATGGTTATTTTTTTATGATTTGAGTATAAAAACAGTCTACCAAGGTGTAAATTAGTGCATTTCGAAAATTCGGACAATTCGATAATCCGGATAGGGTCCGGTCCCAAGCAATCCGGAAAATCGGGGCTCTACTGTAATCTTCACAAAAAAAACGATTGTTACGTATATAAATATCTCACAAAAACAACTCTGTTGTAAAAGGTTTCCGCCAAAGAAAAAGTCGTCAGCCGCAAAAGGATTTATATAAATACAATCCCGCCAAAATACTCGCATCTTGTCTCAAGGATATGCATATTCAAAAGAGATTGAATTAGTTAATAGCTTCCACCAAACCTATGCGGTGCGGTACGCGTCAGAATCTATGAAATAATTTTCACCGTGGTAGACTACGCTGATTATGCCAATTTTTGTGTTGTGTGTACCGCGTACCCTTGCCGCGCTGGTTTAGCGGAAACTAATTTCCTTCAACGCTTATTGGCGGGGAGCTTGACGAAGGTGCTATTTGCTGCTATGTTATTTTCTTGATCAGATTTCATTTTAAATCAACCAGCGTTGTAAATAAAATGTGTTTTAGAAACTTATTTCGCTTTCCTTCGTTTAGGCGACTTTTCCCTTTTTTATACAATAAAGGTTATTCGTAATTTTCATAAGATTGGTTTTATCCTGCTATTGTATACCCTTTCACTCTATGAGCGAAGGGTATAAATATTTATGAGTGTTTTAGGAAATGATATAAAGAATATGTCTGCAAATTTTCATTCGAGTATCTTTATCCAAACCGAAAATCTAATATTTGGTGAAGGCGTTTCACAATATACCATCAGGGCAGCGCCTTAAGCATTTTTTTCACTGCTTATCTTGTGACTGGATTAAACAATGAACATGAAATTTGGTGGCAGTGCATAGAATGGTAATAGTCTTTGGCACGAATACTTTTGAAGTTTGTAGTACCTAGTTAAGCCCTGAATAGACATCGGGCGGAATGAAAATGAAATTTTTGTCCGCGGCGATTTTCTCAATGAAAATGCATACTTACTGTCGTGGAATATGTGGTAAATGATGGGTAATTCCATAAACTAAAATCCGAGAATGGTTTCACAATTTGTCTGTGCCATTTTATGTCTTATTTTTCGATTCCCCGGTCATTAGATAATTTCCGCCATGAACTCGTCGTGGACAGTGAATCGGTTTGACGTTTGCAAAACTCACCACGCCCGACGGAGAATATGCTACAGAGTCGACTCATTTTCAGGTTGAAAATGCATTCGGACAAGGGGGAAATTATTTTTTTTAGTTATTTTTAAGATGATTTAGGACGTAAAACGCCTTTGCAGCAATTTTCGAAGCTAAAATTTTAAATTCACCACGGTTTTTATGCCGGTTCATTACCGTCACCACGGTTTTTATGCCGGTTCATTACCGTTTCATTTTCATTCCGCTCGAACTCTATCCGGGGCTTTAACAGGGTGTCCCTGAATAGTTGCAAAAGTCTACTTTTTCAATACGTATAGGAAAGGTCTGTTTGGGTACACATATCAATGGGCCGAAATCATTTCATATAAGTTACTTATTCTTTATACATAGAAACGGACTTACAGCTAATAAATTCAGCTTATATGTATAGCCATCTTTATAAGGAATTCCACAATTGTCTGTACATTTGCCGTTGAGTACTTTTATTTACACTGAATATATAGTAAATCTATTATATATTAACACTGTAAAAGTGTTACAGACTAACGCCTTTCATTCTGGAAAGCGTCAATTCAAAAATATATTACAGGAATCATTTCATTAATGTTGTTCACAATTCTTATTTATTGCTTATAAAATATATGTACAAAAAATATTCATTGTGCATTAAAATTCTAAAAAACCCTCGTATTGCGGCGCAGCCCTGTGTACGCTCGGTATTTTTATTTAATTACATCTTCATCTACAACTACGAAAACGACCCAGTTTATTTCCAAACTGAGTTACTTCAAAATGGTGTGTTAAGTTCACAATTAATCTTTTACTTGAGGGAATCCTAACCCTTCAGGACCCTAACCCTTCTGGACGATCATACAGGTGCACTAGAATTTAGACTCGTTTGATTTAGAGGAGTCTTCGAACATTGCTTCGTGGTGGGAAATATGTATATATATATAGGCAAGAATCCGACCAGCGGGATTTGATTATGAATGCTTTCAATGTTGGGTATCCTCATTTTGATTTTTTTCTCCCCAATTTCAGCTCCCCGTTATGTAATGGCATACGACAAGTATGTTTGTAACGGAATGGAGGCAATGGGCGACAAAGACCCACCCCACGTCCCGAACAGAGCTGCCGCAAGCGTATGACGCGCCGCCGCGCCGCGCCGTTTTTGCTCCTCTCCTGCATACCATCAGCTGTCCTCATTACAGGTCTGCTCATAGTCAGGATAGGTTCACCCTCGTTTTTCTGACCGTAGAAGGGCTACCCTTTGCACCATGACATTTGGATCTCTTCCCAAAAACATCATTTCGGTATCTGGAATAGTCTGAAGCAAAGTGTCAATGTCGTTCCAAAATACCTATTTTTCTACTGGTGGCAGCACCACTTGGGGAGAGTAGGTACTTATTACGTTCCACACCCTTCCGCAGACAACTAATCGCTAGTGCTAAAAAACGGTCACTTCCTTTCGAGACACTTACTATTTTGTAAAGTTAAGACAATGCCAGAATAATGCCAACTCCGTTTCTTTGACATGTGATTCCATAGTAGTATAATTTGAACTTCTTTGAACATGGGCGTAGCCAGGGGGGGGCAGGGAGGGGCGGTCGCCCCCCCCCTGGTCGATGAAGATGGTAAAAAAATCCTTACGGATGTAGTAAAAAAATCGCTGCACTATACAACATTTTCAAAAATTTTCTGCTGCTGGCGCAGCAAATGCCCTTTTTACCACTGTGCCGCCGGAGAAGCCATGCTCGA
Source organism: Microchrysa polita (assembly GCA_949715475.1). Lineage (NCBI taxonomy): Eukaryota > Metazoa > Arthropoda > Insecta > Diptera > Stratiomyidae > Microchrysa > Microchrysa polita. The sequence continues at coordinate 55,576,424 of OX454417.1, forward strand.
GACAGTTTGCAGTCAAGAGGCGCATGCAAATAGATGACAGCGAGTGGCCTCTCGTAACTGACGAAGGCTGCGTACCAGCACACACATTTCACTTGTGAGTGTGCTACTGTGCTTGCGTGGATCCCATATTTCCTGTTTCATTTCATGGCTTTTGAGCTGGAGTACACAATTTCAACCGTTAGGTTCCTTAGGGAAGTTAGTGTAATTCAACTTATTTTCATCTGAAAGGTTGACAAATGGTATACAGCTTTGCTTTGTTAGCCCTGGAAGGTCATGCTTCGTCGAATCGACTATCATAAAATTTATCCCATTTTTCGTGACAGTTCTCATTATTTAGAGCTAAGTTTTCGTACAGCACTTACCGTGCCGATGTATTTGCCGGGTACATTGCGGCTAGACGAAGTAAGCAGGGTAAGTTGGATTTTTGGAAATTGGCGTCGTCGAAACGACGAAGAATGAACTTTGTGTAACTTTTAGAACTCCAGTATTTCTTATGGCTGGTTCTCGATTCGACGAAAAGTCTGTGTCCATACAACTAGCTCGTAACAAATATGTTTATTTTTGAAATGTGGGACCTATTTTTTCAAAAATTATGGAAAAAATATTTACTAGGACAAAAATAGGACAAATCAGGAAAATGGCTCAAAATTCTTCCTCATTTTAGGAAGATTGCATTTCGAACTCATATAAATCGGTTCCAAAATCTAAGTTTTTCCATCCTAAATAAACTAACTATTGAAAATCTGTAAAATTTTATAAATATATAAAGGGTGGACCACTTCGAGATTCGATCTCCGGACCTCTAGATTCCTAGCATCCAAAGTGCGACTCAACGAAGCGAGCCACAGAGCGGGTCTTTCAAGTTATTAAATCAACATTGATTTTCTAATCAAAACAGCAATAAAATTTAGCCACTGTTAATACTTTGATAAATTTAGAGGAAATCTTATTAAAACCGTTAACCATATTTCAATCAATAAAGGATTTATAAATATTCTGACGATGCTACTTTGCTAAGATGAAAGTGACAGACGAAACAAACTGATTTCGCAAGTGGAATATGCAGTCCGAGAAGCAAGAAATGCACTGAAAATAGACAAACTACGCTCTAAAACGCAGATATTGGAGGCCAGTTAAATGTAATCAGAATGCAGAAGAAAATCATATTCTCATCTCTATTTTAAAAATTTGACTCTAAAATTAGCAAAAGAAAAAAGAAATAACATGCGTGGCAATCCACCAGTAAACTAGGGCAGATGTGTGAGTGACATCCAATTTCCAAGATTTAATCCCAGATTATGGGAAAAAAGTCCAACCGATTGGGGGTCCGCAACCTTAAAAAGGGGGGAAGGGGACAAGGGGAAAAGGGGGTAATTTTTCGTTTTTTTGCGAGTATTTCAAAAACGACAAAATATATAGAAAAATAGTCTGAGAACGACAAAAACGAGTATTTCAAAAACGACAAAAGACATAGAAAAATAGTCTGAGAACGAAAAAAAACTACATAAAATTATCTTTGCAATGATATATAACACATTAGAGATCTATTCAATGATTCGGCGCTAGCTTGAAAATAAATTAGAACTCTTTCATTTTATACCTTTTTTAAAAGCCCCATAACTCTTGAAAGAATGTTAGTTCAGCCGTAAAATTTCGTACAAGTATTCACAATAAGTTCATATTATTTTGGGAGAAACATTGAGTCGCTCCGATCAACGACCCCCATTATCCCCCCATTTGAATTTGTCGAAAGGACATGTCCATAACTTCCCCCAAAATTAGAGCAGAGTGCTAAGAGTATGTAGTACCTAAGTAAGAGTATGGTGCCTTCCATACAGCAAGCAACTAGCATTTATATGAATAGGGGACTTGCTGATTTACCTTTCACGCCCAATGATGCCATAAGGCATCATGCTCATGCAAAACCACTTTATAGGGTTTTCCTAGAAAAAAATCGAAAAATCTTTAGATTTTCTCTTACAACAACCTCTTTACAAAATAAAACCATTCAAATGATTTGCATAAAATGATTATTATCAGGAAATATAGGGAAATGAATAAATCAGTTTTTCGGCTTTACGACAAGTGTCAAACCTTCTCTAAAATTTCATTAAAAATTACATCTTAAAACCAAAAATTTCACGCTGGAAAAAAATCAACTAGGTATTACACTATTGGAATAGTCTAATATCACACAAAAATTCAAAATTTATTTCTTACATTTTCTATGAAAAATCATTAAATTTCATGATGCCATATGGCATCATTGGGACCGAAAGGGTTGAACTTCTGTTTGTTGAGGTGTTGAGATCAACCGCCCAGCAATGTTATTTATCCCCATAAATGGATACTTGTTTCACGTCACGTAAGTCGTGAGTACGAAAAACACCATAAAATAAATTCGTTCACGGTGAGTCTGGAATCCATGACCCTGTGCACCAATCCAACCACAAGCCAGGCTACTCTAAAATTTGATAACAATATTTCTGCGACCGAAAATTTCAACTCCTAAGAAAATCATGATTTTGAAAAAATTTTGGGCTTGCCCCCCCCTGACCGAAATCCTGGCTACGCCCATGTCTTTGAATTGGTTAGAAACCGGGCTCTGTCGGTATGGATCTCTAAAATAGATACTTCTAACATTCCTTCCTCCTGAATTTTTTTTATTTTCCTACGCAATAATTGAAGCTTCCGTTTGTTGTTTTTTTAACTATGAAAATGTATAGATTCGCGGTTCTGACATTTTAGTGACGATTTTTAAAATTAATGGAATCTGACAATGTGAACAAGGGCCTGCCAAACAATTCTGTTTGTCTTTTCACGTTTCTATTTGTGCACCAATCCCAACTAAACCTCACACAAATATTATTCTATCGACGTCAAGGAACTTATGTAAAAACATAAGAAATAAAGTGCCATAGAAACTGCAGCGAAAAATCAAGCTACAAGAATTATGTAGAAACGGAATCGGAACACAAGTCATAGAATCGCCCGAGAACCTCTATTAGCTCTAAAGACAGTGAAGGATATCTAAATTTAGGCCAGCCCAAAGTCTCTATTCATATCATGTCTTGTCTCCTATCCAAAACGAAATCGCTAAAATTGAATTGACCTTAGCCAATGGCGAATCTCTTTACCTTAGTCACTTCTTCTCAACAAAAGTTCCAAATTCACCCTCATAAACCGTGTAATCTTCAATATTTGTTCCGCCGTATAAATTCTTGTTGTCCGAATGAAATATAGTTTTTTTCGGACGGCCAACTTTATACATTTTTTTTAGAGCGCAAATAGAATCACATAAATACAGATAGTTTGCTGTCTAATATAAAAACGCAACGAAGAAGAATGAACTCGTTTCGTTGCCGAGCATGTTGATAATCCGCAAAGGACTCCCTTTACAAGAGTAGAGAATAGAGAGAGAGAGAGAGATGAGTATGTTATGTCGAGCGAAGCGAACCAGACGCGATGAACTAGAATCGACATTAGGGAAAAAGAACTTAATAAATCATCCAATCTATATAAAGATATGTCGTTATAATGGCATTTTTCGAATGTGGGTGACCCCCAGTACCCCAAGCATATGACTGTCGATACGAATGATAGAGTCCACGAACAAATATCTAGTCCGTAAGTGTACGAATCGTTTGTAAGGACAGCGTTAACATTAGGCTGATAAGGGATGGAAGGTAAAATCAATGTCAGAAGGATTTGACCTCAACTGGATTATTTGATTGTATATGCTTGTTTTATCTGGAAGCCTTTGTCCTTGTTTTTATTTCGATTAGATTTGAGATTTGAACACAAATCACTTTGAATGTCAATTTTTTTTTTGGGCAATGTAGTATATTAATGTTAGTCGAATTCTGTATGTATTTAAAATTAACCCACAGCTTTAAAAACTTTATGTTTATAAAATAAATAAATTGTGTTTTAGTCTATCATTTCGAAAAGGGTTATTTCACCCGAAGTTATCATCTTTTGAGGATTTATTTTCGATTTACTTATAAATTACATGTTTAATTGACATAAAAAAAAACATTTTATGAAAAAAAAAAGTTTTTTTTCTAAAACTTTTACGATAACTTTTTCGTTTCGACCACATTAAACTTTTTATTTTTTCCTCTAATATAATAATCTGCAAAACATGCCCTGTCAAAGTTTCAACTGCAACACACGTTTGTAATTAAAATTGTGAAATGTTATTAAAATCTCATTTTGAATATTCAAAACTTGTTGACGTTTTTTTCGGCTCTGCATCTGTATCCGTACAAGTATCATTATATCAGATTGAAAAGTTGCCTATCCCTGCAGTAGTTTAAATGTGCCAGCGAAACAAGACATGGTCACAAAGCGAGTTAGTGAGTGGCCAGTAAAATTTATTATCCCAACCAAACAGTAAGCAGGATGTAAGCGATGGTCTACATGCCGACTTTTGTTTGAGAGTAATACAGGAAATGAGTAGGTACATACTATCTATACCTAGCCGAATACGGCTGGTGAGATCTAGCGCGAGTGTTGCTAACAAGATACAGAGAATGTCCTTCGCTCAAGACAAAAGTATTATACGATGTTACAACGGAATGCTCTAATTAAAATAGAAAAGCGAAAAATGTTCCGCAAATGCATGTTAAATTGGTTAGCCACGACAGTGCATGTGTAGTTACGATAGTATTTAGGAAACATTATGCCTTGAATAATTAATTGTTTGCGACTATTCAGAAATTAAAGGATACGTAATTTAAGTAGATACCCAATGTAATACCTCTGTAGAATTAGATTTATATAATTTACATATTTAATTCTAAGAAATGGTTGTTCACATTTATTCTAGGAAATCTTCTCTCATATCTTTTCATAAAGCTTGTATTAATCAAAGGAATTTGTGCTTGTTTATTGAAATACCTGGAGTCTTCCTGCAGATATTGAATGTTTGAGTTTGTACACAGAACATATACCTGCTTTGAATGTATCTAATAACAATTCATACTTAGAGATGAGATAGATCCTTTGTAGTGTATTATTTTCTAAGAAAAAATAAATAATCTACTCCGAAGGCAAACAATGTAATATGGACTGTATAGAAAAAATAACCATTCCTGATTGTTCATTCACACTTTGGACAGGATTTACTAAAACCACTAAATTAATCGCCTACTAGATTAAATCGCATGTCATTAAATTCAAAATGCATTGTAGAATGTACTTGCATTATTCAAATTGCAGTACAATATGGTACAACTGTTAACTAAATCTAGGATTTGATAAATCTTGTCGATAGCCTGAATTGCCTCTTATGTTTATGTTTATGTTGATTTTTATTATTGTTTTAATGTCTGAGCTAATCAACATACGAAAGGAGCGTCAATAAATAAAATAAATAAATAAATAAAATACTTCTAAAACACAAGCACTACTTTTTACTTTACTTTTACTTTTTTTTACTAGAGAAAGAAAAATAATTCACAAACCAAGTTCACCACTGAACTTTTTAGGTGATGAAATTAAATGGAAGAGGCACTTAACCTATTTAGGTATAATATTCGATAGACAACTTACGGGGCATGAACACATAGAAGATACCCCTGAAAAAAATACTAAGTCCTTTTGTTCCCTTTATCGACTACTAAACAAAAAATCTAAATTATCCGCCGATAACAAACTTTTAATTTATAAAATGGTAATTCAACCAATTGCATTGCATGGTTTTCCAGTATGGAAAACATTCGCCAAAACGATAAGAAAGAAACTGCAAGTCACCCAAATCAAAATTCTGAAACATATTACAGATAAACCATTTTATTATTCAACCGAAAAATTACACAATGAAACGAAAATTAAAATTATAAATAATATTGCTGATATACAAAGCTCTAAATTTATAGCGAACAGCTTAAATATAGCTAATAATTTAATAAGATCCTTATTTAGCTTGTAATTATGTAGATAACTATGTACAGTATAATAATAATAATAAGCAATTTGGACTTAACCATAGAGGTGGGCACTGCTACCTAAAAGGTATATTGTGCCATAGTCCCTTAATTTAGAAGGTCATCAACCCGTTTGATAAACGCAAGAAGATCCTTCAGAGAGGAGCACCTAATCATACTAGTGCTGAGTAAATCACGTCCAAGGAGTGATCTCCTGGACCTGGCGATCGCCGGGCATTCCAGTAGTAAATGAATGGAGGTTTCGTCTTCCTCCAGGCAAAGGCGACATTGGGTCTCCCTTGATAGACCTATTTTATGAAGGTGGTAGCGGAGCCCAAAGTGCCCCGTAAGAAAGCCTATTAGTAATCTGAGCTCGGTCCTGCGCAGACATTTAATATCGGAGAAGCTGAGGGGGCGCACTAACTCCTTTGTAACTCTTAAACCAGGGTGCGATGTCCAGTAGTTCTGCATCAGGACCGAGGACCAGTTACCAATTACGCCTTTAGCAGCTTTCCAGCTAATTCCACAGAAGGGCTCAGGACCGATGAGTGTGGAAGATGAGCCCTCTCTTGCTAATTCGTCCGCGTATTCATTTCCCTCCACGCCTCTGTGCCCCGGAACCCAATAGATGGAAACCGAGTTACGGCTGGAGAGGCTCTGAAGGATGTCAAAGCACTCGCTGACCATCTTCGAGGTAAACTTGTGTGAAGTTAGCGCCTTAATTGCTGCCTGGCTGTCAGTGCAGATGGCGATGTGTGCGCCACGGAGGCCACGTCCCAAGATCTCCCTGGCACAGTTTCCGATGGCATGAATTTCGGCTTGGAAAACACTAGGCCATTTGCCCATTGCAACCGAGATCCTGGTATTGGGTCCAAAGACTCCAGCACCTACACCATGATCAGTCTTAGAGCCATCGGTAAACCAAGTGATGCTTCTAGGATCCAAACACGTGTTGCCATTAGCCCATTCCGCCCGATCTGGGATGTGAAGGGCGAATTTCCTGCCAAAGCGCAGTTCCGTGATCATGTAATCTGAAACCCGGCAGATTGATAGGCCAGGAACTTGTTGCAGGATACGCATGTGTCCCCGATCACTGATACGAGTATCAGTTGATAGGTTGATTTTCAAAGCACACAATGCTGCAGTTTCCTGTATGAAAATATGCAGTGGCGTCATTCCCCATATTGCTTCCATGGCTAGGGTAGATGTAGTGCTAAAAGCACCAGTGATGCCAAGACAGGCAAGTCGTTGCAGCTTATTACAGCTCTTAATTGCATTGCGTTGTAGTGTTTTAGGCCACCACACTAGAGAAGCATAAGTGATTACAGATCGTACTAGAGTACAGTATAACCACTCTGTCATTTTGGGTGAAAGACCCCAAGTCTTACCGTAGTAGTTTCGGCAAGTCCACATGACACGCGTAGCCTTACTAAGAACGTTTTCCAAGTGGCTATTCCAGTTTAATCTACTATCGAGTGTAATGCCAAGACATTTAACCTCTTTGGAGTAGTTAATGAGCACACCTCTTAGGTAGATTGGGTCAAGAGGAGGAGCAATTTTCCTCGTGAATGGTACTAGGACTATTTTTTGTGGATTGATATTTAGCCCAGTTGCTGTGCACCATCTGTTAACTGTAGTTAGGGCTGTGGTCATCAAATCCGTGATAACGGACTCGAATTTGCCCCTGATAACGATAGTGATATCGTCCGCGTAGCCGATGGCGAAAAAACCCTGCACCTCAAGTAGCGAGAGTAATTCATCTACTACCAAGGACCACAATAGGGGTGAGAGTACACCCCCTTGAGGGCATCCCTTGATAGCGTTAATGTTGAGAGTGTGACCGCCGAGGAAGGAATAAATCTCCCTTCCTTTTAGCATGGCGTCAATCCACCTAATGGTAGGCTGTGGCACCCCTCTCATAACGAGGGCTCTGGTAATCGCATCGTAACCAGTATTGTCGAAAGCACCCTCGATGTCCAGGAAAGCACACAAGGCGATCTCCTTTTCATCTATAGATTTTTCAATAGTACTGACGAGCTTGTGAAGTGCCGTCACCGTCGACTTGCCCTTTACATAGGCGAATTGAGAATGATGTAGAGGGTTATTTATGAACATCAGATTCCTGATGTGTTGGTCAACCAAACGCTCCATAGTTTTTAGGAGAAAGGAAGATAGACTGATGGGCCTGTAAGACTTTGGTAAGTCCTCAGGTTTGTTGCCTTGCTTAGGAATGAAAGTTACATTGACTTTCCTCCAAGCAAGTGGTATGTGACAAAAATAATAGCTAGCTCTGAACAGAGCTGTAAGGTATGGCAGGATGATATCCAGGCAGTTTTGAAGGATAGCAGGAAAAACTCCATCGATCCCCGCAGCCTTAAATGGATCAAAGGATAGAATAGCCCATTTCACTTTGTCACTGTCAAAGATTACACCAGAAAGACTCACCAGCCATCTAGCCGGTTGTCCTGTGTAACCTTGTATGTGTTCTGGACGACTGTCTGAGGAGACAGATCCAGGAAAGTGCGTATCGAGGAGAAGTTGGAGGGTCTCCTTGGGACCAGTCGTGAAAGACCCATCCGGGCATTTGAGTAACCCAACTCCGTTTGAGGTACCTCTATGGAGGGCTTTGTGTAGCCGTGCAGCCTCAGGTAAAGACTGTATTGCTTCACATTGCTTCCTCCAGCACCTCCTTTTGGATTGTCTAATCATCGTGTTATATTCGGTTAAGGAGCGCCTGTATGCCTCCCACTGACCACAGCGCTTAGCTGAGTTGAATAATCTCCTAACATGAGACCGTTTTCGATCGAGTTCATCATTCCACCAGGGGACCTTGCGGGTAGACCTGTAATTTGGAATGAAAGAGCTCTCTTGATATGCGGAGATGAGTACACTATTTATCTGATCTGCGGCAAGCTCTACATCGCAGGGGGATTCAAATAACAGTGGTAAAGTATTGACACTGGAAACGACCAGATCTTTGAACAATTTCCAATTGGTTTTTTTTGGGCACGTGGATGCAGCCTGGAGCATTGAGCTCCCTGCAAGATTAAATCTTATGTGCCTGTGATCTGACAAGGATTCTTCGCTGGATACATGCCAGTCAGAGATAAACTCCGATATTGGTCCACTGGCAAGAGTGAGGTCAAGAACCTCCTCCCGCGCCGCGGTGATGAATGTGGGTTTGCACCCTTTGTTGAGGACGAACACATTTTTGGACATTAAATAGTCAAGAAGTCTCTTACCTCGCATGTTCACATCCGTACTACCCCACACAGTGTGGTGAGCATTTGAGTCACAACCGATAATAAATTGCCGGTTGTTGGATTTGCAGTAGTCAATTAGGTTGGAGACTCTCTCCGGTGGAATAAAGTCGTCGTCTGCAGAGAAGTAGGCAGATGCTATGACCACTTCTTGACTACCGTACGCGGTAGACACGTTAACCAGAGCGGCCGCTAAATCTCTGGAAATAAAGTTGGTTAGTGGTAAGAAATTGACCTGGTTGTCAACAACGAGCGCCGCCCGAGGGCGGTCCACTGACCTGTCGTAAATCAACTTACCGTTGTTAATGTTTAGTCCACAGATGCGGCCCTTGGCCACCCATGGTTCTTGTAGCAGCGCTATCGAGGCTGTGTTTGTGGCGAAGGTCCTGCACAAAATGGCCGATGCTCCCTTGGCATGGTGCAGGTTCGCCTGGAGTACCTTGATGGTACTCATTTGTTGTTGAGGGAGCGGTTTACAAGGCTGCTACGCTTGCCTTGTCGAGACCGCCCTCCTCGTTCGTCCTTGCCGCGCCTAGGGCCGTGGTATTCGGAGGTGCTTTTTCCACGACATTGAACCTTAGTCCACGGGTAAAGAGCACGCCCCTGCTCCCTTTGAGGTGAAGCCGAATCACTCTCACTGTGATGTGTGCGTTCCTTTTTCTTTCGGTCTGCAGAACGTGAGCCCCGGAAAGGTGGAGGAGCTCTTGACTCACGGTCGGTACGTATCGCCAGACTTCTCTCGAGAGCCGCAGGTTTAATTTGGCCAGCATTCGTGATTGGAGCTCCTGATGCTGAGGCTGCACTACCCTGAACATAAGGGGTATGTTCGCGGCTTGTGGAGGGAACTGGGCTCGTGCTATTTGTTGGGGCGGACCCTTTGCTCGTGCTCTGTGTCGGGTCTTGATGTCGGCTCTTGATTGAGTGTTCGTTCACTGGCCTTTTAGTTGTCGCTTGCTGAGTTCCAGATGGAGATGCTGTCGCTGAGCTACCCTGAGCATACAGAGCATGTTCGCGGCTGGTAGTGGGAACTGGGCTCTTTCTGGTACTAGGGGCGGACCATCGGCTTGTGCTAGGTATCGGATTATGGCACCGGCTCTTGGTGGCGTGCTCGTGCGCTGGTCTTTTCGATGTCGTTGGCGCAATACGTGGACGAGTCACAGTATTTTCGCGGCGGCTTTTTCCGTCGAGCAGCATCGTGACCTGGGAGAATTCGTAGCCAATGCTCCCATTTAGCCGTTTCAACTTCGTGAAGGAAGCCTCGTCGATTCCAAGTACCAGGTGGACCGCGTGACCGGAGTTATTCCGATTGTGAACAATCCAGTTCTCAGTCGGTAGCCAATTCTGCGCTTTGATGGACGCCAGAATGTCTTCGGTCTTTTGCTCACTGCTTCTGGGGAAATACCCCTGAATGGTGTGCAATTTGGGAAAATTACTTTCCTCGACCAAAGTGAAGTCAAACGTACATTTCGCACGAATGTGATTTAAATTGGTTCTAACCCACTCTGCAGTATTATTAACTTATAATCTGTGTCACTATAGTGAAAAGTGAGTTAAGTCCGATTTTATCGATTTTGAGTTATATGAATAATCGAAGAGATAAATTGTCCCTCTTTCATTATACAGGGTTATTGGTTAAGTCGACCTATTCCCTGCAACACGTTATAATAGGGGAAAAATGCAACAAAATGAGGCCATAAATGTTAGGCCGATTTTCAACGGTCACTGAGATATTTGAATTTTTAGGTTTTTTTAAATAACCTCGAATTTTACCATTTAAAGTAAGAATTAAAAAAAAACTACTAAGGTAATGGGTTAAAACTTATTTTTGGATTTTAGTCAACACTATAGCAGACATTTCTTAATCATTTAAAATTTCAAAAACCCATCACAATTTCGGAATTTTTAATTTTTAATAAAAAAAAATTATCTTAATTTTTTTTAAAGTTGATTTTTAATATAGTATTACTAAAAACAATATATGACACGGACTCTGCAGACCACTGGAAAAACATACTCGTGCTGTCAGCTTTCCAAAAAGGTGTCAATGTCAATATAAATATTTGAAATAATTGAAACAGTTAGCTGCAACTTGTTCGGGGACCATAATTTCGTTTGATAAAAAACGGCAAATCCATAAAACAATAAAAAAACAAGTCTGTCAAGTTTGCACTACGGAAATGCTTGAATTGGCCGCTGCCGGGGTGGTAGTGCTAACTTGACGGAGGTAGGTTTTAAGGGAAGGAGGGGCGGGCCAATTTTTTTCAGGGTGGAAATCTCTTAAGCAGCCCCTGTGATATCTTACTGGACACCTTTAGCATTGGGGAGATTCTTGCAACTCGAATTTGGTTAACTGAGGCTCAAATGCACTTAAGGGTAGTTTTTAAGGGGGAGGAGGGGCGCGACATTTTTTTTTTCTTTTTCCATTGAATTACGACAAAATCGCGACATTTAATGCACTATAGCGTTTGTCGAAATTTTAAAGTGGTAGTGCTAACTTGACAGACGTGTTTTTATTGTGTTATGGATTTGTCGTTTTTTATCAAACGAAATTATGGTCCCCGAACAAGTTGCAGCTAGCTGTTTCAATTATTTCAAATATTTATATTGACATTGACACCTTTTTGGAAAGCTGACAACACGAGTATGTTTTTCCAGTGGTCTGCAGAGTCCGTGTCATATAATTTTTTTTAGTAATACTATATTAAAAATCAACTTTAAAAAAATTTAAGTAATTTTTTTTTATTAAAAATTAAAAATTTCGAATTGTGATCGGTTTTTGTAATTTTAAATGATTAAGAAATGTCTGCTATAGTGTTGACTAAAATCCAAAAATAAGTTTTAACCCATTACCTTAGTAGTTTTTTTTTTAATTCTTACTTTAAATGGTAAAATTCGAGGTTATTTAAAAAAAACCTAAAAATTCAAATATCTCAGTGACCGTTGAAAATCGGCCTAACATTTATGGCCTCATTTAGTGTTTATTTTAGAAAATCTTTAAATATTACATTCGACACTAATTTTTTTAAATTATAGAATGTTATGGTTTTTGTAATAAATAATAAATAAATAATAAATAAATAAATTTTGTTGCATTTTTCCCCTATTATAACGTGTTGCAGGGAATAGGTCGACTTAACCAATAACCCTGTATATATATTAAAAAATTCACTACGACCATTAGAAACGGAATTATAACGTTGTGAATAATGGGCTAAGTGAGGAAATGAGATTGTTACTTGTGAAAAGTGGGCTAACTGGTACGAAATTTTTACACAGAAGTATTAGTCCAGTACAATATGTTCAAAATAGCCCCAAACCCAAACATCCAAAAAGAAAAGAAATTTTTGATGCCAAATTGTTGAATACACTGCCCAATATATGCAGAAGAAAGTTACACTAATTTGCGCCATGGGTTAAGGGGGGAGGGGGTTGCAAAGGGGAGAAAATTCAGCTTTTTGCAAATATCTGGAAAACTAGGAATCTGACCTTAAAATGTCCTGAGAACGAAACAAACTACACAAAATTACCTTTGTAATGATATATAACAGTCTAGACGTTTTCTCGGAAAATTATACCCTAGACCCAAAAGTATATAGAGAATTTCCATTTTTTTGAGTTTTACATTTCACACTGTAACTCTTGATAGAATAGACCTAGGGTGACAGGATCTTGTTCATTATATTACCAACAAAATTTACTTGATTTGAACCAAAAATTAGAGTGCTCCGACCATTGACGCCCCTCTCACTCCTCCTAACATTTTTCAAAAAAGCATGCCCGTAGCTTCTTTTCAAATTGAGCCAACCAGATCAAATTTGGTGGGATGCCTATTCTAAGCCCCATTATGCTCCTTACCAAAAATTATTACCATCTGATCAAAACTAAGGGTACCCCCAATACAAACTGAACCAAAATTCTAACAAATTTTACATTTTTCCACTTCTAAATTCTATCTAAAATGGAAAAATAAAATTTATCTCTTAGAACGTCATTATAACAGTTAATTGTAGTCTTCTGAATGTATGTTCAAAAGTTTGCATCAAAGCGTACACTACAAGTATTAACAAATTGGATTTGAAGGTCATTGGTACTAGTTCTAAGGCTATTTCCGAATATATCGAGTAACGTGTACTAGCAACCTTCAAACCCGATTTTTCGTACTTGTAAGGCACGCTCTAGTACAAACTTTTGAATATACATTTAGAAGACTACAATTAACTGTTATAATGACGTTCTAAGAGATAAATGTTATTTTTCCATTTTAGATAGAATTTAGAAGTGAAAAGATGTGAAATTTGTTAGAATTTTGTTTCACTTTGTATGGGGGGTACCCTTAGTTTTGATCGGATGGTAATAATTTTTGGTAAGGAGCATAATGGGGCTGAGACTAGGCACCCCACCAAATTTGATCTGGTTGGCTCAATTTGAAAAGAAGTTACGGGCATGCTTTTTTGAAAAATGTTAGGAGGAGTGAGGGGGGCGTCAATGGTCGGAGCACTTCAATTTTTGGTACAAACCAAATAAATTTTGTAAGTAATATAATGAACAAGATCCTGTCACCCTAGGTCTATTCTATCAAAAGTTACAGTGCGAAATGTAAAACTCAAAAAATGGAAATTCTCTATATACTTTTGGGTCTAGGGTATAATTTTCCGAGAAAACGTCTAGAGTGCTATATATCATTACAAAGGTAATTTTGTTTAGTTTGTTTCGTTCTCAGGACATTTTAAGGTCAGATTCATAATTTTCCAGATATTTGCAAAAAACTGAATTTTCTCCCCTTTGCAACCCCCTCCCCCCTTAACCCATGGCGCAAATTAGTGTAACTTTCTTCTGCATATATTGGGCAGTGTATTCAACAATTTGGCATCAAAAATTTCTTTTCTTTTTGGATGTTTGGGTTTTGAGCTATTTGTACTAGACTATATTATGAACTTTTCATTGTAAGCTTTTATGAACTTTTCATTTGGAAGGATTAGGCTGATATTTAGATGATAATTATTTATTATACCCTTCACATTTTGCAAACAAAAAATGAAAGCATTAAATTTGTCAATTTTTTTTCAATTTATCAGAGGAAATATTTAATTATAATTTTAATGAGAACAAGGGAAGTTGATTAGATGTCTGTCAGATTATCTAGCTGTACCAGTATCTCATCAATTCTTCAATTCACAAAGTCACAAAGTTACCGGGATGAAATTTTGCAAACGCGCTTTTCAGTGTAGCTCGTGTGTTTAAAATTTGAATCGTCGAAATGATTTGACAGAACTACCATAGAAACCACCACTTCTAAACTAGTAGGTCAGAGGAAACCTTGACTTTTATATTATTTATTCCTTACAGATAACAGATAAAATTAAAACATTACGTCAGAAAGTCATCAGGTAAACTTATGCTCTGAAAAATTGGACATGGACTTTTTATACAATTTTGAGAACTCCTGATGCAGAAGCGAGTAAAAACTTTATAATTGCTTTTGTTTAGCTTTGTTTTTATTATATCGTATAAACAATAATATTTTTTTCGGATGGTAAGTTCATAGTCACAATAGAGCTCCTCCTACAAAACGAATATTTATTTTTTGTGTAGTTATACACAATATACACTGTGGACAGGGCCGGATTTAGCCTCTATGGCGCCCCTGAGCAGTAACCAAATAGCCGCCTTCCGCCCATGGTTAAATTTGAAAGTAGTGTTATACACATGCTAGGAAAAACGTTAGCTGTGGTATGTGAGATGAAAATTTTATATGTTTACGCGAGTGACCGATCAGAAGAGGAATGGGGCCAGGTGAAGGTCCATGGGATTCGGATCCTTCCTGAAATTATTTAAAAAGGCGTTGAAATTCAGCATCCATTACATCGAATGTATATTTTCTTCAGAATGTGTTCAGAATGTTTGCTAAATACCTTTCCACTTTCGGCCATCTCCGTAATATTTCAAATAAAAACTATTGAATTGACATTTTGGCCTGATTTACTCCACTTTTAATTACATGTGAGATTTGTACAATATTCAAACGTTTGCGCTAAATTTCGTTAGCCATAATCTTTATTCATTTTTTTGTGTGTCTTCCCCTTTTTTGTTTCTGATGGAAAAATACATTTTTAAACTTACAAATTGTGATTTTTTTTAAACCTGTTCAAACGAAAGAAACATGTTACTGAAAATTTTATAGCTAGCTGTGACCAAAAACTCCTCAAGGCTTCCTATTATAATGGATACTGAAGTACTTGCTAAATCCCTTCCCTTGTTTCAGTTGACGCCAATGCTTTGCGAAAATACTTTTTACTTCAAGACTCACTGAACTACGCGCCACCAGAATGATACTCGGAATAAATGCTAAAAGAATTTTGCATGAAAGATAAGTCCCAACTTTTGTAGATGACTAGACTTTTTTTAATTTCAGTTAAGTGTTCGATTGGGCGCCCTGGAATATATCTAACTTGAGTAAATTGGAAAGATGAAATTGAAGTTTTTGTCTAATTATGTCAACTGCTCTTAGAGTTTCCAAAATGCTACTTTCACAGAGTTTAAAACAAAGGGATACTTTCGAAAATTGCCGCCCCGGGCAGTTGTCTAGGTTGGCCATATGGGAAATCCGGCCCTGACTGTGGAAATTTGTTAGATACTTACAAAAATCAATGGTTAGCTTATAAACTTTAATAGCTAAGATATAAGGTTTCATGGTGAATCTTCTTTCGCAATTGGGGAATGCAAAATCATATATAAATCTCCTAACAATTAACAAACAAAATCAACAAATACACTAATTTAAATTGGGAGAACACCTCATACAATCCAGGATTAGAATCCAAGGATTCGCCGTGTGAGTATTGTCTAGCAGAGATTGGCCGTATAGTTTTCGTTGAAATTACGATCATGTTTGCATTTTTTTAAAGTGAAAGTTCATTCAGGTTATGAATTATTATTATGTACTGAAATAATTGACAAATGAAGTTTATTTTTGAATTGTAACATATCTAAGGGTAAAAGGCAAGCCTTCCGCCGTTGACCGAACCTGACATTTTCGTCACTCGTGAATAGCTTGAATTTAGGCTTCTACATTTCTATGCCATTCTTCCAATTACAAGCGTTAGTTAAGTTTATTGGTATAAATATATTTACGACAATTATGATAATTTTATTTAAAAAAAACCCCAATTTTTGAATTGAATCCGTGGATTTGACTGTCAAATGAGCCCACCCACAGATGGATTTAACTTTTGACGGAACGACAATCCATTGGAATGGACTCGAATCCACGGATTCACCGTGAGTGTGAGGACTATGACGCAATCTTTCATTTTCATCGGTTTTCGTAATTGACATTAACTGTGTTTTTTGGTTATCCCGTATAGGTTTGGGTGACGAAACTTCATATAAAAATTGACAGAAGGGTCAGCTGGCATTTTTTTATATGGAATGGAGTTCGTTATCCAAAACTACACGGGATGACTAAAAAAACATACTTATTGTAACTTAAATTACTTTAGCACACAATTGTGTGAAGTTTCATTTTAAATAAAAATAAAAGCATTGAATGCCTAAAAAATTTAACTTAAAAAAAAACTTCCAACTCTTATAGCGATTATATTACCTAGTCTTTTGATTTCATATATTTACAGAAAGGGGTTTTCGTCTTGTATAAAGTTGTGTGGTTGTATGGATGTGGTTTCAATGTTTCCGCACGACTTGCGGACTGAACTTTCGGAAGCTTGGAAACTGATGCAAATTAACCCTTAAACAGTTTTTATCTTTAATGCAAAAAATTGTACATATTTTATTGATGTGTTCATACTTAAAAACATATTCAAAATTGAGTAGATTATTTCCTTTGGAAAATAACACTTTAGTATTGATTTTAAATATTTTTATTGGTTTATTCTTAGGCAAATAAAATAAATATTAATAAACTGTTTAAAGATTCGGTTTACTTATGGAGATTTAATTGCAGCAGTTAAATCTAATGAAAAAGGGATTTCAAGCTTCTAAAAGAAAATCATACTTTTCATCTGCATGAACTAAATGCACAATGTATCAAATCTGAGTCATATGCCAAAACACTATTTACGTAAGAACTACAGTCTAGAGAATGATCAAAATGACACCACTTAAAACAATTTACGATATATACCGTTATTTTGAATAATTTTCGTTTTTCATTTCATCTGAAATTACACAAATGCAATGCATATATTCATCATTTTGCTCAAACTAATTCCGCACAGCAATTTTTAGGACATTTTTCGATGTTTCATATTTTGTTCTAGCTTCATTATTTCTAAGAGTTTCAATGCCTTAAGTGCAAAAAACTAGGGTTAATTTTGGCTCAATTTCGACATACTTTGAATAGATTTTACCAATTGCAGATCTTTACGAGCAATGTTAATTGAATTGTATTGAATTCGATCTAAAATTAACCCTAGTTTTCTACGCTTAACGTATAAAAACTGTTGGAAATAATGGAGCTAGAATTAAATAATGTAAGAAAGATATGATCGTAAGACTATGTGCCAATTTTTAAAGGAATCATAGAAGCACCTCTCCTTGGCAGAAGTTGGAGAAAATTGAGATGAAAAAATTGATTGTTTTTGGGTCAAATCACTCAAATTTGACTTTGAAGCTCTGTAAAAACCAAACCTCTTATCAGATTTTAGTGTGGTTAGCTTTACTTTATAGGTAAATTTGTTAGCTATAATATTCATTTCGTTTCTTTATTCTTGCTGATCTAGCTTTGGAGATATTAAGCTTTAAGTCGTGCAAGAAAATGATTTTTCCAAAAATCTTCAAATGCCTGTGGCAGCTAAAGGGTTAAGCTAAGAAGGTATGTTCAGTACAACTTTTTTGCTGGAAATCATATGGGGAATCACCATCCGGTGCGTTTATGCGGCAGTTTCCGGACACCCTGTATATGCATTGTTTAGTTTGATATATGATTTTTTCTACCAATAGATTTTTTTGGTCAAGGTTAATTGCACTTCAACGCCCAATGTGAGGGGTATAAAATTATATTTTTAAAATACTAATTAGCCATCGTGAAGCCCACAAAATTTTCAACCTTTCCATTACCAAGAATTGGCTCTTTACCTATTTGCAGATTTTGGAAAACAGTGCAAACATTCAACTTCGATTTCCCTAAGTTAATGTACTTAAGTTAAGATTTTATATAAGTTTTCTTTTTTTTTCTTTTTTGGTTATAAGGTTTTTTTGAGAATTTTTCCTTAATATACTACTATTATATTATTTAATTAATTAATAATACAACCTGAATTGCTTGTCCAAATTAAACAATACATAACAGAGTTAAGGCCTAAGCCGGTATCTGAACGCAAATTCTTGCAAAAGCACATGTAGTCCATTAGAAAAATAGATTTGAGTTTGAATTTGAAATTAAATAATAATGCAAAGTTTAACCGATAGATTTAATGGTCAAGTGCATTCTTTAGTGGAGTCCTCTTCCTCTAAGTGAGCGATCTTATAAGATTTATCTTTATTCTTAAATATATCAATTCAATTCAATCATACCAAAATGACAATGTTCAGCACACACTTTAGGAATGGTCCAGATTTGTACACATTCGATCCTGAGGTTGATGGTGAACGATTCAATTATATTCAACCATGCTGTCCGAATGGTCCAGGTCCAGGGAATTGAGTCTTGTTCCTGAGTTCCACTTCTGGATGCTTTGATGTCAAGTCTAAAAACTTACTAAAGGGCGCCACAAACCTGACGATTTCTCGGCCAATCGATTGCCCACAATCGATCTGCCGCCCGTACATCACATAGGTACATTAGGCAATTTATCGGGCAATCTGAAATAGTCTCACTGTCCACAAGACACCCCCGCAGGGGGGTTTGTGTTCGTGTGACACTCAGCTTGGAAGGCTGTTTGTAGTCGGACAGAGATCTTTGGTGAGTTGTGACACCACGGACCTAACAGTGCAAGGGGGCCCCTGGTACAGTTGATACGCCATGGCGAGGATCTGTACAAAGACCATTCGGGCGCTAACGGTCCCGTACTCCTGAGTTATGCACGGGTGGCTCTTGGCGTGCCTACCTCCCCCCATAGTTTGCGGGAGGGAAGCACTAAAGGCCTAGCACGATTTTGATGTCCCCCGGTGGGGGGGTGCATCATACGGATGTCGTGTGAGCTTCGGAGGTGACGGCTCCGCATGACCCGAGTCGAGAAGGGGCTAGCTAGGGAGAACGGCCTTGGTGGAAAATGCCTACGCGCCTATATCTAGCTAGTTTGTGGATTGATGACCACACTGCCTGAGTCGCATTGCTGACTAGTAAACTGAAGGGGCCGCCTGGATGTGAAAAGCAGCGCTTCGTTGTCTGCACAGACGCGGAGTCACAGGTCCAACGAGCCTGGGGTGTGCATGCCCGAATTCGCCGTAAGGCTTAACCAATAGGGGGCCGAAGGAGGATCACACCTGCTATAGAGAAGTCTATAGCGAATAGTGAACTACGGGGATGGGCGTGCCCAGGGGACCATGGTCCTTACCCATCAAGGCGTTGGCTTCGTAGTGGCTGGAGGTTGTTACCCAAGTCATCCAGCTAGTGATGCAACCCCGGGGTTGGGTTCCTGATGGTGTGTGCATGCGCCGGATGGAGAAATCCCCATCTGACAATAAGACCTTGTCAGTAAAAAGCCGAAGGTCCAAACTTTTAGCGGGACCGGGAGATAAAGGCCGAAAGGCTAGGTGCTCCCCTGACGGTATACCTCGTAGATGGTTTGCTTGTCCACAAGACTCAACACAAAATAGCGAAAATTATACCATTTTTGACGATGGAAGATGAACATCCATTACTATTTTGATGTAGAAAGACCGCCACAACCACAGCATGAAGAACGACCACAGGTTTATGTCAATAAATCAGCAACTGAGAACACGTGATTGTCATGACAGCTTGTACGGAAAATTGCATTGGCAATACGTTCCACATGTCAAATCAAAAATTTAATCCGATGGTCCCATACACCTTCCGATTTATCTCGCAATAAAAAAATCTGGCCGATCGATCGAATGGTTTGTGGCGCCTCTAACTCGTTGCGTGGCTCGCCTTCTATACTATTCGAGCTTTGAGTGGGGATGCTTTTGATCGTTGAGCTTGTGTTGTACGGTGCGTGCAAGCGAGTCGTTGCTGTTGGTGGTGTAGTGCAAGGCCCATTGTCTGCTGATTTGGTGAACAATGATGAAATGTGTTGGGAGTCTTGTTACAAGAGTCGTTATTCTCATGCTGATGCATTCGACAATAAACCAACCATCTCGATGTACGAAATTAAATACACTTTGCTTTCGCCCGAGCTCAAAGTTTTTCTCGCGTACCTATGACATGTGTTTAATCCTCCCTCCCCCATCCTTTTCATTTCGTTTTCACATAAGCTCCGCGTCGTTGACAAAACGGTATTTGTGTGAGGTTTGGTTGGAGTCAGTGGGCAAATGATAATATGCATGCACGCGTATGCCTGACATTGGTGTAAAAAAAATTTTTTCTTAGTAGAACCAAACTGGAGAGTTGGGTTCGTATGGCAGCCCCATGATACCATGGTCCGATTTCATTCAATTTTACATATGTTTTGTGGCATCAATATAAATGGATTTTTTAAAGGTTTGGTTGAAATTGGTGCACAAATAAAAACGTTTTTCATAGAAGAACCTAATTTGGGGGGTTGAGTTTGTATGGCAGCCCCATGACCCCTTGGTCCGATTCGAACATACAAACAGCCTGCAACTTAGAAAAGAATGTGTGCAAAATTTCAGCTCCGTAGCTTTTATAGCGGCCGATGAAAGCGCACTGAAACATACGGACTGACGGACAGACAGACAGACCGACATCGCCCAATCGACTCCCCTCATCATACATTTTCTACATCCCATCGGAGTGCTAGGCCATACGGCCACAGCAATATTCTAAACCAGCTACCACAAGACGTACGCAACGCTGTAATGGATCTCAAAGTGCCCAAACTAAGCTTTGGGAAGAACTTTGATGTCAGTTTTGTTTTTTGTGTTGCCGGAATCGTGCATTGAATTAGGTGCAATTTTTGTATTTCCTCCAGTGCGATTCACGAGTTTCAAATAAAAGTTAATTTTCGTTTAATGAAACCAATATCAGTTTCGATTGTTTGACTATCGTACGCAGTCGTGACCTATATCACTCCGCGCCGAAATTCTGTTAATCACTCAAATTTCCATTCCTACTTAACACCGTATTATTTTGAAATGCTGACTAACGATGAAACAAAGTGCTATTTGTGCAAAAATCTCCTTGACGACCCAAAAGAAATAATAATGTGCGTTGGTTGTAATTCTTTCTTCCATACACTTTGCACAAATGTCAAAACCCGCCAAGCTGGGCAAAAACGGGATAACTGGAAATGCGAGGAATGTAAAGGCAACAAAAGTGCGGAAAAAAGTGACATCGAACTAATAATTAATAAAGCAATCAATAAACTGAAACGCGATTTTGATGATACCCAAAAAGAAACTAACAAGGAATTAGCTGAAATAAAAAAATCAGTGGAGTTTATGTCATCAAAATTCGATGACACTCATCATAACAAAACTAAACGAACTATTTAAAGAAACCTCAAATTTAAAAAACGAAAATGATCAACTAAAATTGGACATTGACCAATTAAAACTAGAAAATATAACACTTGCAAGTGAACTAAGAGCAAACAATGCAGTCATTAATGGCCTCCCTCATAATGTCAACGAAAATTTAGTGTAAGTTGTCAAGTCTGTATCAATTGCAGTGGGTGTCGAAGTCAGCGAGCATGATATTGATTCTCTGTACAGAGCCAGCAACAACAAAAACAACACAATCGTGATAAGATTTACGCGAAAAATCACCCGAGATTGCTTGATCCGATCCTATAAACAATTAGTAAGGAATATTAACAAAGGGCCCGGCATCTCAACTCAATCGATCAACAAAGGCGTAGCTGAAGGAAAATTTTACATAGGCGAGCATCTAACTCGTCACACAACTGTCTTGCTTCAACAGACTAAGTCTGTGTTGAACAATTTCAAGTATGTATGGACGATGAACGGGAGAGTATTCGCCAGAAAAACCGAAAGCGAGCGATACATTGTCATTCGAAATGCGTCGGATTTACAACAGATAAGAAACAATAATTAATATATTTATCTTAATATAAAATCTTTTTACGTTTATTATTTATTTGAAATGAATATTTTTGATGAAATTGATAATTTTGAATATCCGTGTGAATTCGTCTTGGATTATAACAACTTTGAATTTCAACAAGAGCGAGAGTTATCCTGTTTCTATTTAAATGTCAGGAGTATAAAGAAAAATTTTGAGGAATTTCAGTTAGTACTAGCAAATTTACGAGTTCAGTTTGATGTCATTATATTAGGAGAATGCTGGCTAGGTGGCAGAGAACTTCCAGTAACTGAATTATTTACCATTGAGAATTATAAATTATTCTTTACTACTTATAACTATAATCAAAACAGTGGCATCGTAGTCTATGTGAAAAACGATCTAGTCCCGAATACTAAAATACATAATTGTAATTGTTTGGCTATAAACATTAAGTCTAAGAATGTACATTTATATATAATGGCGTTATATAGATCTCCATCAGGGTGCGAGGAGGTGTTCTTATCGGAAATTGAAGATTATCTTCTACCCAGTACCATAGTAATAGGAGATATTAACATTGAAATAGGCGATGAAAAACGCAGCGGAAGGAAGAAGGATAAGTTATATAAATTAGTTAACAGAAATCGATATGATACTAAACTAAAAGAATATTTTATTCGTTATAAAAATATATTCAGGAATATAGTAAGAAAAGCGAAAGATGACTATTATAGGAAAGAAATATCTGCTGTAGAACACAACACTAAAAAAGCTTGGGAAAAAATTGGATCCATAATAAACTCAAAAAAGGAAAAAATTAAAATAAAAGCCATAAAGATAGAGGGTGAAGTGGTAAAAGTAAGCGAAGATCCTATTAAATGTGCTAGTTCATTAAATGAACATTTTCGTAATATGGGTAAACTGATGGCAGAGCAAATTCCTGACAGTGTTGTCTCACCGAGAACGCTACCGCGAAGACAAGCGTCTCCATTTATTTTTGAGGGAGTAAATGAAACGGATGTTCTAAAAATCATAGAGGAGCTGCGTGGAAAGTCAAGCCCAGGCTATGATGGGATTACTGTTAATCACATTAAGGACATTAAACGACTAATAATTTCCCCTTTGACACATATAATAAACCTAAGTTTAACGTCGGGAATATTTCCGGAATCTCTGAAAGCATCGATCATAACCCCCATTCATAAAAGCGGTGATACCACACTACCAGAAAATTACCGACCTATATCACTGCTGTCAAACGTAGCAAAAATATTGGAGAAAGTAGCTAAAAAACAGGTACTCAATTACCTAGAAAGAAATAACATTTTATCAGCGAGACAATTTGGATTTCGGAAAGGTTTAGGCACACATGATGCAATTGATACAGTAGCCTCTGAGATCTACGATTCCTTAGATAAAGGCTTAAAACCGATATCTATATTTCTCGACCTTGCGAAAGCCTTCGACACGGTTTCACACTCCTTGTTATTACAAAAACTTGAGATAATTGGTATACAAGGGCGAGCCAAGGAATGGTTTTCGACGTACCTTAACGAACGAAAACAACAGGTTAAACTTGCTGATTACATAAGTCCTCTTCTAAGCTGCAGTCAATACGGTATTCCACAAGGGACTGTACTAGGACCGCTTCTGTTTCTGTTATTTATTAACGATTTACCAGCTCTGGAAGAAATCATCAATGGTAGGATCAATTTATTCGCAGATGACGCAGTTTTACTATTCACAGGTACAAACTGGAATGAAAGTTACACAAAATCAGAATGTGGTCTCGCAATAGTACAACAATGGACTTTCAAAAATAAATTGTCCATCAATATCGGCAAGACCAAATATGTTACGTATTCAGTCTATGAAAATGGACAACCATTAGAGGAAAATTCCATAAAGATGCATGCTCTAAATTGTTTTGCAACGATGGGATGCCAGTGTAATAATCAAATAGAAAAATGCCATTGGCCGGGTGGTTTCAAAACCTCTTGTACAGCTGATTTCCAATTGAACACTTCTACGCCTGTCCCTAATTTATACACGGTGGCATGTTCCTTGAAAAAGCATACCCCCCTACCTTAACCCTTTAGCTGGCACAGGCATTTGAAGATTTTTGAAAAAAAAAAATAGATCAAAGGAATACGTGAAATAAAAACAGCTTGCGTACAAGTCCGCAACTCAGTGGGACATTTTCATGTTTTCAACAAATGCTAATGTACAGAACTGATTCAACCTCGAAATGATTTATACAACCTAAGTTTAAAGTTACACTTTTTGGGTGGTTCAACAAAAGTTGAACGAAAGTTGAACGTGAGTTGAACCTAAGTTGAAAGTAACACTTTTTGGGTCGTTCATGAAAAGTTGAACGAAAGTTGAACGTGAGTTGAACCTAAGTTGAAAGTTACACTTTTTGGGTCGTTCAACAAAAGTTGAACGAAAGTTGAACGTGAGTTGAACCTAAGTTGAAAATTACACTTTTTGGGTCGTTCAACAAAAGTTGAACGAAAGTTGAACGTGAGTTGAACCTAAGTTGAAAGTTACACTTTTTGGGTCGTTCCACAAAAGTTGAACGAAAGTTGAACGTGAGTTGAACCTAAGTTGAAAGTTACACTTTTTGGGTCGTTCAACAAAAGTTGAACGTGAGTTGAACCTAAGTTGAAAGTAACACTTTTTGGGTCGTTCAACAAAAGTTGAACGAAAGTTGAACGTGAGTTGAACCTAAGTTGAAAGTAACACCTTTTGGGCCGTTCAACAAAAGTTGAACGAAAGTTGAACATGAGTTGAACCTAAGTTGAAAATTACACTTTTTGGGTCGTTCAACAAAAGTTGAACGAAAGTTGAACGTGAGTTGAACCTAAGTTGAAAGTTACACTTTTTGGGTCGTTCAACAAAAGTTGAACGAAAGTTGAACGTGAGTTGAACCTAAGTTGAAAATTACACTTTTTGGGTCGTTCAACAAAAGGTGAACGTGAGTTGAACCTAAGTTGAAAGTAACACTTCTTGGGTCGTTCAACAAAAGTTGAACGAAAGTTGAACATGAGTTGAACCTAAGTTAAAAGTTACACTTTTTGGGTCGTTCAACAAAAGTTGAACGTGAGTTGAACCTAAGTTGAAAGTAACACTTTTTGGGTCGTTCAACAAAAGTTGAAAGAAAGTTGAACATGAGTTGAACCTAAGTTGAAAATTACACTTTTTGGGTCGTTCAACAAAAGTTGAACGAAAGTTGAACGTGAGTTGAACCTAAGTTGAAAGTTACACTTTTTGGGTCGTTCAACAAAAGTTGAACGAAAGTTGAACGTGAGTTGAACCTAAGTTGAAAATTACACTTTTTGGGTCGTTCAACAAAAGTTGAACGTGAGTTGAACCTAAGTTGAAAGTTACACTTTTTGGGTCGTTCAACAAAAGTTGAACGAAAGTTGAACGTGAGTTGAAACTAAGTTGAAAGTTACACTTTTTGGGTCGTTCAACAAAAGTTGAACGTGAGTTGAACCTAAGTTGAAAGTAACACTTTTTGGGTCGTTCAACAAAAGTTGAACGAAAGTTGAACATGAGTTGAACCTAAGTTAAAAGTTACACTTTTTGGGTCGTTCAACAAAAGTTGAACGAAAGTTGAACGTGAGTTGAAGCTAAGTTGAAAGCTACACTTTTTGGGTCGTTCAACAAAAGGTGAACGTGAGTTGAACCTAAGTTGAAAGTAACACCTTTTGGGTCGTTCAACAAAAGTTGAACGAAAGTTGAACGTGAGTTGAACCTAAGTTGAAAGTTACACTTTTTGGGTCGTTCAACAAAAGTTGAACGAAAGTTGAACATGAGTTGAACCTAAGTTAAAATTACACTCAACAAAAGTTGAACGAAAGTTGAACATGAGTTGAACCTAAGTTAAAAGTTACACTTTTTGGGTCGTTCAACAAAAGTTGAACGAAAGTTGAACGTGAGTTGAACCTAAGTTGAAAGTTACACTTTTTGGGTCGTTCAACAAAAGTTGAACGAAAGTTGAACGTGAGTTGAACCTAAGTTGAAAGTAACACTTTTTGGGTCGTTCAACAAAAGTTGAACGAAAGTTGAACGTGAGTTGAACCTAAGTTGAAAGTAACACTTTTTGGGTCGTTCAACAAAAGTTGAACGTGAGTTGAACCTAAGTTGAAAGTAACACTTTTTGGGTCGTTCAACAAAAGTTGAACGAAAGTTGAACGTGAGTTGAACCTTAGTTGAAAGTAACACTTTTTGCGTCGTTCAACAAAAGTTGAACGAAAGTTGAACATGAGTTGAACCTAAGTTAAAAGTTACACTTTTTGGGTCGTTCAACAAAAGTTGAACGAAAGTTGAACCTAAGTTGAAAGTTGAATTCAAGTTGAATTCGAGTCGAATTCGAGTTGAATTCGAGTTGAATTCAAGTTGAACCCAAGTTGAACCCAAGATGAACCCAAGTTGAACTCAAGTTGAACTCAAGTTGAACGTAAATTGAACCCAAGCCCAACTTCCGTTGAACCTTGAATGGCACCCAAAACCTGTGATGCCAAAAACGTAACGCTTTTTCGTTGCAATTTTCGTGACGATTTTCGATTTATGTGCCAGAGTCAAGACATAAAAATGTCAAAAGTAAAATCGTTTAAATATTTAGGTGTTTTTTTTGACCAGCACATAAAATGGAAAGACCATATTTCAATCCTAACGAAACGTTTAAACAGATTAACGTACATATTTTCTAGGCTTAAACGAGTTCTTAGCATGGGGGTGTTGAAAATGGTATATTTTGCTCTGGCACAATCTATCATATGTTATGGACTATTGTCATGGGGTGGAACTTATCCGTCAATTCTTCAGCCTGTGATCGTCGCTCAAAACGACATTATAAGGGCTATGCACGGTAAAAGGCGTGACGAATCAGTCAGCCACTTATATAATGAACTCTGTATACTGAAACTACCAAATATCTACAAATGTACTATTCTTAGGCGTACATTCATGTTAAGGGAATTTTTAACTTCAATTTTCCATGGCTATAGGACTAGATCGGAATCACGCAGACTTCTTTATGTACCCAGAAAATTAACTACTCACGCGATGAGGCACTGGTCATATATAGGGCCAAAATCCTTCAACGAACTCCCAAGTGAATTAACAGCACCCGGGAATTATCTAGTGTTCAATCGGAAATTAAAACTTTTTCTATTAGAAAACTGATGGCACTCGGGCAGTAGCATTAATTAATAAATAAATCCAGTTCCTTCATATCATTATTATTGAAATTATAGGTTCATATATGTATTGTGTACGAGTAACAATAAGTTAAATATAAGTAAACTCCTCTCCACGCTCTGGATATAACCATTGTGGAGAGTAATTCCAACTGTAAATTGTCCTTGTAATCTGAATTTGAAATTGGAATGGAATAAATTTGAATTTGAATTTGAATATATTTCGGGCGAAATGCCCATCATCAGGATTTACTATAAGATAAACAAAAAATTGTTAAAGTTATATAATTTTTTGTTTATCTTATAGTAAACCCTGATGATGGGCATTTCGCCCGAAATATATTGGTTTCATTAAACGAAAATTAACTTTTATTTGAAACTCGTGAATCGCACTGGAGGAAATACAAAAATTGCACCTAATTTGATGTCAGATTCCCAACTAGAGGTGAATGGAAAGAGAGTGATGCTGGTGAAGGATTTTGACATCACACTCTTCACCGATGGGTCTAAAATGGATTGTAGCGTGGGTGCTGGAATCTTCTGCAGATCACTAAGTATATTACCACCTTCCTGATCATGCCAGTATTTTTTAAGCAGAAATGCTTGCATGAAGGCCTGACATGCTCTCAGGGTCTTACAAAACAACCAGAATATCGCCATCTGCTCAGATAGTAAGGCTGCAAACATGGCTTTACAATAGGTAAAGACGACCTCCAAGGTTGTTGAAGTAAGTGAGGAAGCAATAATCAGCCTTGGCATACGACATAGAATCACCCTACTATGTGCACAGGAACATAGAGGGTAACGAGATGGCTGACGAACTAGCCAAAATGGGTACCATTCTTGACAACTCTCATGCGGAGCGTGTTTGCGTCCCGATGGCAGCTGTTAAGAGTAAGATCTCCACCCATGATATAAGGGCTGCTTATTCCAACTGACGAAATCTGAGGACTTGCGTTATATCAA
This sequence comes from Microchrysa polita, assembly GCA_949715475.1. Taxonomy (NCBI): domain Eukaryota; kingdom Metazoa; phylum Arthropoda; class Insecta; order Diptera; family Stratiomyidae; genus Microchrysa; species Microchrysa polita. The sequence continues at coordinate 55,604,916 of OX454417.1, forward strand.
GGAAGATGTGGCACTCCTACGGCCTGAAAAGAACGTCTGAGATTCTGACTAAACCGCGTAGAAATATCGCCAAGCTTACTGCTGTTATCACGGGGCACTGGCCTATGGGGCTCCACGCTGCCAGACTGCGCATCCCCTACAACGCGCATTGCCGCAGCTGCGGTAACGTAAATGAGAGGGAAACCCTGTGTGTGAATGCCCGGGTCTTGCCAGAACCAGGTATGAGGCCGGATGCAGCTAATGTGAAATTAGGGGAGGTGATGTACTTCCTACTTCCTCCCCACTCCTAAATTCATTACCTAACCTTCATCATATACACTAACAAACAACTGCAAAATACGATCACAAAAGGGAAACAGACACTATATACAACTAAAAGAGCAATAGGGAAGAAACTACTTGACCTGTCACCACTAGATCTTACACTCTAAAAAATTTTACTCCAATAATAGGAGGAAACTTTTTTTCCTTCTATTATAGTAGTAAATTTACACCACGATATGAACTAGAGTAATTTTACGCTTTACGGTGTAAATATTTACTACAACATTGGTGTAAATCTACAAACAATTTGCACTGGAAAAAATGTAAATTTACACCGGCAAATATGTAAATTTACATCCGGGTTTATAATAATATTTACGACAGCCAGTTCTTCGATCTAAATCGTCCTTGAGCTACCCGTTATTCCAACGGCCAAGAGCTGCCACACCCCCTTTGGTTCAAGAACAAAAAAGCGCTACAACACAACAATGATATGATGTTCACACGAACGCACTTCGGACGGAACAGACTAACTGCACACAGAACAAGTCACTTGTGAGATACAGGAAAATGCAATAATGCACAAAAGTATTGTAACACACTCAGTTTGACAGAAATGTAGGTGTGACTTTTTACACCAAAATCGTAATATTACATGAAAATTTCCTTCCAATTGGTAAATATACACAGAAAATGTAAAGTTACACAAATGTGGTGTAAAATTACACCAAAATAGAGTAATATTAAAAAATATGTGTATTATTACACTATTTTGTTAGTATACTGGAAATTTTGTTGAAAAATAAACGTTTACTGTAATTTTGCGAGAAAAAAGGTGTAAAATTCAACGAATTTTCGATGTAAAATTCAACATTGTTTTTACAGTGTACATTAACAGAAGAGGCAAGATTACCAGCTTACATACTATACAATCATCAAACATGTGGACACATCTAAGGGTAGGACACTGTAGGATTACAGAAATAATTTCAAAACCAATCCTAGATATGGCCAGCCATGTTTACATTCGACTCTAATATTCAAACCTCTACAGTTAGGGAAGACTGGAGTAAATGGAACGACGACCATCTATCAAAACATATAGTATGGTATAGAGACAGACGAAGGAACAGGGGCATGAGTTTATACCAGGGATTTGGAGCGACACATTTTTTCGCTCCGCTCCGCTCCCGCTCCGACCAATTTGAAACTGCTCCGCTTCAGCGCTCCGCTCCGACTAAAATTTTTTCGCTCCGCTCCGCTCCACCATATACAAATAATACATATATGTCCAAATTGGTACAAAATGTTGTTCCTATGAAAATGTATCTGAAATTTCCTAGAGCTTTCAAGTGAATCGCATGAGCCTGTGTGCGTGTGAATTTGAGATAACGTTTTCCAGTTCAAGAGAGTCAAGAGACTCTTTTTATAGTATCTTTTAAGAATCACTCATCGCTTGCCATTGCCTGCGACTTCCGTGGTGTGTGATGGATATCTCCGTACTCCGTGACGCATGACAAGTGGACCGAGTGGGTCCGAGGAAGAGAGCAACTTGCCGTTGCGGACAATATGTTATGTTATGAACACAGAAATGATTATGAAATTCATTCACTGCCACGTCCCGCCCGCGTCTTGTGTGGTGTGCGATGTATGGCACCGCGGCGCGGCGCGCGCAAGATAAGTGGACCATTTAAAATTCGTCTGTGGCACGTGCATCTATATTTTGAGGTTCAGATTATCTGAGCCGATGTCAAAATGAAAAGGGTCTATTGGAGACGATAATTAATATAAATGTAGGTGAGTTTTAGGGTCAAAGACATGGAGTTTCTGAAAAAATACCTTCTTTGTTAGTCCCTTCGGGCATTTTACTCACTCCATAACTTGTGACAGAATAAAGGAAGTTCAAATTTTGCACATATTATTTTTGGAAGAAGCTGTTCCTACATGTTGCGACCACTTTATTCAATACCTTCTCTAAATTTGCATTTATGCGATCCCGTCTAGACAGCTCTAGATTTTTCAATTTATAGTATACATAGTATTGTTTCTTGATTTGCCGGCCGCAACAAGCATAGCAAGAATTAGCCAAAACGAAAGCCCGTATTTATAAACATACCTTACCTTAAAATAAATGCCATTTCCATTAGTTTTCATTGAAATAATTTATTTTCTCGAGACAATGCATCCTTGACTTAAGGCGATTTCAAGGACACTTTGAAATTTTGCAATAGTCAACCTCACTTGAAGTCAATGTAGCTAGTTACCTACCTTGAGTTATTATTATATTACACTTGTATTAAAAGCTTAAGGTCTCCTTGAGTTTCGCCTTAAATCAAGGATGCATTGACTTCTAAATATAAATTATTTCAATGAAAAACTACTGGAAATGACATCTAATTTTTGAATTTTGGCATACTTGACTAAAGGTCGCCTTGAGTTAAGGGACATACATATGTCTATAAATACGGGCCTAAAAGTATAAATTTCGGTATCAAAACCAATTTTCCGATAGCTTTTTTTTTTATTAGTTGTAAGTTAAGAAAATATACAGGGTGCCCGGAAACTGCCGCATAAACGAACCGGATTGTGCTTCCTCTTGTGATTTCCAGCAAAAAAGTTGTACGGAACATACCCTCTTAGCTTAACCCTTTAGCTGCCACAGGCATTTGAAGATTTTTGAAAAAATCATTTTCTTTTACGACTAAAACGTCATTATCTCAAAAGCTAGACTAGGTAGCATAGCAAAATAAGATGATTATTAGGTACAGATGATTATTACCCAAAAAAATAAAACTAACCGCACTAAAATCGGATAAGAGGTTTGGTTTTTACGGAACTTCAAAGTCAAATTTTTGTGATTTGACCCAATAACAAAATATATTTACATCTCAATTTTCTCCAACTTCTGCCAAGGTGAGGTGCTTGTACGATTCTTTTAAAAATTGGCGCATAGTCTAAAGATCATTTCTTTCTTACATCATTTTATTTTAACTTTGTTATTTCTAACAGTTTTAATGCCTTGCGGTCCATCTACACTAGCAGCCAAATGGCTGCGCGTCCAAAAACTGGCATCGCGTGCAGCCATTTGGCTGCTCCTTAGCAGCCAAATGGAGACAGGAAATGACATAACCAAAATTTCATTTTGGTGATTTTTTAAAATTTAATTATCAAAATCGCACTCTGCGCGTTTGAATTATTACATGGCCATTCAATAATTATTCAATTTCACACAAAAGATCGAACAAAAGTTGTAAAATTGTCACTTTGAAATTGACAAGCGGTTGGTTGAGTTGCCATATTGAATATCAAAACTGGACGCATAGCCAAATGGCGACTAGCTTGGATGGAATTACAACAGCCATTTGGCTGTACGTGTCGCCATTTGGCGACTAATCTAGATGGACCTTTAAGTGCAGAAAACTAGGGTTAATTTTAGCTCTATTTCAATTCAATTGAAACTGCCCCTAAAGATCTCAATTTGGTAAAATTTATTCAAATTATATCAAAATCAATCCAAAATTGAAACTCATATATTCCTTACTCTCCAATAGAGACTTTTGCGTTTTCAGACTTCTGATACAAATTTCGTTAACAAACTTTCATACTAAAGTGGGCATTCTGATTTGTTTCAAACAATTTAATCAATATGATCTTATTATAGCCGAAGAAAAAAAAATATGGACGTCGAACGACAAAAATCTTACATTGATTTTTGGGGATGGCCTCCTGATTATGGGGAGTCCCAACAGATTATAGGTTTGCAGCCTTGAAAAGGAGGGAGGCGTACTTGCGTTTTCAGAGGTTGGAGGTTTTTAAAAGAGTCTAAAATGAAAATATTCTAATTTATTTTTTAGTCTAGCGACAAATTTTTCACTAAAATCCTAATGTATTATATACAATTGCAAGGGTAATTTTATGTGTTTTTTTTCGTTCTCAGACCATTTTTCTGTATATGTATTTTGTCGGTTTTGAAATGTTTGCTAAAAAGTAAAAAAATACTCCCCTATCCCCTTTTTCCAAGGTTGGAGCCCTCCAATCGTTGGGGAGTTTTTTTTCCATAATCAGGACGCCATCAGCATCACCAACCATCCTGCAAAAATCCAGCGATATACGATTTTTGCCGATCAAATATCGTATTTTTATTTGATCAATACTCAACTCATTCTCGTTCTCATATCCCTCTAATTGAATCGAGTACAGAACCAGACAGAACAACCTGCATACAAATTTTCAGTTGATGTTCTGTATAGAAATATAACTCTTTTCAAATGTGTATGGAAGTTGTGTTACCTTCTCCTGCACTAAATCCACTCACTCTACCGCATGCTACCACCACATTGCATTAACAGCGCGGCATGCAACTTACGAAATGCACTAATGAGGTCAATGAACGCATGGCTACCTGTTCCGCAACCTCAAGAAATGCATTGTGATCAAATCATCTTTCATCTTTTTTCAATACGCAGTTTTCGCAGGCGCAGATACTTTTGCGTAAGCCACCCCGACCCATGGCATGGGACAGTGGAAGAAGATACACTCATGAAGTCGACAAATGCACGAAAACCTGCTCTGGCAGAGTATCTAAACTCTCTTCAACTTGAACTGTGTAGCAAAAGAGCAAATAGCTTTAATAGCCTGTATACGTGTATCTGTATTGTCGTATTTGTGACATTGGGTGCCGATCGGACTACATGGCCAAAAAAATGTGTACCCGATTTTGAGTGAGCTTTGGACATATATGTATTATTTGTATATGGCTCCACGCTCCGCTCCGCTCCATTACAAAAATACAACAAAACTTCATTGTTCTTAGTAAATATTTATTATTTTCCGCGAATTATTCAATTTAACGTATATCTACTCACGTATTATAGAATATGACTTAACAGGTGCGTTTTATTCGATCAAGTACAGAACAGGATAGCACCAATTTCGTAATCCGGATCAATTATTGCAAGGGGTAATCCGGATCATTGGAACATCCGGATTAGCGCAATCACTTTTTTTCTAGGAAAAACAATCCAAACAAGTAAAAAGGCGGAACAGAAGTCGATAAATGTTTTATTTGTTAGAAATTAGCCAGCATCATGTCAATTGCTAAACAGTCCCGTAAAAAAGTACGAGACCAAATCTACCATTTCACACTGAAAATCTCAAATATCCGGATTTTAGAGTCAACATTACTGCCGAAATCCGGACTATAGAAGACATAGTGGAAATATTTAGTCGTCCGGATTAGCGTGATATCCGGATTAAAGGAGATCCGGATTACCGAGTCAAGACTGATTATTAATGTCATTTCCAGCAAAATAGGTGCTGAATTCTTAACTCCTTAGTATTTAAAGATTTTCCAAAAATGCTACCACTAACACCTCCGTGGGAAAAAAATGTAATGGCCAAAAAAATAAGTACACCCCTCATGTACTTTTTTATGCCAAATTTTCATACCCTTTTTAAAATTGAATTACTCCAAATAGATAGCCATTACAACAATTAGGATACAACAATGCCAACGGAACCGAAAAACTAAATGGCATCTCCCTATTATCTTAGTCCCTCCCGATATTAGCTTTGAAGTCGGTTTTCAGCTTGGTCAAAATAATAAGTACACCATCGGTTTTTTTAATTTTTTGACAACAACTTGCTATTTTCCGTAAGGATTAGTTTTGTTATTCATTGTTTTATGCAACAAGCGTTAAATTGAAAACAAACAAAAATACTTAAGGGGCGAAAACGCATGGTAGGTACGAAAAAAGACGTTTAGAGTCAGAAAATTTGAAATAGCGGAAAAATTATTCTCTCATTAACGAAATAAACTAGCCAAACGTTGTATTTACTGTGTAATTAATTAAAAACTAAATAAAAGCAGTCTCAAATGCGGTTAGGTCCATGTAAGGGCCTTAAGGATAACTGTCGATCTCATTATCACTATGGCGAGAAAAGTTCCCTTGGCTTGACTGATGATTTTCGCGGTAAATATTGAAAATAAAGAATCCCTTTGAAAAGTTAATCGGAGAATACAAGAAGTAAAGCAGTTTTGGTGAAGAGTTTAGAACTTTCCATGGCGATGTCAAAAAGTGTTGACAGTACAAGAAAATGTTGTAGGGATAGTTATTTTCGATCCAGACCGAACAATGAAAACTCGGAGAATATTTTGTTTTATTTATGAGATTGTAATAAATTTGATTGGAAACTACCCTTATCGTAATATTCTTCATCCAGGAAAAAATTAATATGATACACGGTACATCAACTGGCTATTTCCCAGGGAGGCGGAAAAAACATAGTCTATCGCTTAATTTTCATAGTTTGGTTTCGTTCAAATGTACCTAATAACCGTTACTATGAGGTAATTTCCATATAAGAAATGTTGGTTGAGAGTCCCAGAATATTTTACTGACGAGCCCATACATTTTAAATTGGGATTTCAGCAGGATATTAACCCTAACCATACCTCACAAACTGGTCAAGGATCCGCTTCAACCAAATCGAGTTGCTTTTGACGTTGTTACTAGAGTCAAATTGAATCCAGAATGTTTAGGGAGAGTTGAATCAATGAACTAGAAACAAAGTTTTCACAAAACGGACCAAATACGAAATTTCCTGTAAGTAACTGGATATATGGATGTAAAGGAACATGCCATATGAATTATCTCCAGAGAGCCAACAAAATTTTTGTCTTTTCAAAATAATGAACCATTTACTTTTAAATAATAAAATAAATAAAATTCTTGTCGAATTAAAACATAATATTTTAATTAAAACCAGTTTTAATCAAATTAACTGATATGTACTTATTATTTTGTCCAGCCTATTTTAGTCAGTTCGTACTTTTTCAAGGTATATGAAAGCTGTTATTTATTATAATATGCTAATTTACATATTATTTGATTCCTCACCAATTAAGTATTTAAATCTTTCTATATGATTTTATTTACTCAAATAACTACTTGGCTACAGGGTGATACGAAAAATTCGTATGGGTGTACTTATTTTTTTTGGCCATATGTGTATATGCAGTAAGATCACAAAATTTTGTCTTTGAAGCTGTGTAGGTTAGGTTAGGTTAGGTTCAGGGGCCGCTAGGTCTGCACCCAGCGCACTTAGACCAGAAGTTGGTCCATTGTGATACCACCGAGAGAATCGTGCCTCTACTAACCGCTTATGACAGGAAACCAGCCCGTACTAACAATATATCTATTGAGCAGTATCGGGCTCACATCACGAAGGTCGTCGGTATCATAAAAATACCTAGCGCCCAGAAAACGCCTCCGTTTCTCGGACAGGGCGGGACAGTGACAAAGTAGGTGGTGCACACTCTCTTCCTCTTCTTCGTCATCACAACTTCTGCAAAAGTCGTTGTGGGGAATTCGGAGTCTTCTTGCGTGCTCTCCAATAGGGCAATGCCCCGTTACTACCCATACCACGTTGCGAATATGCTTTCTATCCAGCGACAGTAGCATCTTAGAACGGACGTTGTCCCGTTTTGGCCAGATCATTCTTGTCGTTGCGCAAGTCCAGCCATTAATCCACCTTGCGTTGGTCCTGTGCTCTGCAGCATCATCTATTATCACTGCACAGTTGATAATAGGTATTTTCAAGTTGGCGCGGCTATCTTCAGCGTTACCTGCTGACGCATATCGTGCCAAGTCATCTGCGTTGCGATTGCCTACAAAGCCACTATGGCCCGGTATCCAGCATAGAGTAATGTTGAAGAAGCGACCCATCTCTCTAAGTAATGCGCGGCAATTCTCAATAGTTCTTGATGTGGTTAGCACTGAATCAAGTGATCGAATTGCAGGCTGACTATCGGTGAATACAACGACGTCTTTACCAGTGACGACGTGGCAGCCCAACCAGGTTAGGGCTTCGAATATCGCTGTTACCTCCGCTTGGAGAATGCTACAGAAATTGGGAAGGCGGTAAGACAAATTGATATCCAATTCATCCGAGTGAATTCCCATACCAACTCCCGCATCCGTCTTGGAGGCATCAGTATAGATTGTAATAGATCCACTGACCAGCTGCCCGTCAGTATCCCAAGATTCCCTTGACGGGATCAAGCTGCAATGGTTCCTACCAAAAAAGTGATTGGGAACAATGTAATCCGTCGATGGGGGCAGGTTAAAGTTCCGAAGTATCGACGAGTGCCCATAATCCAGCGCTCGCCATAGGCCAGTTTCACGTAGGCGTAAGGCCGTGTATGCAGCCATCCGTTGACTATAAACGTCTAATGGGAGCAGTCCGAGCACCATATCTAATCCGAATGAAGGTGTCGTTCGAAAAGCTCCCGTTATGAGAAGAGAAGCCAACCTTTGAACTTTGGCCAGCAAATTATAATAGGTGGTGGTGCTCAGTGCCTTCCACCACACACTAACTCCGTAAAGCAATATAGGCCGCACAATAACGGTATACATCCAATATACGACCTTTGGCTGTAAGCCCCAGGTCTTCCCGATAGCTCTCCTGCACGAATACAGTGTTATAGTAGCTTTATTCACCCTTTCTTCGATGTTGGGCTTCCATTTTAATTTCTTATCTAAAATCAGACCCAGAAACTTCGCCGTGTCAGAAAACTCAAGTTGAACGCCTCCCAGTCTAGGGAGGTTAATAGAAGGAATAGTCCGTCTTCTCGTAAAGAGGACTAATTCCGTTTTAGATGGATTAATTCCGACGCCACTCAGATTTGCCCAATCCGTTAGGATAGTCAGGGCGTTCTCTAATAACCCACTAAGAATATCAGGGAACTTCCCCCTAACAGCAATAGCAACGTCATCAGCGTAAGCAGTGACTTTGCATCCGATTTCTTCCAAGTTCAGAAGCAATTGATTTATGGCTATATTCCAGAGTAAAGGAGAGAGAACCCCTCCTTGTGGGGTACCTCTTGAAACATATCTACATACAGACGAAGTACCCAAATTACTGTGAATGCGCCTAGAGATGAGTAACATATTCACGAGGGAGCAGATTGGATCTTCAACCTGTAGATTGCGAAGAGCATCTGTAATCGCACTGGGTTTTATATTGTTAAAAGCCCCCTCAATATCTAGGAACACCACCATCGTATATTCCTTATGATGAAGGGATTCTTCAATATAACTGACCAGCGAGTGTAGAGCTGTGTCAACCGACCTCCCTTTCCAATATGCATGTTGTGACATGGATAATAGGTTCGATGGAATGGTCGTCCGTAGATGAATATCAATTAATCTCTCTAGTAGTTTCAGCAAAGTCGATGAAAGGCTGATGGGCCGGAGGTCCTTTGGACCTGCATGCGAGCTTCTACCCGTCTTAGGAATAAAAGTTACTCTCACTTCTCTCCATATAAGAGGAATGTGAACTAGATTCAGACATGATTTAAGGATGCACTCAATCCAAGGATACGTAATATCAGGACACTGTTGCAAGTCCGCTGGTATAATACCATCAGGACCGGCTGATTTAAAGGGATCAAAGCTAGATATCGCCCACATTATTTTCTCACGATTAAGAATGGATGAAGTGTCGCACGACTCTGTGCGACTTATGGGGAAGTTAGGTAAAGCAGCAGCTGAGCTTCCAGGAAAATGTGTATCAAGCAAACACTCGATAGTTTCGATACAAGAAGACGTCCATGATCCGTCCTCTTTTAAGAGAAAGCTTGGCATGGATGGGTTAGACGCCAAGACTTTCCTGAATCTAGATGTCTCGGAAGACCCCTCTATTTGTTCACAAAAGCTTCTCCAAGCGATTCGCTTAGCCTTTCTAAGCTCCATTTTAAAAGAACTGTGATGTCTCTTATAGGATTGCCAATCCGACTCGAGCCTCGAGGCCTTAGCTTTATTAAAGCTTCTCCTACACACAACTCTTAACTCGGAAATCCTCGAACTCCACCAAGTCGGTTTTTTCTTACCTGTGTGTGATGTGCTAGAACATGATGCAGTAGTCGCAGCCTTCATAGCCTCAGTGAAGCGGTTTACCAAATCGTCCAGTTGTTGCTCATTGCACGGAGTAATTGGAAGCGAAGCCAGGTCTGCGAGAAGACTATTTCGAAACCTAGGCCAGTTTGTCTTTCTGCGATTTAAAGTAAGCGGGCCCACATCCAAGCGCGCAGCAAGACTGAATTGCAGATACCGATGATCAGAGAAGGAGGGCTCCGCCGACACTCTCCAGTCGTTGATTAAATGCATAACATCCTCCGATGCAAGAGTGACATCCAGCACCTCTTGTCTGTTCTTTGTGACGAAAGTAGGCTCACGACCTACATTGCAAATAAGGAGATTAGTTCCCAGAAGATATTCGAGAAGTAATTCACCTCGGTCGTTTGTGTCCGAGCTGCCCCAGACCACATGATGCGCATTAGAATCGCATCCAAGGATTACACTAGTGCCCGAAGACGTTGCTACCGCAACGGCTTCCATTAAATTCGGCGAAGGTAGAGTGCCGTCATGGGGCATATATACCGAGGCTACCCACAGTATCTTACCCTGCAGCTCCAGGCAAACAAAGACAGAATCCCTGTCACTAAACTTAGGTAACAAAAAAGCCTTAATGGTTCTTTTAACAAGAATGCAGGAGCGCGGTGTCCCCTGCCCTGTTATGTAAAACGAATCATAGTCAGAACAGCTCAGACCCTTAACGAGATTGTCTGCAACCCAGGGTTCCTGAATCAACACAATATCGTCCATGCCTTGCGATAGACGATAAGTAATGGCAGCTGACGCTGCTTTTGCATGGTGGAGATTGATCTGCAAAAAACTTACCATTATGATTTCTCCACCACCGTTACATTCTCTTCTCCATCTGTATCAGATTGGAGAGAGTCTATTATTGGAGACGGCTGGGACGCAGTGTCCAAGGCAGCTAAGTCAGAGCATAGGGAGACGCAGTCATCATCCACAACCTCTTCGGCAGACAAGGAATCTGCCACAGGAGAACAATCAGTAGCGGGGGGGTCGACATCTATAAGCTGTTCAGCGGGCGTTGATACTGCACTGCAAGCTTTTTTGATATCACCCTTGTAGACCTTGAGCTTCAGTTTAATGAAACCAAAGCTCACTACCCCGCCCGATTGAATGAGTGGAGCCAGGGATGGCTTATTTATTAACAATACCGCACATCTGCGGTCATTGACGGCATCCTCCAACTTGACGATTTGCCAATCGTCCGTTGGAATACTAGGATTGCACACCCTAATGATGTGCAGGATTTGGTCCTTGTCGGACACCAACGGGGGCAACCATACGCGGGCCCTCGGACGTGTGGGAATGTCGGCTTTATCCACGACCTCCAGCTTGGCACCAGGCCAAGGTTCTCCTGCCTTGCTTATGGCATGCTTGAACATGGAGACCGATCTCTGATCCGCGAACTTCATCAGCTTCACGTGACCCTGAAACCAGCCCCCATCTTCACAAACCGGAGGAGGACCTGGAAAAGCCTCCATAGCCCCCTGAAAGTTTATGGTAAGGATGCCCTCCACCATACACCATCTCTCAACCGAAATGCCACCGTTCGCGTCATTTCGATCGACGATAGCAAGCTCGATCCAGCTCCTTGCCGCTTGAGCGTATGACAGAGCTGGTTCGTCTGCCGTGACGACTTTTTGCCGCTTCAGACCCTTCGCCTGATCTTCCGAGGACCGCTGTCGCTTAACGACTAGCTTGTCCTTGGGAAGGCCAGCGATGACACCAAGTGCCCACGCGAGTGACTCCTTTTGCTTCTCTGTCCTTTGCGACACCTCAATGGCTGAGACGTGATCGCGGACACGAAAGGCACTTCTCATCACTCGCGATGGAGCTCTCGATGGGGCGATAATATTCACTGCCTCCGGTTTACTGGGAGCCGGCTTAACCAAAGCCCCAGACCTGGAGAGAGTTAGACATCCGGAAGCTCTTGACGAGACTTCCTTTGTATGGCGATCTCCCGATGCACAAGTCCTCTTGTCAGAGCTACTCGTATTTGCACCGATGGGTCCCGCTTTAGGGGAGGAAGCCCTCAATGGGCCCTCCTGGCTACCAGCTGCCAACGCTCTTGACGAGACATTTTGACAATTGGTAGCCTTGTCGGGATCGCTAATAGTGCTCATCGAAACGAAGCAAAACTGGATGTGTAGGTCGAATTGGTGACACAACTACCCAGCTTACCTAAAGCTGAAGCTGTGTAAAACTGTAAAAACTAAACTGCTTATCCAATTTTTATGGGGTTTATTCTTAGGAAAAATTGTTGGGCCCAACCGAAAGAAAATATGTATATGTAAAATGTTAAATTTTTGAAAAATCTTTAAATGTTTGTGGAAGCTGAAGAGTTAATAATTTTTTTATACTCCTTTTTGCTGGAAATATCACGAGGAATCATATTTGGGTGCCTTTATGCGATAGTTTCCGGACATCCCGTATAGAACGAGATCTCTCAAATGGTTATGGAAGCTGCGCTGTACTCCATCCAATAAAACGCACCTAATAACTATGTAATTTAAATTAAAAAGGGCGTTTCATTTATCGAGTACAGGACAGGACTTTTCTGTCCTGGATGATCGTGAATTTCTTAATAATGAAGAGTGATGATTATGACTAAACGCAAAACCTCTTTTATCACAATGAATTTCACAATAATACAAAATTTTGCAAGTCTCTCAGCGAATTCTTCGCCTTTAAATAGCCCAAAATCGTCAATTCGTTCCATAAAATGAAAAATTTCGTCGAAAAAAATCCTTTTTTTTTCTCGGAATTTTTTGGTTTTTTACATCGGAGCGGAGCGGAGCGGAGCGGAGCGGAGCGGAGCGGAGCGGAGCGATCTTCAAAGCAAAATTCGCTCCGCTCCAGCCTGCAAAAACTCGCTCCACGCTCCGCTCTTTCGCTCCGAAATTTAAGGTCGCTCCGCTCCGCTCCATCGCTCCGCTCCAAATCCCTGGTTTATACTAAAACCAACAACTATAGTATCTCCAAACATCTATGTCACTATACAACTGTCTTCCAGGAGAACTTAAGGCCTTGCAACCTTGCAGCAGGGGAGAGTAATCGAAAGGGATATACAAACAAGATCATACATGTATATTCTCTCCGACAGTCAAGCTGCCATAAAGGCTATCGCCGTCCCTAAACAACCTTTGAATTGGTTTGAGAATGCCTCAAAAACCTAGCTACCCAAAACGACATAACTCTGAAAAGGATTAAAGGCCATAAGGCGATCAAAGGCAACGAGAAAGCGGATACCCTTGCAAGAGAGGGTTCCGAACTACCTTTCACCGGTCCCAAACCGGCAATCGGAATTAGTAAATCCACTGCTAAAACCGCTGTCTAACAGTGGACCGAAGAAAAATTTCAAGATCGATGGAGACTCGTTGAAGGGCTCAGACACAGCAAGCGTATGCTGGGACCCAACGGGCAAACCAGCTGCACCTGTCCTAATCCTCAGCAAAAATAACCTTAGGGCAGTGACAGGTCTCATAACGGTCACTGTACCCTGCGAAAACATCTGCATACAATCGAGACCTACACACAAAACCCACTATGCCGCCTCTGTAACGAAGACGAGGAATCGGCCTTACACGTAATTTTCGAATTCCCCGCTCTAATGAGCTGGAGACAAACCTTTCTTACTTATGTGAAGTGAACAAGTGTGGGAGGGTTACCACATTCTCAAATTACACCTGTTGCCGTTTGTCCGGCGGCTACGTTTGTGCATAATTGTTCGTCAATTAAAATCGTTTGTTTGTCTCTAATTTATTTAATAATAGCAACTTTAAAATTCTGAGTGTTAACTTAGCCCGTCATCGTTAAATATGGTCGGATACATATAAATTTGGTATCAATCGAAAGTCAGGCGTCTGTTCATTGTTTTGGGCGTTTGTTCGTCCTGGAAACGCAAGGATTCAGGAGTAATTAAGGAAAAACAGAAGACGAGACCCAATCCATGCTTTTTTTTATATTCAAAGCAGTTTAATTGGAATATTCAATCCAGTTGAATTGGAATATAAAAAGCACGTAATGATTTCTGTTTCCGTTTTTTCTTAATTACTCCTGAATCCTTGCGTTTCCAGGACGAACAAACGCACAAAACAACAAACCTCTGGCTTTAGATTCATACCAAATTTATACCTATCCGACCATATTTAACGATGGCGGGCTACTAAATAATTAGAGACGAACAAACTAAAATACTCGACGAACAATCACGAACAAACGTAGCCGCTTTATTTGAAGTTGAGTGTACTACGGTAAATCTTCACCGAAATACATTTTGTCGAAGGTATAAGAGTGGCCATCAAAAATGGACAAAAGCCGGTACTATGTTACTCGATGAAGTGTTACATTGCCAGCTTTAAATTCGTATAAAGGCAGCCCAATTTAGCGCGATGTTCGCCGTACCACGCAAAAGAAAACCAGGGAAATTTAATTTTATCGTCATTTACGTGGTTCAGTGAATTAAATCTGCTCACAGTTCGTTGATCTTTTGAGCCAGCTTCGACTGAAATGTTGCGCGTGGTTCGGCATGCTCTGTTATTTGCATGTTTCCATCAAGCCTATGTAAAGCCTGCTTAAAATTATTTCAATACGAGGCGGTCGCAGAGGTCGAATATGGTGCTTTCTTCTGATGTTTCTTACCAATTTTCTCCCTACTTTGTCCACTTTGTTGTCGTTCAAAAAATTAAAAAAAGTCTAAAGCCTTGCAACTTAAAAATCGCTAAATTCCCTTCTTTGAAAAATATGGTGGTCCGTAGATATTAATTTTGTGTCATTAGGTAATATTTTTCTACTGAATTTACAAACTACTCCAGAAAAAAAAACATAATTGCAAACTATCCAAAAACTAATTTGTCAGTTACAAATTGTGATAAATTTAGTGAACAAAATTATTCGACTACCGCAGAGTTTTCACATCGCCTCACTTGGCCACGATGTCCAGCATGCACGAAAACTTTTTACAAAACTTGTGCCGATTATTATTATCCCAGAGAAAATTGCTAAGTAACACTTAATATAAATGCTTATCACACGAGCCACTTTATGCCTCGTCTCGTGTGCAATTTCCACTCGTTTCGTCCTTCCCACGGCCATCGCGCGGCATAGTGTTCACTTCACTTTGAAGAACTTAGTCGATCATGATCATCAATCATAGTGACCTTCTTGCCGCAAGTACTGTTAACATTAAAGTTCGTATACTCGTATAGTGACGAATCTCCCTTTTTTAGTTACACGCTTCTTCAAGGACTCTCTAATCCCATTGCCATCCATTAGTGTTTTCAACGAAATTGAGAGGATGAGAAAAACGAATCCGTGCGAATAACATTTTCTTCCTTCGGGCATTACAGAGTAATCTTCTCTATCATCGATTTCCTCTATAATGGAGTTGGCAGTATACTCAATCTATACGATGAAGTACAGATTGAGAATATCCATAAGCAGGATTCAGTACACCGAGAATCGAAGCTATACCTATACCTATATTTATTTCAAGCCACTTCGCTGGTAGTAAAAACGAAAATTGCATTGAAAACACCATGAAGCAATTAGAGGAATATTAAGTTTGGTGATCATTTAAATGAAAAAAGAGCCTGGAAAATTTGCAGCAAAGACCATTCCTGCGGCAATGTGCTTGTGAAATACAGTGGAAACTCCATTTGTTGCCACTCAAATCCGGATAAATATTAGTACTGAGAGTGAGGTGGTCAACAGGAAGAATTAAGGGTTGGTCAACTTAGTGAAGTTCTATAGTATGCACAAAATCAGTTATTAATGGTTGGATTGAAAGTTTGTGCTCGTGTTCGGGGTTGTACACCCGAGGGAAAGAATATTTTCTTCAGCAGTAAATTCACTACAAAACGTAAGCTCAACGCCAAGGTGCAATAATACGAAATGCAATCACATTGATGAAAATCCACTCGAACTCGATTACATCGCTCTCTATATGCTTCCAACTTGTATCGACCGCAATCTTTTCAAAATCCCATCAGCATCAGATATATAATTTTTCTCGTTTCAGGATTTCACATATGCTTTTCTCATGGGCGCAAAGATACACAAAAAAAAAACCGCTGCTTCGCTTAATATTTAAGTGGATGTTGAAAGCTTTCGATGATGTCCTTTCGTTGTACTCATATCGATTTTGATTTACGAGAATTTACGAGGACTTATCCTTCTTTGGCGCTACGACCACGTCCACTCTGGGTTAGCCCATTATACACTCGAAATGCTTTTCTCGTTGTATGCTCAATTTACAGAAATGGAGTTACGTTTACGTTCTTAAATGGCACAACCTCGTGCAACTGACTGCAAATTTACAAGTGAACATCCGCCTCTCTGGCTAGTAGAGAGGAACATCGTGGGAGTAGAGCATACTGCGCGGGTTTCATGTACCGGTATCAAATGTTCCGTATCTTTAGTTGGCTTACGATGATGGTCGTTGGTACAATGCAATTTTACAATAGCATAAAGATATAAGGTTCGTGTCGGAGACTTACCATTTTCGTTTCAGACTATTCGTTGCGGACTATTAAATGTTTGTCTTCGTTTTTAGATTGCAATGTCGTCGGATAGATCAACGAATGGTGGTGAAATATTCAAACTTTGAAATTAAATTGTCAATCGAATGAAATTAAAATACAAAAGGATATACGAGTACATAACAAAAAATGAAAAAAGTGCTTTCACGAGTGTACGCTAATCTAACTTCTACGGGGACGGGGACACATGTTTTAAGAAGATGCAGAGTGAAGTAGGTACACAAGCCTAGCACTAGTTCACAAATGGCGGCACCAAGTCACCCAAAAGTACTTCCATTGACATAAGCAAGGTTCAGTTTGATAAGCTGTTAACAGGAAAACTTATTACCACCCACTAATAAAAAGACATCTTTCCAGCTGCGATTGACAGGTATATAGGTGTCCGTTGGATTGCTCAACTAACCGGCCGGTTCGTTTGCAGTGCATCCCAAGGAGATCCTCCAAAGTAGTCCCTGGATAGGTCTTCAGACAATAGTCGGGTGCACACATCAGGCTATACACGAGAGGCTGTTAGACAATTATTGATTCTCTCCGGGGTTATCTTCGACAAGGACACACTTAAATAGCCTATCCAATCTTTTGATCCATTTAAGGCTGCGTGACTGATGGAGAGCTTCCTGCTCTCCCTAAAAACCCATACATATATCCCAATTTCTTGGAGGAAAGTTAATGGTAACAAGCATGAGGGCTTACCCATGTCCTATGTCTTTTTTTTTACGAGGTGGGGTAATCTTTAGAAGAAGAATGCTGGATTTCTACCGGTTAAAAGCAGACCACTTCCGTCGACTACCTCTCGGTATTAATTCGAAGCGGCAACTTTGATTAATTAGCCATCCAACCGAGTTGTTGAATTCCCTCTAGCTGCCTTTTTGGTGGAGTTCCTTGTGGATGCTGCACACCAGTGTTGCCAGGTAGGCTGCGTGACTTTCCCCTTAATGAAACGTGATTTCCCTTAAATTGGAAAAATGACGGAAAATTAAAAAAGGCTCCACGCTGGGCACCAAATGTGATCTGTTGACGAAGGTATCAGGCCTTATGGTACCCCGAAGATTAGAGTGACACAGCTATCAAGACGGCTTTTCTACAGGTGTAGCAAAGGCATGCCATCGATTTAGTTCTAAGTCGAGTTAATCGGAATAGGAATTTGCCGCCCATAGCCCATTTCAAAATGAGAAAAACATTTTGAGGTTAGCTCATCCTCTCATTGTCCTGGACTCAGAAATATGTCAAGTTAAGTTATTCCCGTCAAATAGCATGCTAGATGTGTTTTTTATAATTCCGACAGATGTCACTTAAGAAGACACACAATTTGGGGACATAGCGTTTTGAATATTTATTGATTTACACGTAGGCGATATCCTCCAGGCAGTGCCTCTCTTATCTTATTTTAATCCACTTAACGTCTCAAAATCACTTTATTTTTTTACGGTCATATTATTTGCAACTTATTAATAAGCAATCAAATAAAACGTGTACAAGATCCATCAGAAAATAATTAAAGAAACTGTCAGAGACACAAATTTTAAAGGAATGTGCTGATTTATGTTAGAAAACAAACTCCCAAAATTCCCCTAAGGTGTTTTAGGTTCCCCCTAAAATTTTCCCTAAAAAAATTATCCCACTAAAACTCTCCCTAGGAGCTGCAAAAAACCCTAAATTTAGGGAACTTTCCCCTAAATTGGTAACACTGCTGCACACAAACTCACTCACTGCCTCCCAATTGTGTTGGCACTCCAGCATACTGTTCACCGAATTCTGTGGGCTTAACGTTTCCTCGAATTCCACATACAGGTGCGCGCACCGCACGGAAAATCAAAAAATACACGTCTTGTGTCTCCTGAGACTCTCTTGCAACTAGAACACTGTAGCGAGTCATACAGGATACAGCTTGAAAAGTTGCAAGTATTGCCGCGGTATCGACCATGACCAGGAATGAGTTAAATGTGGTTCACTTTGCGGTAATGACGTTTAACCATTTTGCAATATCAGGGAGAAGAGAACTTCGTCCTTAGAGCAGGTATTAATATAAGGAGAGGGCGAAAGTCACGAATTCCATACAAAGTGACAGCTCAAAAATGTGCCGAGAATCTAATACATGAGAGAGCAAGCATCTAACAGTAAAGTAGTAATTGTGTCAAAAATTCGTGTGCGCTTGGTTGAATTCTTCTTCTTCTTCATTCTCTTTATCTTTAATAGTGGGTTGTGAAAGCATGGAACTTTGTTTGAATTGAGATGTTACTGTTACTCTACTTGTGTCAAATCGCTTTGTTTCAACAGTGTTGTTATTGCATTTTTCTCTCCCATGAATTTGCGCTTTCGGTTCACTTTCAGAGTGTCGTTTCCTCTCCTTCTATTAATACCTGCTCGAAGGCTTCGTCCAACCGAAGCTGCAACTGTCAACATAATCATTGCTAAAGCCACGTTTTCGGCCGCCGCTTTTTCGCATCCAAACAGGGCCGGATTTAGCCTCTTTGGCGCCCAGGGCAGAAAGCAAATAGCCGCCCTCCGCCACTGGTTAAATTTGAAAGTAGTGTTAGTCGTATGCGCATGCTAGGCACAACGTTAGCTGTGCTATCAGTATGTGAGAAGAAAATTACATATTTTGAGGCGAGTGACATTTGTTATTTTGTTTGCTTGACAGTTTGTGCTTCCGAGGAATGGGGCTAGGTGAAGGTCCTTGGGACTTCCCGAAATTGTTTAAAAAAGCATTGAAATTCAGCATCCTTTACATCGACTGTACATTTTCTTCAGAATGTATTCAGAATGTTTTCTAAATAGATACCTTTCCACTTTCGGATTTGTTTTTAATTTTTGGCCGTTTTAGAAGTCATATACGAATCAACTAACCTCGAAAACTCAAATTTTTCATTACTGTCATGTGGAATGATTTTTTGGCAGTGGAGTTATATATTTTAAAAATTGCCGCCCCTCAAAATCTGCCGCTCCGGGCATTTGCCCAGGTTGCACATATGGGAAATCCGGCCCTGCATACAAACTTCTAATGCTCTCCAAAGTTCAGTCTCGAATCATGATGATTGAGACTGCTATACCTACTCTGATTTTTAGAAAGCACCTTTTCTGCGTTTAATAGAGCCTTGTAGTTGTAATGGCCGCGTTGGCCTAGACTTCGACGCACTCGAGTTTTTTTGCCACCACCACAACTGCAATGACTCCTCTAAGCATGGGAGGTTCCAGAATGCCGTTGTATATTATTATCTATAGCAGCGGGCGAAAGCACTGACCCCTGTGAAACTCCTGCTGCAACCCTATACTTCGAAGGTCCATCGCTGATATCGTATTGTAGGACGCGATTTGAGAGGTAGCACCTGAAACCTGATAACGGCAGCAAGATAGTCTGGAACATAATTATTTGCAAAGCGGCATGAATGGAGTCCCAGACTGCGGAACTAAAAGCCTTCTTGACTTGCACCATCGGTGCACACACTAAGTTTTTTTTTCCGTAAAATTCCAACTAGACAAATTCTAGTAAATATTGTCACCGATAAACTAGTAAAAAAATATATTTCACTTTAATTATATTGGAAATAACTAGAAATACAGCTTTCGTCTGAAAAACACTAGAAAAGGAATTTATATTTGCCACACCACTGACCTGCCAGTTTTTATTACTATAGTAATACTGTATACTGATTTTCTAGTGAACAGCAGATTATCTACTATTCCAGTGAAAATGTTAAAAAATGTAGTGACTTAATAGTCCAGTACAATTGGTTCAAAATAGCCCCAAACCTAACCATAAAAAAAAAAAGAAATGTTTGATGCCAAATTGTTGAATACATTGCCTAATATACGCAGTAAAAAGTTACACTAATTTGCGCCATGGGTTAAGGGGGGAGGGGGTGGCAAAGGGGTGAAAATTCAGTTTCTTGCAAATATCTGGAAACTATGAGTCTGACCTTAAAATGTGCTGAGGACAAAACAAACTGCATAAAATTACCTTTGTAACGATATGTAACACTCTAGACATTTTCTCAAAAAATTATACCCTAGACCCAAAAGTATTATAGTGAATTTACATTTTTTGAGTTTTACATTTCGCACTGTAACTCTTGATAGAATAGACCTACCGTCATAAGATCTTGTCCATATATTGCTAACAAAATTTATTTAATTGCTGCCAAAAATTTGAATGCTCCCACCATTGACGCCCCTTCACTCCTCCTAACATTTTTCAGAAAAGCATGCCTGTAGCTTCTTTTTAAATTGAGCCAGGCAGATAAAAGTTAGTGGGCTGCCTAGTCTAAGCTCCATTATGCTCCCCACCAAAAATTATTACCATCCGATCAAAACTAAGGGTACCCCCCATACAAAGTGACCCAAATTTCTAACAAATTTCACATTTTTCACTTCTAAGTTCTATCTAAAATAGAAAAAAAAATTATCTCCTAGAACGTCCTTATAACAGTTAACTGTAGTCTCCTGAATGTATATCCAAAAGTTTGTACCAGAGCGTGCCTTACAAGTACGAAAAATCGGGTTTGAAGGTTGGTAGTACACGTTACTCGAAATATTCGCAAATAGCCTTAGAACTGGTATCACTGACCTTGAAACCCAATTTTTTGATACTTGTAGCGTACGCCTTGGTACGACCTTTTGAACATACATTCACAAGACTACAATTAACTGTTATAATGACGTTCTAAGAGATACATTTTTTTTCTATTTTACATAGAATTTTGAAATGAAAAAATGTTAAATTTGTTAGAATTTTCGTTCACTTTGTATGGGGGGTACCCTTAGTTTTGATCGGATGGTAATGATTTTTGGTGGGGAACATAATGGAGCTTAGACTAGGCATTCCACCAAATTTGATCTGCCTGGCTGCCAGGCATGCCTTTTTGAAAAATGTTAGTAGGAGTGAGGGGGGCGTCAATGATCGGAGCACTCCAATTTTTGGCATAAATCAAATAAACTTTGTTATCAATATATGGACAAGATCTTATGACGGTAGGTCTATTCTATCAGGAGTTACAGTGCGAAATGTAAAACTCAAAAAATGTAAATTCACTATAATACGTTTGGGTCTAAGGTATAATTTTCTGCGAAAATTTCAAGAGTGTTATATATTATATATATAGTACATTCACTGGAGTATCACTTTGGTTTTTTTTATATTCTATCCAGAGTGGACGAAAACGGATTGATTTCGCCGTACGTTTTCAGAAATCACCGAAAAGTGTTCACAGTGCACTGTTTGTAATTTCATATGACAACCGACAATAATATTTTGCCTATAAATCGTTCTAAGTTTAAAAATGTGCTGGTGCAGTCATCGATAGTAATTTGCAACATATTTCGTCACTTCAAACTGACCGTCCCTTCTCTTATCATTGAGAAATTAAGAACATTGGCTTAATTCAAATTGTAAGACGAAACCGGACGGGTAAACTTGCAAGACAAGAACCATCGTTCTTACAATCTGAAATGCATAATGCCTGTCTGCTGGCCACTACAAAAGCTCTCGCCGTCCGTTTATTAGCACGAACAAACGGACGGTCATATCTTTCTTACATCATTTTACTCCAGCTCCATTATTTCTAACAGTTTTAGTACCTTAAGTGCAGAAAACTAGGGTTAATTTTGGCTCGATTTCGACATACATACTTTGAATATATTTTACCAATTGCAGATCTTTAGGGGCAGTGTGAATTGAATTGTATTGAATTCGAGCTAAAATTGACCCTAGTTTTCTACACTTAACGTATAAAAACTGTTAGAAGTAATAGAGCTAGATCAAAATGATGTAAGAAAGACATGATCGTAAGACTATGCGCCAAATTTTAAAAGAATCGTACAAGCACCTCATCTTGGCAGAAGTTGGAGAAAATGGAGATGGAAAAAAAGATTGTTTTTGGGTCAAATCACGCAAATTTTATTTTGAAGTTCTCTAAAAACCAAACCTCTTATCCGATTTTAGTTTGGTTAATTTTATTTTACAGGTAAATTTGTTGGCTGTAATAATATTTATATTTCACTATTCTAGCTGGTCTAGCTTTGGAGATATTAGGCTTTAAGTCGTGCAAGAAAATTATTTTTTCGAAAATCTTTAAATGCCTGTGGCAGCTAAAGGGTTAAGCTGAGGGGGTATGTTCGTACAACTTTTTTGCTAGAAATCAACTGAGGAATCATAATCCGGTGCGTTTATGCGGCAGTTTCCGGACACCCTGTATAGTGTAATCTCTCTCGATTGCCGTAACTCCTAGTGTAAGCTGACCAGACGTACAGCATTTTGCTGTACAGTACAGCGTTTTGACCTGGCGTACAGCATTGGGAAATGTACAGCAAAATGTACAGCATTCCCCATGCCACACAATGAAACCTAATTCGCTACATAATAAGCTCCTCAATGAGGCCTGCGATCATTCATGTCTGCTTCTAAGGTGTCAAGTTTGATGCCAGTACCCTGTGCGGTCGATATTGAGCGAGATAATCGCACTTTTATGTTTGAAAACGGTTAATTTTCAATAGCTCGGGAAATTTGATATACTTGTAGAGCTATTGGCGCTCATATTTTCTCCAAATTGCACGGTCCACCTATCCGCGCAATCTACAGCTGCCCAAATCACATTTCTGTATTTTCTAGTCGAAAATTGTACATAACTTTGGAAATTCTTGAGCGGAATTTTGAAATTCAGCGAACTTGGTAGGGCACCGAACTGCCCATATTTGGTGAAAATTTCAAGGCTTTAGCTGCCAAGGTTCCGAAGTTACAGCCGTCGAAAGACGAGATTTTAATTTATTTTCCCTATTACAAAACGATGGAAAAATCAGCAACTCCATCCGATTCCTTTATCAACCTCTATAGAAAAATGCATACTAAAGAAAGGACTCGGTATGGGGTTTAGATTAAGTTTTTTTTCCACATTTCCTTAGAATCCATTTAAAATTGCGTTACGAGCCCAGGGGAACGGCATGTCATAACTAATGTAACCATGGAGAAATGCGTACTCTCCTTCAGAAATATTCCAAGCAGGTTCAGGTAAGATTAAGACCTCTGTCCTTAGGGTTATTTTTATTCTGTGCCTCGCCCTTCGCTCCGCTTAGACCTCGCACTGTCTATCGCGTATTAGAGAATTCGCCAAACAATTTTGCAACGCAGCGAAGTTGCGAAATAGGATAAGGCGAAGTGCAAGCTCAGCGAGTGGTGATCCAATGGAAGGCAATTCGTAAGATTTAGATCTCTGGATCCTCTATACATTTACTCAGATCCTTGCCCTTAGCTTCCCTCAGAACTCACTCTGTCTGTCGTGCTTTTCATAATTCGCCAACATCCTTGCGACCAGCGCTGGTAGGAAGTGGATAAGGCGAGTTGCGATCGCAGCGAGTGGTGAGCCAATAGAAGGCAATTGGTAAGATTTAGACCTTAAGCTCGTCCTTAGGACTACTCACATCCTATACCTCGCCACTCACTCCGTTCAGATCTCGCTGTCTGTCGCGCTTTTCGGAATTCGCCAACATTTTTCATACGTAGTGGTGCTGGAAAATAGGATGAGGCGAGCGCAGCGAGCGGAGAACCAATGGAAGGTAATTCGTAGGATTTAGACATTTAGACATCGGTCTATCTGTCGCGCTATTCAATATTTGCCAACAGTTTTTCGACGTAGTCCTGTTGCGAAATAGGATAAGGCGAGTTGCGAGTGCACCGAGCGGTGAGTCTATGGAAGGCGATTGGTAAGATTTAGTTCTCTTGTCTTAGATTTACTTAAACCCTGTGCCTCGCCCTTCACTTCCTCCAGACCTTGCCATGTCTGTCGCACTTTTCAGAATTCGCCGAAGATTTTTGCGACGCAGTGCTGGTGCGATGAATGATAAGGCGAGGTTCGAGCGAAGCAATCAGTGAGCCAATGGATGGCAATTCGTTAAATTTACACCTATGACTGGTCCGTATAATTTCTTAAATAACCCTGTAGTTCGCCCTTCGCTGCGCTCAGAACTCTCTCTGTCTACCGTGCATTAGAGAATAAGCCATCTTTTTTGCGAAATAGACTTCGGACCTGGAACCTGCAAGTATGGCTGAGGATTTGCTTGAGAGCCGAATTCTGCAAGTGTTGTACAGCATTGGGCCTTCGGGAGTCTGGTCACCTTATCCTAGTGGAGCATGGTGCGTTGATGACTACCGTGTGTAGTCATCAACGTTACAAAGACAATTGAATTCGGAGTGCGATACGGTTGTCAGCCATACCATTTCCTAGTCGCATTGTTAGTTTATTATTCTACGATAAGAATTTTTCTTATCATATTAATAATAATAAATTTGCGACGAGTCGTGCAGAGTTTGGAAACTCATTTCTCTATGAGTGTCTATTTCACAGAGTGGCGACCGAACGATCACGGCCACAGAGCACGTATATAGTGTTATGAAGTGTCATTATTTGTATTTATATTTATGTAAAATTTATCTCACAAAAGCAACTCTGTTGTAAAAAGTTTCCGCCAAAGAAAAAGTTCCGGTAAACACAACACAGACTCCACACGAATTGGCAAATTCAGCGTGGTCTACCGCGGCGGAAATTATTTCACAAATTCTGACGCGTACCGCACCCGCGCTGGTTTGGTGGAAGTTAATTTCTTTCAACGCTTATTGGCGGGGAGCTTGACGAGGGTGCTATTTGCTGCTCTGCTCTTTTCTGATCAGATTTAATCTCGAATCTTATCCAGCCTTGTAAATAAAATGTCTTACAAACTTTTTTGCTTTCCTTCGTATAGACGACTTTTTTAAACAATAAAGTTCTTTCGTAATTTTCTTAAGATTGGTTTTATCCTGCAATTACTCCTATGAAAACTCCCCGCCAAACAGCATTGCAAGAAATTAGCTTCTACCAAACCAGCGCGGGTGCGGTACGCGGTAAACACAACACAGACTCCACACGAATTGGCAAATTCAGCGTGGTCCACCGCGGCGGAAATTATTTCACAAATTCTGACGCGTACCGCATCACGCTGTTTTGGTGGAAACTATAAACTAATTCAATCACTTTTGAATGCATATCCTTACGAGCTTTTTGGCGGGATTGTATTATATCAATCCTTTTTGCGGCTGACAACTTTTTCTTTGGCGGAAACTTTTTACAACAGAGTTGTTTTTGTGAGATATCAATTCTTTTTTGCAGTTTTCAATATTCACTGCCCTATTGTCACGACTTTGTTTGAGAACATGATAACAATAACAACCCTCTTGGTAACCTTTGTGCCCTTGATAACCTTAGCTTCCTTCGTAACCTGAGTTGTGTGTG
The DNA here is from genome assembly GCA_949715475.1 of Microchrysa polita. Taxonomy (NCBI): domain Eukaryota; kingdom Metazoa; phylum Arthropoda; class Insecta; order Diptera; family Stratiomyidae; genus Microchrysa; species Microchrysa polita. Next base: position 55,630,914 of record OX454417.1, read on the forward strand.
TTTTGTGAACCTCTACCGTTTGCTGGAAGCTTTAGGCTCATCGGGATGTTATTTGTTCATCCAATATGTATTATAGTAATATGTACGTACTCGTATAAGAGACGAATTAAAACTGGAACTGTGACCCCTTGCCGCCGCTCTCGCAGACGCTTTACAACTGAAAACTTTAGAGAACATATACAAGGGATTGTTCGAAACAGTCCTGCCAAATCACAAAACTTTACGATTCTTTTCTTGGCATTTTTCGGGCCCATCCCCGATTTTTGCAAAATGCTTCTTTTAAAACATATGAAAAGATTTAAGCGAGGAACTCTATGCGTTTTTTCACATTTTCCGCTGTATCTTTTTTTCTACTCCACGGATCGGAGCAAACGATAGCCTATGATGCACACCTTCACGACAGACTCTATCAATGGGAAAAGATACCAAATCCCGAGATGCTCTCTGCAAGGCTGTAGCCCTGTCAATGAACAACGAGAACAACGAGAACAAGATTTTCGAAAAAATGCGATTTTCAAACTCTTATATCTCCGGTGTTTTTCATCTTATCTTCTTGAAATTTTCTACACTTCGTAAGACGCCGCGAGTGACAACCTATACCGAATTTGAACACTCAGGACCAACCAGGGTCGGAGCTACAGAGGACCGAAAACCCGTACTTGTTCCGTCGTGTAAACATAGTCTTAGTCGCTTTTCACTTTTGATTTGTTCAAATTTCTTCTTTTTTCTTTGGCGGGCGGGACGCTCCCGCGTCCCTAGATTGCGTATTTAAATTTAATTTATATTTTATGTTTATCTGCGTATATATATGTGCAAATTCCCTGTTACTTCCGTTTGTTTCACTAGATTTGTGGTTTTAGTCCAGTACAGTTGGTTCAAAATAGCCCCAAACCTAAACATCCAAAAATAAAAGGAATTTTTGACGCCAAATTGTTGAATACACTGCCTAATATACGCAGTAAAAAGTTACACTAATTTGCGTCATGGGTTAAAGGGAGAGGGGGTGGCAAAGGGGTGAAAATTATGTTTCTTGCAAATATCTGGAAAAGTATGAGTCTGACCTTAAAATGTGCTGAGGACAAAACAAACTGCATAAAATTACCTTTGTAATGATATGTAACACTTTAGACATTTTCCCAGAAAATTATACCCTAGACCCAAAAGTATTATAGTGAATTATCATTTTTTGAGTTTTACATTTCGCACTGTAACTCTTGATAGAATAGACCTACCGTCATAAGATCTTGTCCATATATTGATAACAGAATTTGTTTCATTTGAACCAAAAACTGGAGTGCTCCGACCATTGACGCCCCCCTCACTCCTCCTAACATTTTTCAAAAAAGCATGCCTGTAGCTTCTTTTTAGATTGAGCCAGGCGGATCTAATTTGGTGGGCTGCCTATTCTATGCTCCATTATGCTCTCCACCAAAAATTATTACCATGCGATCAAAACTAAGGGTACCCCCCATACAAAGTGACCCAAATTTCAAACAAATTTCACATTTTTTCACTTCTAAATTCTATCTAAAATATAAAAAAAAAATTTATCTCTTAGAACGTCCCTATAACAGTTAACTGTAGTCTTCTGAATGTATATCCAAAAGTTTGTACCAGAGCGTACCTTACAAGTATGAAAAACCGTGTTTGAAGGTTGCTAGTACACGTTACTTGAAATATTCGCAATAGCCTGGTATCACTGACCTTCAAACCCAATTTTTTGATACTTGTAGCGTACGCCTTGGTACAACCTTTTGAACATACATTCAAAAGACTACAATTAACTGTTATAATGACGTTCTAAGAGATAATTTTTTTGTTTTCTATTTTACAAAGAATTTAGAAATGAAAAAATGTGAAATTTGTTACAATTTTTGTACACTTTGTATGAGGGGTACCCTTAGTTTTGATCGGATGGTAATAATTTTTGGTGGGGAGCATAATGGAGCATAGACTAGACACCCCATCAAATTTGATCTGTCTGGCTCAATTTAAAAAGAAGCTACAGGCATGACTTTTTGAAAATTGTTAGGAGTAGTGAGGGGGGCGTCAATAGTCGGAGCACTCCAATTTTTTATAAAAATCAAACAAAGTTTGTTATCAATATATGGACAAGATATTATAACGGTACGTCTATTCTATCAAGAGTTACAGTGCGAAATGTAAAACTCCAAAAATTTAAATTCACTTCAATACATTTGGGTCTGGGGTATAATTTTCTGAGAAAATTTCTAGAGTGTTACATATCATTACAAAGGTAATTTTATGTAGTTTGTTTCGCCTTCAGGACATTTCAAGCTCGGACTCATAGCTTTCCAGATATTTGCAAAAAACTGAATTTTCACCCCTTTGCCACCCCTCCCCCCTTAACCCATGACGCAAATTGGTGTAACTTTTTACTGCGTATATTAGGCAGTTTATTCAACAATTTGGCATCAAAAATTCCTTTTATTTTTGGATGTTTGGGTTTTGAGCTATCTGTACTAGACTATTTCTAATTTTAAACTTACTTGAAGGTTTAGTTCCGGGGTGTCATACTCAAAACCCGCCCCGGGCCAAATAAGACTCTCTTCAGTTTTGGGTGGGCCGCAGGAGCAAGAGCAACATTGGTAAAACTTATTTAATCGTATTACGAAAGTTGATTACAGAATATTACTTCTAAAATATATCAGAAAGATGATTGATCTAAGTAACATTTTGTTAAATACTTAATTTGCGCCAAATTTTGTACAGATGCAAAAAAAATGTTGCACCGGTCATCCAGATCGCCCCAAATAACATTGGGAAGCAAAAATAGTCAGATTAAATTAATTTCATTAGAAAAATGGCTTAAAGAGACAAACACTTTGCGATATGGTTTTTCAACAAACTCAAGCACCAATACAGCTTGATAAGTATAGGCACATACTAATAACTAGTTTTTCTTATCTGTGGTATAGGTCTAAAAATCAGACACTTGGGCTGTAATTATTATGTTGGAATTTCACATCGAGGTGATTTAGTCTGTAGTCTTTAGTTTTTAAAGCTTTGCCATTATTTTAAATAAATCTCAATTCATGTTCGGTAAAGCCAACCAATTTTTTATTAACTGCATTTCGGGATAGAACAGTTTCATGAAGAGTATGGTCCCGTACAAAAAAAAAATGAGGTGTTTTATAAGACCAAATAACCAGCAGCAAATTTTTTGCAGTATTTGAAGAAAAATTCCTAAAGTAATCTTGCATAAGCCACTGACGAGTTTTAGTCATTTTTGTAGACTTGAGTTCAACGGCTGAATTTGTTCACCTTACCAATTTCACAATTTTTGTGTTGAAACAGAAACATATTATGCTGCTTCCACATGGCCGCGGGCCGCGAGTTTGACACGTCTGGTTTAGTGTATTACTTCTTCTTATTTTAGCGGTGCAGAAAGGTGTGAAACCTCTGTGCATCTATGATGGTACGAGTTATGGTTCGTCAATGTTTGTGTCCGTGAGGTCTAAGGACAAAAACATAGCTGATGCGATAGGGTTTTCCCACAGCCATATAGGGGTAAGATCAGTGGGCGCAGCGGGGCATTGAAACAAATGACCCACATCATGAGGAGTACCATCGCAGTTTGGACAGATGTTTTGGATGTCCGGGTTTATGCGAGAAAGGTACGAATTAAGGCGTGAACAAAAGTTCGACCGAAATTGAGCTAGTGTTACTCTAGTGGCTCTCGGGAGCCTAATCTCCTCAGGCGAAATTAGTGGTGGGCGCTCTGAGAGGACTCTATTCGCACCTAAGCTCGCAATAGACCGATTCACTTCTTCAGTGTGGATCGCTTTGCCGCAAGTGCTACCAGCTAGAACTTTTAGGATTTTATTCCTACTGCGCATTTTCTCACAAACTGAAGCTGCGTGATTCGCAGACGTCATCATGTTCTCCAGGTGAAGCCCGAGAATTTTGGGGTTTGCTACAGTAGGAACAGAATTGTTGCCAATAATCTCCCATCTAATGGTTATAAAAGTCGCAGAAGATTTGGACACAGAGATGGTGAGGTTTCGGCTTTGGAAAAATGCCTGTAATTTGGAGACACATTTGATCCTGATCGTCCCCTGTGGCGAGAACGGTGCAATCGTCGGCATAGGAAATCACCGCGATTCCTTCTGGTGGTGTGGGAAGGCCGAACATGTACATGTTAAACAGAGTGGAGGAGAGTACCTCTCCCTGTGGAACACCTAATTTGATTTTCCTATAAGCTTAGAACGTTAGACGTTAGAACGAATCTCTTGTGCAGGAATATGCATATTTGCAAGTTAGCGAGAAGCATAGAGTGATTGACCTTATCAAATGCATTTGATAGGTGAATTGCCACAAGAATAGGTCTGTGACAAGGACGACGTTGATTTAGCCCATCGCGAATGCGTGTAGTGATCGCATCGAGGCCAGTGGTCGTACTATGCATTTTCCTGAAGCCATTCTGGTGAGGTTCTAGCTGCGTATGTGCAACAAGAGTGGGGTGAATAGAGGTCTCCAGTGTCTTTGCGACAGGAGACAGTTTCGTAATAAGACTTTAGGATTCCCCGAGGTTTGCGCTCTTCCCTAGTTTGAGACAGGGAACAATTCGACCTGTTTTCCAGATTTCAGGGATGGCAAGCGTGGAGACCGACAAGTTTAAGGCAGCCGTGAGATACTCAATCGGTCGATTTCGGAATTAAGGCCCTGAATTCTGGAATCATCAGGGTGAGCGCTTCTGATGTTATCACGATCATCGGATAATCTGGCGGTACTGAAAGAGAAGTTAGGCTGAATTTTCGGGATACGTCCTAATATTTCTTTCAGCCTTATGTACAATGGTAGGTGATGGTAGCTCGATGAACTTCGCCGACAAGTATGCTTTGAAACCGTCCCAATCAGCTTTCTTGTGATTGACAAACGTTCGCTTCTCAGACTTATGCCTTGAATACACAGTGCGAGCTATCGTGCGAGTTGGCCTAGACAGCTACTGCAGAGTAGCTACTTGCACCATGTGACCGCATCACGTATGATGCACCATGTGACCGCATCATACGTGATGCGGTCACATGGTGCAAGTAGCTACTCTGCAGTAGCTGTCTAGGCCAACTCGCACGATAGCTCGCACTGTGTAACTCACACGTAGGTATCCCAGTTCCGGACTACAAAACTACAAATATTTTAATTTTTTTTTGTTTCCAGGGGGGCGGGGCAGGGAGGGGCTTCAAAATGGCAAAGAGCTTGCTTTGCCAAATTGTTAACCAATTCAATTGCAATTGTATCCACAGTAAACCTCGCCCGGCTAAAATCGTACTCGTACTGCGTACACGGTCTGACAAGCACCCTTTTTTTTCACCACCGATAACAGTCTGTTAATGATTGTTATTTTAATCAGTTTTTCCAATGTGTCGAGCAGGCACATTGGCCGATGTGGAATTGGCTCTACAGCCGGTTTATTTGGTTTGGGAAGGAGTACCAACTTTTGCCGTTTCCATGCAAATGGAAAGGTGCCTTTCGCCAAGCAAGTTTCGAAGACCTAACCCATATATGCCCAACGCCCCATTTTTAAAACGGTGCACTTTTTAAATTTTTAAATTAAACTGATAACATTTTTTGACAGGGTTTTTACTAATATACTTGGAAAAGATGTTGGCAAAGCTGCAACTAAAATGTGGCCGAATATTGGCTAACTTTGTTCCATTTCCGGTTTGAAGTAGAGGGTTTTCGACAGATGTAAACTATCCGAAAACAATACAAAATAATTCAGTTTATTTTTATAAAAATAATCTAGTATTAGCAAATTTATTGTCAAAAGAGATGTAAGAAACGAAATTTACCCATAAATACATGAAATCTTTAACCATCCGACGAAAATATGGATCAATTTTGTTGATGCCCCAAAAATGGGGCGTTGGGCGTCTATGGCTACATCAACATTCTAAAGGAAATAATAATGGTAAATCGATTTGCCGTTATTTATTATACCCAAGAATTAAATTAATTAACAGCTGTTATAATTTTTTATTGAAATGTAACAGAAAATCGATTTTTATCGGCAAAATTATAAAGTAAGCCGGAAAACTACAAAACAAACACTTATATTTTGAGCCCATTAGTACCTTACTTAACGGTAAAAATTATTTCTCGACAAATGTCATCCAGAAAATGTTGGGTAATAATTTGGTTTTTTCGCTGAAGAAGCTAGGGTTCCATACTGAAATTATATTGCTTTTGTATCAGAAATATTTTTCCACTTAATTTGCGATAAATTCCTTTAAGGATATAAGTCTGCTGACAATCAAGCCTTGAATAAATAATTTATTCTTAATCTCTACTCTAACGCATACGAAAACGACAACCTCTAGATACAAATATTGGTGTCAAACAAGGATTAAGGGAATTATTTTGTATACTTTGTCGCCTTTCATCATCATCATTGTGGAACGATAGCCCGACATCGGGCTTTGGCCATCTTTATCATTGACCTCCAATTGTCGCGGTTACCTTGACCTAGTTCTCCAGTTACGGAAGCCCAACAGCTGGTGGACATCCTCACCTACGAAGTACATGCAGCGAGCTCTAGGTCGTCCAGGCAATCTGGCTCCGTGCGTTCTTCACCTTTACTGTGTACTGAAAGATTGGAATTAGGGATGTTCCTTCAAGTCCTAGAATATGAAGCATTACCACAATGCATTGAATTCGGTAACCAAACTCATTCCTAAATGAATTTACATCTCTCCAAAAGTATTTGACGTTGTTAGAAATTTGAGATTCGATTTTACTTACATGTTTTTTAAATCAATTCGCGACTTATTTTTGCATTCCGCTCTATATCTAGAAAAGACTTCATAATCATTAATTTCACCCGAAGCTTTGAACTTAGCATGTGCGGCTTTCTTCACAAGAATTAAACTTTTTAGTTCGGCCGAAAACCAAACTGGGAACTCATCATTATGTATTGTAACAATGGGAACATAATTTCTGATGACGTTGCTCAAAAAATCATAAAAGCAGTCAACGGCTTCATTTATCGATAAATATGATTAAAATGTCCAATCTATGGGTAAATGCTCCGCGTGAATACTAACCTAATCAGCTTGTTTAAAATTTAAAAATTGAATAAGTTTCGATTCCGATTTGTTCATAAGATTCAAATTTAAATCAAGAGGTAAATTAATAATTAAAGCAGGATGAAATTTGTCGATTGCCAATAAAGGAAAATCATTACAACGAATAACAATATTATCATTATTGGAAAAAATTAAGTCCAGCACGTTATTACAAATAATGCTAATATTATTAAACTGTTTAAAATTCAAATACGAAAATGATTCAATGATAAATGGAGCTCTTGACATTAGAGCAATTCGACAACATAGATTCAAGATTCCAGCTGATTCTAGGTAAATTGTAGTCGCCGGTTACAATAAAGTCTGCTTTCAGATATTTACGGACGCACTTAGAGATGTCTGCAGAATTTTTGCTATAGGTGTCAGTAACAGCATCAGGCGGGAGGTAAACAGTTGAGACTATCGTCTTCTTGGGTTTGGTGCTTATACACACAATCAGCTGCTCGATATTCTTATTTAGACATTTGGACTCTGTAGCTCCGAGAGAATTTTTGACAGTAATCAACAGACCACCACCTTTCTGTTTATAAGAAGAAAGTTCGTCGCGATCGTGTCTAAAAATTTGATAATTGCGCAAACCAAGATCGGAAGATTGAATGTCGGGCCGTAGCCAAGTTTCGGTGAATACAATAACATCGTAAGACGTTAAATTTGTGGCAAGATGAAGTTCGTTCAATTTAGAGCAGATCCCTCGAGTGTTTTGATAATACAGTGATACTGATAATGTTAGTTTTTTGCTGCTGTAGATTGCACAATGCGTGGAACGTTGTTCATAAATTTGATAGTGGCATTCGGGTCCGTCTTTTTAACTTCAATCAGTTGTGAGCGAAGTGAATTAAGGTGTTCACGTTGACGTAAAGTTAAGTCTAAAGTGATGTTAATGTAATTACGCTTTAGATAGTCTCGTATGTCCGATACATTCTTGGATTTGACAATATCGAGCGGCAACGACGAATCCCTCATCAGAACTTTGATTGGTCTGGGTCTACTCACATTCGGTCGTCCAATACGATTGATTTTGATATCGGCTGGCATTATGTTCCTAGGGCTAACCATCTTGTTCATGATGTCAACAACATTGGCTAGATCCACATCGGAATTATTTTCAGAGAGACCATGAACGATAATGTTATTTGCCCTCTTTCTGCGATCTTCAAGTTCAAAAGCCATCTCCTCCATAGCCGAAACGGATGGTTTATCAGCTTTTAGCAGTTTTAGTTCGCCCTTCAATTCGTTAATTTCGGCCACCAGCGAAGAGACTTGGTTTAACAGTGATTTTACGCGTTCTTTGTTCTGATCACATAACAAGCAAATGAATAGTCTTTTTGGTCGAAGTTTTTAATGCGGCCACTTGAGATCTGGTTAGACCCGCGCACGAAGTATGTTGGGGCGCCTTGCAGACATCGCAGAAAAAGAATCTATCACTCGCGCGATTTTCTTCATTACAGGAGAAACACTCACTCAAGCTCAATACCGGCATTGCGATTTTGGTGTTAAAAAGTTTTCGTAATGATGGGATAATTCAACTAATTTTACAAAGCAACGATTCTATAAATAAAACCGCGCTATTATTACAACAAATTACGTCAAATATCTGGTAGTATATAATATAATAATAATAATATACTTAGTTAAGCTGACACAATCTTTTCTTACCAATAGAACGTTCAGCGTCCAGGTTGGGCAAGCACGGTCAACAATTAAATATATTCCTGCTGGTGTCCCTCAGGGGTCAAGTCTTAGCCCTACGCTTTTTAATATTTACACTGCAGACATACCTATCACCAACGATTGCCAAATTGGCTGCTTTGCTGATGACGTTGGCATTTTTTGTAAAGGCGATGATCCCACGGTCATTACTTCTAACCTGGAGCATCAGTTAGAGACTCTCTACCAGTTTTATTTTAGGTGGAAAATAAAACTGAACACTAAGAAAACCCAAGCATTATTTTTCACAAGAAAAAGAAAAACATCTAATAAACCAAGTGCCCCACTAAATTTCCTCGGCGACCTTATTAAATGGAAAAAAGATATAAGCTACTTAGGTCTGACGTTTGATAATAAACTAACAGGACATCAACACATCGAGCACACCTCAGAAAAAATGATGAAATCCTTCTGTTCATTGTATCCCCTGTTAAATAAAAAGTCTAAATTATCAGTCCATAATAAGTTGCTTATCTATAAAATTGTGATCCAGCCAATTGCCACGTATGCCTCGCCTGTTTGGAGAAACTATGCGAAATCTACTAGGGATAAGTTACAAGTCACCCAGAACAAAATTTTGAAACACATCATGTGTAAACCGTTCTTTTATTCTACAAATAGATTACACGATGAAACTAAAATTAAAGAATTAAACAATATAGTTGATAAAAGGAATTCCAAATTTTTAGCAAACTGCTTAACCATAGATAATAACTATATACTTATTTAGATCATACAATCACTTAAAATGGATATAAAATAGTATAATATAGTTTATCGTACTTCCTAGACCTAATTTGTAAGTTAATTTTAGTTATGATTTTTCTATTTTTATTTTATTTTATTTTATTTGTGTTTTTTTTCTGATACATGAGGTTTTTGCATTATTTTTCCTTAACTACTTCCACTTAATTTAATTATCCTTAATTGTTACGCTAATATAATAAAACCATAGAGTTAAGGCACTAGCCGGTATCTAAATAACCATTAATTGTTATGCATTGTATATTTCCAATATAAGAAATAAATTTGAATTTGAATTTAATATAATTTTCAGAATTTCTAAGAACAACAAAGGATCGCTACCATTTGCACGAATGACAGTTGACAGATAGTACATTTTCACCAAATAACAGCGTAAAATTGACATGTACTTGTGTCTTCCATTTATGGCTCAAGCAAATTTGTATGTAATCTAACATGCCCAACGGGAAGCTGTTATTCACAACAACAACAATTCCAAAAAAAATATTTTTTCGCGACTATGCTTTGGAGTATTGTTGACTTGATATCATCATCAATGTGGCACGATAGCCCGACGTCCCCGAAAATTAGCCGAAGGACCTTTCGTTCGAATCGGTCTAGCAAAATTTCGGAGGCTTGGGTAAGGGTCCATGCTTCTCAGCCATAACATAGCACGTGTTCCTAATTATAGGGAGGACCGAGAAATATGTCTTATTGGCTAGTTGTATCCGTCGCTTAATTTCTTCGGTTTCGTTGGCGTCCTTTGATAAGTTACAACCCAGATAGATGAAGTTGTCTACATACTCGATACTAAGGTCCCCCACTGTGATGCTTGAATTTGCTGGCGTCCTTGTTTTCGATTGCATCATGGCCTTTGTTTTGCTTTCGTTGATATCTAGTCCAACTTCCTTTGCGGCGTTATTGAGGTTATGCAGAAGGCTTTCTGCATCACCCAACCTTCGAGACATGATGCTGATATCGTCGGCGTACGCTACTAATTGAGTCGACTTGATGAGTAGCGTTCCGCTGCTGTCCATATTCATGGCTCGAATTACATACTCCAAAGCCAGGTTGAAGAGCGTCGGTGCCAGCCCGTCGCCCCGCTTGAGTCCAGTACGAGTTTCAAATAGGTCAGTGAGTCGGTTCTGCACTTTGACCTGCGAGACGGTATTAGTCATCGTCATCCTGGCGAATCGCACTAACTTTGCCGGTATACCAAAATTCAGCATAATGTTGTACAGTACACTTCGATCGATACTGTCGTATGCCTGCTTGAAGTCGACAAAGATTTGGTATACGTCGATGTTATATTCCCAGCACTTTTGGAGTAGTAGCTTCACTGTGAAAGCTTCGTCGTTGAGCGACCAGGTCTGAAGCCGCCTTGATACTCGCCAATGATTCGTTCTGCGTACGGATTAATTCTGTTTTCAAGAATTTTCGATAATATCTTATAGGCCGTACAAACTAATGATATGCCCCTGTAATTCTCACACTTCAGCTTGTCACCCTTTTTGTGGATTGGGCAGATTATGCTTTTGCGCCAATCTTCGGGGATTACCTCGTCGTTCCATATTTTCAGCAGTAGCACATGTACAGCGTTGGTCAGGCACGTTCCACCATGCTTCAGCAGTTCTGCTGGGATCTCGTCAGCTCTGGGCGCTTTATTATTTTGGAGCGACTGTGTGGCAAGATTCACCTCCTCTACTGTTGGGGGTAGAACGGGAGGGCCTGGTTCGGCAAACTGCTCAAGAGGTGGCTCCGCGGGGGATGTTGATGATGCATTGAGGAGCTCTTCAAAATGCGAGGCCCATCGTTTGTTGACGCTTTCGATGTCGTTGATGATGTTACCATCCTTGTCCTTACATAGGCTTGTCCTGGGTTGATATCCACTCTTGATATTATTTATAAGTTTGTACGTCTGTCTAATGTTCTTACTGGCTAATCTTTGGTTTATTTGCTGCAACTGCTCATCAAAATGTTTGCGTTTCTTACGTCTAATTAACCTATTAGATACTCGCTGAAGTTTGTTGTATTGGCTCGGGATGCGCGTTGTGGGTATTGGCGATAGGCTTCATTTTTCGCCTCAATCGAGGCCCTGAATTCGTCGTCGAACCAGTCTGCTCGTCTGCGCCGGCCTTTATAGCCCACGACCTCCCAGAACTCATGGATGCCTAGATTATTGATGTTATCAAGCATGGGCGACAATTTTTCCTCAAGTGCTGTGGTATACGCAGCCGCCGCCGTGGTATCATCTATCAGATTGTCAACCTCGAAGATCTTGGCACGGTTGATTCTCGTTAGGTGCACCGAAGAGATTCTGCACCTGTAGGTCGTCTTCACCAAACAGTGATCGGTGTCGCAGTCGGCTCCTCGATAGGATCGAACATCTAGGACATTAGAAGCCCTTCTCTTGCTGATCAGTACGTGGTCGATCTGGTTCACGGTGTATTCATCTGGAGACTTCCAGGTCTGCTTATGGAATCGTCGATGAGGGAAGCATGTAGAGCTTATGACCAAGTTTCTGCCGCTCGCGAAGTCGATAAGTCGCTGACCGTTGTTGTTGTTTTCTTCGTGGAGGCTATGACACCCAGTAGCTCCCTATGCCAGCTTTCGTTTCCGACTTTGGCGTTAAAGTCTCCTAGCAGCAGCTTGACGTCGTTTGATGGAAGTGAGTCGAAGAGTGTTTCTAGGTCGTTGTAGAGCTCGTCCTTAATCGCGTCTTTTTTTACTTCTGTAGGGGCATGCGCATTAATGAGCCAGAGATTAGCGAAACGGGTCTTAATGCGGATAGCACATAGCCGCTCGTTGATGGGTTTGAAGCCGATAACGTGGTCCTTGAGCTGCTTATTCACGATGAAAGCTACTTCAAACTCCTTTACCACTCGTAAAAATAGTGTGCGAATTGAGGTCGTTAATCTCGTTTTTGAGCCATTTGAGACTTGATATATATGCCAAAAAACGTTAAATATTCGAGAAAAAAATAATTTGGGCTTAAATGGACGAACTTCTATAGGGCATGTTTTGCAGCATTCAATGCCTTATTGGTGATCCCATCTGATCCTGGAGCTTTACCCACGTCTAATCTTGAAGCGGCTTGCCTGTGGATAGTAGGATCGCGAACCATATGTACTCTGGCGAACCTTGTCGCACGGCCATTAGCTTTTGTCGAGGGAACAGGACCAAGAAAACATTTTGGAACAGCATACTAATAAATACCATGGCATTATGATTATGGTATTTTCATAAAATAAAGTTTTCATAAAATAAAGTTTAGTTGTCCTTGGTTCATTTTCTTGAGTTTTTACACCATAAACTCTGTATGAGGCCAAAAGTGCACTTCGGGGTAGTTTTTGAGGGTGTAGAGGGGCGCGGCAAATTTTTTGAAAGTGCAGATATCTTAAGTATGTAAGCCCTGCAACATTCAATTAGAAACAATATGTGCCATGCTTGGGTTAAAAACGCACTTAAGGGTAGTTTTTAACAGTGTAGAGGGGCGCGGAAAATTCCTGGACACATTTGGTTTTAAAGAAACTCTTAAATTGGTCGCTACTAGGGTGGTAATAATAACATTACAGGGGTTGTTTTTAAGGGAAGGAGAGGCGCGGCAAACTGTTTTAAGGTGCAGATATATTCAGTTATCCTTAAAGCATTCAATTAAATACATTTTGTTTTATGATGATACTTAAATCTTGAGTTTTTTCGCTATGAACCCTATTTGGGACCAATAACACTTTTATGGGAGTTTTTGAGGGTGTAGAGAGGCGCGGAAAATTTGGTAAAACTCCAGATATCTTAGGTAACCCCCGCAGCACGTAAGTGAATACAATCTGTTTCATCACGATGCTTAAAACTTGTGTTTCAAAGCCTTAAACGCTCTTTGGGGCTATAGAAAAACACTTAGGGGTTGTTTTCAAGGGAAGGAGGGGCGCCGCCAATTTGTTTGCTTTGGCCATTGAATCACGTCAAAATCGCGACATTTAATGCACTATAACAATCATTGAAATTTGAAAGTGGTAATGCTTACTTGACATAACAATCATTGAAATTTGAAAGTGGTAATGCTTACTTGACAGACATAAATTATCCTCAAAACGTAAACCAATAAAAGAAATGCAATATAAGCAGTAAAATTTAATGTTTATTTCCTATGTTGAAATGAATAGTATATAAAAATAGTGGCAACAATTAAAGCAGTTGTTAATGGAATCAACAGTTGAGACCAACATAACATTATGACTCTGCTTTTTCAAGTCCAAAATCAATTCCATCTAAACAATTGGGCGTTTGGTAGACAAAATTTAAAGTTCAATTGAGAATCTGAAAAAAAAAGAAAATTTATCATGATTTTGTTATACTAATGTAAAATGTAAGTAAAAAATACAATTTTAATTGGAATGTTTAAGCACAGCTGCTTAAAAAAAAAGTGAAATTAATTTCAATGAAGTTTTTGCAATCTATTTGTTAAATTTATTAATTCATCATGAAACCCCTTAATGATACATATTTACATTGCCAGGGAGCTGCCCTATGCCATTGAGGACGTCATGCGCGACAACATATTTATTCGGTCATTAATTTATTATTGTAACAACTGCATACAGCTCCATCTTCAGTGTTTTCTAAGAACAAGATGATCTACCCAGAACGACTAAAGTTCTTTCCATGTTCTTTAATGCAACGCTATCAATTTATTTTTCCATATTCTTTCTCTAAGAATTTGTCCCCAAATCTAACTATACTCCCAAATTGTATGCCTATTATTTTATGTATTATAAAAATTCCTACAAGTGCCATCCAACTCCAGGAAAAATATGTTGAATTATAAAGAATCCTCTTCTTTTTTGTCCGGGCTTTCATTAGCTTCCATTTTTCATTCAGTGGAGTACGTAAATGTTGTCGTCAAGTGTGGCTAATGCTGGAGAAAAAAAAAAAAAGAAAATAGAAAAAGAAACTCCAGAAAAAATGAGCAAATATCAAAGAGAATTATTAATTGCGTGAAAAAAGGTATCAAGTGGTAACCATGGAAAAGTACTAGGACTATACGAGAAAGAGCGAAGAATGTTGTTAAGAATAATTTAAATAGGAAATTTACAAACTCAACGAATGACATGGACGCATAAGCACACTTGAAGATTGTTGATAATGGAAGCTTAAATTATTCAGAATATGTATTGAGTTCAGGGGGCACGTTGTGGGGTCAAGTGTACGGCCGGTATATTTAGCAAGAATGCATAAAATTATATTGGCAGACTTAGGCATAAAAAGGGGGTGTAGAGAACATAGCACGACGATTTTTTTCTGCAGTGTTTTGTTAGGAGTAATTAGGAGGTAAGGCTACTATTTTTACTCGGAGCTGAGGGGTGCGCTAATGCGGGGAGAGGGGTTAAAGGTGCAATTTTTGGTGTTTTGGGCTGTATCTCGAAAAGGGTGAGTCGCACAGAAAAAAGTTGTGAGTCAGCATTAAAGCTTTCTAAATATTCTATTTATTTGCCCATACTTGCATATGCAAAACTCCTAACGGTTCTGCATTCTATTGACTCTGATGTCTCACCGAATTGTTTTTTAAAAAACTTTTGTAGGGCATAGTTAGTCAGTGTTATATTTGCTTTAATTCGATATACTTCTTCTTGGCTTGTCTCCTATCATTCGAGAGTTAAAAGAGTCTCGACGAAGTAATATTCTCTTCAGAGTGAAGACATCGGGAGGGGGTTGACGGTTGTTTATTTCAAGGATCTATAAGGGATGGTTGAAAAAAAAAAACATACTAAAAGCTCGCGGTCATGAAGTGTGCGCTAACGTGGGGAGGGGGGGGGGATTAAGGATTCATTTTTGCAGGTTTTCGACCTAATCTCGGAAATATCTCAAAAGCAGTGAGTCCTCCTGAGAGCATTTGTATGGTAGTATTGAAGCCCATTAAATTTTCAAAAACTTCTTTGAACATTCAAATGCTGAACTCCTAACGGTTCCCCCGATACATATTATTGCAATCCGAAAATTGTTAAAAAATATGTTTTGTTTTCTAATTTTTTTAGAAAACTGTTTCAGAGCAAATTGATGCCATGTTTAACCTTCAAGCGGGCGCGCGGGCGGTAATTTACCGCCCTGATCATATAAACACGCATAGCTTTTCCCCCGTTGGCCGGATCGAGGTATGATAAGTATGTATTCTTAAGTCATACTGTTATAGATACGATACAATAAAATTTTGGGTGAATTTTACCTTCCATACCTTTCCAGCGGTCATCAAACCGGGGATTGTATATTTTGGTATATAGTTGTGCTCAAAATGTGTGTGCTCTGTGTAATATCACTGAAGTGACATGCTTCGCTAAAACTGCTGAACTTGTTTTATTGTTCACCAGATAATACTTTTTATGATGATAACTTATTTGGGACATGCTCTTCTTTCAATTTACCATAATTATGAGAATGGAAGTTGTACGGTTGAGCCGAAATGGAGGGGAAAAGACGAGGGCGGTAAATTACCGCCGCGCGCCCGGTAATGTCACAAAAAATGCGCGCCCGCTTGAAGGCTTTCATTTGATATACTCTCCGTTGTCCAGTCTTCAATCAGTCAAAAGCTTAAGAGCTTAAACCTAGCTTCCCAATTCAGTTTTCACTATTCACAAGTATAAA
This sequence comes from Microchrysa polita, assembly GCA_949715475.1. Classification (NCBI taxonomy): domain Eukaryota; kingdom Metazoa; phylum Arthropoda; class Insecta; order Diptera; family Stratiomyidae; genus Microchrysa; species Microchrysa polita. The sequence continues at coordinate 55,647,110 of OX454417.1, forward strand.
GACAAATATCCCATTCTTGTGCTTATCAGCTCCCCTATATCTCCGAAACCGCGAACTCTACAAAAACATTTCTGAGCAAGAATGAAAGCTTACACAATTTCCTATCAAGGTCCATAGGTCCAATTCCTAACAGTTATCTAGATATATAGATATATAATAGTGAAAACTGAATTCGGAAGCTCGGTTAGCTCTTAAGCTTTTGACTGATTGAAGACTGGACAATGGGGACTACATCAAATGAATGCCAATTAAACATCGCATAAATTTGTCCTGAAACAGTTGTCTCAAAAACAATCGCGAGAGACACTAGAGCCAAACAAATAAAAAAAAAAAAAACATTTTTTTTTAACAATTTTCGGATTGCAATAACGTGTATCGGGGGAACCGTTAGGAATTCGGCATTTGCATGTTCAATTTAAATTTAATGGGCTTTAATACTGCCACACAAATACTCTCACGAGGACTCACCGCTTCCGAGATTAAGTCCAAAACCTGAAAAATTAATCCTTTATCTACAAAAGTTTTTCGAAAAATAATTCGGAGAGAGATCAGAGTCAATAGAATGCAAAAAAAAATTTTCGACTTTTATTAAACAATATCGGAAGAACCGTTAGGAGTTTTCCATATACAAGTATGGACAAATAACTAGGGTATTTAGAAAGCTTTAATACTTACTCACAACTTTTTTCTGTGTGTTCACCGTTTTTGAGATATAGCCCAAAACACCGAAAATTGCACAAAATTGCCCCTTTAACCCCCCTTCCCGCGTTAACGCACCCCTCAGCTCCGAGTAAAATTGGTACCTTTACCTCTTAACAACTCCTAACAAAATACATACGAAAAAAATCATCACCCCATTCGATGTTCTCTATAATGTCTTATTTGATTGGCCTAACTCTGTTGTTTCTTGGCAAATTATTTTCATAGTATTTTGAATTCCATAAAATGAAAAGATGGCGGTATCCAATGACGATCCTACGTTCAAACCCACTCCGAAATGGTTCGGTAAAATATTATATATCGGGATAAAAAGAGGACATTTCCCCAAAAAAAAGGAGTTTAAACAGACGGAAAATGAGGAAACTGAGCAAACGATTCAGCATCCCAGAGATGCTGCTAAGATGTTTTCTGCTATTTGCAAGATTATTATTCTAACACCATAGGAGCTTTTTCTATATTTTCGATTAGGATGCAGGGAAAACCTACGTATATGAAAGCGTACATATGACAGAAAAACAAATTAAGTAAACTAAATGGGTTATATTGCTTGACTTGAAATGGGTTTATATGGAACAGTGGTATAATGATAAATCCTTTTTTTTTTCAGATAATGGATACACAGGCCGTTTCCTCTGCATTACGCATTTATCTTTGGAGAAGCTACCACGAATTTGATTTCAATCTATTTAATTCAACTTGGACATGGATACGCGGAATGGCTTTTGCTAATTTAACTTGGCCATGGTCGTGAAAGCTCTACAGTTAGCTGACGTGATCCTCAGATCTAGGGTAAACACTAGACTACACTAGACTAGACTAGAAGTCTAGGGTCGATTACTGTTGCGAGATAAGCATGTAGGCGCACTTCTCCAAGGAGGGTTATGGCCAGAAGATGGGCCCTCAGACCGGGTACCAACCGATATTTTTGTTAATGATCGTCGACATTTCAGTACGAATAATATTAAAACTTAAATAACGCTGACCTATAGGGTGTCCATATTCCTTTATTCAAATTCGGTTAGATCAGGTGCTTTTGCTACAGGAGTAGAACTTTAAATTCTAACATTTATGTTTGATGTCGTTGATAAAAGCGGCTTTAAAAAAAAACCCTACACTCTAGCTCCAGGCTTAGTTACTACTAAGGAAGGGGAGGCAAAACCGCGCACCCACCGAAGGGTTAAATAACGCATAGCGAACCTTTGTTGTTCGTTGAATTCCCCCTCAGTTCCTCCCAGGCGTGTGTTATCTACAACTTCCATCTTTTGTACCGCGCGGTTCGGATCGAACCACGATCAGTGTGAGGCCAGTAAATTGTGTTGGCAAGTACCACAAGCACGCTCAACCGAACTATTAATCATAAAACCTTAGATTGCATCCTCCCGAAATTATTTGTACAAATTTTAAATTTAACCTAATTTAACCTTGACTATAGTCAATCGACCGGACAAAGGTCACATATGCCAGACATTTACTCAAAACCGCACTTACACACGCCATCCATTCATTCAACAATCTCCGACATTCACAGCATTTTACTCATTTGCAACTACAAAATTGCGACACAATGCCACTCACCCGAATAATAAATGTTTGCCGGCAAGAGTCCTTATCGCTTTTCTACTCTCATTCTGAGAAAGCCCACAATTATTATGAATATTGATAGAAAAAGGATATTTTTAGATTCATTTTTTTTACACTTTTCACATCATGTTCATGACCTTGGGCATGTTTGTTTTCATTCATTTGTCGTTCCACTGCTCTTACGTTGGCATCTAGTGTGCAAGGACAATAATCCTAGCTATTACCCGTGACAAATTCGCACGAAATCACATTTCCACAGTCAGAACAAAGAACAACAAAAACAAACACAAGAAATTCTTCAAAAAAGAGGAATTATAATAGTATACTGAAACACGTCCAGCAAAACGAATTGAAATCAAACACTGTCATTGTCAAAGGCATGAATTTTCTCATGCTTTCTCTCTAGTGTAAAGTGAATTGCGGATACCCCACATTGGAAGCATTCTTGACACAGTTTACTATAGTTCTTAATTCAGCACATACGGTTATTTAGATCATTTTTATCGGGATAAAGTGAATAAAGGAGAAATTTCATAACATGAAGAGAAAATGGTCCTCTCTGCATCTGCATCAACCCCTAGGGATGAATCCTGTTGGAAGGTAAGTGAAAGCGCATGTCGTAGTAAAATAAACTGCTGAATGAACAAGCGAAGTCAAACGAATAAAATAGGGAGATATAAATCGGACATTATAAGCGGAATATGCATCGGTTCTACTTTGCTGTGATACTTTCTGGATGAACCTACTGATACCCATAACATTTTCGTCTCAGCGTCACAATTTCGCTAAGGAGACATTAAACAATGTCACGCAATCTGTGCTTGTAGACCACGGCTCTACGGGTCGCGCCAAGGAGCACCTTTATTCTCTTTTTTACCTGATCCTTTGAACTTGTATTGTACGGTCTTCAGGGATTTTTCGATAGTCTTGTAAAATTGAATGAGCATGTATTTATCTGTATGTCAATAATAGTTGTTTGCATAACAGTTGAGCATTCTAGACCTAAATCTGATAAACCCATCAGATACCTAGGAAAGCAAATTAGCATCCGCAAAGCTGGCGCCCTTTGCTATTATCTATCCTGGTATTTTGGTACCAATGGGCTTCGTGGAAATCCAATGAACAAAAATGTCAAAAATAAATCCAAATAAATTTGAATGAGGCTTTAGACTCAGATCCAGATGAATCTGCCGATCCAGTAACATGTTATCTGTTCGATGTGGATAATCTGCATCGGATAGCTTTAGGCCATAAGAGAAGAAGTGGAAAGCGCACGGAAAAATAGGGGGAGCAGAAGTTTGATATTTCTTTCAACCAATCATTGGAAGGCATATGGAGCTTCTCTGCGAACTAAACAGTGGGACCGGCTTGCTAAGGCTCAGGTTCGGAGAAGTGCGCGACGCGTCAGTCCCTGTCGTAGCCCCTGTTCTAGTACACATTGATAAAGATTCATGAGAAGAAGTGCTTGATTTAACCTCTATGGTGTGGCGCCACTGGATAGTAGCCAATTGCCGTCCTACGTTATTGTTTAAGCTTGGAAGTAGTGATAGTCGCATACGCATGGTAGGCAAAACGTTAGTGAGCGTATGTGATTATGAAAATTCAAATTTATTTTTACTAATACCTAATAACGGACGAATTTTGTTTCCATGAAAATAACTCTTTTCCAGGGACGTAGGTTCTGGGGGGAGTTCTCCAGTTTGGTTTGGAACGAACAGTTTGACCTCATCTATGGTGCTATCGAAAAATCTATTTCGAGATTTTTTTATACCCTTTGTCATGAAGTTTGTAACGCATTAAAGGAAGCATTGTCACCCGATCCCACTGGGCTGTTGATATTTCGCCTATTATCAATTGTAAACAATAACATTTCACCAATGTAAATCACCAAACGGATTCATCTAGAGTATACCTAGTTGCTCAATATCCGATACCGCAACCATAGGCGAATTCAACCAGAGTACTAAGCTGCTCAATATTCGAGACCACAACCATAATAGCGAAGATCGAGGCGACATTCGGCAAAGCGGAGCACTAAACTAGCTCTCGGCCCGTCCGTGTTCATGGCGGCCATGACGATCGCCATGACAGCGGTGTTAAAGGGGGAAGTCAAAGTGAAAAAGGCCTTTTTTCGCCTTGTACGTCCTGCGAAGCAGACCCTGTTGTGGGGACATTGAGTCGGTGTGGATACGTCGTCGCTTTTCAAGTCGACGAGAGAAGCGAGACCAAAAACCCAGACGAGGGCTGCGACCTGCCGATGCCCGAAAGAGCCGATTGGACTTGCCGAAGCCGCGGCGATTACCGTGCCGACAACATTGCCGTGGTGGAAAAGCCGATTCGATCAGACGGCTGATTGCCGGTGTTTTCAAGAGGAGGAGGTTGCGAGGCGGCGCCGCTTAACTTATCGATTGGACGACGACTATTATTTTGGTGAGAACAAACCAATTGTAAGCTTTATACCGTGAAAAGAAAATGAATATATGTATGAAATGCTAATCCAGTAATTTATTGTTAGTCATTTTTGTGAAGCACAGTGGGATTCATTATTGTTCTAGGTGCAGTGAGCGGCGATTCGGTGCTGGTGGAATCGAATTAGTGTTGGTGGGTGTTTCGGATTGGGGCGGCTAAATTTAAAAACGGCCGATTTCTTCGCGTTTCAAATCGATGGTGACCGGGACTCCTTATTGAAACGCGTGGCGCCCACGCCCGTCTCCGCGAGTTGGCCAGAAGCGGAGTTCCCTCGTTACCCCCCCGATCCGAAATAGACCAAGTGCGTTCTCATATGGGTGCATTGTTATAAGTGGTGATCCATTCACATCATTTCTTCGCTCTCTTTTATTACATTCAATCGGCAATTTTCTGTCTTTTTGTAAAGAAAATTGATTAATTATCTCCGGGCACTAGTTTATCACGGTACGAACATGGATAGAATGTTTTTGTCTCGGCTGAGTAAGGATGAGTTATCCTACGAATTGGATATCCGCGGGTTGCCAAAGGACACGGTGGATAATATGCGGAAATCACTTCGCATAGCACTAAGGGCAGAGGAGTGTACGAATAAAACATTCCACTATTCAAGTTACCCATTTACATTTGTACAGGATGTTGAGGCGATGGAAGCCAAACTTACCGAAATTTTAGAACTAATTGGGACGTTTGTGGGCGATATTGAATCGAATCCATACGCAAAAATAATGGCGAAGATCAACTACTGTTTCCGTCGATTAAATAAAATGGAGCCTCATGGTGAAGAGGAAACTAAATATAAAGAAATTCGAGCTAGATTGATTTTGGCCTTAGGTATTCTTGGTGAGAAGGCAGAGGGAGAATATGAGGAGGATGAATATGCTAAAGCGTGCTCCTCAAAAAGTTTGAAATCGACTTCACAAGCCACTACAGACGCTCATTATTGTAGAGTTGACGTAACTAAATGGAATCTTAAATTTAGTGGGGAAGGGCAATTTTCCTTGAGCGGATTCCTCGAAAGAGTGGAAGAATTAAGGGTTTCCAGGGGATTGGATAAGAACCAGGTATTCAAAGCGGCTGCGGAACTATTTGACGGGAAAGCACTCATTTGGTTCCGATCGAAACGAGCCGTAGTCAATAGCTGGGACTCCCTAGTAAAGGAATTGAAAGAAGAATTCCTGCCATCGGACTACGACTCAAGACTATGGGAGGAGATAAAGTCGCGAACACAGGGGTACGATGAGACCCTTAGTATTTTTATGGCAATCATGGAAAGTCTCTTTCGTAGGCTATCCACTCCTTGCTCGGAAAGTGAAAAGCTGAAAATTCTAAGGCGAAACATGACCCCCTTTTATCAGGTTCAGTTAACACTGTTTCCAACGAACACGCTAGATGAACTTATCGCTTATGGCCGGAAATTGGAAGCAACCAAACTATCGGTAGAAAATTTCAAACCGCCCCCCCCCCCCCCAAGGCGAGAACATTAGAGCCGGATTTAGCTTATAAATCGAATATAAAAACTGAATTGCCACCTACATTGGTGAGGGCAACAAATCAACAGTCTGGATTCAGGCCAAAACGAGAAAGGGAGCTTGCCAAGGTAGCCTCAAACCCACGCTGTTTTAACTGTAAGCAAGAAGGACATTATTCGAAAAATTGTAATAGTCCACCAAAATGCTTTGGATGTGGTAGGATAGGAGTTACACGACCTTCTTGTCCATTGTACTAATGGCTACAAAAACGGCAAAGGAAGTGAGGACGTATCGGGAAACGGAGCGGGTGCTCATTAATTGGGCAGGTGAGCGCCATTAAAAATGCCCAGTCGAACCAAAGTTACCCGTTGTTAATGAAGCAAGGTGATAATCGCCCTCACTTAAATGTTGATAAAAAGATTTGGGAGGACTTGAAAAACAGTGGAGCATGCTTGGAGGGTACACCTGATCCGACAATAAGTCTTATAAATGGGAATAATGTAGACGTAATCGGGATGTGGGTAACAAAAGTTACCTTAGGGAAACGTTGCGAAGATATGAACATACTGGTAGTTGAAGGCATAACGGATGGTGTAATCCTAGGAGTGGATTTCATTAAAAAGTTTGCTATTATCTTAGACCAGACACAGTGTTGCTGGATATGGAATATTAGCAACACTTGTGTAGCAACCATGTCGCACTTGAGGCCTAGGCAAAACTTATCTTCTTCGGAGGAACAATCCTTGAACGCACTAATCGACAATGGATTCGACATGCTCGGTGACGGTATTGGTTGCACATCCCTTGTCGAACACCATATTCGTACATCTGCCGAACCAATAAAACAAAGGTACTATCCGGTTTCGCCTACAGTGCAACGTAGCATTGATGCAGAATTGGACGAAATGCTCAAACTTGGCGTGATAGAACCCTCGGCCAGCCCATGGTCATCACCCATTTTGTTGGTGAAAAAGAAGGAAGGCTCCTACCGGTTTTGCGTTGACTACCGGAAACTGAATAAAGTTTCAGAACGCGACGCGTACCCTTTACCTTTTGTGTCATCTACGCTCGATAAGCTCCGAGATGCTAAATATTTGTCCTCTTTGGATATAAAATCTGCTTATTGGCAGGTGCCAATGGCCACTGACTCTAAGCCATTAACGGCCTTTACAGTTCCAAAGCGGGGGCTGTTTCAAATTCAAAGGATGCCGTTTGGCCTCCACAATGCACCAGCAACTTGGCAACGTCTAATAGACACAGTGTTAGGACCTGAACTCGAACCGTATGTCTTTACCTATTTAGATGACATTGTCGTTGTAACACAAACATTCGAAAAACATTTGACGATATTACGAGATGTTTTCAACCGATTGCGAGAAGCTAATCTAAGGCTATCGAGAGAAAAGTGTCAGTTTTGCAGGACCCAGTTAAGGTATTTGGGCTATGTCGTAAATGACCAAGGTCTGAATGTAGACCCTGAAAAAGTGGAAGCTATTGAGAAGATTCCACGACCCAAGAACACAAAGGGAATTCGGCAGTTCCTGGGAATGTTATCGTGGTACAGGCGTTTTATAGCCGATTACGCTACCTTGGTAGCACCGCTTAATGAACTACTTAAGAAAAACAAGAAATTCAAATGGAGTGACTTGTGTGAAGTAGCATTCATGGAAGCGAAGAGGAAACTGATGTCAGCCCCGATACTGAGTTGCCCAGACTACAACCGACCTTTTGTGATTCAAACAGACGCCTCCGACTTTGGACTCGGAGCAGTCCTATGTCAGGTATTTCCGGAGAGAGAAAAAGTAGTCAGCTACCTAAGTCGATCACTATCCAGAACTGAAAGGAAATATTCGACTACCGAAAAAGAGTGCCTAGCGGTGCTATGGGCAGTCGAAAAACTGAGACTATATATAGAAGGAGCTAAATTTAGCGTGGTCACTGACCACCACTCACTTATATGGCTCCACAATTTAAAGGATCCTAGAGGGAAATTGGCACGCTGGGCAGTGCGTCTCCAACAGTTTGAGTTCGATGTGATTCACCGAAAAGGAAAGGAACATTTAGTTCCCGACGCACTATCTCGTTCCGTCCCGATGGTCACAGCACTAACCGATGGGAATGTAGAGGATCCGTGGTATTGTAACTTAATAAAGGAAGTGAGGGATAATCCGGGGAAGTTCCCAACTTTCTGTGTAGACAACGGCATTTTGTGGAAAAGGGGCAAAGAGAAATACCCTGAGCTTGGAAACTCCGCGTGGAGGCAAGTAGTTCCAAAAGGGGAACGCGCACGCATTTTGTACATCAACCACGATGATCCTAGGGCAGGGCACATGGGTATAGACCGAACGGTAGGTAGAGTTTTCCAAAAATATTATTGGCCGAAAATGGTGGCCGACATTACTTCGTATGTAAAAAAATGTAAGCCATGCCAGGCCAATAAGGTCGACCGTCAGCTGCCTATTGGCCAAATGGTTAGTCGAGCAGGGGAGGCCCGGGACCCATGGGAAATATTTAGTATTGACTTAGTGGGTCCCCTTCCGCGATCAACGAAAGGCAATACATTCATACTCTCAGTGCTGGACTATTTCAGTAAATTTGCGTTAGTTTATCCATTACGGAAAGCAACTGCATCAGAAATTACGAAGATCCTAGAAAACAATATCTTTCTTTTATTCGGAGCTCCACGGGTGATTGTATGTGATAACGGTGCACAGTTTCGTAGCCGCGAATTGAATAGCTTGGCAAATACGTATGGATCCCGAATATCGTATACCGCCCTTTACCACCCACAAGCTAATCCGGTCGAAAGGACCAATCAAAATATTAAGCGGATGCTACGCACCTATGCGTCCGAAAACCACAGGAAATGGGACGTAGAGTTAGCAAAGACCGGTTGTGCGTTGCGCACTTACTCACACGAAGCAATGGGGGTTACGCCATACTTCGTTCAATTTGGTCGTGAAATGGTGACACACCATTACAGTGTAGAGCCTCCATATGATCAAAGGCCGGTAGACAGTTTTACAAGATCTGAAGCCCTTAAGAGGATCAGGGAGGATGTCCTGCATAGGTTAAAACGCGCAGCAGAAAACAGTTCCAACCGTTATAATCTACGCCATCGTAATAACATTGATTTTAAAATAAATGACAAAGTATGGCGAAGAAATCATGTTTTGTCAGATGCGACACAATATTTTTCTGCGAAATTGGCCCCAGAATTCGTCGGCCCGTACATTATAAAAAATATTGTATCTAGGTGGACATATGAATTAGTGGATATGGAAGGTAAACCTAGCGGTGTTTGGCACTCAAAGGACATAAAACCGTATATTATGTAATTTGTCCACATTGTATTTTAGAATTTAAAGTTTAAAATGAATTAGTAGTTATTACTATGTTTTAGAATTCAAGCTAATTTACTAAGTAATCTCTTTATGAAGTTGTTGGTAGTTGTTTATCGAATCACAGAAATGTAGTGATATGCGTATGAATTTTGTATATTGAATGTCGTAGATCACTGCACATTAAGCTTCTTCCGGGATATTTTCGATTATTTCGTGGCGTTTAAAGCCACAACGCGTCTTTATCGAAGAAGGGGGCGAAATGTCACCCGATCCCACTGGGCTGTTGATATTTCGCCTATTATCAATTGTAAACAATAACATTTCACCAATGTAAATCACCAAACGGATTCATCTAGACTCTAGAGCAGGGGTGTCAAACTCAAAACCTGGCCCGGGCCAAATAAGACTCTCCTCAGGTTTAGGTGGGCCGCAGGAATTTATTTTTTGTGAATTACATGATATGCGCCAAATTTTGAACAGATGATAAAATTTTTTTAGCACCAGTCAGTCATCCAGGTCGCCCGAATTAACATTGGGAGGCAAAATACATAGTCAGATAAAATTAATTTCAGCAGAAAGGTGGCTAAAAGAGACAAAAAGTTGTTTGTGATATGGATTTAAAGAAACTCATGCACAAATACAGCTTGAAAAGTATAGGTAAAAAAATCGGGCACTTGGGCTGTAATTATTAGGTTGGAATTTCACAAACAGGTAATTGAGTCCAATATTTCCGTAGTTTATAAAGCTTTGCCATTTTTCCAAATAAATCTCAATTCATGTTCGGTAAAGCCAACTAATTTTTTATTAACTGCATTTTGGGACAGAACAGTCCTGTACAAAAAAAAAAAAATGAGCGGTCTTATAAAATCAAATAACCGGCCTCAAATTCTAAATAGTATTTGGAGAAAAGGTCCTAAAATATTCTTTCATAAGCCACTGCAGAGTTTAAGCAATTTTTGTAGACTTCAGTTCAACGGCTGAATTTGTTCACCTTACCAATTTAACCGTTTTTGTGTTGATACCAATTGTGCTGCTTCGACATGGCCGCGGGCCGCACAGAACTGCGAGGTGGGCCGCATGTGGCCCGCGGGCCGCGAGTTTGACACGTCTGCTCTAGAGTATACCTAGTTGCTCAATATCCGATACCGCAACCATAGGCGAATTCAACCAGAGTACTAAGCTGCTCAATATTCGAGACCACAACCATAATAGCGAAGATCGAGGCGACATTCGGCAAAGCGGAGCACTAAACTAGCTCTCGGCCCGTCCGTGTTCATGGCGGCTATGACGGCGGCCATGACGATCGCCGTGACAGCGGCACCCGAGGTGTTAAAAGGGGGAAGTCAAAGTGAAAAGGCCTTTTTTCGTCCTGCGAAGCAGACCCTGTTGTGGGGACATTGAGTCGGTGTGGATACGCCGTCGCTTTTCAAGTCGACGAGAGAAGCGAGACCAAAAACCCAGACGAGGGCTGCGACCTGCCGATGCCCGAAAGAGGCGATTGGACTTGCCGAAGCCGCGGCGATTACCGTGCCGACAACATTGCCGTGGTGGAAAAGCCGATTCGATCAGACGGCTGATTGCCGGTGTTTTCAAGAGGAGGAGGTTGCGAGGCGGCGCCGCTTATCTTATCGATTGGACGACGACTATTATTTTGGTGAGAACAAACCAATTGTATACCGTGAAAAGAAAATGAATATATGTATGAAATGCTAATCCAGTAATTTATTGTTAGTCATTTTTGTGAAGCACAGTGGGATTCATTATTGTTCTAGGTGCAGTGAGCGGCGATTCGGTGCTGGTGGAATCGAATTAGTGTTGGTGGGTGTTTCGGATTGGGGCGGCTAAATTTAAAAACGGCCGATTTCTTCGCGTTTCAAATCGATGGTGACCGGGACTCCTTATTGAAACGCGTGGCGCCCACGCCCGTCTCCGCGAGTTGGCCAGAAGCAGAGTTCCCTCGTTACCCCCCCCCCCCCCCCGATCCGAAATAGACCAAGTGCGTTCATAACCGCGAACGACGAATAGACAAGCGTAACAGCATCTCCGACCATATAAAAGGTATATATACATATATGATCAGCATGACTTGTGGAGTCGATTGGAGCATGCCCGTCTGTCTGTCTGTTGCGACGCGTTTTACTCGGCGGGTATTGAAGCTAGCAAGCTAAAATTTTGCACACGTGCTTCTTATTGTTGCAGGTTGATTGTATGTTTGATTCACCCAAATTGGATCACTGGGTCATGGGGCTGCCATACAAACTTAATCCCCCAAATTAGGCTCTTCTAAGAAAAACATTTTTATTTGTGTACCAATTTCAACCAAATTTCACACAAATGTGTTTCTGTAGATAACACAAAATATATGCAAGAATGGATCAAATCGGATCATGGGGTCATGGGGCTGCCATACAAACTTAACCCCCCAAATTATGTTCTTCTAAAAAAAAAATTTTTTTTGTGCACCAATTTCAACCAAATTTCACACAAATGTATTTCTATTGATGACACAAAACATATGTAAGATTGAATCAAATCGGACCATGGGGTCATGGGGCTGCCATACAAACCAAATCCCCCATATTGGTTCTTCTAAGAAACATTTTTTTACACCAATTTCACAAAACCTTGAATTAATGTGTCTTCATCAAAGCAACTAAAAAGTTCTAAACGAATGGAATCATACTGTGGGGTCATGCTCCGGCAACCCCAATAAAATTTTCCGAGTAAATATTTTTATTTGCCCACTTATTTCAACCAAGCCCAAAACTTTTGTCAAGACGGAAGAAAAAAGAATGAGGAGGGGGATTATATACAAGTCATAGGTACGCCCGAAAAAACGTTTACCCCAAGCGAAGGGTATCCAAATTTCGGCCGCGCTCGAAATTAGCCTCGGCCCCGGGGGTTGGCGAGCGTAGCGAGCAGGGGGCGAAGCCCCCTAGTTTTTCGTTTCGGTTGGATGGATGGATGGATAGGACGCTTAGTTGGATTAAGCTGGTTACGCCCAATACTGCAGCCTGCTGGCTTATTGTATATCCCAATTAAGCGAAATGGTTTCAGGTTATTAGCTCTGTCCTTCGTAAAATGTTTAGAAGAAAATTAACCAGGTTTACTTTGGGTGCGCTCATTCTGGTGGTTTGAGCTCCAACGAAGTTTTGTCTCCAGCTCATAAGAGCACTCGAAGATAACGTGCGAGGCTGATTCCTCGTCTTCGTTGCGGAGGCGGCATAATAGTGTCTCCCAATCGTATGCAGATGTTTTCGAAGGGTACAATGACCGGTTGTAAGGCCTGTCACTGCCCTGAGGTTCGTTTTGCTGAGCCTGAGGATTTCAGTGCAGCTGGTATGCCAGTTGGATCCCAGCATACGCTTGCTGCGTCTGAGTCCTTCAGCGAGTCTCCATCGGTTTTGGAAATTATCATCGGTCCATTGTCTGACAACTGTTTTAGCAGTGGATTTGCTAATACCAATTGTATATCCCTTACAGGTACTCTCCCCTGCTACAAGGTTTATGGCTACAAGTTCTGCCTGGAAGATAGTTGTGTATTGACCTATGGGTATGTCGAGATACTATAGTTGTTTGTTTTAGTAAAAACTCCTGCCCCTGTTTCTTCGTTTGTCTTCGACCCATCTGTGTACCACACTACATGTTTTGATAGATGGTTGTCGTTCCATTTATTCCAGTCTTCCCTGACCGTTGTGGTCTGGATTTTGGAGTCGAAGGTATACTTGGCCGTGGTATTATCGCTGCCCATATCTAGGATTGGGTTTCGGTGAAAAAAGTTAACCTATTTTTTTTTTCGAAGATGAAAAAGCTCATTGATGTTATTCAGCGCGGTTTTTTCACAGAACAAAAAATTAAAAAAAAGACAATTTAAAGGTAAGAGTTGTGAAAAATTGATTTAGACTTCTTCAAACGATGGATATACATACATATGTCACTGAAAAATTTGATAGCCAATCTAGACTGGGACCCTGCTCCATACCAAATCTTGGCAATGTGCATGTTGCTTCCCTGCTGCTTAAAAGTGGGGGAACACTAGATTAGTATTACAAAACGCAAAAAAATGTGTGCTCGATTTATATTTTTCAAGGGGTCTAAAGGGATATCAAAACAGAGAAAGTCCAGGAGTTGGTTGATTGTTTTATCCAAAAGCTCCTCTAGGATTCTTGTAAGTTTAAAGTGAATCCTATGCGTTATGCCTTGGTTATACAGTGCGAGCTATCGTGCAAGTTGGCCTAGACAGCTACTGCAGAGTAGCTATACTTGCACCATGTGACCGCATCACGTATGATGCGGTCACATGGTGAGTATACATATATTTCGGGGGCAACTTGCCCCCTTCTTCAGCACTTAGCTTTTGTGCTGGTGAGTTGCCCCCGAAATACATACACACTTAAATTTTTGTAGTCTACTGGGCAAGTTACTTGCACATACGTTAGTGTTGAACACTACAAAGTTCCGGAGATATTATTACTATCTATGAATCGCGCTAAAAGGTTTTCACCCGTGTACTTGATCTGGCATGATGACGTTATCTGTGGTAAAGAATTGACAATTTGAAAAATGTTCAGATACCCGCTTTTTCCAAGAATTGCAGCAGAGAATTTTATCTAAGAAACTGTCTTCCCTTTTGCAAATTATTCAGCATATTGGTGGTTAGTAAATTACATGGTACTAGGTACTAATATCGTCAGTTTTCGTGAAACCCATTACCCTAAATTTATTGAAAAAAGGCAAGTCTCCGCGGCAAATTTTTCCCAGGAGACGTAAATGGAAGTTTGCCTCTAGGTAGATGGACATAGCAGGTACTTACCCTAATACACTAATACACAATAATAAGTGTATGTAGAAATAATTTCACGGCGAATAATTATTTTGTTTGTGAATATTGAAAAATTGATTCTAGTTTCAAAGTAAATAAAAATTCATAAATTAATTTTAGTCGGAAAAACGGCCGAAGAAAATCAATTCCGGCTAAAAATCCGGCCGGCCGGAATTATAAATTTCTTCCGGCTAAACAGCACGGTTTCCGGCTAAATTTGGCCGGAAAACGGCTAAATTGGCAACACTGCTAAGAAGTAAGTCTTATATAATGTAATGAATGAGATCTAATCAGGAAAAGCTATTTCAGCTTACTGAATGCTTACAGTTCAGTAGTGAGTAAGCCTTTTCAAAGTCTTACTTTTTCATAGACCTTACGGACATTTTGCTGGGATGTTTAACATGGAAAATTATTAGTGCGGAACATCACTCTTTCCGAAGATTTCCCGGAATATTTTGATGTTTTTTCGCATACCCTTTCCCCTCATGCTCTCATGCATCTCTCCCGTAAAAAACCGTTTACTCTTGTTCAGCGTGTAGACAGGCCCAATGGCACCACCAACTAATAAGCTGAAGAGCGGGATTTTTCATTTGTTTTGTTTTTGCTTTTTGTTTCTGTAAGGGTTACATGGATGACACTGGTAATCACACCTGAAAATAATGTACTTCTCATCATACCTATACTTAGTCGAAAATGTTACCTTCAATGCTTTACAAATGAAGAGAAATTAACGAAACAACAAATACATACATATATTTTTCCTGTATTAATGAGTTTTGGAAAAGCTGATAACGTTTTACGACCGCTTCAACTTCGAACTTTTGTTTACACGGCAAACAAGTTGGACAACTTGTTTGAGCTGACTGACTATAAACAGCTGGAATTGTGGGTTCATAATATTTTATTTATACTGTACTGTATATAATATTATACTGTATTGCGTACGGCAGGCAAGCAAATTTTTCATAGAAAATGTCAAAGCCTATTCGAGTTATCGTTATATTTTAACCGATATGCTAAAACTCTTTATTATTACATGCATTCGAAATTCAAAGCTTTCTCATATTCAAGTACGAGGAGAAAAGTGGATATAATAAAGAATTATGTTCGTTAATTTTCGACAGTGGTTCTCCACACACCTTGGTTCGCAGTAATAAATAAGTTCAATGGGTAAAAATCAATTTGCATTCGTTGAAAATTTTACCCTAAAGAGAATTGAATGAAAGACGACCGTACGTCGTGCGACACGTGTGTGAATCAATAATCAAGGATTCGCTAATATTGAAAAATATTGTCACTATAACTATAAATATTTTATTGGAGAAACCCAAAATCAGCCAAAACACTTCATCATTTCGCCCGCTAAGCTTATTTTATTTGTTATTTTCCGTGAAAAATATAAATAATTTCAATCAAAATCACCCACATTTCACAATCGCATCCTTGTTGCCACCCCAAACACACAACTTTCATCTCTCCATTCCCGACATACATAAATAAGGAAGAACCCACCGGCGGCATTGTCTCGAAAAATTAGTCATGTCCACGTCGACAAAATTGCGACCAGGACGTGCATTTTCATATCTTTTGATAAACATGGAGGGATCATGAACTTCAACATTTTTATAAGGCAGTCTTCTTCTGGTTTTCGCCTCCTCGAAATGTTCTCCTCGTCGTCGTCGACGTTACCGAGGCATGTCAAGCTAAAGCGGACGGAAGTGAAAGAAAAATATTACAAATTGCCGGTCCACCAGGCATATAAAAGGAAGCTGTGCGCTCTATCCTACTGCACGCAACGACACAGTATGAGGATGACGAGAACGAGTGAGCCTGGGAGATTCAACGAAAAAATAGAGAATAAGTCCGGTCTGGAAAAAGGAAAAATATGAATGATAGTTGAGGACAAAGTGGCACGTTCGGGGCATTATTTAGAGCTTTTCCTCATTCTTTTCATTTTTGTCGTAAGAGCTCTTTGGAAAGAGGACGGATTAACTGGTGGAAAATTACAAAAGTGGAGAAACAAAAAACAACAAGAGAAAAATTATTTAACTGTTTTTCCTCCATTGATAGTGACACGGCGTAATGAATAAAAATATACACAGACGGCAAGAAAGAGCTGTTGTGAGGAAGGACGCAATGCAGATGAGATTTTTGTGTTTGTCATGCCGTATAGCCTGAAGAGCTAAGTAAATGGCTTAATGCTAACAAAGGACTCTGCGCTAATAGAAAAATTAAATCAAACGCGTATTCTGATGAAAGGGGTGCTACTAGATGGCTGCTCGATTCAAATATAATGAGGGGATTGCATATACAAATTTCAAAAAACTCGGGGCCAATTTCTCGTACTTCTTTTCTAGTGGTTAGTCTTATCGTATAGACAAGGCGCACACTATTTACGAATAGTTTTAAAGTTTGTAGGGTCATGTCAACAGGGTGTCCCGGAATAAGTGCAAAAGTCGATTTTTTTTATTATTCATCGGAGAGAGGTGTGTGTGGGTACTAATGTCAAAAAGCTCATCAAAGGCATTTCCTATTAGGTATTTTTTTTTGTTTTTGGTATAACGGTAATGGAGTTAGAGCTACTTAATTCAGTTTTTGTAGCTGTAACCTTATTATTAGGATTGTAATTCAACATTTTTGGTTGGGACCTCTCTAGAAATGATGAACCAAAAATGTCTGCAGATTTGCTGTTGAGTAACTTCATAATCATCATAATTAATGTGGCACGATAGCCCGACGTTGGGCTTTGGCCGCCTGAGTACCTTTATCGGAACCGGAAGAATAGTAAATCTATTTTTAGATTCTTGATTTACCCTATCTTCTAGTGGAGAATGGTGGAGAATGATGCGTTAACGACTACCGTGTGACGTGTGTAGTCGTCAACGTTCCAATTCCAACGAAAACTAAATTCGGATTGTGATACGATTGTCAACCATACCACTTCCCAGTCGCTTTTTTATACCCGTCACTATGTGAAAGGGTATATTAACTTTGTCATAAAGTTTGCAACGCATACAAGAAAGCACCTCCGACTATATAAAGTATATATATTATTGATCAGTGTGACGAGAGAAATCGATTGAGCCTTGTCCGTCTGTCTGTCTGTCCATCCCAAGCAGCATTTTAAGTAGCGAATACCAGTTCTTTTGATACCGCCACTTTATTAAGTTTCGGTTACGTTTTTGACACCAAAATGTTAATAACTTCATTGTAACAAATCCTGCAAATTAGTTTTTGGGACGGTTCAGGATGGTATAGTTGTTGGAACTTTGTAGTGAACGAAATGTTGCTACTACATATTCGGCAAGTGCGGGGGAATGGTACGGCTTCGGTACCACACTTTGCTACTACATAGTGAGCAACTCTAAAGTAATATTTTGAAGTGACAAAACCGTAGCCGTGTAATTTCTTTGTACCTTTGAAGGATTTGCTACTTTATAGTGAAATTTAGAACAATGCAGTGGCTACTGTTACTTCCAAGTCCTATTGGGTACTTTAAAGTACCATTTGGAGCTGTCAAATGCTTCTCGCCATATTTTCCAAGGTTTTGCAAAATCACTAGAGAAAACTAACTTTAGTTAGGTTATGTTTTGACAATTCATTTAACCTTCCGGCGGGCGCAATACTAACCCTAACACGATCGGGCGCAATGCATCTGACAGATTAAGTGCAGAAAAAGGGATGAAACTAAGTTTCTGTATATTTTAGACTCTTAATTATTGTTGCATTGTCTTTTTGAAACAGTTCTACGTAATTTTAGAAACAAAAACTGACTCACAAAGTTTGATACCCTTCACATTTTAGATTTTCTAAGAATATTCCGCTTTCAATAGCTTCAATATTTAAAAAACCTCCAACAACTCGACCGCTTAAAAAATGTGAGCTTATTTTACTAAAAACACACTATTGAACGATTTGGTGAACCTAAAAGTCAACACAACGTTATTACGCAATGTGAAGAGTATAACATGTGGAAATTTTCATAGAAATGGAGAAAATAACACAATCGGGCGCAATACATCTGAGAGATTATTTCATCCCCTCCCGCCCCCTAGACATATGGTAGATAGAAACTGAAAACTGCTTTGGATAGTTGATCGATAAAGATTAAGCTACTGTGAGTTTCAGATCTCTCCCTTTTCGTATCGCTGATTGGCGCAACAAAAACTCTCCACTTAATCCGTCAGATGCATTGCGCCCGCCCGAAGGTTAAGAAATCTTTGGAAAAATGAGCGGGCATTACTAGGTATCGTAGAATATCCACTTCGACAATGAAATTGTCCTGGCACAAAGTTTTCTAGTTCAAAAGAGGCAAATGGAAAAATAGTAATTATATTATTTGATTGTCTGAATAGGCTGAAACACAATTTCAGCAAATGTGTAAAAGTATATGTATGTAATATACATGTAAATCCATTCAGTTTAAGTTTACTAGAATTGTGTTGACTTTTACCTACACATATTCACAACTATGTATGATTGTGTGCGGAAACGGGACTAACAAAGTCCCAATTGGGTGGTTGGACGTTCCAACGACGTTGAAAACAAATGCTTAGCACCCGTCATGAGGCTTTGGATAAACTTGGCCCTATCAAAGCGAAGACGTCACATAAACGTGGTTTGGCGGTGTCTGTATTTAAGTATAGTAATCAGTTCGACGATTCGCGCGAGTTTCTATACAAAGCCTGTCAAAAAACTCGTATGAGGCGAGAATAGCTCGCATCTAGGTATTCAGTTTTTCGGACGAGTTCCCAATGCTCAAACCAGTGTTATACACAAAGTCTCCACATAGTCTCGTGCGAAAATAATGTAATTGCATTTATTTTCGTGCGAGCGTTGAACACAAAAGAATGGATAAAACTCATTTATGACTTTAGTGGTGATTTGATTGGTGCAGAATGCAGAATAAGACGTAAAAATTGCTTATGTGCAACTTGCAACGCTTCGCTATCACTTTATTGCTGGTATTTTGATTGGTCTCGCCTCCGACAACAAAGTAGTAATAATATTCTTACGTAAGTAATGTGGATGCTATGGCTCTAGAGGACACGATAAACTAGTAGTGGTAGAAGTATAGGAATATAAAGTCTAAAATTAAACCAATTAAACATGAAACCAAACTTTTAAACTTTTTTTTGGAAAATAAGAAAAACATATTTGAACGAAATACGAGTACTAATGGTTTATTGTATTATTATTATGAAATAATAATAGAAAATATGGATACAATCGGTCATGTTTCGTTAAACCAAATGCAAGCTTCTCAAAAAATTAAATAAAAGAAACCGTTGCAAAGTATAGTTTTCGTTCGTCTGAAGCCATTTTTGACCATCGATTGTACTTCTAATTGCTTCTTTTTGTCGTCCTTTGGGATTGGAACAATTTTCCGATTTCAATCAATTGTGGCACCTGTCGCCAATAAAATAAATAATATAAAAATCATCTTCAATTACAGTTCTGTGCTGACATTTTCCTACCCCTTTTTCTCATCGGTGCATTTACATCCTTCTTTAATTTCTTTGTCATGCTGGACTATTCGATTTCTTTAAATAGGGATCAATTTATTCAGCAATTTTGGGTACAAAATTCAAAACTAGAAGTTGTATATATCAGAATGAACTATGTACGTAAGTATGTATGTATGTATGTATCGTAGCTAATTGTTTGCTAAATTTTCCATGGCCAACTATGTACTCTCCAACTCTCCACTTTCGTGCGAGTTTTAAATGCAAATATTCGCGCGAGAAACTGATTACTAGCCTTTATCGCGAACGAGCTTTTGGATCAACCTGGCCGAAAAACGTTGGAGAGAATTATGTTACGTTTTCTGGAACGCTGCACCGAAAAACGCAAACACATGAACCCATCGAAAGCTCGCTTTAGGGATTTGAGAACTCCCGCCAAACTCAAAAGATTCCTGGAGAACATTCCGGAAATTAGTCGAACTGAAAAGTAGTACTGTACTGTACAACATTATGCTGAATTTTGGTATACCGGCAAAGTTAGTGCGACTCACAAGGATGATGATGACTAATACCGTCTCGCAGGTCAGAGTGCAGAACCGACTTACTGACCTATTTGAAACTCGTACTGGACTCAAGCAGGGCGACGGGCTGGCGCCAACGCTCTTCAACCTTGCTTTGGAGTTGAAAAAATGGTGTAATTTTTTGGATAATTTTAACTCAACATAGTTTATAACAAGCATGCATACGAAATTTTGAATTCGCTTTATAAACTAAACGGGAGTAAAACATATTTACACAAAAAGTGGATCATTTTTATACCCTTCGCTTACTAAGCGAAAAGGGTATATTAACTTTGTCATGAAGTTTGTAACGCATTGAAGGAAGCATCTCCGACCATACAAAGTATGTATATATATGATCAGCGTGACGAGCTGAGTTGATTGGACGATGTCCGTCTGTCCGTCTGTCCGTCTGTCCGTCTGTCCGTCTGTCTGTCTGTCTGTCTGTTGCGACGCGTTTTACTCGGCCAGTTTAAAAGCTATGGAGCTGAAATTTTGCACAAAGGCTTCTTTTTGTTGCAGGCAGTTTGTATATTTGAATCGGTAAAATCCGACAAGGGGGTCGTGGGGCTGCCATACAAACCTACTCCCCAAAATTAGGTTCTTCTTAGAAAAACTTTTTTATTTATGCACCAATTTCAATCAAATTTCACACAAATGTGTTTTCATTGCTGACACACAACATATGTAAAAATCAACCAAATCGGACAATGGGGTCGTGGGGCTGCCATACAAACCTAGTCCCCCAAATTAGGCTCTTCTAAGAAAAACTTTTTTATTTTCTCATCGATTGCAATCAAATTTCGTGCAAATGTGTTTCTAGTGATAACACGAAACATATGTAAAAATGGACCAAATCGGACAATGGGGTCATGGGGCTGTCATACAAACCTAGCTCCCCAAATTAGGTTCTAAGAATTTTATTTTATTTATACACCAATTTCAACTAAACTTCACACAAATATGTTTCTATTGATGACACAAAACATATGTATGAATAGATGGAGTCGGACCATGTGGTCATGGGGCTACCATACAAACCTATTCCACCAAATCAAATTTTAGTAAGAAAAATATTTTTATTTGCATACAAATTTGAACCGAACCTCATGGAAATATAGTTTTATTGATGTTACAAAAGATATGCAAAAATGAATTAAATCGGACCATTGGGGTCATGGGGCTGGCATATAAACCCAACCCCTTAATTAGGTTCTTTGACCACCAATTTCAACCAAATCCCATAGAAATATGTTTTAATTGATGCCACAAACATACGTAAAAATTCAAGGAAAGGCCATGCGTTCATAGGGTTGCCATACAACCCCCCCCCCCCACCCACACACACTTCGTTTTTGGTTCTTCTAAGAAACCCACGTCCCCCGCTTCCCCCAATAAATCTTTGCCCCGGCACTAATGCGAACACAAGTCATAGGAATGCCAGAAAAAACTTTTAGCCCGGGGGGAGCGAAGGGTATCCAAATTTCGGCCGCGCCCGAAATTAGCCTCGGTCTCGTTATCTATCTTTTTGATAGATGATGGTTCTACTCAAATTTGAATATTTTTTCTATAAAACCATTTGTTGTAACCAGGCCTGTAGAGAGGGGGGGAGGAACGGGGTGATTCCCCCCGGGCCCGGGATTTCATAGGGGGCCCGGATTTTGACACAAAAGTTGTGCTTTAGTGTTTTTTTGACATACAAATTGCTATTTTGAGGTCTTTAACTAAGAACCCTTATACATATGTACTGCTTTTAGCGTTTTAACAACAATTCATAACATACTGTGCACTAGGCTTGGGGCCCCTAATCTATTTTTGAATTTTGAGAACTAGGGCCCGAATCAGCATATTCAATCAACATGATAGTTTCGTTACTAAATTTCAATTAAGAAATTTCGACTTCTTCATCCAGTAGCGTACAGTTTTTCGAAATATTTATGTTTAAAGTAAAAATAGGAGTACAGCGTCATTTTTTTCAATGAGGACTTTTCCGAGCAATTTTGATTTTGTGTGCATACTGCTGCTGCTTATGAAATTGTTTTCAAGATACCAGCACACAGATGTTGATCACTTAAATTGTTGAATCTTAATTTAAATCTATCTATCTACCAGTACTCGCCAACTCGGTAACAAAAAATTTAAGGTTTTTTGAAATAGGTAAAATAGGAAGAAATACAAATCCTTTATAAATTCGTAGCGTTGCGCATTTCGAAAGTCAATTTTATAGAGTAAAGACCAACATTCTGGGCCACTGCGAGTGTGCTTATAAATTACAGATTTGAGCTCCCCAAGCATTTGTTAGTACTGTGAACAGTGAACTATCCGCCTTGTTTTGCTAAAAGCTTTGTAACGGTTGAGGTACAGAATAGACCACAGCTGTTTCCTTCGAAAAATCTTCAACCAGAAAAAAAAATAAATTTGCCCAGTTTATTGCATTATACACTTTCTATTTTGCGTGTAGTACAGCCTTTATTATTCATCTGTAAAATGAACACTTGAGCCAATTTCACCCGTATAGCCTTCAAATCGAATTAAAAAATAATATTTATGAATGATCCTATCCTATCGAGAATGATTGTCGAAAATTTCAAGGCTTTCTGCATATCAAAGTTCGAATATAGGTTGGAATCTTACTTCACCAATAGAATAGACATTTTCTAAATAATTTTGTTGGGACAAGGGAATCAATAATTTTTAAATATTTTTTCTTGGGAGAACTAAATGCTAGAAGATTACCAGGCTACCAGTTTCGCTTTATGCGTATCTTGTGTAAGGGGCACGACCATTAAAACAATAAACTTATTTTCATCACGGGCAGATTTTAGTAAAGAAACTTCATACTAGAAAGTTAACCCTTTAAGCAGTAGCTTTTTATAAAGATTCGTTACCCAAAAATGCACGTAAAACGAAGAAACCATATTCTAGAATGATTTTGGCTTCTGTATTTCCTTAAAATTCGCCACTCAACTCTCGAATCGTCTTCAAAATATACTTGAAACGGGACCGAGGCCAATTTCGGGCGCAGCGGAAATTGATATGAAACTTAAGCTTCTTTCGCGTTAACAATTTCTACCACAGTGAGTTTTTACTATTACTAGGAACACTAGGGGGCTTCGCCCCCTGCTCGCTACGCTCGTCAACCCCCCCCCCCCCTACCACCCACCCAGCCCGCCCTTGCCCTGCCCCAGCCAACGTCTGCTCCCCGCTATGAGCTGACGTGCTCGCGCTGCGCGCTCGCAGCACTGACTTGATTGACTGCTTTCCGTTCTTGCATGCTATACTTATCGACATTCGGAAGCACGAATAAAATGACATTTTCCCGAATTAATCCGACTTTAACATTTTTATATATAGAAGGATATTTGGGTGAATTTTCGTTTAGATTGGTTCATAAAGAAAAAAGTTTTTCTTTGAAGAACCTTATTTTCAGGGGCAGCCCCCATGGCCCGATTTCATTCGTTATACTCAGCGTACACTAAAAAAATCTCGTCACACTGATCAATAATATACATATACATATACTTTATATAGTAGGAAGTGCCTCCTTCTGTGCGTTGCAAACTTCATGACAAAGTTAATATACCCTTTCATATAGTGACGGATATGAAAAACACACACACACACAAACTGTTAAACTATCCAGTCAACCCCGTTTTTTGTGAGTTTAGTATGTAAAAATGCATCACGAATGAATTAGTTTTTTCGCAAGTGGTTTATCCCGTATCGTTATTTTTTATTATTTCTATTTTTCTATAATTCGTATTTTTCTGAAAACCCATAATTTTACCTCAGAATTTAAATATCAAAATGCACCTGAATGCGCAGAAGGCCGCTTTAAAACATTCTTCAAATATCTATCGTACTGATGCCGGATGCCGGACTATATTAGATTAAAAAACATCGGGATTACTGAGACTGAGCCGATTCAGTGTGGACGCCGGATAATGAGGTGTTTAAAATGGAGGCTGGATTATAGAGATAATTGTACAATTGTACAATTTGTAAGGACCGATATGTCAAAAAACAAAATTCTTCGATTCATAATTTTTTATCGTATGGAAGAGGTGGGCCCGGAATCATTGTCCCCCCCGGGCCCGGATTTTCTCTCCACGGCCCTGGTTGTAACCACGAAGGGTACCCCAAATTTTGTATCAATTCTATAACTGCATCGAAGTCAGTTTCCGCTGGAAACTGTTTTATCTATGTAAGCGAATCAATTCGATACAGATCTGAGGTAAAAATTTAATTTCTACCCAAAATTAAGGTAAATTTTATCCCTGAAGTGTATCGTTTACGATATGGAACATGGGCAAGTTAATGTTGCGTACAGTACAGTTCCTCTGTGGCGCACTTGGTTGAGTCGCGATGCTAGTAATCTAGATGTCCGGAGATCGAATCTCGGCCTGGTCAAAAATTTCCGTAAATGTGTGGATAGGAAATTTATAGTGCTTGTAACATTATATACACTCCGAAATGATATGCAATGTAACGTTGACTCGAAATTGCCTATAAACGACTGAGGGAATGCACCGTGCCCCACAAGGGGTTACGGTACAGAGAAAGACAGTACAGTTTCGGGTGTTGATGAAAATGGTGTCTTTTTGAAATGATCTATTGATTTTACCTTACTTTCTTATTAAATCTACTAGTTATTGTGTCGAAATAACTGACACTATTTGTGGTGTACATTCTATTCTTATTCTTATTATTCTCATTTCAATATAACCATGCTTTATTATTTCTATACAAAAATTAGATGGATTTATATAGATAAATTTTTATATTGAAAGTACACCAAATTTTTCGACTGTGTACGCATCAATTCGACTCAATTAGTAGCGTACGCCGACGATATCAACATCATGTCTCGAAGATTGGGTGATGCAGAAAGCCTTCTGCATAACCTCAATATCGCCGCAAAGGAAGCTGGACTACATATCAATGAAATCAAAACAAAGGCCATGATGCAATCGAAAACAAGGACGCCAGCAAATTCAAGCATCACAGTGGGGGACCTCAATATCGGGTATGTAGACAACTTCAACTATCTGGGTTGCAACTTATCAAAGGACGCCAACGAAACCGACGAAATTAAGCTACGGATACAACTAGCCAATAAGACAAATTTCTCGGTCCTCCCTATAATTAATTCGAAACTTGCGCACAGGAACACGAAGCTCCGCGTGTACAAAACAATCATCCTACCCGTGCTATGTTATGGCTGCGAAACATGGACCCTGACCCAAGCCTCCGAAATTTTGCTAGACCGATTCGAACGAAAGGTCCTTCGGCGAATTTTCGGGGCCGTTCGCGAACGAGATCAATGGCGTATCCGGTACAACCATTAGTTGTATCAATTGTACGATGAGCTGAACTGAAAGTATCGAAAATCGTGAAGCTTCAACGCTTGCAATGGGCTGGGCATGTACAACGGATGGACGATAATCGTATGCCAAAGAAAGTGATGAACGCACAGCGAATTGACGGAGCGAGGCTGCGTGGACGACCGAGAACTCCGTCGGTGAAGACGCCCACCAGCTGCTGGGCTTCCGAAACTGGAGAACAAGGTCACGTAACCGCGACAATTGGAGGTAAACGATTCAGGCGGCCAAAGCCCGACGTCGGGCTATCGTGCCACATTGATGATGATGAAAAGTAGAAGTTATCTGGGCTATTATTGTGACGGATAGTCTCTCGGGTCATTCGACTGTTAAAGTTACATTTGAAGAAGTAAAACAGAAACATGACAGAAGCTTTTAAAAAAGCAACGACCAAATCATGTCCCACGAGAAGCGCGAAGGGAAACAAGAATACTAATTGGTGGACTCCAGTCAATAATGTATGTAGAGCTGACAGTAGGAAAGTTTTCAATAGGGCAAAAAACACTGGGTAGGGATGGGCCCAACCGATATTTTTGAGTGACAGTTCCAACTGTTACTGTGACTCGCAAGTAACAGTTCCTTGTTACCGGTCCAGTTCCTGTTCCTAATATTGTAAATTACGTCACGTCGCAAAGCAAGTTACTCGAGTGCAATAAGCAATGTATGTACGTACGTGTGCTTCGTTGAAATTTATAGTGTCAATTGATATAGTGAAATAGTGACTGGCTGTGACTCTAAACTCTTTTCTATAACTAACACTTCACAAATACGTTGGATTATCTTATATTCGAGGAATGCCATTATTTTTATGCTCAATGCATCTTATATGGTTATCAATATTAACACTCCTCTAGTAGTGTTGTGACCGGTTGCTACACCCAGAAAAAAAATTACTTTTATTAAAGAAAAATTGCATAGGACGTATGAAATTTTGGCTATGATTTGGAGCCGATGAAATAGCCTTTTTGGGACAATGATAGAAATATCATTGAAAATATTAAGTGAAAATTCGATTATAACAATAACATTCTTCATGGATTCTATGTAAAAATTTCATTGAATTTTATTTAAAAAAAAAATTAAAAGAATATTTTTTTTTATTTTTTTTTTATTTTTTTTTCTATTTTTGTTTTTATTTTTTATTGTGATTTAATTTTATTTCAAATTCTTATATTTTTTTATTCGTAAAAAACCCTATGCCGAAACTTGGATTCGAACCCGGTCCGCCTGCGTGCCAGTCCGTGCACATTGCCACGAGACCAGAAGTGGAATGTTGTCAACGTTTCTAAAATCTTAACTACTTGATACGCGGTGCGATACAAACTTAAAATGTTTATACATAGAGGCTATGGAAAATTATCATAGTTCCCATGAATTTGATTTACTTCATTCTATGTAATTTGTTGCATTAGTTGTATGTGGGCAGGTTATAATTCTATGACTACTGAAATCATAAATTCTATGAAAGTGTATTTGACCCAATGGAATTTTTAATTAATTATATTCAAACTTCATACGTTTAAAGAAATTTTCTGTTTACTAGAAGTAAAGTAAAAACTTCATTGGTTTTAATACACGTTTTTTGCTGGGTGTACCAACAATGACAGCTGTGACTGTGGACTCTGACAGAAAATAGTGACTGGATGTGACTGTAATAGTATAGTGAGTGACTGATTGCGAC
Source organism: Microchrysa polita (assembly GCA_949715475.1). NCBI lineage: Eukaryota > Metazoa > Arthropoda > Insecta > Diptera > Stratiomyidae > Microchrysa > Microchrysa polita. Next base: position 55,674,602 of record OX454417.1, read on the forward strand.
TAACAGTGACAGTGCCAGCAGTGTTTGAACCAGGAAGGAAAGAAAGCAAACAATGGCGCGGAAACTGTGACTGCCAGGAACATGTATTTTTGCTCTTCGGGAACAGGTAGTCACAGTGACAGGCAAATACCCTGTTCCTAGTCACTGCTCCAGGAATATCGGCCCATCCCTAACACTGGGGATGAATTGGATTAGCGCACCTATAAATTGTCTTTTAGTAAATTTAACCCAGATATGCCAATGGAGCCATATGAAAAGTCCCAAAAGTATTTTTATGGTTTTATTGCTTATTTAGGGACACTTATTCCAAAAAGTGTGAAAAAAAAAAAGATTTTTTATTTAAAATTAGGATTTTGGAGTCGTCCTAGATATAGTAGGTACCAGTGGCGAGGCGTGATTCACCACCTAAGGGAAGCCCGTAATTTCAAAACTTAATTGACACATAAAATATCATTTATTTGGGATCTTGTCATGTTCTAGATAATGCATTTTGAAGGTATTGCATCTGTTTCAACTTTGCAGGCATCAAATTTGAAAATATTAAAAAAAAAATACCATAATGTAATAATAATGAATAATACTTAGAGGGGATTGAGTTCGAGTAAATCCATTTACATTTTTCTAGTTTCATTAAATGAATTTTTGAATAAAAATTCAAACAAGCAAAATCTTACCTTTCCTACATCTTAAAATAGTGCAATACCTTTAACTATCAATCATATCTACAGTCCATTTGCACATTATCTCTAACTCCACCCACACCAGAACGCGTCATAATCAAAACGCAACTATCGTCTTTCGCATATGAATCATCTTTTTATATGCGCAGGCATCCCTCTATAACCGCCAATCTGCAGAACACTGCTCAGTTGCAGAATCTGCTTGAATGCCTGCAGCCTGCGTACTCTGAACATTCATTAACATCAGTCCATAAGCCAAAATTTTCCGGCTTACTTTTTCACTGAAAGCGGCAGTCCATAGCACCGACACCGACAATGGTGAGCAATTCGGGGCATCTTAGTATACATACACATTGCGAAATTTGTGTGCCACTGGACTCTTCAGCAAGCCGGCTTCTCTTCGGATTATTTCTTCTGCTCTGCTGACCGACGAGCTGTTATGGAAATGTGTATCTATCGGGTGAGGATGCACAGGCACAGCGTAGTGGAATGATTCCAATTAGACACCGCACACGATTCCCATTGAAAAAGGGACAGGGGAATCCCCTCTCCTGTAGTGTAAAAATCTAGTCTTTGGCTATTCTTTTGTTTGTGATTGCACTACTAAATGAATGTTACAAATATTTATGTACCGATACTTATATCATGTAATGTTGTTGTGCATGGAATACTCTGTAGGTGCGGGATGTTTAGTTGACTGTGGAGCATAGTAAATATTTTGCCATACTCCAATACTACAGTATGAAAAACATCCAAAATAATTTGAAATGTGTAAAAATACTAACTAGAGAAAATGTTACAGTAAACACAGTTCTTTCTACTTGCTGTAGTTGGACTGTAAACTGTGTTTTTGAGAAGTAGCAAAGGGAAGCCGCGAGGAATCGGCTTATATGGACGCCTCGCCACTGGTAGGTACAGTAGGCACATATGTAGCTATACGGATACACTGTTTTACTATGATTTTCAACAAATTACTTAACGAAAATAGCAGTTTTCAGCATCTTTGCCATGTTTTACGAACAAAATTTGTTTAGTGAGTAGTTTACTCATAATGTTCGCTATCTATGAGACACATATGACTCATAGCTTTAGTAGTTCTGTCGTATATGAGTCATATTAGCCTCATAAAATATAAAAATATTCAGTTATTTCATGTTAAAACAATCGTAGATTATTTATTTATAAGTATAACTTCACAAAAAATTTAATCGACATCAAAAACAATTAAACAGTAGAGTGAAGTAGCCACCCAAGCCTCGATTTGAGAATCTTGATCTTAATTTTTCGTTCCAAAAAATCGATATAGAGATTGTAATTACATTTTGTGATATCCTGGCTATTTTCTAATATCATAATTGATTAAAATTAAAAAAAAATAACTAATCGTAATTACTTGTTGACGCAACCTCCTAGTAGCCTATCTCCCTATTGTTCTATACAGGGTGTCCCGCATTAGGTGGTAAATACTGTAAGGGTTGATAGCGCAACTTACAGCAAGAAAATTACCAATACAATCGGAATTTGTTTACCGTTACCTTGTTATCGCTCTTTTTGTGAAAGTCTTCGAAAATCGTGACTTGTCATGTAAAATCATAATCTGCAGCCCTCCTGATGACTTAATCGAAGATTTGATATCTGTTTCGGAAACTACATAAAATTTCCAAAAACAGAAATTTTTCCTGTTGACAACATTATCGCCACTTTCAAGATACAGTTACTCAGTTAATAGAAATTTTAAAATATATTTTTTCATCGAAAATTCAAACAGCAATTTCATAACAGTGCTTTAAACGTACAGCTCTGCAAAGTTGATAAAAGTTGCTTCAACATGTTGGCTTTCCAACGGTATATCACTTTTCATTTTTACATTGATGGATTTTGGAATTACACATATTGGATGTAAAAAAAAACAAGGTAATAATTTTTTTATCGGATGATTCAAACTGAAATTTTATGCATTTATTTTTTATATTTTACTATCGCAATTTTGAAAATTTGTTAAATAAAGATGAAATTAGAGTTTTGAATATGAGAAATGACCAATAAATTAAAAATATTTATTTATTTATTTATTTGAATATAAACGGACATAAGTCCTTTTGACAATTCATTTATAAAATACGAGTACTGTTATGTGATCTTACACCTATAAATTCTAAACTAAAATGTTTTAAATGCAAAAGAAAATTCATAAATATATTAACAAAAAAAAATAAAATTAAAAAAATAATATTAATAACTAAAATTCAGTCGAACAAATTAAGAATGAAGCTTTTCAGTTTTAGTTTATCTGAGTTGAATAGGTCTATGTATTTAGATATTGCATTTCCATTGGCCTTGAATCTTTCGATTCCATAAGAGTTCCTTTAAGAAACACTAGAAATCAAAATGGAAAATTCACAAATAATTTGATCGAAATGTATGTAAGCAAAATAAGTCTTGATTTCTAGTGTTTCTTAAAGGAACTCTTAAGGCGCGTTTAGATGGCATCAAACTTGTTTGCATCCAACTTTTCCCTCAAACTTATCCAAGTTGGAAGGCTGTTTACACGTACGATATTCTCTCAAACAAATCCTATCAAACAAATCGTATCCAACTTGTTGGCCGTGTAAACAGTCGTTGAAAGTTGGAGCGGTCGTAAAACGTTATCAGTTTTTGCAATACGTATTAGTTCAGGAAAAATAAATTTGCTTTTTCTTTTATTTTTTTCGTGAATATTTTAAACATTGAAGGAAATATGCCCGAATGAGTATACAGCGTGCTCCGAAAGTCAACGGAACGCCAGAATTGGATGATAGCGCACAGATATTGGTAATCAGGCGCATTAATTCTTTATTATTAGAAAGTATATTTATATTTCGATTGGACTATAATCAATGCATCTCAAACAAGTTGTCCAACTTCTGTTTTCACGGTGGATTTGTTTGAATGCTCGTTTCACTTCAAACTTGTTGTCCAACTTCTGTTTACACGATGAATTGGGGGTTCAACTTGTTTGAATGCTCAAAAGTTGGACGACAAATCCATCGTGAAAACAGCGCTTTATGGAAATTTCGCCGAGAATGTCTGGTGCTTCAACTACACCATTAACTAAATTGAATAAAAATATGGAGTCATTGTAATATCTTATGGCTTCGAGAGTATTGATATTCAATAAAGCTCTGATATCCGGATAACTAATATTTAAGATAGAAATATGCAGTTTATATGCTACATATCTGAGAAATTTATGTTGGACTTTTTCAATGGTATCTTCATGAGTTTTGTAATACGGATTCCAAATGATAGACATGTATTCTAATTTGCTTCTCACAAGAGAGAAGTATAAAGTTTTGATAACATGTATATTATTAAAACCAGAAGAGTTTCTTATTATGAAACCGATATTACATTAATATGAGATCTTTAATAAGATCAACTTGTTTGATTGGGAAATTATTTACAGAATAACAATGTTGAAAAATTGTGCGGCTCCTGTTAAACACAATGTATTGAAATTTTGACAAGTTCAATTCAAGTTTATTGCAAATGCAATAACGATGGAATTTATCCAAATTAGCATGAAGACTTTTTTATGAAACTTTTTTATTTGTGTACCAATTTCAACCAAATTACACACAAACGTGTTTCTCATGATGACACAATACATATCTAAGTATTGATCAAATCTGACCATAGGATCATGGGGTGGCCATACAAACCCAACGCCCATTCTGGTTCTTCTAAGAAACATTTTTTGCACCAGTTTCACAAAACCTTGAATTAATGTGTCTTTACCAAAGCAACAAAAAAGTTAAAAACGAATAGAATCGTACTTTGGGATCATGCTCCCGCAACCCCAATAAAATTTTCCGAGCAAATATTTGTATTTGCCCACTTATTTCAACCAAGCACAAAACTTTTGTCAAGACGGAAGAAAAGGAATGAGGAGGGGGATTAAATACAAGTCATAGATACGCCCGAAAAAAACTTTTAGCCCAAGCGAAGGGTATCCAAATTTCGGCCGCGCCCGAAATTAGCCTCCGCCCCCTAGTTTCTAAATTTACCCACTCCAAAAATTGAATCCACATAAACCCAACTTCTTAAAACATCCACTTCCGCAAAAACAGTTACTAATTTGTGACTAGTCAACATAATGTAACGGTTTTACGGCCAAAATGCATACAAATAGTGAAGATTTTCATACAAAATGTACTAAGGTACAGGTGTACCTTTGCCGCCGGTAAGCGTTGTAAAAATCTGCCGCTGGATGAGGGTTAAAAGTTTTCTGGGGTCTGTCAGACCCCGTAAACCATTTACGTATGTCTTTCTTACAAAAGTGCATTTTTCGCTTTGTGGGAAATTTTCAAAGTATGTTATTTGGAAAACGAGAAAATTTGATAATAATGGTCGGCAAGTGTTGAAATTTTGTAATTAGAGTACATTTGTGAAGTTGGATATGTTTTTTTTTTAAAGAAATGGAAAATTTAGGGTGTTTTGAATTAGGGGCTTTTAAAAAATTATGCCGTGTTTTACCTGGTTTTCATTTATGAAGTTTTTCTTCACTATTGATTCATTACCTTATGACTTTTAAGTCAGATCTTAAACTAAGGACTTTTCTGAACGTAAGAATTAGGTGGGTATTTTAAATAAAACATAAAGCTTCCTCAACGAACTTCGCTATACGCTTGTCGAACCTCTTCTAAGAAGGAGGAAATCAACGGACAATATTCGTCGAAGCACAGTGCAAAATATTGACGACATTTTGGGCATTGTTCAGCATCTTCCCCATTGGGGTCAGATGCCCCAGGCCCCCGTTGGAGTCAGATGGCCCCCTAAGAGGCAAAGATTTGTTCCATGCCCAGGAACAGGAAGACAAAATGCAATTGCAACGAGTGCAAATAGCCAATCTGCGGAGACCATCGAGGGAAGAAGCTATAAAGAACGCTCTAAATATTGACTAACTTTGGATCCCGATTGCAGAAAAAATGTTAACCTTAGCTAAATAATATTGATGTACTTATCTTTGTTAATTAGTATTAAATACGTTTTGTCTAATAAAAACAAAATGTTGTAAAAATTTTAGTTTTTATGTTGATTTATTTGTGATAAGTTCAAATTACCCTCAAACCTAATTTTTTCTTCCACCTTCTAAAAACTGCTGTCCGAATTCCACTTTTTTATATACTACTTACTCAAAAGGCTTCACGGTTACTTCTAGTTCAAGCAAATGTGCAAAAAAAAGCAAAAATTTAAGTTTTATAGCGATTTTTGCTTTGGAGTCTGTCAGACCCCATTGAACCATTTACGTATGTAAAATTTACCTGAACCATCCGAGGGTTAATAAGAAAATTTCCCCTGTATCTTTTCGTAACGTCCAAATAATGCCTCATGTCCAATTCGCTACAGGTTGTCCAATTTTTTAGGTGTCCTTTATATAGGACAGTAGGCATATCTGGGTAAAAAAAGAAGTGAGGCAAGCACAGCGTTCGTCATGGAAACTTTTTTGCTTGAAAATCGAAACATCGAGCAAGGCATCTAGACTTCGTATAATATTAGAGACCAGTTCATCTGGTCAGAGCTATTTGATAAAGCCCGATGGGTCGTTGATTGAATCTACAAGTATATCGTGCATGTGACCATGCATATACCCTTATGCGCTTCCTCAAATATGCTGTCAAAGGAAAAGATCATCTGGAATTTCTCCGCCTTTGAGCCATTGAGCCATACCTTTTCTGGACATCGAAGGCGCTTTAGTGATAGAAAGCTAAGATGGAAGCCCAATATTCAAGAACGTGTAGACAAGGCTATGATTGCACTCTATACACGCAGGAAAGCGATTGGGAAAACATGGGGACTGCAGCCTAAAGTTTTATATTGGCTTAATGTGGCGGTTATTCGCCCTATACTTCTGCAACGCGTGATCGTCTGGAGGAATGCTTTTACGACTAAAACGAACCGTAAGTTGTGGAAACATGCCCATTTATTGGCGACTTTATTAGTTTTTATCAATATCTTTCTAGCTAATAATCCTAGAAGTATACAACTTTTATTGCTAATTAAATTATCCAGATTATATGTCAACCAGGTCAAATTTCATACTTTGGCTTTTTATCGCTGAAAAACTACTTGTTTCAGAAACGTGTTTGAGTATCCAATTAAAAGGTATTTTTCTGTATTTCATTAATATGTAGCCAATAGGCGAAAACTAACATAAGGCTTCTATAATTTTATGAAAAACCAAACCAGCCATCATTTTAAAATTTTGACCCGTTACTATGATTGAACCAATTTACCTATGGTAAATATTTGGCTACCGTTAGATAGTTAATTTATTTCTTTACAAACCATGCATGCAATACTTGACTGTATGATTAACAGTAAGAAAGATATCGAGCAAAGAAAACAACTTTCCCCACCTATTGACATATTCGAATAACAGATTCACTGCTTTTTCCAAAGACAAACTTTAAGTTTTTTTATAACTTTATGAAGAAAATATACGCCAATATACCTAACAAAATTTCAACGCCCCTTTTTCAACTAGTGTCATAAATTCGAAATCATCTCCGAACACTTAAAAAAACTTCAGCGACCCTCATGAACCTATTAAAATCCAATTTCCCTTAAGCTTTATGCAAAAACCAAATTACATCGTGCCTCCCTGAACCATTTCAATACATTAATCAATTAGGAAGGCTTTAGCCGGGATTTTATATTCGTGTCTCATAGCGTAGCACGGAACGGTCGCATCCATCCTAGACCTATTCGTAACCTGCAGAGGATAAGGATGGCCTTCCGGTCAGATTCTCGGCTCCCACTACTATGTTGTATGACTCGACATAATTCGATAAAAAGAGTGAACTTTAAAATTACCTGGAAAGGACATCGTTATTGAACTTATTGACAGACTAACGCCTCATTCACATCCACGTCCATCGACATGTTTGCCACCGGAAAGCCTATTGATCCTTGAAAATGTATTTCCGGAATGTATATACTAAGGGGAGGGCTGATGGCTTCGTTCCAAACGCGTCCGGCCCCGAGAAGATTGTGTATTGTTGGTTCATCGCTTGGCCTATTTCCCATTTTGTATGAGTGTCCGTTGTGTACATTCATGTATTACAACACTCTTGTATTGAACAGAAGAAATACCTTACTTTCTGCTGCTGCTATGGGGATGTTGATTTCCAAGAAAATATCCTAGAGAAGGATGGAATTGAATTGTTTGATTCTAGAGAAAAATGTGAAATATCGTGGTAAAGATGAGATGAAACTTTTATAAAAGTTCAGAACGGTGGAAGAAAAATTGATGGATTGCACGTGTGAATGACCAGCGGCGAACGTTATAATATTACCACGGGCCTCGTCATGCGGAAGTGAGTAGTTGAGTGGAGAGCGGCACCATACATATACGTTACACTTTCATTTAATAACTCTCCAATCCAATTTCGCACTTCAATTAAATTTAGAGGTGTCTAGGACTATGCGAGCATGTGTGGAAAATATAAATTAAGTTCGACGTTGTGATGAAGTTTGGTAATTAAGTTTTGATTGAGTGCGTTCACATAGTTTAGGTGTGTATCGAATGTAATCAAATAAACGCTTGTGGGAAAACAAATTGATATTTAGATTAACAATTTATTTTTCTAGAGGGCGACCAATACAGGCTTCAAAATTACATATTATGATTCTTCTTTTCTAAAATTAAACAAGTTCTGCCAGGAATCGGTGAATCATGTGTATTTTACGATTTGTCAGCATGTTGACTTATTGCAAGGGTTGATTTAGCTCATCGGCCCAGAGGTATGACAGGGGGACCAGCAGATGAAGTGATGCTAATCTGTTCGTAACTGTCCTGCTCTTGGCAGTGCGAACTTACCCCCACATGGTGGCGAGCGGAAGCAGACTTATGACATTTCGGACATTTCTCAGAGGGCGCTTTCGGTTGTACTTGTAACCATCCGTAAACATCACATCACAAGGTACGTTTTCTCCTGTCTGTTGTGCACAATTTCGTGCTCAAAACTTGCCTTGGTGTGATGGTGGGATATGCTTCAGTTGAGGCGGTCTTAGGGAACGTACGTGTTCATGGGCGTAGCCAGGATTTCGGCCAGGGGGGGGGGGGGGCAAGCCCGAAATTTTTTCAACATCATAGTTTTCTTAGAAGTTGAAATTGTCGGTCACGAAAATATTGTTAGGCAAATTTTAGAGTAGTCGGTGCACAGGGTGACGACCTATGTGACGGACTATATGATCTCTATGATGGGGATAAATAACATTGCTGAGCGTGCTGTTAATCTCAACACCTCAACAAAAAAGCAGTAAGATCTTTGAAATTGGATGTCACTTACACATCTGTCACCTTGGTCATGCCTGTTTTTTTTATTTTAAAGCCAAATTTTAAGAAAGGACAGTCGAGATTGACCTTCTTCCAGAAATTTGGAGCGGAGCGACCTTAAATTTCGGAGCGAAAGAGCAGAGCGTGGAGCAGTTTTTGGCAGGCTGGAGTAGAGCCTTGAAAGTCGATTCGCTTCGAAATAAAAAATCAAAAAAAAATTTCGAGAAAAAAAATCAATTTTTATTCTTCATTATTAAGAAATTCAAGATCATCCACGAGAGAGAAGTCCTGTCCTGTACTCGATGAATGAAACACCCTTTTTAATTTAATTTAGTTTATAGGGTCGTTTTATTGTTTGGACTACAGGACAGCGCAGCTTCCATAACAATTTTACAGATCTCGTTCTATACGGGATGTCCGGATACCATCGCATAAAGGCATGCAAATATGATTCCTCGCGATATTTCCAGCAAAAAATCGGATAAGCAGATGTAATAAGATAATATGTGTAAAAGAGCTCCAAAGACAAAATTTTGTGGTCTTACTTCATATATTTTTTTTTTCCGACGGAGGTCTTAGTGGTAGCATTTTTGTAAAATCTTTAAATGCTTTTGGTAGCTAAGGAAAGGAGTTTTATGCTCAAATTTTGTACGAAATTGGTGCTATCCTGTTCTGTACTTGATCGAATAAAACGCACCTATTAAGTCATATTCTATAAGGGCTCCAGTACACAGTCATATTTGGTCATATTTCTATTATAATATGCTTAAGCCTACTTGATTTCGCTTTCTGCACGTCTAAAAATTTATACTGAATGAATCGAATAGGCTTAGGCATATGATATACATATATTATATTTAATAGAAATATGACTGTGTAATGGAAAAACAATGAAGTTTTGTTGTATTTTTGTAATGTAGCGGTGCAGAGTGTGGAGAAATTTGTAGTCGGAGCGCAGGAGCGGAGCGGTTTCAAATTGGTCGGAGCGGGAGCGGAGCGGAGCGCAAAAAAGTGTCGCTCCAAATCCCTGCTTTCTACACCATTTAACGAATATTTCATTCACTGGTGATTCTGATTACATTCAAATGACCTCCAATTTATGCGTTTTAGACTGTATATATTCTATTCTATTCTATATTCCGTGCTATTTTTGTATCTCGGACTGCATATTCCATTTGTGAGATCTAAATGTCATTGCTGGTATGATTTAGCTTAGCAAAATGAATCTTGATTAAATAACTTGAAAGACAAGGAAATGTGAGATTCGTTCTTTAAAAGGTCCCAAACTGGGCAAAGCTGTATACTATTTCTCACTAAAATCCCTTTCAGATGGAATTTTCATAAACTCTACTACCTTCCCGGAGCAACTTCATGTGTCACATGATGCAATTGATAGCCTCTGAGATCTACGATTCCTTAGATAAAGGCTTAAAACCGATATCTATATTTCTCGACCTTGCGAAAGCCTTCGACACGGTTTCACACTCCTTGTTATTACAAAAACTTGAGATAATTGGTATACAAGGGCGAGCCAAAGAATGGTTTTCAACGTACCTTAACGAACGAAAACAACAGGTTAAACTTGCTGATTACATAAACCCTCTTCTAAGCTACAGTCAATACGGTATTCCACAAGGGACTGTACTAGGACCGCTTCTGTTTCTGTTATTTATTAACGATTTACCAGCTCTGGAAGAAATCATCAACGGTTGGATCAATTTATTCGCAGATGACGCAGTTTTACTATTCACAGGTACAAACTGGAATGAAAGTTACACAAAATCAGAATGTGGTCTCGCAATAGTACAACAATGGATTTTCAAAAATAAATTGTCCATCAATATCGGCAAGACCAAATATGTTACGTATTCAATCTATGAAAATGGACAACCATTAGAGGAAAATTCTATAAAGATGCATGGTCTAAATTGTTTTGCAACGATGGGATGCCAGTGTAATAATCAAATAGGTAAAGTAAAATCGTTTAAATATTTAGGTGTTTCTTTTGACCAGCACATAAAATGGAAAGACCATATTTCAATCCTAACGAAACGTTTAAACAGATTAACGTACATATTTTCTAGGCTTAAACGAGTTCTTAGCATGGGGGTGTTGAAAATGGTATATTTTGCTCTGGCACAATCTATCATTTGTTATGGACTATTGTCATGGGGTGGAACTTATCCGTCAATTCTTCAGCCTCTGATCGTCGCTCAAAACGACATTGTAATGGCTATGCACGGTAAAAGGCGTGACGAATCAGTCAGCCACTTATATAATGAACTCTGTATACTGAAACTACCAAATATCTACAAATGTACTATTCTTAGGCGTAAATTCATGTTAAGGGAATTTTTAACTTCAATTTCCCATGGCTATAGGACTAGATCGGAATCACGCAGACTTCTTTATGTACCCAGAAAATTAACTACTCACGCGATGAGGCACTGGTCATATATAGGGCCAAAATCCTTCAACGAACTCCCAAGCACCCACCCACAACAGCACCCGGGAATTATCTAGTGTTCAATCGGAAATTAAAACTTTTTCTATTAGAAAACTGATGGCTTCTCTGACACTCGGGCAGTTGCATTAATTAATAAATAAATCTAGTTCCTTCATATCATTATTATTGAAATTATAGGTTCATATATGTATATAATAATATAAGTAAACTCCTCTCCACGCTCTGGATATAACCATTGTGGAGAGTATCTAACTGTAAATTGTCCTTGTAATCTGAATTTGAAATTGGAATGGAAAAAATTTGAATTTGAATTTGAATTTGGGAGGAAATATATGGAGCGGCAAAGAAGGCATCTGGTTAGTTTTGCATACTACAGTGTTTTTTTTTACCATAATCATCGGCCAGGGAGGGGCGACCGCCTGACTAAGCCTGACGATCGAGGTTGATCGTGCTAAGAAATGAGCTGAGTTTGCTGATTGACGTCGAAGCTATGTCGTCCGTGTCTAGATAGGCCACTCCAAATTGTATCCCTGTGATGCCTATGACCTGGGACCCAGAAGAGTATGAATCTATTATTTACGCCTAGTTTATTCAGTGCATTCAGGCAACACTGAACCAGCATTGACGTGACGGTATACCTAGTGAGTGACTTAGCCGCTTGGCTGTCTAAGAAGATCCCTATTCGTTTATTTACATAGTTAGCATGCAAACATAATATGATCGGCGCAGGATGCAATTGCGTGCACTTCTGCCTAAAAGACAGTAGTCTGGTGCCCTATAGGTATAGATATCCTGTGTGCTGGACCAACCACACCTGCTCCTGAACCTTTGGTTGTTTTAGAACCGTCAGTAAACCATTTAATGGTCTGTGTGTGCAGCTTAGCTCCTCTCTGTTCCATGTTTCAGCCTGAAAATGGCGGCCGCATGAGATCTCATTTGGAATGTGATCGGAGGGTGCTTGGTCGCTAATATGCGGAGTCTGAATACCAGTTGACCCTCAGTTTCAATCTAGACTCCCGGCGGCAACCGGGTGAAGTCGTCGGTGACTGTTTCGAAATTTCAGATAGCCCACATACAGAAAGCCATACTGCAGGTGACTTATGGACCATAGCCCAGGGAACACCAAATTATCTTTATATACTGTGTCGCAATCTGTCGTGTTATCTTGTAAGGACTCTCCCACTGCAGAGTGGGTTAGAACTAACCATAAACACATTCGTACGAAATGTACATTTGAATATACTTTTGTCGAAGAGAGTAATTTTCCCAAGCTGCACACTATTCAGGGGTACTTCCCCAGAAGCAGTGAGCAAAAGACTGAAGACATTTTGGCTTCCATTAAAGCGCAAAACTTGCTACCACCTGAAAACTGGATTGTTCACAATCGGACCACCTCGTTCTCAGATTCGAAGAAGCTGCAACGGCTGAATGGAAGTATCGTCTACGAATTCACGCAGGTTACTCTGACACTCGATGACAAAAGGCGTCGTGAGAAAACGCGATCCCGAAATTCGACAACAACATCACGAATGTCGTCACATAATAACGACTGTAAAAACAGCTGCCAGCGCCCCACTCCGAGAACAAGCCGGGGCTCGCCCCTTTTACTAGCAAGAGCCCTGTTCCCTCCACCAGCCGTGACCATGCTCTACCTGCTCAGCTCAGTATCAAGATTTCTAGCAACGGATGCTAGTCAAACCGTACAAGCTGCTTCCGGCGGAAGTCATGTACCACCTGTAGGCCGCTGCTCCGCTGCCTTTCCGGGGATCAAGGTCGATGAGCCAAGACACTTGCTCAAGGGCATCGCAAAAACACCACAGTGAAAGCGATTCTCATCACCTCAAAGGAAACAAGGGCGAGCTCATCACTCTCGTAGACTAGGGTCCAACATCGCGGCAAAAGCGCTTCTGAACATCGCGGCCCTAAGCGCGGCAAGGACGAACGAGGCGGGCGTTCTCGGCAAGGCAAAAGTGGCAGCCTTGTAAACCACTCCCTAAGCAATAACTGAGTACTGCCAAGGTACTCCAGGCAAACCTGCACCATGCCATGAGTGCATCGGTCATCTTGTGCATGACCTTCGCCGCAAACAAACATGGGCGGCCAAGAGTCGCATATGTGGACTAAACATTAAACACAGTAAGTTGATTTACGACAGGTCAGTGGACCGCCCTCGGGGGACAATCATGTACATTTTTTACCACTTGCCAACACCCGCTCTGCAGCTCACTTGGTTGAGTCGCACTCTACGATGCTAGTAATCTAGAAGTCCGGAGATCGAATCTCGGCGTGGTTCAAAATGTCCGTGGATGTGCGGATACGAAATATACAGGGTGTCCGGAAACTGCCGCATAAACGCGCCGGATTATGATTCCTCAGTTGATTTCCAGCAAAAAAGTTGTACTGAACATACCCCCTCAGCTTAACCCTTTAGCTGCCACAGGCATTTAAAGATTTTTGAAAAAATCATTTTCTTGCGCGACTTAAAGCCTAATATCTCCAAAGCTAGACCAGCTAGAATAGTGAAATAAAATGATTATTACAGCCAAGAAATTTACCTGTAAAATAAAACTAACCACACTAAAATCGGATAAGAGGTTTGGTTTTTACAGAGCTTCAAAGTCAAATTTGCGTGATTTGACCCAAAAACAATCTTTTTTTTTTCATCTAAATTTTCTCCAACTTCTGCCAAGGTGAGGTGCTTGTACGATTCTTTTAAAAATTGGCGCATAGTCTTACGATCATATCTTTCTTACATCATTTTATTCTAGCTCCATTATTTCTAACAGTTTTAGTACCTTAAGTGCAGAAAACTAGGGTTAATTTTGGCTCGATTTCTTGGACGTTATTTACTAATCACCAGAATGATTAGGAGCTCCTCTCTGAATGATCTTCTGGCCATTATTAAGCTGGTTGATCAAGATTTCGACTTAATTTTTATGTGTTAACAGAAGGAACCTAGCCATCCATAGTCCTTGGATTACCCTTGGGCGAATTGATATCTGAAACTTTAATTTTCTTAATATATTTCCTGTGGGAAATTCACTTGTCTATTTTGTGTCCAAAGATCCCTTTATTCGTTCGCTGCTTCGTAAAACCCCTCTTATCTGTACCGTCGTCGTACCGTGTATTTTCCAAATAACACCTTTGTACAACACTTCATCTGAAGATTTTCATCTCTAACCTTTTCTTTTGCCCAACTCACTTCTCTTTTTTTCACAGACGAACGAATACCACCTCATTTTACAGGAATGACGACGACATCTTGTGTAGAAGGTAAGTAGAACAGTTGTTCATCTTTCTTTCGTTTTTTTTCATCAATGCCAACCTCATTTCGACGTAGACAACTTACTCTTCAATAGACACACCCGTATTACACACAGAAGTGAATGCCGAAAGGATATTGTGTGCGAGTATGGTGTGCATATACTTCGTATGTATGCATTCAGTACAGTATCAGAAAAAACTCTCAGCGGAATAGGAATTTCACAACCTTCTTCAAGCAACCTAGAAAGGAGAAAAAATCACAAGCTTGATACTTTAATACAAATCGACTTTAGATTATTCGTTGGTGCAGTACCATTCGCACGACTGTTCTTTTGATACTATGTGTGAAGTCTTATCCCTTTGCTCGCACCCTTTTCGAAATTGTCTGGGCCAAATGAAACGGATAGGATGAATAGAGCTACGCGGGAAAAAAATCCAGAATGGTGAACAGAACCGAATTTTCGAGACAAGTGTATATGTAGTAACGAACGAATGCTGGCTGACTATGGCTGAGAGGGTAGTGTGTAGTCCTAGTCCAATGTACCAGGCGCCTCTGTCTCTGATGATATTTGCCTATCCGTCAGGGCGTATCTAGATAAGGGAATTTCAAAAAGGTTTTCGCAAGCATTTCGAAAGAAATTCCTCAAAGGAAAATGTCGGTATGCAAATTAGCCTGTACCTATACGGAAAAAAAGTCGCACAAATGAAATGGTACAGAAGGAATTTATAGGCAAACATCAATTATGCTAATCGGTTTGCAAGTGTCGGCAAAGTATGCTTGAAATGAGGGCTCTAAGCTGGGAGTATTTCACTGTGCACTTAGGGAATACTTTTTGATAAAGCGTGTGTGTTTTTGACGGTGTTGTTTACAGAAAAGTGTATATTTGTTTGAAAGCATCTAGGTATTCCTCTATCGTAAGTAAGTAGTTTCTGTTACTGTGACAAAAAGGATGAGAGAGGTGATATCCAACTGAGTTTCACCACCATACGTGCCTAAATAGTTCATCAACAAGCATTTTGAGAAGCAGACGCAATTTAACCCTCGGATGGTTCAGGTAAATTTTACATACGTAAATGGTTCAGTGGGGTCTGAGAGACCCCAAGGCAAAAATCGCTCTAAAACTTAAATTTTTGCTTTTTTGCTACATTAGTTTGAACTAGAAGTAACTGTGAAGCCTTTTGATTAAGTGGTATATATAAAAAGTGGAATTCGGACAGTAGCTTTTAGTATGCGGAAGAAAAATTAGGTGGTGTCAAATTTGAGGGTAATTTGAACTTATCACAAATAAATCAATATAAAAATTAAAATTTTAACAAAATTTTATTTTTATTAGCCAAAACGTATTTAATACTAATTAACAAAGATAAGTACATCAACTTTGTTTAGCTAAGGTTAATATTTTTTCTTAAATCGGGATCCAAATTTAGTCAATATTTGGAGCATTTTTCTTCACAACTTTTTCATCGATGGTCTTCGCAAATTGGCTTTTTGCACTAGTTGCAATTGTATTTTGTCTTCCAATTATTTGCTCGTGGGCATAGAAAACATCTTTCCCTCTTTTGGGGACCATCTGACCCCATTGGTGGACCTGAGGCATCAGCCCCAGGGGGGGGCAAGCTGAACAATGCACAAAATGTCTTGAATATTTTGCACTGTGCTTGGGGGAATACTGCCCGATGATTTTCTCCTTCTTAGAAGAGGTTCGACAAGTGCACAGCCAAGTTCGCTGAGGAAGCTTTATGTATTATGTAAAATACCCACCTAATTCTTACGCTCAAAAAGTCATTACTTTATGTCTTGACGTAAAAAAGGTAATGACACAATATTGAAAAGAGATCCTCATAAATGAAGACCAGGTAAAAAACGGCATAGTTTTGAATTAATTGAGTAAAAAATTAAAAAAACCCGAATTCAAAACACCCTAAATTTTCCATTTCTTTCAAAATTAACATATCTAATTTTCCAAATGTACTCTAATTACAATGTTTCAACACTTCCCGACTATTATTATTACAGTTTATCGTTTGCCAAATAACATACTTTGAAAATTTCCCACAAAACGAAAAATGTACTTTTGTAAAAAAGACATACCTACGTAAATGGTTCGTGGGGTCTGACAGACCCCAGAGCACTTTCAAAGTACTATAACTTAGTAACAAAATCACGAATTCAAACAAATTTATGCTTAAATGAACGTATGTGACACATACTTAAATTACATATGCATCAAAATACCATTCAACAAGTTTTTCTATGAAAGTTTTAAGATTTAAATTTCTCTGGGGTCTGTCAGACCCCACTGAACCATCCGAGGGTTAAGAATGAATTTGCAAAGGAAAAGAATATTTTTTCCAATTTTCATATGTCAAGGGGTGTGATCAAGGCCCTACGTAGCCTCTATGTCGCCCCTGGGCAGTAGGCAAACTGCCGCCCTCCAACATTGGTTAAGTTCGAAAGCAATATAGTACAATCCAAATATGAAATACGTATCCCAATTCAGGACTCTAGCGTGGCAGAAGTCTAAAAGTCATTTGGCTAAGAAAAATGTTAATTAGAAAGATCCCAAACGGACAAAAAAGGACACTATTTAATTAATACTCAAAATTTTAATTAGATTGCGATTTGTCTTATATTAAATGTAGTAGCCAGATTGCGAGTTGTCTTATATTAAATATAGCAGCCGATGTTCTTATTTTTTTATTAAAATCCTCTTTTTTCTAACACTAGAAGTGCCGGCAGTTGTATCATACCTACGAAGACTGGCGCCATCAATTTTACAGCTAGCCGTTTGTCAGCTTGCGAAAGTGTAACGAGGCCGAGTTCTAATAGTGCGAATAGTATGATGAGCGTCTACCCTATCCTATACCCATGTACAGACCTAGAAGACACGGAATACCCAAAATATTTAATTTCATTTTTTATTGTAGGGGATGTAGGGATAAATGGGATAGATCTGACACACATTCAGTATTTTATAAGGACAAGCTACAATTTAACACAAATTTGAAAGTTTTCGCGGCATTTTATCAAAAGATATGGCAGAATATAGCTTTCTGGGGAAGGGGTATTCAGACCTTCTCCAATTTCCACCAACTTAAAGCATATGTCACATTGATAAAAATTTAAGGTCTATTGCGATATTCTGTCGAAAAATACAGCCGAAATAAAGTATTACGGAGGGGTAATTTGTATTGGAGGTAGGGGAGCCCTTGATCCGATTTGGCCTAAGGGATTTTCAATACAGTCCAAGGTTTTATCAAAACAATCATCTGACCAAAATTTCAAAACGATAACTTCATTATTTCGGGAGTTATCGTGCGAACTGACAGACACACGGACGGACAGACGGACATGGCTTATTCGAATCAGGGGCCGACTCTGATCGTTTATACAGGGTGTCCCGCATTGGGTGGTCAATACTGTAAGGGTTGATAGCGCAACTTGTTTCATCAAGAAAATTCCCAATACAATTGGATTTTTTTTTACCGTTACCTTGTTATCGCTCTTTTTGTGAAAGTTATCGAAAATCGTGACTTGTCACGCAAAATCGTAATTTGCAGCACTCCTGATGACTTAATCTAAGATTTGATTTCAGTTCCAGAAACTACATAAAAATTCACAAAAACTGAAGTTGTTCCTGTTGCCAACATTATCGGCACTTTAAAGATACAGTCACTCAAACTCAATAGAAATTTTAAAATAGATTTTTCATCGAAAATTCAAACAGTAATTTCATAACGGTGCTTTATACGTACAACTCTGCAAAGTTGATAAAAGTTGCTTCAACATGTTGGTTTTCCAACGGTATATCACTTTTCTGATTTACCTTGCAGAATTTTCGATAAACACGCATTGAATGGTAAAAATCATGGCTTCAGTGGAATCGTTAACAATTTTCCCTTGACTCGAAAAAAGACATAAAGGCAATTATAATTCGGGATAGAATCTCGCTACATTATTTTGACCAGAACTGTAAGATATTTGAAATTTGGTACATTGTTTGGCAAATGCAACGGTACTTATAACGGTTAAAATTTAATATTTGCTATTTATGGCAGATAGACGGGTGCCCGCTCATAATGCGAGACCTATCAAAGAATATTTGAAAAACGAATTTCCTGGAAAGTGGATTGGCTGATTTGGGACAGTTGCGTGGCCTGCAAGAAGTCCCGCCCTTACTCCCCTAGATTTTTATTTATGGGGTAACTTAAAAAGTAATGTCTATTCCGAGCCGATTACCTCCCGGGATCAGCTGCTGCAGCGGATTAATGATGCTTGTGACAACATTAAGGAAACCCCTCCTGAAATCCTTCGGGACGTTTCTTCCATGCGCCGAAGGTATCGAGTCTGCATTCAAAATGGAGGAGGCCAATTCCAGCAGCATTATTCCAATTCATCAATCAGACTACAGACCCATTTAATCATTAGTTAACATTTTTAGTTTATTGGCTCTTTCTCATATTCAAAACTTTATTTTCATTTTTATTTAACAAATTTTCAAAATTGCGATAGTAAAATATAAAAAATAAATCTATAAAATTTCAGTTTAAATAATTCGATAACAAAATAATTACCTTGTTTTTTATATCTAATATGTGTAATTCTAAAATCCGCAATGTAAATATGAAAAGTGATATACCGTTGGAAAGCCAACATGTTGAAGCAACTTTTATCTACCATCTTATGGGTATAGGGTATAAAAATGCAAAATGAAGTAGTAAATCTGAGTTTAAATTGATGTTCAATATATTTTTAAGTTATTCCAATTTACATTGATTACAAATTTTATTTTTTGTAAAATACAGAATACATGTTCCGCAAACAGGTCTTTTACGATATGTGCAATAATCACACGTACGATTCTTCTTGCAAATAGTCTGTACTTGGCATTGACGTGTTTTGTTTTTTTCTGTGATTCTTTCGGTTGGTATTGTGGGAATGACTATTTTTTGTCTGGTTGACGGTCCTTCCTTCTTCAGTACGTATTCTTCACATAGTTCAATTACTTTGCCGTAGATAGATTCGAAAATATGCACTATCAAAGTGCCGAAACCGCCAAACTGACGGCTTCGGCCACTGGCCCGAAAATTTATAGGAGACGGAGCCAATGCCTCTTCAACCGTGAAAGATAGGCAACGAAGAAAGGGCTCCTCAACGAGCGAGCAGCGGAATGCGCTTACTGTAGCTCATTGCGGAAGTGACGGGCGGGGTCTATGCCACTCGTTGCCTCTGTCCTTCTACAATTGAAAAGGGATATCGCATGCCTACAGTATTACAACACAACACGAGGACTAAAAATGGAGTGAAAATATATGAAGCAGCCAGCTAACATAGGCACCAAATTAAGAATAGCACAGGTTCCGACCTATCTAAACTAACAATTTAATAAAAGTAATTCGACCTGAGGCGCATGCGAATGAATTCAAAAAATGTAGGGTACCTCCCTTCACGATCGAAATTGCCCCTGGAATGGAGAGCGGGTGATCAAACAGAGCACTACGCGGCGTTCATTATGAGGAGGCGCTGAAATACTATTTCCATGACGATGAACGTACAACCCTCACCGTTAGACACATATGAAATTTTAACGATACGAGACGAAATCACAAAAACATACAAACAAAAATACACGACCATGAGCCTACTTGGCCACAAAAATTTATACATACAAAAATTGAGGGCTCCCTTAATGGATGACCCTATATCCATGGAACGGGCCAGGAAACTAATTTAAATCAAAAACATTGCAATTGACTTAATCGGGTACTTGTCGGTTATCCTCGAAGGCCCCTTCACACTTCATCCGCAACAGGATCACTTGATCAAGGACGCTCAGATACATAGCCTCATTATTGTTGTGTTATTATTTGAAGGGCAGGGGCACATTCACTTTTTTTCTTCTTTCTTTTTTCTTCATGGTCACTTTATAACACTTCATGGAACACAAAAAAAAAATTAAAAAATTTAATAAACTTAAACTTAACTGGAAAAGAAGGGAAACCAAAAAAAAAATGCGGACCAAAAACGCACGAGGTGCCCGCTTAGCAACGATCGTCGTCGTATCGTCTCTTCCCAGCAAACAATTGAGCAAGGGTTTGCCAAAACTAATTTGCCCCCAGCAATAAAAGGGCAAGGTTTGCCAAAAGTAATTTGTTAATAATATGATAATATGCCGCAGCAATATTTCACCTTTTCAATGCTTGCGTATTGCTTCTCCTCTGTAAGCATTTCGCAAATTTATATACACGGACAGCAAATTGTATTTCTCTCGCTCTTCCAATGCTTGCGTCCCTCAGTTCCCTAAGTATTTATCTATTTTGACAATCGTTTGTATGTGGCAAGCAATTGGCAATATCCAGAATTCATATGGGCAAGGGTTTGCCTAATGTAATTTGCTGTTAATATGCCTAATGCTTATCTTCTTCAAGCATTAAGTGTGTCAAGTACTTCATATTTTGAGAACGTTGGATGCATTCCCTTTGTGGCGCAATGGCAATGTGAGCAGACTGACACGCAGGCGGCCCGGCCCGGGTTCGAATCCTACCAGAAATAAAAAGGTCATTTTCTAAAATAAATAATTTCAAATATGTACATATCTCAGTATCCCAGTGCACGAAAGTGGTAGCAGAAATGGAAAAACATTTTTTGTTTGCCTGCGTTTCAAAAATTACATTGCCAAATATAACATAAAACTAACTTGCAGAATATGTACCTATTGCATTTAACTTGCAATGCCCTTGCGAATGGCAAGTATATAACCTTTATATAAGCTTGTTTTCTGCAAGTAACCTGCAAGTTAATTATAAGTTGCAATAGTAACTTATAGCTTTTTGTACAATCTAGTCCGCCAACTAAGTTACTTTCTAGCTTTTGGCAATACTGCCGGCAATATAAACCCTTAG
This sequence comes from Microchrysa polita, assembly GCA_949715475.1. Classification (NCBI taxonomy): domain Eukaryota; kingdom Metazoa; phylum Arthropoda; class Insecta; order Diptera; family Stratiomyidae; genus Microchrysa; species Microchrysa polita. Next base: position 55,696,236 of record OX454417.1, read on the forward strand.
GCAAGGCAAATTGTCTCTAACTTACTGGCAAATTGAATTGTTTGCTGGGTTGCCTCGACACTCTCACCCACACCAAGACGTGGTGAATCTCAAATCGCGCTACTTCCCAGCATACCACGCAAACCGCAGACGAGTCATCAACCAATCACTTTAATGGACAAAACGTTCGCTTGTGAATTCACTAACGAACTGTCGTTAAATTACCGGTCGCTCATTTTTTACATTCGCGACGAATCGTTTTTCTCGAATTACCAGCAGGTCGAGAATCATTAACCTTTAGCGAATATATAAACCATCTATATATTCACTAAAGGTGAACATTTCTCGATTCGTTAGTGACCTGAGGTGCAGTATTCGTCGCGAATGGAAAAAATTAGCGACAGATGTATCACTAGTGAGCCGTTAGCGAATTCTCTAGAGAAGATAAATGTGAATTGCTAGTTACTCTTACACGATTCATTTCAAATAATAATATATCTGCTCCTTGGATTCTGGTTATCTGAAAAATACGATGCCCTGCGAATGCGTCTTTGCTTCTGTTTCAAAAAAAGGGGTTGCTGGATAATGGGAGATGCTGACTCACAAGGTTGAGTACTTATGTAATAACACTGAAAAGTAAAACCATCGGCGAAAAAAATGTAGGTACAGCGGAACGTATGAGGCAATTAACAATGATAGTGAAATACAACTCATAATTTTTTAATGGAAAAATACTTTATTATTTTCAACATCTCAAAAATGATTTATAAATTTATAATAATAGAAATTTAAATTCATTGTAAACTTTTAATGATGCACTTTAACACTTTCACGGCTCTATTTGAAAATAGCAACTGACCACACGATTGATGCAGAGACTTTTAGGAGCCAGACACCAAATTCATCTCAAGCGAATGAAATATCCCCCTTTGGCGAACAAAACAAATGTCATGTTATTTGAGCAAACGACTATATCTTCGCGTACCTTCAGCCTTAGCGAAGTATAGTGAATTGAAAATAATGATAAAAAAACGCATGTAGAATTCTCCGCTTACTATCCTACTTACTAGCGAATCACATACCTTCGTTAGAACGAAGAGAACACAATCCTTCGATTTTCTTCATCAAAAGCGAAAGAAAAAGTTTCGCTATCATCCGTATTGTGGTGAACCTTCGCTATGTGGTATGCTGGGTTGCGAAAGTTAAAGCTGCTTGATAACAAAGATGAATAAAACAATTTTCGCATTCAATTGCACGCAGTAGGGACTAGGCCCAATCATCAAAGCTCTATTTGAAAATAGCAACTGACCACACGATTGATGCAGAGACTTTTAGGAGCCAGACACCAAATTCATCTCAAGCGAATGAAATATCCCCCTTTGGCGAACAAAACAAATGTCATGTTATTTGAGCAAACGACTATATCTTCGCGTACCTTCAGCCTTAGCGAAGTATAGTGAATTGAAAATAATGATAAAAAACGCATGTAGAATTCTCCGCTTACTATCCTACTTACTAGCGAATCACATACCTTCGTTAGAACGAAGAGAACACAATCCTTCGATTTTCTTCATCAAAAGCGAAAGAAAAAGTTTCGCTATCATCCGTATTGTGGTGAACCTTCGCTATGTGGTATGCTGGGTTGCGAAAGTTAAAGCTGCTTGATAACAAAGATGAATAAAACAATTTTCGCATTCAATTGCACGCAGTAGGGACTAGGCCCAATCATCAAAGCATCAATGTTATCATCTTGTGTTGGACTCGTTGATACAACACCATGAGATCGCAAGTGGATCATTATAATCTTCCGCGACTTTTTCGGGGAGAGCGAGATACCTTTATTTTTAATCAATTCTTTTTCCAATTCTAAATGAAAATGTGAATTGAGGTTTGTCAGACAAACAATTTTCATTAAAATAATGCCTCACAGCAATTTACATAAATGAAACAAGCTGTGAGAGCGAGCGAGGCACTCCACTCGCCTTAACACTTACGCCAGAAGGCTTCACCTTCCATATAACGATTTCTGCAGAAACTGCGGGGAAAGTATCTTCAATTTTCTTTGTAATTGAACTTGAACTTACGCTTCATATTTGATACAAAACTCTTTTAACGTGAACCGAATGAATGTAAAACGAGACTGAGGCTAATTTCGGGCGCGTCTGAAATTTTTATAACCTTTCGCTCTCCTCGGACTAAAAGTTTTTTCGGGTGTACCTATGACTTGTATTTAATCCTCTCGCCTTCATTCTTTTCCGTCCGTTTTCACATATGTTCCGTGGCGCCGATAAAACAGTATTTGGGAGAGGCTTGCTTGGAATAATTGGGCAATACAAAAAATTCCCTTAGAAAACATTTATTGGGGGGATGCGAGGTACAATACCATTTTTTTTTACATTTTTTTTTGTTTGAATGAAGATACATTAAAAAAAGGTTCGGTAAAATTAGTGTAGCAAAAATGTTACTGAGAAGAACCAAAATGGGGGGAGGAGGGTTTGTAACACAGCCCCATGACTCCATCCATTTTAACGTATGTTTTGTGGCATGTATAGAAACACATTTGTATGAGGTTTGGTTGAAATTGGTGGACAAACAAAAAAGTTTTTCTTAGAAGAACTTAAATTGGGGGGCTAGGTTTGTATGGCAACTCCATGACCCAGTAATTCAATTTGGGTGATTCAAACATACAAACAGCCTACAACGTAAATATGCATTTCAGCTCTGTTGCTTTAATATTGGCCGAGAAAAACGCGCTGCAACAGACGGACAGACGAACAGACGGACATCTCCCAATCGACTCACCAAGTCATGCTGATCATATACATACGTATACTTTTTATATAATATACATATAATATACACTTTGACTCCATGAGCGAAGGGTATAAAAACATTGTATTATACATATACCTCTATATCTATGTAATGCGAAACAATCTCGGCATTTACTCTGGACACTGCTCTGGGAAATAAAAACAACTCGAAAAAATGTGAAATTGATAAAACCAATGCAAAAACATTAAGTCCTGGGGTGTGGGACGAATTTATTATCTCACTTTCAAAAGATTTACGCTCCCATCATAGTTCAATCCTGGCATTTGTAATGCAATCAAAAAATTCCTAGACATAGAATATTTGCATAACTAAGAATGTTGTCTGCATAAATATACATAACTGCGCTCATAGTCGACTCTCACTAAGGACATAAACTCTAAGGCGATAGAAAATAAAAAAGAGAGAACTTTATAAGAAAAGAATCACTGCTCCACATAAAATCGCATCAAATCAGATCCTTTATAATGCCACCAGCGAGACATTATCCCAGGCTCATATTGCCCTGAATTTCATTGGATGCTGCGACGGAATCCTCTGCAACCATTGTGTGTACCAAATCCCTGTCATCAATAACACCGATGTGTGCTGCATAATGTGGCCCTGCTCTAGTGTAGTGCTATGGGCTCGAACGGGACGTATACATGTTTGTTCGGATCGCTGCACATTTCGTACTATGGTGAAATGTACGAGTATTTGCCATCGTAGTACTAGGTCATTACTTGGAAAACATATTCATCGTCGTAGAGATCGTTTTCCGTTTTAAGGATCGTGGGTAAATATTGGAGGTGATGGTGTCATAAGATATAGTTCTTATCAATTCTTGTGAATCGTGTAAGTATAGATGATGGAATAGTCTGGGTACTGTAGGTACTAATTGAATGGCGATAGATGATTATTGGATTCAAGGAAAAACTATCGACAGGCTCAATAATCGCATAGCTGAACAAAATACATACACGGTTGTAAATTTTGGTGTAAACCGGGAGTAAATTTTATAAATAAAATAGTATAACTCCTATCTATTCCAAAACTTGAATCAAATTTAACCCTTTTCAACTTATAATTTTAGTTTATTCGAAAATTGTATTAACCCATTAATGCCTGATATTACATATATGTAACAGTAAGACATCCTTCGTTTCAAACGGCTGCTAAAGGAATAGGATATCAATTCGGCTTTAAAAAGTGTTTTATCCTGTACTGGACACTATTAGCAATGCGTAGAAATCAATTTAGCTGAATTTGATTCACTATTGTGGAAGTTATAGAGGTTTCTTTCTGATGGTTTTTTCGATGTTGACGAAAATCGTCACGATGGCAAAAGTAGTAGAGGAATTTTATTTTTATATTTAATTGTATGAAAAAAATTGGGAAACAATTAATGGTATGCTATTACATGGTCTTTTTGAAACAATACAAAATATAAATGAACTCAATATTGTCCGTAGTTTACGTTTTATAAGTACTTTCATAACACTGTTACATATATGTAACATCCGTCCTGATATGGGGAAAATGCACTCTTCGTATACGAGGTGTATGAGTATGTACTTTTTTAGTGTTTTTTTTTATTTTATGGAATTTTTACACTATTGACGCGATAGTCCGGATAAATTATAAAAAAAAAGAAGTCCGGATTCCCAAAAAATCCGGATTAACGAAAATTCCGGATTTTAACAAGACATTTTTATCTAGGAAAATAGCATAAATAGTCTTCATAATTTAAAAGAAAAAATGCTATTATTTAGGTTTTTCCTTAAAATTAGTCATGTCACATGATTTTCTAGACCCTTGTGTCTTCTTGACTGGCAAATTGAGCGGCCATATTTGGCATAACATACCAAAAATATTGAGAGTCAGAATTAGAATTGCTCTAGAAATCCGGAATATGGATACAATTGTTGTCCTATGTGGATTAAAATGATAGCCGGAGTCAAGTATCCGAAGCAAGGAGTCAAGGCTTTATTTTCATGAGGCCAAGGATTAGTTATTTTATTTAATTCTACTAATATAATATTCAAAAGAATATATTTTGAGCTACGAAAGAAGAAATGGTTTCTAATGTATACCAAATTATAGACACGGAGGAATTATAGGCTCTTTATTTAGTCCTTTCTAGACAAATTGGGCGGAAGGACAAATTGACAAAAAAATTTAAACAATAACTTTATAATTTACTGGCAAATCTTCCATAATCCTCAAAATCTGTATTGTTAACTACTGTAGTTCTATAAATTTTTTTCCTATTCACAAACTGTCAAATCTATTAGTTCTGTGGGTGTTTAATAAACTTCTCACTAAAACAACAACAACTCCACATGCAAAAACACATATATAATAAAATAAAATAATACAATATTTGACATAATATTTTTGTAAGGCTGCTCAATTTTCGCACACATTTCGTATTATTTCTACGTTATTGTTGCATTATCTACATTCCAAACTTCATGTAAAATATCGGCTTTCATTTATTTTTCGCTTTATTAAAAAAAAATTTACTAAAATGTTTTCTTTTTGAAAAAAAAGTCAAAAATATACTTTGAATACACTTTCCCCGTATCATGCCTGATGTTACATATATGTAACACCCTCGAGTACTTCGAGTGCCTGATGTTACATATATGTAACAGTGCCGGGAGCCTGAACCCGGCATCCGGGGAAAAAATTTTTTTCTACAAAATGTGTTTTTAGCCATTTTAAGCCGACGGGGAAAGTTTCAGCTCAATCGGTAAGATTTTAGGGTCTCGTCGTTAATGGGTTAATTATATCCGCATACAGAATAAAACTATCCAAATACCCTTTTCATATTATTCATTTTACCCCGTTCGGGACAGAAAAAATTGCATTGATTGTTGTTATAACATAAAAGAGTAGAATCAATCCTACTATGTTATCAAATCTACACTATCAATGCAAGAAACCCATTCAACCTAGAAATCTATTGATTTGTAGTCTGTCTGGTTCAGTGAGTGCGCTTGCCTACAAATCACAGGATTGTGGATTCGAAGCCGACTGCACTCGTATTACAATTTTTATTTTTTCGATAAATTTGTATAAATTTGCTTATCAATTTTATCCTATTGAAGAGTAACATTTTTATCAAGAATGCTTATACATACTTTTAATATAGTTCACTTATACTTTTTATAAGGTCCGTTGGTGTCGTTTTGATAAAGTTTTTATATGGATATGTATGAATATTATAAAAATTATACCAACATTTTCAACCGTGTATGTATTGTGCTAAATCCTCTTAAATCATCATATAGTGCAGTCAAAATATCCCAATTCAGGCCTCCAAATAGAAAAAAATAGAGTAAGGCTAATTTTTGTTGTTTTTGAATCAGTGGGTTCCCAGGAATTTACAACTAATTTTGCTAAAAAAAATTTTGATCGGAAAGGTCCCAAAAAGGACAAAAAAGGATACTCTTTAATCCTTGACCGGAGGTCGGCATGCGGGGTATCAGATCAAAGGGGACGTCGAGTACATTACATATCCGGTGTTTGTTTCCTGTTTCAAGGACCCTGAAAGGAATAAATCGAGCTTAAATGGAAAATTTTCGAGTTTCCCGTGTATCTTTCCAAAGCCATAACTACGAGAATAATTCAATTTGTGCCCACTTTTATCACTTTTCAGAAGCCTAATAGATGGAGATTCTACCATTAAATTTGCTAAGAAAAACATTGATCGGAAAGCTCTGAAAAAGGACATAAAAGGACACTAATTTCACACCTTGATGAACGTGGGCATGTGGGGTGTCATATCAAAGAGGACGTCGAGTGCATTGCATATCCGGTGCTTAATTCCTGTCTCAAGGAAACTAAATGGAATAAGTCGGGCTTAAATGGAAAATTATGGCTTTAGAAAGATACAGACACGGGAAACACACAAATTTTTAAGTTGAGCCCAATTTTCTCCTTTGAGGGTCCTTGAAACAAGTAACAAATGCCGGATGTGGAATGTACTTGACATCCTCTTTGATATGACACCCCACATGCCCACGTTCGACTAAGGTGAGCAATTAGTGTCCTTTGATGTCCTTTTTCAGAGCTTTCCGATCAACTTTTTTCTTAGCAAATTTAATGGTAGAATCTTCAGCTATTATAGATTCTGGAAAGTGCTAAAAGTAGTGACAACTTGAATTATTCTCGTAGTTATGGCTTTGGAAAGATACACGGGAAACGCGAAAATTTTCCATTTAAGCTCGATTTATTCCGTTGAGGGTCCTTGAAACAGGAAAAAAATACCGGATATGTAATGTAATCGACGTCCCCTTTGATATGATACCCCGCATGGCCACCTCCGGTCAAGGATTAAAGAGTATCCTTTTTTGTCCTTTTTGGGACCTTTCCGATCAAAATTTTTTTTAGCAAAATCAGTTCTAGATTCCTGGGAGCCCACTGATTCAAAAACAACAAAAATTAGCCTTACTCTCTTTTTTTCTATTTGAAATGCTAATATGACTGCACTAATAATAGAATCGAACCATTTTTTATATGCGACATCTGTCTGTCTGTCTGTTGCGACGCGTTTTATTCGGCCAATTTAAAAGCTATGAAGCTGAAATTTTGCAGAAATGCTTCTTTTTGCTGCAGGCAGTTTGTATGTTTGAATCGGTAAAATCGGACAATGGGGTCATGGGGCTGCCATACAAACCCAACTGCCCAAATTAGGTTCTTCTAAGAAAAACTTTTTTATGTGTGCACCAATTTCACCAAAATTTCAGACAAATGTATTTGTTTTGATGACACAAAACATATATAAAAATGCATCAAATAGGACCATGGGGTCATGGGGCTGCCATACAAACCCAACCCCCAAATTAGGTTCTTCTAAGTAAAACTTTTTTATTTATGCACCAAATTCAACCAAATTTCAGACGAAAATTTGTTTCTATTAATGACATAAAACATATACAAGATTGGATCAAATTGGACCATGGGGTCGTGGGGCTGCCATACAAAACCAATCCCCCATTTTGGTTCTTCTTAGAAATGTTTTTTACCCCAATTTCACAAAACTTTGAATTAATGTGTCTTTATAAAAGCAACAAAAAAGGTCAAAACAAATGGAATCGTACTATGGGGCCATTCTCCCGCATCCCCTAACAAAATTCTCTGAGTAAATATTTTTATTGGCCCACTTATTCCAACCAAACCCCGCACAAATATTGTTTTGTCGAACCAACGAACTTTTGTGAAGACGGAAGGAAAGGAATGGGGAGAGGTGATTAAATACAAGCCGTAGGTACGCCCGAAAACACTTTTAGCCCGAGGGGAGCGAAGGGTATCCAAATTTCAGCCGCGCCCGAAATTAGCCTCGGTCTCGTTATATTGAGCATAGTTGAAAATCCGATTTCACATAATAGACTAAGAAAAATGGCATATTTGGTCGGCAAAAATCCTACATCGGAAATTTTTTTGGATTATAGTTGGGAATGGTCCCCAGATTATGGCATTAAAAGTACCAACCGATTGGGGTTCCGCAACCAAAAAAAGGGGGAAAAGGGGGGCGTTTTTATACCCGTCACTATGTGAAAGTTTTAGGAATGAATAAATTAGAAATACTGTAGGAAGTTAGGGACTCCTGGACCCCTCCTCTGGCTACGTCCCTGGAACCTTGCTTTCCCAAGGTTCACCACACATCTCCCAGAATAAAGGCTACTATTCTTACTGTATTCCGTTTAGGAATCACTTGTGAAAGGATGGAGAATATGTGCTCGTTTTATGGCATCCGTCATGGTGGTAGCCTCGTGACATACAATCGACACCGCTTAATGCGATCACATCGGGATCTTGCTGTTTTGATAACATTAAGCGAATGATAACAAATAATAAAATAGTGCGATTGAGGGTTTGCCTGAAAACCGAATTCCGGAATGTGTACTGCATTGGGCCTTCGGGAATCAGGTCACCTTAGGCTAGTAAAGCTTCAAAAGATATTTAGGAATGGATGAAATCGGAACATTACGACATAGGGCTGTCATACAAACCAATCCCCAAATATTGGATTCTTGTAAGAACAACTTTTTTTCTTTTTGAATATTAACCAAAATACATCCAAGTGTGTTCCTGGATTAACCCCAACGTATCCAGGAACAGATGGAATCGGAACACGTTATTGGGCTGCGACAGAAATTTTTAACACAAAATGACCTTCAGTTTCATTCAAATGTGACGGGTATTCAAATTTCGGCCGCGCCCGAAATTAGCCGGTCTCGTTTCGTTTTTTTTTGCGATTATTTAAAAAACGACAAGAGATACAGGTCTAAAATGAAAACATTCTAATTTATTTTCTAATCTAACGCCGAAATATTCAATTAAAATCTAATGTGTTATATATCATTGCAAAGGTAATTTTATGTAGTTTTTTTCGTCCTCAGACCATTTTTCTGTATCTCTGGTCGTTTTTGAAATAATGGCAAAAAAAAAAGAAAAAGCGCCCCTTTCCCCCTTTTTTTAAGGTTGCGGACCCCCAATCGGTTGGGGCTTTTAATGTCATAATCTAGGGACCATCCCAAATCATAATTCAAAAAAATTTCCGATGTAGGATTTTTGCCATTCGATATATTTTGGTCCAATTTTCTTAGACTATAAGTATGAAGTTGAAAAGCAGAATATTTACAGCTTTTTTTGACAAAACAGGGAATTTTTCCTTGACGGATGTCGCGGACCACGGCTTTTGCCTTGCTACAGTTCAATGCCAATATGTACTTGTACATTGTACATCATCCATCCATCGCCAACTATCTCAGCTAAGGTAAAGCGCACCAACAAGAGCATCGCATGGTAGATATGTATGGACCGGTCAGTCTGTATAAAAATCGAATGTATGTATGTATATGCTGTCGTTGATGTGCTTTGCAATATCACGGCCGGCGGCGCCGGCCGCAGCGATGCCGAGAGATGGATCGTACGGTACGTATGTACCTTTTGTTCAAATTTTGTGGGTGCACCGAGCATATCTCTCTCCATTACCGTAACTCCTAGTGGAGCATGGTGCGTTGATGACTACCGGGTGTAGTCATCAACGTTACAAAGCCAACTGAATTCGGAGTCTGATACGGTTGTCAGCCGTAACACTTCCTAGTCGCATTGTTAGTTTATTATTCTACGATAAGAATATTTCTTATCATCTTCTTCTGAATAATAAACTTGCGACGAGTCGTGCCGAGTTTGGAAACTCGTTTCTCTATGAGTGTCTATTTCACAGAGTGGCGACCGAACGTTCACGGCCACAGAGCACCGAACATATAGTGCAGTCAAAATATCCCAAATCAGGTCTCCAAATAGAAAAAAATAGAGTAAGGCTAATTTTTGTTGTTTTTAAATCAGTGGGTTCCCTGGAATCTACAACTGATTTTGTTTTATCGGAAAGGTCCCAAAAAGGACAAAAAAGGATACTCTTCAATCCTCGGCCGGAGGTCGGCATGCGGGGTATCATATCCAAGGGGACGTCGAGTACATTACCTATCCGGTGTTTGTTTCCTGTTTCAAGGACCCTCAAAGGAATAAATCGAGCTTAAATGGAAAATTTTCGAGTTTCCCGTGTATCTTTGCAAAGCCATAACTACGAGAATAATTCAAGTTGTCCCTAGTTTTATCACTTTTCAGAATCTATATTAGCTGGAGATTTTACCATTAAATTTGCTAAGAAAAAAGTTGATCGGAAAACTCTTAAAAATGACATAAAAGGACACTAATTTCACACCTTGATCGAACGTGGGCATGTGGGGTGTCATATCAAAGAGGACGTCGAGTGCATTGCATATCCGGTGCTTGTTTCCTGTCTCAAGGACACTAAATGGAATAAGTCGGGCTTAAACTGAAAATTACGGCTTTAGAAAGATACAGATACGGGAAACACAAAAATTTTTAAGTTGAGCCCAATTTTTTCCTTTGAGGGTCCTTGGAACAAGAAACAAATGCCGCATATGGAATGTACTTGACATCCTCTTTGATATGACACCCCACATGCCCACGTTCGACTAAGGTGTGCAATTACTTTCCTCTTATGTCTTTTTTCAGAGCTTTCCGATCAACTTTTTTCTTATCAAATTTAATGGTAGAATCTTCAGCTATTATAGATTCTGGAAAGTGAGAAAAGTAGTGACAACTTGAATTATGCTCGTAGTTATGGCTTTCAAAAGATACACGGGAAACGCGAAAATTTTCCATTTAAGCTCGATTTATTCTGTCGAGGGTCCTTGAAACAGGAAAAAACACCGGATATGTAATGTACTCGACGCCCTCTTTGATATGATACCCCGCATGCCCACCTCCGGTCAAGGATTAAAGAGTATCCTTTTTTGACCTTTTTGGGACCTTTCCGATTAACATTTTTTTTAGCAAAATCAGTTGTAGATTCCTGGGAGCCCACTGATTCAAAAACAACAAAAATTAGCCTTACTCTATTTTTTTCTATTTGGAGGCCTGATTTGCGATATTTTGACTGCACTATATGTTCGGTGCACCCACAAAATTTGAACAAAAGGTACATACGTACCGTACGATCCATCTCTTGGCATCGCTGCCGCCGGCGCGCGCCGGCCGTGATATTGCTAATATGACTGCACTAGTAAGCATAGAATGCATAGATGCATATGGATAATTTTGTTCTGGTGTTACAAGTGGAATAGTTTCACGCGAAAATAATTAATTAATATCGTGAAGATGTAGGTATAATAGATGTTTGCTAAAAGTTAATTATGTGCAAACCATTGAATTGAAATTGTGAAATTTCTTTTAAAAAAACTTCCGAGGAACAACGTGTGTAAATACCAAAAAGGATACCGTGTGTAGTGTAGACCGGACTGAAGCCTCCGTTCATCAACTCCTTTGGCTTTGTTTTCTTGATGCCGATTGCGAAACAAGAGGAAGGTGCAAGTGCGGGCAGAATCCGTGACTGTGGTCCTTATAGATGCATACCCCGATTTACGAGTCCCACTCGTTGTTGCCAAAGTGGGAATTCAATATAAGTGCATCGGTGCATCGATTTACATGCGTAGATACATATAAGTGGAATTCAGTAGCGATATATATGCGGACGGATTTATTTTCTTCTTAAAAATTATAATTGTACAGCGTTTTTCTGTTCTCGCCGGGATGTAGCGTTCCTTTTTTTCTTTCCTTATTGTTTAATTTAAAAATAAAATGTGGTTACATGCATTTTGTTTTTTTTTTAATTTAATCATATACCACAGCAGCACGATCGATCGCGGAGGCAGTACTTCAAAAACTGTAAGTTTTTTTTATTGTTTTATTTATATGTATATTGAATTTTGTTCTTTATCTAGAATTTTTCTTCCTGTTTTTTTTTTCTTTTCTTTGAATCGAATTTTGAACTTTGGCATCAATTTTTTATACCCTTCGCTCATAGAGTGAAAGGGCATATTAACTTTGTCATGAAGTTTGTAACGCATTGAAGGAAGCATCTCCGACCATATAAAAAGTATACATATATGATCAGCATGACTTGGGGAGTCGATTGGGCGATATCCGTCTGTCCGTCTGTCTGTCTGTCTGTTGCGACGCGTTTTACTCGGCCAAATTAAAAGCTATGAAGCTGAAATTTTGCAGAAATGCTTCTTTTTGCTGCAGGCAGTTTGTATGTTTGAATCGGTAAAATCGGACAATGGGGTCATGGGGCTGCCATACAAACCCAACTACCCAAATTAGGTTCTTCTAAGAAAAACTTTTTTATGTGTGCACCAATTTCAACAAAATTTCAGACAAATGTATTTCTCTTGATGACACAAAACATATCTAAGAATGGATCAAATCGGACCATGGGGTCATGGAGCTGCCATACAAACCTAACACCCCAAATTAGGTTCTTCTAAGAAAAACTTTTTTATTTGTGCACTAATTTCAACCAAATTCCACACAAATGTATTTCTCTTGATGACACAAAACATATTTTAGAATTGATCAAATCTGACCATGGGGTCATGGGGTTGCCATACAAACCCAACCATGGGCGTAGCCAGGGGGGGCAGGGAGGGGCGACCGCCGATGGTTATGGTAAAGAAAAATCCTTACCAATGTAGCAAAAAAAAACACTGTACTTTACAATGATTGAAGGCGTAAAAATGCGAGTTTGAATTAGGCACTTCGTAAAATTTTCTGCTGCTGAGACTGTAGTCTAGAAAACTAACCAGATGCATTCTTTTCCGCTCCATATACGGCCGTGATATGCATGACCGTGATAGTTTCCAGCCAGGAGGCACGACAAATGGACGGCAGCAAGTGGCCACTCGTAACTGACGGAGGTGCGAGCGTTGTCACTCGCGCCGTCTTACGAAGTGTAGAAAATTTCAAGATGATACGATAAGAAACACCGGAGATATAAGAGTTTGAAAATCGCATTTTTTCAAAAATCTTGTTCTCGTTGTTCTCGTCGTTCTCGTTGTTCTTGTTGTTCTTGTCGTTCATTGACAGGGCTACAGCCTTGCAGAGGGCATGTCGGGATTTGGTCTCTTTTCCCATTGATAGAGTCTGTCGTGAAGGTGTGCATAGGATATCGTTTGCTCCGATCCGTGAAGTAGAAAAAAAGATACAGCGGAAAATGTGAAAAAATACATAGAGTTTCTCGCTTAAATCTTTTTATATGTTTTAAAGGAAGCATTTTGCAAAAGTCGGGGATAGGCCCGAAAAAAGCCTAGAAAAGAATCGTATAGTATAGTATAATTGGTAGGACCGAACAATCTTTTTATCTAAAATTTTCAGTTTTAGATCGTCTGCAAGAGAGGGGGCGCGGCGGGTCAAAGTTCCTGTTTTGGTTCGTCTCATATATACGAGTACGTACATATTAGTTTAATATTGGATGAGCATACGCACTGTTTCATTCATCCCGATGATCCTAAAGCTTCCACCAAATCAGCGCGGTAACGGTACGCGGTACACACAACACACACACCCCAAGAATTGACAAGTACTCCGTTGGTGTACCGCGGCGGAAACTATTTAATACATTCTGACACGTACCGATACCGTTCTGCGCTGGTTTGGTGGATGCTTAAATATGGCGCTGGGACACCAAATCGGTTTTGTCAAGATGGTGTATTCTGTTGTGTTCAAACCAGAGTTACGTGATGATGGCATATGGAAAATCGATTTTTCAAGGAATTCTGATGAGTTAATTTGAACAAAATTTGGCATGTAGATTTATTCTTGTAATTCCACCCGGTTTGATCCTGTTGTGGTAGGCAAAAAGGTACTGTTAGTTATATAGTGAATTTCATAGCTATCCCTGATTCTTGGTCTTGAAACCACTTTATTGTTGTAAAAGCAATGCTCTTCAGAACTCAACAGGTTTTCGGGACCTTTGATGAGGGATAAAAGGATATTTTCACATGTACATGTCTTTCCCTATGTGTCTTAGGCGCAATGTGGAACTTAGGAAATATGGATGTTATTTGAATCACATATTGAACACCCAGTGAGGTTTAATGGTTACATTAAAAATTAAGATTTAAGATTAGGATGAATGTGATAGAGATGAAGTAAAGGTTTAGACTCAATTTAGGGCTAAGGTGTTAAAGTCAAAATCAAGTTTAGGGTAACGGATAGGGTTAAAGTTATTGTTACATCGCAGTTAACGTTATTATTAGGGTTAAATGTAAGGATAGGGTTTGGGTTAAGGTTGAGTCTGAGTTTGAGGTTTAGGTATAGGTATAGGCCAGGGTTATGGTCAAAGTTAGGGTTATCATTAAGTTTAATGTTATGTATAAAGATACCAAGGTTAGCGAAGTTGACTAACACTAACGTCAAATGCGAATAGTTGGTTTTGACAAGTGCGAATACAAATTAGTGAAATTCTTGTGTATTTTGGATGGATATAATGTTAAAGTTGTTTCCAAAGTGATCTTCTTAGTGAGCTTGACAGAGACAAGTGAAGTGAGAGTGCGTCTTGGCTTCTTTCTTGATGAAAGAAAAGAAAAGACAGTGGCGGGAACAGTGGTCAAGTGCAATAATTTTTGTAGCAGCCTAGACTGGAACCATAATAACAATATAGTTAGTGTAGATCCGAACCACCTGAATTGTACAGTGAAGTTCAAAATTTTACAGTGTTAGTCGAAATTTTCTCCTGACATTTAATTTTATTCATACGAGATTATATAAGTGCTACCTTTCCGAAGGGTCGACCTGAAGGTAGTACTTCACGGTTTTTTATATCTCCAATTGGTAAGTCCAAACCATATAATTTGAAAATGAGCGAAATTTCCGATAATATGCCTTATAAATGTGGTAAATGTAAAAAAATAATTGAGAATAATCAGAAAGGTCTGAACTGTGATGGTTTCTGTAACACCTGGTACCACATAGAGTGCATCAACATATCAGAAAGTGAACATGATTTTATTATTCAACCGAAAAATAAAAAGAATATTTTATGGCTATGTGATAATGATAGAAAGAAGTGGATCAAGTTCAAAAAAGGAGAATCTCACTATGTTGACTTGTTAGAAGCAACGGATGTTATCAAGAAAGCTACAAAAGTTATCACCGATGAGCTTGAACAAAGGGATAGTCAACCATTGGTTAAAGAAAAATCATACGCCGATGTCGCAAGAAACGAACAAATGAAATTGAAATCAAAAAATGCAATTATTATTAAGCCTCGAAATGATAAGTCAAGTGAAGAAACTAAAAAGGAAATAAAATCAAAAATAGATATCATCGAAGCTAAATCTGGAATTGCAGCTGTTAAACAAATTAAAAAAGGAGGTATAATTGTACATACAACTGAAGTGGAAGGTCAGAAAGCATTTTATCAACAAGCAAAGGAAAAATTAAGCACGGACTACGAAGTAACAGTTCCGAAGAGTACACTTCCTAGAGTAGTTATCAACGGAGTTCGGAAAAAATATAACGAAAGTGAATTAAAAAATGAATTAGTGAGCCTTAATTATGCGATTGATGAGAAAGATGATATTAAACTTTTACACACCAAAGCATTGATAAGAAATAATCGCTACCTATATATACTAGAAGTGTCGGGTAAGACGTATAAAAAGATAATAAACAAACAAATATGCTTAGACTGGGACATGTACACCATAAGAGATGATATGAGTGTGCTTAGATGCTATCGGTGTCAACGATACCATCATAAAGCAGCGAACTGTGCCAAAGCCAACGACGAGAAATGCTCTAAGTGTGCTGGTAATCATTCAGCACTTACTTGTCAAATTACAGAAAATTTTAAATGCATAAATTGTATTAGAATGAGAGACCACGGCTGCAATGTTCAAGTAGATCACAGGGCTGGTTCAATGGAATGCCCTATTCACAAGAAAAAACTAGATGAAATACACAGTAAAATAATTTATGATGAAATATGAGTGACATGTATGAAAAGAATATAAATAGATTCTCTATATTGTACCTTAATATACGTAGCCTAAAATATAAACTTGACGATTTACAATTATTGACAACAAAGGATAATCCTGTTGACATTATAGTTCTGACTGAAACTTGGCTTTTCCAACACGAGACAGATGCAGCAGTTTTGAATACCTATCGGGCAACTTATAACTGCAGGGAAAACAGGATTGGAGGAGGCACATGTATTTTCGTTAAAAATGGAATAGAATTCAATGTGATTGAAACGGAAAAGGACTATAATTTTATAATAATAAAACTGGAGAATATCAATCCCAAAATGACAATAGGAGTATTCTATAAGGCACCATCGGAATGTAGTAGACAATTTATTGATTTTATGGAAGAAAAACTAGAAAAATACGAAGATTTATTACTGATAGGAGATGCTAACATTAACGTATTCAATACCAACAACTCGATCTCTGAAAAATACATTGACATGATTTCCTCCAATGGATACGAAATAATAAACAAAAGCCAATCGACGAGAGACACAGACAATTCTAATACATGTATTGACCACATTATAACCAAAAACAATGCCAGACGTAGTTACAAGTTTCACACTGAGCCATCTGACCTTTCTGATCATAAAATGATAACCATTTCCGCGAAACTGACTAATAAGCCTAAAGTAAAAATGACTAAAAACCAAATTAAAAAACTCGATGTACATAATTTTAAAAAAGACGTTAAACTAATGCTAAACTCTAACCCTGAAAGTGATTTATCGAAATTGATTGACATAATTCAGACTTGTAAAACCAACAATACAACGACGAAAATAGTAAGGACAAGAAACAACAGCTGGATTACGAATGAAATAATTGCACAAATAAGAAAGAGACAGTTACTTTACAAACGAAAAATAGAATTTCCACACGACGAACTAATCCGTAAACGATATCTGGAAAAAAAGAAGGAAGTAAAAACATTGGTGACTGCAGCGAAACAAAAGTTTTTCAACACTGGAATAGAGAAGGCAGGGAATGATTCTCGAAAACTATGGAAGCATTTAAAAAGTACCATCACCGATAAATCGAATAAAACTTCTCATATGCAAATCATACTCAAATCGAATGGAACTGTAGTCAACAACAATGCAAATTTCTTTAATCATCACTTTGCAAATATTGGGAAAAAGCTTACGGAAAATGTCATTAGAGGAGCTTCAACTACAAGAACAAATAATTTTAACAACAGCACGATATTTCTCTATCCTACTGATGCCAATGAAGTCGTCACCATAATAAATTCACTAAATAAAAACGCTGCTGCAGGATATGACAATATAAACGTGAATGACATTCAGTTATTAGCAAATGACATCAAGGACGTTCTTGCCAAAGATATTAATCAAATGCTGAGCACAGGTCATTTTCCAGACTGTCTAAAAAAGGCAACTATACTACCTCTGTATAAACAAGGAAGACGAGACGAAGTTAATAATTATAGACCAATAGCGATTCTAAATGCCCTTAGTAAAGTCTACGAGAAGATAATTGACATTAGAATAACTAAATTTATAAACTCGACGATAAAATTTGACAAATATCAACATGGATTCATTAAAAAAGGATGTACTGACTCTGCTATATTTAAACTAATGGAAGAAATTACTGACATGCTCGATCAAGGCTTAATAGTAGCGACAGTATTTATTGACTTAAAAAAAGCATTTGACACAGTTAACCACGAGGCATTATTAGAAACACTAGAAGAACTCGGAATTAGAGGCACAGCAGCGAAATTGATACAAACTTACTTGCACAATAGACCTATTCAAACTAAATGTAACAACCATATAAGTGACGAAATGATAATAAACACAGGTGTACCTCAGGGATCGATACTAGGACCGAAACTTTACATATTATTTATTCAAAATTTACGACATGCGAATCTTAGAGCGAAATATACTATATATGCTGATGACACGAGCCTAGTTTATCATGCTAAGACTGAATCGGAACTGGAAGAAATCATGAACAATGACATTAATACATATTATAAATGGACGAAAGAAAGAGGCTTACTTATGAACTTAGACAAAACAACATATATGATATTTAAATCATCTCCAAATAAAATAAATAATATAAACCTTAATATAGATAATCAAATAATAAATCGAACTCAGTCAACTAAGTACCTTGGAATAATAATCGACGAATATTTGAAATGGGACCAACACTTTGAAATAATTAAGAATAAAATAAATGGAATAATACTAGCTATTAAACAACATGGACGAATCGATAACAAAATTGCTAATTTAATTTACAATGCTTATATTATGTCGAGGATTAAATATAATATAGCAACCTGGGGACAATGCAGAAAGACGCTACTGGACGAAGCTGGAAAATTAATAACACGCTCAATTAAAATCTTGTTTGGATTTGATCGACGAACACCTACACAGGAAGTATATTCACTGACAAGTAAACTTAACATTTACCAAATATTGGACATCGAAAAACTAAAGATTATACATAAAATTAAAATTAACGAATTAAATACTGATTACATCCTTAAGAAAAACCTCGACAATCATGATTACAATACTCGCAACAAACATAAATATACATATGACATCCCACGAACGAATCGAAAACTGAATTCAACTACGATAAGCGGACTACAGCTCTATAATCGACTACCACTGGAGATCATCAACGCACCGAACATGACACTTTTCAACAAACGAGTAAAGAAATATTACCAATCAAGAAGACACGAATCGAATCACAGTAACTGAATTATGTATATGAAATTAACAAATATTTTTGCTCTGAGTTAAATCAAATAGTTATAACTGAATTAAATTTCCTATGAATTTTTAATTTACACTGAATTTATGAAAAAAACGGAAAAATGAATTTATATACGCCCATATCTTATTCAAAATTTTAATTTTTCTGATATGGGAAACATGTATTATTTTACTTTTTCACACTAGAATTATTGTATGTTTTAATGTTGTATAGCCATCTTTATAAACTGAATAAATAATTAAATTATAAGTTACTAGGACTACCAAGGCCATCGGGGTTACCAAGGTTACTAAGGGTTTGCAAGATCACCAAAGTAGTCAAGTGTACTATGGTTACTAAGATTACCAAGGCGAGCAAGGTTACCAAGGAGACCAAGAGGACGAAGGTTAGCAATGGGTTTATCATTCTTATAATTATTGTTCTCAAACAAATTCGTGACAATAGGGAATGAATATCGTCTTCATAATATATTTACGAGTTTTGCAAATCGAAAACTGCAAAAAGATATGATATCTCACAAAAACAACTGTGTTGTAAAAGGTGTCCGCCAAAGAAAAAGTCATCAGTCGCAAAAGGATTGATATAAATACATTCCCGCCAAAATACTCGCATCTTGTCTCAATGATGGTGGTGGAGCAAATTTTTTTCAACGCTATTTGGCGGGGAGCTTGAATAAGGTTAATAACAAAATAAAATCAATGTTAAGAAATTTATGAAAGAACTTTTATCGTATAGAAAAAAAACGAGTTCCATACGAAGGAAAGCTAAATAAGGTTCTAAAACGCATTTTTATTTTCTATAAGACTGGAAGCTTCAAAATTAAATTTGATCAAGGAAAGAATATAGCAGCAAATAGTACCCTCGTTCAGCTCACCGCCAATAAGCGTTGAAAAAAATTTTCTCCACCACCATCATTGAGACAAGATGCGAGTATTTTGGCGGGAATGTATTTATATCAATCCTTTTTGCGGCTGATGACTTTTTCTTTGGCGGACACCTTTTACAACACAGTTGTTTTTGTGAGATAATATTTATAGTTTTCAGGCCCTTGATATCCAGAACAGGGATACCTACGTGTGAGTAGCATCAATTGGTAACATAAGTAGATCAGAAACCTTTCCCTTTAGGGAGACTCTTTTTTCTTTTGCGAGAATCCCATATTTTCATGCGTTTCATTGCATGGGTTCTGAGCTGCAGAACACAATTTTAGCTGTTACATGGAGTCACTCCGGGAAGGTAGTAGAATTTATCAACATTCCATCTGCAAGGGATTTTAGTGAGAAATGGTATACAGCTTTGCCCAGTTAGGGACCTTGTAAAGACCGAATCACACATTTCCTTGTCTTTCAAGTTATTTAATCAAGATTAATTTTGTAGCATAATCATACCAGCAAATGAAATTCAGATCTCGCAAGTAGAATATACAGTCCGAGAGACAAAATAGCACGGAGTTTAGACGAACTGCAGTTTAAAACGCAGAAATGGGAGGCCATTTGAATGCAAACCAGTGAATGTCTAAGGGTCATTTTTCGTTATATGGCGTAGAAAGTCAATCTCGACTGTCCTTTCTTACAGGCGTGACAGTCCATCTTTGGACCAAGGTCACAGTTAACTATTCCATCTTACTTCAGAAACTCAGTCATCTTATCTTTCCAGTTCATCTAATCACTTGGCTTACTTCGTAAATAATAGATCTTTTGCAAAACAATATGTATATCTAATGAGTTCTACTCAAAGTCAGGTGTGCCTCAGGGGTCTATCTTAGGACCTATATTATTTGTATTTTTCATTAATGATCTTCCATCTATTCTTAAGAGTCGTTCGCTACTTTACACAGATGACTGTAAGGTTTTTACCTCCGTATCCTCAATCGCTGATTGCTTGTCCTTTCAATCGGACCTTCATCTTTGATCGTCTTGGTGCATCGCAAATGACTTATTCCTTAACGTCTCTAAATGTTCTGCTCTTTGAAAAGAGAAGAGTTTATCTAAATTAATGTTTTCTTTATAAGTCGTCGCTGTAAAACAGAACCGGCATAAGTGCAAAAATTTCGTTTTTTCGTTTTTGATATCAAAAAAATTGTTTTTTTTTTTTTTCTATTTTTCTGTCATACCGGCACATTGTATAGTTGAGTAAAAATACATCAAATGGGGTTGTGCCGGTGTTCATTTTGGCGCAAATTGCCCTTCAATTTAGTAAAAGACAGATCTATCGGGCAATACGCCAATCGCTTCAAAAATTTCCGAAGAAAAACCGTTCATAATTGTAAGTAAAACCGAATTATCTTACAATATTCCTTATAGAATACTGTGGAACAGTGCAAACCGTGCCCCTGTTTTTAAATCAAACTGGCATAACTGCTCTGATTTTAAAACCAAACTGGCATATCTGCAGATTTCTTCTAAATTAAGCATTTTTTAATTTATTTGTAACTACTACTTCAATAATAACAGTATGCATATAAACTTAATCCCATTTTGTGTGACTTTTTGGAGCATCGAACGGCCGTTTATATTAAAATACCGTTGCCAAAAACTTCAAAACCCTCTGGTGTAAAATGTGGATTTTGCAGATATGCCGGTTTTGTTTTACAGCGACGAAGTTATGCTTTGGCTATATTCGTTCTTCACTCTCAGGTGATAGTCTTTAGGGAAGCTTCTTATAATACTCGTTCGGTCCTAATTTTCAATCCTCCCTATGCGGAGCTTGATGTTTATTTTCAACCGCCTCTTTCACAAATGATGAGAAAATACGATAGGCTGAAGCTTGGTCCTTTAGTGCCCTCATTTTTGTTAATTTTAAACGTGTGCTTCTTGATAAAATTCCTGAATTTGATTCATTACAATAATAATACTTTGAACTTCCTTTTTCTCATTATATAACATAATAGTACTCTCTGTTAATTCCTATTCTGCTAATTACTTTAATACTTGTTAGTTTTGCTTATTAACCTTTTATTATTTAATCTGTAACTATAGGTATATTGTACTCATAGGACTTGCTCCTGTTCAATGGTACCTTAAATAAATAAAAAAAATACCGGCGTACAGAGGGCTGCGCCCGCAATACGAGGGTTTTTTAGATTTTGAATACATACATAGTGAATCATTTTGCACATATATTTTATAGGTAATAAATAAGAATTATGCACAATGTTAATGAAATGCTTCTCGTAAATCTATTTTTGGATTGGTCTAAATAAACGCGTTCCAGAATGAAAGGCTAAATCTCCGGGACACCCTTTTTGCTTTGTCCTACCAACGTCTAAGTATTTCGTGCTAAAGACTGTTACGATTCTACACATTCCAACCAAATTTCATTACGATCGGTTAGTGAACAAATTTGTAAATATCCGGGACACCCTGTTATCTTGGTCCTACCAATGTTTAAGTATTTCATGCCAAAGACTGTTACCATTCTACACATTCCTACCAAATTTCATGACGATCCGTTAAGCCGTTCGCGAGTTATTTAGTGAACAAATTTTCAAATGTCCGGGACACCCTGTAATTTTTGTTCTACCAACTTTTAAGTATTTCGTGCCAAAGACTGTTACCATTCTACACATTCCTACCAAATTTCATGACGATCGGTTAAGCCGTTCGCGAGTTATTTAGTGAACAGACGGACGGACGGACGGACAGACGGACAGACGGACAGACGGACGGACAAAATCGATTTCATAAGGCTTTTTTTTGAAAAATCTAAAAAACCCTAAAAATGTGGAAGTGACATCCAATTTCCAAGATCGTAACTGCTTTTTGTTGAGATGTTGAGATCAACAGCCCGCTCAGCAATGTTATTCATCCCCATCATAGAGATCATAGTCCGTCACATGGGTCGTGACCATGTGCATCGACTAACTACTCTAAAATTTGCCTAAAAATATTTTCGTGACCGACAATTTCAACTTCTAAGAAAATCATGATGTTGAAAAAATTTCGGGCTAGCCCCCCCTGACCGAAATCCTGGCTACGCCCATGAACCCAACCCCCATTTTGGTTATTCTAAGAAACATTTTTTGCACCAATTGCACAAAACCTTGAATTAATGTGACTTTACCAAATCAACAAAAAAGTTAAAAACGAATGGAATCGTACTGTGGGATCATGCTCCCGCAACCGCAATAAAATTTTCCGAAGAGCGAAGGGTATCCAAATTTCGGCCAGGCCCGAAATTAGCCTCGGCCCCCGGGGGTTGGCGAAGCCCCCTAGTTTATTTTTTTTATACTTTTTATCAAAGACAACCCCTGTTAAATTATAAAAATTTTGTTTTCCTTGTCTTTTCTTTGAATACATGAATTGTTTTAAAATGTACCACTAAAATCTTCTATTTTTGAGTTCTTCCGTGCCCCGAAGGATGGGCATCTTCCTTCCTTGTTCCTGTTCCTTCTTTCTATTATCCTGATTTTCTAGGTGGCTTATCAAGGACCAGATTGCTTTGGCTCAAAATAGTCCACGATCGCCGTTGGTCTAGCCGGAGCATGAGCCACCGAGCCACAAGCAGTCTGGTCAAATAAAAAAAAAATCTTTTTGCAATGACGGCGGTTGACATAAGAAACTGCGGGGATGTGAAACGCAGTTGAGAGTATCTTCAATTTTCTTTGTAATTGGACTTGAACTTACGCTTCATATTTGATACAAATTATTTTTTTAACGTTAACCCAATGAATGTGAAACGAGACCGAGGCTAATTTCGGGCACGTCTGATATTTTGATAACCTTTCGCTCTCCTCGGACTAAAAGCTTTTTCGTGTGTACCTATGACTTGTATTTAATCCTATCCCCTTCATTCTTTTCCGCCCGTTTTCGCATTTATGTTCCGTGGCGCCCATAAAACAATATTTGGGCGAGGCATGCTTGGAATAATTGGGCAATACAAACCAGATTGCTTGGCTCAAAATAATCCACGATTGCCGTTGGTCTAGCCGGAGCATGAGCCACCGAGTGTGGCTCTGGTCAAATAAAAAAAAATCTTGTTGCAATGACGGCGGCTTGACATAAAAGCCGTGGTTCGCAACAGGATATCAAAAATTCTTCAGGCGAACATTCTGCAAATTTTAATCTTAAACCTCGAAAGCGACGTTGATTCGACGTAATAAGGTGGAATTTGAAATACTGCATGCCACAAAGATATTTCTTATCCAATCAAACTACTGTGTGTTTAACAATAAGGGAAATATTTTTCAACCGTTTTGGGTTTCCAAATGCTCGACTATTCGATTTTTGCCTTTCATGACACTTATTTTATCAGTGTACGTCAAAATATTTTCGTCCTTACCTTGAATTGACCGATGTGAAAAAAAAAACTAGGGGGCTTCGCCCCCTGCTCGCTTCGCTCGCCAACCCCCGGGGGGCCGAGGCTAATTTCGGGCCTGGCCGAAATTTGGATACCTTTTGCTCTCTTCGGAAAATTTTATTGCAGTTGCAGGAGCATGACCCCACAGTACGATTCCATTCGTTTTTAACTTTTATGTTGATTTGGTAAAGTCACATTAATTCAAGGTTTTGTGAAATTGGTGCAAAAAATGTTTCTTAGAAGAACCACAATGGGGGTTGGGTTTGTATGGCCACCCCATGACCCCATGGTCAGATTTGATCAATTCTAAAATATGTTTTGTATCATCAAGAGAAACACGTTTTGTGTGAAATTTGGTTGAAATTAGTGCACAAATAAAAAAGTTTTTCTTAGAAGAACCTAATTTGGGGGTTAGGTTTGTATGGCAGCCCCAAGACCGCTTAGTCCAATTTTATGCATTCTTACATATATTTTGTGTCATCAATAGAAATGCATTTGTGTGAAATTTGGTTGAAATTGGTGCACAAATAAAAAAGTTTTTCATAGAAGGACCTAATTTGGGGGGTTAGGTTTGTATGGCAGCCCCATGACCCCAAGGTCAGATTTGATCCATTCTTACATATGTTTTGTGTCATCAATAGAAATACATTTGTGTGAAATTTGGTTGAAATTGGTGCACAAATAAAAAAAAAATTCTTAGAAGAACCTAATTTGGGCAGTTAGGTTTGTATGGCAGCCCCATTACCCCATTGTCCAGTTTTACCGATTCAAACATACAAACTGCCTGCAGCAAAAAGAAGCATTTGTGCAGATTCATAGCTTTTAAATTGGCCGAGTAAAACGCGTCGCAACAGACAGACAGACAGACAGACGGACAGAAGGACATCGCCCAATCGACTCCCCAAGTCATGCTGATCATATATGTATACTTTTTATATGGTCGGAGATGCTTCCTTCAATGCGTTACAAACTTCATGACAAAGTTAATACACCCTTTCGCTCTATGAGCGAAGGGTATAAAAATGTCTGCCAAATATGCCAAAATGCAGCGCCAACTTTTCATCCTGAAGGTATGCCGTGAAACTCGTTAACAGAACGAGCAATTAAACTATGTATGTAGGTACAACGGTTTTTCTATAGTGTGTCGGTGTACTATTATGTCTCTCATGTATTTATACACAAATTCCTTAAAACTGCCAAATACAGTTAATGCGAAAACTTATGGCAATAATTTCAGAATTTGTTTGTGTTTACAGTATGTATTATTGAAATTTTCAGAACATCATATTTGCACAATTATTTCGCGGAACCCCTGCGCTGGTCTCGCGGAGCCCTAGGGTTCCGCGGAGTCCCGTTTGGGATGCACTGCCGTAGTGCACTTATCCGTTTTGAAATGTATAGAAAATCGCATGGAATGGATGGTGCATGAAAATTGTGTGCACTTATCCGAGTTTTGAACTTTAAGCGTGTTGCACTTATTCGTGTTTTACTATAGGTACATTACATTTGGTGTTCATGCAAGTACCATTGTCTCATTCGTTCATCCAATCATTAAAATGTAATTAGCACTGAATGTCCTCGTAGACGTACCATACAAGTACATTCAACAATATTAGGCCAGTCAATAAACCGAAAAATAAGGCGTTAGGTCGCAAAAAAATTGCTCGGCTCTGGTTTTTTGGGATATTGTTAGGATAGATACCAGAAGTGTACCACCAAGTTTGCAACTTCGAAAAGCCTGTGCTAACCCCATGACCCTCAAAAAACCTCAAAATTTTCGGACTTTTTTCATATTTTTGTTTGTAATTTCTAAAAGGTGCTTCCTAAAAGTAAGTTGTCCACTGCACTGTTAAAGCTAAGAAAATCTTCTTTAATTTGAGTGTAACCCCAGCTTTGTAGGCATAAAGGATCCCAAGATACAGAACTTTAAACATTGTTTTTTGAAAAAAAGTTCATAATTGTAATTTCAGTCATGTTCCGAGCTGAATATCGGCTTAAATGCGCATTTTACAGAGAAAGTCATGTGACATGAAGTTATAAACCAGTTCCTTAGCTGTATATATGTCGGAACGAATGGAATCAGACCATGGGGTCATAGGGCTGCCCCTGAAAATTAGGTTCTTCTAAGAAAAACTCTTTTCTTTATGTACCAATATTAACCAAGCTTCACCCAAGTATGTTGCTGGTTAAGCCTAAAAAAGTATCTAGGAACGGATGAAATCGGAACACTACGTTATAGGGCTGTCATACAAACCAACCTCTGGAAATTAGGTTCTTCTAAGAAAAACTTTTTTCTTTCTGGACCAATCTTAACCACCCTTCCCCCAAATGTGTTTTTTAGTAAAGCTTCAAAACATATCTCGAAACGGATGAAATCGGAACACTAGGTCATAGGGCTGTCATACAAACCAACCCCTGATAATCAGGTTCTTCTAAGAAAAACTTTTTTGTTTATGAACCAATCTTAACCAAACCTCACCCAAATGTGTTCCTAGTAAAGCCTCAAAACATATCTAGGAATGGATGGAATCGGAACATTACGTCATAGGGCTGTCATACAAACCTCCTAAAATACAACTTCGAAATTTTTTACGAAAAAAGCACATTTTTTAAAGTGCTGTATCTTGGGATCTTTTGCACCTACAGAGCTGGAGTTACACTCAAATTAAAGAAGATTTTCTTAGCTTGCAGTGGACGACTTACTTGTAGGAAGCACCTTTTAGAAATTACAAACAAAAATATGAAAAAAGTCCGAAAATGTTGAGGTTTTTTGAGGGTCACGGGGTTAGCACAGGTTTTTCGAAGTTGCAAACTTAGTGGTACACTTCTGGTATCTATCCTAACAATATCCCAAAAACCAGACCCGAGCAATTTTTTGCGACCTAAAATCGGTAATTGACTGGCCTATATGTATACAGTCGAACTTCCCATAAGCGGACACCATTGGGGAAAGAGTTTTTGTCCGCTTATTGGAAGTGTCCGCTTATGAGAATAGTTCACGAAGGTATAACATTTTATAAAATAGATTTAAACTACGATCAAGGAATCTGTTAAAAAACTGGGATACAAATTTCTAGTTCGCGAATAATTCTTAGTCATTTCATTCCTATGCTCTTTACACTTTTTCAAAATATCTGTTATCTTTTATAAACGTTTTCAGCGTTTCCACATGTTTTTCCAAAGCATTTTTTTCGAGAGCGAGCACACTATTTTTTTGTACCTGAATTCTTATGTGACTTGCCATTTTTCTTCAATTTGCCAAATTGTTTGCTACTTGTTTAAAAAGAATAGAAAATTGCACGATTAAACGCCGCAACATAAATTGAATTTACGCGATAATTTCTAGGAAAAGGGCGAACACGAACCGAGAGATAAAAAGGAAACGCAGTCGTTATCAGTTTACATTTCCCCTACATTGGGTTTTGCGTGCTTAATACGCCAAAGACCCAGTTTCTAGTAATCGCAAAACTCTTTGCCCGAAATACAATTCTGTAATGTAAGAATTTGTTTTTTTTTTTCTATGGTATTGTCCGTTTATTAGAGACTCGCTTGTTCAGAACGGGTGTGAAAGTACTGTCCGTGTCCGGTTATGAGAGTGTCCGGCTATCAGAAGAATTTTCCTAGTAAAATATGAGGAAAAACGTTGGGGAAAATAAAAGTGTCCGTTTATGAGAAATGTCCGGTTATTAGAAGTGTCCGTTTAGGGAAGTTCGACTGTATACCCAAAAATGTAATTAGCACTGAATGTCCTCGTAGACGTACCATACGAGTACATTCAACAAATTGATACCGTATCTATCAGTGGCGGATTTACACATTTGCCGCTAGTAGGCTGTGGACATTTTGCCGCTCCTATCAAGCTCTACGAGAATATTGTTATTCTGTCTGATATTCAGTCGAAGTGTTGCACTTTTCATGCCTGAAAATTCTTTTAAAAATCGGCCGTTATTAATTTTTTTTTTGATTAAAAGTTATCTATTTATAAGATTTATTTTCCCTATTATTTCCCATTTAAACATTGATTTGCCCATTGCACATTTTATGGAACTGACAACAAACCGGGATCTTCAGTGCAAGATTAAGCTGTTGGTGTTTTTTTTAATAAGAAAGGTGTCAGACCAAGAGACAATAAAAAAAATAAAAAAGTGCTTCGATTCGAATTTTAGCCTGCAAACAATTGACTTTAACGGGCCTTTTCGCAGATTCGTCTTCAATAATAAATCGTTTCTAGTGTTTGAAGCTATGAGATAAAGGTGACAAACAGTTCTTAATTTATGTCTCACTGAGGTACGAAAAAGTTTTAACACAAAACGTATCTTATGAGAAGCATAATAGGCCAATCAACGAACACATTATAGAGAGCATCGAAGGGGGTGACGATTTTTTTCTTCGATGTTTTGCTAGAAGTACATAGTTACTACTTTTACTCCCCAATTTCCACACTATCTGTCGGATGCTCTAATGAATATATAATATTACTTCGTTGAGACTCTTTAACTTTCGAATGATAGGAGACAAGGCAAGAAGGAGTTTATCAAATTAACGCAAATTTAATACTTACTAACTTCGCTCTACAAAAGTTTTTTGAATAATAATTGGGAGAGACACCAGAGTCAATAGAGTGCAAAAAAAATGTTTCGACTTTTATTAAACAATATCGGATGAACCGTTAGGAGTTTTGCATATGTAGGTATGGACAAATAAATATGATATTTAGAAAGTTTTAATGCCTACTTACAACTTTTTTCTCTGCAAGATATAGCCCAAAACACCAAAAATCTCACAAAATTACACATTTAACCCCCCTCCCCGCGTTAGCTCAGCTCCGAGTAAAATTCGTAACTTTACCTCTTCCTACTCCTAACAAAAAACCGAAGGAAAAAATCGTCATCCCCTTCGATGTTCTCTCACCCCCTTTTTAATGCATTCATTGATTGGCCTATAAGTGATATATCTAACGTTGAAAATCGTATTTGGAATTCGATTTTGCAAGGTATTAAATGTGTATGTAATGTGTTTAAAAAAATAATTGTCAAAAATTTGCCGCCCCCGGAAAATCTGCCGCCCTAGGCTTCAGCCTACTGGTAAAGACACCACTGCTATCTATATACGTATGGCTATTCGTTTACAATCTGTTATCTAGACCAGGAGTTCAGCGAGGGTCCGTGATGTAAAAATAGGCTAAATAGCAGCGGCGAAAAAAAATTCCGAAAAGTGAAAGGAAAGCCACTAGAACAACTCGTTTTTTTCTAATCTCTAAAACAGTACTTATTTTCATTAGTGAAAAAGTAAATCTATACCTTTTTTGAATATTAAAATATATAAAGGGACAAAACTATTAGAGCAAATAACATTAATGCTAAGTAGAGTATAACATATGCATAATGGTCTTTTTAATCAGAAATGATCCTATGACCAATTTGGTTGATGGAATGTGCCCGCGAGTAACCTCCTTGTCCTATAGTTCTGTTTCTACTGAATTGACGATTTTTTGATGGAGGACAGTCAATAATAATTTTCAACTTTTATTCTATCAGGCATTGCTATCTATCACCTATTAGTACACAAATATTTTATCGTGTTATTTTCAGCAAGAATATGACCACACCTAAATAGGATTTTTCTCATGAGTGAATATTTTTTCAAAATAACAAAACTAAACTTGTTATAAGTAAGTACATTTTTACAGCAATTTTATCTTTGTCAGGACTACAAAGAAATCTTCCTTCTGTTTGTCTACCTCTACCACAATAGACCACTAAAGTTTCAGAGAGAAAATACCAGGCGCAATTCAAAACGAAAGATATCATACGCGAAACTTTGCGGAATCTTATAATTTTAATACGATTGAAATTCGCAAACAATTTGAATGAAATTAAATCTTACTTATGAGTTTTTCGTGACAAGTGTTTTCTTGCTAGTTCCGCGCAAATAAGTTCCGACAAGAAGCTTTGTGAACGTTGATTATGGTTTTTAAAAAGAAATGTCAGGCGACTTAACGTAAATAGGAAACTACCGTCTTAAGCTTGTAGGGATTTGTTTAGCATTAAACGGTTTCTAGGGAATTAAAAGCTTCCGTATTCAATTCATGATATTTGAAATCGCGAAAAAGGCAGATAATTTCAGAAACTGAAGTTAACATTTTTGATTAGTAAAGTAAGTAAAGTTTTAATTTAACGCAACTTATAATCATTTTTGTTGATTTATAAAATAAAAATAATGATGGAAATTTTAAAACCCTCGTTCAGCGACATTGGTATAAATGTACTTTTTTCGTTTTTAAAATGCCGTAACTTTTTCGTATTGGTCCGATTTGTATGAATTTTTTTACATCTCAACATCTTTTCTTTTAAATATTTTCAGCTGAATTTACAAAAAAGTTTGACCACGCTTTCCAAGATACGAGTAGGGAGCAAAATTAAATCAATAATTTAATTTTTTTTGGGGGTTTTAGGGTTTTAACAAAAAAACCCTTATGAAATCGATTTTGTCCGTCCGTCTGTCCGTCCGTCTGTTCACTAAATAACTCGCGAACGGCTTACCCGATCGTCATGAAATTTGGTAGGAATGTGTAGAATGGTAACAGTCTTTGGCACGAAATACTTAAAAGTTGGTAGGACAAAAATAACAGGGTGTCCCAGACATTTGAAAATTTGTTCACTAAATAACTCGCGAACGGCTTAACGGATCGTCATGAAATTTGGTAGGAACAGTCTTTGGCATGAAATACTTAAAAATTGCTGTGACCAAGATAACAGGGTGTCCCGGACATTTACAAATTTGTTCACTAACCGATCGTTATGAAATTTGGTAGGAATGTGTAGAATTGTAACAGTCTTTAGAACGAAATACTTAGACGTTGGTAGGACAAAGCAAACAGGGTGTCCCGGAGATTTGAAAAAGTCGACTTTTTTAGTTTTCATCAAATCAAAGAACTCGATGGGTACATTTCATATCAGTCGCTTTTTTCCAGTTTGGAGTCATGGTAACGGCGTTACAGCTAATAAATCCAGTTAATATGTGGAGCCATGATACATAGTAAATCTATTTTTGGATTGGTCTAACTAAAAAGTGTTACAGAATGAAACGCGTTAGCCTTTCATTCTGGAACGCGTTTATTTAGACCAATCCAAAAATAGATTTACTAGAAGCATTTCATTAACATTGTGCATAATTCTTATTTATTACCTATAAAATATATGTGCAAAATTATTCACTATGTATGTATCAAAAATCTAAAAAACCCTCGTATTGCGGGCGCAGCCATCTGTACGCCGGTATTTTTTTTACTTTTTAGCGGCGGCAAAAGTACAGGTGTACGTTGATATATTTTATAGGAAAGAAAATTTGCAAAAGACCCAAATAAAACATTTTCAGTGATTGCTAATGCTTAGGGAAGCATTAAACCAAATCATTCTGATTTATTATTCTTTTTTATTGCACCATTTTTTCGAGAAATAGAGCAAAAAAAAGTACAGTTTGATGCAAAAGATTTAGTATGTACCTACTTCTAATTTTTTGATATGTTATATACAGAGTGGCCGGAAACTGCCGCATAAACGCACCAGACTGTGATTCCTCATGTGATTTCCAGCAAAAAAGTTTTACGAAACATACCCCCGATTCTTAACCCTTTAGCTGCCACAGGCAGAAAATAATTTTCTTGTACGACTAAAACCTGAATATCTCAAAAGCTAGACTAGCTAGAATATATAGTCTAACGATCATTTGTTTCTTACATCATTTTATTCTAGCTTCGTTATTTCTAACAGGCCAGCAAACCAGTTTCTGCTCTGCTCCACGCTAGTAAAGGGGCCCACAA
Source organism: Microchrysa polita (assembly GCA_949715475.1). Lineage (NCBI taxonomy): Eukaryota > Metazoa > Arthropoda > Insecta > Diptera > Stratiomyidae > Microchrysa > Microchrysa polita. Next base: position 55,728,342 of record OX454417.1, read on the forward strand.
CTTTTTAGCTTCGTTGACTCGTCTATCTTTAAGAACACAACGCCTACCTATAGTTTTCCATAGTCCTTTAGACAGTTGTGTGGTAAGGACTCTGGCTTCACAGGCCGGGTGCGCCTGATCGCGTCATAATTTAGAATGTGCCTAAACTAAATTTAATTTGGATCATTAAGAGCCTTTTCAAATAACGAATATCAATTTAGACTGTCCGCCTTTCATTAATTTGAATTTTTCTAACGAACAATGGATGCGGTATTTTCCATAAAATTTTCTCTCTTGGTTTTTTTCTGGTAAATCCATAATTTTATTTCTCTATTATCTAGGGACGCGGGAGCGTCCCGCACGCCAAAGAAAAACGAAGAAATTTGAACAAATAAAAAGTGAGAAGCGACTAAGACTATGTTTACACGACGGAACAAGTACGGGTTTTCGGACCTCTGTAGCTCGGACCCTGGTTGGTCCTGAGTCTTCAAATTCGGTAAGCGTTGTCGCTCGCGCCGTCTTACGAAGTGTATAAAATTTCAAGATGATACGATAAGAAACACCGGAGATATAAGAGTTTGAAAATCGCATTTTTTCAAAAATCTTGTTCTCGTTGTTCTCGTTGTTCTTGTCGTTCATTGACAGGGCTACAGCCTTGCAGAGGGCATCTCCGGATTTGGTCTCTTTTCCCATTGATAGAGTCTGTCGTGAAGGTGTGCATAGGCTATCGTTTGCTCCGATCCGTGAAGTAGAAAAAAAAGATACAGCGGAAAATGTGAAAAAATACATAGAGTTTCTCGCTTAAATCTTTTTATATGTTTTAAAGGAAGCATTTTGCAAAAGTCGGGGATAGGCCCGAAAAAAGCCTAGAAAAGAATCGTATAGTATAGTATAATGGGTAGGACCGAACAATCTTTTGTATCCAAAATTTTCAGTTTTAGATCGTCTGCAAGAGCGGGGCGGGTCAAAGTTCCTGTTTTGGTTCGTCTCATATATACGAGTACGTACATATTAGTTTAATATTGGATGAGCATTCGCACTGTTTCATTCATCCCGATGATCCTAAAGCTTCCACCAAATCAACGCGGTAGCGGTACGCGGTACACACAACACACACACAACAAGAATTGACAAGTACTCCGTGGTGTACCGCGGCGGAAACTATTTCATACATTCTGACACGTACCGCTACCGTTCTGCGCTGGTTTGGTGGAAGCTTAAATATGGCGCTGGGACACCAAATCGGTTTTGTCAAGATGGTGTATTCTGTTGTGTTCAAACCAGAGTTACGTGACGATGGCATATGGAAAATCGATTTTTCAAGAAATTCTGATGAGTTAATTTGAACAAAATTTGGCATATAGATTTATTCTTGTAATTCCACCCGGTTTGATCCTGTTGTGGTAGGAAAAAAGGTACTGTTAGTTATATTGTGAATTTCACATCTATCCCTGATTCTTGGTCATGAAACCACTTTATTGTTGTAAAAGCAATGCTCGTCAGGACTCAACAGGTTTTCGGGACCTTTGAGGAGGGATAAAAGGATATTTTCACATGTACATGTCTTTCTCTATGTGTCTTAGGCGCAATGTGGAACTTAGGAAATATGGATGTTATTTGAATCACTTATTGAGTACCCAGTAAGGCTTAATGGTTACATTACAAATTAAGATTTAAGATTAGGATGAATGTGATAGAGATGAAGTAAAGGTTTAGACTCAATTTAGGGCTAAGGTGTTAAAGTCAAAATCAAGTTTAGGGTAACGGATAGGGTTAAAGTTATTGTTACATCGCAGTTAACGTTATTATTAGGGTTAAATGTAAGGATAGGGTTTGGGTTAAGGTTGAGTCTGAGTTTGAGGTTTAGGTATAGGCCAGGGTTATGGTCAAAGTTAGGGTTATCATTAAGTTTAATGTTATGTATAAAAATACCAAGGTTAGCGAGGTTACTAGGGCTACCAAAGCCATCGGGGTTACCAAGGTTACTAAGGGTTTGCAAGATCACCAAATTAGTCAAGTGTACTATGGTTACTAAGATTACCAAGGCGAGCAAGGTTACCAAGGAGACCAAGGAGACGAAGGTTAGCAAGGGGTTTATCATTCTTATAATTATTGTTCTCAAACAAATTCGTGACAATAGGGCAATGAATATCGTCTTCATAATATATTTACGAATTTTGTAAATCGAAAACTGCAAAAAGATATGATATCTCACAAAAACAACTGTGTTGTAAAAGGTGTCCGCCAAAGAAAAAGTCATCAGCCGCAAAAAGGATTGATATAAATACATTCCCGCCAAAATACTCGCATCTTGTCTCAATGATGGTGGTGGAGCAAATTTTTTTCAACGCTATTTGGCGAGGAGCTTGAATAAGGTTAATAACAAAATAAAATCAATGTTAAGAAATTTATGAAAGAACTTTTATCGTATAGAATAAAAAACGAGTTCCATACGAAGGAAAGCTAAATAAGGTTCTAAAACGCATTTTTATTTTCTATAAGACTGGAAGCTTCAAAATTATCAAGAAAAGAACATAGCAGCAAATAGTACCCTCGTTCATCTCCCCGCCAATAAGCGTTGAAAAAAATTTGCTCCACCACCATCATTGAGACAAGATGCGAGTATTTTGGCGGGAATGTATTTATATCAATCCTTTTTGCGGCTGATGACTTTTTCTTTGGCGGACACCTTTTACAACACAGTTGTTTTTGTGAGATACTGTTTAGTAAAAAGGTTTCTTAGTACTATATTTATTTTAATTACATCCCTTAAATACTAATAACTTAATTTCCAAAAAGTATCTGAAATTTATAGTAACATATTAAGGAAAAAGAACCCAAATAGATGGGTGGCCTCTCAGGCCGAGTGCGCCCGATCTTGTTTTGATTTGAGGTGCGCCCGAAGGAGGGATACAAAAGTTTTTCTTAGACGAACCTAATTTGGGAAGTTATGCTTGTGTGGCAGTCTCATGACCCCATGGTCCGATTTGACCCATTCTTATATATGTTTTGTGTTATCAATAGAAACAGATTTGTGTGAATTTGGTTGAAATTGGTACACAAATAAACCAGTTTTTCTTAGAAGAACCTAATTTGGGGAGTGAGGTTTGTATGGCAGCCCCGTGACCCCATTGTCCTATTTTACCGATCCAAAGATACAAACTGCCTGTAGCAAAAAGCATTTGTGCAAAATTTCAGCTTTATAGCTTTTAAATTGGCCGAGTAAAACGCGTGGCAACAGATAGACAGACGGACATCGCCCAATCGACTCCCCAAGCCATGCTGATCATAGATGTATACTTTTTATATGGTCGGAGATGCTTCCTTCCATGCGTTTTGCTTTACAAACTTCATGACAAAGTTAATATACCCTTTCACTCTATGAGCGAAGGGTATAATAAATATAGATGCAAATAAATTGTTAAATGTTATACCTTTTCCGATTTAATCGTGAACGATAATCTTTCAAGCATGACTCCCAAAGCCACCTACATACAAAGCCGGAATGTATGACAATCCTTCAAAACCTTTGACGCGAATCATAGGGGATACGCAAATTTGCACGTAGTTATTTGAGAGACCAGCAGTTTCGCGACACGTTTTACCGAAAAAATGTTGGTTTTGAGTCGATTCATGTCAAACGGGTTTTCCGTACTTCTTCTTCTCTGTACCATAATCCCTTTGTCATGGATGGTGCGTTCACTCAGCCGTTTATAGGCTACTTCGAGTCAACGTTGCATTGCATATAGAGAAGTGTATATGATGTTGCAAGCACTATATATTTCCTGGACCACGACGAGATTCGATCTCCGGACCTCTAGATTGCTAGCATCGTAGAGAGCGACTCAACCAACTGAGCCACAGAGCGTGTACTGTGTTTTCCATACTATTGCCAACAATTTCGTGTCTTCCATATTTTTACGTAGTTTATTTCAATTTGTTCCGACTTGTAGTAGAAAAGATTTCGATTCCTCCCAGGGAATAAGTTCAAGTCACCATTTCAAAAACAAAACACAACATTCACTGCACCACTTCCTCTCACAGCAAACGCGAAACTAAACGAGACCGAGGCTAATTTCGGGCGCGGCCGAAATTTGGATACTCTTCGGCGTACCTACGATTTGTATTAAATCCCCCTCCCCCCATTATTTTCCTTCTGTCTTCACAAAAGTTCCGTTGCGTCGGCAAAACAATATTTGTGTGGGGTTTGGTTGGAATAAGTGGGCAAATAAAAATATTTACTCAGAAAATTTATTGGGGGATGCGGGAGCATGGCCCCATAGTACGATTCTATTTGTTTTGACCTTTTCAGTTGCTTTGATAAAGACACATTAATTCAAGGTTTTGTGAAATTGGTGTAAAAAATGTCTCTTAGAAGAACCAAAAGGGGGGGTTGGGTTTGTATGGCAGCCCCATGACCCATGGTCTGACTTGATCGATTCTTACATATCTTTTGTGTCATCAATAGAAATACATTTGAGTGAAATTTGATTTAAATTGGTGCACAAATAAAAAAGTTTTTCTTAGAACAACCTAATTTGCGGGGTTAGGTTTGTATGGCAGCCCCATGACCCCATGGTCCTATTAGATTCATTCTTACACATGTTTTGTGTTATCAATAGAAACATTTTTGTGTGAAATTTTATTGAAATTGGTACACAAATAAAAAAGTTTTTCTTAGGAGAACCTTATTTAGGGGGTTTGGTTTGTATGGCGGCCCCATGACCCCATGGTCCGATTTGATTCATTATAACACATGTTTTGTGTTATCAATAGAAACACATTTGTCTGAAATTTGATTCAAATTGGTACACAAATAAAAAAGTTTTTCTTAGAAGAACCTAATTTGGGGAGTTGGGTTTGTATGGCAGCCCCATGACCCCATTGTCCGATTGTACCGATTCAAACATACAAACTGCCTGCAGCAAAAAGAAGCATTTGTGCAAAATTTCAGCTTCATAGCTTTTAAATTGGCCGAGTAAAACGCGTCCTAACAGAAAGACAGACAGACGGACATCGCCCAATCGATTCCCCAAGTCATGCTGATCATATATGTGTACCTTTTATATCCTTCCGGCGGGCGCAATACTAATCCTAACACGATCGGGCGCAATGCATCTGACAGATTAAGTGCAGAAAATAGGACGAAACTAAGTTTCTGTATATTTTACACTCTTATTTATTGTTGCATTGTCTTTTTTAAACAGTTCTACGAAATTTTAGAAACAAATTCTGGCTCACAAAGTTTGGTACCCTTCATATTTTCAATTTTCTATGAAAATTCCGCTTTCAATCGCTTCAATATTTAAAAAACCTCCAACAACTCGACCGCTTAAAAAATGTGACTTTATTTTACTAAAAACACACTATTGAACGATTTGGTGAGCCAAAAAGTCAACACAACATTTTTACGCAATGTGAAGAGTATAACCAGTGGAAATTTTCATAGAAAAGAAAAAATAACACAATCGGGCGCAATACATCTGAGAGATTATTTCACCCCCTCCCGCCCCTCAGACATATGGTAGATAGAAACTGAAAACTGCTTTGGGTAGTTGATCGATAAAGATTAAGCTACTGTGAGTTTCAGATCTCTCCCTTTTCATATCGCTGATTGGCACAACAAAAACTAATCACTTAATCTGTCAGATGCATTGCGCCCGCCCGAAGGATATGGTCGGAGATGCTTCCTTCAATGCGTTACAAACTTCATGACAAAGTTAGTATGTATACCCTTTCACTCTATGAGCGAAGGGTATAAAAATGCGACCTACAGTTTATAGATAACGTCGTAGGTGTTATCTGGTAATATTTAAGGGTGAATCGATAACTGGAGTGTCTAGGTATTACCTTAATTTTTTACGGCTATGCTGCTACAGTGCGAAAAAAGTTTCTGAATAGCACATGTAGTGATAAAAAGACTTCCCAAATAGTAATAGTATGTCGGTAATAGTAAACGGTGAAATGTAAACTGCAGTTTACAAAAAGTTGTCTTTTAACCTTAAAAGTTGAAATAACCTTTTTCGAAAGTAAGTGTACTGTGGTACTATTACCGTTGGTGTCAGTGGCGATTACTCGTTAAGTGCACATGTCTCACCCCGTCAATATTTTCGTTATCATCTGCATCATCTGCAGTCGGCAAATTTAACCTCAGTGGAAATATGTAGGACTGCGATTTCGGACATTAATAAATTTACAAAAGAAAACGTCGATGTTTAAGGATATAAACATTGGAAAGATGCAATATTAAAAGTGTGTAATTGAATGTACAGAGCTATTCGGCATAAAAACAAAAAACGAATGATTAAATTGAAAAATTTAACTGACAATTTGGAAGCTCAGGACCTTAACATTATTGACGCCATGAAACTCATTCGCAGTACAATAAAGTCTTTTAAAGGCCTTACCAACGACAGCGAAATCAATGCCTTAGTGCAAAGCAAGAAAATTTGATATTGACCCCTAAATCTAACTACCAAAAACAACACCGAACTCGTCGTGCTCCGAAAAATTGGACGAATCATCTCAAACTACAGCCGAAATAGACCTTGCAACATTTTACCGAAATAAGTCAAAAATCCTTCTTGACGTTTTTATCTCAAAGTCAACAGAAGAATTGGAAAAAATAGCCAAACTGCTCCAACCATTTCAAGACATATTTCAAATTTCGGCGATAGGAATACCTTCATGCTGAAATTCAAATTCTTCTTGATAATTGCTCCGAGTGTCAAAATTTTGGGGAGATAGCGAGAGAGGCTTTCAGGCTAAGGACCGAAAGCTTACAAGATTATTCAGCTTATTTTGACATTAGCTTCGAGCGAACGATCATTTAGTAAATTCAGATTAATAATTTTATGTACTTATTTATTTATTTATTCAATCATTTACGAACGTTAATGGGAGATGAACGTTTAGACAATTTGATGCTAATATTTTCTGCGAAGGATATTGTCGATAAAATGGATTTACATCGAATTGTGGAGCAATGGTCCAAAATTAAGTTACGGTGGGTCACAACTTAACTGGTTGAATCAAATTTCTATATACACCACGGCCTCGTTTTGCGTCGTAGATGCGTTCTTCAAAAACGCGACGCAAAGCGAAACAACGCAAATCGAAACAAGAACGGCATACAAATTTCAGGAATAGGTTCTAAAAATAAAAGATTTCCGTTTTCGTCAATAAAAAATATGTAATTCATTTCATGTAAATGAACAAAATTATTATAACAGTATGTAATTCAAAAAGAAGGATAGAAATTTATTTAAAGCGCATACTTTAAAAAGTGTATTTATGTATGCACATCAAAACTAGGTCTGTTTTTTTTAAATGAATCCAATGTCTTTTGGACTGCTGTCCCCTTCTTTTACTTGTAAAGATCGGCATACACCTTAACAGCCTCCTGCAAAGATTTTGCTACGATTGTGCTTCGTTCTTCATTTTCATCGTCATTGAGAAAAATCTCGTTTGCATCCTCAATATGTTTCAGGGCATCTGATATTCTTTGGGCAGATATGGTGCGTTTCGCTTCAGATATCTGTTCTGGATCAGTAGCCTCAGTTTCCAAACGCAAAAGCTCTTCATTGGTTACTTCTTCGTTATTAAGATTCACCAAATCGACAACATCCTCCTCTTCAATTCCAGAAAGATTTATGGCAGAAGCCATATTAACCACCTCACGACTCACAATCGGAACGTCATTAACGATTTCTGATGAATTTGCGCATTGTGGCCAAACGTGACGCCAGCATCCATTCATGCTGCTTGTAGAGACTTCCTTCCACGACTCGCTAATGTTGGTGATTGCCTGGTGGATATCAAAGTTTTTCCAAAATTCTTTGATGTTGCAAGCCTCCAGCCCCTCTATTCTGCCAAACAGTTTTTTAAAAGTCCTCCAGAGGTAATACGCCTTAAGATTCGATATTATTCCCTGATCCATAGGTTGAATCAGAGAAGTTGTATTGGGCAGCATTAAAAGCACCTGCACCTTATCGGAAATTTTATTCAGATCAATTGGGTGGCTTGGTGCATTATCTAGCATTACTAATGCTTTGAACGCAATATTCTCTTTGGTGCAATAGCTTTGTATTTCTGGAATCGCGCATTTACAGTACCATTCCCTGAACATGGCTCCAGTCATCCATGCTTTTCGGTTATGTCTCCAATGAACAGGCAGACTCGCTTTACAGACCCTTTCAGCGCTCTAGGAGTCTCCGAAGTATGAATCAACAGCGGTTTAAATTTAAAATCACCGTTAGCATTTGCACCGAGGAGCAAAGTGAGACGATCTTGCTTTATGGCCAGAAGCTGTCTTTTCCTCGATAGAAATAAACATGCTACCCGGCAATCTTTTCCAGAATAGCCTCGTTTCATAGACATTGAAGACTTGTTTGGAGCTGTAGCCTTTTGTTTCGATTACCTCCTTCAAAGTCTTTTTAAACTCTTCGGCTGCTGCTTAATCACCGCTTCCTGATTCCCCCCTTAGCGCAATATTATGCAAGCCGGCTCTGGTTTTAAAACTTTCAAACCAGCCGTTACTTGCTTCAAAAGTTTCTTCAGCATCCTCTAAAAACTCCGGTTCCACTTTTAGTGTGTCGAATAGCTGCTTTGCCTTAGATTTGATGAGGGCTTTATCCAATGGCATTTTTTGTATGTTTTGTTCGTGGATCCATAAGCCCAATAGTGACTCCATTTTTACAATTATTGAGCTTCTGCACCTAGACATATTTTTTGTCGTATTCAAGGCCGCGTTTTTAGCATTTTCTCGGATTTTTACGGCATCTCGGCTAGCAATGCTTCGAATGGTTGTAGGCGGCAGTCCTAACGTTAACACAAAACAAAAAAAAAACATTATTATCAATTAATCCTCCACTGTATAAACTGAAAACGAACCTAAGGCTTTTCCCACGTCTACGGCCTTTTCACCAGCGCTGTCTAAAAATTTTCTCCAGAATTTTGGACAAGAATTTTCTTGAAATTTCATTGTACATACCTAAAATAATTTCTTTTAAAAATGAAATGAGACGACGACGCAATACGAAAATTTGGCGACGCAATAGGAGTTTTAGGTAGGAATTGACTGACGACGCAAAACGAAAACAACGCAAAGCGGGACGACGCATAGCGAGGCCGTAGTGTATTCATATGTACAATCTTTAGTGTTTCTGTCTTTGTATTTTTCGATGTTTACATGAACGCACAAATCTAGAGCTCGCTACGCTCGCGTTGTTCGCTTCGCTCACAATTTGACACAACTTTAAATTTATGAGCGATTTTGACTCCCAACTCCTAACTATACCTATAACAATTTTTAATGTAGCAAAAAACGACAAAATTGATTTGAACCGAAAGATCCAAGACTGAATAGAATGTTTTTAAATTATCAATAAGGTGGCTTTTAAATTTAAAAACATTCTATTATACCTATAACACCTCGCCCAAATTCAATGCCTTCAAATAAACTCTAGAAACACAGATAGTTCAATTTTCAGTGTGATTTATTTGAATGGAATCAAAATCAGTAGATAGCGATATTGTAAACAATGTTTTTCGTTTTGTTTTCTGTCGAAAAAAAAAACAAACAAACAACGAAGACGGTTTGCCAACACGCGAACAGACAACATACAGCTGACCGTGCGAAAAACAGGGAAATTCGAGATTAATCCCACAGACTTCCAACGATTGGCCTTGTTTGGATTTGTTGATTGTCATTGCAAAAGCCAATCGAACGGGGAACTGAATCCGCTTGAATTGGAATGGAAGATCAGTTGGAATAATCGGAATTCGTGGGATAAGTTCTTCCTCTCCTTTGAATTTTCCCTTGATGATCGTCGCTTGAATCACATTGTACATCAGTTTCTTGACGAAACCGTTGCACATTTTCGGATGATTCAGATTCCGTAACATGTTTATGATCGATCCCACCTTCAGCTGTAAATTATGCGGCGGGGCTCCTGGCACATCAAGCGAGTTCAAAAACTCCGTCGAATAGTTGGTCGCTTCATCCTTGTCGATCACGGTGTCAACGGATTTTTACGAATTTTTGAAAATTCAGCAGCCGATGGGTCGTTCTGCAATGCGACTCTTATGTTCGTAGTCAATTTCAACTTCTTGACATGCCGCCACAAAGATGACAATAACAGGCATGCAGCAGTAGATTTCGGGATGACGGAAGCGTTTGACGAAAATCTCCGGAGAGTAATATCAGAGCCCTACTAAATTGTCTCGAATCACCTCGTAAGTCCTTCATCGTTTGGTCAACTGCCTCCAAAGCTCGCTTATGGGCCATCGTACATTCATACCAAATGGTGATTTTGCATTCTCGCATCAACTTCGCTGTTGCCGAACTCTTGGTGATTGATTGTTTGACGTTTGATTCTCAACCAAGAGTAGATTCAGCGGCAGCTTTAAAGCGGAATGTGCAGTTCGACCGCCTTACAACAATGTATGGGGCTGCCATACAAAGCAAACCCCCCCCAAATTAGTTTTTCTTAAAAAAAACTTTTTTTATTTGTGCAGGAATTTTAACCAGACCTCAGTCAAATGTATTTACATTGATACCACAAAACAATTGTAAAAATGGATGTAATTGGACCGTGGGGCCATGGGGCTGCCATAAAAAGCCAATCCCCAAATTAGGGAAATTAGAGCTTCTAAGAATTATTTGTGTAGCAATTTCCATGAAACTTCACTCAAATGCGTATTTCCATTTTTTGTGTAGCAATTTCCATGAGACTTCACTCAAATGCGTATTTCCATTCATGCCAATAAACATTATGTAAAAGTGGATAGGGTCGCAACGTGGGGTGGGTGTCCTACAAACCAAAACCCCATTTTAGTTTTTCGAAGAAAAATAAATAAATATATGTTGAAACAAATTAAATGGTACTATGGTGCCGTAGTCCCCCTGTCACGAACGGTTTACGCGACCTGAAGCACAGTGGATATTAGGGCAGGGGGCAGCACTGTAATAAGTACTGGCGGCTTAAGGCGTATTCGATTAGACAATATTTACCAACAGCGCGACACTGGCACAACGCAGCAACAAATCGTCACACACGGTAAATTATCTTCCCATGCAGCCAACCATCGTACCACGCAGCAAACAGACGTCCTATGCAGCAGATAAATAACCTGGAATAAAGGGCTACTTATCTGATTCCGACACCGACTAACGCTATTTCTGCTACGACCCTTACTTCCTGTCGAGCCCGATCCAGGCTATCAATTCTGAAAATATGAATAAGAATATTAATTTAAAAATACGAAAAGCTAGCAAGCGTTTGTTTATTTGAGAAGCGTTACTTGTTGTCAGATTACACTGACACTGACTGCGTTTGCACGATTGGAAAAAAAACTAGGCAAATGTGTCTAATTCACCGTTCGACTGAAGTTATAAAAGGTCGCAGAATATAACAGGATACCCTCTTTCAAATCGGTCTGCTGGACGAAAAGGTGAGTATCCTGTAAAATTGAATTGAACTCATGGTAACGAATTCTTATTAACATTCGACCATTTTCGTCTCTTTCAAATCAATCTGCTGAACGAAAAGCTGCTGGACGAAAAGTCGTGGAATTAAGTTGAAACGAATAGAGCTGAGTTCGAAGAAAGCGATTAAGATTGAGGAACGACGAAATCAGAGAACAGTCCATCGACGGTTGAACGAGCGTAGAATACCAACGACAACATCGACGAGTAGGATTTGTTAGTTTTAGGTGGTAGAACTCTTGTGCCGCCCCCAAGGTCAGTTTAGAATAAGTCCATGAATTTCTTTATTTAGATTAGTTCATTTTTTTCATTTTATATCTTTTTAAATAAGTAAAAAATTTTGAATTCAAATAAAAGAACCAGTGAATTTAAAACGGTTTTTGTGAAATCCTTGTGCTCGGGGCAGATCCACAACCCTCGCACTTGGCGAGGTACCCCTCGGATCTTTAGACGGCGGTCAAAAATTTTAAGCGCGTGGCGTCCCGCGGTCCTCGCTCCGCAGCGAGCGAGCTATGAAAAAATGTTTGAGCACTTATTCCAATTAGAACTCACTCAAATAGTATGGTTTCATCGATGTCATGGAGCTTATGTGAAAACTGTAGAAAAGAATGGAGAGAGGGGGCTTAACACAAATCATGTATGCCCGAGAAACTATTAGCCAAAATTAGCCTCGGTTCGTTTTTTCTTTACGGGACAAGTAAACCGGGGCTCATTGGCTGACGGTGTAGCCTAACTTCAAAAATGCAGAATAAAGGGAAACAACAACGAGGCGTTTAATATAGCAAATAGATAAATTTCCAAATCAAAAAAATACATTTCAGGATCAAAAACATAAATTTCCGAATCAACAAAACACGATTCCGGATCAAATAAATAAATTTCCGGACGAAATAAATAAACTTCTAAATGAAAAAAATAGATAACCAAAACAAAAATATAAATTTCCAAATCAAAAAAATAAATGTCCAAATCAGGAAAATAAATTTACAAATCAAATAAATAAATTTCCAAATCGAATAAATATATTTACATGCCAAAAAAGTAAATCAAATAAATACATTTCCAAATCAAATAAATAAATTTTCAAAGGTTAATCATATTCTTCTAACAAGAAAAATTAAATAACATTAAATATATGACACCCTAAGAGATAATATTAACGGCCGGTTGGAAGTGGAAGTCTATGAAATTTTAAAGGACAAAATCGCTTGTGTAGCGCGCAAAAAAAAAAAAACAGTATACCCCAATTTTGCTGGTCCCAAGTAGGCGTAAGTTTTTTTTGACGTACGTTAAACAGCGGAGACTGTTGATTAAAGTTGAAATGTGTACGATAGTACGACATGCTAAAACTCTCTATTAGTAAAGGTACACGACATTAGCTGAACACTACAATTCATTTAATTCAACAGAATCCTGTCTGAATCGGATCACCGTTACCAAAATCTATGTCAATGTGTCTGCTTAGGGTGCAGACTCTCCCGCATTTTCCCCTGATTATTTGCTCGGGTTTATTCCCCTGGAATATCACCCTCCCTCCTCCTTGGAATTCTTCACCTATTGCGATAGAAATATTTTTTAAGAAACGTAATCTAATTGATCATGACAATAAAAAGCTAAACGTTCCCTTGTAAAAAAATAAAAACACTTCTAATTTGGAGCTTTTATTCAAATTCAATCGAGACCTAATTAATCATAATAATAAGTACCGACACTGGGTCTTACAGACTCGAAGACACTGTCAATGTATAGATTCCGTTATGTTGCCGAACCTCCAACATTCTGAGGTCACCTCTATCTTCGATTCTAATGTAAAATAAAAAATTTAGAAAGCTCAGTTGGTATGACTTGAGTTTTGAGGATGTTATGGTAGTTTAGAGATGGCAAATAACGTCTAAGAGAACAATTTATATCGTCCTATTCCAAGAGTGTGTAGTACAATTGACAATTATATATATACGTCATTTTGAATAAACAAAATCTCATTCAGAATGAAATAATTAATTAATTATTTTTTCAATGCTCAAAAAATTCATATAAAAGCGCATTATTTCCTATATTAAAGTACTATCTTTTTAAATATTTTCCTGTATACGAAGCATTGTTTATTTGATTTGTGAAAAATGTTTTTTGATGGAAAAAATCATTTTTTTGATTTGTGAATTTATTTTTCTGTTTTGGACAATTTTTTATTTGAATTGTACATTTATTTTTCTGATTTGGACATTTATTTTTTTGATTTGGAAATTTATTTTTATGATTTCTTGATTAATTTTGTTCATTTAGGAATTCATTTTTTTGTTTCGGACATTTATCTATTTGATCTGCAAATGTGTTTTGTTGATTCGGAAATTTACCTATTTGTTTTGGACATTTATCTATTTGACTCGGAAAGTTATTTACTTGACCTGAAAATGCTATATCACCGAAACTAAAACATGTGTGTTTCAAACACGCGACCATCCCCAAAAACTAAACATTTCGATTTCGCTATTCTCACAACCTTTTAGTGACCAACATATTGAATTTTCGCGACGCAATTTGACCGGGAATCAAAATATTTCGTGTAAAGTTTGTCGCAAAACTAGCGGATTTTCCTTTAAGGCAATGTAAATTTGGAATCATCTCAAGCCGATTGGCTGTCAAGGTGTATGTTTGCAGTTGGCTTACTGGTTGGCTTTGTATGGAGGGGCTTTGCACTCGCACTGTCATGTTGTTAAGTATCATACACCTTATTGAATCTGAGGCGGCAGCTATACTCATTTACATTCACACACACCTAATATTATTTATGAAATCCCGCTAAAAATTTACAGAAAATATTGCCTGTTTTCATCTCACTAAAACAGGCGTATTTACGCACAGCATTAGGGACCATCGGTTATTAAATACCATGACGACGACGATGTCCAGAGGGAGTCCACAAAAAAAAGACGATCTATGCAAATTTAAAGAGGAAATCTCCTCGCCATCCGCATATAATCACTTCCACTTTTTATTCAAATTCGTTCTGATTTTTTGAAAATTTAATTTGAGCTGATAATAAATTTATTGTATACTCGTATAATGCTATTCTTTTTAAAAGCCATTCGAATAATATTCACTTTTGTCGAAGTATTACTATTTAGTTTTCTTTTTCCTCTGGCAGTATCATCAAGTCACAATTCGGAATTCACGTCACACAAAGCTCTGTATTTAATAGGAACTTGAAGAGTGGCAATTATCCTAACGGGGAAATAATTTTAAGAGCGAGCTTATCTTAACTTTATGACAATTTACTACACATACACACTGAAGTAATTGCGAAGTACTTAGTACGTACTACGTCCTACTACATGTTCATTTACTTACTCTGGTTATTCAATTTCAAAGCATGGTTAGATACAAAAATTTCGTTCCGCTCAAGGCTCATAGCAGTCGGTAAATCGGAAATATGGTCACTCTAATATGCATGTTTACATGAACATTAGCCTAATTTTAGGAGAAGGTCACTACTTCCATTTATTAGGGCCTAGTAACAAAAACAAACTATAAATCAGGTTTGGGGTTCTCTCTTCTGTTTTGCGCCCAAGTTACTTTTCCGGCAGCATTTACATTTACAGTCTTCCGCGATGTCCCCATCGACCAGAGTTCTAGCTTATATTTCTGTCTGTGTTGTCAACCGAGATTTTCTGGAGCTTTTTTACTTCCGAGGAAAATGTTGTATTTCTCCAGAAAGTCCGATATTTGTCCACTACTTCTATCAGTATTTACAATATTGTTATTCTCAAACCACATTACATTTCGGCAACCCTTTTGCACCAAAGTCCATACAACATAACGGACGGAAGCCCAAAACGAAAATCAACCCTTTTAGGAAATCGTGCGTTTCTCCCCTTATATTGTTCCGTTTCCATTTTACAAATGAGCGCCCATAAACAAAATCTTAATTTGAGTACTTTTATGCTTCTGCACAATTTCCTTTTGGAAGGAAAAATTTACGTACCATATTTCGTTTCGATTCGACAAGTTTTTTTTGGTTTGGGTTGTTTCTTTCACTTTCGTCGTTATGTTCATAAATTCACGTTTCCAGAAATGTAGCATGTCAGGGCTCATGCGAGTGAAGTTATACTTTTTTTTAAGTCAATAGTGAATAAAAATCGTATTAATGAAATGTCAAGAGAATTAGATTATAAATCTTACGATAGAATGGGATTCAGCTCGATCGTGTCTATGGCAAATAAAAAGCGTGTATGGCAAATAAAAAGCTCTGGTTTTAGATTGGCAAATATTAGATTTGTATTTAGGTTTCATATTGATTGTACAGGGTGACCAACGTAAAAGTTTACGATTTGAACATAGCGCACCTTTTTTCTTTATCAATATTTTTCTTTGAATTTTTTGGAAATAAACTAAAGATTTGGGAGAAAAAATTGTATGTGCCGAAGATTACGTCTTTGAGGTGACGTCTGTTACTTGCGCTCTTTCCAGCGTATGCTCCATTACTTTACGCAATGGCTGTATAGCCCTAATTTCCGATCGGATATTTTCTTTTAGTGCCCCAATCGATCCAAGCTTATTAGCATAAACCCTTTCTTTTAAGTAACCCCACAAAAAAAATCGGCAGGTGTTAAATATGAGATCCAGCACGCCGATTTATTGATGCTCCTCTTGAAACAATTCTTGCCCCGAACAGTTCAGATAAAATGTCCATTGTGGCTTAAGTGGTATGGCAAGGTGCTCCGACTTGATGAAACCACATGTTTGGCCTGTTCTGAGCAAGAGGCGGACCCAAGTGTTCAACATTTCCCGATAACGCTCTCCGTTAACTGTTAGTGCTTCGCCACTCTCATTTCACTCATTTTCATAAAAGACCGGTCCGATTATCTTCTGACATCTTTCATCTTTACATCTTTCCGCATGTCAACGTCGCAGATACAATTACCTCTGATATCTCCCCAGTTGTGCTAAATATGTACTAGAGTTTGTTAGTTAATTAACCCTGGAAGGTCATCCTTCGTCGAATCGACTACGCATCATCCCACTTATCTCGTTTTTCTTGACAATTTTCATTATTTTGAGTTGATTTTTCGTACAGCACTTGCGGTGCCGATGTACTTGCCTGGTACCTTGCAGCTAGTCGAAGTATGCAGGACAAGTTGGATTTTCGGAAATTGGCGTCGTTGAAACGACGAAGGATGAACTTAGTGTAACTTTTAGAACTCCAGTATTTATTATGGCTGGTTGTTGATTCGACGATAAATCTGTGCCCATACAACTAAGTCATAGCAAATATGTTTCTTTTTGAAATGTGGGACCAATTTTATCAAGAAATATGGAAAAAATATTTACTAGGACAAAAATAGGACAAATCAGGAAAATGGCTCAAAATTGTTCCTCATTTTAGAAAGATTGCGTTTCGAACACATAAAAATCCCCTCCAAGGCACTCAATTTCAAAACCTGACATCAAACATAGAATTAGAATTAATCAAGGGAACTCGGGGATAAGAAATTCCTAAATTTATTATTAATAATTCTAAAATATACTCCAAAAACTGGAGTAGGCGAAGTGACAGAAAGCCCGTGTTGGGACCCCAAAATGGATCACTGTGCCTCTTGTACATATATAAAAGAGCTTCTAATTCAATAAACCCAATTTTCTGTTAAGTTTAGACTATATATTTTCTGATTCGAGCAAATTTTTGAAATTATATAGTTTTTATTTATTTCATTTTTAAATTTAATGTTTTATATTTCCGGCCAAATAAAATTAAATTAAAATTACTCAAAATCTGTGTTTTTCAATTCTAAATAAACTAAGGATTGAAAATCTGTCAAATTCTATAAATATTTTGAGAAATGGTAATTTGTATGAGGCCTCAAAGTTGAGCTTCGCCGATTCGACAAAGCATGAACTTCCAGGGTTAATGGTCAATTTTGTTATTGAATAAATTGAAATGTGAAATGGCTTCTTTTAAATACCCGAAAACGAGGTTTTCCGTAAGAATGGCTTACCTGCGATTTCAAATTAACAGACTGTCTACAAATGTTTTTAATTTTCCCAAAATTTGAAACAAAAATATTGTCAAACAAAAAAGTTAGGGTTAATTTAGATCGGGTACCTCGCAAAAATGATGCTTTTTCTTCGAATGCTAAAAATCACTCTCTTCTTGAAACTGACCTACTTGGACCATATGTTAACAAATTTCCAGAGTCTCTAGTTTATTTTCTCGAAATTTCTAAAAAAAAAATATTGATAAACAAAAAAGTTATCATAAGCTGAAATCGTATACTCTTACGTGGGCCACCATGTATGCTGGGGAAAATGTGTGAACTTTTATAATTCATAATTTCTAGATCAAATAAAATGTGTAGCGAGGCTTTATTGTGTTGTTGTGATTGCAAGTCTACTATTCAGCGGCGCCGGAACGAATTTTTTATTGGAGGGGCAAGACTTTTTTTCTCAAGTTCATATTAGGTTAAGCAGTCACCATATTCCGGACCTCTAGCTCTAGCACTTTAATATCCTGTGAAACGATACCAAAAAGTAATTATGAAAAATATTACCGAACAACAGCGACCAGAAACCACCTAGAATAGTCTTCAATATAAGACTAACCTTTATGTTTCTTTTTGTTACCCATTTTGAACCCATTGTAATTCCGAAGTGTTGAAGATTATAAACATATTCTTTATTTTATATAGTTTTATAAAACTAAAGATCAAACGATTTTCCCAAAGGTTGTTTTCCAGATTCCTTAGGAAACAAATTCTTTCATGTTTTTTGTGGGATCTAAATTCCCTCTTCGATCCCTGTGAGCATGGAGAAGGATTATATGTATGTGTCAGAGGTTTTTGTGTCATTGTTGAATGTAGCCATTTAGACGTCAGGAGTAATATTACTAGGCGTATTAACTTGAAATACTCGATATACTTCAAAAGTGATCAGCAATTTCGGCGCAACATGTAGGTGAAGCTCCCGGCATATTCAACAATATCGAAAACCAGCATAGCAGCCCAATCTTACTGTGAGATTCTCTAACATCGGCACGGTTTTCTGACAAGGAGAATGAAAAATTTCCTCATTTCCGTTGATTAACGGTCAATAGTTTCACTATCGTTGGCCTTGTCGTTAAGTTGAGGTACTCTTGTTAACGAAGAAGAAATGAAATGAAATACTCGTAGTATAGATGCCCTAGATGCACGTATGCAACTTTCTGCGAACCAGATATTCTAGAACAGGAGTGTCAAACCCAAAACCTGGCCGGGCCAAACATCAGTTTCTTCCGGGTTGAGAGGGCCGTAGCATAAAAATTTTGAAAACAATGAAAAACGATGGAAAATTATTTCAAGATTATTACTTTTTAAAAATGAATATAAATCTCATAACAACCTCGGGTAGGGATGTCAAAAACTTGCCCATAACTCGGTTTTCGGTTTTTTCGGTTTTTCTGCAAAGCCGGTTAGACCGTCCGGTTTTAACCGTGCTCAAAGTACCGGTTTTCCGGTTAACCAAATCCTTTCATTGATTTGCTTAGAATTTTAGTAAAAACATACATTCACGCTCGTATTGCTATTGTTCGTATCTTATGCAAAATCAAATCAAAGATACAAGGAGAAGTGATTTGACGAAGCGAATGAATTTTTTAAAAGGGGATAAGTAATAGAATTGCATATGGAAAAATCAAGAAAATATAAAAAATTGTATGAATTTTGAAAGAATTTTTTTCCCGGTTTTAACCGGATGGACAAACAACCGTCCGGGTTAAAATCGGGAGAAGAAAAAAACCGAAAATATCCTGTTAACCGTACTGAAAGTACCGGTTTTCGGACTAGCCGTCAGGTTTTTGTCATCCCTAACCTCGGGACATGGAAAAATTGGGCTACCTAAAATAGAGAAACTGGAAATATTGTGAAAATGTTCTTCAAGCAATTTTACACTCCTTAGCAAATGTTAAATTAATCAGTAACCACTCTCTGGGAATATTTCGGACAGCTGATCGAATCACTATAGCACAGTAAATATCTGTAGGTAGTCCAAAACACCATTGAAAGCCTAAATTGATCACTAACATACAGAAATTTCGGATATTAATGTGGCTAAAAATAGACAAGAATTTATTGTTATGTTGTGGAACAAATGTCTCCTATGGTTATGCTTAATAAGCTGCACCAATTCACCTCAAATAACCGTCAAATTGTTTGTAGACAGAAGAAGATTTCAAATTCAAGCCACTGGCTTCTTCACGAGTTATAGTTAATTTCTTAGACTTTAGTTAAGCACCAACATTCAATTATAGCGCTTTTGTGCCGATACATTATGTCTCTTCGACCTGCCCGCGGACCGCACAAAACTACGTGATGCGCCGCATGCGACCCGCGGACCGCGAATTTGACATGTCTGCACAATAATAATAAATTGATACATATACAGTGTACATAGTATATGTATAAAAATATTAAATAAATTATCCTTAATTTTGAATATAGTGCAATATATGTAGTACTAATTGCCCCTTTAGCCAAAATATTGAGGGGGCAGTTGCCCCCGCTGCCCCCCTGTTCCGACGCCATTGCTACTATTGGAAATTAAACGGTAGGGTCAGCCACCAGCTACAAAGTCCAGAGTTTCTTTGGTTGTTTCGTTCGAAGTTTTTGATGAGAAGGAATCATTCCTTACAAAAGCAAAAATTTCACTGTGCACCGGAGAATCTTCTGCAGGATTATAGAAAATATTTTTTTTTTATTTTAAATTAATTATTAGTTTTATATGTTTTTATCTATTTTGATATACATATACAATTACATTGGGTACTACGAATAATTGAAAACGCGCTACCATATGAAACAATAATGCACCATCAAACTTCTAAACACCTTTCACATCTTTTGTGTTTGCTTTCAGATTTAAACTTTTTAATAAAAAACTGCATAAAGCTCACACAATTGTTGGAAAACTTCGTAGTGAACTCGTCAACCTTTTTTTTTGCACTTTGTCCGCCTTCGTTGTTTGCCATAACCGCGACAAAACGTGCAAATTTTCCAAATAAAGGACCGAAAGAAATTCTCTTGATTTTTTCCTCCTCCATCCACTTAAGGCTAAAAACAAAAGGCAACTTGGGCTTACCTCGATTGCTTCATACACAAACTGAATGGGAGATGCCATTAAAAAGTTTCAAGTTCTGCGGTAGATCAGCAGCACACAGATCCAAGATGTTTTCCTCGGCTGCCGCATGAGAGAGCATCTCTCATAGTACGAACTGACGCGATGCGTTGTCGTTCTGCTCGACAAACAAAACCTTCGCTTTGCCCGCGAAAAGAAAATTGCAGGAAAAGTTTCCATGCAATAGTTTCCTCCATCCTTAAATGTGATTTGGACACTGCGGTAATTGTAAAGTTTGTATACTCGTAGTATGCATTTCTTTTGATTTTGCAGTTGTTGTGGGGTGAAAGGGCAGGCACTTGGAAATTGAACCAATTTAAATAGACATTTTTTGTTTATTTGTTACCTAATTGAAAAACAAAATGGGAGACCATTGCTTTTATAAGTAGGTATTCATAATATTATTATACATAGTTTAGTTTTTATTTTATTTTTTAATTGATAGAATACAAAATTGTGTAGTTTCATCCTGTACTTTTCATGTTCATAAAATCGTTTTTGATAAATCCACGTAATACATTAAGTAATTGAAATGTATGACATGTGACAGCCCTTTCAAATTGCTTTTTCTCAAGATAGGTGGTCCGCTATTGCAATTTTACGATGCGGTTTATCTCATATCCGTCCTGCCGTTGAAAAACATGTTCACCTGAAAAACAAACATGTTTCGCATAACCACTACCCAAAACCACACTACATACTCCTTTGTTCGTAATACATACTACGTGCAGTACAGAAATAACCACTTCCATCACATTTGAAATCCTAGCAAAGTTGAACCCGTCCCCAACTCAATGTTCCCGGTCTGGACATCAAGACCAACTTTGACCGCATGTTGTCCCGACTTCAAGTTCAATTCGATGCAATGACCGAATCCGTATAGAGAACTTTGTATTCAGGACGAAATTGAATTTCTTCCTGATGAATGAACGAGTTTGTGTGTGCGGTTTTCTTCATTTGGACATCTTCTCAGATGCTCGTACTAAGCCCGAATTGAGAAGGTGAACGATGTGAGTATGGCTAGATGCTCTCTGTGTGGCTGGACGGAAATAAATTAAATTGATTGAAAAGTCATACGGAATCTTGCAATGTTTGAAAATGGAATAAATGTTCATATGACTTGCGTAATGAATATTGGTTGAGCAGAAGAATGTTTTGCTTTTCATGTTTCGATAATATGTACGTATAATCCAGAATAGAAAATTCCGTCATTAAATTACATGTTCTTTACTTTTACTTCATTATTTTAGGTGTTGCACCTATAATATCGACGATAGCCGTGACGACATCATACCATCATACCGAGGCGGCTCCTGAAAAAATGTAAGGCATGTCTGCAGTGCCCGCTCTAAGGGGGGGGGGCTGAATTTTAAATAGCGGCATTTTCGGGAGCACTCGAGTAAAAAAAAGTCGAGATGAAAAATTCGCTATCAACATCCGATTCGGGGAAAGGAAACCATAAAACTACAGATCAAATTGAATGCCGCAATGTAGGAAACAAACTGGCATCCACAACCGTTGCGGTAATTTTTTAAAGTCGGCAAAAAAATTGTGTTAGGTAAATTACTTAGTTAAAAATCGTGTTTAATTTTTTGATTATTTATCAACTGTACACTCAGAAAAATATCCTTATAAAATCAAAAATAATAGCTACACAGAGAAAAAAACCATCACTTAAATTTGAAGTGAAACATATTAAAAACAAAATTGGATCACATCAATAAATCATTTTATAAACAAATAGTTTTATATTAACCCTTAATTTGCATGGTGAGTCCCAGGGACTCCTCCTCAGATTACTTTTATCAATAACTTTAATAATAAGGCAAATACGTTTTAGTGCGTTTGAGTACCTTCCTCCAGTAGCGCGGCGGACTTGGACAGAAGACGACGTGTGCTTGCGCTATTTGCTTCGGTGAGAAATAACGGTAGAAGGAGTCCGTGGGACTCCACCATGCACTTTGTGTTATTAAATGAGAGCAATTGTCGATTTTTGTATTGTATTCTATCAAGCTTTTTTAATGTAATAAGCTATTTTCATGGCTTCCAACCGATGTAATATTACTCATATCATTGTTTTGGAGTAAAATCCTGCTAGTCTTCCGACACAATGGTTGGAAGAAAGTCATTATTTGGATTGCACACTAGTTAGTTATGTTTCCGAATAGAGAAAGGCTGTCTATTCTTATTCTTTGGTACAGACCACACTTTTGTTTCTGAGACAAATTAACCAGAAATTATAATTATGTATATTATAATTACACCAAGGGTGAAGTAGATGCAATCGAAATGTACACTGTTTTTCATGTAGCCGTCGTACTCTTCGATGACCTATAGTAGTTGTGTTTCTTATTTTCGATATTTGTGGAATCAATCCCTACGTCTTCAATTAATCTTAAAATGTATGCCCAAAACTAACAAGACTTTAGTTCCTGACACAATTAACTACACGACTGAAGCTAACCTGTACAATACATACAATGTTGCCCAGAACAACAGGCTCACAGCATTAGAAACCCTAAAGGTAAACCTTCTAACTGATGAAATTGATAATGGAGTTGTGATAAATTCCTCGGATTCAGAGAATATACTGTTTCTTATGCTGAAACAAATAATGGAAGAAGACAATTTATATTCGCAACTCTTATTACAAACCAATATTCCCGTCATGATCAAAAAAGTATGAAGAAAATTCACAGAACATTATCTGAATTGAAGCAATGCACGTTTTTTTATTTAGATGCTATTTGAGAAGATTTATGTTTATTTTATAATTGAATATGTTTATCTATTCAAAATTAGTAAAAAATTGAAATTATTTTTATTGAAAGTTTAAATTTTACTATTTTTAAGGAGTGAGCATTCTTTTATGCGATTTTTGAGACTGTAAATTTAACTGGAACTTCTAGAAAATAAACTCATTAAAAGTTCCTAATGTAAGTTAAAATCTATTGTTGATGGACAATATTAACTATATTTATAGATAATTTTACGAAAACAACATTGGATTTGCTTTTATTTAGATTGAAGTAAGGAGTCCCTGGGACTCCACCATACACTTTAAGGTAGTTTTCAATACCATGCAAACCAAGGGTTAAATTTAATATGATTCACTTTAATGATCTGTTCAAAATTGACTGAAACATCGATATAAATATATTCAAGTTTGTTGTAAAGTTGTTTCATTTTAAAGGCTGTGTCCGTCACATCTACATAAGCCTGTCGCTATTTTGTTCAGTGCTAGTAATCTCAGATAGCTTAGGTGTAGAAAGTAGGACTACGAAACGATAGGTACCCATGTGTTGCGATTCCCAGTAGAAGCAAAGTGAGAAAATAAAATTTTTAAAATATTTTAAAACTACAAATAAAAAAAATTAAAAATTAACCAAAAAAAAAATAAAAAAAATAGAAAAAAGGGAAAAAATATTTTTTCACTTTTTTTTTTTATTTTACAATCAAAACATTTTAAATTTAAAGTAAAACACTTTTAAAATATGTAAAGTGAAATCACTTTGAAAATAATGTGATATTCAATTTTGATTTGACTTGCAGCAATTTTAAAAGTCAAAGATTCACTTTAATATTTCCACTATTGATTCAAAATGAAACATTTTTGAATTAAACGTAAACGTAGGTATATGGAGCCAAATCATTTTTGAAAATGTTTGAATCATGTTTGTTTTTTGATTTGTTTGATTTTTTTCTCTGTGTATGATTCAAAATTTTTCAAATATGATTTGGCTCCATATACGTTTATACGTTTAATTAAAAAATGTTTCATTTTGAGTCAATAGTGGAAATATTAAAGTGATTCTTTCAATTTTGAAATTGCTGCATGTCAAATCAAAAGGGAATATCACTTTATTTTCAAATTGATTTCTCTTTATTTTAAAAGTGATTTCACTTTAAATTTATTTTTATTTTATTTTAAAATACTGTTGATACTGTACTGTATTGTATTAAGGCTATGCTTATTACAGGGGTTCTGGTGTAATTTACATGTTTCTGTATTATTGTGTTTTATAATATTTCAAAAGTAATTCATAAAAATTCTATATTTCTTCTTCCTTGCCTCGTTCTTTATACCGCTCCATGTTTTCGCGTTGCTCGACCTGCAGTGTAGGCACATCGCCCGTTTTGGCGATAATATCTCAGCATATTTCTACACTCAGAAAAATTTCAATGGGAAATCCCATTAAACTAATCATTTTGTCCCATTATTTTTAGTCAATAGGAAAAATCAGATTACTTTAAAAATATAGGAACCATTACATCAACTCGATAAATATCCGTTTGTTTTAATAGTTGACTCATTTTAAAATAACCACATGATCTAGTTATTTTCCAATAGGATATATCTTATTGAATTAATAGGATCAACCCTATGTAATAAAAAAAATCGTTTCACTCGTAGTCTTATCGAACTATACTTTTTATATTTTCCCATATTATTATACCTTACACGCTTCGTCATTGTGGATTTTTTTAAGAATCACGATATTTGGCCAGGCCGAGTATTGAACATCCGATTTGCTAGTACTCTTTAAAACTTACCAAGTCACAGGTAGGCAACCGAACGATCTCGGCTACGGAGCATGATGTTGGTTATCTTGCAAAATACATAGGCTTGCAATTCAACTAAAAGGCCTATCCCAATAATGCAATAGGACGTCATATAAAACAAATGGGATCCATCCTATTATTAGTTAATCATATCAGATCTTGTAAATTTAATGAGACAAACTGATTGAAATATAATCTGATGTCCCATTGGATTTACAGGACACATTTCATTCCATACAAAATATCTCAATAGGATTCTTCCAGTTATATTAATTATTCCATCTGTTTACTTTTGTGAAGAAATCTGGTAAATTGCCGTCCAATTAAAATAATGGTACAAATACTTTTAAATTTACGGGGCCCATTTTTCTGAGTGACAGGCAGCTCTATCTTGGATCGTGTCATCGCCGAGACCAATGCGTTGTTGTTGCTTTTTCATTTGACACATCCAGGTGCTCGCTTTCTTTGCTGGGTTCTCAGGCGGACGCCGTTGAACAGAGCCGTGCGAACACAATTTGGCGCCCGGGGCAAAATTTTGACCAGGGCGCCCTAAATGAAAATTCGTACTTATTCTTATTGTCGCATGCGGCAAATGCTGGGGAATACCATAAGCTGCAATCCGAAAACATATCCATAATTTTTCTCGGCCATTTGATGTATTTTTTTCGATTTCCCGGTCATTAGATATTTTGCACGATGAAATTACCGTAATCGAAAAATAATGCACAAAATTGCCGAGAAAAATCATGGAACTTGTTTGCGGATTATAGCTTATGAAATTCCTCAGAATTTACTAAATATTCCACGACAGTAAGTATGCATTTTCATTGAAAAAATCGCAGCGGACAAAAATTTTATTCTCGAGGTCTTTCCAGACCTTAACATATTATTTCAACTGTAATATGGCAAAATCCAACGCAATTTGCAGAAGTACATATATCCTTTTTACAAATCGGGATTTGTCTGTATGTTTCAAAGTTCAAACCCTGCATTCTATGGTATCCTTTTATATGTAGATTTTCGATAATTATAATAACTGTTAAGGCCCAGTTAAACTGGTTAAAATGCAAGGACAATCATAGCAGTTGATAAAGTTGCTTTCAAAATAAATTAAAAATCGTGAATATCAAAAATTATCTATTTCATGTCATTTGTGACAAAATACGAAATACAAACGACCTTAAAACAAACCATTATTGTAAATCGTATAAGACCCATTGAAGCTACAGTCCCCTGTTCGCTAAAGAATAGAAATGAATTTAAAAGAGAATAACTATGGGGGCCCTTATTTTGTTGTGCGTAGTGTATTTAACGAAATTGATGTACATAGTAGAAAATATGTTACAGCGAAGGATATTAGGACCAAAGATCAAGCAAATTAATGTAAGAATTGACCAAAAATTCGCAGCTTCTCTATATTAGATTGTCTGTATCGTTCGAGCCTTTATTGTAGCAAAATTATCAATGATCTTATCTAAATCGAGCTGTTTCGAGATTTCATTCTCAATTAATATTATTGATAAATTGGTTAGCCGTTCTTAGCCCATTAAATAAATAACAGGCGCGACAATCCAACATTGGACTAAGGCCGCAGGATGTGTTAGTGACATCCCATTTCCAAGATCTTATCTGCTTTTTGTTGAGGTAATGAGATCAGCATCACGCTCAGCAGTGTTATTTATCCCCATAAATGGGTACTCGTTTAACATCGGAGTGAGATCATAGTCCGTCACAAGCTCGTGAGTTCGAAAAACACCATGATCCACGGTGAGATTCGAACTTATGACCCTGTGCACCGAAGGTGCGCGCACTAACCGCTAGACCAGCCAGACTACTCTTAGCCCATTGAAGATCTCAAAAAATTCTTTACTATTTTGAGTTTGCTAAATGAACGTTCGGCAGAAGCAGCAGACACAAGTATTGTTGAAAATATTATGTACACCGTTTCCAAGTATTTACAATTCGGCACTAAGTCAAAGCTATGAATAGGTTGCAGTATATCGAAATGGTTCATATTTTGAAAATTTGGATTCAGGGGTGGTAAAATTTTTTTCGCAATTAAGAGTTCACATTGATTTAATGTTCATTAAAATCAGCTGAATAATTATGAGACAATTTAGTTACTTTTTCGGCCAGGGTATTTTCGTCAAGGCTGGTCAGTTTTTTGTCAGATAAAAAGCCAAACTCGTCTGCAACCGTTTTAAGCTTTTCAAACCTCCATTTAAGCTGCGTGCTAATTGTGTCTAGGACTTTTATATAATTTCTACGAAATTTTCCATTAGGGCTTATTTCTGGAGTGTCATCATCGGCCTCATAATTGATCATTTGTCCAACTTTTCTTTTCCTTTTTGCTTTGAATTCTGGGATTATATCCAGAGATTAAGCGTGGATTGACCACGTTGTTGTTGTATAATGTGGAAATCTTTTAATTGAGTTATCAGCATCTTCGTACCAGTGTATGGTTCTTCATTCGATTTATTGGATGCTGAATCCTCTAATGTCTTAAAAAACGTTTGCCTGGTACTTATGAACGGTAGACACAGCCTGTTGCTTCGATGACCAAAGAATGTCTCTGTTTTTTAGCGAAAAAAGCAAATTGCTTAAAAGGACATCCCCTTCTAAGGGGAGATAACGAAAAGAAAACAATCAAACTCTGAATTATTCCAAAAAATGAAACATGGAACAAAGTGTGCAAAAGAAGCTTTAAACGGGATTGAACACCTCTGTACATTCCTGCCATATTTGCGCCATTATCGGAGCATTGAGCTCGAAAATATTTTAAATCTAAATCGTCGGACTTAGTAAGTCTTCAATTTCATTTACCAATACTTCACCAGTTTTGGACTTCGATTCGACAAAGCAAACAGATTTTTCTTCGATGGATCATTGACCATCTTCAGAAATTTTGACGTATCAAACGATTTCGCTCATTTGCTCTTCATGCGATACGTCTGGAGTACAATCGAATGAAATGGCAAAGTATTTCGCATCGTGAATTTCTTTTATTATTGGACTCTTAATTTCCTGTTTTAAGCGAGTAATGACTTTATTTTGAATTCTATTCGAAAAGTATGTCATTTTTCGACCAGAAGGTCTAACAGAATTATTGTCTTAATGATGACGGATTTCAGGATCATATTTTGCTATCAATGCTTTGCTATCGATAGTTTTTACTCACTGATGGACTACGACTTTCTCTCCAGTTTTGAATCATTTGTGAAATGATTTAGAAAGTATTTACACTTTTTTTTACAATTCCGATTTCCATATAGTGGTCGCTCTTTGTTGACTCCCAAACTAGCTTCCTATCAGTTTCATTTTGTGGTCGGAGTACCATTCAACTGTGAACTTATTCTGCGCTCCCAAGGGGGCGCGTCCCACCGATTAAGGATCACTGATCTACAATATTAAATTTGTGCGTGTGTGGCAGTATGCCCATGATATGCAAATCGCTATGAGCATACGCAACGTAGATGACTGTCTTAAGTTCCAATTCGAATTTACAAAAGCTGCAAATTTTGTGCCAATAATGTTTAAAATTGAATTGTTAGTAAATGTAAAAAAAATAGCGTGTATAAATTGAAAAGTCCACTCTCAAAGGATTTCTGAAATTGGAAAAAAGTATGGGCTTAAAAAATGTATAACGAGGTCAATAACTGTATATGATAGCTTAAAGAGCAAAGACTTACTTCTCTAAAAAAAAAATACGTTACGGCGCCCCCTTGGAACATGGCGCCCGGGGCGAGTGCCCCCTTCGCCACCCTCTTCGCACGGGCCTGCCGTTGAACATGGCAATACCAATCCATTTGTCGGTCTTCGAGCTTTTCGGTGATTGGTTGGTCTATGGACAAGCTGCCTCGGATGTAGCTACTCTTGATGTGGTCCCTTTTCGTTACACCAACTGACATGCGTAACATTTTCATTTCAGTCGCTGTCATTTCTTTCGCGTAACATTCATACATGGTCCAGCATTCTGATCCATACATGAGTGCGGGACGTACAACCGTTTTGTACAACTTGCCCTTTAGCTTCAGTGGCATTTTCTTATCGCAGAAAACTCCAGAGTTTTCTCGCCACGTCATCCACCCAACCTTTGTGCGATGTTTGATGTCATCATCGCATGTTGCTCTGTTGTTCACCATCGAGCCAAGGTACTTGAACTTGGTACAAGACTTAAGCTGCTCTCCTTTGACGTACATTTCTGGTATCGGTGCATCTTGGTTTGTGAATGGGCAGCATAAGAACTCAGTCTTTGTTATACTTACCCTCAGTCCATGCTCCTCCAGAATGTCACACCATTTTGTAAGTGCAGCTTGCAAGGCAACGATGTTTGGGCTACTGAGGACTATATCATCAGGAAAAAGAAGAGATATTTCTAGGCCGTCGGAGATACGTGTTATTAAGTAGCACATGATGATATTGAAGAGCAACGGACTCAATACACTGCCCTGGTGTAATCCGACATTCACCGGAAATTCTTCTGATTCACCGGCTGTGCATCTAACCTTAGTCGTAGCTCCATCATACATGTCTCGTATCATCCTGACATATGCCTCAGGGACATTAAGTGCTCTCAAGGCCAACCATATCAGATCACGAGGTACTCTATCGAATGCCTTTTCCAAATCGATGAACACAAAGTGCAAGTCCTTTCGTGCTGCTCTATACTTTTCCATCGCAATACGAATGCACTGAATCGCATCGACTGTAGATCGACCTTCAACAAAGCCGCATTGATTGTCATTCAACCGCACAATCTTTCTCAATCGGTTGCAGACAACTCGCTCGTAGATCTTCAGTGTATGAGGTGTTAACTTTATAGCCCTATAGTTGTTGACTTTGCGTGAGTCTCCCTTGTTCTTATAGAAAGGAAGAAGAAAACTTTCCCTGAAAGCATCAGGCATCGGTTGCCCGCCTTTGATTTTGTTGAAGAGAACTGTGAGCCAACTAAGCCCGACATTTTCCATTTTCAACCAAAATTCCGCGGGGATTTTGTCCGGTCCGACTGCCTTTCCGCGTTTCATCTGAAGCATTGCCTCCATCACCTCTTCCTCTGAAATATCTTCAATATTTGTGGTATTCGGCTCAACATCTCGAAAAGCTGCTCGAGGAAATTCTTCATTTAGAAGTTCGTCAAAATACTCTCGCATCCTGCTACAAATTGCCGTATCGTCAATCAGCAACATTCCTTGCGAGTCCTCCACGTACTTTGGCGCCTGTATTTCCCGAGCCTTCCTTCTCCTTTGGGCTGCGACCCTAAATATCCTGGCGTCGTGCTTAGGTCTCTCGCGCGAAGACGGTCCTTCGGTCGCAGTCTGAGTTTCTAATTCTTGGTAGAATTTCTCAGCTGCCTTCGCCTTTGCTTGAGCTACCAAGCGCTTTACGTTTTCCGGCATTGCATATAATTTTCGCGAAGTTGAACCCGTTCGGCTTCACTGCTTGACTCACATTTCGTCCATGCCTTAAATGCGTTCGATTTGGCTTGCACTGCTTCCTTAGTTTCGGTGTTCCACCACCATGTTTCTTTCTTCGTGTGGAGTGGACCTTTCGAAACTCCAAGTGCCTTTTCCGCCTCACTTACTGACATTTCAGCGAAACTATTCCACATTTGTGTTGGACTGTGCTCGGGGCAGTTGGTGTTGTTTTGAAACAACTCCGTCATTTTATCAATGAATGGAGTCAATACAGGTTCAAAGTTGTCGTTTGTGAGATTGTGCCACTTGATTTTTCGACTGGCTTGGGAGTTCTTCTATTTCTTGCTCCTTGCTTTCAAAATAAATTCTGACAGGAGCAAACGATGTTGGCTGACGACAGATTCACCCAAGATCACCTTGCAGTCTTTTACCCACCTTCTCATAAAATCGAAGCAGAGGTGGTAATCGATCTGCGTTTCGTGTTTCCTATCTCCGTGTCCACTACTGTAGGTGACCAGGTGTCTCTCGTTTTTCACAAACCATGTATTTAGGATGACCAAACCATGCGATCTGCACATGGTCAAAATAGCTCCACCTTCGT
Organism: Microchrysa polita; assembly: GCA_949715475.1. Lineage (NCBI taxonomy): Eukaryota > Metazoa > Arthropoda > Insecta > Diptera > Stratiomyidae > Microchrysa > Microchrysa polita. Next base: position 55,759,528 of record OX454417.1, read on the forward strand.
CATTTCTGACCGTTGAAGGGCTACCCTTTCCACCATGGCAATCCTCGTAATCATAATTTGATTCACCCACATGGCCATTTAAATCTCCTCCCAAGAACACCAATTCGGTATCTGGAATGGTCTGAATCAGGGTGTCAACGTCGTTCCAAAATGCCTCTTTTTCTTCTGGTGGCAGTCCCACTTGGGGAGCGTAGGCACTTATTACGTTCCACACCCTTCCGCAGATAACCAATCACTTCTCTTCGCGACACTTATTATGCTGCGAAGTAAAGACGACGCCAGAATAATGCCAACTCCGTTTCTTTGGTTTGTAACTCCATAGTAGTACAATTTGTACTTCATGGAATTCGTAAGAAACTGGGCTCTGTCAATATGGGTATTTCGCCACTTCGTCTCTTGCACGCACATAATGTCTATCCCCCTCCGCTTCATGATATCCTCAATCTCCTCGCTTTTTGACGTCATGGAACCGACATTCCAGCTTGGAACCCTCAGCTTCTCCACAATGTAATTGGACTGCCTTATATTGCTCGTCCCCGGAAACCGTCGAGCTCTGGCGCGAACTAGGTTCGCCCCGGGATCACTCAACCGCATAGCAGAAGTAGTGCCCAGCGGGGTAGTGCTTGTATCTGCGTCAATTTCCATAAGACCTTCCATTCTTTTACACCTTTTGGAGAAAGGTTGTGTATTTTGGCACTAGTGTGTGGAAATAAATAAATTTATGGACTTTCCTTTTACGTCCGCCGGCTATCTCCAGACACGGCAACCATACACACACACACACACTAACCTATGGGAGGTTTTGTTGATGTTAAAATGTGCCTCAGGCTTCAGATGGCATGGTTGCCTGGGACCTTCGCATACTAGCGGCCAAGCACCCTCTTGACCATTCATCCCTCGGCGCATGCTGATCCACCTTGGATTAGGTCCCTTTTTAGTCGCCTTCTACGACACGCCGGGAAAGGCGGTGGCATTATTCGCGACCCATGCCACAGGGCACTATTAAAATTCTATATTAATTCATCAAAAAAATTCGGAAGGATATATGAAAATGTGAGTTAATAATAAAAAAATTATAAAAGTTCATAAAAACAAGAAATGTTCTATTCATTCAAACAAAAGCTTCTTAATTTGACTGATTCTAATGTGAATAAGTACAATTTCCTTATTTCTTCATTGTTTCTATAATTAAGGACTTCGATGAGTGTAGCTATATATAAATATGGCCATCGAACGGCAAAAATCCTACATTGGAATTTTTTTTTTTATTATGGCTGGGGATGGTCCCCAGATGATGGTATAAAAAGTATCAACCGATTACAGTCCGCAACCTTTAAACAAGAGGGAACGGGGGCATTTTTTTCGTTTTTTTGCGATTATTACAAAAAACGGTAAGAGATGCAGAAAAATGGTCTGAGGACGAAAAAAACTACATGAAATTATCTTTGCAATGATATAAACACATTAGAGCTAAATTAAATATTTCGGCGTAAGACTAGAAAAAATAAATTAGAATATTTTAATTTTAGACCTTTTTTAAAAGCTCCATTACTTTTGAAAGAATGCTAGTTTAGCCTTAACATGTTGTATAAGTATTCACAATAAGTTGAAGATCATTTTAGGGTAAACACTGAGTCGCTCTGGTCATTATCTCCCAATTTAAATTTGTCAAAACGGCATGTCCATAATTCCCCCAAAATTGGAGCAGAGTGCTAAATTTTGGTTTGTTGCGATTGGAGGTCAAAGTCACCCCACTTACCAAAAATCAGCTCATTCGGATAAAAACAAAGTGACTCAAGACGACTTTTTTCTACAGTTTATAAAATGAGTATAGTACGTAGAACAAACTCGGAAAAATTTCAATGGGCAATCCCATTAAACCAATCATTTTGCCCCATTATTTTTAGTCAATAGGAAAAATCAAATTACTTTAAAAATATTTTAACCATTACTTTCAATCGATAAATATCCGTTTGTTTTAATAGTTGAGTCATTTTAAAACAAACACATGGTCTAGTTATTTTACAATAGGATATATCTAATTGAAATAATATGATCAATCCTATGTAATAAAAAAATCGTTTCACTCGTAATCTGATCTAACTATATTTTTTATAAGTCCCATATTATTGTACCATGCACGCTATGTAATTGTGGATCTTTTATTTTCAAGAATCATGATGTTTTGCCTGGCCGAGTATTGAACATCCGATTTGCTAGTACTCTTTAAAACTTGCCAAGTCACGGGGAGGCAACCGAACGATTTCGGCTACCGAGCATGATGTTGGTTATCTGGCAAAATACATCGATATGCTTGAAATTCAATTAAAAGGCCTATGCCATTAATGCAATAGGGCCTTATATAAAACAATGCAGCTTGTCTATTTTCGGAAGAAGTCTTGCCGCTTGCTAAATTTGTAAGACAGAAATTAGTAACGTTACGGGATGTGATAGTTGATTTTATTAGTTTTGTATCTGTTTTAATGGGATCCATCCTGTTATTAGTTAATCGTATCAGATCTTGTTAATTTAATGGGACAAACTGATTGAAATGTAATCTGATGTCCCATTGGATTTACAGGACACATTTCACTCCATACAAAATATCTCAATAGGATTCATCCAGTTGTATTAATTATTGCATCTGTTAACTTTTGTGGGAAATCTGGTAAACTTCCGTCCAATTAAAATAATGGTACAAAAACTATTAAGATTACTGGCTCCATTTTTCTGATTGGTATGCTCCATTTTCCATACGGTGCAAACGGTGTTCAGCGTTTCAAAAATGTTTAATTCTTAAATTGTAATGATTGATCAGGAGCTGTTTCCCACGGCCGATGCATTTTTTGACCTAATCTTTTACACTAGCGTTGAAATTGACTTATTTAAAAGGTCGTTAACGAAACAGCTAATTGCTTATACCAAAATTCCTTCCTCAAATATCAGCTCAACGAATAAATTAGAAGCTTTATGCAGGAAATAAACTGATTAAAAAACAGAAAAAAAATCTGTCTTAATACGTGTGTTTGTATGCGAATCTTTTTTCTTCAAATCGCGTTGTAAGTCGAAACAAAAATTGTTGTAAATCGAGTCGTGGTCTAAATTGTTCACGCGTTGTAAGTCGAAATGTCCTAAGTCGAAGCGTCCTAAGTCGAGGGATACCTGTATTTAAAAGTCTTAATTGGTAGTTGGCCTTGACATTCCAGAACTAATAAAAATGTCTGTACTTTGTCTAATCCACTTTGGATTAAAAAAAACAAATTTAAGAATTAAAATGTAAGACAAAATGTATTAAACTTTAATACAAGGGCCACAGATAATCACATTCGTATTATATTTTAATTACATGATATTAAAATTGAACATAATATTTGGGGATTATTATTATTATATATAAGTTTCAAAAATCGTTTAATCCCTGCACTTGGATTGAAAATGAGTACAAGATTTTTCTGTGTGTAATAGTCCAATTTCCAACTAAAAGTAGCCGTAAAATGGTAAAATTTGCAAAACTGGTGCCGTACCACACTAAATCTATTCACAATTGATTAATAATTTCTCATGTCTATCTATTTGCTATGCGGAATAATATTATTCTTTGGACATTAATTTGATGTCTCATGCTGCTGTGATCCTTGCGGAAGGATATTGATTTTCCAGGACCTTAGGAATGTGAATATAAAAAAAAAAACTAAAAAATAACTGTTATGGTATTTTCACATAGTTAATAGCAAAAAAATTCAAATTATCCCAAAAAAATATTCAGGGTTATCTGAGTTATGTATAAGCAAAAACAAAACAGTGCAACTTTGACGAACATAAAATTAGTATTAGTAGCTGACTTTGACGTATAAGACTCTGCATTGCCGCTTTAATGTCTAGACAGCGTTTCATTTAGCCGACTGAAAATAGCTGAGGATACTAGGCTATAGAAAACCCTAGCTTTTCATTCCGAGCTGCTTGTATCAATCTTCCCTGGAACTAGTAAGTCTAGTGGATCATTCGTGACTGAGAAGATACTGTAAATTGCATTGTCTATAACGATCTTATTCACAATGGACAAGAAAAGCCATATAAAAATATGTACAAAGTATCCATTAAGCTGATTTTGAGATAAAATTCGGTCCCTGCTTAGAAAAAACCTTCAAAACAAAAATCAGGCTATCTTTCCTTAAAGGTTTCCCTTTTTTATTACTTCTTAACCGCATTTTTAATGGCCATAAAGACCAAGCAGTCGGAATTACAAGTCGAAATATACTCTAGGATTTGTACGTATGTCTATCATATTTCTCACTTTTGGACTAGCTATGCATTCAACATTCAACGAATCAAAGTACGTCATAAAAATCTTTAATTAGCGACAGTAATTAAAGCCAACACCACCCTCACAAATTGTAACGATGAGATTCGTCCGTTCTAATGGGCCATTTTGTTAGCGTTGACTGCACTAATGATAGTAATAAAACTTCTTGATTACTCGAATCGTTGGCGTAATGATTTGTTGTAAGCGGATTAAAGCAAGCTGATATCGGATCCGATGTCTAAGACTGATTGAGCTATTTTTTTTGGCGAAGCGTACATCTAGTTAAAGACAATGACAGCATGGCAGCAAAAAATAGGAAATATTTGTTAAACCAGAAATAAAACAAATTATGTATTTCAAATGTGTTGAATAGAGAAAGGGTACCTAACTCATACACTCCTGGGATATAGTAAAATGGGATTTTGAAAATATAAATGAAATTTACAAGCACATTTATAAGTGAAAGGGTATATTAACTAGAGATGTCGCGGATAGTTATTTGGCCGGATACCGGATACCGAATATCCTGCCGCATTCTCGGCCGGAGCGTCGAATATCCGTCTACCGGATATCCAGTGAAACATTCCTGCCCCTATTCACACGACAAAGCACTAAACACTGTCATTTATCCATTCCTTACAACGAGTTGTCCATGAGTCGTTGAAGTCTCAACAGGAGGTATTGGGGATGGTAGAAGCTGCAAGACGGATTGTCACCCATTTTAATCACTCGGGTGTAGCACAAGAAAATCTAAGCCATTCGTCAGGAACCTAATTTACCAGATCACAAGCTGGTGCAAGATGTTAACACTCGCTGGAACTCCACCTTTTCTTTAGCGGAGCGGTTATTGGATCAGAAACGAGCTGTATCCTTGTATACAACAGATAATGCATCCGTAAATAATTTGACACCGTCTCAGTGGGATCTCATGGAAAAATCCATAAAACTGCTCAAGCCCTTCGAAGAAATAACGAGAATAACAATCTCTGTTCTTTCGTGCATTTCTGAGGTAATTTCACATGTTGTAACTTTGACCAAATATCTCGGAAAGAAGGAGACGATCATTAGAACACCTGACTTACTACGAATGAGATCTTCATTAAAAGCTGAGATAGAAAAGCGTTTTCAGTTAGATGAAAATGATAAATACTCGATTGCAACTTTTCTCGATCCAAAATTTAAAACTAGGTTCTTAGGAACGGTAAAGTGATGAGAGCGAAACAAAAAATCCTCTTAGAAGCTTTAAAAATGAGCTGTGATGAAACCGATGCTGAGGTTGCCTCTTCCACTTCTTCACCACCTAATAACCAGACCAAAAATGGAAATGATGAGTCCACTGATGGTATACACGACAGTTATTGGACCTTCTTCTTCTTCTTTATGGCACGATAGCCCGTGTCGGGCCCTGGCCGCCTGGATTGAAAACCTCCAATTGTCGCGGTCACGCGACCTTGTCCTCCAGTTCCGAAAGCCTAGCATCTGGTGGGCATCCTCACATACAGAATGCTCCCATCGGGCTCTCGGTCGTCCACGAAATCTGGCTCCGTCCACTCGTTGCGCGTTCATAACCTTTTTGGGCATGCGATCATCGTTCATCCTTTGTATATGTCCCGCCCATTGCAACCGCTGCAATTTCACGATCTTCGACACCTGTAGCTCATCATACAGCTGATACAACTCAAGGTTGTGCCGGATGCGCCATTCACCTCGTTCACGAACGGGCCCGAAGATTCTTCGGAGAACCTTTCGCTTGAATGTGTCCAACAGGTGTTCAGAGTTTTGGGTTAGGGTCCATGCCTCGCAGTCATAGCATAGCACAGGTTGGATGATGGTTTTATACACGTGGAGCTGTTCCTGTGCACCAGCTTCGAATTCATAATTTGGAGGACCGCAAAGTAACACTTATTAGCTAGTTGTATCCGTCGCTTTATCTCATCTGTTTCGTTGGCGTCCTTTGACAAATTGCAACCCAGGTTTTTGATTGCATCATGACCTTGGTTTTAGATTCGTTGATATGTAGCCCAACTTCTTTGGCGGCGTTATTGAGATTATGCAGAAGGCTTTCTGCATCACCCTATCTTCGAGACATGATGTTGATGTCGTCGGCGTAGGCTACTAGTTGAGTCGATTTAATGAGTAGCGTTCCGCTGCTGTCCAAATTCATGGTTATTGGACCTGCTTTGATGAAATCGGTGCAGAAAGCATGCCGAATGAGGATATGCAAAAAAGCGATGCTGCAATTGAGCTTGGAAATTATATAAAAACTGCTTGCCTAGATCGGAGGGGTCAGCGAACACAACACTGTATCCAATTTTCATAAAGTTTGTTCGGTTTTATCTATCATCACCTTGTAGCAGCGTATTCAGTGAGCGGTTATTTTCTGAAGCAGGTCTTGTCTACGAGGATAAACGGAATCAAATACTACCCACAAATACCGAGAAACTTGTCTTCATCCATCATAATTTGCGACTAGGACTTTCATTATTAAATGTCAGGACCCAGGAGTCTTAATAAAATATAAATAAAATGGATTACAGAATTTTAATTAAAATTCATAAAACTTTAAATATTCGATATCCGGCGGAATAGTAGCTTCTATCCGGCCTATACCAGATACTAAAAAATGGCCGGATAGGCCGGATACCGGATAGTAACCGGATATCCGCGGCATCTTTAATATTAACCCTCAGATAACCGACAATTTGTCCAATATTTTTGGTCCAACAAGGTCCGAGAGTCGTTAATTTGGTGTGTTGTCTATAATGATCTCTTTTCAAACTCATATGACTATTTTATCATTTTTGTACACTTTGTTGTGACTACACACGGTAGTTGTCAACGCGCCATGCTCGTTTTGTACACTTTGGTGTGACTGCACACGGTAGTCGTCAACGCACCAGGCTCCTCAAGGAGTTAGGGCAAAACCCGAATGGAGAGCTTCCACAATACATATGCGGTTCTATTTTTTTCAATGAGAAAATACATTTTCATCTCCTTGAACTGAATGGTACTCTAAATGAAATTCTGTGCAACAGATTTGGTGAGTCAAGATTACGTTCAGGATGTTGAATAAGATTATGGCGTCAAAACATTTTCTTCTAGTCTCAAGCGAAGGGATGTTTCATATCTTCGCGATCCATGTGATCAGCGTTGAAGCCTAATTTGTAGCCAACCAACGCACAAATCTGTCTAGCACCTATTCAAGCGTATCTTTATGTGTATGGAACACAAAAAAGACGCCAAGGAACAGGACAACCGAATCTGGGTGCTATACTCGCATATTTTCTATACAAACATGTTTCTTTAAGTAATAGTCGATACTAGGAATATAACCACATTCAAAAAATATGCAAATAGGGTCCAAAACTAGTTGTTGATCTACGATCGCTGAGCGATCATCACCTGAGTCGTTTCTAGCAACACACACCGTAAAAGTTTCAATGCTGTTTTTTTATAAATCGATAGTATTTCCTTATAATGAAACCAAAACGCTTCCCATTTTACTGTGTTTATATGATTTACAAAATTTCAGGAAGAATCAAACAAAAGTCTTGCTTAACAATGCATCCAAACGATTATTTTATTGCGCCAATCAGCGATATGCAAAGGGAATGAACTAAAACTCACTTTAGCTTAATCTTCATCGATTAACTACCCAAAACAGTTTTCGGTTTCTATGTACCACTTGTCTGAGAGGGGGGAATTGTGTAATTTTCTCCTTTTCTATTAAAACTTTCACTTTTTATACTCTTCACATTGCGTAATAACGTTGTGTTGAACTTTTAGGCTCAGGAAATCGTTCAATAGTGTGTTTTTAGTAAAAGAAGCTCACATTTTTTGAACGGTCGAGTTGTTGGAGGTTTTTTGAATATGAAAATCGAAAATGTGAAATGTATAAAACTTTGTGAGCCAGTATTTGTTTCTAAAATTCCGTAGAACTTTTTCAAAAAGACAGACCATAAATAAGAGTGTAAAATATATAGAAACTTAGTTTCATCTTATTTTCTGCACTTAATCTGTCAGATGCATTGCGCCCGATCGTGTTAGGGTTAGTATTGCGCCCGCCGGAAGGTTAAATGTTGCGCCATTAATAACACAGGTCTACAAAATTTAAAAAAAAATTTGGTGCCGCTGCGATTCAAGCATAATTTTAAAGCATCGGTCCTGTCAATGCTCTCATTGCCATTTTTTCATAAATACTACATGTAGTTTTTAGTTTACGCAAATTAATGAAATTGCATGGTAATCGACAGCAACGAGCGTTCCCAGATCGACTAAATATATCTAAAATCATTTGAATTGCTAAATATATACAGTTTGAGCATCGCATGGTCAGACGAAATAATATACCTTGGAGAACAGTAAAAAATAATAATATACCCTGGAGAACAATAAAAAACTGCTAATTTATAATAGTGTAATAAATACAGAAATAGTTATTCAAATATTCAGCATTTGATGACCGTAAGAGAATAAGTAATCTTGAAAAATGATCCCTACTCCCTCTCCGAAAAGTTATCTATGCCACTGCCTGGGGTAGCTACGTGGGACTGTCAAAACATAAATTTTTCCCTTAAGAGACCCTCTAAGATAACTTTTTTTTGGTTTCATTATTCCGTGGTGCCGCTAGCGGTTGTACAGAGGGTCGAAGACCCTCAAAAACATGTTTTCTGAATATCTCGATAACGGTAATATGTATATGTAAGTGGTGTATGGAAAATGTATAGATCTTCTCGTTTGTGAATAAAATGTCAAAGGGAGATTTGAAATGAAAAAATCATTTGTTTTTGGGTGAAATCACAAAAATTTTACTTTACAGATCAGTAAAAACCACACCACTAATTCTAATGCGGTTAGTTTCGTTGTTTAGGTAAATTAGTTGGCTGTGATAGTAACCTTAATTCGCTATTCTTGGTAGTTAAGTTTTGCAGATATTAAGGTTTAAGTCGTGTAAGAAAATACATTTTTGAAAAATCTTTAAATACCTGTGCCAGCTTAAGGGTTAAGAATCGGGGTGAATCCGTCGGTGCGTTTATGCGGTAGTTTCCGGAAGCTTCGAGGTACATGCTACCCTTATATGAAGATAGAACAATTCCCGGGAAAACGTTGTTTTTTTTAAGGTTGACCCCACGTAGCTCCCATTCGGGGCAGGTACAGATCGGGTGTTTTGCCATTGTTTTTAGATATATTGAAGAAACAAAACGCATAAGTTACCGTTACTAAGACATTCATGAAGTTAACAAAAAATTGCGTATTTGTATGGCTTGGACCCTCATAGCGCCCTCACAATTGTACGTATCGATCTGAAATGTTTGGTATTATTTTGGGCATTGTACAAGCTACAAATTCGTCATATAACACTTTTTAGTGAACATTACCGTTATAGAGATATTCCCCAAAAAAGGCAATTTTTGACTTTCGGTCGCTTATATTAAAACGCTTGATGATGCTGAGTTTCTTCAATCAAATCTCCAATCCCTTGACCAGTGGTGTAACCTTAACAATCTCCACCTTAACGTCAATAAGTGTCAGGTAATAAGCTTGTCCACTTCCTACCATCTTAACAATGCTATTTTGAAAAAGGTTGACCATATCAAAGACCTCGGTGTAGTTTTGGACTACAAAATGCGTTTTACCCTTCATTACGATAGTATCTTATCCATGGCTAATAAACAGCTTGGTTTCATCAAGAGACGCGCTTATGAGTTTAATAATATCTGGAATACTAAATCTTTGTATGTTACACTAGAACGGCCCTTACTTGAATACGCTTGCGTTGTTTGGAACCCTGCCTTCGAGATTTACAGAAATAGATTCGAATCTATTCAAAAACAGTTCATTCTTTTTGCTTTGAAACCTTTTCGATCCTCGCGATTTTCAGAATCTTCCGTCATATACATACAGGCTTCAGCTCTTAGATTTAATGCCTCTTTCTTGTAGAAGAACACTACTTTCCGCCTGTTTTACCTTCGACATTATTAGTGGTGTCATTAACGTCAATTTTCTCTCTGAAAGAATTACCCCTAATGATCAACCCAGACGTACCAGACATACAACCCTACTTAAAGAATATCAGCACATAATGAACCCGTAAATAAATGTTGTCGTCCTTTCAATGCTTATAGTGCCCATTATTCCCTTGGCATAACTAACTCCTCTTACAAACATAAGTTGACCCAGGCCCTGCTATTATCGCAACAAAACCCTATATCCAATCCACTATTTTAAGTTTTGCTTAATTGTAATTTTGTTTATGTAAATTTGTATATGTAAATGCCTTGTTTGGTGAATAAATAAATTAAAAATAACTTCCTTGGGTTTCCATCGATGGGAACTTTTGGCACTTTATTTGCAGAAGATACAATTACGTCATAGATGACTTTTACAGCGTACACCACCGTTACAGAGGCATTCACGAAAACCCTAAGGTTTGAACCCCCATAGCCGCCTCAAGGGTGTGCATATTGATGAGAAATTTTGCCACTTTCTTCAGAAATGTATTTGCTACGAATTATCCATACAACATCTTTAAGCCAGAGTTACCGTTATAGAGATTTTCGTGAAACCTTGTAAGAAAATACCGTTAGACTTCCTGGCACTTTTAGGAATGCTCGAATTAAAATTGACATCTGACATGTTATTCTGAAACCACAAGAGCTACAAATTCGCCATACACCACTTTTCAGCAAATACCTTTATCGAGATATTAAAAAAAAACGGTTTTTAAGGGTGGTCAAATAATTTTTTATTCCTACCGAAACATTTTCATTAGAGAAGTCAAAAGTGCTCAATCAGTTCAACTTGGCCATTATTAAAAGACATGGCCTTGAAAACGTCATAGGTCCCCAGGGACCTTGTAGGTCATTTAAGGGTTATCTTTATCATGAATTTTGTAACGCATTGAAGGAAGCATCTCCAATTATGTAAAAAATATGCATAATTGATGAAATTAGTGGAAGTCAACCTCTTATAATACCGTCTGTATAGACGTTACAAAACATATACGTAAGAACAGGTTAAACCTGGCATTGGGGTCGTGGGGCTGCCATACAAATCCCACCCTTAAACATGTTGTTATGAGGAGATCTTTTTTATGTATGGACAAATTTGCAGAAAACCACATTAATGAATTTGTTTCGAACGCCTGCAGACATACATGAGAATGAGTGAAGAGCCATAGGGCTGCAATAGGAGCACCTCTCTTAAAATCGGAAAATGTGAAAATGCATAGAATCGGCCTATGGAGTCATGGGGCTGCCGAAGAAAGCCCGCCCTTATAACCAGATACTTCTCGTAAAACTTAATGGACCAATCGTTATCAAACCTCTCCTATATGCATCCCTATCCAAGTCACGAAACACATGTACGACAGTCGGAATCTGGCCATGGGGTCATGGGTCGATTATAGAAATCCTATGCCCGAAAATAAGTTACAAGCTTTATTTAAGAACGGGCGGAACACAAGTCGTATGGGTTTGTTATGTCTATTTACAATTTTTGCGATGCATATTTTTCCAATTCGCATCATGTTCCGAATTCCCAAATTTTGCGATATGCAGGTTTTCCAATTCGCATCAGTTCCGAAACCTGAGTTTGAGCACCGCTATAACGTACTTTGGCCGCCTGGTAACATGGAATTGACAGAAGAAAATGGAAGAGACCCGTTAATTGAGAGGAGACGTGAGAAGGACGGAGGAATTTTCGGTGTTTTCGAGGACAGACAGTTTTCGTTGTTTGTGGAGCGTATACCACGCGATCAAGGAAAAGAAGGAAAATCAGGGGATTGAGGAAATAGAAGCCGGATGGAGAACCCGACACGCGACGGAGCGTGTGCGTGACAAAAGGGCTGTTTCTGCCTTTTTTTTCGGATTTTTTTGGATTGGAGGAACGAATTGCTTCCACCTCGGAAGATGTTTTTGGGAAATCCGAAATTGGAAGATAAGTACCTACATTTTACTTAGAATTGTTTTTTTTTTTGAAGACCCATTCATTAGTTTTCCTCGCGCGAATATATGAATTTGTGAAATTTCAAATGGGGCCGTTTTTCCAAAGGAGCGGTAGTGAATTTACTTAGAATTATTTTTGGAAGACTCAATTTTTTTTCTCGCGCGAATATATGGATTTGTAAAACTTATCTTTTTTTTTGGTTATAATATGCATAATCGGCGAGAATGCTATACCAATTGAAATAATCCTCGCGTCTTTTGAATTTGAAATATATGTATACAGGGTGTCCGGAAACTGCCACATAAACGCACCAGATTATGATTCCTCAGTTCATTTCCAGCAAAAAAGTTGTATCGAACATACCCCCTCAGCTTAACCCTTCAGCTGCCACAGGCATTTAAAAATTTTTGAAAAAATCATTTTCTTGCACGATTTAAGGCCAAATATCTCCAAAGCTAGATCAGCTAGAATAGGGAAATAAAATGATTATTACAGCCAACAAATTTACCTATAAAATAAAACTAACCAGACTAAAATCGGAGGAAAGGTTTGGTATTTACAGAGCTTCAAAGTCAAATTTGCGTGATTTGACCCAAAAACAATATTTTTTTCCATCTCAATTTTCTCCAACTTCTGCCAAGGTGAGGTGCTTGTACGATTCTTTTAAAAATTGGCGCGTGATCTAACGATCATATCTTTCTTACATCATTTTATTCTAGCTCCATTATTTATAACAGATTTAGAACGTTAAGTGCAGAAAACTAGGGGTAATTTTGGCTCGATTTCGACATACTTCGAATAGATTTTACCAATTGCAGATCTTTAGGGGCAGTGTGAATTAAATTGTATTGAATTCGAGCTAAAATTAACCCTAGTTTTCTACACTTAACGTACTCAAACTGTTAGAAATAATGGAGCTAGAATAAAATGATGTAAGGAAGATATGATCGTAAGATTATGCGCCAATTTTTAAAAGAATCGTACAAACACCTCACCTTGGCAGAAGTTGGAGAAAATTGAGATGGAAAAAAAGATTGTTTTTGGGTCAAATCACGCAAATTTGACTTTGAAGCTCTGTAAAAACCAAACCTCTAATCGGATTTTAGTATGGATAGTTTTATTTCATAAGTAAGTTTGTTGGCTGTAATTATCATTTTGTTTCACTATTCTAGCTGGTCTAGCTTTAGATATATTGAGCTTTAAGTCGTGCAAGAAAATGATTTTTTCAAAAATCTTTAAATGCCTGTGGCAGCTTAAGGGTTAAGCTGAGGGGGTATGTTCGTACAACTTTTTTGCTGCAAATCAACTGAGGAATCATAATCCGGTGCGTTTATGCGGCAGTTTCCGGACACCCTCTATATTTTTTTTTTTTGGTTATGGTTTCTGATGACAAAAGGGATGAGCAGTTAAAAGGGGATCATCTTCCTCCGACTCAACTCCTTCTCTCTTTTAATGCAGGCGTAAAATAAATTAAAAATCAAGATTAGGGGGATTCCAAAATGTTGCGCCCGGAGTCCCAAGCTTGGGTGGGTGAAGAAGAAGCGCAGGGCTTAAGCCATCTTGGCCCATTACATGAGCCGATCAAAACCTGTGGCTCGCGCATGTTTGAAATGCAAAGGATTTATCTGGACGGAAGTGTCAGTACCTTTTTTTCTGCGTTTTGCACGTTCGACTCTGGAGCGGTATAGCCCATGTTTAGCTTCTTTGAGAAGGTTCTAGTTTTGTTTTCGTAGCCGGTTTCGGGAGATTGACGCATAGGCGTTCCTCTTATCCCTGTTTGATATTGAATTTAAATTGTTTTTTATTAGTAATTCGGGCAGATGTGTGTCTTAAAGAAATGTATTTGGTGATGGAAGCCGGAAGCCTACTTCTGACTCACCCCGTAACTACCACTACCTGAGCTGGTTTGCAAGCACACATCATAGGAGGTTTCGGTAAGAGATTTCTTTTATTTAAGAAGGCGACCTGGCCTGCACGGCCCTAGTCACTCACTTCTTCTTCTTCCATATACACACCATTACGGGTTTGCATAAGAAACTTTTAGCCCGAAATTAGCCTGGGTCTTGTTAAAATTTCAATATACCATTCTGTAAATATGTACGTGCGTTATTCGGTAGATCCTGCCACATTGATTCTGCAGATATGCCACAATACTCTTAAGGGAGCATACAATATTCATTCCACTGGTAAAATCAATGCTTATTCGCCTAATTATCGTATGTATGCTAACTTCTACCATAAAGATTTGTCTTCACACTTTCACTCACTCTCTGTCGCACCGCTTTAATTCACTTAGTGCCCTGGCGAATGTTATTTGTAAATTGAACATATAAGAGATTTAGATCCTTCCAGGGGACTAGTTGAGTAGAAATGTAAATAAAATTTGAATGCCATTCAAAGGCGTCGGAAGAGAAAAAAGCAAAATACCCTTGGGGTCTATCCTCAGACAATTTTTGTTGAGACATACTATCTGCGGCGTGTAGCGTATTATACGATATTTGCTTTTCCCGGTTAAAGTATGACATTGAATAAATGGGCTCTCATAAATTTCATGGAAAACGCAGTTCTTTGATCCGCTGAGGTTTTCATGGACTATACTAGTGAACGGATGGATAATATACAACGATAGCTATTTTTGAAAAAGCTTTTTGTAGTTTAGAAGTGCGTTGAGAATGAGTTTTGTAATATCATTTATTTTAGTAGCATTTTAGTGTAAATAGATTATAACGTGTTATGTGTGTACTTATCAGGACCTGAAGCCTTTTAAGATATAAGCCAATATCGTAAGAACTTGAGCATTTGGAAAGTTTGAATCCACTATTCAAATATCGATATCGATTGTTTGTCGGAGTGTTTTAAAACGTCAGTCAACAAACAAATGTTACCTGTATATTTGCCTCGGTTGTTGCAGTAGTAACCACTTTTTTAACACCCCTCTGTACTCCTCAAATCGGAGGGCAATTATTGCTTTCTAAGATTTTGGGAAGGGCTTAAAGTGTCTAGCTGAAAGGTTTCTGTCATCATATTACGTAAGTATTCCGATACAATAACATGCCTGAAGAAAATTCGTAAGATGTTTTACCCCCTGCCGTTACCAGGAACATTTCATAACATAATTTAATTGAATATATAAATACATATATGCCTACCTTATTTCCTTCTCAAATGAAAAAAATCTGAAAAATCCCTTCCTCATTATGTTAACATGAAATTCACCCATAACGTTCGTTAGAGTTCCGGACAATCAATAATCGTCCAATTGACTTTATTGCTTCACGACGTGACCAATAAAATCCACCCAGGACCCGGCAAAGTAAAAACCATTCTGCGACAAAATAAGGCAAAAGACTGTAGAGGACATAGCCGACAAACGCGCGTCGTACATCAGAGATTCTGACTAAGTGCCCTGACCTGTACGGAATCTTAAAGTACGTGACGATGCTTTGTTTGAAAAATGCATTGTAAGAAGTAAAAAGTTCCAAGGATGCTGGTATATGTTTGTGTGCTCCAGCTGCAAAAGGAAAAGATAAAACGAACTGAACTCAACACGAAGGTGTTCGAGTGTCGTTCAAAGGACTCACTTTCGCTATGATATTTGTCTCCGGATGGAAGCACCTGATGTTCACAAACGACCGTTTGAATCCTGATTCGCCTTTTAATGTGAATCCCTTTTTTTGAGTCGATGGTCTTCATGCTCTGAGAAAGGTTCAAGGAAGGTGTGGACTGTGGTTCTCCAGAGGAAAACTTATTTTATCATTGGGTAAGAAAGATCTTCTTCTCGTGGGACTAACATATATGAGCGAATACAGCGGGGTGTGAAAGATTCAGGATGCAATAAAAGTAATATCAGAGGGTTGTTATTTGCAAGAAATGTGGATCCAGCATATTAAGATCGTCACATTTTAATAATAATTCTAGTTTACATTCAGCGATTTCAATTTCAAGATTAGTCGTTAGTTCGCCTACCTTTTGTTTCCCACATTTTGCTATGGTATATCTTTATATTTATGTATATGTATGTGCAGGTGCATCAGCTTCTGTAAATGCACCAGTCGAATAAAACTAATGTTGACGAAATAAACTACAAAGTCGACAATTTCGTAAAAAGAAAACTTGAATTTAAATTTCTTTTAACTCAAAAAGTAAGTTATAATTTCGTATTTCGAAGAAAAGTTGTAGTCACCTCTTCAACTCTAAAGTTTTTGTAGAATTAGCTTCTCTTTTTGCTATCAGTAAGGACTCTATATTCAAACTTACCTGGCGAAGAATTTTATATGCAAAAGAGTGGAGTTTTTAAAACAATTTTGATAACAAAAAGTCACACCATGTGTGTGTTTACTTTTGCCGTGACATGATGAAAGTTTTCTTTCGGCCTGCTGCTCTATCGTCGAATGTTAAAGCACCTCCAGGAGCGTACGTATGTTGTCTCTGCTTCAAAGTACCTACGTTCGAATCACATATCGTTGATGACATTTACACTACACCAGAGAGGGTGTATACGAGCTGTTGGTGCTGCTTATACATTAAGTTGAGGAAGTAACGTCAAACCAGTCACCGAGCAGTTAATTAGCTAAACTTGATATTTGTTTAAGGATGGAGTGCATTTGGCTATGCGATTCAATTACATTTTACACGTATGTAAAACGTCAACTTAAATAAAAAGTTTATATACATGGTGTCGTGTTGTACGTGACATGTACGTGTGGTTAGTTTTATTTTTTAAGTATTTTTTTGGCTGTACTAATCATGTGATTTCTCTATTTTGGTTGAAGATATTGAGGATTAAGATAATGATAATGATAATGATTTTTTTTAAATATTCAAATGCCTGTAGCAGCTAAAGGGTTACGAATTGGGGGTATATTCCATACAACTTTCTTGCTGGAAATCACATTGAGGAATCAGAATCCGGTGCGGCAGTTTCCGGACATCCTGTATATATATTTTATATGGTCAGAGATGATTCCTTCAATGCGTTACAAACTTCATGACAAAGTTAATATATCCTCTACGAGCGAAGGGTATAAAAAAAGTGTAGTGAAGTGAAGTGAAGTGAAAGTGTGATAACTCAAGAAAGGTAACAAGTACAAGCAACCTTGAGTTCAAGTGATATTGACTGTGAAAATTTCAGGGCTACCTTGACATCGAAGATGACTTCATTTCAAGGAATGTTCATAAAATCGAGTAAGTAAAAAAACTTTATTAAGGTGGCCTTTATCAAGGGTGCAATTTTAAAAAACAGACGAATATTTTCAAATAATTGATCTTCCGTTAAAAAATTTTCCCCAAATAATTCATGTATACACTAAAATAATTGTAAAACGACACCGAATTATAATCTTGCGAATAGCACGATGAGTGTATACTGTATACCCTATTCCAATGTACAGACCTAGAAGACATGCAAAACCCAAAATTTTCATTTTCATGTTTTTTGTAGAGGAGGGAGGGTATAGATGTGTCGGACCTGGCACATCTTTAACATCTTATCAAGGCATCCAACAGCTACCATTTGATACTAATTTGAAGTACTTCGCGAGATTCTATCAAAAGATATGACTGAATATAACTTTGTAGAGGAGGTAGGGGTATGGTACCCGGACCTACTTCAGTTTCTTTCAACTGGAAGTATATGTTCGAATTAGGCATTGATCAGAATTTCCAGTCGATAGCAATATTGTATCGGAAGTTATGGCCGAATTAAAATATCAAGAAGGGGTAGTTTGTATGGGAGGTAGGGGAACCCTTGGTCCGATTTGGCCCATTTTCCATACCGTTCAAGATTTTATAAAAACAAACATCTGACCAAAATTTCAAACCGCTAGCTTTATTATTTTGGGAGTTATCGTGCGAACAGACAGACACACGGCCAGACAAACAGACATGGCTTATTCGAATCAGGGACCGACCCTGATCATTTATATATATACTTTGTTATACCTCCGGAGGCTCCTTTGAGGTGTTACCTAATATTATGGTAACAAAAACAATATACCCTATACTATCTTATGGGTATAGGGTATAAATATATTTTTTTGAATAAAAATTCCTTGACTTAATATTTCCTTGACTAAGGCGTTTATAAATACGGGCCTGAGTGCTCTCAAAATTTTAAATTATTAGCTTGAATTTACCGTTTTGATTTGGTACATTTTCGGTTCGTTGTTGCTAGCTAACACGCAGCATCACAAAAGAGTATTATATATAAAATTTAATCGAAATATTCTCAACATACAAAAAATTACTTCGCATTTTTGAGTGCGACCATACAACTATCGGGGAGTGTACATATAGGTTCTTCATAGTTCTTTTAACCTTATGGCGGGCGCAATACTATTCATAACACGATCGAGCACAATGCATCTGACAGATTAAGTGCAGAAAAATTGATGAAACTAAGTTTCTGTATATTTTAGACTCTTATTTATTGTTGCATTGTCGTTTTGAAACAGTTCTATGAAATTGTAGAAGCAAAAACTTATTCTAAAAGTTGCATACACATTTTCAATTATCTCAGAATGTTCCGGTTTAAATCGCTTCAATTTTCAAAAACCACGAACAACTCGATAGCATCATTTTACTAAAAACACACTACTGAACGATTTCCTTAGCCTAAAAGTTTAACACACCGTTCATACGCAATTTGACCAGTATAAGTAGTGAATATTTTCATAGAAAAAGAGAAAATAACACAATCGGAGCTTGCCACCGACAATTCGTTCCAAAGCAGAGTCAGAATCGCGAAAACCCTAAAATTTTTGGAAGTTTTTCCATGTTTTGGCCTATAATTCAAAAAAAAAAAAAAAACAAGCCGGAATTTCATACAGATGAAAATCATTTTTTGTCACTTTCTTGAATTTTTAATCTGAGAATTGACTTCACTATGCGAATCTGCACAAAATCTACATAAAATAACTCTTTTTCCAATTAAATTAATTGAAAAGCTTCCCAGATACTACGATTCAAACTTTAAAGAAATTTGAAAATAGGACTCGCGTGCAGTCCAGGGAAGCTCTGGAAGCACTGTAACCCTATCCTGAATTGAACTGTTATTCCATTTATTAGAAATAACATATTATTTATTTAAAAGAAAAAATATTTTACAACATTCAACCCTGTTCCAATAAGCAAATTGTTCTTGGTCAACATTTCTTCATTAAGGGCTGAATTAAGATCGAGAGTGAAATTTTTCGCCCAGGGATTTTATCAATAAAAATGGATACTTACTGTGTGGGCGGTGTGGCTGCGTGGATCCCATATTTCCTGTTTCATTTCATGCCTTCTGCGCTGGAGTACACAATCTAAAGCGTTAGGTCCCTTCGGGAAGTTAGTGGAATTCAGGTTATTTTGCTTTGTTAGGGACCTGACGATGCTAAGATGAAAGTGACAGACGAAACAAACTGATTTCGCAAGTGGAATATGCAGTCCGAGATGGAAAAATTGCACTGAAAATAGACATCTAAAAGACAGATATTAAAGGCCAGTTGAATGTAATCAGAATGCAGAAGAAAATCATTTTCATATCCATTTTTAAAATTTTACTCTAAAATTAGCAAAAAAACGAGACCAAGGCTAATTTCGGTCGCCGTCGAAATTTGTGGATACCCTTTGCTCCCTCGGGCTAAAAGTTTTTTCGGGCGTACCTGCGACTTGTATTTACCCCCCCCCCCCCTATTCTTCTGTCCCTTCACAAAAGTTCGGTTGCGTCGACAAACAATATATTATTTGTGTATGGTTTGGTTGGAATAAGTGGGAAAATTAAAAATATTTACCCTGAAAAAGTTTATTGGGGGATGTTTTGTGCCATCGAAACAAACACATTTGTGTGAAATTTGTTGGAAATTGGTGCACAAATAAAAAAGTTTTTCTTAGAAGAACCTAATTTGGGGAGTTCGGTTCGTATGGCAGCCCCATGACCCCATTGTCCGATTTTACCGATTCAAACAAACAAACTGCCTGCAGCAAATAGAAGCATTTATGCAAAATTTCAGCTTCAAGGTTTTTAAATTGTCCGAGTAAAACGCGTCGTAACAGACAGACGGTCAGACTGACATGGCCCAATCGACTCCCCAAGTCATGCTGATCATATGTATTTTATATTTTTTATATGGTCGGAGATGCTTCCTTGAATGCGTTAAAAACTTCATGACAAGGTTAATACACCCTTTCACTCTATGAGCGAAGGGTATAAAAAAAAAACTAGGGAGCTTCGCCCCCTGCTCGCTTCGCTCGCCAACCCCGGGGCCGAGGCTAATTTCGGGCGCGGCCGAAATTTGGATACCCTTCGCTTGGGCTAAAAGTTTTTTCTGGCGTACCTATGACTTGTATTTAATCCCCCTCCTCATTCTTTTTCTTCCGACTTGACAAAAGTTTTGGGCTTGGTTGAAATAAATGGGCAAATCAAAATATTTACTCGGAAAATTTTATTGGGGTTGCCGGCATGACCCCACAGTACGATTCCATTGGTTTTGAACATTTTAGTTGCTTTGATAAAGACACATTAATTCAAGGTTTTGTGAAATTGGTGTAAAAAAATGTTGCTTAGAAGAACCAATATGGGGGGTTTCGGGTTTGGTTTGTATGGCAGCCCCATGACCCCATGGTCCGATTTGATTTAATCTTACAAATGTTTTGTGTCATCAATAGAAATACATTTGTGTGAAATGTGGTTGAAATTAGTGGACAAAAAAAAAGTTTTTCTTAGAAGAACTCAAATTGGGGAGCTAGGATTGTATGGCAGCCCCATGACCCAGTGATCCAATTTGGGTGAATCAAACATACAAACAGCAACAATAAGAAGCACGTGTGCAAAATTTCAGCTTGCTAGCTTCAATACCCGCCGAGTAAAACGCGTCGCAACAGACAGACAGACAGACAGATGGACATGCTCCAATCGACTCCCCAAGTCATGCTGATCATATATGTATACTTTTTATATGGTCGGAGATGCTTCCTTTAATGCGTTACAAACTTCATGACAAAGTTAATATACCCTTCCACTCTATGAGCGAAGGGTATAAAAATATGAGTGGCCGCAGATGTGTGAGTGACATCCAATTTCCAAGATCTAAACTGCTGTTTTGTTGAGGTGTGGAGATCAACAGCACGCCCAGCAATGTTATTTATCCCCATAAATGGATATTGTTTTCAATCTGAGCGACATCATAGTCCGTCACGTAGGTGAGTGAGTTTGAAAAACACCATAAAATGAATTCGTTCACGGTGAGTCTGGAATCTATGACCCTGTGCACCAATCCAACCACAAGCCAGGCTACCAAAATTTGCTAACAATATTTCTGCGACCGGAAATTTCAACTCCTAAGAAAATCATGATGTTGAAAAAAATTTGGGCTTGGCCTGGATTGTTGTCCTTCACGGTTCCCCACAAAGAAAGTCCAAAGGGGTCAAATCGCAGCTCCGAGGCGGCCAATTGACATCGCCAAGACGGCTGATAACACGATTTGGGAATTTAGTGCATAAAGGTCGATTGTGGCATGGGCTGTGTGGCATGGCGCGCCATCCTGCATGAACCAGAGGTGTCGTCCAAAGCCATGTCTCCAATTTCAGTAAAAAAAAGTCGGATAACATGGCTCTGTAACTGGTTCTGGGCTAGACAGACTCACTTTGAAAATAAGTTTTCAATATTTCCCAACGTTGTTCAAGCGTAAAGCGACTCATTTCATTCCGCTGAGGTATGATACTGATTTTCTATCTAGATTTCGCTGTCAGTGTCAAACTAACATATGATTTAAAAGCTAACTTGTAATTGGCCCACCCTTTACGGTAGGGTATTTTATAATTATATCCCTATACGCATTTAATATTTATCGGTCAAGTTCATAGCTTTGGAAATTTAATTTCGTAAGTTTGGAACACCAAATTTTGAAACTTGGAACATCAAATTCATAACTATAGAAGATCAAATTCGTAAGTAATATCACTTTCATAATTTTGGAAAATCGAGTTTGTAATTGTGAAGCTTCAAATTCGTAACTTTAGAAAATCAATATTGCTAATGCGGACCCTTAAATTCACAAATGAGTAAAACTAAATGCATATTTGAGTACTGAACTAGTCAAATTTCATTAAAAACATAAAATTGTCCATGTATGATAACGGTAAGACACAAGTATGGTATACCTATAAGTACAAATAAAGATTGCTACGAGCAAATTATTATAAAATACAGGTATAGTATTCGATTTGAATTAATGAAATAACGTTAAATGTATTGCACTACAATTTTTTGTTCAAACCCAAAATGGGACAGCTGCAAACCATGTTAATATCGAGACTTCAAATGATTTGTAGATCAAATGTGTGGGCTCTTGAATTAACAATTATAGGTATATTCCGAAGCACTGTCCAGTGCAAGAAAACAAGCGCTTCCCTTCCTTTAATTTCCACCACACGCCACTGGAAAATATATTTTTCATTGAAAATTCAAATTGTAAAATCGTAACGCTACCCTGAACTGACAAATGTAAAAAGTTGCCTCATTATGTTAGCTTTCGATTTTCGAACGATATATTAAAATTAAGGTCTTAGGATTTGAAAAATTGCAAATCGTACGTGTTAAAGAGAAAAAAACGTGGCCCTAAGAGAAAACCAAAGTAAACGTTTCCTAAATTTTCATAAGTTTTTTTTATAAAAAAAAACGAAAAAAGAAAGAAAAAGCTAAATTAAAGCAACAATACGAACTTACAATACAAGTACTGGTCGATGTGTCCTCCTCAATATCGGCACATTTACCTACAGAAGTGACCGCCAGAAGCACCTTTTCCCTTTTTTTCGCGCAAATTGTTGCAAGCCGTTTCAATTTCTTGTATAGTAGCGTTAAATTTGGACTTCTAGCAGGCCATGCGACAGGCCCGTGTCGTCCAAACCATTTTTCATGGAATTCATTATTCAAGAATTCTGTAAGAATTCTTCCGTTGTGAGCCGGACATCCATCCATTTGCCATCAAATTTCTGATAGTAGAGCTAATGGGATATTGTCTAGGAAGTTAATCCCGAAAAATTTAATTAAATTTTTTACAGTTTCAGAGAGTGAAGCCAAATCTCGGATTAAATATTTGGGAGTGTGGCAAATAGTGATTTTTTTGCAAGTCGAGCTTTTTAACACTGTATCTACAAAAAATGCTAAAATTTTATAACGGTTAAAGATAGAGGGATCATGTAGAGCATTATTTCTACCCAAATGACCTGTAGTATCATCCACTATTGTATGTTATGTACTACCATGAGTCGCGAGACACCCTGTATACGATAAGACTAACCATAAGATAATATGAACTAACGCTATGAGATGGGTATGTCTCATATTATTGATAAGGATGAATATATTTAGATTCTCTCGGTTTTTCGACTCTTTAGAATCTAAAGAGTCTAAAGAGTCGGTTTTTCGACTCTTTAGAATCTAAAGAGTCGAAAAACCGAGAGAATCTTTAGAACATGCGTGCAAATATCGTATGATTACATTCGTATACATAGAATGAGAACCCGTTAAAGTCTTCTTCTTCTTTATGGCACGATATCTCGACGTCGGGCCTTGGCCGCCTGGATTAAAAACCTCCAATTGTCGCGGGCACGCGACCTTGTCCTCCAATTCCGAAAGCCTAGCATCTGGTGGGCGTCCTCACATACAGAATGCTCCCATCGGGCTCTCGGTCGTCCACGCAATCTGGCTCCGTCCACTCGTTGCGCGTTCATCACCTTTTTGGGCATGCGACCGTCGTGCATCCTTTGTACATGACCCGACCATTGCAATCGCTGCAATTTCACGATCTTCGACACCCGTAGCTCATCATACAGCTGATACAACTCAAGGTTGTACCGGATGCGCCATTCACCTCGTTCACGAACGGCC
This sequence comes from Microchrysa polita, assembly GCA_949715475.1. NCBI lineage: Eukaryota > Metazoa > Arthropoda > Insecta > Diptera > Stratiomyidae > Microchrysa > Microchrysa polita. The sequence goes on from OX454417.1 coordinate 55,783,647, forward strand.
CCGAAGATTCTTCGGAGAACCTTTCGCTCGAATGTGTCCAACAGGTGTTCAGAGTTTTGGGTTAGGGTCCATGCCTCGCAGCCATAGCATAGCACAGGTCGGATGATGGTTTTGTACACGTGGAGCTTCGTGTTCCTGTGCACCAGCTTCGAATTCATAATTTGAAGGACCGCAAAGTAGCACTTATTACCTAGTTGTATCCGTCGCTTTATCTCATCTGTTTCGTTGGCGTCTTTTGACAAATTGCAACCCAGGTAAGTGAAGTTGTCTACATATTCTATATTGAGGTCCCCCACTGTGATGCTTGAATTTACTGGCGTTCCAGTTTTTGATTGCATCATGACATTGGTTTTAGACTCGTTGATATGTAGCCCAACTTCTTTGGCGGAGTTACTGAGATTATGCAGAAGGCTTTCTGCAGCACCCAATCTTCGAGACATGATGTTGATGTCGTCGGCGTAGGCTACTAGTTGAGTCGATTTAATGAGTAGCGTTCCGCTGCTGTCCAAATTCATGGCTCGAATCACATACTCCAGAGCCAGGTTGAAGAGCGTCGGCGCCAGCCCGTCGCCTTGCTTAAGTCCAGTACGAGTTTCAAATAGGTCAGTGAGTCTTTTCTGAACTCTGACCTGCGAGACGGTATTAGTCATCGTCATCCTTATGAGTCGCACTAGCTTAGCCGGTATTCCAAAATGCAGCAAAATGTTGTAAAGTACGCTTCGATCGATACTGTCGTATGCCTGCTTGAAGTCAACAAATATTTGGTATACGTCGATGTTGTATTCCCAGCACCTCTGGAGTAAAAGCTTCACTGTAAAAAGCTGATCTGTCGTCGAACGACCAGGTCTAAAGCCGCCTTGGTACTCGCCAATGATTTCTTCTGCGTACGGATTAATTCTATTTTCCAGAATCTTAGATAAAATCTTATAAGTCGTACAAACTAATGAGATGCCTCTGTAGTTCTCACATTTCCACTTATCCCCTTTTTTGTGGATTGGGCAAATTATACTTTTACGCCAATCTTCCGGGATTATTTTGTCGTTCCATACTTTAACGATAAGTGTGGGTATAGCCTTAACAAGGCTCTCCCCACCATGCTTCAGCAGTTCAGCAGGAATCTCGTCAGCGCCCGGGGCTTTATTATGTTTTAGTGCTTGCATGGCGAGATCAACTTCTTCTACTGTTGGGGGTTGAAGGGCAGGGCCTGGTTCAGCCATTAGCTCCGGAGCTTCTTGTATGGGGTTGTTCGGTTGAACATTGAGGAGCTCTTCAAAATGTGAGGCCCAGCGTTTATCAACGCTATCGGTGTCGCTAATGATATTGCCATCCTTATCCTTACAGAGGCTGGTCCTGGGTTGGTATCCAATTTTAATTGAATTCATCAGCTTGTACGCTTGTCTACTGTTCCTACTAACTATTCTTTGGTTTATTTGCATCAACTCTCAGAGAAATATTCACTAATATTGAACGAAATATATTTAATTCAAACGATTTGCGCTTTTGATTTGGCTCCACACGCAAATGCGTTTAATTCTAACGAGTGGCGTTTCTTTCAAAAGCATAATGAGTTGTAAAAAAGCGTTTGAATTAAAAGAATTTACGTTTACCTGGAAAGAAGGAGCCAGTCGATTTAAACGTATTTTTCATTGAAATAAACACTTATTCTTTTATTGTAAACGAGTAAAACATTTTAAATAAATGAAAGGCAATTATATCAAACGTCTTCGTTTTTATATTGAACATTTTTGTTATTTAAAATAAACGAAGCATTCTTTTTAATGAAACGGTATGTATTTCGAAAGTAACGCATCGCGTTTTCATTTCATAGAAATTACCTCATTCAAAATAATTGAGTTTTACATGGAATTAAAAGCAAACTCTGCTGAAATAAAATAATACATTCCGTTTGATTGTCCATTCTCCATTCGATTAGATACTTACTGTTACCTGGGTTGACAAATCAATAAAGAATAAAACTTATGAAAACTTTAGAAAAACACTTTATTTTTTATTTAGGTCTAATTTTAATATGGTTAATACATTACACTTTTATTCCAACACCCGCTAAACTTAAATTGCACGTGTGCAAGCGTCCATTCCTCCAGATGAATGCAAAAGTAAATTATCGAAAACACTCTTAACATCGACGAAGATTCTAATACGCGTTTGTTGTTAGACACTACACATTTGTTTGGAATGAACATGAACACGCGAGACTCATCGGACCGGCCGGTAGTATTTAACTACCTGTTGTGCTACGTTGAAACAAATGACATTTTGGCATCGCGTCCTTTAGGTATGTGTATTTGTTAAGTAAAGGAATGTATACACATTACTATGTAATGCGGAATCTTTTGATTTAAACGACCGTCGTTTGCGGTTTGGCTGCTCTTTTGTTTTAAAAGAAATTTTCTTAGCGTAAATGAGAATTCGTTCAAATCAAACGAGATTTTTCGAACGAATACTGCGTTCAATTTAAATGTGGAGCTTTTAATATGAATGTGCGTTTTTTTCTCTGAGTGAACTGCTCGTCAAGATGCTTACGTTTCTTACGCCTAATTAACCTATTCGAAAATCGTCGAAGCTCGTCATATTTTGTTTTTTTGGCTCTAGTTGCGCGTTCAGTCCATTGGCGATATGCCTCGTTTTTAGCATCTACCGCATTTTGACATTCTTCATCAAACCAATCATTTCGGGCTCGCCGGGCTTTGTATCCCACAACCTCCTCTGCGACCCCTTTGATGGTGTCTTTGAGTGTATCCCAGATCTCAAGGGCGCCTTTGTTGCTGATGTTATTTAGCAAGGGCGTCAGCTTCTCCTCAAGGGCAGTCGTATAAGTGACCACCGTGGCATCATCCAACAATTTGTCAACCGCAAAAATTTTTGCCGATATCATTTTTAAATCGAGTTACATTCCTATTAAATATAATCCTTTCCTCCTAAATATATATCGCTTTAATTCAAATTCATTCTTTTTAAATTAATGGGAAATCCTTTAAATCCAAATTTTCAATAGGATTTTTTTTGGCTTATACTCGCAGTCGGTCGGCAGTGTGGTAGAGCGATGTCACAATGTATGGTATAGATTATAAACGTCGTCCCGTATAGTCTGTGCGGTGTAGTAGGTAGGGGCGTTAGTCTTTAAATCATAGGGTCGCGGGATCGAATCCCACTGTAGATAGGTAATTTATTATGCATTTTAGAGCGTAAAGAGGTAAATGAAATGTCGTCAACACCTATAGCGAGGTCAGTTATACAAAACTCATTGATGAGTAATATGTTTTTTCCCTATGAAAATTACTCCTTTTGGTGTAATTTAAAGTATTCTTTTGAGTTCATGCATTTGGATAAATAATAAGAAAAATCCTTTAATTTTAAATAAAATTATATCCCTTTAAAACAAAGAGTCCATTCTTTAAAATTAAAAGGAAATCTTTTCGATTTATGGTTGTGACCTGATGAAACTGACACTGCATCACTTTAATTTAAAGTGATTATAGATAGATTCAAAAGGAATATCATATTAGTTCAAAGGGAAATCCGTTTGAATTAAAAAGTCTATGAAATAAAGGGATTATACAGTGATTCAAAGGGAAACAAATATGAAGCAAAATCATATTTGAATCTCTTTGAATCATATGCGTATTTTTTGAATATACAGGATTTTTTTTCTCAGTGTAGGCGGTGATAGAACTCGTCTTTAACCGCGTCTTCACTGACTTCGGTGAGGGCATGCGAGTTTATGAGCCAGAGATTGAAGAACCGGGTTTTAATGCGAATCGCACACAGCCGCTCGTTTATTGGTTTGAAGTCGATACCATGCGGCTTAAGTTGATTGTTTACAATGAACGCCACTCCAAACTCCCTGTGGCCCGAAGGTTTTCCATCTTGTGAAAATTGTGTACGAATTTCGATCATCAATCTCGCTACTAAGCCATTTAGTTTCCTGGAGTGCAACAATGCTCAGCTTATATTTTTCGACCTGATCCAGGAGGGCCCTTAAGGCCCCTGGCCTATTCAGGGAGCGTACATTCCAGGTTCCGAAAGAGTAATCAGTTGTTCGTTTGCGATGTCGTCGTTGGGTTGTATCCGTCCAATCCGAGGCTTTCATTGCAGGTTTCTTGACGTAGAATTTTTTCCAAGGATGGGTTGTCGGCCCATCGCTTAACCATGATAGTATTCGTAAAACGAAAGAGGTCCATTATGGAGAGGCCTCGGAGGTGCTGCTTCGGTGATTGACTGTTCGGTTTTTGTCACCCTATTACGTTTAGTAACCAGAGACGCTAAAGTTGTTAATACAGCACTCAGGCGCAGCGGTTACTCGGATAATGCGGGAAAGTAACGCCCCGTAGAGAAACATAGGAATTGACTGGAGCCGTTCACCCTATGAAGCTCCTCCTGCATAGCAAAGGGTCCGCAGTTATGCCACAACTGAAGAGGATATAGGAATCGGCCGGAGCCTTTCAACCTTTATCCTCCCCCCTACGGAAGGTGCTGCTTCGGTGATTGACTATTCGGTTTATGTCACCCTATTACGTTTAGTAACCTGAGACGCTGAAGTTGTTAATACAGCACTCAGGCGCAGTGGTTACTCGGATAATGCGGGAAAGTAACGCCCCGTAGAGAAACATAGGAATTGGCAGGAGTCAAGCGCTTCCCTTCCTTTAATTTCCACCACACGCCACTGGAAAATATATTTTTCATTGAAAATTCAAATTGTAAAATCGTAACGCTACCCTGAACTGACAAATGTAAAAAGTTGCCTTTCGATTTTCGAAAGATATATTAAAATTGAGGTCTTAGGATTTGAAAAATTGCAAATCGTACGTGTTAAAGAGAAAAAAACGTGGCCCTAAGAGAAAACCAAAGTAAACGTTTCCTAAATTTTCATAAGTTTTTTTTATAAAAAAAAAAACGAAAGAAAAAAGAAAAAGCTAAATTAAAGCAACAATACGAACTTACAATACAAGTACTGGTCGATGTGTCCTCCTCAATATCGGCACATTTACCTACAGAAGTGACCGCCAGAAGCACCTTTTCCCTTTTTTTCGCGCAAATTGTTGCAAGCCGTTTCAATTTCTTGTATAGTAGCGTTAAATTTGGACTTCTAGCAGGCCATGCGACAGGCCCGTGTAGTCCAAACCATTTTTCATGGAATTCATTATTCAAGAATTCTGTAACAATTCTCCCGTTGTGAGCCATCCATTTGCCATCAAATTTCTGATAGTAGAGCTAATGGGATATTGTCTAGGAAGTTAGGCCCGACAAATTTAATTAAATTTTTTACAGTTTCAGAAAGTGAAGCCATATCTCGGATTAAATATTTGGGAGTGTGGCAAATACTGATTTTTTGCAAGTCGAGCTTTTTAACACTGTATTTTAAAAAAATTCTAAATTTTTATAACGGTTAAAGATAGAGATCATGTAGAACATAATGAAATGTCTGGAATGTCTGTTGGAGGTGGCGTCCTTATTGCTATACGGCGCGATCTCAATTACGAACGAGCATTAGTCTCAACCTCTTCCAATGACGCCTTTGATTGCGTAACAGTAGAATTGCGCTCTTCTAGTAGTAATCTCCTGCTCATTTGCTGTATCTACATACCTTGCAATTCATCTTCAGTTGTCTTTGAGAAACTGTTTACCTACATATCGGATACAATAAATATCCTCTATCCTAATTCACCCATAATTATATGCGGTGACTTCAATCTTCCCAGTATAAATTGGCCAACTGAATCCGGACTTCCCATCTCTTCTTCGACTCCGTCTTTGTTTCTATCGATCACCTCTTTCTTGGAGTTCTCCGGTCTGTCACAATTTAACACAAATCTGAACTTCATGCATCGAACACTCGACCTAGTTTTAAGCAATCTTTCGGCTGATTGTATATCACCCTGCCGTCCTGCTTCCGAATACGTTCCCATTGATCCTTACCATCCACCCTTTGAATTTGATGTTACCATTTCTCTTCGAAAAACTCGTGCTCGCACTAAGAACCCCCATTACAACTTTCGCAAAGCAAATTACAGTGCCATTATCAATTATATAAGTCAAACTGACTGGCCGAATGTTTTGCAGGGGCTAGACTGCAATCTTTCTGTGACTACTTTTTACACCATTTTGCAGAGCATTATCAGTGAGTTTGTTCCTCTATACACCCCGAAACATCGCAACGGTCCGATCTGGTTTACGCCCAAAAAGAAAAAAACGGGTTCATTCCAAGTATAAACGATTTAGGCGTCAATCTGATCTCATAATTCTCCGTCAGTTACGTACTGAAACTAAACGGCTCATCCGTACTGCTAGGGCTGCTTACCTTAAATCCATCGAAAACAGTGTTAAAAATAATGAAAACCAATTATTTTGGTCGTATGTGAAAAATATGCGTTCGTCCAGCTCTAACCCTGCTTCCATTTCCTATGGTGATTTGACTGCCAGCTCTCCTGATGAAATTGCAAAACTTTTTGCTTCTTTCTTCTCCAGCAATTTTCATCAATCTAGCACTTCGAGGTTTGTAAATCCTGTTCTACCGAATATTATGTCTAATCTCTCGCCGATAGATCCAACTTGCGTCCAGTCCCTCATCTCCTCTCTTAAATGTAGCTCATCATCTGGTCCAGACGGAATCTCTAATGATTTTCTTAAGAAAACTAATGCGGCCATTTCAATTCCCCTTGCTATAATATTCAATAAAAGTCTGCAAGAAGGAATATTCCCATCTGATTGGAAGCAGTCGTACATCGTACCTTTACCTAAAAAAGGTGATAGTAATGAGGTCTCTAATTATAGGCCCATTTCACTTCTTTCAAGTTGTTCCAAGCTCCTTCCTTGAACGGCTCGTATATGAATTCATTTACGAATCTTTTGGGCACCTGATTTGCCCCAACCAGCATGGATTCTGCAAACAAAAATCTACAGTCACTAACTTGGCTGAAATTACAGACTTTATCGCATGATCGTTTGAGAAACATTTATATGTCCATGTAATTTATACGGACTTCTCTAAAGCCTTCGACACGGTGGATCATGGACCTCTACTTGATAAATTGTTATCACTTAATTTCCCGTATTACCTTGTATCATGGCTCTCTTCTTATCTGCTCGGGCACTCTTCTCGTGTAGTATTTAATAACACACTTTCTCCGCCATTCTCCTTCATCTGGAGTTCCACAAGGCTGTATTTTGGGGCCACTCCTCTTCAGCTTCTTCATAAATGAGTTACCTGCTCTGATGAATAACCGCTGTTTATTATATGCAGATGACTGCAAGCTTTTCGCTTCAATTGTTGGCCCCGATGATTGTTTATCATTGCAATCTGATATAAATACATTATCAACGTGGTGTTTTGTTTTAGGGGCGATTCAGACTATAGACAGGATTTACTAAATCCTAGATTTAGTTGACAGTTGTACCATATTGTACTGCAATTTGAATAATGCAAGTACATTCTACAATGTATTTTGAATTTAATGACACACGAATTAATCTAGTAGGCGAGTGTTGACTTGATTAATTTAGTGGTTTTAGTAAATCCTGTCCATAATGTGAATCCCCTCTTACGCTGCTCTAGCGATTTTAACTCTGTTTGTTCTTCCATCAAATTGTTTGTTTCGCTAGCTCGCAGTCGGCTAGAGTATGCTTCCTTCATATGGTCTCCCACATCTTCCACATATACTACCGCCTTAGAATCCGTACAACGAAAATTTACAAGGGCTCTACTTTACAAGTTCAATCAGCCTTATCTACCGTATGCTGAGCGGCTTGGCTGCTTTAACTTGTTATCCCTTCAAAAGCGGAGAGTATTCCTAGATGAGTGCATCCTTTTTAAATTATGCCATGGTCTATTAAATTCATCGCTGACTGATTATATAATTTTCCGTGTTCAGTCGTACAACACGCGCTCAACTCTAGTTTTTGACCCACCCACAGCGGAACTTTCGGTCTTCATGAAGTCGCCTCTTATTCGTTCCATGCGCAATTATGATAGACTGCAACTCGGTCCTTTGGCTACTTCGCTCATTTCGTTTAAAAATCGACTACATAGTAAACTGTTAGTAACAGACATTTTTGGTGATTTTTGATTTTTGTTTTGTGTATCTATTTTCTATTACTTGTTTAATTTGTTCTTTTCTACTTTTTTTATATTAATTAAAACCGTGCTTATTTTATTGTTTTAGTATTTTACTTAAGTGCATTTACTTAGTCCTTATAAATGAACATTTGAATTAATACTCTTTAACGTCATATTGTTAATTATACCGTATTTGGATTATATTTTCCTGTTTTGGTATTCTTGAATAAATAAATAAATAAATAAATAAATAAAACATTAATTCTACCCAAATGAGCTGTAGTATCATCCACTATTGTATGTTATGTACTACCATGAGTCGCGAGACACCCTGTATACGATAAGACTAACCATAAGATAATATGTACGAGAAACTGACGCTATGAGATGGATATGTCTCATATTATTGATGAGGTATGAGGATGAATATATTTAGATTCTCTCGGTTTTTCGACTCTTTAGAATCTAAAGAGTCGAAAAACCGAGAGAATCTTTAGAACATGCGTGCAAATATCGTATGATTACATTCGATTCGATTCTTTAGAATCTAAAGAGTCGAAAAACCGAGAGAATCTTTAGAACATGCGTGCAAATATCGTATGATTACATTCGTATACATAGATTGAGAACCCGTTAAAGTCTTGAGTATTTAAATACCCATTTCAAAACTCCGTTTCCCCTGTACGTAGCGGTTTGAAATTTTGCAAATTTTTGCAAACGACGGGATCTATGGGCAGACTTCAACACGGGCTAGTTTGTTAAATTTTCTGCAAAGCGCTGCCAAAGCAATCAATATATTTTTTTTAGACCAAAACTGGCCTGGCAGCGCCTTGAAAAACATTTTTATATAAATGGTGATCATTTCGTAAAGAAAGTGTTTCTTGTTGACATGTATATGTCTTTGCGGAGGCTACCTGAGAAATACTGGGTGTCGTTCCGTGAAAAAGCGTCACGAAAAACTGTAACGAAAACGTTTAACGCTTAAAATCGACCTTCCCGTAGTTCAATCTTCACCAAATTTGGTATTTATTATCCTTTGATCGCTCTGACTGAGAATCGACAATGACGATTTCGATAAGTAGTAAGTGCGGTAATAGTAATAAATTCGCCATTGAAGCGAACGAAAATTCATCCTTCAAATGGTTGTCCTGGCTCTCCCCGTGGACCGATGTCGACCAAACTCGGATGGAAGTTAAGTGGTGCGATCCTTAACATTTGGATGCCAGCACTTCTTATGAAGAAGATGTCCTTGGACACAAAATGTCCTTTTTTCTGTGGGAATGCATTATAGACGCTATGTATAAGGATATGGATATCAAAATACAGAATCCGTTGTGACGAGTCTTGTAAAATCACGACAAGTTGATTTTGAGTTTTGTTAAAGGATATTACAACCAAAAAGGACATTTTTCTAGCATAGGAAACAGAGTATGGGCATTATGAGTGTCGCTCGAAAGGTGATATTTAAGGGATTGTATGTGATCGGTTTAAAAATATTTAAAAAAAGAAAAAAAGATCTGATGTCCCAGGGGGGTTCGAACCATGGTCCTAACCGTCGTCAATACCATCCAAAAAGTCAACAACGACCACCAAGCCGCCTTGACCACACTGCACCTTGTCAGTACGAATAACTTTAGTGATCATCATCATCTGGTCTATAGTCATCACACAGTGCAGTATAGTTACATGGAGACGTGCAACGGATGGCTGACGAAATTGCCTGGTTCAATTGCAAATGGCCAGTATGTATGAATTGAATTTTTGATTGCATATGCGTGCAATTTCGTATTTGTCACATGTAAAACACGCGCGTAAAAAAGAGGCATCCAAAATGCATACGATTTATCTCTTAAATTTACGAATTGTAGACAATCGATAGTCGTTTTAGTATGATCACCAAAATCAAAAGAATGTTCAGGTAACTAAATAAAAAAGAAAAAAATTAACGCCCCTGTGGCGACTCGAAAACGTCACCCCATGCACCAAACACCTATCATCTATCTAACCTACTCGGCTATGCCGACCTCGATGATGGGCATTCGGTGGCTCAGTGGCAGAGATGTCACTCTATCTCTGAGTTGCCGGTGCGTGGGTTCGAATCCCACTCATGGATGTTTGCGTTGTCCATAAAATGCTCCTACGGCAGCCGGTTCTTTGATGTAAATCGTCCCGGGGCTACCCGTTGTTAAAAAACGGGCAAGAGCTGCCCAAACCCCCTTCGATTTAAGAGAGAAAAAAAAATATCTTGAATCGCTACAACAACAACAACAACATGATGGCAAGTAAATCTAGCGATCATCACAGATTATCTCGCACAGGTCGGTGCATGCAGCCAGAACATATGTACAGTGGACCCTCGGTTAACGAACTAAATTCGTTCCGACACCATGTACGTTATCCGAAACGTTCGCTAAGCGAAACATTTATTAATTAAAAAGACAATGAATCATTTCTCGTCAAAAACTAAACTCTGTAATGTTTATTTATTGATAAAAGTGTTCAATTCTTTTAAATGCAGATTTGTCTAAAAATTTACTGAGATTTTATGCTAAAATCTGAATTTTCGCTGTTTTTTTTTTACCGTTATCCGAAATTACGTTCGCTAAGCGAAACATTTTCTACTCAAAAATTTCGTTCGTTATACGAAATGTTCGCTATCCGAGGGGTTCGTTAACCGAGGGTCCACTGTAATTGCCATTGTCGTCATCGCTGTCGTCGTCATCGTCATCATTAGTTGAAGAGCTTCTGGGCAACGGAAGAATGATATTGCGTGTGTTCGGTTGTACAGCGACTAAACATTGAATGTTGAAATGAAACAGTACGTAGCAGTGGTTGTACAGTACGTACCTTCGTACGTACGTACGTTCGAACATGATCATGTGATGATTGGTAGATTTATCGTGTTAACCTGTAGTCGATGTAGCCTGGATATCCGCCAAGCTTGGTGCGCAGTGCAATGTGTTCGAGTCCCCACAGCAGCTTTTTTTTTTCTTCTTTTATTAGTATCCAAAACATTTTTTTTAGCTTGGTGATAATTATTTGGAACATAGTAAATCACGTGTGATTATTTTAAGGAAATTAGGATGTGTACGTTGGGTTGTTCCGTGACAAAATGTGACATTGTAAAACATAGCGAAAACCTAACGAAGCTTTAAGTCAACCTTTTAGTGGTTTGATCATTGTTAAATTTGGTATTTTCCTTTGATCGCCCTTACAAAGAATCGACAGTCACTGCTGAGCTGCGGGAATAGCGGTAAATTCGCCGTTGAAGCGAATGAAAAGTTATCTTTCAATTGGTTCTCTTGGCTCCCCCTGTGGAGCGATTTGGATGAAACTCGGATGGAAATTAAGTGGTGCGATCCTTATTATTTTGGTGATGTCCTTGGACAAAAAAGGTCCCTTTTTCTTTGGGAATGCATTATAGTCGATATGTATATCAAAATACAGTATTCGGTGAGTTGAGCCCTTTAAAATTATCACAAGCTCATTTTGGGGTTTCAAAGGATATTATGTACATATGTACCATCAAAAAGGACACTTCTCAAAGGAAACTGAGAATGGGTATTATGGTTGTCGTTAGAAAGTCGACATTTGGGGTACTGTATGTAATCGGTTTAAAAGGATTTTGGGGCTTCTGGAGGGACAAGATAACGGCTGATGCAATGTGGAGTATTTTGTAAGCAATAACGTAGACATATACATGATCTAAGATTTTTCCCCTAAGGGAAAACTTTTTTGCCAGAGAATTACATAGCCTTCGGCCATAATTTTCCCAGAAAACAACTTCACAGGAAAGCTGTAAGTATGTATATATTGTAAAAGAACTGTAAATGTCTTCAGGCAGTCAAACTCTTGATTGTCATGACCTCATTATCTTTCTGCCTCTTGATACCTTTTAGTTATTTTTTCTATGTTAAAATGGCAATTTAGTGGACTGCAACGAACATTTCTAATTGTCCTTTTACTTGACGTTGCTTCGACACAAGAGATGTTTCCCCCGTAGCAGTTTAGAAAAAAAACTTTTTTTTCCTTATAAAGTTTAAATTGTCGCTGAAGCAGCCATCAGTAACGCTTTCTCTTGAGGTGCTCTCCACTTTGCAACTTATATCATTAAATGAAATGGCAATCGGTTCCACAAATGGCTGACTCTGTAATTTAGCTATTCGACGGAAAAACGGCCGGGACGTCGACAATTCAATTGATTTAGTTTCATACTAATTTTCAGTGAAACATTCAATCTGGTACGTAGCAGAAGAAAAGTTATACACCAAATTGCATTTGTACGTAGCTTATGGCATTTTTCAAAATGATCAAATTTCAAAACAACTCCCAATCCTGTTGAGTAAATTAAAAGGAGAAATACAAACAACCGAACACAGCCTGCAGAAATAGGCCTCCTCGAAATGTGAAAAGCCCGAAAATCATCCAAGTAAAACATAAACAATCGAAATTCAATTCAAAGGCTGGAATGCCTTTCACAAATATGTACATATTTCTCCGTAACTGTATATACTCGTACTATACTCCAGGCGTCCACATGAAGGTATTCGGTACTCGAAAGGCGAGAAGGACTCGTTGATAAGCTAAATTTCGAGAAATCGGCATGCAAATGTAAGTTGACCATTTGGCTCTCCCTTTGCTTCGTCAACATGTGAGCCAAAGTCGAATAGGGCGAGACGTTCCTTTTGTCTACGTGTGTACAACCATCAGGACCGAGCACTCATGTACATATTTGAAATCCGGCTGCTGTACAAATGTAGGTACACTATACACTCTCTTGATGATGGTATTTTAGGGTCGAATTCAAGTGCATATCAAATTCTCAATTTCGAGTTTCCACTTCTTTATGTAAATTGAAAAGTCACAAACCGGATATGTACAAAAGTACGAAGAAAGGTCCAAAATAGCCGGAAGGAAAAGGATATTTGTTCAGGAAAAAGAAAAGGAAAATATTTAGGAGAGAAAATGTTGAATAAAACTCAAAACGAACTGTGTAGGCTGTGTGCGGGCTTAGCTTTAAACTTGAGAAATTTATTTGAAAGTAAATAAGGGACGGTGTGCCCTTATCAGATGGCATATAACCTCTGAACGGAATGGGATCTCAATTTGGGGAAAAGGTATAGGAGACGACAGCTAACGAGGATATTCATATTGTATACATTTTTATTTGTATTATTTAATAAGGAGCCCTTTGCTATTTAATTTAGGCTTATATTTCCGGCAAGAAATCATCTTTTGAATTCGGTGTTAAATACATACATATACATAAAGATATGTGTTTTTTTTTTTTAATTAGGGGTCAGGTTTGCTGACCGAGACTTACAAAAAAAAATCATTGACGGTAGCATCCAGGTTACATTTCAAATTGTCATATAGGCATTGCAATTTAATTCTAAATAAACTAAAAAATTCTAAACGCTTCTTTCCTTAAAACATATTTTTCCCTTGAACCATATTTTTTTTTTCAAATTCAGAATTTGGCAAACGACATTCTTAATATGGAATTACAAAAAAAATTTGGGCACCCTGGCCTAAACGAAAAAAAAATAATTCTCTTTAACCCTTCTGTCGGTACAAACGTCTGGCAAGATCTATATTTCTGTCATAAAAGTGCAGAAGATGAAATCGCAGCTACTTCATACTTTTTGATATCCTAAAATAATATATGTTTAGAAGCATTTTGCGGATATTTGGAAAAATTGTTTGATGTTTTGAGCATGTTTTTAACGAATTTCAATTTTTAGTGCTTTTTGATATCCAATAGGTCTGGTCAGACCTAGCGTTTTCACTCCATTTCTCTCTGTAGGTAAAAAGTGCAAATACGAAATTCTCTTAAAATTCTCCTATTTATGATGTAGGTAATAATAAGTAGATTTTTTTTTTGGTTATGCCGTGTAAGTTTGGGTAACGAAACTCCATATAAAAAAATGCCAGCTGACCCACTTGTAATTTTTTTATATGAAGTTTCGTTACTCCCTTACAGACAATTCGTAATAATTGTGATAGTGAAGACGACTTTTGTCTGCTGTCACGTCACATTACGACCCGATCTGTTGCAGTTTCCGCCGACGATGACACAGATGTTCCCGAAGTTGCTAGCTAAGCTACCCTGATGAAGGTACCAGTGGCAATGTAGCATTGGGTTCGCGTCCTCGTTCCTTTTAAAAACTACACTTATGTCAGTCTCATACTAGCGTTTAACTTGAAAACTCGAATGTGAATGTCTACTTAGTTTTTACAAAGACTGATGATGACATTGCCACTTTCAAAAAAATTTTCACATGTTACATGCCCCTTTTTCCCCTTTTTGAAGTATGATTTACACACATAGGCTTTTAACATTCCATTAGACGCAATGCATCTGACAGATGCCTCGAATTGTTTTTTACCATAACTTCTTTTCTATTGCGAATTCCACTTGCCAACTCAGAGTAGCTTCGTATACCGAGTACGGATGCATTTTAGTCTGAAAGTGATAGTTGTGGGGTCCTTTGGCTTTACGTAGCAGGCTCGAGCATCTATTAGATGCATTGCGAGCACTCGTGTAAGTGATTTGAACGTGTAATTAATATAGGCCCAGCAGTATACGATAAAACGAAATATTTACTACAAGTTGAATACTTTTGGAGTTATAGTATTACTCCTTTGTTTTACCATTGAAGTCAATTTCAAAAACTCATTTTTTAAGACTTTTTCCTAACAAAAAAATATTATGGACAGACCCGATTTTTTGTCTTTTGATATTGTCTATTGGTATGACAAGGTTTCAAATATTCAGATAATGAAGAAAAAACCTTATGAAGATATTTATTACCTTACAACAGGATGACAAATATGGCATCTAATAGATGCATTGCGTCTATTCGTGTTGCATTTTTTATTGCTATTAACGGAAAGTTAATATGAAAACTAAAGTTTTTCATTTCATTCAATCTAAATGTATCTAGTTATGTATATAGACATCATCACTCACAAAAAAAAAATTGGCGCCATTCACCTCAAGAAAAACCGAGTACAGTTCTCTTCAAAAAAGAGGACAGCAAAGCGTAGGACGTGACAAACGCAACATCAATGTGTTAGCGTTGGAGGCGGCTTACCGTGATGACAGTGGAACCCTTTACAACCTTATAAAGCCACTGACTGGCAAATCTTTTACCCATGAGCATCCTGTAAAAGATTAGGACGAGTCTCTGCTAGTCACAGACGACCAATAACTGCGCCGTTGGAGAGCATTTCATGGAGGGCCTTAACAACAACTTCCACCCTTCAAGTCCACCTCCACCGGAAGTAGTAATTATAATTGAACAATCCGAATTGTAATTGAACAATTCGCTGAATGGAGATCCCTTCGGATTTTATGTTGAGTGACTTCGAGAATGCGTTTGACAGCATTGACCGGGCTTATATCTGGCCAACCTTACGTAGGAGGAGCATAGATACCAGAGAAACTTATTTCCATCATTAAGGAGTCCTATAACGGAGCCCAATGTCATGTCTTGCACAAGGTATAGTCCTTTCGAGGTGAACAATGGAGTTAGACAAGGCTGTATTTTATCATCAATGATTAACGATATAATGTGCGACGCTCTATAGGCAATCATAAAAGTAAGGGCATCAGATGGAAATTATTTGATTACGGTCAGCACTGGACTAACCCACTCTGTAGCTCTCTTGGTTGAGTCACACTCTACGATGCTAGTAATCTAGAGGTTCGGAGATGGAATCTCGGCGTGGTCCAAAATTTCCGAACATTTGCGGATAGGAAATATATAGTACTTGCAACATTATATACACTCCGAAATGATATGCAATGTAGCGTTGACTCGAAATTGCCTATAAACGGCTAAGTTAACTCACCATGGCCCCACACGGGGCTTTACGGTACTGAGAAGAAGAAGCTTCTGGACTACCCCGACGACATTTGCCTTCTCTTAAACACACCAGATCTGACTCAAATGACGGATGCTTTGCATCGTGAAAGTCGAAGTGCTGCTTTAAAAATTAATGCCGCTAAGACTGAATATACATAATATCTGAGTTTGACATCGGAAGGGCAAAGAACAATTTCCATCTCCGGACAACCAAAAGAAAAAGTTGAGAACTTTACTTACTTTGGAAGCGTAGTGACAGCGGATGGTGGCATCAACACGATGTAAAGTTGCGCATAACATAAGCCCAAGTAGTATTTTTCAATTTGACTCCTCTCTGGCAAAAGCACAACATCTCCGGAAATACTAAACTCCGGATCTTCGAAAGCATTGTAAAATATGTGCTTTTGTATGGGTATTCCGCCCGTGGAAGCTGACCTCTGACCAGTAACATTACAACCAAACTTTCGTGAATCAGTTCCTACGATGCACCCTACGAATTCGCTGGCCTGAGGTAATATCTAACGAGGACCTCCTAAAAATTACTCGCTAAAATAGGATGCCTATCCGACATCAAAAGGCGGAATTGGCAGTGGATATAGGTCACACACTACGAAAAGAGGCAAAAAACATTGGAAAATAGGCTGTAGATTGGAATCCTCAGGAAACCGATGCAAGCCGTCGTGTGGGACGACCAAAAATTCATGGCGAAGGAGTGTTGACGCAGAGGGAAAATCAGTTTGCAAATCGTGGGAACCGCTAAAGGCAACGGCTGCTGATAGGCAGAGGTGGACAAGAACCGTAGTCAATACCCTATGCCCCACTAGGGATTAAAAGCAACCAAAGAGAGAGAGAGAGCTAACTTGACAGGCATAGCCCAAGTAGCACAAACGAGTTGTAAAACGGTTATATAACCGAAATACAACCATGGTTATACGACAATATTGTTAGGAAAATGGTTGTAAAAACGTTTTAAAAACGTTTGCTAAACCGTAAAAAAAGAGGTTTTTGCCTGGCTATAAACTTTACATTATTATGTCGTTGTCTTTCCGACATTATTGTTGTAAAATCGTTGTGAATATAACTACGATTTCGTATGCTAAAAAAATAAAAATTTCATACTTTTTCTTTTTCAGAATTGACAATTTTATTTATCTTGGACATTTTTTATCTCAGACATACACATTATAATATTTTATACCTTTTTATCCAAAGAAGTTATCTTTTTATCTATTTGCCTCAAGCTGGAATCGAACCTGGTCCTCTTGCGTGCTAGTCTGTCACCATTGCCATTGCGCCAGAAGGGAAATACTTCTCATGTTCTCTAAATCTGAAGTACTTCACGCGCAATGCATGGCAGTCGCAAGATTGATTCTCGATCATGCGATATTTTATTTTTATTTTTTTCATATGCCAAAAATTCTATTAGCATAATTCCTTTATGCTATTTGTTTCTGTTTAGCACTGGGAAGCTTTGTACCCAATATAATTGCAAATATCAAAAATATACTTTCGGTTCAAATTCTAACAATTGTGTTATATTTTAAACCAGGTTGTATTTGTAACAATTACGTTATTTTATAACAAAATTTTCCAAAAAAAAAAACAATTGAGTAAAATTTTAAACAATAATATTACAAAGACAACATTAAGGTTTTTAGGAGAACAAATTGTCCCAAATGAAACCCTCTAGTTAATTTTACAGCATTTTTTTAAGTTTAGATTAGACTCAATCAAAATGCTCACTTTTGTAACTATAGCCCATATTGTTGATTATTTAACTAAAATATAACCAAAAATCGGGTTGTATATCTAACCAAGGTTATTTTGTGCTGCTTGGGAGGTGTGCCTTTTTTGGATTTGTTGCACAGTCTGTCAACATTGGCCGAAAAATTGTTCGCATAATAAATGTTTAGCTCTGGAAAGGTCGACAAGAAGATTGCTTAATAAGGTAGCTAAGGAGTACGCTACCTTGTCGAACTCCCTGCTGAATCATCTTATATGCTTTAAACGTTCGCCTCAAAGCTATAGAATTGCTCACAGCTATAGATTTGTGTCGTCAGTAGACATATTCAGTTCCACCTACTTTCGGGGAAAAAATTAAATTAAACACATTCTATATCATTGAATTGTTTGGATTGGACAGGATCTTGACTGACGCTAAAATATCGACACGAAAGGTGGGGCTTTAAAATTGTAATACCCCACTCTCGGCAAATGTGTAAGTCCACCATTGTTGCGCGGTATCTCTTTTCACAATATCAGTAACTCTTTTGAGTGAATCTGATAAATGTCATAAATATTTATCATACAATATCCTTTAGTTACTTGCAGTACAGGTCCTACCAAATAATCTAGTCTCCGCTAACATTCACTATAAAAATTCGAAATCACTCAAAATTTATCGCGCACAAAATAAATCTCATTTGAAGCTGTGATACACGTCAAGTGTGTCAATTCCTGATGTATGCTGTATGCACTATCACTGTACCAAAGATTTGGCTAGTCAGCATGCATTTTGCCAAAGCCTACGTTACATATTTCACTGAAGCGTAACGACATGTACGCATAGACAATTTATTTATTATTCACGACGAGAAGACTATGGGATTATTTAGGTTCCTTTGAAATTAACACTATGCGCGAAACATTTTAATGAATCTTGTCAAGGGTACGCGACGCGACGCCTCCGGTCTTTGACACGACTTCATATCAAAGAGTTATTCGAAAATAGTTATCTCCCGATGGATTTGATACAGTGTGATAATAGTTTCAGCATAGCAAGTTTATCCGAAGTGTGATGTGTCTGTCATCCTTTGAGAACTTTGAATAAAGTTAAATTGGTGAACGGATATTCAAGCCAAGTCCCAAAGTTATTGTATTTCGAGAAAGGAGTTTTGATCGTATAATCAGTTTTTAAACAATAAAGAAAAATACCAATAGAAAAAACTACACTTTAACATGTAAAAAATGATAACCTGAGATTACTTATGTCCATACATTACGCTTTTAAAGTATTTATTATTCGAAATACAGTGAAAGCTCCGTTCGCGGACAGCTCCCACAGGCGGACATCTCCCGTAGCCGGACAATTTTGTTAGTCCCAACTTTTTCCTTCATATTTTAGAACAAAATCCATTCCACTAGCCGAACGCTGTCGTGCTCTGTGGCCGTGATCGTTCGGTCGCCACTCTGTGAAATAGACACTCATAGAGAAACGAGTTTCCAAACTCGGCACGACTCGTCGCAAGTTTATTATTCAGAAGAAGATAATAAGAAATATTGTTATCGTAGAATTAATAAACTAACAATGCGACTAGGAAGTGGTATGGCTGACAACCGTATCACACTCCGAATTCAGTTGTCTTTGTAACGTTGATGACTACACACGGTAGTCATCAACGCACCATGCTCCACTAGGAGTTACGGTAATGAAGAGAGAGAGAGCCGGACGCTCTACTGGCCGGACACGGACACTATTCCTACATACATTTCTCATAAATCATCTCCCATAAGCAGACACACATTTAATTTTTAGTCGACTTGCTGAAATTAATGAAAACTGGATCCGATCACAAAAATGCATTTATGCGCAAAAAAACTAGGCCTTTGGGAGGTTTTTGATATCCCTAATTATAGCTAATATGTTTCTAATACGAAAGCTTGGAACAGTTTGTTGGTTATCGTGTGTGGAGGTTTGTAAACCAAAAATGAAGTAAAACACTTACATATAGAAACAACACTCTCATTGTGTTAATGTTTCTTTTGAATTATTGAGGGAATATTAATTCGAAAATAGAAGCAATATTTTTTAACCCTCTCCCGCAAGCGGACATCTCCCGTGGCCGGACGAAAATGCTGGAACCGTCAGTGTCCGTCCACGTACTACCTTTTTCAGATATTTTTTTTTCACCCATCTACATACATATAACGACAAAAAACGTTTTTTATATTTTCCGCTCATCCTCTTCATTCTCCTCAAGTAAATAGCACTGCGCTCTGTGATCATCAACCATTGACAAAGGACAACTTAAATCTCAAAACTAATTGGTCTCTAATCGGATGTATCAGCTTTCTACCATTTCTAATTGCTTGACTTGTCAAGTTCAAACTGTCTGTGAAGGATGAAAAAAAGGATCGACCGATGTTCCAATTAATGTTGAGTGAAATTTACATTTCTTAAATGTTGTCGATTCATTGAAAAACTAAGGACAGAGAACACAACCGCGACGAACGACGACAATAATTAATCTTTATTTCAAGTAACTCCTTTAGACATCAATTCCTGCCATTAGTAATAATTATCCATGGGGTGGGGAGACGTTTTACATTTCGGATAAATGATTTTCAGTTGTAAATGATAAGTAGGTATAGAAAATCGGCCAATTAAATTGAAACTCTTAACGTTAAATTAACAAATTGATTGTAGATAAAATGAATAGAGATAGGATAGAGAAAAATGAAAGATATGCGTCAATTAAAAAGTGATGAGTAATATTTATAGAAAGAGTTTCTGAAAGGAGACTTAATTGACTTGAATAATTTATAGGAGGAAAGACCAATGTATTTATAACCCTGCTTTTAGGTGAAAAGTAGTCTGGCTGGTCTAGCGGCTAGTGCGCACACCTTCGGTGCACAGGGTCATCAGTTCGAATCTCACCGTGGTTCATGGTGTTTTGCGAACTCACGAGCTTGTGACGGACTATGATCTCACTCACAGATGTTAAACGAGTATGGGGATAAATAACACTGCTGAGCGTGATGCTGATCTCATTACCTCAACAAAAAGCAGATAAGATCTTGGAAATAGGATGTCACTAACTACTAACACATCCTGTGGCCTTAGTCCAATGTTGGATTGTCGTGCCTGTTACTTATTTTTTTTGGGTGAAAAAAAAATATACGAAATATAAGAAACCATTTGGTCCATACTATGCTTCTTGATAAAAAATAATAATGATAAAATAATAATGGCATACTTCGTCCCCTCGCTAAGAAAATTTCCAGCGATGATCATGCTGTTGAAAACAATGTTGTGCTTGCACCTCCCCCTCCTTAACGAATGTTGTGCTTGCACCTCCCCCTCCTTAACGAAATCGTGGCTACGGTCATGGGTCAATGAAATGGATCATGGGGTTGCCATAGATACCACACTCCACGAAGTAAGTTCCTCTGTGAAAAACTGTTTATTTGTGTAAAAAATGTAATTCACTGGAATTAAAACACCGTGGTATGTAATTGAAAAATATATTTGTGCTTCTCTCTCGACTTCTGACTTGCGACTACTACTACTACTTAATTTTTAACATCCTCCGGCCGGGCCAAAGGAGAGTTCTCCAACGGGTAGAGTATCTGGATTGGTCTGCGTATATTTTTTCCATCAGGGCATCGTATTTCACAGGAACGCACTTTACCATCTCGACCTACATAACATACGTCTTCTTGATCACGGCTAACTTCCAGTGAATCCTTGGTCTTGCACTGTCAAAAAGCAACAACATCGCCTTCTTTGAGATCAATTGATGGTGTTGGTCTTAGTATGAAATAGTCTTAGCGATCGTATATACTCCAGTCGCCACCGAGTCCATAATTTGCCAATGTACTTCATTCGATGTTGCCAAATCTGTTGTATATCGCAGTTGCCTTCGGATGCAGGAGATATGCGACAATTGGAACTTCCAGGGATTATCAAAAATTTGCGGCGTGTGAGCAGTGATAAATCCGTTGGGTCGCTAGATACATACGTGGGCGGTCGGTCATTAGCCATTGCCTCAGCTTCTACGAGAATGGTTTGCAGCTGCTCGTAGTTAAGTTTAGCTCTTCCAATTACTACCTTTAGCGTATTTTTAATCGTTCGTATTAGCCGTTCCATGAATCCACCCCACCAAGGGGCTCTCTCCACTATGAAGGTCCATTTTATTCTTTTGCTGGCGAGAAAACCTTGTAAAATATCCTCCTCTAAGACTGGCCCAGATTCATTCAATTCCAGGGAAGCGCGACGGAAAGTCTTTGCGTTATCCGAAAATATATTCGATGGTACACCGCGTCGTGCTATAAAACGACGAATAGCCATTAAATATCCTTCCGTTGACAAGTTGGGAACCAGCTCCAGATGAACAGCGCGTATAGCAGTACAAGTGAAAATCATGATACATATATGCCTTAAGCATCTCGTTCGGGTTGCTACTCACGTAGTACAAAGGAATGGTCGGGTGAGCGTAATACACTCCAACGGCAGAGGTGCGAATGGTTGGGAAGCGGGCTTTCCAAACAATTTCTTGCAAAGCATGCACGCCTTGATTCGGGATTTCACAGCCTGCCTTCCCTTGATGAGCCAGTATTTCTCTCTCAAACTTAATAAAACGGAGTTGACACCACCGTGTAAGGTTGTAGCGTGGTAGTGGTCGATAATAATCAAACGAGAAATGTGCGATTTGGTGGGAAGAATGATAGGATGCTTGACTTCGTACGTGTCGCCCAACAATTGCAAACGTCCATCCAGTCGTAGAACCTGGTCCTCATTCAAGCTTGGGAACAGCTGAGTTATTGGCGAGTTTGATGGCATTTCCTTCGAACTCTGCAAAGATCGAAACTCATTAGGGAATGAAGACATTTGTACGTACCTAATCCAATAGAGTTCAGCCTCTTCGATTTCTTCTGCGGTGAGTTGTGTCGATTTCGGTCTTGACTTATTGCGGCATAAAATAATGAAGAGTCGAATCCACCCCGTAACGTTCAAAAGTTTTGGCCACGAACTATAGTTGTTGCAATTTATAACAGGCTCAGAAATATCTACTGTTTCCTCGACTTCGATAAATAACGCCGCTTGGCTGATGACATATGGGTCGGCAGCCTCCTTCGACTCTTTAGAAAGTTCGTCAAACTCGGACATCCACGGAAGTCCTTCAATCCAAGCTCGAGAACTCGTTATTTTGCTTGCAGCCACTCCCCGAGTAAGCAAATCTGCAGGATTGTCCTTTCCAATACAATGGCTCTACTCTGTCGGCACTGTTAGCTTCTTTATCTCATTGACGCGATTCTGCACAAATGGCATCCAGCGATCTTCTGCTCCAAGAATCCAGTGTAATGTAATTTTCGATTCCGACCACAAATAGAACCGCGTTATATTCGTTCTCAAATTTTTCTCCAAATATGAACGTAGTCGGGTAGCTATTAATGCGGCCGTCAACTCCAACTTGGGCAATGTCATTTCTTTCTTCTCATCCTCTTTGATAAGTGCCACTCGACTTTTGGCACATATAGTGAAACGCTGGTTCTTCCATCTTCGTTTAGGGTTTTCACTTAGGCTGCTGCACCGTATGCCTTCGGGCTGGCGTCTGCAAATACATTAACAAAAATAGCCTTGCGATGTGCATTGGGCAATACAGAACCCGGAATTGTCATTTCTTTCAATTGAATCAAATTACGAACGCAGTTGTCCCAATCCGGAAGTAGCTTGTAGCTCGTCACTTGTCACATACCATATCAGCCCTAAAATCTTTTGCGTGTTGACATACTCTTCATTGGTGAATGCTTGCCGGATCGTTTCGCTATTGGAATTCCATTTCCTCAGTCACATAGAGGCGCGACTCATGGTCTCTAACGATTCGGTATACATACGAATACCATCTTCCTCCGTTTTGGCTCCGACAACCAAGTCATCCATGTAGAATCCTTTATTAAGTGCTTCACACGTCTCAGGATATCGTGATTTTTCCGAATCAACATGCTGACGAATTGTAGCGACTAACAAAAAGGGGCTACATTTTACACCAAAGGTGACACGAGTCATACGGTAGTCACAATATTGCTGCAGATTTTCTAAAGATTCTATCCAAACAAAGCGATGTGCGTGACGATCGTTATCGTCCAATTCGATTTGTAAGAACGCCTTCTCGATGTTGGCAACTATTGATTGCAAAGCGATACATTCTGAAGTTGATTAGTATAGCGAAAACTTCGGCCAACAAGTTTTTCCAGTTATTAAGCAGCTATTCAATGACGGGCTGGTTTCGGTGTGGTAGCTCGCATCAAAAACAATCCTCAAACGAGTAGTGCTGCTTTCTTTGTAGACCGGGTGATGAGGGAGATAAAATATTTTACCGGCTGAATTAGTAGCCACAGGCTCGACAATT
Source organism: Microchrysa polita (assembly GCA_949715475.1). Classification (NCBI taxonomy): domain Eukaryota; kingdom Metazoa; phylum Arthropoda; class Insecta; order Diptera; family Stratiomyidae; genus Microchrysa; species Microchrysa polita. Next base: position 55,807,724 of record OX454417.1, read on the forward strand.
TCCCCTTCAATCAAACTTCGGATCGCAGCATCATATTCGACATTTGGTCGTCTTTCCAGGGGAGCGAAGCGATATATCGGTTATTCTGCCGCCGTATACAAAGTTCGCTGAGCTCTTTCACTTGAGATTGTTTATGGTCGTTTCCCAAGCGAATGCCAATCGTTTCCATATCCCACATTACCGAAAAGTGTCCGCGAAAACCATCCGATGTAGAAAGAACATTCGATACGAAAGGGGCAAACACCTTGCAATGTCCAACCAAAAACTGTCTGTACGGCACGTAAACGCGGAGCTAACATTATTTGATCACCGGTTACGATATCCGAGTACGCATCTGATCCAATTAGCACACTCAACCCGGGCACTACATCAACGTTCATAGAATGTTGCTTGTCTGCCAAACGCAAATTTAGACAAGATCACAATTGTCCGCGCACTGTATTGGCTTTTTAATTCTAAGCTCACTCTTGGTAGCTCCTTTCCAGGAACCTTGTCCGTTGTTCCGAAAGGCATAACCGCCAATCTAACTTTACCCAATTCCTTGAGACACAATAATTTCGCGACGTTTTCGACAATATATGAATTCTGGCTGCCGCCATCGATAATAACACGTAATCATTTGTTTCTTCCACTGTCCTTATTCACTGCGATGCACGGAGCGGTTTTTAACAAAATCTTCGATGATTTTTTGCTTGAATTACACAATGCGGTCGTTGGTTGTTTACTTTCAGTCTTAGTCGCCTTGTATGATGGATCCGATGGATCGCATAATTGCGATATGTGCTTTCCACCACAGACACGACACTTACACCACTTCGCCGCATTGCACTTTCGCGATGAGTGCCCCTTTTTCGCGCAACGAAAACAACGTCCATCTTTTACCAATATTCCCCGCTTGCGTGTTAGGCTTATTTCCGTATCGTCACAATCACTTAAGGAATGGGCGTTCGATTGGCACCAAATGCAACTCTCGTTGCCCTTCAACGAAACGAGATTGGCCGCGGTGCTTACTGGACTCGTTTTCTCGCTCGGTTTGGGCTGATGCGAATTGACGTTTGACCGTTCTAATGCAGTTATCTCCCGTTGGAGAAAGAGCAGCAATGGTTGAGAACGATTACCGATGGAGTAGCTAGTTGATGCGGTGCTGGAAACATCGATCATGGTGTTTGTGTTCTCCGACTTAAGCTCGTCAGTAGTATGCTCATCCTTGTCTTTCCCTCGATGAAATTCAAGGCGGAGTTCGCTCGGCAGACAACGTAAGAGTATGGACTTCAGCATAACCTCGTATTGTTGTGTTGGAACGTTTAATGTCGTTAATGACCGCCGGCATGTCGTGATTGCATTGTATAGATGTCGTATTCCATGAAGATCGGAACGTGATTGCACTGGGCGTAGAGTGACGAGTTGTTGGATATAATTTTCCACCAAACGTTCCATGTCGCCAAATTGCTCTTGCAACAATTAAATAGCCGCATCGTAGCAGTTTTCCGTTGCGCTGAACCCCGCTATAGCTTTTTTCGCGGTACCTGCTATCACTGACTCCAAATAATTAAATTTCTCCGACGATGTCAGGTTCTAATTCTCATGAACGGCTGTACGGAATTGTTCCCAAAATGGCAAAAAGGAACTGCCTTTAGGTCTCCATCAAATTTTTTCAGCTGCAGTTTTGGCGAATAAACTTGTCTTTTGCTCTCGCTCTGCCTCGTTATGTCCAGTAGCGGCATCTCCGCTGCAACGGGTCTTGTCTTCTCCGTTAATTTTGCCAAACGATGCCATAATCGCGCTAACGTGGCGATGGCAGTATCCTCATATTCGGCAATTTTTCCAGCCTCCTGATCCAAATTTTGCACCTTAATAAGCGCCTTCTCTGCAATCTCCTTATTCGTCGCCCGTTAATTCTCCGCGACCGCCATTAAGCGTTGCAGAAACGAGTCTAACTCTTCATCGACAGCGTCCAAACTTACGTCCTCGCTCGATAAATGGGATTCCGAAGAGTTCAAAAAGTCCATGGCCGTTTTAACTATTTTTGTCAATTGACCACGGAGTGCGATACGCGATGCGAATTCCATTGTGATTAACACTTCTAACCGATCTTCCCGTGTTTCGGCACCAATGTAAAAAATGTAATTCACTGTAATTAAAACACCGTGGTATGTAATCGACAAATATATTTGTGCTTCTCTCTCGACTTCTGACTTGCGACTACTACTACTACTACTTAATTTTTAACAATTTGTGGCCCGATCATCACCAAATCCCACAATAATTAATTTCTATAGATGATACAATCTTATGTAAGAACGGTCCTATGAGGTCATGGGGCTGTCATAGAAATTCCTAACCCCTTAAAACAGAATCTTCTAAGAAAACCATTTTTATTTATGAAACAATTGTCGTCAAACCTCTTATATATTCGTTTCAATTGACTATACAACAAGTATGTAGGTTAGGTTAGGTGAAGGGGCTGCTGAGTTTATCCCCAGCGCACTTAGACCAGACTTGGTCCGTTGTGATACCTCTGTAGAATTCGAATCTAATAACCTATTAAGCTGAGAACCACCCAGTGCTAACAATGAATTTGTTGAGCAGTATTGGGCTCACATCACGAAGATCGTCCGTATCATAAAAATACCTGGAACCAAGATAACGGTTTCGTTTCTCGGCCAAAGCAGGACATTGACAGAGTAAGTGATGTACGCTCTCTTCCTCCTCCTCGTCATCACAGCTTCTACAGAAGTCATTGTGGGGAATTCGGAGCCTTCTAGCAAGATTTCCAATAGGACAATGTCCCGTTATAACCCCCACTACATTCCGAATATGCTTTCTGTCCAAAGACAGTAATATGGTTGATCGAACAAAATCTAGCTTTGGCCATATCAACCTCGTCGTATTACAAGTACAACCATAGGTCCATCTTGCATTGGCCCTGCGTTCAACAGCGGTTTCTATTACCATTGCACAAGCAGCAGATGGCGTTTTTATGTTGTAACGATCGCCGTCAGCGGCACTAGCTGAGGCAAGTCGCGCCAAGTCGTCTGCGCGTCGATTCCCTTCGAAGCCACTATGACCCGGTATCCAGCATAGCGTAATATCGAAGAAACGACCCATCTCTCTCAGTACTAACCGGCACTTCTCGATGATTTTTGATGTGGTTAGCACTGATTCAAGTGATCTAATAGCAGGCTGACTATCGGTGAAGAGTATAACGTTCCTTCCTGTGACGACGTACCTACCCAACCAATTTAGGGCCTCCAAAATCGCTGAGACCTCTGCTTGTAGAACACTACAGAAGTTAGGGAGACTGAGAGACAAGTTAATGTTCAGTTCCTCAGAGTATATTCCGATACCCACTCCTGCGTCCGTCTTCGAACCATCAGTATAAATTGCAATGGATGCACTAGGGAGGGATATGCTATTATCCCACGCTTCCCTTGACGGGATCAGGCTACAATGGTTTCTTCCAAATAGGTATTTGGGAACAGTGTAGTCAGTTGCTGGGGGCAGGTTGAAGTTGCGAAGAATCGTTGAGTGCCCATAGTCCAGCGCTCGCCACAGGTCAGTTTCACGAAGACGCAACGCCGTGCATGCCGCCATCCGTTGACCGAAGACGTCCAGTGGCAGTAGTCCAAGGACTATCTCTAGTCCCAATGAAGGTGTTGTATGAAAAGCTCCAGTTATGAGGAGAGAAGCCAGCCTTTGAACTTTGACGAGCAAGTTATAATAGGTGGCGGTACTTAGTGCTGTCCACCACACGCTAACTCCATAAAGTAGAATAGGCCGCACAATAGCTGTATACAACCAATACACAACTTTTGGTTGCAGGCCCCACGTTTTCCCGATTGCTTTCTTGCATGAGTAAAGTGCCACAGTAGCTTTGTTCACCCTTTCTTCAATGTTGGGTTTCCATTTTAATTTCTTGTCTAAAATTAGACCAAGAAATTTGGCCGTGTCGGACAACTCTAGTTGTGTGCCCCCTAGTCTAGGCAAGGTAATAGTAGGAATCGTGCGCCTCCTAGTAAAGAGGACTAAGTCCGTTTTTGCTGGGTTAATTCCCACGCCACTGAGGTTAGCCCAGTCCGTTAAGATAGTCAGGGCGTTCTCTATTAACCCGCTAAGAGTGTCAGGAAACTTGCCCCTAACAGCTATAGCAACGTCATCAGCATAAGCTGTGACTTTGCATCCGATACTTTCCAGGTTAAGAAGCAATTGGTTAATCGCTATATTCCAGAGTAAAGGAGATAGGATGCCTCCTTGTGGGGTGCCCCTACAAACATATCTGCAGACAGAGGAGGCACCCAGACTACTCTGAATGCGTATCGTGGTAAGTAGCATATTCACGAGGGTACATATAGAATCGTCAACATGTAGATTCCGAAGAGCATCCGTAATCGCCGTGGGCTTGATATTGTTAAAAGCACCCTCAATATCCAAGAAGACCACCATCGTGTATTCTTTGTGATGAATAGATGTTTCTATAAAACTGACTAACGAATGTAGAGCTGTATCGACAGATCTCCCTTTGCAATATGCATGTTGTGACATGGATAATAGGTTTTGTGGGATCGTCGCTCTAACATGAATGTCGATTAGCCGTTCTAGTGATTTCAACATGGTGGATGAAAGGCTAATAGGCCGGAGATCCTTTGGCCTTGCATGCGAACTTCTACCCGTTTTGGGAATAAAGGTGACTTTCACTTCTCTCCACAAGCGAGGTATGTATACTAAATTCAGGCATGCAGTAAATATGCGTACTATCCAAGGGTACGTGATGTCTATACACTTTTGCAAATCAGCAGGGATAATACCATCAGGCCCGGCTGATTTAAAGGGATCAAAGCTTGTGATCGCCCAAATTATCTTCTCACGGGTGAGAATAGAAGCCGTATCGCAAGACCCTCTATGAGTTAAGGGAAGATCAGGAAGAGCGACGGCTGAGTTTCCAGGGAAGTGTGTGTCGATTAAACACTCGACAGTTTCGATACAAGAAGACGTCCATGATCCGTCTTCTTTCTGTAGAAAGCTTGGCATAGATGGGTGGGATGCTAAGACTTTCCTTAATCTGGATGTCTCCGAGGCCCCCTCGATGCTTTCGCAGAAGCCTCTCCAAGCGCTACGCTTAGCGCTTCTTAGTTCTTTTTTGAAAGAATTTAGATGTTTCTTGTATGAATGCCAGTCCGATTCGAGTTTAGAGGCCTTAGCCTTATTAAAGCTTCTCCTACTCGAAACTCTTAATTCAGAAATCGTAGAATTCCACCAAGTAGGTTTTTTCTTTCCGGTCCGTAAACTGACAGGGCAGGATTCTGCAGTCGCAGTCTTCATCGCTTCGGTGAAGACGTTTACCATATCATCCAATTCTCGCTCAGTGCTTGAAATATTAGGAATCAACGGAAGCTCCTCTAAAAGGGACTCTCGATATCTAGTCCAGTTTGTCTTCCTACGATTCACAGTGCGTTGAGCCACTTCAGAATGCGCAGCAAGACTAAATTGTAGATACCTGTGATCAGAGAAGGAGTGCTCTGCCGACACTCTCCAGCCTGTTATTAAATGCAAGATATCCTCCGATGCCAGAGTAATGTCCAGTACCTCTTGCCTGTTTTTGGTAACGAAAGTAGGCTCGGAACCCACATTGCAAATAAGGAGATTTGTTCCTAGGATATATTCCAGAAGCAGTTCACCTCGTTCGTTCGTGTCCGTGCTACCCCAGACAACATGATGTGCATTTGAGTCGCACCCGAGGATTATACTAGTACCTGAAGACGTTGCTACTGCAACGGCTTCTCTCAACTTAGGAGAAGGTAGGAGGTCGTCATACGGCATGTATGCCGAAGCAACCCACAAAACCTTACCCTGTAGCTCAATGCAGACCAAGACAAAGTCCTTATCACTGAAATTGGGCACAAGAAAAGCCTTAAAGGTTTTTCTGACTAGAATACAGGACCGCGGGATACCCTGTCCAGTAACATAAAACGTATCAAAATCAGAGCACTTGAGGCCCCTGACAAAATCATCCACAACCCAAGGTTCTTGAATTAACACGATATCGTCTACACCCTGCGATAGACGACAAGTAATAGCAGCCGTAGCTGCCTTTGCATGGTGAAGGTTAATTTGCAAGAACTTCACCATTAGACCTTCTCAACCACCGTAACATTCTCTTCTTCATCCGTGTCGAATGAGAAAGAGTCAATTACTGGAGACGGCTGAGATGCAGTCTCCAAGGCAGCTAGTTCCGAACATAAAGAGACGTAGTCGTCATCCACAACCTCTTCAGCAGGTTTAGAATCTGCCACAGTAACGTTAGTGGAAGCGGCCACATCAACAGCATGCCCACTGGGGTCAGAAACCGGCCTATCGGCTTTTTTGAGATCGCCCTTGTAGACCCTTAGCTTCAGTTTAACAAAACCAAAACTCACGGCCCCGCCTGACTTTATAAGTGGAGTCAGTGATGGCTTATTGATCAATAAAATCGCACACTTGCGATCATCCTTGGCATCCTCCAACTTTACAATACGCCAGTCGTCAGTTGGTATGCTCGGATTACACATCCGAATGATGTGTAAAATTTGATCCTTGTCGGACACTAAAGGTGGTAGTAGCAGGCGTGCCCTCGGACGCATAGGAATGTCCTCTTTCGCCACAACCTCAAATTTGGCACCCGGCCAAAGCTCCCCAGCTTTGCTTATGGCAAATTTAAACATGGAGACTGATCTCTGGTCCGCAAACTTCATTAGTTTGACGTGCCCTTGAGCCCAGCCTCCGTCCTCACAAGCTGGAGGAGGTCCAGGAAAGGCCTCCATTGCAGCTTGAAGATTAATGATGAGAGTACCTTCGACTCTAATCCACTTGTCTACCGGAATTTTGCCGTCCGCATCACTCCGGTCAACAATGGCAAGCTCGATCCAACTTTTTGCTGCTTCTGCATACGAAAAAGCTGGTTCGATATGCGTGGCGACTTTTTGTCGTTTCATACCCACCGCCTGATCGTCGGACGACCGCTGACGCTTAACGACCTGCTTGTCCTTCGGAAGATTGGCGATGAGATCAAGTGCCCACGCGGGTGAGTCCTTCTGCTTCTGGGTCCTTTCCGAAACATCAACTTTGGTGATGTAATCGCGAACCCGAAAAGCACTAGTTACCTCTCGTGCTCGAGCTTTAGACGAAACATTCAAAGTATCTCCTTTTCCGGGGCCTGGCTTAACCACAGCCCCAGATGGAGTACCACGCGAGGAATCTCTTGACGAGGCTTCCAGAGTGTGCCGGTCAGCCGATGTATGAGTGCTCTTGTCAGAGCTATTCACATCATGGCTGTCCGCGCTCGAAAAGGAAGCCCTTGACGGAACTTCCAGGCCGCCAGATGTCGAAGGTCTCGACGATGCCTTCTCACAAGTGGCAGCCATAATTGATGAACCAATACCTGACATATTGGCTATGTATGTAAGTCTTAAAAGAAAAATAAACCTGAGCGCGCGAGTCGAATGTGCGACACCACTGCCCAGCTTACCTTTCGTCGCAGTCCGCGACTGTCAGAAAAGAGCGTCGTCGGTATAGACCTCGAAATAAATATATACCACCAAAAGACCATATACCAAAGCAGCAAAATTCCAATGTCCGGGCAGCAAAAATGACGAAACAAATTGCTGGCAGTGGACGTCGGCGGCAAAGCAGCGACGTGAGCGACGTCGGGCAGTGGGCAGCAACAATATGTTGTTACCCTCCAAGTCCAACGGGACTCACCAGAACAAAAAACACAATGTCGAGTACACGTGCACTCGTCACCACGTTAAACGATCCGACGACCGTCAAGCAAAAAAAAAAAAAAAAAAACACACGATAGCAGGCAACAGTACAATGTACCGTTGCCGACACGATGAATTTGCACTGTACGGAACTATCTTTCGGGAATAACTCCCTTGTTTCTGCACCGATTTTCACAAACGACACATCAAAATGCGCGTCCAACAGTCCCAAAAACACGGCGATAAACTTACATCCGTCCACCTTTACCGCGGTGTAAAGGTGTTTTCACTTACAAAAACGCACGAAATCACTAAAACACGCGAAAAACGCGAACTCCAGGCGGAGATAGTGGGGAATTACACCGCACGCACTATCTCAACGCTCACTTGTGGTCGACTTACCACAGTTGTACCTAACAGTCGGATCGTATCGAAAACACACGCGAAGAACCACCACGATGGCACGTCCAATCAAACCGGCTGCTAGATTCGAACAAGTATGTAAGAACGGGCGAAAGCAGACATTGGGACATTGGGGTTATGGGACTGCCATAGAAGCCTCTGCGTGAAATAACATTGCCGTCAAATTGTTAATGCAGAATTTGCATCGTAGAATCTGCTGTGTGGCACGTAGCGCCGACCGTCCTGCTGAAACCACATGTTTTCTAGGTCCATATCGTTCAATTTGGGCCAAAGGAAGTATAGTTTAACATCGTTCTGTAGCACTCGCCGTTGACGGTAATAGCCAAAGTGGTTTTCAAAAAAATTCGGACCAATGACGCCACCAGCCCAAAATCCGCACCAAACAGTTAATTTTTTTTTTAGCAAAATGAGTTTCAGATTCCTGGTATCCCACTGATTTAATAACAACAAAAATTAGCCTTAGTCTATTTTTTTTTATTTGAAATGCTAATATGACTGGACTAATGGTGATGTGGCATGAGTGACTGAATAGTAAACAAAATATAAGACCGACGCCACCAAAACAAACAGGCCGCTACAGGCTCCAAACATCTACCCACTATAATTGGAAAACCCTATACATGAGAACCGATTAAATCGGACATTGGAGCAATGGGGCTGCCATAGAAGCCACACTCTCAAAATCAGGTTTTTTTAAAAAATGTGTTTGTCCGACGTCAATTTATCATTCAGCAGTCATCACCAAATCTCACATAGCTCCGGGAGTCACAAAACAATTATGCGGAAATTAACTATTGGATTGGGTCATTGTCCTACCAAAGAGACCCCGGCTTCATAAGCCGACGTCGACGCCGCTTAAGGTTTGTGTTCGTAGAGTGGACTGATGTCACGATCGCTCAACGATCGTAGATAGACAACCAGATCTATGTACATGCTCTCTTAGATGGTAGTCGATAGCAGGAGTGTCGCCTACTCAAAAAATATGCTAATGCGCCTCAGAATTGGGAAAAAAAAAGTTACATATTCCTGAAATTCTACAGAGGCTACAGAGTGATGACGTATAAGGAATGAGTTGTCGAAGAACTCCATTGGTGCGTGTGTCGCTAGGATTAGCGGCTTCTGGGAGCGTTCTACACCAAAGATATCCCGAAGCCCTAAGCTCGCATCTGGTTGCTCATCATGCCAATCGAGGGGCCGAAGCTCCTTTTAGCCCTATGTCTGCAGAACCAAAAAATGCAATTGGAAGACTGGGTAATAAAAAAGCCGAGGAACCGCAAGACAAAGCCAGTCTTATACGCTCCTCATTAACGAAGATTGTCTGCCGCCTTTTGAGGAGACAGAGTAGAAATTATGTTTTGGCATACGTAATGCCAAGTTAAAGGTTTTCTGCCGAGCCATCGACTTACTGGAAGACGCGAATTGGGGCAACGAAGGCAGTGGATCAACATGAAGGTAGATCAGATTTATAATCTACTTGTCCCTTAAAGGAGGAAGACATCGACATAGGACTTGTTCCGAAATCCTCGGACTTGCATTGAATCCATCAGGTGGCTTGGACAAGCAATACGTTCTACAATAGTAACAACCTGGACCAAGGTAAACCAAGGACTTGTATTTCAGTAAAAAAAACTAACAACTCCTCGCATCTAACAATTGTTAGAATGGAGGTTTCGGCGATGGGCGAGCTATTTATCTCGTCTGTCCACCTGGCCCATGGAAGGCCGGCGGCGCCTCCAGAAGAGCTGGAGCTCCTGCTAACATTCAATACTTCGAAGAATTCAACCCTTCTCATCCGGTGCGTTTCTAAAGCACGACTTACTTTGTGGAGAAGTACCGAAGTGAACGAAAGAGGTAAAGACCTGTTTGATTTTATATTAAATATCAACCTTACAGTGCGTAATGCGGGGAACTGTTAAACCTTAGTTTTTTGAAGCTCTGAAAACAGCGGAGGCTCAGGTTTTAGGTGTTACACTCACACTCCTGCCGGACTATAACTGTATACTTTTTAATATCATCGTCTTCAGGACTCCCAAACCTTACAGGAACTCTAAAACGAATAACTGGGAAAAGTTAAGACAGACAAGGGAATTAGGTCATTAGAAAAGGTCGTGGAACTGGCCTTCAAAAGTTCATATGCCCGGTGAAGCGTAATAAGAAAAGCCTTCTTTTGAGTACGCATTTCCCTGGTGCAAAAGCGTTTGCACGCATAATGCTGACATTAGACTGGGTTACTTTGTAGACTCTTTCATTATGGAGGAGAAGGTCTCCTGGGCTATTAATAGCTTCCCCCATTTAAATCTCTTGGCCCACAGGACATAGTACCCATCTTCATGAAGAAAATGCAGAATCTTGTGGTTCTAGTGCTTCTACCACTCTTCAGGACAATTATTGTATTCTGTTTCCCAGTATCGTAGGTGCGAGTTTTAACTAATTGTGGAAATCTTGACTTATCGTTCCATTCTATACACCAACTGCGGTGCATGTCTCTAGTTACCCGCACCGCTTGATGGCATCGTAGGTCGAAGAGGCTTTTTGATTTCAATGAAAACACAGTAGATTTTTTTAAGCATGGGAATAAAAGAAATTCTCCTGTAACTGCCTCTTATGATACGCCGAGAAAAGCGATAGTACTATCCATACACTCTATGCCACAGGCAGTGGCGGAACAACTTCATTCGGGGCCCTCCCGCCAACTTCTTGAGTGGGCCCCCTACACTTAGAGAAAAGCTGAGTGCAATCAATTGAAAACACGCTTGAATCCACTCTTTTTAAACACGGTTTTGACGCTACAGAGTTTCTACTAAAATTAAATCGTACTTAAAGTAACTTTGCTAAGAACTGCTTTGACTCTTTGCATTCTTATATATTAAGAATGGCGTCCTTGTCGTAACGTTTATTAAATTAATGATTTCATCAATCGTTTTTTATTTTAACTCACACAGCCCAACATTAAACTCTGTAGGTGTTGGTGACATTCAATTTACCTCGAAACGCTTCTAGAAGCATAATAAAATACCTACAGTGGGATTCGACCCCGGAAACCTAAGATTTGAAGACGAGTGCGCGAGCCAGACTATTCGTGATGAACTCCATCCCTTGTTTCAGCTTTAAATTTAAGTGTGCTCTAATTTAAATCCTTCATTTTTAAGAACTTTTGTCCTTATAAATTCAACACAGCAATTTAGGCAAGACTCCATTCAAATCCAAATTATCCAAATGATTGTGCATATACCGCAAGCAAGATAAAATATTTGAGTCTTCAACGACCTATACCAGCCGTACTAACTAGTTTGAACTTAGTTTAGTACCATTCGCGAACTATTTTGTTCGTGTTTGACAGTTCAAGACAAAGTGGATTGGAATTTAGTCTAGTATAAACACCCTGTAGAAAAGGTACGATCTCTAAAAATGTTTTAAGATACCTTATTTGAAGTGGGACCTAAAGGATCGTTTTGGCCATATGGTACTTGCAAGCAAAATAGCACAGCCATACCAGGAGTAAATTTATTCCATAATGGAGGGTTATAAGGTGTTCATAGAGCCGAAATCTAACTTCTTATTTTAAATAAATTAAGCTCAACAATTATAAAAGCTTAATTTACCTTTTCACAAAAACAACAACACATAATGATGTGCTTTCATTGTCTATATTCATTCATGGAAAATGCACCGATTTCGAGCTATTTTCATGTGAATTATGAAAGAAGGCCAAGTTTCCTTGCACTGTTATTGATTATAATATTATTATATATATAGAAATTTTTTTAAACCATAGAAGAGTTTTTTTTTGGAAATATTTAAGGATCCAGACTATCTGAGGCCGATGAGCTTGCAAAAATATTAGGACAATACGAGTTTTTTTTGTGTATGGATCTGTCTACAAAAAAATCTACGTCGTAGTATTTGTTTTTGGCAATCGTGCTATCTTTATGGATCGAAGAATCTTTCATGTGGCTTTTGGGCCCCTAAATCTCGTGCCCCCCCCCCGCGACGCGGGCCCTGCGGGTCCTTATACGCCGCCCCTGGCCACAGGGGTATCATGTTTTAGAGAAATTCTGTAGGTAAACCGTGGAGTGACTATAGGGGCTTAAAAGGTAACAGAGTGAGACTCAACAGTAGCAGCTTCTCAATTTTTGTGTGGACGACTCTATGGACTCTCTTATTATGTTCTTATAACTCTCGTTATTTTTATTCACAATATTCAGTATGCCTACTTTGTATTCGCTAACCTAATTTTTCTCAATTACCATTTTTCAAAGGAGCATAGGTACTCCCAAAAAAAAATTTCAATTTTAATATCATATTTTCAAAACTTTAAAACGGCTCATATTCGAGAGCAAATTGTTTCGTTGTGAACACAAACACATATTCTGCAGTATTTATGAATGGAAACTGAATTCGACTACAGTTCACAATGGCCGCGAATGGCCTGCGGTTCTTTTAATATGAATCCTTTCAAAAGTTTGGTTCTTATTGAGGCTGGTCCTCGTTCGTTTCATTTCGTTGGCGTGTACGTGTAGTATACTCGAGTATGATGTTCTGTTCATAGAAACTGCCATAGGTGCTTTCAATCGAAATAAAAAGCTGCTACCATGCTAAAGATGAAAAATGTGAATTTGCCTCGTTGCACGAGAAAAATCAGGTTGGCCGCATGTAGGTATACTGTGTGGTCCGCATTGAATAATGGCTTTGTTCTTTTTTGTGCGGTTTGTTTCTCTTCTTTTCCAATTATTTGTTCTTTATTAGTTTAGGATACACAGGATACACCATCAGAACGAATTCAAGCGTTTGTTTGTGGCCAAACAATAGTCTCAGCCCCAGCATTAAATCGAGGATGATTTCCTTTCGTGTTAAGATCAAGGCCGTCGAGAGAGGGGGCGGAACGGGCGAAACGCCCCGGGCCCGGGTTTTTCGGCAGGACCCGGAAATTGGAAGAAAATAAAAAATATGCAGTAATTTAAACCAATATTATGTGTAATACACATAACATGACCGTAACAATAATACTTTTGGAACCTACACGACTCATATATGTACTTACAATTGCCAGAACACAATGTAAGGAGAACTGCATATTACGGAACCACTGGGAAATGAAAACCTTAGATTGCAATTTGTCATCTAAAATGTTTATTTAGTTTGTTAACTAATATTTCTACTCATTTCACTGAAACTCGGTTGTAAACAACGTTTTCTAGAACAAAAACTAAAAAACTTCACAAAAACGAAACGAAAAAGTCTCCGTACACGACCATATTTTTTACAATTATTCAGTTTTTTTCACAGAATTTCGAAGAATTCACTAGCTTGAGGGTAACATTTTCGGAGGAGATCCTCCATGCTTCGATGTAACATGGACTGGATAAATTTGGTCGAGCTCTGGCCTGTTATTTTGCCCCTTTGGTCGAGAATGGCGTTTTGTAGCATCCCCTTGTAAGGATGGGCTGACGGTACCTGGGCCCCTTCAATTTCTGAAAATGCTCAGTAGCTAGTGAATACTTCGAAATTCTGTGAAAAAAATCTGAATAATTGTAAAAAATATGGTCGTGTACGGAGACTTTTTCGTTTTGTTTTTGTGAAGTTTTTTAGTTGTTGTTCTAGAAAATTTTGTTCACAACCGAGTTTCAGTAAAATAATGAGTAGAAATATTAGTTAACAAACTAAATAAACATTTTAGATAACAAATTTCAATCTAAGGTTTTCATTTCCCAGTGGTTCAGTAATAAGCAGTTTTTCTTACATTGTGTACGGAGACTTTTTCTGGCAAGTGTATGTATGTATATCACTTGACTTGAAATATTTAATTTCAAAACCACAACACCGGGCCCCCTTCAAATCACGCATATTCTACGTAGAATCGTACTAATTCTCGTATTAAATGAGAAACAATAGAGGGTTTTAGCTTATCGTTTTAAGGAAAACGACACAATTTGACATTCCATATAAAAATTCGCTTGCTTACCGTATACAAAACAATATATGTATCTTAATTTTGCATGTCCTAAGTAGGCATAGGTGTAAAACACGACAAATTATTTCGCCAATTTCGACTGTTTCCAGAGCTTCAAATATACGGAAATACACCCGCACCTACTTGGGACATGAAAAATTAAGATATATTGTTTCGTATACGGTAAGCATGCGATTTTTTTAAATGGAATGTCAAATTATGTCGTTTGATTTCCAACGATAAGCTAAAACTCTCTAATTACATATTATGCTTTCAAGATTCTATTGAAACCCAGAAAACGTTTATTGAGATTTGCGCTCAGCATGTCAATTCAGTGATTTTAAATGAACGAAGGTGTACAAAATACTATGCCATCATCGTCGATGCTACGTCCGATGCAAGCCACATCGGACAAAACAATACTAAATAAGCTTCTCTTTGGGTCAAAATGAAGATATCGCAGAATGAAGGTGCGATATCTTTATTTTGACCCAAAGAGAAGCTTATTTATTAGTCAAGGAATATTTCTTTATTTTGTGGATTGCAATTTAAAAAACTGGTGCGGCAATCGCTGATTTAATTTTTGCAACTTTACAAAAACATAATATATCCCTAGACGACTGAAGTGCACAAGGATACGACAACGGAAGTACATAATATGAAAGGCCGATACAACGGAGTTCAAAGGTTTCAGAGATAATATATACGGAGTTTTCCTGCACAAACTTTCAGACACAAGATGGTCTGCTAGAATAAACGCATTAAAAGCCTTCTCGAAACTTATGGACAGATTCAAGAGAGCACTAGAGAGCCTAGCCGAAGATACATTGACCGCTAAAATTTAAAGTGGTGGCAACGGCGTTTTAAAATATAGGTATAGGGAAATTTGAAAATGTTTGGATGGCTTAAATTTGGTCTAAGATATTAAATATGTATGCTTAATGAGCGAAGCATGCTTCTTCAGGCCAAGGGTATTACAATTGACGTTGAAGTTATAAATCTAGAAAGCTTACTATCGGATTTACAACTGATGAGATTAATGGGATCTATTGTACATGAATGCAAAACTCTGGCAGCTGGATTGGACATTATACCAACGTTTCCGTCGAAAAAAAAGGTTAATATGAAGTAAATGTGGAGATTGAAATGCTGCTACTATCTTTGTCAAAGAGCACGAATCAAAAAATCTTAAAACGATTTTCTCAAATATTTGCGTTGCTTTGCGAATATTTTGCGCTATACCTGCTACTGTTGCTAGCGCTGAACGCTCTTTTAGTGTTCTTACCAAAGTCAAACATTTCCATCGTTTGTGTTCGTCACAAGAGCGTGTTTCAGGGCTTGCTACTCTATGTATCGAAGCGCCGTTAGCCCGACAACTAAATTTCGATAATGTTATCAGTGAATTTGCTGCCCAGGAACAAAAAGGAAATTCCACAAAAAAAGTCACCAGTCCCGAAATCGGAATTTCTCTCGACGAGCCTGGTTAAGATACACAACCAAAATGCTTGAAATAATTAATACTGGTGGTAAGATTATCTCGTTTGAATATGTTACCGTTGGCAAGTTCGGAACCAAAAAACCATAAATCGGGTCAGTGGACAAATTAAAATAGTGTTTCTAACTTACATTATCTTTGTGGTTTACTAAAGTAAACAAATAATGGCTGACAAATGTCAAAAGTGCTCCAAAGGCTTCATCGACCCCAAAGCATTTGTTTCATGCATAAAGTGTCTTAATTATTTCCACTATGAATGCGGCGGCCAAAAGCCTTCGGAAACCTCTCGTTAGGGCACGCGCAAAGAAGATTGGACTTCCGACTCCTGCAGCTGCCAACAACTACTAGAGGACGACCGTATTAACAAAGTCCGCGATGTACTAAAGTCCGAGCTTCAAGCTGTTGCCACGAAATCTGCTGCCAATATTAATGAGCTAGTGAAAAATCTGATGGCAAAACTAATGAACTTGTGCAATCAGTGCAGTTCCTATCAGACAAACTCGACGACAACACCAATTTCGCGAAAATTCTGGATTAACTGAAAGTTTTGAAGGACGAGAACGATTGGCTCAAAAAGCAAGTGGCTACATTGGAAGCCAGCAATGGCAGTCTGCAACACCAACTGCGTCGCAATAACATCCAAATAAATGGCATAAAATTAACACCTCAAAAAAACATAAGTAACATCTTAAAATGCGTCGCAAAGTCTATCGATTGCGACTTCGAGGAATCCGATATCACGGATTGCACCGATAATTGTTTGTTTCGAACGAGCTGTCACTAAAAGCAAATTCGTCGAGGCATATCGAAAAAAGGTCAAGGAAACGCAAACGGAGGAGGTCTCCTCGCCAACACCTTACAACTAAAACGGCTCTTCTTCTAAAGGGCCCCATAGACTCAGCGATTTATCGGCCGATCAAAGCTCATTTCTGTGAAGAAAGCACATTTTTTAGGTTCCAATACCAAATTCGCAAGGGAAAATGAGCTTTTTCCACAGAAAATGTGCTTTCTCCACAGAAATGAGCTTTGATCGGCCGATAAATCGCTGAGTCTATTGGGCCCTTAAGAGAGACGAAAAAGATCTGCTCAGAGAAAAGCTACAAGTGCATTTGGGTAAGAAATAATAAAATATATACTGGTGAAAAAAGACGAGTCATCTCCTATCGTCACTATATAACAAAATATTGCTTTTTTAAATTCAATTCAGACATCATCTGCAGTTTTTTTAATTTTTTAATTAAATTCTAACAATGACTGTTAATAACGTATTTGATACAACCGAAATCGATATACGTACATACCTGCAGATTGTAAATTTTTTTTAGCAATTTAAGATTTACATTTAAACATTAGAAGTATAAAAAGAAATTTTGATAAGCTTTTGATATTATTAAATGAATTGAACAATTTAACTATTGATGTACCTACTAGTGTTCTCAGAGACCCACCGTGGAAGCTATATACCAGATTTTGAAACAATTTCTTGTCGCTTTCAAATACCACATTACTCGATGATTCACACCACTAGAAATAGAAACAAAAACGATGGTGTTATTGTTTACATAAGCCATTCACTAAATTTCAAATTTAGATAAGTTTCAAATAATGAAGTAACTGGGTTGAAAATTAAACTTTTCATTCAAAACAAGGACAATGTCAATACACTTGCTCCATATAGATCGCCTGCTACCGACACGACGGTAGTAAATTTGTTGACGATCGAAAAGATTTGGTTACTATCAGTGGCGTACGGTGTTCCATGTGATCGGTCGCACACGGGCCCCCGACCATTAGGAGCCCCCTATCGTAGTGAAGAGGAGTTGGGAATTTTGAACTGTGTTTAAAAAAAATATTTTTTTTGACTTCTGGGTCATTCCATGATGCTAGATTTAAAGCGAATGAACAAGTAAGAAATGCTCTTGAGCGAAACGTTTTTCTTTGTTTCGAAATGGTTTGAAGGGAAAATTTAAAGGAACATTTTATTGTTGCGCTGAATTCCCGTTACCAGGGATGGCCTTAGCTTTTGTGAGGCCCATACCTAATGCTCGCATTCGCATCCATCCTGTTTTTGACAGGATCTGTCACCTGTCATACCGCAATTATCCCGAAGATTTTGTTTTTATCCTGATTTGTCCTGTTTTTGGACGTCAGTAGGCATTTCACCAAATGTCAGACAGCCGACTCACTTAAAGTCATAAAAAATGACAAATAAGATAATGTATATGAATAATATCAAAGCCCTCATTCTGTGAGGCCGTAGGCAAGAGAATCGTACTGAAATTGCTGGATACTACAGCAATTGATTGATGTTTGGCGTAGGTACAGATCGTGCCGAAGCTAGGAATGCATCACAATACATAGTGGGGATTTCAAAACGCATGCCAAGGAGGGAGGTCAGAAAATAAAATTGTTCTCTGATCACACTGTATACATACAATGTTAGCTATCGAGTATGCAAAAATCCCGCAAATTTCTGCGCTATTTCTATTTCTGGTTTTCTTTTTTCTCGTCCTGATTTTTCAATAGCGTTGTCCTGCCGAACGATGAAATTTGCTGCATTTGCCCTGTCTTTTCCGCAAAAAATAAACATACGAGCGTTATTCATACCAGAAAAATGTAAAGCACTTATTGCAGTTCTTTTCTTCTGTTAATTTTTAAATTTTTAATTTTCACTCTCGGTCTTTTTCAAAAGTACGATATTTATTAGCTGAATTGTCACTGAAAGCCTTTAAATCGCTGCAATAAAAACAGGATTCATCCATATTAACAAAAGAAAGTACTTCTCCTATTAACAGCTGTGGTACTAAAAGCAAATTCCAATAAACATAAAAAATCCACCCGGTTCATAGCGCGATTTCATGCGAAATCGTGGTAAAATGTAGTGAATTTCGCTGAGTGTATACAACACACATCTATGCAAATAAATGTCACTTTTACAGTAGCTCGTTATCAACCTGTAAGTCTGAATTTCTCACACAAACACAAATCATTGACGTAGATTTTCATATGCCACACACACACGGTCAATCCGAATGAATTTTTTTTATATTCGTTCTGTAAAAATCATACATTTTCTTGGATTATGATTGAGCGAAAATCTAAAAAAATGTATTCGGATTCTCCGTATGTGTGCGACATAAGTCAGATCGTATAAAATTTGTGTAATAAACTAGGACGATAGTGTTAACAGGATCCGAGATTTCATATTAAACCTAAATTTCGTTGTCAATCGCGTTTTACAAGAACCTGATAGCCATCTACAAACACATTCTTGATTTGAACTAAACAAATTCATTTCAACCCGTTTTCTTGTTTGAATCGTCAGATTTTAGCAAATCCTGTCGCAAGTGTGAATTCCCTATAAACATAGCCCAGCAATTTCAATTTTTTTCCAAATCGGGCGTAATACCTACAGAAGTGGTTTCGACCATTTTTTTTAATTATTTATAAATTATTACAGTGTGAGGGGCCCCCATTTCGATCTCGAACACAAGATATTTTAGAAACATTACGCCACTGGTTACTACACAGTAAAAATTCTTGGACTAAATTCTAATATTTTTGGTCTTGTATATATGACGACACCAATTTTTTATTAGATTTTAATATTTCTAAAAGAATGAAAAGATTTTTTTCATACCAGTGGATGTTAAAATCTAATTTTATCTCAAATTCATTCTAATACGATTTTTTTTAAATATAATGCTGAATATACTTCCGTGTATCAATGAGTGTAATTAAATTATAATATCTTATTTATTACATTTAATACATATTGTATTAAAACCAAAAGAAGTTACGCTCGATATTTGTGGGATACAAAAAACAACACAATTTTCAAAGGGAAAGAACATTTATAGCTCATAAATGAGTTTTGTATAACTAGCATTGACTTGTCTATAGGCGTTGGCGACATTTAATTTACCTCTTTACGCTCAAAAATGCATAATAAATCTACCTACCTATAGTCGGATTCGATCCCAGGACCCTATGATTTGTAGACGAACTCCCTACCTACTAAGCTAACCAGACTAACTGACGTAGTTTGTAATTTATACAACATGTGACATCGCTCTACCACTGGCTACTTGCTCATCCGAAACTAATATCACTGCGTAATATATCGCATATTAAATACTATTACATTTTTTTAATACAAAGCGTATTCATTTCCACCTTATTTTCCATTGAATATTGTGTATTTTTAATTTTAATAAATTCTAGTATTGCATATACCCGACTGTATTACCAGTAGAATGTAAGACCAACTTGGTATATGTTTTACTACAAAATCTTCACAAATATATTAAATTCAATAAGTGCGGTATTAACCAATATAATTCACAACTTCTTAAATATGGTAATATAATAAGGAATATATCATAATTCCTTCTTATTGAAAGTGAATACAAATTGGAATAAGTTTTATCAGTTTTGAATTAAATACCTTATTTCAACCCATTTTAATCCAATTTTGTATTAGCTCAGTATGAAGTGCCTGAAGGAATTAATACTTATTATATTAAAAAAATTATGTGACACCAAGTTTGATTAAGTTTTAATAGACAATGGATTACGAAAAAAAAGTAATATTTTGAAAAGTATTAAATTTAGATCTGTTTGTATTGGAAATTGGGAGTAATACATGCCATGGCTTACAATTTAGTTCAAGAATTTTTACTGTGGCTAATGTAAATTCTAGTATTGATATTATCGTAGGAGACCTAAATTTCAATTTATTTGATAGCTCGACAATAAAAAACGATTTTCTGACTGAACTAAGCAGTCAAAGCTTCATCTAGTACATTAATAAGCCAACTCGTGTTGACTCTAGATCAAAATCCTGCATTTATCACTTTTTTGTTAGATAAAAAGCAAATCCTACTTTCACCCAAAATGTGTCTGGAATAATACTGAAAACTATAATACAGACCATTAAACTATACTTTTATCAATTAATGTAAGCAGAAAAATAAATCCTAATGCGAAAACGAATGATCAAATCATTAAAATTAACTATGATCGTCTGTCTATTTTAAATCGTCAAGTTAATTGGGAAACTATAATCGCTCCTACTGATAGTTGTGATAATGAGTGCATTCAGCGAGCACATATTGGAAAGAGCTACTGGAAAGTGTTCTCTCCCCACGTCCCACTCACCCGCTAATCGGTCCACATGCGATGTATCGAAAATTTCCCCTATTTAGCGTTGAATTGGAATGCTACATTTAGATGTGTAGCTGCTACTTGGATTGCTCGATCAACTGTCACGCACAGCTGCTCGACCATCAATACTGGAAATTGTTTATTCACAGTTCAGCAGAAAAATGTCATTTCTGAGCCAGGTTTTAGTGAACGTTATAATATTGTGCGATGAGAGTACGTATTTTGAAAGAAAAGTTGCAGTTCTAGGTTTTTTGAATTTTTGATTGCCGCAATGTCTGCGGATGTATCAGCTGGTTAGAGAGAACTGACGTTTCATGTAGCAAGTCCATTCAGCGAACACAAACTTAGCAGTTTTCCAATTTCTTGTGGTGGGGATATGTAGCACATCACAATATGTGCTCGCTGAATGCACTCATTTCTACAAATAAGTTTATAAACATTATCCAAAACCACATCCGCAAATAAACCGAAACTTACCAAATCCCGAAAAATCATATTTCTCTCAAACCGTTGATAAGTTCTGCTCTAGTACATTCAATACGTTACAGGAGGCGATTAAACTCGCAAGCATTTAACCAAAAACTCCAAAATTTATATAAAAATTATAGGAATAAGCTGAGCAAAATTATACAGTTCGAAAAAAGAAAATACATACAATCTCAAATAAGCTCTTCAAAGAATAACAAAAAGCTTTGGGAGATTGTAAATAACTCAGTAAATAAAACGAAAGCAGCAAACGCTATCCCACCAGCTATTATCCCTAAAAACAAAGTCCCGCACTTGTCGAACTGTCCAGACGAAATAAATAAACAGGTTGCTAATTACTTGAACGATACATTTGTAAAGTCGGGTAAGGAAATCGCAGAGTCTATACATCATTCTCCAAGAAATACCGAGTCAATCCAATTAGCATACACAAACAGCTCAAATTTTCATTTAATGAAGATTACAGAGTCTGAAGTGTTGCAAATAATAAATAATTTAAAAAATAACACATCACCAGGCTATGACAAAATTTCAGTAGGGGTACTTAAAAGGATTAAATTAGGTATTTCAGCGCCATTAGCGGCCCTTACAAAATGTATCATGTGTGTATGTATGTATGTGTTTTCCAATGGCATTTAAAAGAGCCATTATCATTATACCTATGCAAAGAGGTACAAACACAGACGACGTTTCAAACTATCCACCAATATCGCTTCTCTCAACCGTCAGCAAAGTATTCGAACGATGCATTAAGAAACGACTGGTCAAATATCTTCATCAAAATGATGTGCTGCCTCAACAGCAATATGGATTTCGTCAAAGTACTAATACAGAAGATGCTGTGTTAGATGTGGCGAGTTTTATTAATTCAAAATTAGATGAGGATAAAAAACCATTGGCTATTTTCATGGCTCTAACAAAGGCTTTTGACACTATTTCGCAGAAAATATTACTTGAAACTGCTAAACATTGGTATCTCACATACTGCGCTGGAACTGAATCTCTTCAGGTAACGATTCAAGATAGTTTGAGTGATGTAACACCTACTTCGAACTATGGTCTCCTGCAGGGAACTGTCTTATCAATCACCTATTCTATTTTTAATTTACATTAATGAACTGTGCAAAATGAACATAAACAATGGGAAAATAGTATCATTTGCGGACGACACGACTTGTCGCTACCGACACATGGGCTGAAACACTTCGAGGATGTGAGGAAAGTATGCTTTCAATAAAAATATGGTTAGATGCCAGCCTTCTGAAATTAAATTGTAATAAAACGAAAGCAATTCCTTTTTCAATTGCAACGAGTGGTTTACCAAATTTCAGCCAAAAAAGTATTCATAGCGAGTATATTGTCAGTTAGGTGGAACTTTTTGTAACACAATTTGTGAAAAAATAAAAGTTGGTAGTTCGGTCAAATATTTAGGCATAATTTTAGGTAATCAGCTAAAATGGAATCTACATATAACTTACATCAACACAAAATTAAGAAAGTATTTATTCTTACTGAGCTACCTAAGGGGTTGGATACGATATCCCCAGTCACAAAATCCCCAAACCAAAATCCCCAAATCAAAATCCCCATAATCAAAATCCCCGAAATCAAAATTCCCGAAATCATTCCCCATTTGAGGTGTGATCTAAGAACGCGCGCGCGTTCTAAGATCACACCTCAAATGGGGAATGGGGAATTTCTTTAGGCTATTGTAGATGGTAAATGATAGATGTTAAATGGCAGATGATAAATGGTAGATGGTAAATGGTTGGTGGTTAATGGTAGACGGATGGTAGCTTGTAAATGGTTGATGACAGACGGTAAATGGTAGATTGTAAATTACAAATGGTGGGTGGTAAATAGCAAATAGTAGATGGAAAATGGTAGGTGCTTTAGACTATTGTAATTAAATAGTCCTACTATGCAATTAAAAAATCACCGTCGTGGACTGATATATATACTAATCAACGGCAAACTCTTTGAAGTAACACAGAAAAACAGCAGATAGTGTGCAGGCGATTAAATATGCAATCGGTTCCAACAATAAGCCAACCAAGTTTTCCGCGAATATTCGTTCGGATGAAGACTTGTCTTGACGATGTTAAAGAAAACCTATTATGTTTAGAACGATATATGCAATGGACTCGAATATTTTGTTTGTGCTAATCAAAAAATAAGTTAGTATCGATTTACGTCCTTCCTAGTGCCATTTACCAACTACCATTTAACACCTTCCATCTATGTACCATCAACAATTGACAGTCTTTCATCCATCAACCATTTACCATCTACCATTTTTTACTACCATCCATATACCATTTACCATCATATTTCGGGTGTTAGGGGATTTTATGATTGGGGATTTTGTATATGGGTATTATGATTATGGGTATTTTGTATATGGGTATTATGATTATGGGGATTTTGAATATGGGGATTTTGATTTTGGGGATTTTTCTACGTTTGGGGATTTTGTGATTGGGGATTTCGTATGGTTCCCCTACCTAAGACACTTGATAAACATAAAGTAGAAAAGCACTATATAACGGCTTTGTAGAATCTGCTTTACAATATTGCATATCAGCTTGGGAGTCACACAAGTATTCTTAAATTAATATACGGATTACCACGGCTGTATCCTAATTCTCTTGATCTCTATAATCTAGTCAACGTAATTGAATTTAAATATAATATACTTAAGAAACATAATCATAAGAGCTCATAAAAATTTAAGCATTATACGCCAAACTCCTTTAAGAACCACTCGTTTCAATCGTCGAAATCTTCCTATTCCTTTTTATCGTAAGTCACCATTCCAGCGATATATAACTTACATTGGTCCACGAGCATACAATAATCTCCCAGAATATATTAGAAATTCGCACTCTTTGCCTGAATACCCTCAAACTGGTAGGTCATTTTAGTGACATAGACTGCTTCTAATGCTTCTAATTAAGTTTTTATTTGGTTTTGAACTTAGAATATGTAATATAATATGTGTATATGTATCACATAATAGAGAGTTTTAGCATATAGTTTGAAATAACACGACATAATTTGGCATTCCACATAAAAAATTGCTTGCTTACCGTATACGAAACAATATATCTTAATTTTGCATGTCCTAAGTAGGCATAGGTGTAAAATCACGACAAATTACTTCGCAAATTTCGACTGTTTCCAGAGCATCAAATATACGGAAATACACCCATGCCTACTTGGGACATGCAAAATTAGGATATATTGTTTCGTATACGGTAAGCAAGCGAATTTTTATATGGAATGTCAAATTATGTCGTTTTATTTCAAACGATATGCTAAAACTCTCTAATAATTCAAGTAAAATAAAAATTTTATTCACAAAAATAAAAAAACAAGAAGGTAAACGTGTATAATTGCAATATTAGCCACAAGAATTACAAATTACTTTTGCATACTCGTTACAAGTGATGCAGCCGCAATTGTTGTATTTCTGTCGTTGTTTACGACTTTTATTGGAGGACACCAATAGCAGGGTTTTTTTTTCTGGAGAAAATTTTTAAGGCTGGCACTGCTTTTTCCTCTTTTAGGGTCAGTAGATGTTGAAACCTCCATGTGTATTCATATAGCTTTCCTTATTGCGGTTTTTATGTACCGTCCTAATTGTGTTGGCTTTCATCGTCAGACATACGGAAAAATAATTTTTGAGCAAGTTCTTTCAAACTCGAGACGGCTTATATTTGATGATCGGTTTTACTTCCAAATAAAATGCATCTCCGATTACACCCAATACGTTGCAGAAATATGTAACGGGTCAGCGGTTGATTTTTCTTCGGTTAGTGTACGTATGGCTTGATCTAATAAATCCATTGGACCCACGCACCAGTGTGAGAGTACAAAAATTAAAATATGTATTGGATTCACAATCTAAATGTATTTGATCTTATTTTGTTATTTCTCTTTTGCTACATCACATAAACTATACTTAAATATTATGGTTTGAGGTTTGCCGTTGTTTTGTAGTGTTCTTAATTTTGTTCAAATTAAAAGGAGAAACGTTTGTTCCTACTACAACTTTATTTTTTATAATGCATATACAAGTATTTCGGGAGTAACTTGCTCCCTTCTTCAGTGCTTACGTAAGCACTGAAGAAGGGAGCAAGTTACTCCCGAAATACTTGTATATGCATTATAAAAAATAAAGTTGTAGTAGGAACAAACGTTTCTCCTTTTAATTTGAACAAAAAAAAAATATACTTAAATGTTCACATATAAATAATTTTAATTAATCGTGTAAGTTAGTTAATATAATTTTTTATCGCAATTAAAAATTAATCTTAATTAAAAATGCCAACAAATGATATGTATAAATATGCTCCATACACAAACTCAACGCTAAATTGGAGCTTAAGAAAATTGTCTAAATGATGTAAGAATTGATGTAAAAATTTAGTTTGTTATAATAAGTAAATAAATAAAATACCCTCCACAACTATGCAATAAATCAGATCGCTTACATAATCTCATAACAGAATATCCCTTTCAATATCCTATCATTGTCTTCAAATTGGCTGTCCATGGGGGTAACTGCATCAACAATATTCGCCTTATTACATTCCGGTCACATAATAAAGTGTCATCATTTCTGAAATCTGGTCATGTTCGTCCTGACACTTACACGAATGTCGGTTTCAAACTAATGAACAACAATTTCAATTTCAACAAATTATCGTTAGTCCCCGGGACAGCACTCCCAAATGCAATCCGAAATTTCTAATTTCAAACCTGCTCCAAAGATTCTGAACAGAACGGACGCACAAGGATACATACAGACCCCAAAAGGACGACCGCACTACAACATAAACACAATGATGAAATTGTTGAGCTTTACGACTTGATTTACATTTAATTATTACAAGCATCAACAGACACATTTAGGCAGATTAAATTTTCATAAGTGTCGTCGTAATCCTGGGAAAACCTCCTCGTGATTATGATGGCACAAGGTCAAACGAGATGTGAAAGTAAACAGACAAGAGAAAAGTCAAATCTTCCGGGCAATTGATGTGGGAGGGATTTTTTCACGGCGCTAAATTTCGTGGGATAAGTGCGAAAAATAATAATTTCCGCGAATTTTGGGAGGAGAATGTTGAGGTTGAGTACCGCGTCCGCGGGGGATAAGTTTTGAGGTAATTATTCTGTAAAAATGGTTATTTGGATAGTCAAATTAATAATGTACAAAGTGGGTTTCAGAAAAGGTTGCAATCCTCTGTTAGGATAAGTGTTACGATGTAAAACAGGTACGTATTAATTAGAGGTTTTATAAATTGATGATAGATAAGTAGAAACACATTTGGGTAAAGTTTGGTGAAGGTCGGATTAAAATAGAAAAAGTTTTTCTTAGAAGAACTTAATTTTCAGGGATTGGCCTGTATGGCAGCCCTATGACATGACGTAATGTTCCGATTTCATCCGTTCCTAGATATGTTTTAAGGCTTTGCGAGGAACACACTTGGGTGAAGTTTGGTTAGGATTGGTACATAAAGCAAAAAGTTTTTCTTATAAGAACCTAATTTCCAGGGGCAGCCCCATGACCCCATGGTCCGATTACATTCGTTCCGACGTATATATACAGCGTACACTAAAAAGAAACATCTGTACAAAATTTCAATCCGATAGCTTCAAAGCTGAGGGACTAGTTTGCGATGCAACAGACGGACAGACAGGCAGACGGACATCGTCCAATCAACTTCTTTCGTCACACTGATCAATAATATTGATACAGCCGTGGTAGTCCGTATATTAATTTAAGAATACTTGTGTGACTCTTAAGTGTTTCAGTTATATCAATCACTCGATCTACTAATTTGAGAGTTTCGGGTTATGTTAAAAGCATTTAAAATTTGGTGAACCGGAAACAAGGGTGACTTCACCGATGTCATCGCCTAAAAGTTAGTTTATTTTGGAATGTGTTTACTTTATCGGTAAACATTTTATTTATTTTTATACTAATCAGAGCAATAATATACGACAATACGTGAATGGCAGTAATTTCAAGACGCTGCATTATTTTGGTGGTAAATATTGAAAATTTAAGTTTGCATTTTGATTTATTTTTGAATTAAATTTCATAAAATAGAAAAACGCCCGGAAAAAAATCAACTCGGGCAAAAAATTAGGATTTAGTCATTTATTCCAGCTTAACAGTCCAATATCCAGCTAAAATTAGCCGGAAAAGGTTAATTTCGCTCCACGGGTGCCGCACCAAACTAAATCAACTCAGAATTGATCAATAATTTCACATATTTATCGATTTTCTATGCTGAGTAATATTGTTCTTTGAGCATTAATTTGATATCTCATGCCCCTGTGATCCTTCCAGAAGGAAATTGATTTTCCAGGACCTTAGGGATGTAAATTTAACAAAAAATAAATAAAAATAACTGCTATTTGAGTTATTTGCACATAGTGTATAGCGAAAAATTTCACATTATCCCAAAATATAATTCAGGGATAAGGAAATTATTGCGGTTGGGTTTTCCGGTTATCTCAGATATGCCCCTTGATGACATAGAGAATAATGACTTAATTTAATTTTAATTTTTTTTACCAAATAGTTTCTTCCAACTGGAAAAACACTTAAATTATTGTCAGCCATTTTCGCTTATTCTGAATTTAGATTTGGAATTTTAACAAATTATATTAACAAAGTCCACATTTCTTTAAAATAAAAGGACATTTGGTAATTCTTATTTCGATATAAGCTATTATTCCTATTCAAACGTTACCCATAGAGAAAGCTTAAAATGAGTTAGGGCCGGATGTACAATCATGGTTTAACTAAAGGCTGTTAGTTAAACCGTCAACGGTTAAAAAATGTGTGCAAAAAGTTAATCAGCCGTTTAAACTAAGAATTATCTTTATAGCTGGTTCACACTAAAATCAAATCATATTTGGCATAAATGAAATCAGTCAAAACAGTAGTAGATGGGTTTGAGTCATGATGATGCCACTAAACTCAAAATGTATTATAGAGTACACTTCAATTATTAAAGTTGCATTTACAATATGGGACAACTGTTAATTAAATTTAGATTTTAATCAATTTTTTCAACAGTGCGAATCCCTTATTATTAAAAAAAAAAACAGTCGTTTAACTAAATTTCTCCAAAACAACCAAGGTTTCTATGGAAACATGTGTACGAATATAGTCGAACTTGCCTAAACGGACACATATCTTAACTTTTCTTTTCACTAAATTTTTCTTATATATCATGCAAAGAGAATGAAGTTGAAAGTCTTGACACTCCCATGGCCAGAAACGAATGCAACATTTTTCTCACAAAACGAGCTGGCAAAAAAAATTACTTTTAAATTTTAATGTTGAAGAATTATATTCCAAAGAAAGCATTTTAAGGTCAATTGAAGGAAATGTATAATAGTCATATCATAATTTGAAAAAAAAAAACCAAACCAAAACTAATTTCTGGCGGGGAAAAATTGAGATTTCTGTCGGGCTTCCCTATATAACTTGTGTTCCGATTCGATCTGGTGCTATACATCATTTTTGTAACTTTGCTTTTTGGGTGCGGTTTCAATTCCAGCTCCACTTTTCTTTTTCTTCTGTTCTTATTTAACTTAATAGCTTCATAGATTTAAAACTGGAACAGCGAAAAACGTCGCAGACGAACTTCGCCCAATCGAGTCCTCTCGTTTACTGATTATATTCTATATTTTTATATATTTTAGTGAGAGATGCTTCCTTCAAAATAATAATCTGCATTAAACAAGAACAACAACAACAATAATTAAAAAAATAATAATTAGGGAACCGGTCGGAGCTGTAAATTTATATAGCGCGCGCAGAGCACGGTCGGAGACTTAATATTCCATGCCTCTCTCAGCTAGTATACATATGTAAATTAAAAGAGGCAAAGCAAAATACAAATATTTTCTGCTTCGGATTTAAATTAGAAGTTGAATCTAAACAAATATGTAGCAGTATGAAATATTTTTTTTAGGTAAATATTATTTTTATAATTATGACCTGATTCGAGAACAATTAACTCGCTTCTTGTTCATACAAGCAGTATTTTTCACTGTCTCAATTTCATGCTGGTATCTAGTAAGTAATATTGAAAATTGACAACTTTTGCTCAGATTTCCTGCAGCATTTTCTTTTGTTTGGACTAGGACGAAGAATTTGATTTCAAGGCTTGACCAAAGTGCTTAATAAGGATACCTTCCGTACATAATGAACCATCAGGAGTTATTTCAGTGCTTTATTAGTGTTTTATTAATCTACGCGTACTATGAAACATATTGTTGTGATGTATCATTTTGTATGGAAGATACCTTAGTTTTATCTGATTGAGCTGGTTTCGGTACCAAGTACATTGGCGTCCTTTCAAGCTCAGGATAGTCCAAAATACGGTCATACGCACCTGTAGCAGAAAATTGCAAAAACTTTTATGTAAGGTTTTGTATGGCTGAAGTTAAACGTACGAAGTTCATAGATCGAATTTGGAATCTAGTTTTTCTGCCGAACAAGCCAGTGGCGTAGATAAGGGGGGGATCAATCCCATTAAAAAAGTTCAGTTTACGGTACCCCCTCCATTTCTTAACCACTATAGGTGCGGATATGAAAAATAAAAATGTCCTGACTTGTCGTGGAGGGGGAGTATTGTCCATGAGATGATGATTTGGGTGATCCTCTCGATAGCAACCGACCAGATATTGTAGAGACAGCAGGAGATTGTGATCACGCACCGATAACATGCTGGTTTCTTGATGAAGATGATCCTGAAACGACATGAGATGGCAACCTGCAGCGATATGTAGAGCAACGTTCTGGCATGCCTGGATCTTATTCCAGTTTGTGTCACAAACGGTTTGTGACCACACATGTGCTGCATAGCTAGGGATTGCCCTATCTATCGCTTTATAGGTGACCAAGATAGTTTCCTTGTCCTTGCCCCAGGAACTCCCAGCTATTGCCTTAAGGACGTTGTTTCTACTGTGCATTCTGTCGACTACGTCTTCGACGTGATCTTTCGATTTCATCATGGTATCCACCAAGGATCTTGGGGTTGGTAACAGTAGGAACAACGTCTTCAGCATGCTTACCGGTACGGATCCCAAGCACCTCCGAAAATTCCTGCGTCCATGTGGTGAGAGGAGTTGCAGTACATTTAAACGGCAAAATGACTAGGTTGCGGATATTGAAGAACTTCACCAGTTTCTCAATATAGTCATTCAGTCGGGCACACATGCCTTTTAAATCATTCCCCGAGGTGAGTACGGTGCAATCGTCTGCATATGAAATTAGTTCG
Source organism: Microchrysa polita (assembly GCA_949715475.1). Lineage (NCBI taxonomy): Eukaryota > Metazoa > Arthropoda > Insecta > Diptera > Stratiomyidae > Microchrysa > Microchrysa polita. Next base: position 55,838,291 of record OX454417.1, read on the forward strand.
ATACCTTCCGGTGGTGTTGGAAGGCTCGTCGACAGGTAGATGCTAAACAATGTAGGAGAGAGTACGCTACCCTGTGGAACTCCCTGCTTAATTTTCCTATGCTTTGAACAGCTGCCCGGAAACTCTGTGAAGGATTGCCTCCCAGCTAGGTAGTTGGCAATCCACCTAACCTCTTGTGCAGGAATATGCATATTTAGGAGATCGGCCTACAACGCAAGGGCCACTAGAACGGTTCTGTCACAGGGCTGTTTGGATTCTTTGGAAATTATATAAGGAATGTCTGCAAATTCTCATTGAAATAGCTTTATCCGAACAGGAAATATAAGGAATCTTAACCTTGGTATGGGCGTTTCACAATGCAAAGCTAGCGTCTATTCATCTATTCAATGAATATTCCGGGATCGGCTCAATCAATTGAAATGCAATTTGATAGAAATGCATTTATTATTCATCGGAGAGAGGTGTGTGAGTACTCGTATTAAATGACTCATCGAAGACATTTCCAATGCCAATAAGGTATATTTTTTGTAAATTTGGTATATCGGTAACGGAGTTAGAACTAATCAATTCTGTTTTTATGTCTGTAACCATACCTTACGATGGCAAATATAAGTTTTTTGTTGGGAGCTCTGTAGAAATGATAAGAAAAAAGCTGTCCGCAGATTTGCCGTTGAATAACTTAATTGAAACCGGAAATATAGAAAATGTTTTTTTGGATTGGTCTAATTCTAAAAGCTAAACTTCATATTGCGTGCGCAGTTCTCTGGACGATCGGTATTTTTTTGTTGGTGCCTCATAGAAACTGTTGTCCTAAGTCTTGGCTTCTCCTCATCATGTTACTTACTACATGCGAACGTGACTTATGAATCAATCGAGTGTAAATTCTAGCAGATCGTTAAAATAAAATGTAAAACAACAAATAATGAATCTGAGTTGTTTAGTGATGAGCCTACATGAATTCGATTTCCATTACCACATTTCTCTCGTATACAAGAGCGCGACTCTGAGTTTTGCAAGTTGACGGCAAACGAATATCACCCAAATTTAAACTTTGCCCAACTCCGTAGGTTCAATTAAAAAAATTGTCTTCCCGAATTGTATAATTACATAAAATTGATACGAACTACTGAAACCCATTACCCTGGGAAGTAAGCAGATTCACAAGAAAACTTCTATCAGATATTCTTTTATGCCATTTAAATTGCACTACAATTCTGCTCAATTGCATTCAGAGGAAATTCAACCTAGATTTCACCATTCCCAATTCAAATAACAAATATTTCAACAAAGCTACTACAGAAGCCATACTGTTTTCAGCTGAACTAGTCCAATGTTGAATTCCCTCATCGAACGAGCCCTTTATTTGAATTTAAATTTGAGGAAATCCCACGTAATTGCCGATGGTATTGCATGCTAATTGCAACTTATTACTGAATGCCGCACATAATTTAGCCCTCCCAACCGAAGTGGCTAGATACGATGGATACTGAGAGGAATATTTTCCGCGATGAAATTCAATTCTCTGAATTTTGCCAAAGCCAAAAACATACACAAACATACACATTGTACATATTATTTTCCGCCCGCGCCGGCGAAGTGGTTTAGAGATAACGGCCGTCATGCGGTCTGTGAACTCTGCGTTTTCCCATAGCCATCTCTGAAACGAACGAGTGTTTCGTACTGGCAATGCTGCCATTGTATATCACTTCAATAAAATCTCTGTTCCAATTGCAATCCGAAATTGAAAAGAGAGTAGGTATACGGCATGGGGCATGCATGCTATCGGGAGATATGTATGTGGCTGTGCAAGTTAATTAAGTTTAATGAAATGAAGTATACAGCAGGTGCTGTCAATACGTAAACATGTGGAAATTCATACACAGAGGATTCTATAGACAAATTATCCCACCTTGCCAGGTCATAATTGGATTACAGAGATATTCGCGCTACCATCATACATTAAGCGGTATTAGAGAGTTTTGCCAATAAACCCAACAAACTGGAAACATTGAATTCCACATGAACCCGCTAACTTTTGTAAATAGAAATGTGTTTTTATCTAGATAAAATAAAAAAAAAATACTCGTATTCGCTATCTATAACATATGCAATAAAGTAGTATTTCGATGGTTAAGCGCACAAATGTGTTAATTGAATTTTTCATGAAAATGAGTTAATTTCATTTTCAAATTCATCAATCCTATAGCTACTTTTCTGCACAAATGTTTTAAGTAGTTATCTATTAGAAACGCCACAAAGCTTAATGCACTTTTGTGTTAATTGCATAGAAATGAATTTGATGTGCACCAAATGTGTTAAGCGCACTTACAAAAACTGCGCACTTAAGAAAATAGTCAATGTTTGTGCACACATGTGATAAGCGCATGCCACCTTCCGCATTTGGTGCATTATTTCAGGATGTGACTTATGCAATGGAAGAAAGCGGCGTTTCGGTAGCTGTTTCGCTTATATCCAGCCGGGTATTCGTGGAGGCTCTTCATTATATTATACGCATGGGCTTCTTTGCATAAAATGTGCTTACACGGAGTAAAATAGAACAGAGCGCCACAATTAATTTCTCTTAAAAAGAACAGTTATCGAACCATTTCACAGTACTTGTGAACAATATTATAACTTATTTAATAGGAATGCATAGGAATAATAATGTTTTTTTTTTGCAGAATAACGGTTCTGTTTTAAATAGGCATTTAATGGAACATTACGCTATGAGCTCTCGCAAGAAGAATTTTCTTGTTCTTGTTATCGACACTAGCGACACTTATCTTAGCGCCCGCCATATAGCGGACACATAGCGGGAAATATCGGAAACACAAAAGTTCTCCCTATGAGAAGGGATAGCAGAACATGCCACTTTTTTATTGCACCGGTTGGTACCCTTCTTCTGATTCAGTCTGTAAGTAGCTGTAAAACTGACCCATACCTATTTATTAAAAGAAATAAAAAATAAGTAAGTCGTGCCGTCCAGTGCTATTATATTTTTCGGAGCTGTGCTTCTAAAGGGTGTCAATTGTACATCGTTCCAGGTTATGCCTGTCTACGGAAGACAAAAAGGGTCTTAGGTTTTACATTCGTAACGCATATTATTAGTATTGTGGGCTCTAAAGTGATCAGTAAGAACCTTGAAATTCAAATATGTACATACAATGTCAAACGGATCCTATCGAGTAACGCTTGTGTCGTGTGCCATACTTAAATCGTAAAATGTGCTAAAGGTAAGCACGTAAAAACAACATTCCATTCTGGATTTCAATCATACACCGCTCTATTTCAACAAGTCCAAAAGCAACCTACGTGTTTGTTTACCGTAGCCATTCCTTACTCGATTTAACTTCACTAAAAATAAAGGGAACAATTAATGGTTTAGTGGAGTTAAACCGTAGCCGCCTTACAGGCAACGTGCAACGTCATAGAATATAGAATATTAAGTTGCTCTCCCGTACACATAAGTCCGAAACGCATTAATCTGACTATCCTGTTCGGCCTGTCCGAAACACACCACTTCCGACCTCGAATATGTAGCATTCAAAACGGGGTTATTCATTCGCCCCTCTTCTTGATCGAACTGTGGCTGTAAATTTTGCGACTTATAATGGCCGCGCAAGTGAACCCCATATTCTTAGAAAGCGGTTGTTATGAAAATGTTTAACATGGCCTTAACCTTTACCAATTCATAGACAGCTTTATGACCTAGCAGATGTCAGATTCAGTCAGTAGTCTTGACAAAACTCATAATTGATAAATTCTTCACATAGTAACAACAAAACTGTTAATGTTAAAGGTTGTAAGTGAACAGTAAATTAAAATCATACACAAAAAAAAAACATAAAACTGAAAATTCACATTTATTCTAAGCCTATTCATTGTCCAACTCTTTTTCATCTTTATTATTACCACGACTGCCTTCTGGAAATCTTTTGTTGCATGAGTCACATATGATTCATAGATGTGAACGGGAAGAACACTTACATTTGACTCATAGACAGTGAACGTATTAAATAATTTTCATTCCAAAACATGGTCTGAGAGATTTAGCCGTCATTATCTTCCATCAGACTTTCGAAAATTTACACACATTTATGAGACATATGTCACTCATAGACGTGAACGGAAGGAACGGAGTTGACACATGTGTCTGATAATTAGTGAACATATTAATAATAATTCATAGAATGATTCATGGGCGTAGCCAAGATCTCGGTCAGGGGGGGGGCAAGCCCAAAATTTTTTCAACATCATGGTTTTCTTAGGAGTTGAAATTTCCGGTCGCAGAAATATTGTTAGCAAATTTTAGCGTAGCCTGGCTTGTGGTTGGATTTGTGCAGAGGGTCATGGATTCCAGACTCACCGTGAACGAATTCATTTTATGGTGTTTTCCGAACTCACGATCTACGTGACGGACTATGATGTAGCTCATATTGTAACCAAGTATCCATTTATGGGGATAAATAACATTGCTGGGCGTGCTGTTGATCTCAACACCTCAACAAAACAGCAGTTTAGATCTTGGAAATTGGATGTCACTCACACATCTGCGGCCCTAGTTTATTGGTGGACTGCCACGCATGTTATTTCTTTTTTTCTAATTTTAGAGTAAAATTTTTAAAATGGAGATGAAAATGATTTTCTTCTGCATTCTGATTACATTCAACTGGCCTCCAATATCTGCCTTTTAGAGCGTAGTTTGTCTATTTTCAGTGCATTTTTTGTATCTCGGACTGCATATTCCACTTGCGAAGCCAGTTTGTTTCGTCTGTCACTTTCATCTTAGCAAAGTAGCATCGTAAGAATATTTATAAATCCTTTATTGATTGAAATATGGTTACCGGTTTTAATAAGATTTCTTCTAAATTTATCAAAGTATCAATGGCTTGAAAGACCCGCTCTGTGACTCACTTGGTTGAGTCGCACTCTACGATGCTAGTAATCTAGAGGTCCGGAGATCGAATCTCGGCGTGGTCCAAAATTTCCGTACATGTGAATGGAAATATATAGTGCTTACAACATTATATTTATACACTCCGAAATGATATGCAATGTAACGTTGATTCCAAATTGCCTATAAACGGTTGAGTTAACGTACCCCACAATGGGCTATACGGTACTGAGAAGAAAAAGAAGAACTTGAAAGTCACTGAAATATGAGACCCGTTCTTTACAATATTCTTAACCCTGGAAGGTCATGCTTATTTTTAGTACGGAAAGGTGCTTCGTCGATTCGACGACGCTCTACTTTGACGCCTCATACCCTTTCTCAATATATTTATAAAATTTGACAGATTTTCAATCGTTAGTTTATTTAGAATGGAAAAACATCGATTTTGAGTAATTTTGCAAGGGAATTGATTCACAAATCAATTTTTCTTAATTCAATTTTATTTGGCCTGAAATATAAAACACTAAATTTAAAACTGAAATAAATAAAAACTTAACATTTATATAATTGAAAAAATGTGCTCGAATCATAAAACACATATTCTAAACGTACTAGGAAATTGGGTTGAATGAGAAGCTCATGTACCTATATACAAGAGGCACAGCGATCCATTTTGGGGTCCCAGCAAGTGTTTTCTTTCACTTCACCTATTGCGGTTTTTACAGTGGATTGTAGAATTATTTACAGTAAATTTTGGAATATCTTCTCTCCGAGTTCCCTTGATTAATTCTAATTCTATATACAATGGCCCGTATGAATAAAAAGTAGTAAATTTTCAAATTTGTAGAAACTACTCAAAAGTAGATACTACACGTATTCGTATGAATAATAATTTTTTTTCGGAAATACTCAAACTACTACTTCGAAAATGCAATAGTAGCATCTGCTACAATTCAAAAAGTAGGCGCTGCCACATGTGTCATAATTAGGCATAAGTTTTCCTTCCGTTTCAGGTGGATGGTATAAGTGACGACTCGAAAATGGAATCACAACGAGACATACACCAACGTGCCACCGATGATTTAGCCGACGCGGGCCTCAATCAATTTTGGACGACTTTAGAAAACGCTTCGAAAATTGAGTGATGATCATACATACTTATGTATGTAGATCGACGTCAAATGAAAACTTAAATGTATTTGATTGAGGCCCGCGTCGGCTAAATCATCGGTGAAACGGAAGGAAAAATTATGTACATATGTATGTATTTATCTGTTATTTACGTATTTGTGTACTTTTGGTCTATGAATGGGTAAATTCACGTAAGACGTACTTCAGTGGAATTTATCGAATACTATAGTCTCAGCTGTAGCTTAGAATTAAGATTTGTCACTAAGTTAATTGTTTTGTCAAAATGGTGGTTAAAAGATTCACCAAAAAAGCACAATTCGTTCTCAAGTTATAAACAACATCTTCCAATCTTATTGATCGGTTTCACCGCTGTTTGTAGCTTATTTTTAATTTGTATTAATCAAAAACACTTTTTCCTTACTACAATTTATTTTTCTTTTTACAAATATATATTTCGAATGCAACTTGCATTCTTCTTCAGTGCGAGTGTTTCTGAAGTTTAGATGGCTTGTACATGGTAATTTATTATCAGAATGTTTTGTTATCACTACCTGGTTAAAAGGTAAAAAAAAATGGGTTTTCTAAAAAGTTAATCCTGTTTAGCGCACCTGCGCGGCTAGTTTAATGATTCGTGATGGGCAATTTCCTTCGTCGTCGTTGAGGCGGTTACTACCTGGTATCTTCATGGGGAAAGTGGGTTGCCCATCGCCACCCCCTTCGTCGTTCTAAAAAATCGTCCTCGAAAAATGAAATAATTTTCGTTCATACATAACTCGGCCAGTTTCGTATATTGTGCAACCTTTTTTCGCCATTCAAGCGATCTTCCTTGGCTGTTGAGCCATTGTCGGAGTTCGAAGGTACCCTGCCTTAATGGTGTATTTGGGAATAGGGCAGTTACATCAAATGACACCATAACCTCATCTTATTTCAGTTCGACACTTTTTAATAATTCTTCCAATATTTTCCACTTTGAAGAGCAATTCTTTTTATGTTGGCTATTCAACGTTAGCCTAATCGTTGTGAAAGATATTTTTAATGCAGCTGTGCATACAGTATACCCATACATGTAATGCATATTTTCAAGTAAAACAGGAATGTACTTAAGTCCGCCTCTTAATTCTGTGCCAAATGGTTGGGCATCTTTGCTCTAATCTAGACTTATCAGACTTTTCTAAAATTATTATTATCCACAATTTCGAAATACGATTACGACAATATCGGTTGTAACATATGTATACCCAACCTGATTGCCTAGTTTCTCAAAGACTAATGACCGCCTATAAGCAAAACAAGCCTAGTGATCTTTATGTGTAGTCACAATTTCCAATTGTTTTTTTTTTAGAGATTAGAAGGTTGATAGTAAACAGCGGAGAAAGGTATGGGAGCTAGCTATCAAGGACGACATGAAGAAATCGTTGCCGAAAGAATGATTGGCCAACCAATCTAAATTTCTCTTTGTAAATCTATACAGAGATTTGAAATTATCGTCGCACGCTTCACGTCGTTTTAGGTAATTTTTGGTTTTACGCGGTTCACTTATGTTTAAAAACATTTCTAAAGAAAATTGTTTGCCTTGTTTGATTACTACAAATCTACCTACATATTTGTAGTTTGCAAATTGTTACCTACATGAAAACTGTAGTAAAGCTGCTTTTATTCATATGAAATCTACTAATGTTTCCCCTTTGTAGTATGTTCGAAAGTTGTAGTGCAGTAAACGTCATTTTAATCATAGCAACAATACTATAAATCTATATTTACTTCAAAAAAAGTAGTAAAGTGCAATTTACTACTTTTTATTCATACGGGCCAATGTCTAATTTTGACATTGAGTACCTACCTTGGAGCCGATTTTTATGAGTTCGAAATGCAATTTTCCTAAAATGAGAATTTTGAGCCATTTTCCTGATTTGTCCTATGGACACAGACTTATCGTCGAATCGGCAATAAGAAATACTGGAGTTCTAAAAGTTACACAAAGTTCATCCTTCGTCGTTTTGACGACACCAATTTCCAAAAATCCAACTTACCCTGCTTACTTCGTCTAGCCGCAATGTACCCGGCAAGTACATAGGCACAGTAAGTGCTGTACGAAAACTCCGCTCCAAATAATGAGAATTGTCACGAAATATGGGATAAATTTGATGATGCGTAGTCGACGAAGCATGACCTTCCAGGGCAGTATACCATTTGTCACCCTTTCAGATGAAATAAGTCGAATTTCACTAACTTCCCGAAGGGACCTAATGGTTGAAATTGTGCACTCAGCTCAGAAGCCATGAAATGAAACAGGAAATATGGGGTCCACGCAGTCATAGTAGCACACTCACAAGTGAAATGTGTGTGCTGGTACACAGCCTCCGTCAGTTACGAGAGGCCACTCGCTGTCATCTATTTGTATGCGCCTCCTGACTGCAAACTGTCCCGATCATGGCTACTCTGGCAGCACTTGGAGCGGCATGCTTTTTGCAATTAACACATTTGTGCTCTTAACCATCGTTAATGGAAAATATTTGCAGTGCACATTTTAATGCGAACTTTTCAACATACAGGCCTGTATTTTTGAAAAATGTTGACTGGTGTGAGGGAGTGTCCTTAGTCGCACTGGGACTTACTCATTAAGGGCCACAAACTGTAAAAAAAATATGAAATAAAATATAAAGTAACATTTAAAGTGCTTAATAAAATACTTTTCTATGAAAATAACGGTTCTGACCTGTATTAGAAAATTAAGTAATTTTTCTATTCCACACGACATGAGTAAATTTACAATATGGCTGTACAATTTATTCGTAGATTTCCCTTCTGATACACACAATTTCCAATTCAATCCTATCATTACATTCTTCCACTTCTTGCTTTATGTGCTGTAAACACATTTTTCCTATACCGTAGTGATATCAATGTCACTCGATACTCGAGTCGTAAATGTTTTATGTACTGAAAACAACACACTTCACACACCGAGTTGCCATGTTTTCCCACAGTGTGCAGTTACACACTACGTATCGTCCATAAAGGAAGATCCGTACACAGAAAGGACACCCCAACAAAGGGGTCACTAAGTAGTTTAGTTTTATAGCGTGTGATTTTACCGATATTGTGAATTTACACCTGTGGACAGGTGACTGTTATGTAGGAGAATCTGACCAGGACCCACTATAGTAATGTTGGGAACAGAGTGTTGTAAAATATCGAACTTTGGTGTTGAAATTTTATGGTGCGTATGTGAGTATCAAATCGACAATATAAAATGGTAGGTAATTTTTCGTGGTTTGATAAAATTCTTTTGGTATTGGCTTTGGATCGCAATAAATACTGATTGGATAAGATGTGTTAACCCTTCACTGCATTTGTGGGGGACTAGGATTCCCAATTGCTAACATTATAGGACATATTTCAAATGTATTAAATTTGACGCCGTCGAACTTTCGTGTATTCTCAACACTTTCCAAGAGCTCTCGTTGATGAAAAGTTGGTTGAACTGTTGCTTATACACAGTGAAACCTCTCTTAACGGACACCTCTCTAAAGCGGACAATTTTGAGAGGTCCCGATTGTTACTCGATATTAAACCAGTTAGTGCATGAAGTTCCCTGATAGTTTTTGAATTTTGTCAATTATTATGAATTGAGCACACGACAGACTATGTGACAGACTATGATCTCACTCAGATGTTAAACGAGTACCCATTTATGGGGATAAATAACACTGCTGAGCGTGATGCTGATCTCATTACCTCATCAAAAAGCAGATAAGATCTTGGAAATAGGATGTCACTAACACATCCTGCGGCCTTAGTCCAATGTTGGATTGTCGCGCCTGTTATTTTTATTATGAATTGAAGTAGCTACAAGATGGTACTTTTCGAAAGATTTTTCGAAAAGAAATAAGTACCTAATAGTAGATTTACAAGCCGTCTCCTATAAGGGGGATAATTTGTAAATATTTTTTTTAAATATTTACAAATTATCGCATTACTTGCCTTGAATCCTTCATTTCCTTACTGAGCAGATCGATGACCCCAACTCCAAAACTTTTGGAAACGACATCAGAATATCTTCCCATATATGTACATCAAATAAAAACATTATGTCCTCCGAGGAAGTCTAGCGCCCAAAACAAAATCGAATTAGTTCTCAATGAATAAATTTATTGTTAGCTGCATGTCAGTCTGCCGTAGCCAACCTGCATCTGGAAACGCTGGAAGAGGTTTGTCTCCCTCTTCTGTCGAGCTCGTATTGATGATCAAAATTTCTCTCTCCCATGAAATGCACACAAATTCCACTGTGGTGTCTTTGACCAATACAAACGTTTATTTGGTAAATTATTTCATTGTCATCAATAGGGGTATAGCAGAAATGTTAATGTTTTCAAAAAACGGTCCATCGCTTCTAATTTCTCCAAAATTTCCATAGCTGTGACTCTATAAAACCAACTGACCTACGTGCACAATGTCCCTTATAAGGGACATTGCAATAATTTCTAAATTACACAAAATCTATGACACCACGACGCATTTTCTTTGATTTGATACACGTTTTAAAGCTTCTAACGGATGGTTGGAGCGTTTCAGGATCCGCCATAATATTAAATTCAAATCAATCTGTGGAGAATCGGCGGCCGTAGACGAAATTACAGTTTCGAAATGAATTTCGAAAATTGGAGAGATTATAGAAGATTAATCACCACAAAATATTTTTAATGCGGATGAAACTGGGTTATTCTTTCGCGCGCTACCTGACAGGACACTATGCTTTAAAAATGACAACTGTGCTGGAAGTAAGATTGCCAAGAAACGGTTAACGGTTTTACTCTGAGCCAGTATGACTATGGGGAGAAGATGACACCACTCGCAATTGGAAAGGCTGTTAAACCTAGGTGTTTTAAAAACGTTGACAAAAATAAGCTGGACGTATTGTGGAAGTCGAACACGAAGGCATGGATGACTACAGCCATAAGGACGGAGTGGTTAGAAACGTTTGACAGTAATATGAGGGCCCAAAGAAGAAAGATCTTATTGTTTTTGGATAATGCCACATCTCATCCACATTTACAGTTGGAAAACATCAGACTTGTCTTTTTTCCGCCCAATATCACGTCAACATCCCAGCCTTTGGACCAAGGGGTGATTCAAAACTTTAAAGTCAAGTACATACCGGCAGTTAATTCTAAACAGATTGCTGGGCAATATAGATAGCGTTTCTTCCGCGCAAGAATTAGCCAGAAGAGTGTACGTAGTGTACGTAGCCATTTGGCTGTTCAATGGATAAAAAGCGCCTGGGATGCCGTTACATGCGAAACAATTCAACATTGTTTTAATAAGGCAGGATTTCCTGGAGCTCAATGTGACCCAGTTTACACGTCTTCGCGGAACGATGAGATAGAATCTCTAAGCCAACTCATTCAGTCCACAAATATGGATATGGACGGCAATGTGTTTGCTCAACAAGACAATGACATCGCCATCGAAAACAGCAGCTCCGATGTTAGAAGTATACTGGAGTCAATTGAAGAAAAAGGCGAGAAGGAAGAAGAAGATGAGGATGAAGTTGAGGAAATTTTCAAACGTAAATTAACTTACATATCTTCATAATTAGGACAAGTGAAAAACATTAACATTTTCCCAATGTTCTCTTTTTTTCTTCAGTTGATACTTCCGTTAAAAATTATAGTGAGGGCTTAGACGCTATTAAGAAGCTAAAAGACTTCTATGAACGGAAATATGATTTGGAGGGATTCAACCTGACAAATAAATTGATGGTCTATCATGAAAGCCAAATCGCAAAATCAAAAATGATGAAGCAAACCGGAATTGGACAATATTTCAAAGTGAACTGAATAATGAGTTAGTTGTAATTTACATGTATCTCTTTATCTATTTTTTATGTATTTTACATTTTAGAATTTTGCGATCTGGAATGATTTAATTTATTTTTTTACCCTTCGCTCATAGAGTGAAAGGGTATAATAACTTGGTCATGAAGTTTGTAACGCATTGAAGGAAGCATCTCCGATCATATAAAAAGTATACATATATGATCAGCATGGCGAGATGAGTCGGTTGGACGATGTCCGTCTGTTGCAGCGCGTTTTTCTCGGCCGCTATAACAGCTACAGAGCGTGAGTGTGCATTTTGCACACATGCTTATTTATGTTGCAGGCTATTTGCATGTTTGAATCGCCCAAATTGGATCACTGGGTGATGGGGCTGCCATACAATCTAGCCCAAATTTAAGTTCTTCTAAGAAAAACTTTTTTGTTTATGAACCAATCTTAACCAAACTTCATATGAATCGCTCCCTATTGATGCCACATAAAATATATAAAAATAGATGAAATCAAATTATGGGGTCATGGGGCTGCCATGCACACCCAAACCCCAAAATTAGGTTCTGCTAAGAATTTTTTTTTGTTTTTTTTTTTTTGGCACCAATTTCAACCAAACCTCATGGAAATGTATTTATGTTGATGCCACAAAACATATGTAAAAATGATTGGAATCCGATCATGGGGTCATGGGGCTACCATACAAACCCGACTCCCCAAATTGGGTTCTTCAAAGAAAAACTTTTTTATTCGGGCACAAATTTACCCGAAACCTCATCAATATGTATTTCTATAGGTATTTATGTCACAAAACATATGGAAAAATAAGTGAAGTCGGACCATGGCGTCATGGGGTTGCCATACAAAACCAATACCGGAAATTTGGTTCTTCAAAAGAAAATCTTTTTTATTTGTCCACCAATTTCAACCAAACCTCATGCAAATATGTTTCTATTGATGCGACAACACATACGTCAAAATGGATGGAAAGGAGTCATGGGATCATGGGGATGTCGTACAAACCCTCGTCCCCCCATTTTGGTTCTTCTGAGAATTTTTTTTTCCTACTCCAATTTCATTAAACCTTTTATTAATGTGTCCAAACAACAAAAGATGTAAAAACAAATGAAATTGTACTATGGGACCATTTCCCCCCTTCCCCCAGTAAAGCTTTCTAAGATATTTTTTTGTTATTTGCTCAATTATTCCAAGCAAGCCTCACGCAAATATTGTTTTATCGGCGCCACGGAACTTATGTGAACACGGAAAAGATTGGAGGGGGAGAATTAAACACAAGTCATAGGTACGCCCGAAAAAATTTAAGCCCGAGGGGAGTGAAGGGTTTTCAAATTTTCGCCATCTCGTTGAGTTTCTATCGTGTTGAATAGGTTTAACTAAATTTTTAAGAATTTTTACGCTAAAATTTTCGAATTTGCAGAGTAAAACGGGAAATCTCACAACAAAAAAAAATTAAAATAATTGAAATTTATGAAAATATCGCACTTTTTAGGCCCCGAATGACTTTGCTATGAATAACATCAGTGTTTTCCCAATTTTTTTCGTTATCTTTTTCACCGAATACAAATCAGGTCCAGGTGTGTTCAATTTACCGTAAGCTTTCTTAATTTTAGGTTTTTTTCGGTATACGTTTTCTGGTTAAATATGATGCTTATATAAGAATTTAGGGTTGCGATGCCTCGATAATTTTCGACTAATCTTTTATCGTCACTTTTATGGATAGGAGTGAAATTAGGTATTTCCAATATAATGGTAAGACGCCAGTTTGGAGTGAATTGTTGAAGATTATATGCAGTGGAACGAGCAACTGTTCTAAACATTTTGGAAAAAATAAGGTGTTATTAAAGTGATACCCACACCGGCGCGTCAGCGAATATTCGCGGCGAATTTTTCCGCGGCGTCATAACTGTAACACACTGCGTTGTATGCAGATGCCCACACCAACGCGAATATTCGCCAGTTTTGCAGTATTTTTTCCGGTTCGAATATTTGCTACCTAATGTCATGATCGTGAGTAGTCTGGCTGGTCTAGCGGTTAGTGCGCGCACCTTCGGTGCACAGGGTCATGAGTTCGAATCTCACCGTGTTCCATGGTGTTTTTCGAACTCACGAGCTTGTGACGGACTATGATCTCACTCAGATGGTAAACGAGTACCCATTTATGGGGATAAATAACACTGCTGAGCGTGATGCTGATCTCATTACCTCAACAAAAAGCAGATAAGATCTTGGAAATAGGATGTCACTAACACATCCTGCGGCCTTAGTCCAATGCTGGATTGTCGCGCCTGTTATTTATTTTTAATGTCATTTTATTAAAATAATTTATTTGGCAGGTGCAGTGTAGTCCAACTTGATGTTGGTGTACGCGAAAAAGATGTAAATTTGGAATGAGTTGTTAAGGTATTGACCGAGCATTTAAGTTTTGAATGTTTTATGGTCAGTGGATGAGGAAAAGAAGTAACATTTTTGCAAACATGAATTCCAAGGAAGGAAGGTTTTTACTCGTTGTTTGGACTTACAAAAATAAATTGCCCTATTGTGGCAAGTCCGGCGACACCCCGATCGTATCGCTCGGCCGAAGAATTGCAGAGATATCGACGATTTTCCAAAGTGCATAGTACGAAGTTGATCGTGAAATTGCTGTGACCGACATCTAGGTTGACAACTAACGAAAGCATACATTTTGTGAATTATTGTACTTATCTCGGTTATCCCCTTGTTGGCTGCGCAAGAAAGATGCTGCGACGCCACCTTAGAGATTTGTGCGAGTCCAGCGAAACTTTGATAGTTTCGCTTGACTCAAGGATTCCAAACATATCGACGGATTATCGAAGTAGTACGAAGCTGATTGTGAAATTGCTGTTGCCAACATCCAGGTTGACGGTTATCTCTGACCACCCTGTGCACTGACCGAAAAAAAAGAGGATCCGATAACCCTTTCGGCAATTTTATGGTGAGTCTAGCGCCATACCTCGGTCGTTCTGCCACACCAAAGGATTGCAGAGATATCGACGGATTTCGGAAAGAATACAAGGTCAATCGTTTCATTCATGAATAGTATACGATAGGAAATGAGGATCCTAGTAGCTCGGTGCTTGCGTTTGTCCCTAAGTAGTTACATACAAGACAACCCTAAGGAATCACGTAAGGATTCTACTAAAAGTTACTATGCAATTTCAAACGATGGCGTAACCAAGCAAAATATGGCGTTACTATGCAAAGTAAACATTCAATTCAATAGAATATTCAAGCTTGTATGTAACTACGCATGTTGCGCAACCATGCTAAGTAAACAGTTACATATGTATATTCAATTCAAAATAGCTACAATACAATGTTCAAGATTTGTGTCTTCTCTATACGATAAGACTAACCATTCGACGGGCACAAAATAAGATGTACGAGTTTTTGTGTACGCGGTTGTCAATTCAAGCAATCAAATCGAACACCGCCGCAACTTTTCAAGAGTACGGTACAACAAGGTTGTACTGAACTGCATATTTCTATAAATTTACGCATGTCAATGAATTTATCCTTAGAATAAGTATAGACATGGATAGGTAAAATAGCGAATTTCACGTTGATTTCTTCCGCTTACGCTTTTACATTATAAGTAAAGATGCCGGGACATTTTGATATAGTCCACGAAAATTGCAGCATGATTATAAATGTTAAAATAATTGTATTTGGCCAGTTCTTGTAGTTATTCTTTATCCTGTCTAAGTTCCTTCCTTTACATAAATCTAATACCTTTTCTAAGGCAACAACATGATATCAGCTGTGAGTGACAGTACCCAGCGAATTATTCGTGCCGCGCCGGTGTGGGCACCAAAAAATGTGCCGCGAATTTTCCGGCGCGGATTCGCGACGGAAAATTCGTGACGCGTTGGTCTGGGCAGCACTTAAGTCAGGTCCAGATCCTTTATTATCACTTAGCTGGTGAATAGCTATAGCTATTTATTGCCGTGAAACTCGTATTTCAGTTGAAGTAGGCGGTAGGTTTCTATCAATGAAAAAACTGAGGAATTCGGAGTCTTTAAAGTGCTGAAACTGTTCTGGAAATGGTCAGCGAAAAAGTTACAAATTGCCAGCGGAGAAGATGAAATAACAGTACCATTGGACATACGAGCGGGAAATCCTTATGCCTTACGTTTTATATTAAAAAAATCGAGGAACTTTTTTGGGTCTTTGTCGTTGGGTCTCAAGATTTTATACGCAATTCATAGACTAGCTCTTCATATTCGCGTTCTAAATTAGCACTAATATCGGGGAATCGGGATTATTTTTAATCGACTTGTACAGCTTGTTTCGCTGATTTCTTAATTGTCTCAAATTCCTTTCTAGCCAGGGTTCAGTAAGAGCTTTACGCTCTTTAATTTTGGGTTCATATAGATTAATGGTAAAAGTGGCGGCTTAGGCAGAGGCTAGCCACAAGCCCAATTAGCGCATACGGCGCCGTTTTGAAACCACAAACTCCGTGAAGTTTAACTAGTGTATATGATGAAGGTTACGTAATGAATTTAGGAAGTACAGCAGCTCCCCTAATTTCACATTAGCTGCATCCTCCAAGCTCCCAAAAAAGCCCTACCGAGCGTCCTATACCGGGTTTTGGCAAGATCCGGGCATTCACACAGAAAGTGAATCAGGGTTTCCCTCTCATTTACATTACCGCAGCTGCGGCAATGCGCGTTGTAGGGGATGCCCAGCCTGTCAGCCTGGAGCCCCATTGGCCAGTGCTCCGTAATAACAGCAGTAAGCTTGGCGATATCTCTACGCGGTTTAGTCAGAATCTCAGATGTTCTTTTCCAGTCGTAGGAGGGCCACATCTTCCTTGATATAACGCAAGTCCTCAGATTTCGCCAGTAGGCATTAGCAGCCCTTGTATAGTGAATGGAGATCTTACTCTTAACAGCTGCCATCGGGACGCAAACACGCTCCGCATGAGAGCTGTCAGCCATCTCGTTACCCTCTATGTTCCTGTGTCACAGAGAAAAAAATCATCACTTAATCAATAAATCATTTTAAAAACAAATAGTTTTATATTAAATTTAATATGATTCACTTTAATGATCTGTTCAAAAATGGCTGAAACATCGATTTAAATATGTTCAACTTTGTTTTAAAGTTGTTTCATCTTGAAGGCTGTGTCCGTCACATATACATAAGCCCGCCGCTTTTTTGTTCAGTGCTAGTAATCTCCAATAGCTTAGGTGTAGGAAGTAGGACTACGAAACGATAGGTACCCGGTTCGATTCCCAGTAGAAGCAAAGTGAGAAAATAAAGTTTTTAAAATATTGTAAAAATAAACATAAATAAAAAAATAAAAAAAATAAAAAAAATAAAAAAAAATAAAAAAAAATAAAAAATAAAAAAAAAATAAAGAAAAAAATAGAAAAAAGGGAACAATATTTTTTCACTTTTTTAATCTTACAATCAAAACATTTTAAATTTAAAGTGAAACACTTTTAAAATAAAGTGAAATCACTTTGAAAATAAAGTGATATTCAATTTTGATTTGACATGCAGCAATTTTAAAAGTACGAGAATCACTTTAAAATTTCCACTATTGATTCAAAATGAAACATTTTTGAATTAAACGTAAACGTATATGGAGCCAAATCATATTTGAAAATTTTTGAATCATAGCTATTATTTTTGATTTTATAACGATTTTTTTCTCTGTGATACAGGTACCCAGAGTAGGGTAATTCTTTGTCGTGTACCAAGGCTGGTTGTTTTGTATGTCCCTGAGAGCATGACAGGATGGGTCGTACCACCGCCGTGTACACCCAGACTACCATGCTTGGCTTGAGACCCCATTTCTTCCTAAATACAGTCTTGCAGGCGTAAAAAGCAATACAGGCTTTTTTTAACGCGCTCAATGTTCAACTTCCAGTTGAGTGTTGAGTCCAGAATAACGCCAAATACTTCGAGCTGGGCGATAGTTACAGTTTATGTCCATTTAGTTTTGGGACATAAACTGAGAAATGCGCTATTTTTGTTTTTGTAGTGAACAGCATCAGTTTTGTCTTCCCTGGGTTTACGCCCAGGCCACAGCTTGTGGCCCAATTACTGACCAAACCAAGGGCTCTTTCCATGATCTGACTAATCACGGAAAGACACATTCCTGATACTATAATCCCAACATCATCCGCATATGCGACCACCTTAATCATCTCCCTGTCAAGTCTGGCTAGGATTTTGTTAATTACTACTAGCCACAGTAGTGGAGAGATGACACCACCCTGAGGTGTTCCTCTGCATACGAATTTAGTCAGGTGACTTGACTGCTTCCTAAGTCACCATGGTTTACTCTGGTCGTTAGTAGTGTTACTATCCACGACCCAAGCCGTTGCTCAACTCCTAAGTCTGAGAGAGCCTCATGAATAGATTCAATGCGAACATTATTGAATGCACCTTCTATGTCTAAGAAAGCGGATAACGTGTATTGTTTGTACTCAAGGCTGTGTTCGATGATACGGACCACTTCGTGGAGAGCCGTTTCTGTAGACTTTTCCTTCACGTATGCGTGCTGGGACTTCTAAATTCCTGAGCTCTCTAGACTTTGTCGGATGTATAAATCTATTAAGCGCTCTAAAGTTTTGAGGACGAAGGAGGATAAACTAATCGGCCTAAAATCCTTCGCGGTCTCATGCCCTCGTTTGCCTACCTTCGGAATACAAACGACTCGAACCCGTCGCCACGACTGGGGTACGTGGTTGAGTAAAAGAAGGCTTTTGAAAATTAATAGCAGCCGTGGAACTACCATATCTTGCGTTTTCTGAAGCATAATCGGTAGTATGCCATCTGGTCCTGGCGATTTATAAGGGGAGAAGCTGTTGATTGCCCAGGTAATTTTCTTCTCAGTAATCATGGAGAAAACATCCATCATATAGATTAATGGCGCGGAAACTGATAGGTACTGTAAAAAGCAGATATTTTGTCGTCAATATCTGAAATGTAAAGATGAGACTCCCAATCTATTAAACTAAGATAATTATTGAAGCCTAAATAGTCTGCTTTTGAAAAATCGTAAACTATTATTATATATTATACAGGGTGTCCCGCATAAGGTGGTCAATAGGTACTGTAAGGGTTGATAGCGCAACTTGTTTCAGCAAGAAAATTACCAATACAATCGGAATTTTTTTTACCGTTACCTTGTTATCGCTCTCTTTGTGGAAGTCATCGAAAATCGTGACTTGTCATGCAAAATCATAATTTGCAGCCCTCCTGATGACTTAATCCAAGATTTAATTTCAGTTTCAGAAAAATAAATAACAGGCGCGACAATCCAGCATTGGACTAAGGCCGCAGGATGTGTTAGTGACATCCTATTTCCAAGATCTTATCTGCTTTTTATTGAGGTAATGAGATCAGCATCACGCTCAGCAGTGTTATCCCCATAAATGGCTACTCGTTTAACATCTGAGTGAGATCATAGTCCGTCACAAGCTCGTGAGTTCGAAAAACACCATCATCCACGGTGAGATTCGATCTCATGACCCTGTGCACCGAAGGTGCGCGCACTAGCCGCTAGACCAACCAGACCAGTTTCAGAAACTACGTAAAATTTCACAAAAACTGAAGTTTTTCCTGTTGCCAACATTATGGAGTTCATAGCCTCCACGACGAAAGCAACAACAGCGGTCAGCGACTTATCGACTTCGCGAGCGGCAGAAACTTGGTCATAAGCTATACATGCTTCCCTCATCGACGAATCCATAAGCAGACCTGGAAGTCTCCAGATGAATACACCGTGAACCAGATCGACCACGTACTGATAAGCAAGAGATGGGCTTCTTATGTCCTAGATGGTCGATCCTTTCGAGGAGCCAACTGCGACACCAATCACTATTTGGTGAAGACGACCTACAGGTGCAGAATCTCTTCGGTGCACCTAACGAGAGTCAACCCTGCCAAGATCTTCGAGGTTGACAATTTGATTGATGATGCCATGGCGCCGGCGGCTGCGTATACTACAGCACTTGCGGAAAAACTGTCACCCATGCTTGATGACATCAATAATCTAGGCATCCATGAGTTCTAGGAGGAGCTCAAAGATAGCATCAAGGAGATCGCGGAAGAGGTCGTGGGCTATAAAGGCCGGCGCAGACGAGCAGACTGGTTCGAAGACGAATGCAGGGCCTCGATTGAGGCGAAAAATGAAGCCTATCGCCAATACACACAACGCGCATTCCGAGCCAAGAAAGAAATATACAACGAACTTCGGCGAGTATCTAATAGGTTAATTAGACGTAAGAAACGCAAACATTTTGACGAGCAGTTACAGCAAATAAACCAAATATTAGCCAGTAAGAACATTAGACAGGCGTACAAACTTATAAATAATATCAATAACGGATATCAACCCAGGACAAGCCTATGTAAAGACAAGGATGGTAACATCATCAGCAACATCGAAAGCGTCAACAAACGATGGGCCTCGCATTTCGAAGAGCTCCTCAATGAACCATCAACATCCCCCGCGGAGCCAGCTCTTGAGCAGTTAGCCGAACCAGGCCCTCCCGTTCTACCCCCAACAGTAGAGGAGGTGAGTCTTGCCATACAGTCGCTTGAAAATAATAAAGCGACCGGCGCTGACGAGATCCCAGCAGAACTGCTGAAGCATGGTGGAACGTGCCTGACCAACGCTGTACATGTGCTAATGCTGAAAATATGGAACGACGACGTAATCCCCGAAGATTGGCGCAAAAGCATAATCTGCCCAATCCACAAAAAGGGTGACAAGCTGAAGTGTGAGAATTACAGGGGCATATCTTTAGTTTGTACGGCCTATAAGATGTTATCGAAAATTCTTGAAAAGAGAATCAATCCGTACGCAGAACGAATCATTGGCGAGTATCAAGGCGGCTTCAGACCTGGTCGCTCAACGAACGATCAGCTTTTTACAGTGAAGCTACTACTCCAAAAGTGCTGGGAATATAACATCGATGTATACCAAATCTTTGTAGACTTCAAGCAGGCATACGACAGTATCAATCGAAGTGTACTGTACAACATTATGCTGAATTTTGGTATACCGGCAAAGTTAGTGCGATTCACAAGGATGACGATGACTAATACCGTCTCGCAGGTCAAAGTGAAGAACCGACTCACTGACCTATTTGAAACTCGTACTGGACTCAAGTAGGGTGACGAGCTGGCGCCGACGCTCTTCAACCTGGCTTTGGAGTATGTAATTCGAGCCATGAATATGGACAGCAGCGGAACGCAGCTCATCAAGTCGACTGAATTAGTAGCGTACGCCGACGATATCAACATCATGTCTCGAAGGTTGGGTGATGCAGAAAGCCTCCTGCATAACCTCAATAACGCCGCAAAGGAAGTTGGACTACATATCAACGAAAGCAAAACAAAGGCCATGATGCAGTCGAAAACAAGGACGGCAGCAAATTCAAGCATCACAGTGGGGGACCTTAATATCGAGTATGCAGACAACTTCAACTATCTGGGTTGTATCTTATCAAAGGACGCAAACGAAACCGACGAAATTAGGCGACGGACACAACTAGCCAATAAGACATATTTATCGGTCCTCCCTATAATTAATTCGAAACTTGCGCACAGGAACACGAAGCTCCGCGTGTACAAAACGATCATCCGACCCGTGCTATGTTATGGCTGCGAAACATGGACCGTTACCCAAGCCTCCAAAATCTTGCTAGACCGATTCGAACGAAAGGTCCTTCGGCGAATTTTCAGGGCCGTTCGCGAGCGAGACCAATGGCGTATCCGATAAAACCATGAGTTGTATCAATTTTACGATGAGCTGGAAGTATCGAAAATCGTGAAGCTTCAACGTCTGCAGTGGTCGGGGCATGTACAACGGATGGACGATAATCGCATGCCAAAGAAAGTTATGAACGCACAACGAATTGACGGAGCGAGGTTGCGTGGACGACCGAGAGCTCGCTGGGAGAACTCCGTAGGTGAAGACGCCCACCAGCTGCTGGGCTTCCGAAACTGGAGGACAAGATCTCGTAACCGCGACAATTGGAGGTCTACGATTCAAGCGGCCAAGGCCCGACGTCGGGCTATCGTGCCACATTGCTGATGATGAACATTATCGCCCCTTTGAAGATACAGTTACTCAAACTTAACCCTTAAATGCATAGCATACCATATATGGTACTTGGCTTCCTGTAGAAGTTTAGCGATTATTACATTTTTGAATTTTTTTGTTTACTTTTACGCCAAGTAGACAAAATAAACTTTCACATAAATTCAATTTTGGCTTCCTGAAGCTTTCCTTGAATTGTCTGTGCGTCGTCAAAGTGGACGAACGTTATTTTTTGTGAGATTTTAAAAGCTAATGTTTACAGCTAAATAATTTTGCGAAATTTACCGTTATTCGGAAATGGAAAAATACTGGTGAGTAAATTGGAATATGTTCTTGAGATTCTTTTGAGACTTTGACCAAAAAAGTCACCAAATGTAGTTGTTTGCAACAATTTTGCCACGTACCATATGTGGTACACCATGCATTGGGGCACATTCAGAAATTTCTAAACATACATTCTGATCGTTCTTAGTTGATGAAATTTGAATCCTTTAGCCTTGGATAGGGTAGGATATGTTCATAACATTTTAACTATCAGCTCCTTCAACATGATGGTGCGTTTTATTGGACCCAGAACAGGTCCAAATAACCTAAATTTTCCAACTAATTATGTCACCGATGCATTTTTCCAGGACATTTGCTGCCATTTTTTATGAAAGCTAGGTTTATCAGTCCTGATCAGGATCCAAGGAAACGGAGCTGTCGTAGTTGATTTAGAAGGGTTGTTTTTGCCATTTTGTTTTCACAATGGTCAGGGCTTAGTGTTTCTGTAGCTGCTTCTTATAATCCCAGTATTTTTAGCTGGCAAGTATACTGAAACACATATTTTGTTTTGTCCTTAGGACATGCCACTAAAAAAACGAGCCTCTGTACTTGACATCTTAGTAAGATATTTGGACTTTCACCAGGACTCAAGCAGCTGCGCCTTGATATCCAAACTCTTAAACCATTTAATTATGACAAGTACTTTCTTGGAAGAAAAATGTGCTTCTAGGGTCAACCATTTCATATGGAAGACTATGTGGAGTACCACATTCGATAAACAAAAAATTACATGGATGTAATTCTTGTGGACATGTCCTGGGACCTGCACAAATTTGGGTTATAAAGCAGGCAGCAATTCATTTCCATATTCAAATCCTAGCAAAGTCAATCCAATCCATATACTTTTCAAGAAAGGAATCCCATCAGCTATGATAAGTCAAAAGAAGTCTCGAGATATACGTTTAACAGTGGAACATGTTTATAACGAACTATTACATAAAAGATTTATTTTATAACAAGACCGAGTTCTAATCGCGCTAATAGCATGATGAGTGCATTACATACCCTATTCCCATGTACAGAGCTAGACGGCAGGCAAAGCTAAAATAATCTATTCAATGTTTTTTTGTAGGGGAGGAAGGGGTACATGAGTCGGATCTGGCGCCCTTTTAATATTTTATAAGGACAGCTACCACTTGAAACACATTTGAAGTTTTTCGCGACATTCTATCAAAAGACATGGCTAAATTTTAGTTTGTAGGGAAGGTAGGGGTAGTAAGACCTACTCCACCTTCCATCAACTTCCAGGATATGTCACAAATAGGCATCGATACAAATTTCAAGAAGGAATAGGAAACTAGTCACGCACCTACCCGAGCTGCCTTTTAAAAAGCTGAATATTCGCGATTTTCTATAGAAATGACAACCTTTCCTCTAACGAAGAGGAGTTCATTATATCGAGTTTCCACTATAATTTCGATCAACACTCTCAATAACCATTATCCTTTCTTTTTTACACTGTTTCTATTAATGTAAGAGGCAGATTAAATAAAGTTTGAAAAATGTCTTTCATCCAACATAATGGTCTGAATGCATGGTGTACCATATTTGGTACACAATACAAATTCTACTATTTTCGCATTTTTGGGAAAACGGGCTATTTCCTGGGAAAATAAAGGCTAATTCCGTGTTCATCGACCGATTTTACATAAGAGGAGGTCAGTAACGATAACTAGTTCAGACCCCATGCATTTAGGGGTTAATAGAAATTTTAAAATAAATTTTTCATCGAAAATTCAAATAGTGATTTCATAACGGTGCTTTATACAGTAGAGCCCCGATATTCCGGGTTGATTGGAACCGGACCCTATTCGGATTATCAAATTGTCAGAATTTTCGAAATGCACTAATTTGCACCTTGGTGGACAATATTGATACTCACATCATCATTCTAACGACAATTAATAATATTTCGTATTCGAAATTTGCCTTTTCTTAAGTTTATATAGCAGTAAGCTTGAACAAACTTTATGGAATTGTCGAATTTTATGAAAATTTATACAAACCCACAAACCCCAATCCGGATTATCGAAATTTGGGAATTTCGGGGTCCGGATTATCGGGGTCCTACTGTACATACAACTCTGCAAAGTTGATAAAAGTTGCATCAACATGGTGGCTTTCCAACGGTATATCACTTTTCATATTTACATTGCAGAACTTTAGGGAAACACGCATTGAATGGTAAAAATCACGGCTTTAGTGGAATCGCTAACAATTTTCTCTTTACTCGAAAAAAGACAAACAAATGCTATTATATTATCGGGATAGAATTTCGCTGCATTATTTTGACCAGAACTGTAAGATATTTGAAAGTTTGTACATGGTTTGGCATATGCAACGGTACTAATAACAGTTAAAATTTAATATTTGCTATTTATGGCAGATAGATGGGTGCCCCGCTCATAATGCGAGCTCTATCAAAGAATATTTGGAATACGAATTTCCCTGAAAGTAGATTGGCAGATTTGGGACAGTTGCGCGGCCTGCGAGAAGTCCCGACCTTACTCGCCTAGATTTTTATTTATGGGGTAACTTAAAAATCAATTCCGAGCCGATTACCTCCCGGGAACAGCTGCTGCAGCGAATTAATGATGCTTGTGACAACATAAAGGAGACCCCTCGTGAAATCCTTCGGGACGTTTCTTCCATGCGCCGAAGGTGTCGAGTCTGCATACAAAATGGAGGAGGCCAATTTCAGCAGCATTATTCCAATTCATCAAACAGACCCATTTAATCATCCCAGCAAACAATTTTATCGATTTTTTCGAAAAATCACAAAAATGATTCGAAAGCGATATTATTCAAATGAAAAATTTATCGTAGACTTGTCTCCCCGACGAAAAATTATTTTATTGTCATCAATATGTCAGGAATGCGACTCCTATTAAGGAAATATCGTCTTGTTATTGCAAGGATGATAAAATAGTAATCCCTCACAACGAGAGAATGATGAAATTGTCAAAAAATAAAACGACTAATTTATTCCCATAATTTGTAATCTTAGATAGCTCAGGTGTAGGACGTAGGACTACGAAACGATAGGTGCCCGGTTCGATTCCCAGTAGAAGCAAAGTGTAAAAAGGTAAAGTTAAAATAAGGTAAAAAAAGTTAAGAATAAAATAGAAGAAAAAAAATAGAAAAAAGGGAAAAATAAAAAAAAAATAAATTTTTTTTCACTTTTTCTGTGTATTAGTCTATTATCGCCAAATTATCATCCTGGCGAATTAATATCGGTCACTATTCCTTCACGAAGGGAGTGACGCTTTTAATCCGAAAACGATATGAAATTCGAGAAA
This sequence comes from Microchrysa polita, assembly GCA_949715475.1. Classification (NCBI taxonomy): domain Eukaryota; kingdom Metazoa; phylum Arthropoda; class Insecta; order Diptera; family Stratiomyidae; genus Microchrysa; species Microchrysa polita. The sequence goes on from OX454417.1 coordinate 55,863,872, forward strand.
TGTTTTCTATCAGGCGATTTGAATTCGTATCGCGGACGATAGAAATTGTTTGCTGGGATTAGTTAATATTTTTATTTTATTGGTTGTTTCTCATATTCATAACTTTATTTTCATTTTTATTTAACAAATTTTCAAAATTGCGATAGTAAAATATAAAAAATAAATGAATAAAATTCCAGTTCGAATAAACCGATAAGAGAATAATTACCTTGTTTACATCCATTACATCCAATATGTGTAATTCCAAAATCCCGCAAAGCAAATATGGAAAGTGATATATATGGTAATTTTCTTGCTGAAACAAGTTGACCACTTAATGCGGGACACCCTATGAAAAGTGTTAGAAAAGAGGTTTTCCGCATCAGCACATAGTTGGACTAGCTTCTACTTCGCCATAACAGTTCGTAAAAATTAAATCCGCTTGTGACTTATTATTGTGTAGAAGAAAATCTTTCAAACCCGTTCTAGTGGGTCTAGAAACGTCTGAAATATTACAGTACATAATTCCTTTAATGATTTTTGGAGATAGCCAATTTTAAATTGTTACATATACTGTTCAGGAAAATCTCCTCTTTCCTGAACGGTTATAGCTTTAAAAAACAGTCTCCCAAAAATTTGCTCTGTGACGGTGATCGTTCGGTGGCCAATCCAATCCAATCGGTAGGTGATCAACGCACAATGCTCGTCAAGGAGTTAGGGCAAAACAAGAAGATCTCCCAAAATGATTATTATTATGTTAAAAGAAGAGATCATACTGAGTGGTGGCTCACTTTAATGCTTGAAATAGATTACACGCATCAGCATCGGCATCGCGAAACGTCAAGCGCAATGCATTTTACATTGCCGACAAAAATGTTGAGCAGAAGACTTGGCATTCAGCATAGTTTTCAGCTATGAAATTCTTCCTATGCTGCTGCTGATGCGCGTAATCTATTACAAGCAAAACTGTCGGTACCTACATCTTCTTCTTCTTCCTTGCCTCGTTCTTTATACCGCTCCATGGTTTCGCGTTGCTCGACCTGCAGTGTAGGCACATCGCCCGTTTTGGCGATAATATCTCAGCATATTTCTACAGGCAGCTCTATCTTGGATCGTGTCATCGCCGAGACCAATGCGTTGTTGTTGCTTTTTCATTTGACACATCCAGGTGTTCTTCGGTCTGCCTCTGGCCTTGGGTCCATCAAGTGGTACCTACATCTTCACAGTGAACACAAACTTTCATCCGAGCTCATCTAAAATATGTATAAATGCAAATCCGCTATCAGAATTACCAATAATATTCCACAATCTGCTACGCTTCACCGAACATTATCGGCATCCTTTAGATTCACCAAAGCTCCCACAGTATCCTCTTCAATCGGATTAACAACTTCTTAAGAAGATTCACCACTGAAAATTTCATTTATATTTTTTTTACTCATTTTCTTGTATAAGTGTTATTTATCTGCTTGAGATCGAGATGATGGTTTCAAGTTTCCATTTCATCTAACATCAAGTATCAACATTCTCGGAAAATTCATCATTTTCTTCCTCTTAATTATTCCAATAAACCGCCACCTTTTAAGATGCGCTCATTGATGCAGAAACCATTGAATACTATTGATTTTCCCAGTATATCGTATTCAATTCATACCTACAAAGTATCGTTTAATATATTCGAGTATTTGATTTTCGTATTTGCCGCCGAATCAACAGTATGAAACGTTTCATTTTATCCTTAACCAACCGGAGAGGATGATTATTGGGAAGGGTACTTTCGCATGAATGAGTGGAAAAGTGATGAGCATGTTTTTAGATCAAATAAATATGATGCTGGCGGTTGCAAAGATATTTATGGATGCAAGAACTTTTCGATGAATTTATCAATATTCGTATTTTATGTACCTATACTTATGTATGCATTTGAAAACACACCTACGAATATTCGTATCAGGAATCCCACTTAACATAACAAAATATAGTCTATACCAAACCGAAAGGATTTCCCTTATAAATCCCACTAAGTTCTCATTTAAATAGAATTTTCATTTCCGAGATGCTCGTGGTTGCGTCTCCCATAAATTATGTCTAAACCATCCACTGAAAATATGTTTGCATGGAGTATAACTGTTGCTCCCCATCCTACAGTGTCATCCCTAAAACTGTCGAACAACGATTTATTTCACTTCGACCATCATCGACAGGATATACCACTGTTTCGCCGCACCAGCTCATCATACCGTCCATAATCGACCAACAGAACTGTCAATATTGCAAATATGCATATTATTTAGAGCAAATGAAGGAGGTTCCTCGACAATCAACACCAGTCGCATTGCTACAGAGTTCCGGAATCGTTATACCCGTTTGTAGCCTTAAACACCATTTATTATCCATGTCCTTGTTTAATGGCCATGTTCTTACTAAATACCAACCCATCTTTAATGGAGCACTTCGAGCAGATGCGACCCCCCTTTGAATATCTAATAAATTCCACAGATGGTCCAGCCTCTATGAGTGTACCCTGTACCGGTCTATATGGTGTATGGATTCCATCGAATTTATTTGATCAACTAATGGATTTGATAATGGCAGGACGAAGGGTAGTTATTAATTTCAGTCGAATGCCGCAAAACAGCAAAACGAACGGCGAACTGAAATTTTGCATATTGGTTTCGGTTGTAGCCTTGGTAAGAATGTACGGACACGTCGTTTACTAATGTTTTTGGGATAAAATTCTTGCGGGATGGTTCATCCAATGTTTGGTTTATGTGTATTTTAAGGATGGTCCATTTTTTCTGATTGGGTATAATATGTTTCTTTTTCTGAAACGGATCGAAGGGTTCATTTTTTTTTAATTCGCGATTTTCGTGAAACAGCAAGTATGTATTTATATTGTTTTGTTTGAAATAAAGAATTGGGCTCTGGGCATTTATTTCTGGTTGTGAAAGATAAAATGTTTGTGTTGAAATGCCTGAGTAAACGAAATGTAATTTGTGGAATTTAGAGAAAACAGCAATTTAGAGTGATGCCGATACATTTAGAAATTTCATGGTGTGCTTAGTAATAAAATTCTTAAATAAAGAGTGCTGGAAAATTATGTCCTATTTCGGGCTAATGGGTGGAATTTCCCTGTGAAAACATTGTGCAGCAAATATGATGGGGCATTGACGCTTTTCGATATAGGCAGTCGATGAGACATGGGCAAATAAATAAATAAAATTAATAACAGGCGCGATAGTCCAACATTGGACTAAGGCCGTAGATGAGTTAGTGACATCCAATTTCCAAGATCTTAACTGTTTTTTTTTGTTGAGGTCTTGAGATCAACAGCACGCTCAGAGGTGATGAATATACATGGAATATTACTTCGTTGATACTCTTTAACTTTCGAATGACAGGAGACAAACTACTCACTAACTTTGTCTTACAAAAGTTTTTTGAATAACAATTGGATGAGACACCAGAGTCAATAGAATGCAAAATAAATTATTTTCCACTTATATGAAACAATTTTGGAAGAACCGTTAGGATATTCGCATATACACGTCTGGACAAATAAATAGGATATTTATAAAGCCTACTTACAACTTTTTTCTCTGCGACTCACCGTTTTCGAGATATAGCCCCAAAGCACACAAAATTGCACCTTTAACCCCTCCTCCCCGCGTTAGCGCACCTCTCAGCACCGAGTAAAATTAGTAGATTTACCTCCTAGCTACTAGTAACAAAACACCGAAGAAAAAAATCTTCACCCTCTTCGATGTTTTCTATCATTGGCGGCTCTTCAGGTGAAGTAGGTGAAGAGCCCCTTCACTACAAAATATAATAATAATATGAGCATTTCCTCTAGCATCTACTATTATTTTAAGAATATTAAAAACTATCTTCTAACATTAACCATAATCAAAATGTCCATAAAATACATATTTTGTATATCACAAACCGAAATTTTTCTACTTCAATTTCAGCAGTTCCTCCCTTGCAAAGTAACATTTTTCCTATCCATAGAATAACAAGTGAAGAGGTAATCGTGTCACAGCTCCACGTCTGCACTTCAGATACACGATTCCACTGCAACAATGTATTCAGCACGAAATGTGTACACTGGATTTTCTTAGCAAGTGAATAGCTTTTTGCCTGGTATGTACCTGATCTTCACTTCCCGTATCGTATGAAGTGATTCTTTGCGATTTCTCTTGTGTTAGTTGATGCAGGATTTTATTTGTGGATAATTTGAAAATTGATAAATTGTTTTGGATGTATAAATTTGTTCGGTTGAGTTATGCAAGTCAATCAAATGACAAAGATAGTATTTTGCCTTTGTAAAACAAAAGGTTTGAGAATATCATTTACATTATATCTATCCTTGTTTTTACTTTTTAATGGTCACTTCACTTACTTTTGGAGCCACGAACTGCCACTGTTTTCTATACCCCCTTTTTATGCTTTCATTGATTGGCCTATATATTAACTTTGTCATGAAGTTTGTAACGCATTGAAGGAAGCATCTCCGACCATATAAAATGTATTCATATATGACTTGGGGAGTGGATTCAATTCAATTTTCAATTTATCCTTCCGTTAGTCGCAATAAAAAATGTAACACGAATAGACGCAATCTATTAGATACCAACTTTGTCACCCTGTTGTAAGGTAATGAATATCTTCATAAGGTTTTTTTCTTCATTATCTGAATATTTGAAGCCTTTTCATATCAATTGTCAATATCAAAACAAGAAAATCGGGTCTGTTAATAATATTTTTTTGTTAAGAAAAAGTCTTATAAAATGAGTTTTTTTTTTGGGAATTGTCTTACATAATTGCAGTTTTACAGCTTTCTGAGCATAACTAAATTTTAAAATAAACTTCAATGGTAAAACAAAGGGGTAATAGTGTAATTCTAAAAGTATTGAACTTGTAGCAAATATTTTTTTTATCGTATACTGGCTGCGCCTATATCAATTACACGTTCAAATCACTTACACGAGTGCTCGCAATGCATCTAATAGATGCTCGAGCCTCCTACGTAAATCTAAAGGACCCCACAATTTTCAGTTTCAGACTAAAATGCTTCCGTACTCGGTATACGAAGCTACTCTGAGTTAGAAAGTAGAATTCGCAATAGAAAAGAAGCTACGGTATACGGTTTCTCGCAATGTCTCCTAATTTGACCACAGTTTTTCAGTCGAACACTATTCATGCAGAGATCTTGCGTGAAATTTTTCGGCCTGTTTACATCGACCAGTAATGTAGGAGGAATGTATGATCATCCACTGTCATTTTCGATTGCAATTTAATTCGCTAGCTTAGCTAAGATCTTAAGTCTTGATGATTGTTTGCTGCTTTTCTGTAGTTACAGCTTACCAAGTACAGCTCCCTTACAACAGCTTTAGTTTTTAGTAGGGATGTCAAAACCGGGCCATAACCCGGTTTTCGTTTTTTTTTGGTTTCTTGCAAAGCCGGTTAGACCGTCCGGTTTTAACCGGGCTCAAAGTACCGGTTTTCCAGTTAACCGAGTGTTTTCATTGATTTGCTTAGAATTTTAGTAAAAAGAAATGCATACACATTCATATCGCTGATGTTCGTGTCGTTTGCAAAGTCAAATCAAAGATGCAAGGAGAGGTAATTTGACAAAGCTATGGTTCTACGAGTAATAGCAAAAAGGAGAGTGTTCCAAACTATGTTTAAGGCCTGAAATTTGCAAACAAAATTGTTCATAGGGAACAAGTAATAGAATTGCAAGCTAAAACATCCAGAAAATATAAAAAAAATTATGAATTTTATAAAAAAAAACTTTCCGAATGGACAAACAATCGTCCGGGTTAAAACCGGGAGGAGGAAACACCGAAAATAACCCGGTTAAGCGTTCTTCTAGTACCGGTTTTCGGTCTACTGTCCGGTTTTTGACATCTCTAGTTTTAGTCGTGCTCTGTGGCCGTGATCGTCCGGTCGCCACTCTGTGAAATAGACACTCATAGAGAAACGAGTTTCCAAACTCGGCACGACTCGTCGCAAGTTTATTATTCAGAAGAAGATGATAAGAAATATACTTATCGTAGAATAATAAACTAACAATGCGACTAGGAAGTGGTAGGGCTGACAACCGTATCACACTCCGAATACAATTGTCTTTGTAACGTTGATGGACTACACACGGTAGTCATCAACTCATCATGCTCCACTAGGAGTTACGGTAATCGAGAGAGAGAGAGTTTTTAGAACCTATGGTTTGAACAAATTTTCACAAAAACTTGGCTGTGGAATGCTCTTGATTCCGCAATCAACGGCCAACAATACTGTCTAAATAGATAAATATATATTTATGGGGGAGTTGAATTTCCACTCAGACTAAGCACTTTGGTCTTGTTAAATTTTTCTTTAATCCGACTGCATTTGACTCCTTCTAGAGATCCAGAGCTATAACGCTCAGATCCTTGATTTTGTGCGAGAGTACTTAAATGTCGGAACTTCACCATACAAATTCCACCACGCGTCCCGGCAAATAAAGTCGAATGAGCAAAAACTACCATCGGAAATAGGATGCAGTCCTGCCCAACTTCGTTATAAACTTTACTGTGGGATTTTGTTCTGGGGAGGGTTAGCTAGGACTCTCACTGTTATTGTAGGGCGTAGAGGAGCAGCTGCGTTCAGCAGTCAAAGAGTTGAATAAAGAGGATAGAGGAGCATCTGAAGCGCTTAGGCTCCTATTTGGAAGAGGAAAAGGAGCTTAAGAGCTTGGGCTCCTATTTTAAGAAAGAGGAAAGCATGTATCCCTAATTGTTTCCTGCCGACTGTCGGATAATGTTTCTTATGAATAATGTGGATGTGAGATAAGAGGCTTCTCGGTATGTTTCGGCACGAGCTACGGTCTAAAAAGCAGAAACGGAGGCCAGCTGAATGTAATCAGAATCACCAGTAAAATGTTCAGGGGACATTTTTCGTCGAATGGTGTGGAAAATCATTCTCGACTGTCCTTTCCTAGAAATCAGCTCTAAAATTAAAAAAAAAACACACGCGACAGTCCAACATTGGACTAAGGCCGCAGATGTGTTAGTGACATCCAATTCCCAAGATCTTTTTTTTTTGCTGAGGTGTTGGGATCCACAGCACGCTCAGCAATGTTATTTATTCCCATAAATTGGTACTCGTTTAACTTATAAGTGAGCTCATAGCTCGTCACAAGAGGCGTGAGATCGGAAAATACCATAAACTGAATTCGTTCATGGTGAGTCTCGAACCCGGTGCAATGGAGGTGTGCGCACCACCACACACCACCTAGACTACTCTAAACTTTGCCTAACAATATTTTCGCGACCATCGATTTCAACTCCGAAGAAAATCTTGATGTTGAAAAATTTTCGGGCTTGCCCCCCCCCCCCTGACCGAAATCCTGGCTACGCCCATGATTCGTACTGTTGTAGTTCGCTGGTACTGTTATCTTCTGGACTGGACTCTGAACTCTCACCTGCACTACTTGAAGGACGCATTTTTACCTCACTGAGCTCCACATGAAACTGAATGCATATGCGTGAGCGAAATGACAAATGGAATGACGATCAAAGGCATCACAACATATCATATTATAGCATAAAGTAAGTCATTGGAATAGAGATGGAACTCCATATAACATTAAAATCTACTGAAAAACATTACTGACTTTATGATTATAATACGTTTTGATATGTCATTCAGATCTCAGAGTTAACCTTTTACTCGTACTTGAAGGAAATCCTCGCAAGTATAAGGTAATGATTATGAATACGAAAAAAAGGAAATGCTTATACTCTTACCTTTTACTTCAGAGCATAACCTTATACTTCTACCTTATGCTTGGGAGGATATCCTTCATTTTTATGAATACGGCCCATTAATTAATAAAAATACATATATATTAAAAAGTTTATTAATGTCTCACAAAGAGCTGTGCTCGTGTCAGTCGATAGATTTGTTCTGTCATCGGTAATAATCGGTTTGTATTTAGTTTTCACTATCAAATAAAAATGATTTTATGGCTTTTTTAAAATATATCTCTCTTCATTACCGTAACTCCTAGTGGAGCATGGTGCGCTGATGACTACCGTGTGTAGTCATCAACGTTACAAAGACAACTGAATTCGGAGTGTGATACGGTTGTCAGCCATACCACTTCCTAGTCGCATTGTTAGTTTATTATTCTACGATAAGAATATTTCTTATCGCGACGAGTCGTTCCGAGTTTGGAAACTCGTTTCTCTATGAGTGTCACCGAGTGGCGACCGAACGATCACGGCCACAGAGCAGAGCAATATATAATAATTATTAATATTTCTTATATCCATGGGTATTTTATTGAATAGCCTTGGCGCTGCATAAAATGCATGGCTGCTTGCAGCTGTTGAATATACCTAGCTTCATTTCTTAGTATTCTACCACGCTTCCTGGTTTGATATCTACTATTATTTGTAAGATAGGGAAACTCATCAATATTTATGTAAGTGTATTTCAGCAACTTGTATTTGTAAATTTTGGATATTGATAGCACACCGAAATCCTTAAATGCTTACAGTTTTATTTGTATTAAAGCATAGCTTATGCTGGCATAGCCAATATTTTATGTTTGTTATTCCGTGACTGGCATAGCAAAATCTTTCCTCCCAATTATTTCCATGAAAGAGTGCTACTATATCGTCAGCATCGTGCACATCGTGCTGTTTATAATATTACTATTCAATAAGTCGTTGATGTATATAAGAAATAGTATTGGGCCTATTACTGTGCCTTGTGGAACTGCAGTATTAATCTTAAGAGCAGAGCTGGTACATTTATTTACCCGAACCGATTGTTTCCTATTTTCGAGATAGGATCTGAACGATTTAAGAGCTACACCTCTGATACCAATATGCCTCATTTTTTCTAATAAAATATCGTGCTGGACGGTGTCAAAAGCCTTTTTTAAATCTAGAAATATCTCTATGCATTTAGTACCATTATCCAGATGAGATATAATGTTTTTCGTTACTTGATAAATAATATCATCGGAACTCTTATTTTTCCTGAAACCATATTACCCCAGGAAAATTGGCATTTCACTTCGGAAAAATGAGGGGAAAGTTGGATTTTTGCATGAGCGAGGTCCTAAACAAGACCCTAAAAGTCCCCGTCCCTACGAGTGCCGCTAGCGGTGCTACAGAGGGTCAAAGACCCTCGAAAACAGTTTTTTTCTGAATATTTCGATAACGGTAGCATATACAAAAAAGTGGAGTATGGCAAATTTGAAGCTCTTGTGCTTTCTCAATAAACGATGTAAAGACCGAATACTTTCGGGCACTCCTAACGGCGCCAGGAGGTCTAACGGTATTTTTAAAAAGGTTTCACACTATCTCTATAACGGTAACTCGTATTAAAAACTTTTGTATGGAAAGTTTGTAGCCTATGGGGTTTTAAAGAAAGTGGCCAAATTTAATATCAATATGTACAGCCTTAAGGGCGCTATCGGGGTTCAAACCTTAAAAAACGTGTTTTTTGGGGTATTTCGTAAATTGTGCTAAGACGAGGGAGTGCGCTCTAAGGTGTTCTAGGAGAAATTAGTAGCTTCTGTGACTGTTAGTAAGACGCCAAAAGTCCCCAAAGATGTGAGTCCCCCTAACGAAGTTATGAGGGTCCAAACATTAAATTAAGCAGTTTTTGGGGAATATCTCTATAACCGTAACGTGCACCGAAAACTGTTATACGGCAAGCTACACTTATAAAACGGTTAATTAAATGTATGAATTTCAGATTGATGGGTGCAATACTAAGGGCGCTATGAGGGTTTGAACCATACAATAACGGTATTTTTTCGTTATTTTCGTGGATTTCTTCATAACGGGAACGCATTCGGGTGGAAAGCCTGTAACAATTTCTTGCTTCTATAACGTCAACTTAAAATGCCAAAACAACTTATCTATGCGGGCACCCCTAAGGAAGCTATGGGGTCAAAACTAAACAACTAACTAAACAAAAAACAGTTTCTCGGAATTTTTTTTTATAACCGGAACGTCTAGAGGGAACCCATCTGAGATAAACTTGTAGCTCCTGTTGCTCTTAGTAAGACGCCAAAAGTCCCTAAAGATGGAAACCCCTCTAATGAAGTTATGAGGGTCCAAACTTTCAATTAAGCAGTTTTTGGGGAATATCTCTATAACGGTAACGTGCACCGAAAACTGTTGTGCGGCAAATTTGTAGCTTATATAACGCTTAATTAAATATCTGAATTTCAGATTGATGCGTGCAATACTAAGGGCGCTATGAGGGACCGAACCGTACAATATAAAAATAAATAAATAACAGGCGCGACAATCCAACATTGGACTAAGGCCGCAGGATGTGTTAGTGACATCCTATTTCCAAGATCTTATCTGCTTTTTGATGAGGTAATGAGATCAGCATCACGCTCAGCAGTGTTATTTTTATCCCCATAAATGGGTACTCGTTTAACATCTGAGTGAGATCATAGTCTGTCACAAGCTCGTGAGTTCGAAAAACACAATGGAACACGGTGAGATTCGAACTCATGAGCCTGTGCACCGAAGGTGCGCGCACTAACCGCTCGACCAGCCAGACCACAATATACGTACGGTATTTTTCGTTATTTTCGTGAATTTCTTCATAACGGGAACGCATTCGGGAGAAAATCCTGTAGCAATTTGTTGCTTCTGTAACTTCAAATTCAAATGCCAAAGAAACTCATCTATGTGAACACCCCCAAGGAAGCTATTAGGGGTAAAAACTAAACAAAAAAACCGTTTCTCGGAAATTTTTTGATAACGGGAACCTCTAGAGGGAACCCATCTGAGGCAAATTTGTAGCTCGTGCTCGGCTGTTAGTGTGACATCAAAAGTCCCCAACGATGGGAGCCCCCCTAGGGAAGTTATGAGGTTCCAAACTTCCAAATAAGCAGTTTTTAGTGAATATCTCTATAACGGTAATGTGCACCGAAAACTGCTATATGGCGAATTTGAAGTCTTTACAACGTTTAATTAAATGTTCAAATTTCATATCGATACGTGCAGTACTAAGGGCGCTATGAGGTTCTTAATCTTACGATTTCGGTATTTTTGGTTATTTTCGTAAAATTCTCCCTAACGGTAACGTATACCGGAGGCAGTCTGTAAAAATTTGTTGTTTCTGTGGTTCCAAGTAAAATACTCCATCGATTTGCATGCACCTGAGGCAACTATACAGGCATTATAACGTTTTTAGTTTACTGTAATTTTGCGAGAAAAAATGTGATTCAAGATTCAACGAGTTTTCGATGTTTTTACAGTGTAGTATCTGCTACTCAGTTACTGCAAATTGCAATAAAATAAGTAAATTTCTTATCAGTATCCTTAAGAGGAGAACAAAAAATCGCCGAAAATAAATATAATTTGCTCGGTTATTTTATTTTTGTTTTTCGCCTTTTATTGTGACTTAAAACCGTGAAAAACCATCTTTTTTATCTGTTATGTAAATTAAATACGTTATTGCATTATTTTGTCGCAGACTGTAAATCAAATGTAATTCTGCTGACAATTTCATTACTTTACACTAATTATAGGTCATTGGTTTTTTTTATCGATATTGATGACTTTAGCAAAATATGTATATTTAAGAAATTGTATGATTAAGAAACTAACGAGTCTAAGAAGTATAACACGCGTTCTCACTTCTACAAGGCAACAGACAAGTTTAGGCTTTTCTGTGCAATTTAGTAAATACTCGTACACAAACAATTGAGTCTTACTCTTTTGTTAAGTACAAAAACATTATCTTTTCGCGGCTACATATCTTTACGTAACTTTTATATTTATTATATTTTTACCTGATATACTCGTTTTTTATTATCCTTATATTATCCCTTTTGTTTTTACCTGTCATATTCTTTTCTTATTATCCTTACTAGCGGAGAGAGCTCGCTTCGCTCGCTCTCTTGTCTAGTGCTCGCTGCGCTCGCGTTGCTCGCTTGGCTCACAACTTTACACTTATTTAACTTTATGAGCGATTTTGAATTTATTGGGATCGACGTAAGAGGGGAATCGGGAAGAGGGTCCGATGACCTTTTAGGTAATTTTGTCGTAAGTTCGGCAACACCTCAACCGTGTCGCTCCGCAAAAAAATTGCGGATATACTCGTATCAACGGATTTCCGAAGTAGTAGCTGATTATGAAATTGCTGTGACCAACATCCAGGATAAATGTTCGCAAAAACGTAGTCACATTTATCTCAGTTACACTGTATTTGACCCAATGACAACTAAATATTCCATACATATAAAATGGAATTTACCGCCACTTCCTTTGAGACTATCAAAATTTTCTCGGTCTGTAAACTTTCTTCAGCGTAAGATGGATTAAACAAACAAACAAAAATCCGTTATGTGTCCTATCTTCTGTATAAAACGAAGCAGTTTATCGTCAGGATAATCCTAAGAGTTTTTCCTATACTGCAAGTGACGTTATCAAGTGTTCCATGGTAGCCTACCCTACTACAAATTTTCGACAGAGTTGCTCAATAGTGTTAAGCAGTGTTATTTATGTATTTAACAGTTGATGTACCCACCTCTAATACAGTTAAAACTTCTCTGAATAATTATGGCTCCATTACACTACGTCATATCATCATATATTTCTATCATATCCTTAAGCCGGTTCGATTTAATTTAGTAGGTACACGTATACAAATTTAAAGCGTATGAATCGAGTAGGTTTAATGCCTTACTGTACAAAATAGAAAAATAACAATAAAAAGAAGAGGAGGGCACTTCGGGGCATAAAATATAGTTTACGACCGATTACCATACCTAGCAAGGATATATACAAAATTTCACAAAAATCAGTCCAGCCGTTTCGAAAAGATAATATCCTTAAGCCGGTTCGATTTCATTTAGTACACGTATAAAAATGTATAGCGTATGAATCGAGTAGGTTTAATCACTTACTGTAAAAAATAGTAAAATAACGATAAAAAGAAGAGGAGTGCACTTCGGGGCATGAAATATAGTTTACAACCGATTACCATACCTAGAAAGGATATATACAAAATTTCATAAAAATCGGTCCAGCCGTTTCGAAAAAATCATATCCTTAAGCCGGTTCGATTTGATTTAGTACACGTATACAAATTTAAAGCGTATGAATCGAGTAGGTTTAATCCCTTACTGTACAAAATAGTAAAATAACGATAAAAAGAAGAGGAGGGCACTTCGGGGCATGAAATATAGTTTACGACCGATTACCATACCTAGAAAGGATATATACAAAATTTCATAAAAATCGGTCCAGCCGTTTCGAAAAAATCATATCCTTAAGCCGGTTCGATTTGATTTAGTACACGTATACAAATTTAAAGCGTATGAATCGAGTAGGTTTAATCCCTTACTGTACAAAATAGTAAAATAACGATAAAAAGAAGAGGAGGGCACTTCGGGGCATGAAATATAGTTTACGACCGATTACCATACCTAGAAAGGATATATACAAAATTTCATAAAAATCGGTCCAGCCGTTTCGAAAAGATCATATCCTTAAGCCGGTTCGATTTCATTTAGTACACGTATAAAAATTTAAAGCGAATGAATCGAGTAGGTTTAATCACTTACTGTGCAAAATAGTAAAATAACGATAAAAAGAAGAGGAGGGCACTTCGGGGCATGAAATATAGTTTACGACCGATTACCATACCTAGCAAGGATGTATACAAAATTTCATAAAATTCAGTCCAGCCGTTTCGAAAAGATCATATCCTTAAGCCGGTTCGATTTCATTTAGTACATGTATAAAAATTTAAAGCGTATGAATCGAGTAGGTTTAATCACTTACTCTCACACAAAATGGAATTTCGATATTTACCACCACATTTTTAAAAAATTTTGGTCCAGAAACCTTCTCCAATGTAAGACGGATAAAACAAAAAAAGAATCATCCAAATCGATCCAGTAGTTTAGAAGTTTACTGGCAACAGACACAAATACACGTCCATTTTTATATATATAGATAGAAGATAACACCCCTTAAAGCGCGAAAACTGTCAGGTACAAAAATTAAAAAAAACTTAAAAAAGATATTGTTATCGTATAAATAGCACGTGTTGTAATAGTTTTACTTTAATAATTGGTTTACAATATGGATTCTGAGAGAAGTATTCGCAACCTGTGCTAAAATTCACCAAATAAATTTTGCTACGTGTGTGGCAAATATCGTTTTAAATCGCTAGAGAGAAAAGTAACACAAAAATTAAGGGGCGCTTATTTCGAATGTTTTGGCCCCGTTGTGTGTCAGGATAAGCCTTGGATACCCGATTTTTTTTGCATATCGTGTTTTATGTCACTGCACTCTCAAAAAACTGGAAACGAGAAATGCCTTTCGCGGTTCCAGCACTTTGGAGCGAGCCTAGCAATCATCACGACGATTGCTATTTTTGTCTGTTCGATTTGCGGGTGCTACGAAAAAGCATAAGTATAAGGTGGAGTACACAGTTTTTCCCCTCTCCTTCATCAAGCGATCAACGAAAACCACACCTAATTCGCCAAGAGGAATTGAATGATTTGGTATATGGTACATGGACTTCATTAAAAGCTGTTATAAAAGGATTCTTAGGAAATCAGAAATCAGAAAGCCGAAAACGCAGAACTTTTAGTAACAAATATGTTTAGACGTATCTAAAGAGATGGGGTGCAGAATGTCTTTGAAAATGCATTTTCTTCACTCCCATTTCTCTTTCTTTCCTGAGAACCTTGGAGCCGTAAGTGATGAATAAGGTGAGCGGTTTCATCAGGACATAAAAAGGCTTGACGAACGTTTTCAAGGTCATTGGGATGCAGCGATGTAAGGAGATTATTGTTGGCGCTTACAGCGAGAAGACAATTCTAAACATAAGAGAAAAAGTAGATTCTTTTTATTTTTCCCTTAAAATAAATGTGTTTAACAATTAAGTTTATAATTTAAGGTATTTTAATATGTTTATTATATTGTTTTATGTGCGTTTTACCAAAAAAAAGTTAATAAATAATAACCGATTTGTTACTGGAACTTTATTTTGTTTTATTTTCTGGGAATATCAATATCTTTCCATATCTCTGAAACTGGGAAAAAGGGAAAAAGTAAATATGAGGTTTTAGTGAGGATTAGATAAGAATTAAACAAAAAAATTGGAGATGGCGGTTATTTTTTTTTTAATTTGTCACGCAGTGTTATTATATGGTTATAAAATTTATTGTTATTAGTAATATACGCTTCTAAAGAATTGATAAAATCGATGGCGTTGGTATTGTTTACTCCTGAGTATTTAAACGAAGTAATAAATTTAGTGAATTTACCTCATTGATATTTATACCCTTCGCTCATAGAGTGAAAGGGTATATTAACTTTGTCATGAAGTTTGTAACGCATTGAAGGAAGCATCTCCGACCATATAAAAAGTATACATATATGATCAGCATGACTTGGGGAGTCGATTGGGCGATGTCCGTCTGTCTGTCTGTTGCGGCGCGTTTTACTCGGCCAATTTAAAAGCTATGAAGCTGAAATTTTGCACAAATGCTTCTTTTTGCTGCAGGCAGTTTGTATGTTTGAATCGGTAAAATCGGACAATGGGGTTATGGGGCTGCCATGCAAACCCAACTCACCAAATTAGGTTCTTCTAAGAAAACATTTTTTATTTGTGTACCAATTCCAACCAAATTTCACACAAATGTGTTTCAATTGATGACACAAAACATACGTAAGATTGGATCAAATCAGACCATAGGGTCATGGGGCTGCCATGCAAACCTAACCCCCAAAATTAGGTTCTTCTAAGAAAAACTATTTTATTTGGGCATTAATTTCAACCAAATTTCACACAAATGAATCTCTTTCGATGACACAAAACAAATCTAAGAATGTATCAAACCGGATAGTGGGGTCAGGGGGCTGCCATACAAACCTAACCCCCCAAATTAGGTTCTTCTAAGAAAAACTTTTTTATTTGTGTACCAATTTCAACCAAATTACACACAAACGTGTTTCTCTTGATGACACAATACATATCTAAGAATTGATCAAATCTGACCATGGGATCATGGGGTGGCCATACA
The DNA here is from genome assembly GCA_949715475.1 of Microchrysa polita. Classification (NCBI taxonomy): domain Eukaryota; kingdom Metazoa; phylum Arthropoda; class Insecta; order Diptera; family Stratiomyidae; genus Microchrysa; species Microchrysa polita. Next base: position 55,879,926 of record OX454417.1, read on the forward strand.
AACCCAACGCCCATTTTGGTTCTTCTAAGAAACATTTTTTGAACCAATTTCACAAAACCTTGAATTAATGTGTCTTTACCAAAGCAACAAAAAAGTTAAAAACGAATGGAATCGTACTTTGGGGTCATGCTCCCGCAACCCCAATAACATTTTCAGAGTAAATATTTTTACTTGCCCACTTAATTCAACCAAGCACAAAACTTTTGTCAAGACGGAAGAAAAAGAATGACGGGGATTAAATACAAGTCATATATACGTCCGAAAAAACTTTTAGCCCAGAGTGAGCGAAGGGTATCCAAATTTCGGCCGCGCCCGAAATTAGCCTTCGCCCCCTAGTTTCATTTAGAATTGTAAAGGTAAGAGTATCTCTAATGAAAGCTATAACTCCATCGCACTTGTTATATTTAGATATAGTAACTACTTTATTATAACCCGGGATTTGATAACCGGAATAATCGCTATCTAACCAAGTTTCGCTTAAGACTATAATTTCAAAAATTGTGTCTAATTGCGACAACCATACTAAGAATTCATCATAATTTTTACGGATACTCCTGATTTTCATATGCAAGGATTGGGTGATGTCCGTCTGTTTGTCTGTCTGTTGCGACGCGTTTTATTCGGCCAATTTAAAAGCAATGGAGCTGAAATTTTGCACAAATGCTTCTTTAACCTGCAGGCAGTTTGTATGTTTGAACCAGTAAAATCGGACAATGGGGTCATGGGGTTGCTATACAAACCCAACTCCCCACATTAGGTTCCTCTAAGAAAAACTCTTTGATCTGTGTACCAATTTCAACCAAATTCTACACAAATGTGTTTATATTGATGACACAAAACATATGTAAGAATAGATCAAATCCGACCATGGGGTCACGGGGTTGCCATACAAACCTAACCTCCCAAATTAGGTTCTTCTAAGAAAATTTTTTTATTTGTGCACCATTTTCATCAAAAATTCACACAAATGTATTGATGACACAAAACATATGTAAAAATGGATCAAATCGGACCATAGGGTCATAGTCATGGGGCTGCCTTACAAAACCCCCCCCCCCCCATTCTGGTTCTTCTAACAAACATTTTTTACACCAATTTCACAAAACCTTGTGTTAATGTGTCTTTATCAAACCTATTTATTGCTCACATCATGTCTGCTCTTAAAGTAGGCAACAGGCTTAACCTTGCAAAGAAGGTATTGCTTTGAGAAGTCTTTGCCTTTTTGTCAATTATACTTAACTGGCACAAAAATTTAGGTTTGAAACCAGAAAAGAGAAAACCCTAAAAGAAGCTAATCTAAAAAATTTATCTTCTTCCTTCTCAATTCTGATCTTCTCTCTCTTTCATATTGGGATCGACGGTCAAGTTTCAGGAAGGTTTCAAACATAACTAGGGGGCTTCGCTCGCCACCCCCGGGGTCGAGGCTAATTTCGCTTGGGCTAAAAGTTTTTTCGGGCGTACCTATGACTTGTATTTAATCCCCCTCCTCATTCTTTTTCTTCCGTCTTGGCAAAAGTTTTGGGCTTTGTTGAAATAAGTGGGCAAATAAAAATATTTACTCGGAAAATTTTATTGGGTACGATTCCATTCGTTTTGAACTTTCTAGTTGCTTTGATAAAGACACATTAATTCAAGGTTTTGTGAAATTGGTGTAAAAAAATGTTTCTTAGAAGAACCAATATGGGGGGTTTGGTTTGTATGGCAGCCTCATGACCCCATGGTTCGATTTTATTCAATCTTACATATGTTTTATGTCATCAATAGAAATCCATTTGTGTGAAATTTGGTTGAAATTGGTGCACAAATAAAAAAGTTTTTCTTAGAAGAACCTAATTTGGGGGGTTGGATTTGTATGGCAGCCCCATGACCCCATGGTCCGATTTTATCCATTCTTACAAATGTTTTGTGTCAACAATAGAAATACATTTGTGTGAAATTTAGTTGAAATTTGTGCACAAATAAAAAAGTTTTTCTTAGAAGAACCTAATTTGGGGGGTTAAGTTTGTATGGTAGCCCCATGACCCCATGGTCCGATTTGATCCATTCTTGCATATATTTTGCCTTATCTATAGAAACACATTTGTGTGAAATTTGGTTGAAATTGGTACGGTACACAAATAAAAAAGTTTTTCTTAGAAGAACTCAAATTGGGGAGCTATAGGTTTGTATGGCAGCCCCATGACCCAGTGATCCAATTTGGGTGAATCAAACATACAAACAGCCTGCAACAATAAGAAGCACAAAATTTCAGCTGGCTAGCTTCAATACCCGCCGAGTAAAACGCGTTGCAACCGACAGACAGACGGACATGCTCCAATCGACTCCCCAAGTCATGCTGATCATATATGTATACTTTTTATATGGTCGGAGATGCTTCCTTTAATGCGTTACAAACTTCATGGCAAAGTTAATATACCCTTTCACTCTATGAGCGAAGGATATAAAAAGTGCCTCACTTCAAGCTAAGTCAATTGTCAATTGTTTGTCTGATCCTTTCAGTACCGGTTACTTTGACGACTCTGATTTTTGTTTTATGAAGTCTTTACTCGGGAAAACGTATCACCTTTAATCTAGATATCACGCTAATTTGGACCACCATATTTTGACACTATCGGGATTTTTGAGATTTAATAGACTTTTTTTATTTATTTGAGCTATGTATATATTTTTGAACTATTTTTCCTCAAAAAAAAAAATGATTGCGCTAATTCAGATGTTTCGTTAGTTCGAACTACCTCTTGCAATAATTGCAATAATAGTACCGACCCTACCAGTATTCCCCAACCATGGTGGGGTACCATGTGAATATAGTCATTGGCATCGTTGGTTTTAATAATTTTTTATGACGGTTCATAGATACTCCTTCAAACCGATGCTACAATCAAAGAATTTTTGCATACAATTTTTGCTCACTGATAAAAACGGAGAACGTTCAGGACCCACGAAGGAGAAAGCTTGACATTTACACATATTAAAGTACAAGGTGTGAATTGAGTCTAAGTATTCATTATCCCACGAGCAAAAGCACAAAAAAGTCGTAAAGTGTCTGCCAAAGAAAAATTCATCGAAGCAAAAAGCTGCAATTTAAAGCATGTATACATATTCAATATTTCATTGTCGTCGCAAATAATGATTCCACTTTACTAATTTATAAAAAAAATATAATTAGTTGAAACAAAGTCTTCGTAAGGATTTTTTTATACAAATTAATAAAAAAAGCCATTATAGGAAAGGGGCGCCACTTTTGTTTCTTGCCCTGTATGCGAAATTTTTTTTCGCACGCCTCTGGATAAGACAAATCAAGTCCTTTGTGACTTTTTTTTTGTATTACAGTAGAGTCTCGAAATTCCGAGCTACAATAAATCTGAGCTCGCGATAATACGAGCTTCTGGTGATTTTCAGAGAAAAAAAAATATTTTTGTGCACTACACTTTTCAATGGCCAATTGATTTCATAAAATATCTGCATAAAATATATAATTAGATTATATCAAAGGTAAATAACGCGATCTGAAGTATAAAGCATTGAAATTCGCTATGTGATAAAGATTGCAGAATTGTCAGGATCCATAAACCACTATGGTAGTACCTCCTCACTAACAAGATAAGTTTGTGTATTCACAAAACAAAACACCACCGCAGATTTATTATTTCCCGCAGCATTGAACCGGATAATTGACATGAAACCCGCCGAAATTTTCTCGACGTCCTAATAAGCAAGAAATAATTGATGCACTTCATCGTGAAGACTATGTCGAACAGACATACTCGTACGCCATACACTGTAAATCTCTGATTAACAGTGAGCTTACGAAGTGGATTTTCTCATGCAGGATATCTTAATCAAAATTATCCTTAATTATTCATCATCTGTTGCAGTGTGTATTAACGTTGATTACTGTATCTGAATATGAAACTTTCGTATGCTCGGCAGTTCATTAGGAGATGTTGCCTATCACATTATATGTACAGGACTCGTCGTCGGCAGCGCAGCATCAAAGTGACTACATTAACCATATATTTATCATCGTCGACTCTGCACTTTGTTCGATCAGAAGTTACCACATCCACATCGCACTAGTAACAAAATCATGGGTGCGGCTCATACACTAGGGACAGTACGACCTTATCCATTTCATGAGTTTCAATCCAGTGTCATTCCTCATTCCCAGAGCTCATCGGTCAAAGTGTATGGAAGATGAGCTTATCCTTACCATTGAAATATTAAACACAACTCTGACCGTAGCCGTAGGAATAAATTTTGGCTTTGGTGACTCTTGACTTTGCATACATACATACATACATATGTATGTATGTATACAGCTAGGCCTGTTCGGTACCGAGATTTCAGTACCGGGTTCCGGTTTTTTTCAATACCCGGTACCACAAGCGGTTTCCCTGACTCAGGTTTTTTTTTCAGTACCGACGGTTTTTTTAACCATAAGCCGGTTTTTTTGAGTACCGGGTTAAAAACCGACTCAGGTTTTTTTCAGTACCGACGGTTTTTTCAACCATGAGCCGGTTTTTTTGAGTACCGGGTAAAAAACCGGTACCAAAAAACCTGAAAAAAACCGGCTCATGGTTGAAGTGAATCGTTCTTTTTAACTCGGTACCAAAAAACCGACTCGTTGGTCGGTTTTTTAACTCGGTACCAAAAAAACCGGGATATCGGTACTTTAGAATATCGGGTCCGGTACCAAGTGAACACCGGTTTTGTACCGGGATCCCGGTTTTTGGAACAGGCCTATATACAGCGTATGGTTTATGGTTTTACATTAACCAGCATCCAGGGCACCATCATAATAATCCATCCGTTTTCTCGTATGAAAAGAATATTGTTTCGGAATGACTAAGATATAAATGTCAGATTAATTAAGCCTCCCAGTATAAAGCGAAGGATATTTGATGCAATAATCAATTATGTATAGAAGATACTGACAAGTAAATTATACAGTACATAAAGTGTAAAATACAAAACGGAAAACGGTTAAATTATTTGAAAAATAATTGCAACGAGTTCAACAACAAATATTGTGATGTGAGATACAAAATATACAGAAGATGACAGCTGGACAAGTTATCATATCTTATAAATAAAGTTACGCTACCCAAAACTACCCGGGATGATTACAAAACTGCACTAAGTGCTAAAAAGTAGAAATACATAGGTTTCCTCAAAATGATAGATACATACATAGATATGTACATAATATCTGGAGTTTATCTTTTTAACTTTTTAAAATTTGTTGTTATTCCCTGTCTTTAAGAATATCCCCGAATTCACCCATTTCAATTGCATTTCGTGAAGAAAAACTATAAAATTTTACGATCCTTTTTGTTATAGCAATCAGTTTTTAGAATCTGAGTATAATTACAATCCAACAGACAGGACTGTTATTGTCACCGTCTCATAAATCTATTGAAGTCTGTCGGCAAAGTTTTTCCTTACATTATATATCCGAAGAGTTCTCTCCGCGACTACTTAATGCTGACTTCATTTAATGGCTAAAGTTTTTTTCTTCGTGATGTTTCCATGGTAGCGCGGATCACGGCGGAAAACGTTAATGTAAAGCCGGCCCCACACCGACCGGAGTGTGGCAAACACCGCACAAAAGATTGATACGAAAAATCGTGCAGCAGCAGTGTCGTTGGGCGACTCCAAGGTATCATTCTTGGAACCGGTCTTTTGTGCGGTGTTTGCCACACTCCGGTCGGTGTGGGGCTGGCTTTAAGCCGGCGGATTGATACGAAAAATCATGCAGCAGCAGTGCATGAGTTGCGCGACTCCAAGGTATCATTCGTGGACCGATCTGTTGTGCGGTGTGTGCCACACTCCGGTTGGGGCCGGCTTAAGAAATTTACCAGTGCCATGACCGTCAAATTCCAATAGTATAATACTAAATTTCAAAGTCGAGGACAACTATATTACTCGTATAATGAATCGGGACAATGTCCAATCTTTCCTTGTGGAAAGAACCGCTTCTTCTCTATTCAGTGGAGCAAAAAGTGACCGCGGCTATAGAGTTCCTTCCGTGTTGAAAATGAAAACTGATATCGTGTTTTAGCTTTTCGAAGTGGTATACGTTGGTGCGATTGTAGCATGTAGGTACGAGTACATATAGCCCAAGTAACAATTTCATCCCTATAATATTTCATAGAATATTTTCTTCTAACGATAATAGGGGCACTTTACAGGGTATAAACTCTGAATAATAGTCCAATAATGGCGTTTGGCGCCGTTTTTTTATCCAATTGCACCTTATTGTAGCACTGAACTAAGCTTTGAAAAAGACATACATCAATGTGTTATGTCATCATTTTCTGTCATTTTCTCGTGAAAAAAAAAAGAAAAAAAAATTCCCCCAGCCAGCGTCGAACCAGCGACTGTCGTACGCCAGTCCGACGCCCTAACCACTCGGCCAACCTCACATATAGTTAAAATTGCTCGTAAACACTACAAGTGCTCAATACTTCTTTATCGACTCTTCTCCATTGCACCTTCTTCTTTATATGTCAGTCAATTGAAGTTGAATAAATCCACACATTCATCAATAAAATGCAGACATTTTCTGCGCTGAGATTATCTTAATTGATTCATAAGTTAACAAGGAGTGAGGAAATGTTAGTTTCATGCAATATTTCAATGAAATCAATTAAAGAAACGTGGTATTCCAGAGCACTTCATAAGTGTGAATTCTTAAAAAATCACAAAGTCCATCCTTCTATAAAACTACGCTGAACAATTTATTGGATGACCATACAAATGTCACACGATAAAAATGACACCGACTGTGCTATAGAAGAATATATGCATGTGTGTGAGTTAACTTAGAGAGACTATTGCTGTGTCATCCAATAAACACAAGAGTGGAGTATTTAAAGGAGTGTCTTTTTTAGGTTGACGTTTAGAGACAGTTTAATCGAAGTTTTATACCACAATCTTTGAATTTATTCCATAATGATGACAGAAGCTTTCCGGAAAATACTTTAAGGATGTTTTATCGGATCAATATATTACTTTAAGCGATGTCACACGATAAATGAATTTCATGGTACTATATGATTGCTACAGTGTGAAGTGCTTCTTTAAAGCAAACGAATTGTTGCTTGGGAGGGTTACATACGATCTCGTCATTTTATTTTTAACTTACTTCTTCCAGATCTAGTAGTGCTTTTAACAATATAACGATATCAATTCCATATTTGCGCAAACTTTAATTTCAGCCTCTATCACCCTAAAACCGAAATGTATACGAGCTAAAGCAAAACGATGGAATCATAAAATTTTATCTTATGGACTCAATTTCGTACTTTATTCGACACCAAGTTTTACAGCGGCATTACGAGTCCTGTTCGTGTACGCAGCATTGCCCAAAATATTGAATGTGGTGACCCGCCATTAAATGAGCAACTTCAGGATCACGAGTGAATAAAAGTAAAATCGTAAAAAAATATTCACACAATTAAACTTCCATTTGAATGAGCTCCTGATAATGGAGTCATTTTCTTACGTGTAAAAAATGTGGACACTTGGATAAAGTACATATTAAGTACGGCATTTTGAAATCTTGGATTGTAGAAGGAAAAAATTACATTATACACTTGGAATGAAATAAAGGATGCAGTCAGGTGCGTAGCCAGGGGGCGCGGGGGTAAGCCGAAAATTGTTTTCAACATCATAATTTTGTAAGAGAGGTAAATTGTCGGCTGCAAATATATTGTTATGTTACCTACAATTTAATAATGAGACTTTTTTTTAGAGATGGCAACACCGATAAACTAATGGTAGTCCATCTTTGACATACATACCATTTGAAGTTTATATTCATAAGCTGGCAATGTCAGTATAAACATTTCGTTTTGATTGTTGACAACGCATTTACCGGACCATGGAAAGTTTCGAAAATTCACGAAAAAAACAACATTTGCGGGAAGTTTTACTTGGGCATTATTTTGCTAAGAAAACTGCAGCTCAGAGTCATCAATTGCTCGTGGAAGTTTACGGTGACGATGCTTTTCGCGTGCACAGTGTTTTCGGTGGTTTCATCGGTTCAAAAATGATAATTTCGACATTACCGACGAAGAGCGACCTGGCCAGCCAAAAAAGTTTGAAGACGAAGAATTGACGAAATTACTCGAAGAAGATTCGTGCCAAACGCAAAAAGAGTTCGCAATTTCGTTGGAAGTGACTCAGCAAGCCATATCGAAGCGGTTAAAATCACTGGGAATGATCCAAAAGCAAGGCCACTGGGTTCCGTACAAGTTGAAGCCAAGAGATGTTGAGAGGCGCTTTTGCATGTGCGAACAACTGCTTCAAAGGCAAAGACGGAAGGGTTTTTTGCATCGTATTGTGACCGGCGATTAAAAGTGGATACATCATGATAACCCAAAGCGAAAGAAATCATGGGGACCGCCCGCGCACCAATCAACATCGACCGCGAAGCCAAATATTCATGGTTCCAAGCTTATGCTCTACATTTAATGGGACCAGCTCGGTGTTGTGTATTATGAGCTGCTAAAACCAAATGAAACCATTGACGGGCAGCGCTATCGACTGCAATTGATGCGTTTGAGTCGAGCATTGCGCCAAAAACAGCCACAATATGCTGAAAGGCACGACAAAATAATTCTTCAGCATGACAATGCTCGCCCTCATGTTGCGCGAGTCGTGAAAACGTACCTGGAAACAACCAAATGGGAAGTGCTACCCCACCCGCCGTATAGCCCCGACATTGCTCCATCTGATTACTATTTGTTCGCTTCGATGACTCATGCGTTGGCTGATCAGCACTTCACTTCATATGAGGATACTAAGAACTGGCTCGATTCATGGATAGCCTCGAAAACCCAAGATTTTTTCCGCGACGGAATTCGTAGACTGGGGAGAAAGTTATCGCTGTTGATGGCCAATATTTTGATTAATTTAGTAATATGAATAAATCTATGAATAAATGCCCAAAATTCCAAAAAAAAGTCTCATTATTAAGTTGTAGGCCTATGTAAATTTTAGATCCTTTTAGGAATAAATGGCTCCTTTACGAGTTTTGACTTTTACTCCTGATTCTGATTACATACAATTACTCTACGATTTTCGCTTTTTAGATCATAGCTCGTCAGTGCTTTTTATGACTACTCCTACTACTACTTGTGATTTGAAAGAAAAAGCCCAAGAGATCTATCTTGTTTGATCTGTCACTGTTTTTTCTCAATAAAGTTCTTGAGTTATTCAAAGTTATCCTTGAAAGTAATTTCTTAGTTTATAAAAATAAACAGGCCTGACAGTCCAACATTGGACTAAGGCCGCAGATGTATTAGTGACATCCAATTTCCAAGATCTTAACGTTTTTTTTTTTTTTGTTGAGATGTTGAGATCAACAACACGCTCAGCAGTGCTATTTATAAAAAAAAATTTAGTCGTCAAGTCCTTTGATTTGAGTACCCATACGTCCATCTCCGATCAAAACAAAAAAGTCGACTTTTTTCAAATCTTCGGGACACCCTGTTATCTTTTTCCTATCAACTTCGTATATTAGTATTAGTATATTCGTGCCAAAGAATGTTATCATTCTACACATTCCTACCAAATTTCATGACGATCGGTTGAGCCGTTCGGGAGATATTTAGTGCACAGACGGACGGACGGAACAAAATCGACTTCATATTTCATTTACTTCATCTATATGTTCAAAGTGGCCTAAATAACAATGCGCAGGTTAATGTTTTATATACGGATTTTTCCAAGGCTTTCGACCGCGTGGACCATAAAACCTTGATAAAGAAGTTACATTTACGATTTACCACAAAACTTGCTGCGTTGATTGAATCATATTTGTCGAATCCACTCCAATTCGTAAAGTTTGGTATACACGAATCAGACGATTTCAAAGACACCTCAGGTGTCTCACAGTGTAGTCATCTAGGGCCATCGTTATTTTTACCACTTATCAATGATATCTTCCATCTAATACCAACGGACACCATGATTCTTCTTTTCGCTGATGATGCCAAAATTGCGAAATCAGTTAAATCCAACGACGATGCACTAGAACTTCAATTGACGATAGACAATCTTAAAAACTGGTATGACTCAAATTCTCTTCATCTTAATATTAACAAATGTGCCCTGCTGTCCATTTCCAAAGGGAAAACTTTGATTTCATATGATTATGTTTATGGTGACCATACCTTTCAGCGAGTAACTGAACATAAGGACCTGGCGGTCACTTAATCAAAAGGCTTCACAGTCACTTCTAGTTCAAACAAATGTGCCAAAAAAAGCAAAAATTTAAGTTTTAGAGCGATTTTCGCCTGAACCATTTACGTATGTGAAATTTACCCCATTTACGTATGTGAAATTTACCTGAACCATCCGAGGGTTAAATTGCAGCGTCTCCAACCTATAAACCAGGATTGAAGTTTGCCTCTACGGAGGCTTAAACCAAACTTCTAAAATCTGATTTTTTTGCAATGTATCAAGCCAATGGTGACAATATCTAATATTAATTCAAAAATGAATAAAAATGAGTTTTGTCCATTTTTTTCCGAGAAAGATTAGTGTACAAGCAAAGATTAAAGTATCTGTCCCCTTCTTCACAGAAAGAGAGTCCGAAAGCGGACAGGAAAAATATTTAGCATACTTATTGATGTTGATAAATACTATGATTTCTTGATATGAAATTTACCTTTATTCGCTCTAGTTAAACCAAATCAGTGTCTAGGCTGGAATACCAGATATCAAAATACATATGCCCCCGGGGTGTCAGGCGACCCGTGCCCATCGGGGGAAGGTGATCAGGGCGTAAATGATCATCATTAACCTTACCGGAGGAAAGCAGGGCACTGCTTCGGTGAACCATTTTATCCCCAGCTACTCGTGGGACGGACATGAACAGCAACAAACAAGACAAAAACAACACAACAAAAACAACCAAAACACACAGCACACCCGAAGCCAAGGTGGCATTCACTGCTTCGAGTGATTCCTCTATGGAAAAATGGAGGAGTTCTACCTCTCGGACATTGACGAGCCCAGACCAGGCCCATCGAACATCCGAATGAAAAATTCCAAACTCTTTAAGCCAGGAGGCGTCAAAGATCCCTTAAGAGACTCAGCGGTGCGGGATGCAAACAATATATCAAGTTCCTCCCATAGGGACATGAGCCTGTAAAAGCAAGAGAGCTAGCGGCGAAACCCTCTTGCAACTCCCCCAGATACCACCTCAAGCAAAACGACAACGCTCCGTGGACGAGGTCTCACCTGCCCTTAGGCTAGACAGTAAGAGCCAAAGGGTGGGTCAAGACCAATGAAGCGACATCCCGATTGTAGGCGGCATCGAAGGCGAGAGGAAAGGCGCGATACCATCAACAACCAAGCCGATGACAGGCACGGCCGAAAGAAGCCGCTTTTCTGTCCCCACTGGGGGCAAAGGAAAAGCTAAGGCTTCCTACTCCATAATGTCCACCAACCCGACCGAGCTGCTCACGTCTGAGAAAAAGACAAAAGTACAGAATTTACTGTTGGCGGAGATTCTCACTAAGAGCACGAGGCAGGTAAAGCTGAAATTCGCCGGAATCAGATTCAGACAAGGCCATATCTTGTTTGAGTGCGAGAATGTAGCCACAGTGGAGTGGCTCATCAAGCTAGCTAGCGGAATGGAAAAATGGCCGGGAGTATCGCTCAAGGCAGTGTTGGGCAGCGAAATTCCGCGAAACCAAATTGTGAACGTTTTGTTCCCGCGCACCACGGAGTGCAATGCGCAGAAAGCGCTCAAATATCTAGAGAACCAGAATGAAGGGCTCCACATCGAGGACTGGAGGGTGCTCCGCGAAACACGCGGGGAAAAGGCATCTCAGCCACGCTCTCGATGGACCCGTTCTCCTTCGGGGCATAAAAGCTGAATTTAGCCTCAACTCTAAATTCAGCAGAGTCACCCTCCACCCGAAGACTTCGAAGCGCGATGCAGCTGAGAAATCCCCAGTTGCTGCTGTGAGCTCAGCCGCACCGCGGAGCCAACCTTCAAGCCCAACGGAGCAGGAGTTTGTCGCACCACCAGCAATCGAGGACAATCTCGAATGCACAGGGGACGATGATGTCCAATCCCCTCTTTCGGAAACCGTTATCCATATGGAGACTGAGGTAGGGGATCCGAGAAAGCAGCAGGGACGCATCGAGTCCGTTGATGACATCGATGACCCTGACGACTAACGTACCCCTGGGCGTGGTGCAAGCTAAATAAATAAAAGGACTCAAGGTAAGGTCCTCAGTTGTATAAGATACCAGTTCGAGCAGACCTCGAGCTTGTATACCTACTAATTATAAACAGTATAAACTTTATATATCTTTCAGAGTTCAGCAACAGTGATCTGACTGAAGTCAGCATCACACAATGACGACACCAAAACGAAGCTCGTTGTGGTTTCAGCCTACTTCCCCGGTGATGGGGAGGTACCAGCCTCCCAACTCAAAAGACTGGCGGACTTTTACGGCAAAAGCAAGGCGATTCTACTCGTCGGATGTGTCGCTAATGCAAATCATACGGTCTGGGGAAGTACAATAAGTTATCATCAAAAAAAGTATTATCTGGTGAACAATAAAACAAGTTCAGGAGTTTTAGCTCAGCATATCACTTCCGTGATATTACGCAGAGCACACACATTTTGAGCACAACTATATACCAAAATATACAATCATCAAACGTTGACCGCTGGAAAGGTACGGATACCTTCCATTTACCCAAAATTTTATTGTATCGTACACTGTAAAAACAAGGTTGAATTTTACATCGAAAATTCGTTGAATTTTACACCTTTTTTCTCGCAAAATTACAGTAAACGTTTATTTTTCAACCAAATTTCTAGTAAACCCACAAAATAGTGTAATATTACACAGATTTTTTAATATTTCTCTATTTTGGTGTAATTTTACACCACATTTGGTGTGACGATGTGCCATTACTTTATTTTTGTGTAATTTTCATGTAATATTGCGATTTTGGTGTGAAAATTACACCTACATTTGTGTAAAACTGAGTGTGCTACAATACTTTTGTGAATCATTGCATTTTCCTGTATCTGTCAAGTGGCTTGTTCTGTGTGCAGTTAGTCTGTTCTGTCCGAAGTGCGTTCGTGTGAGCATCATATTATTGTTGTTGTTATAGCGTTTTTTGATGTTGAACCGAAGGGGGTGCGCCAGCTCTTGGCCGTTGGAATAACGACTAGCTCCAGGACGATTAAAATCGAAGAACCGGCTGCCGTAAATATTATTAATTAATTACATAAACCCAGATGTAAATTGACATTTTCGCCGGTGTAAATTTACATTTGTTCCGGTGCAAATTTGCTTATTTCTAATTTAAATTTACATAGTTCTAAGAGTAAGTTTACTTATTTATATAAGTAATTTTGTAGTAAATATTTACACCGTAAAGTGTAAAATTACTCTCGCTCATATCATGGTGTAAATTTACTACTATAATAGAAGGAAAAAAAGTTTCCTCCTATTATTGGAGTAAATTTTTTTAGAGTGTATCTATAACAGTATGACTTAAGAATACATACTTCTCCCACCTCCACCCGTCCAACGGGGGAAAATCTATGCGTGTTTATATGTATATGATCAGGGCGGTAAATTACCGCCCGTGCGCCCGCTTGAAGGTTAACACAAGGGGTGAGTACTTATAGCAGGTATTCTCTACCTTAAACTTTAGCGTCTTCAATGTAGGCAGCAAACCTACCTTTGTCACTAGATCGAAGTACTCTACCTAACATTTGGGAAGTACTCTCTCTAACCATTGGTAACCAACGGGTAAGAAACTGGCATATATCTGTCGAAACATCGATCAGACCACACGCACATCAGGTTTCAGCTTTCAGTGCCCATACCAGGTTGCGAGAAAGGCGAATACCACAGCTCACCGAGTGGGACAACTACGAAATCTCTCTACGAGAAAGGCTATCGACCATTGACAGGACTGCCCCCAGCTGGCTAAGTCTGGATAGCTTGGTCTCCAACGGCACCGGTGCCGTAGTAAACTCATTCGGGGAAAACTGCCCCCTAAGAAGGACGAGGGATTACAAAGGCGTATCCAGGTGGACTCCAGAGTTATCGACATTACGGAGGCTCCCAACTTAATGAATACAACAGGAAGGTCTGCCAAATCGAACTCGTGGGGCAAATTCTGTGAAGGAGTCGAATGCACTAACACAGCTGCTAGAACACCTCAGTACCTTAAAGCATCCTGATGGGCGCCACACGACTGTTGCCTTGACAACGGGCTAGTTACTCCTTAGCACCCACTTTCCGGGATGCCAAATACTGAGGAGTGAATGGCCTCAAATGAGAACAGTCTGCACAGCAAATTCTTCAGACTGGAGAACAGCAAGACTAATCTTTACTCAAGATAAAATAAAATGGGCTATAGGCTAGTTCGATCCTTTTAAATCTGCCAGCACTGACGGGATTATTCCGGCTTTCCTTCAAAAGGGTCTGGAATATTTTCAGAAGCAGCTTTGCGCTGGGCTACATCCCGCGCTCATGAAGACTTGCGAAAGTAGTCTTCATTCCTAAAATGGGAAACCGGCCCAAGGACGATCCCAAATCTTACAGACCTATCAATCTTACTTCATGCATGCTCAAGTCAATGGAAAAAATCATTGATGAGCACATCAGAAAAACCACGCCGACTAGTAACCAACTACACAAAAGGCAGTTCGCTTATCAACCAGGTAAATCCACAGAATCCGCGCTCCAAAGCCTTGCAGGAGAGATCGATGCTTTCTTGGATATTGAAGGGGCATTCGACAATACTGCTTTCGATGCAATTGAAAGAGCGCTGAGAAATAAGATGGTAGGAAAGACGACTATAGAATGGATTAGCAGCATGCTCTCCTCCAGAAAAGTCGTCTGCCACATCAACAAGCTAACTCTCCGTGCTGAGGTTACTGTTCACTCAATGAAGACTCGGCGACTAGAGTCGTGGGCACTTGCAGTAGTTCTCCTGACATAACTATTGTCAGTGCCAGCCTAATCGCGGCTTCCCGATGGGAAGTACGTACCACCCTCAAATCAGATCACCTCCCAATCATTATAAAAATTGACAAACCAGCGAACATGACTAAGTCTGATAAGCGAACGTTCGTCAATCACAAGAAAGCCGATTGGGATGGTTTCAAAGCTTACTCGTTGGCGAAGTTCATCGAGCTACCATCACCTACCAACATTCATAAGGCCGAGAAAAATATTAGGAACGTCATTACCACAGCCGCGGCACGTTTTATTCCTGCAGGACGTATCCCGAAAGTTCGGCCTAACTTCCCCACTAGTGCCACCAGATTAGCCGATGATCGTGATCAGATCAGAAGCGCTCACCCTGATGATCCCAGAATTCAGGAGCTTAACTCCGAAATTGACCGACAAGTTAAAGACTATAGGAGGGCGAAATGGAACCAGCACCTCGATGAATGTAACCTCAATGAAGGTGTCAGCAAATTATGGTCTACCGTCCGCGCCCTTTCCAATCCTCGGAAAGAAAAGGGAAACAACGCCATTCAATTTGGCAACACAAAAACCTGCGATCCTCTTCAGTGTGCGAGCCTGTTCAATAAACAATTTATTGAACATCCCAAGTCTGACGGCCTCAAGCGCAAAATTAGAAGACGGATTCGCAGCCGGAATGTTGACACCATACCATCTTTTACCGCGGAACAGGTTTAAAAAGTCATCGAGAATGCTAAAAACTCCAAGGCCCTCGGACCAGATGGCATTTCGATGACGATGTTGAAACATCTCGACCTTCCAGCCATTGAGTATCTCACGGCCGCCTTTAACTTGTCGATGTCCACGCTTGCCATCCCTGAAATCTGGAAAACAGGTCGAATTGTTCCCTGTCTCAAGCCACGGAAGAGCGCAAATCTCGGGGAATCCTACCGCCCCATTACGATACTTTCTCCTGTCGCAAAGACGCTGGAGGCCCTTATTCACCCCACTCTTATTGCACATGCGAAGCTAGAACCTCAACAGCATGGCTTCAGGAAGATGCATAGTACCACCACTGCCCTCGATGCAATCACTACACGCATTCGTGATGGGCTAAATCAACGCAGTCGTTGTCACAGAACTATTCTGGTGGCAATAGACCTATCAAGTGCATTCGATAAGGTCAATCATTCAATGCTCTTAGCAAACTTGTTGAATATGAATATGAATATGAATATGCATCTTCATGCACAAGAGATCCGTTGGATTGCCAATTATCTAGCTGGTCGGCACCCCTTCGCTGAGTTTCGAGGCAAACGTTCTAAGCTTGGGAAAATTAAATTAGGTGTTCCACAGGGAGGGGTACTCTCCCCCACTCTGTTCAACATCTACATGTCCGGCCTTCCCACACCACCTGAAGGAATAGAGGTGATTTCCTATGCTGAAGATTGCACCGTACTCGCCACAGGGAATGATAAGGATGAAATGCGCCTCCGAATTAATCGCTATCTAGGACGATTACAGGCATTTTTCCAAAGCCGAAACCTCACCATCTCTGCGTCCAAACCCTCTGCGACTTTTCTAACCACTTGGTGGGAGGACATCAGATGGGAGATGGATATACGTATTGGCAACAATTCTGTTCCTATTGTTAAAAACCCCAAAATTCTCGGGCTTCACCTAGAGAACATGATGACGTCTGCGAATCATGCAGCTTCTGTCTGTGAAAAAATGCGCAGTAGGAACAACATCCTAAAAGCTCTAGCTGGTAGCACCTGGGGCAAAGATAACCTTCCGGCGGGCGCAATACTAATCCTAACACGATCGGGCGCAATGCATCTGATAGATTAAGTTCAGAAAATGGGATGAAACTAAGTTTCTGTATATTCTACACTCTTATTTATTGCTGCATTGTCTTTTTGAAACAGTTCTACGAAATTTTATATACAAATTGTAAAAGATAACTCCTCCTTTCATACCACAAGTTACGACTTATTGCGAAAGGAGTAAATAAAATGAATTGAATTGAAAAAAAAAAAAAAAAAAAAATACTGGCTCACAAAGTTTGATACCCTTCACATTTTTAATTTTCTACGAATATTCCGCTTTCAATAGCTTCAATATTTAAAAAACCTCCAACAACTCGACCGCTTAAAAAATGTGAGCTTATTTTACTAAAAGCACACTATTGAACGATTTGGTGACCTTAAATGTCAACACAACGTTATTTCGCAATGTGAAGAGTATAACAAGTGGAAATTTTCATAGAAAAGGAAAAATAACACAATCGGGCGCAATACATCTGAGAGATTATTTCACCCGCTCCCGCCACTCACACATATGGTAGATAGAAACTGAAAACGGCTTTGGGTAGTTGATCGATAAAGATTAAGCTACTGTGAGTTTCAGATCTCTCCCTTTTCATATCGCTGATTGGCGCAACAAAAACTGGTCACTTAATCTGTCAGATGCATTGCGCCCGCCCGAAAGATAAAGAAACCATGCTAGCTACTTATAAAGCGGTGGGTCGAGCGGCCGCTGATTATGCAGCCCCAGTTTGGACACATAGTCTATGTGACACAAACTGGTCCAAAGTTCAGGTCTGCCAAAATGCCGCTCTACGCATCGCGACAGGTTGCCTTCTGATGTCCGCCCAGGATCACTTACAATACGTGACTACAATCTCCTACTCTCAAAACAGAATCTTGTTGGTTGCTACCGTGAGAATCATCCCAATAATCATCTCATGGACCGAATTCCTCCACCACGACATGTCAGGCGTGGTTTACGAGATCTTGAGAGATAGGTTCAGGGATACAAACGGGGCCCTTACGATGAAGTTACATATACTGAGCCGCCATTGCAGCGATCCACACTGAAGAAGTGAATCGGTCTATCGCGAGTTTAGGTGCGCATAGAGTCCTCTCAGAGCGCCCACCACCAATTTCGCCTGAGGAGATTAGGCTCCCGAGAGCCACTAGAGTAACACTAGCTCAACTTCGGTCGGGCTTTTGTTCACGCCTTAATTCGTACCTTTCTCGCATAAACCCGGACATCCAAAACATCTGTCCAAACTGCAATGGTACTCTTCATTATGTGGGTCACTTGTTTCAATGCCCCGCTGCGCCCACTGATCTTACCCCTATATCGCTGTGGGAAAACCCTATCGCAGCAGCTATGTTTTTGTCCTTAGACCTCACGGACACAAACATTGACGAACCATAAACCGTACCCACATAGATGCACAGAGGTTTCACACCTTTCTGTACCGCTACAAGAAGAAGAAGGTTACTAGAGGCTGCCTACAAGGAGGTGTACTTTCGCCTCTCCTGTGGTGCCTGGTTGCTGACGAACTTTTGTGGAAGCTCACATCTAATGGCTTCTCCGTGCAGGGATATGCCGACGATGTGGTTATAGTGGTAAAGGGTTTGTTTGAGGAAACACTGCCTGACTTACTCGAACCAGCATTAAAAGTAGTTAAAGAATGGTGTAATGGGAACGGGCTCCGAGTAAACCCATCCAAGGCGCTCATCATACCCTTCTCCAGGAACATAATGTACAACACCCAACAACCGATTGGGAATCAAGTCAAATATCTCGGAGGGTAGTCTTCGACAGTAAACTCTACTGGCAAAAGCATGTCGAAGCATCTCGATCCTGCCCTATCAGCGCTCTAGAGGTGTTACTTCACCTACATCCTGTCGACATACACCTCGAAACCAAAGCAAAACTAGCATTGGCACGACTTATCGCGAGCGATGCCGATCTGGAGCTTACCAAGGGGGCAGAGAGAACTGGCACTCTAATTTCGATAGGCAGCACCCACAGACCATAAAATGGTTTACTGACGGCTCTACAACAACCGAAGCTTCAGGAGCAGGTGTAGTTGGCCCAGCGCATAGTATATATTCCAGGCAGAAGTTCACGCAATAGCAACCTGCGCTGATCTCTGTTTACGTGCTAACTACGTTAACAAAAGAATAGCAATTTTCTCAGACAGCCATTCAGCTATTAAGACACTCACTAAGCACACCATCACGTCAATACTCTTTCAGTGTTGCCTGAATGATCTGAATAAACTATAGGAGCAAATAACAGGTTAACATTCTTCTGGGTCCCAGGTCATACAGGCATCACAGGCAACGAACAGAACCTACTTCTACGGACCAGAACCCTTTTGTGGCATCTCTACATGTATAGTAAAAAGATTAATCAAAGACCCGGAACGACTTAAGGCTTCTGAACACTGGGACAAACCACCCGGGCAATCCAAACTGTTCATAGCAGGATACTCACATAAAAGAGCGGCTGAACTGCTTCAGCTAAGAAGAAATAACATGTAATTATAAGTTAGTGAAACAATAGATTTTAACTGTAACTTTCATTTATTTACTCTTAATGTAATTCATGCTTAAACTTTTTAAATTTGCGTATCATCATAATATTAACTAAATTTTCACAACTTAATTCAACGCTATGATCATAAATACAATATTTTCATTATTACAGTCAATTCATTCGTTCCTTCATTTGCTATGGTAAATGGTACATGATTTTTTGTCTTTTATTGTGAATGTTTGTTGAATGCTTAATGAGTGTGTATTTTTTTGCTTTTTTCATTATTTCTGATAAATACATCATTATCTACGTATTTACCTATTTATTTAAATTTATTTCTTTATAATATGTTGACAATGTAATGTACTGCTATCGGTGTTTGTCCTTTTATTTGCTGTTGATGTTTGTGTTCTTATTTAATCGCAAGTTGCATTTACACATACATACATAAATTTAATGTTCATTTTTATCTTTATCCTTTCGAATTTTGTTGGTTGGCTGTCTGCCTTTGCTTCAATATACATAGTACACGTACACACCACTAGGAGTAGTTATGGCGAAAACGATGTTACATTATGGGTAATTAATTTTCAATTAATAGTTAAAATTTAATTTTTAAATACATATTAAATGCCCATTCGGATATTATGTGCAATTTGGTATGACTCATGACGACCCAATTATTGTGTTTTTGTGTGTTTACTCCAAAGGATAATAAATACCGGAGTGTTGGTCTGAGATCATGGATAGTCGTCGATTGGACCCATTTCCCAGGTGGTTGAATAGGGTTCATTTGTCTGCATTCAACGGATGTGTACACTACGATGGTCAATATTAAATTTCCCTTCAATGCAAATGTTTGAACAATATGAATGATACGATTTGATTTCGGTCACACACGCTTAACGCTTCATTACTTTAATATCGGAAAATCGCATGATATACGTATTATATTTTACACATTATTCGATAGACTAATGTAAATACAATTGGTATCTATAGGATTACAACCATATGGTATGAGGGGCGAAAATCAACACGGCTATGCAAATTATGAACTTAAATGAGTCTGGAAAGTGATTTATTATTTTTTTAAAGGAAAAAAGGGAAAAATCAAACCCTTTGTCATTTAATTTCAATCAGTAGAAAAAGTTAAAGCACGATACATTTATAGACACCAAGAGATTATCTGAAAGCTTTTTCTGCAAATTTTGTTTGAATTTCTTTTGTTATATTTTTTGCTAAGTTTTTTTTCTCCATAGAGGCTAGAAATTATAAATATACATTTTATCCCATTTACGTGTATATGTCGATTGGCTAAGTGATATTATTTCCAATAATATTATAATAATAATAGTATGTAGTGATATTCGAATCTTATACCATAATTTTGAAAACAGATTGTATTCAATCTCCGCAATATTGAAGAGATCGATTCTGATAAATCACATTTGATATTTCAAATTAAATTATTACATACATATTTAATGATTTTCTCTAATATTTTCATGACTTTAAATCACCTGTTTTTATATGTATTTGAACTAAACAATGAAACAACTACATTATTTATTAATAATATCGAATTTAAATAACGGTTATATCCTTTTTTATTTTATTAATGCGACTTATACGGTAAATTGTGAATAAACACTTCGTTTTATTTGATCAACAACAATTATATCAATTTATTATATTTATTTAAATGTATGCAATATAATTTGAATATTCTCGTAGCCTCCTAGTTATCTTTTTCTGTTTCTTTTAATATTATATTGCAATTATATTGGTTAATATACAGTGCTACTCTTATATTTTTATTTCTCTCTATTTAGTTTTTATTTAAATACTTTTTCCTTTTTCTTGTTATTGTCAACTAAGAGAATTTTTCTTCTTTTAACACAGTAGTAAATATACGAACGGAAATAGGATATTAATTAATTTATTATATGTACTTAGTATGCACTCTTTGAAAGGTATTTTACATTTTATGAGAATTCAATGATGTGAGGTAAATGGACTTAAAATCTATATTTTCAGGGATTTCGGTGAATTTATGTTTTAATTTTGCATTGAAGCGTAAAGGTATTGGAATATGTTTTATCCTCTATGTTCTATCAATATTATATTTATTCAATATGAGTTCACAGTCAAATGATTTTTTTGTTTGTGTCTATGCATATTCTAAGTACGGAGTATCAACCCTTAAAGGGCTTTTACATCGGTATAATTTCGTCGTGCAAATTTCTATTAAACAATCGGTGTGATATTGCTTAATTCATAGATACATACCTATAGTGAGTGTTTATATTTGATAGTAGTAGAATGGAACGATGGAGGACGATTAGTATGGAATAATATCGTTTGTATTCCAGTAGTATTAATATTTGGCTACAGTCGCTACCATCTTGAACAGTTTTAGTGTGTCTGTAAAAAAATATCAAAAACCAACTTTATGAATATGTACATACATCAAATAATATTAAATTAAAAAATCATATTTATTGTATTTAGTGATTATTTTGCAGCAAAAAATGCGCACATTAAATAAGAGGGTAAATTGATATTAATACCAACTCATTAAGAAAAGCTGTTGAATTTCCAAGGCTTGATTAGCTTAGTAAATCAAAGCCAAGTTAAGCCACGTTACTGCGTTACGTTTGTGCGGAGGAAACCCTAACTTGCATTTACTTTATAACAAATATTTATCAGAACAATAGATTGCAACAATATTGGGACGGTAAATGTGGTGGCGTGGTGGTTTCGTGCTCTGTGGCCGTGATCGTTCGGTCGCCACTCTGTGAAAAAGACACTCATAGAGAAACAAGTTTCCAAACTCGGCACGACTCGTCGCAAGTTTATTATTCAGAAAATGATGATAAGAAATATTCTTATCGTAGAATAATAAACTAACAATGCGACTAGGAAGTGGTATGGAAGACAACCGTATCACACTCCGAATTCAGCTGTCTTTGGAACGTTGATGACTACACACGGTAGTCATCAACGCACCATGCTCCACTAGGAGTTACGGTAATCGAGAGAGAAATGTGGTGGCGCCTTTTAATATACCGTCATAGAAGGTAAGTATTATTTCATAAACCGTGGGCGCGATTTTCGGAAGAATACGAAACAGTATATCATAATTTTGCATGTCCTAATTAGGCATGGGTGTCTAATCACGACAAATAATTACACCAATTTCGACTGTTTACAGAACATCAAATATACGGAAATACACCTATGCCTACTTTGGGCATTGGAATGTCAAAGTATGTCCTACTATCTTCTACCAATGCGAAATGCAAATGGTGGAACTCAAACCTGAACACCCTGCGTATGAAAACACGTAAGCTTTTCAACGTAGCGAAAAGAACTGGGGATTGGGACACATACCGCTGCACCCTAACCCAGTATAGCAAAGAAATTAGGAAAACCAAGAGGGAATCCTAGAGGAAGTTCTGCGAAGAAATAGAGAATCTGCATGAAGGAGCGATACTCCAGAAGATTCTAGCCCCATCGGGGCACTTAAAAGCTCCGATGGAAACCAAACAAAAAGAGGTAAGGAGACTCTGGAAGTCCTTCTAGGCCCTCACTTTCCTGGATCAACCACAACAACGGGTGGGTCCATGTTTCGCAGCCATAGCATAGCACGGGCCGGATGATCGTTTTTTACACGCTAAGCTTCGAAATAATTATAGGGAGGACCGACAAATATGTCTTATTGGCTAGTTGTATCCGTCGCTTAATTTCGTCGGTTTCGTTAGCGTCCTTTGATAAGTTACAACCCAGATAGTTGAAGTTGTCTACATACTCGATATTGATATTTTTGGCCAACCTGTATGCATGCAAAATTCGAGGAAATAAACGCACACTAATGCAAATGTGTGCTATGTGCAAACATCTTTCATAAATATACATAATATCTATGCAGCGAAATAACAGCCATCATATAACGAAACAAATGCCAGAACCGTAAAATCTCCTATCTCCATATAACGGACAAGATGCCAGAACCGCGAATATGCACGCAATTAGCCAGATCCACAAAAGTTCACTGTAGCCTTTGTTTTTAGTGTTTACATGAATTCGACTCACGAAAAAAAATACGTTCTACTAATATCTCAGAAAAGAGTGTTGGGCTAGAATATTTCGATTTTTCAGAGCAAGTTGAAACTTCACATCGTTTTTTCGAAAAGCTAAGAAAATGCTCTGGCAAATTGGTGCACCCAGAGAAAAACATCCCATAACCTGTTAATGGGACTCCTATTAACTTTTCGCCTCGGCTATTTTAAACAAGTTAATAGTTTTATCCTATTAGTTTAATGAGGTTATAAACCATTGAATTTCTAATAGGACGTACATTTTAGACTAATGGGATTATCTAATAAGATTGATTCAGATTTACATTGTTAGTTGCCAATATTTTAAAACGTATGCTTTTGCATTATGATTAGAAGTACGGATATTTCCCAAAAAAATGAAATTTCGCATAAAAATTTCTTAATATTGGAAATTATGCAAAAATTCAATTCAAATGCAAAAATCAATCTGAGATGGAAAAATATTTTCTCTTATCAGTCTTAACTGATTTTTTGAAAGAAAATTAACTTTTTCGTGGAAAAAGTACAAATGGGTGGATTTTGCATTTATTTGTTAAAACAGCAATTTTCGTCGAAATCTATTTCGTAAATTTGAAATAGATGCGAATTCGGGACTTAATTATGATTTTTATATTCATACACCCGTGTATTTATATACAATTTTATATGTACAGTGATGGAAAAAAAATATTGGTAACCTAAATTTTATTTCAAAAGACCGCGTAAACTATTTTAAAATGGCGTACGATTTTTTTTAAATGGCTTATTAGTTCAATTCACACATGTAGTGATTTTTTTTATTTTATTTATCTAATAATGGCCTATTTTTGAACACTGGATTCCAACTTGTTTTTACTAACGTTCAACCTTTTCCTATTTAAACCCATTTCTTCACTGAAATGAATAATCAACATCTCTCCTGTCCTGTTATTGAGGTGACGGTATTTTCAAAGGGTCATCCTATAAAATTTATAGGAAATAACTATTGCCCCAATTATATTTGCAAATTCAATTAATTCATTTGTAAAGACAGCTATTCATTATCTATAAATTGTTAAATGTTGGATAGCTAAATTGTGTTGAAGAAAAAAGAACGATTGTTTGTAGTTAAATTTTATATTTGAATAGTACAATCAACAACTTTTGTGGAAGAATTGACTAAACTTTTTCTTCTAATCTTGCGTGGTTAAATGAACGAATTTAATAGTATTTTCAGCTGCGAAGATTAGAGAAATCAGCAATTTCTTTGGTAAAATTATCTAAATTTAAGTCAACTACTTCACTTTAGATAAAAAGTCTAAACCATTTTTTTCGGTGTATAATTTCAGTAAGAAAATCATATTAATTTAATGGGATGTCCTTTTATTGAAGCAATAGGATAACACGATTGCATTAATAGGATATCGTATAACATTAATAGTATAATATCACATTGATTTAATAGTTCGATCTAATTATTTTAATGAGGTTCCATCCCATTGAATTAATGGTATCCTATTAACCCAATAATGGGATTTTCACATTGACTAAATCTAATGGGATAAAATGGCCAATTCCTATTGGTTTAATGGGATTTTTTTTCTCAGTGTGACGATATATTATTGCAAAGGTAATTTTATCTACTTTAACACATCCGTGGAACATTTTCACTGTTTTCGAAATAATTAGCAAAAATTGAAGACTAACCCACTCTTCCCGCCTCAAATCGACAAGCACACCCCCTATCGGCGAGGACTCATCGGATTATTGAAATGTACATATTTTTTAATAAAGTGGTTGAAAAATGGGTTTTTTTTTCAGGACTTGCGTACATAATATCTCCATTGGAGCACACTTACTGATATCGTTGTGGTCACTGTAATTAGTCGTAGGTATGTCAAAAAATACAAGTTTTCAGAAGAAGCAAAAAATCGCGCCGACCTGTGTCGTACGTTTAATTTGTTTGGTAAATTATTTTTAACCCTGCATTACCAATGTTAGTCGTTTCGACTACCATTGATATTTCCTTTGGTTGCTCCTTTTTGCTCATCCACTCAATAGTTGTGTCCTTTCACATCCTAGGAGGTGAATCAGTTAAGTATCGATATCAACAACAATAGACTTATTTGCTGCTTTAGTGACAAGGTGTGTATCGTTAAACCAAAGTACTGCGGGTCGAAACGACCCAATTTTGTACTGTGCGACTTATTTTGCTACAGTGATAAGGTCAAATGGCTTTAATAAGTAGGCAGTTAGTTTTCTTTAAAATAACATAAAAAATCAAACACCGATCCTTTTTGTCTCACATTTAGTAAAAATAATGATAGTATTTCTAGTTAGAACCGCTTTTAATATACCTATTTGATGCATCCCTAGGTTCAAAAAACGAGTCTAAATATGGTGTTAGTCGAACTGACTAACATTGGTTACAATGTAGAAGTAATAACGATGGTTAGGGTTAGGGTTAAATTCATTAGAGATTATTGGTCTATAACCATTTTTTATTGACTTTTTCTTTTTCTTCTTCTTATATTTTTGTGACATACGACACAATGCACGATTGCAAAAAAAAACGCATTTAAATATTCATAACTAAAAACTGGTAAAGATTTGACCATTAGAATGATATAAAGTTTTCGAGTCTTAACTTGAACGAGACCGAGGCTAATTTCGGGCGCTGCCGAAATTTGAATACCCTTCACTCTCCTCGGGCTAAAAGCTTTTTCGGGCGAACCTATGACATGTGTTTAATCCTTCCCCAATCTTTTCCTTCCGTTGAGAGCATGGCCCCATAGTACGATTCCATTTGTTGTACAGTTTTTTTATTTTTTTTGATAAAGACGCATTAAGGTTTTTTGAAATTGGTGTAGATAAAATGTTTCTTAGAAGATCATAAATGGGGGGGTCTTGTATGGTAGCCCCATGACCCCATGGTCCGATTCCATTAATTTTTACATATATTTTGTGGGATCAATGGAAATACACTTTTACGAGTTTTAGTTGAAAGTGGTGCACAAATAAAGAAGTTTTCCGTAGAAGAACTAAATTTCGGGGGTTGGGTTTGTATGACAGCCCCATGACCCCATTATCCGATTCCATTCATTTTTACAAATGTTTTGTGGCATCAATTGAAATGCACTTTTAGAGGTTTGGTTGAAATTGGTGCACAAATAAAAAAGTTTTTCTTAGAAAAACTCAACTTGGGGGCTGGGTTTTTATGGCAACTCCATAACCCCACAGTCCGACTCCATCCATTCTTACAGACGAACAGATGGACATCGCCCAATCGACTCAGCTCGTCATACTGATCATATATATACATATTGTATATGGTCGGAGAGGATTCCTTCAATGCGTTACACACTTCATGACAAAGTGAATATACCCTTTACTATACAAGTGAAGGGTATAAAAAAGGTATTTGAACGTACCTCCTGCACCTCGTGGCACTCGAAATCAGGTTATTCATGGGACATATCCCTATAGATTCCTGAAACATTTGAAACTACATTATTTTTCCGGATATTTTCCTCATTTTTTTTCTGGAATTATTAGCTATTACTAATTTATAATATGTATTACTAAATAAATTAACTGGTATTAAGGTAGCAATAAAAGAAACTAAATTTCTCAAAATTTGGATGTTATAGATTTCTTAATCAACTTAACAATACATTTGACCATTTGACTGTATTCGACAGTATTGTGATCCGCCGAGAAAGCGAATAGAAATAAATAAAAACGAGACCAAGGCTAATTTCGGGCGCGGCCGAAATTTGGTTACCCTTCGTTCCCCTCGGGCTAGAAGTTTTTTCGGGCGTACCTTGGATTTGTATTTAATTCAAACCCCCCCCCCATTCTGTTTCTTCTGTCTTCACAAAAGGTCCCGTTGCGTCGACAAAACAATATGGGGTTTGGTTGGAATAAGTGGGCAAATAAAAATATTTACTCAGAAAATGTTATTGGGGGAGGCGGGAGCATGACCCCATAGAACGATTCCATTTGTTTTGACCTTTTTTGGTGCTTTGATAAAGACACATTAATTCAAGGTTTTGTGAAATTGCTGTAAAAAATATTTCTTAGAAGAACCGGTTGGGTTTGTACGGCAGCCCCATGACCCCATGGTCCGCTTTGATCCATTCTTACATATGTTTTGTGCCATCAATAGATACACATTTGAGTGAAATTTGGTTGAAATTGCTGCGCAAATAAAAAAGTTTTTCTTAGAAGAACCTAATTTGGGGGATTAGGTTTGTATGGCAGCTCCATGACCCCATTGTCCGATTTTACCGATTCAAACATACAAACTGCCTGCAGCAAAAAGCAGCATTTGTGCAATTTCAGCGTCTTAGCTTTTAAATTGGCCGAGTAAAACGCGTCGCAACAGACGGACATCGCCCATTCAAGTCCCCAAGTAAGCTAATCACATACATATCACATATGTATACTTTGGTCGGAGATGCTTCCTTCAATGGGTTACAATGACAAAGTTAATATACCCTCTCACTCTAAGAGCGAAGGGTATAATAATTCAGATGCTTAAACTTCAAACGCATGAGATTTTCGGTAATATTTGGGCATTAAAGAATTCGATTTTATAGTTCCTTTGGTGATTTGAAATTTGTCGGTTAAGTAAGAATAAATAAACAATAAATACCACTGTCTCACACGCTCATTTCCAGAGAATGTAATTGGCAATTAACTGCTTATTTTCCAAGATGTACGCTAGCTCTAACCAAAAACTGAAAAAATAACGTGATCAAATAAGATTTTATTTATACTACTTCCGTAGAAAGACTTTGAGTAGTTAGTTAGCTTTTGTTGTTCATATTATTTCCGCCATTATTTAATTAGTCACAGCAAATTCGTTCCAGTAAAATACTGGTATATATTGGTATAAAGTACTTAGTTTGTTTTCTTCTCAGGTACATACTTTTGAGACTCGAAAGTTGAATAAAACAGTTTAAAAATCAAAACAAAATCAGGCAATGGTTTCAAAACTATTTATAATAGTACTTCTTGTCTGTGTTGCTTTAACATTGTCGTTTCCGTTGGACGAAGAGGGACTGTCGCCCCTATGCCATTTCGAAGGAGAATCCGTAAGTGATACCTCAGGATAGATTTTTAAAACATTCAATTTACTCTGTTCATATTTTTACAATTTCAGTGTGGGGTAAGGTGGCAGTGCTGTAATAATAATTGTGTCAACCATATTTGTACGCGGCCTGGTAGTTAAATGGATCAATAACAGCTTTTATCGACATTGGATATAATAAAAAAATGTTTCATCCGTACTATTTTTTCTTCACTAAGTTCCTTTTACCATAGCATTATTTCCATATTTTAAAAAACATAATAAGAATATTGCCCACTTGTTCCAGCTGTATACGTTTACGTATAGTCGGTAGTTCAGGGAACCTTACTAGGCAACGCAGAATCAGAATAAAATGAGAAGCCCATTCAGCTTCCAGCTATTAGTAACATGAACAACATTATGAAGTAAAACCAAAAGGTGGAGGACAATGGTTTTAAGTGCATTATATTAGCCCAGTGATTTGCAACCTTTTTCAATCCGTGCCTCCTTTGCGAAGTCTTAAGACTCTGACGCTCCCCCTAATTTTCTGTGCTCTGATTTTTTTTAGGAATTTTTCGATGCAGACAAACAATCAAATAAAAAATGTTTTCCATTTTGGAAAAGAAGTAGCAGTTGAAGGATTGAATCTCTTCAAAAAATAAATTAATGTTTTTAGTCAAATCTATTTTAGTTAAGCAACATCTCTCGAAAATCATTCTCGGCTTCTTCGAAAACTTCACAATGCTCTTGTGTAAAGGGGAAGATAACCTTCTTCTTATTTTTTTAGCGGTGCAGAAAGGTGTGAAACCTCTGTGCATCTATGTGGGTACGATTTATTGTTCGTCGATGTTTGTGTCTGTGAGGTCTAATTCAAAAACATAGCTGCTGCGATAGGGTTTTCCCACAGCGATATAGGGGTAAGATCAGTGGGCGCAGCGGGGCATTGAAGCAAATGACCCACATCATGAGGAGTACCATCGCAGTTTGGACAGATGTTTTGGATGTCCGGGTTTATGCGAGAAAGGTACGAATTAAGGCGTGAACAAAAGCCCGACCGAAGTAGAGCTAGTGCTACTCTAGTGGCTCTCGGGAGCCTAATCTCCTCAGGCGAAATTGGTGGTGGGCGCTCTGAGAGGACTCTATTCGCACCTAAGCTCGCAATAGACCGATTCACTTCATCAGTGTGGATCGCTGCGATGGCGGCTCGGTATGTAACTTCATCGTAAGGGTCCCGTTTTTATCCCTGAACCTCTCTCTCAAGGTCTCGTAAACCACGCCTGACATGTCGTGGTGGAGGAATTCGGTCCATGAGATGATTATTGGGATGATCCTCACGCTAGCAACCAACAAGATACTGTTTTGAGAGTAGGAAATTGTGGTCACGTATTGGAATCAATTTTGTCTTCTGATGTAAGTGATCCTGGGCAGACATCAGAAGGCAACCTGTCGTGATGCGTAGAGCGGCATTTTGGCAGAGCTAGAGCTTTTAGGATTTTATTCCTACTGCGCATTTTTCACAAATTGAAGCTGCCTGATTCGCAGACGTCATCATGTTCTCTAGGTGAAGCCCGAGAATTTTGGGGTTTTTTACAGTAGGAACAGAATTGTTGTTGTCCCATCTAATGTCCTCCCACCAAGTGGTTAGAAAAGTCGCAGAAGATTTGCACGCAGAGATGGTGAGGTTTCGGCTTTGGAAAAATGCCTGTAATCGTCCTAGATAGCGATTAATTCGGAGGCGCATTCCATCCTTATCATTCCCTGTGGCGAGTACGGTGCAATGGTCAGCATAGGAAATCACCTCGATTCCTTCAGGTGGTGTGGGAAGGCCGGACATGTAGATATTAAACAGAGTGGGGGGAGTACCCCTCCCTGTGGAACACCTAATTTGATTTTCCTAAGCTTAGAACGTTTGCCTCGAAACTCGGTGAAGGAGTGCCGACCAGCTAGATAATTGGCAATCCAACGAATCTCTTGTGCAGGAAGATGCATTGCATATTCAACAGATGTGCTAAGAGCATTGAATGATTGACCTTATCAAAAGCATTTGATAGGTCAATTGCCACCAGAATGGTTCTGTGACAAGGACGGCGTTGATTTAGCCCATCACGAATGTGTGTAGTGATCGCATCGAGGGCAGTGGTGGTACTATGCATTTTCCTGAAGCCATGCTGGTGAGGTTCTAGCTTCGCATGTGCAACATGAGTGGGGTGAATAAGGGCCTCCAGTGTCTTTGTGACAGGAGAAAGTATCATAATGGGGCGGTAGGATTCCCCGAGATATGCGCTCTTCCCTGGCTTGAGACAGGGAACAATTCGACCTGTTTTCCAGATTTCAGGGATGGCAAGCATGGAGATCGACAAGTTAAAGGCGGCCGTGAGATACTCAATGGCTGGAAGGTCGAGATGTTTTAACATGGTCATCGAAATGCCATCTGGTCCGAGGGCCTTGTAGTTTTTAGCATTCTCGATGACTTTTTTAACCTGGTCCGCGGTAAATGATGGTATGGAGTCAACATTCCGGCTGCGAATCCGTCTTCTAATTTTGCGCTTAAGGCCGTTACACTTGGGATGTTTAATAAATTGTTTATTGAACAGGCTCGCGCACTGAAGAGGATCACAGGTTTTTGTGTTGCCAAATTCAATGGCATTGTTGCACTTTTCTTTCCGAGGATTGGAAAGGCCGAACTTTCGGGATACGTCCTGCAGGAATAAAACGTGCCGCGGCTGTAGTAATGACGTTCCTAATATTTTTCTCAGCCTTATGTATGTATGTTGGTAGGTGATGGTAGCTCGATGAACTTCGCCGACGAGTAAGCTTTGAAACCGTCCCAATCGGCTTTTTTGTGATTGACGAACGTTCGCTTCTCAGACTTAGTCAGGTTCGCTGGTTTGTCAATTTGTATAATGATTGGGAGGTGATCTGATTTGAGGGTAGTATGTATTTCCCATCGAGAAGCAGCGATTAGGCTGGCACTAACAATAGTTATGTCAGGAGAACTACTGCAAGTGCCCACGACTCTAGTCGGCGAGTCTTCATTAAGTGAACAGAATTCTGAGGCATCAAGTGATTCGGCGATAGTTATACCCCTGGCATTGTTGTTGAGGTCCGAATGCCAGAGCTCATGGTGCGCATTAAAGTCGCCAAGGATGACCCTGTGCTCTCCGGAAAGGAGAGGACCAATATCGAAATGATAGCCAGAACGGAAACAAGATTGCGGTGGAATATACACGTTAAAAATGTCGATATTAGTACTCCCTGATGGAACTGAGATGGCTTGAATTTCCGCCGTACCGTCAGCAACTACATCTAATACACAGTAATGTACGGACTTGTGTATTAGGAAGGCAAGTCCACCTCCAGGGTGAGAATCATCCGAGGCGGCCGGTCGATCTTTCCGCAGTATAATTATTCCCTATGGACGCTTAGGGACGAGTTTGCGTGAAGCAGCGTCTCTTGGATGGCGGCGATGAGAATTCCGTTGGAACTCAAGAAGTTTGTGATCTCAGCGATTTTTCGGTGAATGCCATTACAGTTAAACTGTAATATAGATAGTGGAGTGAAAACCGCTGGAGGGGGAGGGCCAGGCGTAAGACTGGGTCTGGCATTCCTTATCATATTGTTGGGCGGTGTAGGGAGCAGTGGAGAAGGTGGGCTGGGAGCAGCCCTGGGTTGCCCAGAATTTATACAACCTGCCGCAACATAGGCTAAGGAGTGTTGCGCTTGTCTTCGTAATCCCGAACACCTAAAGTGAACCCATTCCAAACAGCAATTACACTGCACTGATCTGGCATTCGAACCGATTCGTTGGTTCCAGACACTACGAATCCATACCCTTGGGCCTGGATTTGTTTCAACACCGGCGCGAATTAATAAGATTGAGAGCAGCCGCGCCGAGATGTAATGCTCCCAATATGACGAAAAAACACATATATCGTACCCACACATATACACAGACAAACACAACCTTCCTGCATTGAACCTTCAGGGCTCCTGCCGGGGCTCTTGCCAGGAAGGAATATTGGCAGCTTTTGGCCGTTTTGCAAAAAACGGGTGTGGTCGGCCCCGTAGAGGCAGTAGCCGTAAGACCACTGCCGTCATCGTCTAGTGGTTAGGACCCTACGTTGATAAGATAACCTCGAACGGGTCAATTCAGACTATACGAAAACGACCGTACGATCAAACTTTACAGCAACAAACAGCATGGATAATCGTACATACGATTCGTACGACGCGTTCTCACAATGTGAAATGCACAATGCTTGTCTGCCGGCCACTATAAAACCTCTCGCCGTACGATTTTTAGCCGTACAGTCGTTTTCGTATAGCCTGTAATGGCCCAACCTGTTTTTGCGATATAGGGCAATTTACCAAAACATTACCAATACCATGACCGGGAATATTAATCCACGCTCACTTCCTTTCGAACCCTGGCGAACAAAAATTGGAACCAACGTTAGCTGATCTAAAAGCACATAGAGAAAATTAGTCGGGTGATGCCAATAGAATGAGATGCAGAAGCTTTGCTCGACTATAGAGGTTAAAACAAACCAGAAAAAAAGATACAAATGATCAAAAATGATTGGCCATAATTTAGTTTATTCACAGGTAACGGAACGTTTACCCAAGAAATTGTCTTCAGAAGCCAACTCATTGTCGTACAGAAAAGGGACCAAGAAACAGAATTATGTAACACTTCATTCTCCAATGAGGAAGGGATTTGCGTGATTCAATTAAATCTTAGATTCCACCTGTAAAATCGCTTTCATAATTACAATCATGGTGAGCCTCCGGAATTTATTCTAGACCTATTCTCCCTGAAACGGTTCAGAGCAGAACAGATTGGCAACAGGCTTTGCGTTATTCTAGTCTAATTGTTGTTATAGCCATTCTATATTTTGTCTGAAATAAAATTCAAAAAAATGTAATGTAACTGTTGTAACAAGGGGTGTTCTTCGGATATCTACGTAAATTGACGGCCATAATTTTTACGATTCAAGGTCACGAACGATTAATTTTAAAATCGCTGAACTACAAATTGCTCTATAGCCCGATTGTTTTGCAGTTCACAGTACTGGGTGACCTATTCTTTAAGACATTGATGTAATTTAATAAGCAACTTACATTTCTTAATTCGATTCCGAGTCCGAATCACTTGGCGCCATTGGAGAAGTTGCTGGCTGTGGCTGTGGTGCCTCTTCTTTAATAGTAGTCGTCCTCGTCGCTGACAAGTATGGATTAACGGTATCACCCGATGTAGATTCAATTCCGACCCTGGAAAAAATCATTTGATTTAATTAATACTCGTATCTCTTATATAATACGAGTATTAAAGAGAGAAATACCTGTATTCATGTCTTGCCAAATAGCGAACATATTTTTCTGGCGGCTCATCGCTATCCGATTCCTGAACACTAACCGATCGCACGGTTGTATGGGAAACTTGTGTTGCTGGCATTGTAAATTCCACATAGCAATAAGGGGCTAGTTGTTCGGGAATCTGATCGTATGATGTAAGGGCCATACGACAGACCATTTGATGAGTTGTGTATGCTCCTACAAACATAAAAAAAATCAAAACCTTCTCCAGTGCCATTTGAATTGAAATTACCTTGTCCTTCTTTTGGTAACCTAGGACATCGCCACACTATCGCCCGATGGTGATGCTCATATTTGGCCTGACCGGATGTAACTTCAATTAGTGATTCCTGCAATGTATCCACCGTTCCGAGAATTCTTTCAATTCCTTTTATTTTACCCGTACGACGATGTGCTGATTTCACTGAACCGTACCTATAAAATTATAAATCAGTTTCTCAGTACACTTATTAGCGATAAAAGGTTCTGTTACTCTCACCTAAAGTGCTTTTCAACTCGGAACAAATAGATCCAACATTCTGGAATGGGGAAACGAATAGCTACATCCTCGCACGGTATCTGTCCGAGTTTTCGCGATGCAAATCCAGGAACGAGAACATCGGCTCGCAACTCAACACGATTTCCCGTCACTATCCATTGAGCCTTGATCTGAAGGGGAAGTTCACGATTTTTCGGAGGTCGTACTCTAAATCGCATCAATTCAATATAGCATGCATCCGGTGGCTGAAATCTAAATAGAAATTTTAAAAATCAGTCAAATTTTTTGATTTTTTAAAAAATTTGCTTGCTTACTTAATAATTCGGGTTCTATCGTATTCGTCTAGTTGTACAGTATTGTGGAACTCAACGCCTTCGAGACGAATCCACTCTTCTGTAACGACGGGGATGATATCATGACGTCCAACCACTTCTTTGCCTTGTCGCCATAGGTCGTTCACGCCAAGCTCAATCGAAGGCATACCTACAGTAGAATTTAAATCAGTGAAAAAAATATGAACAGAAAAAAAGTGATGATACTGTTGGAAAAGTGAAAAGGTTTGCTCCCTGGAAACAAAAACGTACATCATATAAGTGTAATGCCGGAAAACCAAAGAGACTTAGCTATCGGATTGGACCCTTTTCCAAAGCTGATAGTCTAATTTCCATGCCCGAGAGCACAACAAGAGCGCTCGCCTTTCTCTGGTCTCCGTGAAATACCAGTTGAGTTCTTTTCATCAGGCAAATAATAACCCATGCCCTGCAAGAACACAGTTTCAGCGCCAATGACGGACAAATTGGCATTACATACTACAGACGTCATCTTGAACTTGTGCGCATCTCGCCTTACTGCAGTATTGTAGCGCTCTGCTCGTGAGCGGTGCAAACCAGTGTAGTAACCAGGAGCCACAAAGCAAAACAAAAATGGTGGCACAACCCGTGTCAGGACTAAATGACTTGGGATGCTAAAAAGGAAATTAGTTAGCCAGAAACCATTTCTCATTCGTGCGGGACTCTCCAAAATCCTACGGCGAAGTGGTTAGAGACGACTTGAGTGTGGCGCTAGTGGGCCGACAACACACTCATCTCGGCTTTATGGACTAAAATGGAGGACAAACTGGCGATTAAGGTTTGGAGTGAATGTGGATGGCCAAGCGGTGTGAATACTGTTCTTCGTTGTTTAGATTTACTGTCGTTTCCTCATCCTGACAGCGAAACTAGAAAGGTGCTCTTTGGGCTCATCTTCTCATATCTAATGGTTATGGTATGTCATTCCTCAATGCCCCAAACGTCCAGGCGTGGCGCCGTTATATAGATGTTACACATATAAACAGTGTCGCAAGAACTTACAGTTTGACTGGAGGGCTATTACGTAAAGAAACCCAACCTTTTTGGTATCGCGCCCCACCAAGGCGTATCAAAAAATCAACATTCAAGTAGCTATAGTTGAATATTAGTTGTAACTTTTTGGTCGTGTCTATGGCTGCCGTAAATGACGAGGTGCTTGGAGTCCACCACATAGTGGACCGCAGGTGCGGCTGCTGGTGGTCTAGGGACTTAAGCGTCAACAAGAGGGAGGTCACTGGCCTTTGAAGACGTTGCTCGACATTAGCGCCGCCAACCGACGGGTTATGGTAGAGTATCGCGATATGACAAAGTGCGAAAATGGTCGTCGTTCTCGCCTATTGTCTCAAGCGACAAGAATGTAGCAGCCGCAACAGGGTTGTCCCATAACGCCCTCGGAGTGAGGTTATTGGGTGTAGCGGGGCATCGAATCAGGTGGTCTACATCGTGAAGCGTAACAGCGCATCACCGGACATATGTTCTGGATGTCCGGGTCTATTCGAGATAGGTACGAATTGAGGCGTGAACAAAAACCCGACCTAAGCTGGGCTAGTGTCACTCTTGCGGCTCTCGGTAGCCTAGTCTTCTCAGGGGCCACTGAGAGGACTCTATTCGGACCTAATCTCCCTATTGACCGATTCACAACGGTTGTGTGAATATCTGCAATGGCCGCTTGGTATGCTGTGTTATCGAATATATCTGGAGGTACCCGTTTGTATCTCTGGACGTCTCTCTCGAGATCTCTGATTCCACTTCTGACATGTCGTGGAGAGGGAGTATTGTCCATGAGATGATGGTTTGGGTGATCCTCTCGATAGCAACCGACCAGATGTTGTAAAGACAGGAGGAGATTGTAATCACGCACTGATAATATGCTGGTTTCTTGATGAAGATGATCCTGGGACGACATCAGATGACAACCTGTAGCGATGCGTAGAGTAGCGTTCTGGCATGCCTGGATCTTATTCCAGTTTGTGTCACAAACGTTTGTGACCACACCGGTGCTGCATAGCTAGGGATTGCCCTACCTCTCGCTTTGTAGGTGACCAACATAGTTTCTTTGTCCTTGCCCCAGGAACTCCCGGCTAGGACTTTGTTTCTACTGTGCACTCCTTGATAGCTTCTTTCCCGCTGCTCCACCAATCAATGTGCTATTGCTCCGGAAACTGGGGAGATAAGTTTATTAGGTTTTGCTAAGTTGTGAGGCAGGAAGTTCAATGGGTTGGATGGAATTACGGGCGGAATACGTAAACACATACCGACGTGGCCATCCTGGAGTGTCTCGTCACGGATGGCTTCTGAACAGGTGGCATTTCATGAGGGAAAGAGTATCCCACAGCCAGATCAAATATGTCCTTGATATCTTTATTGATTTCAGGTTGCATTTAACAACCTGCTTTGGAACGTAGACCTGTCCTTCGAAAGGGTTACTTCTCCGACGTTCGAGTACTATAATGTGGTGCGCAAGCGTACATCGTGCTTGGGAAATAATTATGGATGATTTGCTTAATTCACTCGACCAGCTGTTAAGAAATGATATACAAATCCTTATTTGTAACCTTTTTAACAGAATGGATTCGTAGCTCTTATGGACTTCGCTCTTACAGAGCTTGGCGATAAGTGTCAACATGATTTGGTTACTGTCTCCGAGTGTGTAAGACGTTGTCTACCGATGCGATGGGTGCACTCTCTCTTCATTTGAAGTAATACGACGCGGACCGGCACGTATTTGCGTTAACTAATATATTTCATGGGAAAACTAAACGAGTACGTTAGGCATGTGATGTGCGAGGAAAACGCCTACCTGTACTTCGATCTAGGCCTGCGTTTCCTCATCACAGGTCACGAATCGAGATCGTTTGGACATCCGAGATCTTGACGCTTTCGGCAACACTCTCTGGATTGTGCTCTGAGTGTCTCTCGCTGTCTCTTTAAACATTAATATTTCCAGGCTTTAAATGTTTTCGTAATGAGGCGTTGAATTGTCGTCGTAGACACATGCATAGTGAAGATATAACTGAACAGTTATGGTCTGCCTGACATTACTTTTGGACCCTGGCTGGCACAAAGAAGGCAAAGCCACCGATTCCAGTGAGGGCTTCGAAAAATGCCTTTTCTGGTCCCCAATAACATAAGTGACCAGTCCTATGGGTGTGCAAGGCGCCCTAACGTGGGAGCAGTAAACTGCAGAGATAGTAGAACGACCTCGCACTGTTTAACCCTAAATTACTAACAATACGTAAAATTGACGTGTTCGCTCACATTATAATTTGTATAAGCTGTTCCACGAGTCTGGTAGACTACTCACTGCAGCAGTGCTTTCCTCAGTTAGTTGTTGTATGTCCATGTAAGTGGCAGCATCCTATTTGTGGTCTATGGCGGTAAGCTTAGCAATGTTCTAGATGCTACTACCTATTTGACGTGTAAATAGTAATACCAATATAAAATAGCATGTAATTTATACGTCTTGTTAGTAATATAAGTGCATTTTCCGAGGGCATATTTTCGTCAAATAATTTTTGTCTGTGGCACTGAAAAATGATAAGCTCGGTAAAATATGTAAACTGGGAAAGCGATTGTAGGAAAATATGAACACGTCAAAATTACGTGTTGTTAGTAATAACGCCCTAACCGGTCATGTTAGTATTCCAGGGTTAATAGATAAGCCTTGACATTTTGTAGAAAACTGTTACTCCCACGGCTCGAGAGCGCTGATTGATGTAACAAACTCAATCCGAATATCCTAACCCGTCCGGTAGACCTTTACCATACGACCTTAGCCTGCCCCGCGCGTTCTAAAATCACACCTTAAATGGGAAATGGGGATTTTCTTTAGACTATGGTAGATGGTAAATGGCGTGGTGGGGATTTTGTGTTTGGAGACTTTTTGTTTGGGGATTTTTACTATGGATATGTTTTTCTTCATTTGGGGATTTTGTGATTGAGGATTTTGTATTGTTCTCGTTCGAATGTCCTTCGTTGATGGATAAGGAATTATTCCAACGAGCAAGGGCACACCATTATGTCGACATAACTGCACACAAGCTGGACGATTAATGTGACTTGATGGCAAAAGGAAAAATTGACAACTGGTTTCGTTGGGAGATCTTCAGGTACGTACATGTACGAAGGAACCTAGTTCAGGCCTGCTGGACAGCTTCTTTCCTGCAAAGTGGAAGACATTCCACCATTCCAAGCATGCAATATCCGTTATGGCAAAGCTGGGCGTAGTAGCAGGAAAGTGCAAGAATTGGAAGAATAACCAGTAAAATGAAAATGTCTAAACGCTTCCGGAAAGCCGTTGCCGACAATCAGCTGTCTACTGAATGAATGCTTCCGAGTGTATTTCTGTATTGTTCAAAAACGCCTCAAAGGGCCATACTGTTGAAAAGCGTAAGTTTTTGCTGTAATTGAACCGCGACACACTTGGTATTCTTGTCCGGAGGTTACAGAATCGTTCAGATCGGAGGTTGGCTCACAAGCTCGTAGCTCCAGCGAGGATGCGCCGCTTTTTGTTATTCTATAGTTTTCATTTATTGGTTCATTGGTACACTTACTACCTGTTGTTTCATAAGCTCAAAGAATTCCTCCAGCCATGCTTTTCTGGAGAAGTCATTTCTCAAGCGAGTTTTCCTTCTTCATAGTGTGCGCGAGGTGAAAACATGCATGTCGTTCTGATCTAAGCCAGGTAAGTTTCTATGGAATGCTTTTGTTATCAAATCTATAGTAAATGGGAATCGCACTATTGGGCAGGGCACAGAGACAGTAAAGGTTTCAGCCGTAAATGCAGTCACAACGCTTCTTAAGCAAATTATTTGCGCAATTAGCGCCCTATTGTCAAAATTGGTGAAGCTGGCTTAGTATCCCAATTCTTAAGGAGGAACAGCATACGCCGAAACTTGCGTGGCCAAGAGGGAGTTTTATCATTCATTAGTATACGGACTCTGAATACCAGTCGACCTCCAGCTTAAATCTTGACTTCCGACGGCATACCGAGTGAGGTCGTCAGTGATTTTTTTTCCGGGTACTTGTGGGATTCTTATCGATTCAGTTACAAACAAAATCAAACTTTTGGATAATACTCCAAGCACACAGAAGACAGTTTCACTCGGTCTCTTCGTACGCGCCTGTATGACTACACTATGATACAGCAACTTACTGTCCAGATTTGAACGTTTCTGTCGAATCCTACAACTCCAGATCTCTTATTCCCGTGCAGATGTTGGTCGCATGGACTTCGACAAAAACCTGAGCCACCTTCGTTTTTCAATTGCTTAAGATCGCAAATAGAGAAGGGTCATTGCCGAGGAGGTCACCAAGGAACAGGCTGTAGAAGCTTGGTGGGCGGCACTCCTAAGGTCTTAGCCATGTTTCTACCAATGTCTAAACGGCATTAGGAATGTGTAGGTGTACATAATGCTCCGTATTTACGGCAGGAAGTGTCCCTAATCAGGGTGTTTGCCCGCTTGACTTTAAAACTCCGCTCTCCAACGACCGAATGGTCACCTGTAGTGACCAAAGAACATAGCCCTGGGTTCCACAAAATTTATTTTCCTGTTTTGCATCGCAAGATCGGGTTGGCTTGTACTCACGTGGAAAAATTCTCTTACCGCTGAGTGGGACAAAACATTTCAGTCACACATTTGGGCGAAATGTGTATTTGACTTCAGTTTCAGGCATCTTCTCAAGACACACAGTTCAGAGGTATTTCCTCAGAGATAGTGAGCTGAAGACCGAAAATTGTCTGGCCTCCGAAAAGGCGCCAAATTAGCTACCGACGGAGAACTGGTTAGTTCGAAGTCGGAACAACCGTCACTTTGTTAACCTCGTTCTCGGGACCGACTAGGGGTCCATGAAGAAGTTAAAACAAATGAATCGAAACATTGGCTGCAAGATCACACTGGTGAAGAAGCAAGCGAGGGTATTTAATTACAGCAAAAATGAAAGAAGTAATCTAAATCTTCCTTACCTGACAGAAATCCTAAAAAGAACAATCGAACTCTAGCAATTTGTTTGTGAATATGTCCTTCGGCGTCTTGTTCAACATAGAGCTCATCGACCGCCGTCACCTGAACCTCCTCCGATTTATAGTTGAGCGCCCGATCGCGATGAGCTGCCAGCTTAAATAACGCTTCCTCGATAGTCACAGAAAACTGTTTCAAATCTTCGTAACTCATGGATCCAATTTTGAAAAGTTGTGAAACTTGTGGTGCATGCTCCACCGGCAAACCCAACTTCTTCAAATCACTTCCAAACTCCTTTACGCCCTGATAGTCTCCCTGAATTGCATACGCTGCAAACTGACTCAATTTATTCGTCAATCGCTCAGCCTTCGTCACTTGTCCGGGACGTACGCCCGGTCGCTCCTTGTAGAAAATGTATTGCAGTTTGATGGTGAATATTTTGCCGAACTGATCGTATTGTTGAGCACCAATCTCCGAGACAGAATAGCAAGGTTGAAGTGGAAGTTCTTGGAATGGTTCCTTGTCCGTTGCTTGATTATACAATTGTACAACCGGGTTGTCACCCTGATAGACAAGCTTGACGAAAATTTTCTTCCAGAATCGCTGTCCAGTGATTTTTTTCTTGTTTGGTTGTCGCAATTGCATTTCCCAGCCTGGTCCGGTATATGTGATTCGCGGAAAGTCTTCAAGCGGTTGTGACACGTCATCGTCGAACAGTGGTGTTCCGGGCGACTCCTGTGAATCGGTACGAGTCATAGCCGCCGGCTCTGGTATAGCCGGGATGCCATCAGCGCTAGAGACATCGTCGCCTTTGTCGAATGGATTGAATCGGGGCGATGAATCGCCGGAATACATTGAATTGTTTTGGGAACCACGCGGTGGAGGAGGTGGAACCAAAATTTGTCCTTGTCCTTGTGTTGCTTCGCCCTTGGGTCGGATGACGACACTGAATTCCTTGTCCTCGTTAAGTGAATCGCCGGAATCTTTTCTGCTCAATGCCGGTGCCACGGGTGCTTTCATAGCCAGGAATGAATCGAATTCATCGTCACCGCCGAATCCATCTCCACCACCACCAGTTACTGCCGACACTGCTCTAAATGCGTCGGCTGCTCCGAAAGCGTCCGCTGCTCCGAAAGCGTCCGCTGCACCCCAAGCTGAAAGAAAAGGTCAACATGAAGACATGCCAAATAAGAGCTTATATCAGTTTACTTACCGTCTCCTGCGGAAACTGGTGTAGTTCCGCCGAATCCGTCCAACAAACTAGGCTCCTTCTTGACAGAGTCAAATTTCGCGGCGAAAGCATCGAAATCATCTGCCCGAGATGCACTGTCCGCAATGTCGTCATCAGCTGCGAATATGTTCGGCATGGGTGTGGCTGGATGCGGCACGGCTGGCGATG
Organism: Microchrysa polita; assembly: GCA_949715475.1. Lineage (NCBI taxonomy): Eukaryota > Metazoa > Arthropoda > Insecta > Diptera > Stratiomyidae > Microchrysa > Microchrysa polita. The sequence continues at coordinate 55,921,953 of OX454417.1, forward strand.
GCTCCGCATAGATGTCGGAGAATGGCCAAGGCTGGATTACTGGTTCGTCTACAGCGAAAATATTCGTAACAGGTTGAGCGACAACTGCAGGATAGATATCTTCCATTTCTGGGCTTGCAAATGGATTTGCCGATGCACTTCCACTGGGTATGGATGGGGCAAAGTCTAAGCCTGTATCCATTTGTTCCTGTTCCATTATAGGTTCAACCATGTTCGACTCAGTGAGCGGCGAGCCTTGTTGAGCTTGAGTTGTAATCATTGATTCTGACGCTTGGCTTAAATCGGAATCGTCAATCATAGTGCTCTTTACATCGTCCATATCAACGCCACTTTCGGCATCCTTTTCCAGTTCCGGTTGAGGCTCCTCCTCATCGTCCGATCGCGGCAAGCTTTCCACTGTTGTGATTTCTATATCGGGAGTCGGTGCACGCACACATCCCGCCTCAGGGAATATACTGTCCATAACTACTTTTTGCTCGTCTTCAGGAATTTGTTCGAATGGCTCAACAGGGGTCTGCAGATTGGCTACATTGGGAGACTCCGTTGCCACACTATCAACTGGCGCCGTAATAATCGGATTAGGATCTGCACTGGTCACTGGAGCGGCGAAAATCTCATTTGTCGATATGAAAGTATCATTCACTGGCTCTGCGGTAAAGGTATCAACCGGTACGGCCGCTGCGATGGTACTTGGCTGAATTATCGGCTCACCCATGGGCGGAGGTAAGGACAAATCTACGTCCGGAAGATCCCCCAGAATGTCACCACTAAGTAAATCAGGTTGTGCTTGCTGAGGCTGGGCTTGCGGCTTTGGAGTGTTGAACAGGCTCAATATGTCCTCTTTTGTTTTCGGTGCTGGCGGCTTGGGAGGAACTGCTGGTCGCGAGTCAAACATATCGAATAAGTCCGGCTCTTGACTTTGTGCCTGTACAGGCTGTGCTTGATGTACATTAGTAGGCATAACGGGCACGGGTGCAGGTGCCGCAGCCATTGGAGCTGGTGGACTAGGACGCGGTGGTACAGGTCGAGGCGGTGGTGGACGCGGTGGTTGCTTCACCATCGGAACTGCAGCTGGCATAACAGGAACTGAAGGCGTTGCGAATGGATTATCACTTGAGTCTGCCAGCAGATCTTCTCCAAACATCGATGCTGTGGAGCCTAGCTCAGCGGTCTCATCAGAGTAGTCCAAAATGTCACCCAAGACAGCGTCCGGAATTGGACTTGGTGAATGCAGATCACGCATTGATACGGGACTTGGCGAGCGTGTTTTTGGCAGTCGGCCCAGCATTTGTGAGCTGGCCTGATCAAGCTGATCGGATACAGCAAATATCAGATCTTGTGTTGTTTGTGATGGCGGCAACGGTCGTGGCGGTACTTTCCTTTTTACCAGCTCATCTTCACTAGAATATGCCGACGTGCCATCGTCCAAGTTGGTAAGAGGATTTTGCAGCTTGTGCTCTGGAATATCATCTTCTGGCTCCTCGATGGTTGTACCAAAGAAGCTCATCGCTGCATCTGTTGGTTCAAAAGAAAGGGCACCTGTAAATTTTTGGGTATGTGAACTACTAAAAATCACACCCCTACCAGAGGACTGAGGTTCGGCAGCCATTTCTGGAACAGCTGCTGATGCAGTCAGTGTTGGATCATCATCACCAAATCCAGCAAATGGGTTGTTGGCGCCCGCCATAAACGGGTTGTCGGTAAACTCCTCGGCATCACCATCGCCTTCTTGTGCGAGGAATGGATTGAATGTCAGATCGTTGGTCGAGCCGGAAATGTCGACGATATCGTCCTCCGTCATTAAGAATGGATTTGCCATGTTGATATAGTTTTTTTTTCACAGTCGGCTTACTTTTGAGAAACTGCGTAACAATGCGCAAAACACTTATGCAAACCAAATCTTAGTTTTGGATTAGCTCGGTTTCTAAAACCTTTATTTCGGCCTGGCCGGGTTTTAAGTCTTCAGCGAATGAAGTATCGAAGGGATCAACCTCTTCTATAGAAGCTTCTGAAACTACTGGAGGTGCTTGTGGTGTTAAAACTTTATCGCCGAGTCCAAGCTCCTGAGCGTCCGTAAGTGTGTCTAGTACGCCCGTCACCGTTTCGGGAGATTTCGCAGTTAACAGCTCGTTCTCAATCAACTTGAGTTCAGTTTTCCCCGGTAGAATTGTCTGCTCAACGGAAGACGTATCAAACGGATCAACAAACGAAGCGGCTGTTTCTTCAAAACCTAATTCCTGGGTGCCAATCTCAGCAGCTGGTGTCAATACTTTTATATTAATCGGCTCGTCGACAGCAAGTAAATCTGCTTTCACGACAGGAATTGGCGTGACTTCGATCTGATCGTCGGCGCGAGGATCAAAGTCAGGATCGGATAGACTGTGCTTTAAATTTGTGCTAGCAAGTAAGTCTTTCTCGAGTAAGCTTATTTCGACCTGTGTCGGCTTAGTTTCCGGCACGAACGATGTATCGAATGGATCGACTGGTTCCTGGAGGTCTGTATCAATTATATTGGCTTCCTTTGTGTAGTATGGCGTCAGTGGCTTATGGATTTTACCATGATCGTTTTCAGCAGCGAGAAGATCAGCGTCAGGCACCAAGAACCCGACTTTTGTCTTTGATTGGATGTTCAAATGCAACGACGACTTTCGGCGAGCCTGCTCGCTCTGATCCAATAGATTTTGTTGTGCTGTTGATGAAATTTCCTCGTCACCAGCACGAGGATCGAAATCCGGATCACTCAACGAATGCTTAAGTTTGGACTCTTCCAATAGCTCTTTTTCCAGGAACTTGAGTTCAGTCGCTTTGGGCTGTACTAGACTCGATACGGCCGAGGTATCGAATGGGTCAAAGTCGACGTCGTCTTTCTTTTCTAAAGTGTCCGGCAAAGGATCGATCGGAGCTGGTCCAATACCACTGAGATCAGTTGTACTTCCACCAAGAAGATCCTTTCGTGCAACCGACAGAGAAGCGTTAACAGGCGGAATACTAGCTAAATCATTGCTACTTCCACCCAAAAGGTCTCTATCGATTTTCAATGATTCAACTTCTTGTTTCTCATCCGCTCGCGGATCAAAGTCAAAATCGTCGTCTTCGTCCTTAACAGGAATAACTTTTTCGACAAAGGTTGTGTCAAAGGGATCCTCCTCCGGCACAGCAAATTCGTCGTCACTTAAATCAAGCTGATCAGCTGGAAATGGTGCCGATACTGGAGGAGGTCGTGGAGGTTTAACTGAAACAGGAAAAAATCGTTTAAAGTCACAGAACTCTAATTTGACAATATAATCTTACCTTTTCCTGGTTTCTCTTCACTCTCGCCTTCTTGCTGTGTTTCGAATTCCGCCCAATCAGCGACGACTTCTCCAGTAAATTCAAGTGGTTGTGCCTGTGTTAAAACGATAACTTCGTCCTTCTTAGTTAGCGACTCTGCCGCTAGTTCAGCAAATTCATCGTCTTCGTCTGTCTTGAGAGTATCAAACTCAGAAAGATCGTTTTGCGGTTCAGCGGCTTTGCTTTCTTCCGCTTGTTTTTGTAATGATAAATGAAGAGAAACACTTAAATCGATTGGTGGCAATTCAGCAGGAACATAATCTTCAAGTTCGTCAAGTAAAGTTTTCGGTGGCTCCGGTGTTACAGAAAGCTCTAAATCACCTGAAGCAGGCGATTCAGTTCCGTCGTCAAAAGCCTCTAGAAGGAGATCCTGTGGTCCACGACGAGGTTTCCGTCTGATTGAACTCGCTGGCTGAGCTGTCTCGACTCGACCGGTTAGAACCTCAACCGCTGCTCCGATACTAACTAGCTTCTTGCCTCGCTTGGATACTTCCGGTCCTTTAATTAACTTATCCGCATAGGATGTATCAAACGGATCGGGACCGTCGTCAACGGGTAGATCCGGCGAGTCAGGAACTACAGCAAATTGAACTTCACCACTTGTGATTGCATCTATATACTCGGTATTGAAGATATCATCAACCTCTTCGGACTCCTCTTCCGATTCGGAGAGTTCAACAACAGCCTCGGCTAAAACGTCGCGATTCGCCTCCTCTTCCTCCTTCTTGCGACGTTCCTCCTCGAGGCGTTCGGCTTCACGACGAGCGGCCTCCTCTTCCTCCTTTTTCTTTTGTTCGCTCGGTGGTGGAACGCGTTGAAAGAATGATGTCGATTTGATACGATCTAAATCGTCTTGGGTCTTATGCAAGAATGAATCGATACCCGCTGTAAGAGCTTTGAATTTCTGCCATTCTTCGTCACCTTCAGATTTCTGCGCTTCAGCCTGCGCTGATGGACCGGGCTTAGCTGATTCTGTATCCGATGCAGAAGTTTCGCCGGCGTGTTCGAGAACTTCTGTATTGTCGGCTGGATGCTGTTGCTCTTGTTCAAGCTGTTGTTGTTTGAACTGCTGTTGAAGCTTGTACTGTTCAAGTTCTTCTTCGGTGAAGAGTTCTTGATCTTTCTTAGACTTTTTGCCCTTCTTTTTCTTCTTTAGGCCTTTTGGTAGCTTAAGCATTATCTAGTGTGCGAGACATCAAAGGTGGTCTGAAAAGAAAAGGCGGCTCATTAGCTTTATTCGGTCTACTCTCAAGCGAAGGGACTAAAATCTCCGCGAATCAAAGGCTTATAACCGATAAGGAAGGTTGTGTTTTTTGTGTATATGTGTGGATTCGAAATGTGTGTTTTCCGTCCTACAAATTTTGCTAATATGCGTCGGTGTTGAAACAAATCCAGATCCAAAAGAAAGGTTTTGTTTGCAACGAAGGAATTGGGTCCAGGGATACAAGCGTAACCCTTACGATGAGCAGCCATACGGAGCCGCCGCCGTTGTTAGCGTTTCACACTGAAAAAGTGAGTGGGTCTATTGCGAGTTTAGGTTGACGAGTCGGTTTTTTGGTACCCAGTTAAAAATGACCAACCGACGAGTCGGTTTTTTAGTACTGAGTTAAGACCGACCGACAAGTCGTCTTTATTGTACCGAGCTAAACCCGACCGACGAGTCAGTGTTTTTAATACTGACATACCGAGTGCGAATAGTGAGTTCTAGATATAGGTAATGATGAATGGGTGAAAGAGGTAACATTGTAGAAATCAGCAGTGTTAGCTTACGCATTTTAAAACAATATTCGGGCGACGCGGCAGTTGGATTTGGTATAAATTGTTGTTAATGGGTGAAATAGGAAGCATACAGTGCAATGAAACCTAGTTTGTAGCGTACGCGCACTCTTTTGATGCCGCCGGCCCCAAAATGGCGTCCAAGTTTTCTCGAGGAAATACGCGTCCGTTCGACGTGGCAGAAAAACTAAGGTAAATTTGGGCCGCTTATTTTTATATATATTTAAAATAAAAAACAAGAAACAAATTTTTGGAGTTGCCCGCCCAGAATGGTACCCTTGTTTTCTCGGGGAAATACGCGTCCAATCGGCGTGACAAGAAACATTAAAAGAATTTTGGGCCGCTGATTCCAAATTCGAAGTCAGAAACAAGAAAAAATGTTGGGGCTACCCGCCCCAAAATGGTACCCCTGTTTTCTCGGGGAAATACTCGTCCAATCGGCGTGACAGAACACTAATGTGCATTTGGGTCGCTGATTCCAATTCTGAGGTCAAAAACAAGAAATTTGGGATTGCCCGCCACAAAATGGCACCCTTGTTTTGTTTTTTTTAACAGCATATGCGAAGCGAGTTGTCGAAAAGTTTGCAATGAATGAATCTCATTAGATTTCAACACCCATGGACGATCATCGAGCACTACATTTGGAACGAGATGGAAAAAGCACACCTTTTCAGTACCATGAATATGTTGGCAGCCTGATGTTTCTGACAAAAGGAGCAAGAACAGATTTCTCCTTCGCGGTGAATTTTGTTAGCCGTTTTATGGAGAATATTACTGAGCTACACGTTAGAGCAGTCAAGCGAATAATTAGGTACATCAAAGCAACTCTTCTTCTAATTCTCAGTACCGTATAGCCTCATGTGGGGCCATGGTGCGTTAACCCAGCCGTTTATAGGCAATTTCGAGTCAACGTTACATTGCAAATCATTTCGGAGTGTATATAATGTTGCATGCAAGCACTATATATTTCCTATCCGCACATGTACGGAAATTTTGGACCACGCCGAGATTCGATCTCCGGACCTCTAGATTACTAGCATCGTAGAGTGCGACTCAACCAAGTGATCCACAGAGCGGGTCAAAGCAACTCTTAATTTTGGTTTAATAACCGCACCACCAATTTTGAGCTGGACTTCGGAGAGACCGGAATCAGTATCGCGTTCTTCAACTGAATCGGAATACGTGGCAGCATCTGAAGCGTTCAGGGAAATGATTTGACTTAATAGACTTCCACAAAGTTGATTGCATATTTCCGATTTCGACCGACGCTTTTTATGGACAATCTGAGCGCCGTAAAGTTGATCAAGAATCCCCAACAACACAAACGCATTAAGCATATTGACTTTCGTTTTCATTACATACGTTAATGATTTGCTAATAATGAATTCAATTTAGAAGGAGTCTCAAGTAACAATCAATTAGTTGACATTTTTACAAAACCCTTGACTCAGTCACGAATTACTTTCTTAAGAAATGCTTTGAATATTAATCAGCAATAAAATAAATAACAGGCGCGACAATCCAACATTGGACTAAGGCCGCAGGATGTGTTAGTGACATCCTATTTCCAAGATCTTATCTGCTTTTTGATGAGGTAATGAGATCAGCATCACGCTCAGCAGTGTTATTTATCCCCATAAATGGGTACTCGTTTAACATCTGAGTGAGATCATAGTCTGTCACAAGCTCGTGAGTTCGAAAAACACAATGGAACACGGTGAGATTCGAACTCATGAGCCTGTGCACCGAAGGTGCGCGCACTAACCGCTCGACCAGCCAGACTACTCAGCAATAGTATATTTATTTTTCAAGGGATTTTCATTTACAATTTTTAATTAGTTTTGAAGTTCAGTTATACAGTTAATTCAATAATAAATGAAAACGTGAATTAATATTATTATAAATGTTGGCAGCCCGAAATCAGCACAGAATGTCAAATACAGTGAAAGCTCTCATAAGCGAACACTCACGGTCCCCATATTTTGTGCGGCTTAAGAGAGATCTCCGGTTTTTGGATGGATTGAAAAAAATATGACCGGATAAAGAAAATAAACCAAATTTAATTCATTTGTATTTTTATTAATTCAGTTGCTAACATGTTAAAATTTGTGCATACATATTTTTATGTATTCGTACATTGAAAAGTTAATCCTGTAATGTTAGTCGAAGAAATTGAAGACAGTAGTTTGGCGCAATTGGAAATGGGTCTTCAATTTTTTCAAATGGTCAAATACAATGTAATCGTTACTTACGATACAGAGTTGACAAGATGTAGTGCCGATAAGTATGCAATTTGACAGGCGAAAAAGCTTTACACTCGAAATTTTGGATGTAACTGTGCAGAAATGTAAACAAAGGGCCGAAAGAATCATACACGAATTCACTGAGTTTGAAGTGGGTGTTTATGGAAAAACTGGTGTATGTAGGCACTGCACTCCGATTGACACAATCGCGACAAGTGTAAAGAGATTCTTGTAAGAGGTTCGCACTTGAAACAGGTGACGAACCAAACGAAATTATTAAAAATAAGCAGCGGCTGATAAAGGCATGTACCGAAAGCTTTGACAGTGACAATCATATTGAAGATCACCCCACATACTTAGTTTTTTCCATTATTTAAGTTAACCATGGTTGAAGTGATATTTATCAACCCTAAATTACTAACAATACGTAAAATTTACGTGTTCGCTCACATTATAATGTGTATACACAGTTCCACGAGTCTGGGTGACTACTCACTGCAGCAGTGATTTCCTCAGTTAGTTGTTGTATGTCCAAGTGAGTGGCAGCATTATGTTTGTGGTCTATGGCGGTAAGCTTAGCAATTCTAGATGCTACTACGCATCATAATAATCATACTGCACTGAGTACAAACACAATGATACGGAATCCAGCGCAGGACCAATAAGAAACAGGGTGGGCAGCCCTGGTTTAGAATAACTATAATTCAAATCTGACAAAAGGCGGGAAAAACTCTCCCTGATATATAGGGGTTTAAAACTTAGAGATACGGTAATTTCACAATACACATAATTAGTTTCGCATAAACTAATTTTGAATATAAACATTATTGCTAAGATTCGCATAAAACATATTTTACGTTTTATTGTCGTTTTACACTCTTTTACTCCGAAAGTTCTGCAGATTCACAATGGAAGGAGTGTTTAAAATTCAGCACTAAATAAAAACTTCGCAAACTTCGGGGCCCACCGAACAACGAGAAAAACTCACCCTAGAAAAGTCGCATTGCCGAAAACAAAGTTGATTCACCGAACCTCCGTCTAAAGGACTTGCTCGGTGTTTAGGAATCAATCGTGCTCATGGTTTTGCTAACTCTCTGTATTTACAAATGTCTCTATTCCCATATTCCCAATAACAGGAAACTTTTGATGTTAAAGTTAATCTGAGACGAAAGAAAAATATCTTCCTCACTTTTTTTAGAAAAAAAAAACAAATTAGAACATTTCGCATCTAATCGCAAAACTGAGCTATTTTCGCCGAAATTTGCACCTATTTCGTAAAAAACATTCCATTGTCGACAACTATTTGCAAATGTGGAAATCTTAAATGTCCATTCAAAACGTAACCAATTCCTGGTTTACCACTAACAAATAGCTACATTCCTCGTGCCGGTTTTGAGTAAGGATGAGCATCCAACATGAATGTTTCTGAACTGATCTACGCGATTTTTTGTTAAATCGAGTAGCCTTTTGTAAGCTTCACTTGAATGTGTTTGTGTTGCCCTCTTGTACAGAAAGCATAGCAACCCATTGCATGCGTTAGTCCAGAGTGGGCATCAGAAAATAAAAAATGGCCCCAAATATGGGTTAATAATTGCATCCACAATTTTTGACATTTGAATTAATTCGCGGGGTGTAGTGAAATTCAATTATGGAGTCAAACATAAATGGGTGTGAATTGCTATGTTTTCTCTAAGGTTGTCCTAAACTGAATTTTACCATACACCTTTCACCCAGTGAGGTATGTAATGTATCGCACGAGTCATGAGATCACACAATCTGGAGATCGGCATTTTTAATTACAATTTATGAATATGAAAACTCACACCATGCTTGAGAAATTCCGCCCTTTTATGGTAAGCTTATTGGTGCAGTCCCGTCATCGTGTTACCATCAAAAGACGGAGCTCCGATGCGGAAATACGTTATGCCCACAACACCCACTTTTTTTAGATTTGACTTCCCTCTTGTACATTTAATAAATTTTGGATTTCACCGGTGTGACATGTTCGCTCTAATGAATTTTTCCAATAAACTGGTGCACTTGCTTGCTCACAAATGTTGCTAATGCTGCCAACAAATTCTGTGCTCTTAAAGGTCTATCTATATTAGTCGCCAAATTCAATTCTTTTGTGTGAAATTAAATAATTTTTGAATGGCCGTGTAATAATTCAAACGCGCAGAGTCCGATTTTGTTAATTAAATTAAAAAAATCACCAAAATGAAATTTTGGTTATGTATGTTGGTTGTCTCCAGTTGGCTGTTATATTGTGGATGCTAAGTAGCAGCCAAATGGGTGTACGCGATGCCATAATAATATCAACATTTTTCGTAAAGAAAAACACAAAAAAAAGTTTACAGCCGCTGAATTTCAAAAGATACTACACCGACCTTGAAAATTTTATCATTCCGGAGAAATTTCAAGCACGTATTGAAAGCTTTCTTGAAAAATGGTTCCGATTAATTCTCCTTTGGTATGTAATGTACAAGAAATAAGAGATCTTCTATTACCTAAATACTCTGCAATGGAGAAAAAAACACAAAGCTACTGACCTAATTAACAATGTTAACTACATTCAATCCTTCTGACTCATAAATTGGCAGCATCTCAACAAGATTCTAAAATACTTTCCCATGATGGGAAAAATTCACCTGACACATAAATTCTAATATCAAAGGTCAGGTTCATCGAGAAAGGTCAAGCGTATAAAATACCTTTCAACTTGATACATACATTCAGAGGAATTATGTTGCTAAATTTATAATAAAGATGGATAAATCGATTGCCAAAATTACGGTAGGACCTAAAAATATATAATCTTATGAATAAAATATAATTTTCAGAATTGAATTAGCATGACAGGATCATCTGAATAATTGCCGTTCACACAGTGTGTGCATTTATTATAATACGAAACCACAGAGTTCGTGATCCTTCAAAAATGCCTGTCACACTACAATTAATCAAATATAACATAACATCTCACAACAATCAATTCACCGTGCTGATGATGCTTGTAACGATATGATGACACCTACCCCACTAGGAAAATCCTATGGAGTTCCAATTCGACCGTACAACAGCCAATATGTCGAACATGAAGGAAAAGCTAAAGTGGTAAAAATTCACCCACAGAAATACATACACATACATACATACGTACATTCTTGTGTTGCCCACTATCCACTTTGTTACATAGGAGGAGAGGTGGTGGGCGGTAGATGCTTTTACTCACCACCGCCTGCCATCGCCATTGATTTAACACACTTTTCGCCAATCTTCGATTTTCCTCTTATCATTTACCGAACGACCGAGGCCAACCAGCGAAGCACCTCTGACGTATATGAATTCGTTACGGAAAAAAGGAAATCTTAAGCTCACTGCACTGTTATAACGCGGAAACTCATTAATTTCCGCATACGACTCTACATCGAATTTATTTTCGTACAGACATTTTAATCTAATATCCTGCGGTCTACACAGCACCACTCACGTACATATAGATGAGAAAAAAAGTTCGTATCCGTGGAAAAATCGATTCGTGAACAAGAAATTTTCTTCGTAGATTTTCTTTGCGGAAAATGACTCACATAATACGTTGTATGGGCAACCGGGAATATTTTTCAGAACTATGATAAATTCACAACTTTTTCAAATTTCAATCGATATTAGACCATTTTCACGTTTTCAGACAAAAAGGAACTGATTTTCAACTACACCATTATACATATAGGGGTGGACTGGTGAAAACTTCCTAACACAATTTTCTTTGTTCGTGTTTCGAGAGAAAAACTTTTGGAATATCAACTTACGCCTCTAATTTCACACTATCCGAACGCTTTATTTCAAACAGGGTAAATTTGCTTAATCCTTTTCTTCTTTTCGATCTGATAAACGTCTTTTTCACGGATCAAGTGTTCAAGTCGACTATCGTTTCAAGGAACTCCTCGACAATGTCCACATGAAAAACGACGAACCCACTGTCGTCACACGCAAGGGTGGAAAACTTACGTTCCACAATTACCACCCCCGGCATAAAAGTCATCGAGAGTGGTCGGGAAATATGACAGTGAAGCAGTTTGAAGGATATTTTCAATTTGGAAAATAAACGTGAAGTTGGCAGTGTATAAAGGAGAAAGGAGCTTCTGGAAAATCACAAGCAAGTGTGGAGTAAAAGTTTATTCGAATCGAATTACAGTTTATGTAAACAGAGGAAATTAGAATGCATAGCGGTAAAAATGGTAAGAGTTCGAGAAAAATAAGTTTTTTAATCATAATTATTTAAATATTAATTTATATTAGTAATTACTTGGACACGAAAACTGTATTATAAATAACAGTTTTTAGCAAGGGATTCCACTGTAGGCGCGAGATTTGTAGTCTACATCATTCAGTGCGATCTTTAAAAAATTCCGAAATTTCAAACAGATTCATCATTATTAGCTGATCCACCTGTCATTTTTTTTTATATGAAGTTTCGTTACCCAAACCTACACGGGATAGCCAAAAAAACACAACTATTGTTTCGCAAATAGCGGTTATTGATAAAAGAATCAAATTTGGGCCTTTTAACTTCTTGTCTAAAACGTGTAGTCATTAGGTGATTTCCAATTGCAAAATGTGGTCGAGAATTTTGTTTGTTCCTTATGATTTTTCGGGGGCTGAGGGAATCCGCAGCTTACCACTAAAACCGCAATAAAGAGATTTTCCGTTTTTTGCCTTATAACTCCGAAACTGTACTGCGAAAACCTGTATGGAAATGTTAGAGAAAACATTATTGAAGGTCCAAAGCGGCATTAATCTTGAAATGCTTTAAGCGGTATTTATTGCTACAATTTATAGTAATTTTTGACTTTTTTTTGCTATTTTGACCCTTGTCCCTTGGTGGGAAGCTCTGGATTCGTGCTCAGCACCCCAAAAGACAAAAGAAACAAAAAAAACTAGAGGGCTTCGCCCCCTGCTCGCTCGCTCGCCAACCCCCGGGGCCGAGGCTAATTTCGGGCGTGGCCGAAATTTGGATACCCTTCGCTCTCCTTGGGCTACAAATTTTTTCGGGCGTACCTATGACTTGTATTTAATCCCCTCCTCATTCTTTTTCTTCCGTCTTGACAAAAGTTTTGGGCTTGGTTGAAATAAGTGGGCAAATAAAAATATTTACTCGGAAAATTTTATTGGGGTTGCGGGAGCATGACTCCACCGTACGATTCCATTCGTTTTTAACTTTCTTGTTGCTTTGGTAAAGACACATTAATTCAAGGTTTTGTGAAATTGGTGTAAACATTTTTTCTTAGAAGAACCAAAATGTGGGTTGGGTTTGTATGGCCACCCCAGACCCCATGGTCAGATTTGATCAATTCTTAGATATGTATTGTGTCATCAAGAGAAACACGTTTGTGTGTAATTTTGTTGAAATTGGTGCACAAATAAAAAAGTTTTTCTTAGAAGAACCTAATTTGGGGGGTTAGGTTTGTATGGCAGCCCTATGACCACATTATCCGATTTGATCGATTCTTAGATATGTTATGTGTTATCGAGAGAAACACATTTGTGTGAAATTTGGTTGAAATTAGTGCACAAATAAAAAAGTTTTTCTTAGAAGAACCTAATTTGGGGGGTTAGGTTTGTATGGCAGCCCCATGACCCCATTATCCAATTTGATCAATTCTTAGATATGTTTTGCGTCATCAAGAGAAAACGTTTGTGTTAAATATTGTTGAAATCGATGCACAAACAAAAAAGTTTTTCTCAGAAGAACCTAATTTGGGGGGCTGGTTTTGTATGGCAGCCCCATGACGCCATGGTCCGATTTGATCGATTCTCACATATGTTGTGTGTCATCAATAGAAATAAATTTGTGTGGAATTTGGTTGAAATCGGTGCACAAATAAAAAAGTTTTTTAAGAAGAACCTAATTTGGGGGGTTAGGTTTGTATGGCAGCCCCATGACCCCATGGTCCGATTTTACCGATTCAAACATACAAACTGTCTGCAGCAAAAAGAAGCATTTGTGCAAAGTTCCAGCTTCATAGCTTTTAAATTGGCCGAGTAAAACGCGTAGCAACAGACGGACAGACGGACAGACAGACAGACGGACATCGCCCAATCGACTCCCCATGTTATGCTGATCATATACACATATGGCCAAAAAAATAAGTACACCCATACGAATTTTCCTTATCACCCTGTAGCCAAGTAGTTATTTGAGTAAATAAAATCATATGGAAAGATTTAAATACTTAATTGGTGAGGAATCAAATAATATTTAAATTAGCATATTATAATAAATAACAGCTTTCATTTAACTTGAAAATGAACGAACTGACTAAAATAGGCTGGACAAAATAATAAGTACATGTCAGTTAATTTGATAAAAACTGGTTTTAATCAAAATATTATGTTCTGATTCGACAAGAATTTGATTTATTTTATTATTTCAAAGTAAATGGTCCATTATTTTGAAAAAAAAAATTTTTTTGTTGACCCTCTGGAGATAATTCTTATGGCATGTTCCCATACATCCATATTTCCAGTTACCTCAAGGAAATTCCGTAATTGTTCCGATTTGTGAAAACCTTATTTCTAGTTCATTGATTCAACTCTCCCTCAACATTCCGGATTCAATTTGACTCTCGTAACAACGTGAAAAGCCACTCGATTAGTTTGAAGCGGATGCTTAACCAGTTTGTGAGGTATGGTTAGGGTTAATATCCTGCTGAAATCCCCATTTAAAGTGTATGGGCTCATCAGTAAAATATTCTAGGACTCTCAACTAACATTTCTTATATGGAAAATGGCTCATAGTAACGGTTATTAGGTATATTTGAACGAAACCAATCTATGAAAATTAAGCCATAGACTAAGTGTTTTCCGACTCCATGGGAAATAACCAGTTGATGTACCGTATATCATATTATTTTTTTCCTGAATGAAGAATATTACGATAAGAGTAGTTTCCAATCCAATTTATTACGATCTCATAAATAAAACAAAATATTCTGTGAGTTTTCATTGTTCGGTCTGGAACAAGAAGAACTATCCCTACAAAATTTTCTTGTACTGTCAACACTTTTTTACATCGCCATGGAAAGTTCTAAACTTTTTACCAAAACTGCTTTACTTCTTGTATTCTCCGATTAACATTTCAAAGGGATTCTCTATTTTCAATATTTACCGCGAAAATCATCAGTCAAGCCAAGGGAACTTTTCTCGCCATAGTGATAATGAGATTTACAGTTATCCTTAAGGCCCTTACATGGACCTATTTGACGCATTTGAGACTGCTTTTATTTAGTTTAATGAATTACACAGTAAATACAATGTTTAGCTGGTTTATTTAGTTAATGAGAGAATAATTTATCCGCTATTTCAAATTTTTGGACTGTAAACGACTTTTTTCGTACCTACCATGCGTTTTTCGCTCCTTAAGAATTTTTGTTTGTTTTAATTTAACGCTTGTTGCATACACCAATGAATAAAAAAACAAATCCTTACGGTAAATAGTAAGTTGTTGTCAAAAAATCTAAAAACCCGATGGTGTACTTATTATTTTGACCAAGCTGAAAACCCACTTCAAAGCTTATATCGGGAGGGACCAAGATAATAGGGAGATGCCATTTAGTTTTTCGGTTCCGTTGGCATTGTTGTATCCTAATTGTTGTAATGGCTATCTATTTGGAGTAACTCAATTTTGAAAAGGGTATGAAAATTTGGCATAAAATAGTACATGAGGGGTGTACTTATTTTTTTGGCCATATGTGTATATATGTATACTTATTATATGGTCGGAGATGCTTCCTTCAATGCGTTACAATCTTCATGACAAAGTTAATATACCCTTCGTTGACTCTACGAGCGAAGGGTATAAAAATCAAAAAAATAGATTGTTAGTTATTAAGATTTACAGATAGTCATATTTTAAAAGTAGCTGTGTGTTCCCAAATATCGGAAATCAAAACAATCGACAATAGTGTGGGTGGACAGCCGCCATCGCCATCTCGCAACGTACGAGATGCTTAGCATGCAGCCGTCCTATTTTCCCAGTTGCGGGGAATACGCCGTCAAAAATGAAAAAAGGAAAAAAAAAAATTACGATTGTTGCCAATATATAAGGCACAACTTGTATACCACCGGACATTGTTCTCGGTCATGCCACTCCTGGCAGAATATGACACACCGCGAAGCAGTGGCATCTGATGAGACGCGGTGTGCCATATTCTGTCAGTCGAAACCGACAACAATCGTGCTTCATGCACTATTTTTGGAAGAAAAAAAAAAGAAAAAAAAAAATTTTTTTTTTCCTTTTTTCATTTTTCATTGTTCATTTATCGGAAATCATTTTCCATAAACATTTTCGAAAATTGAATTCCACGACCAGCACATACCTGAAGACAGGGGTATTTGGCCTAGGCCAGGTTTTGAGTTTGACACCCCTGCCATAGGCCGATGTGTCGAAACACTGCTTGGTCCTTCCTACGTCGTGGACGTACGGGGCATTTATCGTTTCCAAAAGCAGCAGCAGCGGCCCAATGCATTGGGTGTCACAAAACGTCACCCATTTAAAAAG
This sequence comes from Microchrysa polita, assembly GCA_949715475.1. Classification (NCBI taxonomy): domain Eukaryota; kingdom Metazoa; phylum Arthropoda; class Insecta; order Diptera; family Stratiomyidae; genus Microchrysa; species Microchrysa polita. Next base: position 55,937,862 of record OX454417.1, read on the forward strand.
CATTATCGTTGCTGCTGCTGCAGCCATTCTATTTCATCCATTATTGCAATTAGCTGCCAAAATGGTTTGATGGTGGGAAAAAATGGCAGTTTTGCCGTGATAGGCATCCATCTGATCTCAGATTTGAATATTGCCTTTACTAAACAATAAACGCCCCGACTAAACGGTCAATGATTTCTGAATTTCCTCCGGAAGAAAAATTCAAAAGGCTAAGTAATTTTTGTTAGATTTTTTTTGTAAAGTTTTTTTTGTAAAGCCTTCGTTCAAAGCCTAAGTTTCTGTTATTTGGTTCATGCAAGCATTTGAGTTTGACGTCCCTGTAGTAGGGTAGACCCGAATACTATTGTTCAAGTCAAGCAGGACGAAAAGTTCATTTTTTCGTTCTGAAAGGGACATACGAGCAACATGGCTATCAAATTGCAGGATGTTCTGAAAGGAGTTTCCCACAATTTATATTTTGAATCCTTTCCGCAAAATCTTTACATTGAAAAAGGAATTTTTTTAGGGAAAAGTTCAATGTTCAAGATGGATGTCGAAGAAAATGGGGAGCATAGAACCACGACATTGACAAGTATCGGAAAGATTTGATCCTTCGGAAGACACAACATAACTATTAACTATATTTTGAAACTTTGGAAATTCGACTATTCAACAACAGTCTTTGGCTAAAGTTTCTACGAAATGAAGAGTAATAAACTTTTAAGGTGAATAAGGAGTCTGAGCTGTAATCTTTCGGTTTTGTTATTCTGGACAAAATGTCCACTTTCCCTCTGAAGGTAACATATACTCAATATAGGTATCAACTTTACCATAATGTTAGTGGAGGAATTTCGTACCCTAAAAAGATATTTTATTGTTCGAAAACATTATATGGGCAAGATGATGGCGCTTCATTGGGGATCCGTAATCTACCTTAGTGCTATTACATCGATTAGACGAGTATTTCCCCGGTGAAATCGGGGAACCTTTCTAGATGAATGATTGAAGTTTTTAAACAGATGGAAAACGAATCGTGGCTTAAGTAAATACCGGAATAGATGAAGATAGAAATTAAAAAAAAATCATAAAAGGCAGTACAGAACCCGATATTCAGTTCATTCGGTGTCGAACTGATGCTAAACCTGAAATAAACCTACGCTGAACAGGTACAATAAAAACAATGTTCAGCAGTACCGGTTTGTTTCTGGTGCTGAACGAGCCTGAAAAAACGACGTTGGAAACCGGGACCTACCTATGGTTGAAAAAACGATAGGAAAACCTGATCTATGAACTCTATCCAATTTTTAACTTCGGACATAATAACTTACATACGTTTACGATGAGTAATGACAACCTCGTATTAATGAAAAACGTCCTAAAAATGTCTTCAAAAATTGTTATCACTTTTTAAAAATTACGGGAGCCTCGATTAATATTTTTAGTAGGAAAATATTCCCAAAGCCAATATTGCGATTCGTATTACCGTTGTCAACCGAGAGTCAAGTGTGTTTATCTCACACTCACATGACCCTTTTTCTCAACCATTTTAGTTTGTTTTGAAGGATTCCTCTTTTCTCACATATTAACAAATTTTTGTAGAAAATTTGTAGCCAGTATTTGACCCTGAGGTTGCTGAAGAAATCAAATTACAGGTAAAATGATCTAACTCGCCCGACTCAGGCGGATAATTTTAGCTACTGGTAAACATGATTTCTAGTGCAAAAACACCTCTAACTTTCAAGTTCGGTTACAAAATTGTCGTTTTTTCTTTATTGCATAATATTTTTTTCTAATTCTATAATGTACGTTATGCTGAAAATTGTTGGTAATTTTTTTCGGAAAGCTGCCTGGATGTCTGTTGGCCGGTCAATCGGTAAACCGTGCAGAAATACTTTTTGTTCGCGTCACGTTTTTTCTTTGGCGGTCCTCTTTTGATTTCCTGCTGAATTCTTAGGACTACTTACTTATAGGATTATTCTTTGATAATAAAATGAATATAACACATAATAATTGAGATATTTCCGAGCACCTGAGCTTCTCTAATTGAACGTTTACTGGTTACGATCACGTGACCAACTTGTATTGATTTGACATTTTTGATTGACCGGCCAACAGACATCCAGGCAGCTTCCCGAAAAAAATTACCAACAATTTTCAGCATAACGTACATTATAGAATTAGAAAAAAATATTATGCAATAAAGAAAAAACGACAATTTTGTAACCGAACTTGAAAGTTAGAGATGTTTTTGCACTAGAAATAATGTTTACCAGTATGTACACCTACATATTATCTCTGAATGTCTGCAATTTTCTCGAGACTAATTGATGGCCCTTAATTTGGTTTAATGGCAATGCCAGTCCGTTTGTCAAGGCGATTGCAGAAAGTAATTTTTGATGAATTTTTTCTATGATTCACCGTTTGTCAGGGCACTTTAGTTTGTGATTTTTTCAAGTTATCTAAAGCAATAAACAGACATTAACCTTAATTTATGAACGTCTAAAATTTAGCATTATTGAAGCTGAATTGTGGATATCATTGAACTTAACAACGAGACTCACAACTAAACGCGGGGTATATTCGGCAGAAATCTAGTATGGCCGAATGTAGTCTACTAACACAAAGTTCTGAATCTAACCCGCATGCACTTAATTTACTTTTTTCTATTTTCGTAGTTTGAAGCAGTATATTCTGGAATTGGCTCATCCATTCACAAAAAAATAAGAATATACATATTCTGATAGGTGTATTGTAATTTACTTTGGAATTTCGGGAATAATATTATCAGAAAACACGCAATTCAAACGAAATATTCGAATATCCTTTAAGATGGATTCACACTTTTCAGTCAGTCATTCTTCATACAAATTGACAGATTGTCAGTTGATTGACTGGATCGTGGACCTTAAGAACTCACCTGCGACTCTTACAAATATGTATTAAGGGCAAATATTAGGGCGGGTTGTAAGTGAATTGCATATGGAGGAGGGGCACCAATCAATGCCGAGGTGCGATGATTGCAACACAACGAAAAAGCCATTGCCTAAAGCGCCCCAAAGCCAGAGGTATCCCCGCCTATTTTATGTCGACTGTAAAAAGCTATAGGTAGGTACTTCGCAGTAAAAAAAATAGATTATACGAAAATTAAGTTCATGGTTGTGAGATTGGTTGTGGTTTAATTGCAAATCAGTCAATGAGAGCAGCGGGTGGTGTATCAGAGGAACCAAACCATACCCCACGCTTATGAACGTCATGGTCGAAGTCTTATCATTTCCTCCTTCCGTGGGTCCCCAGATAAGATCCATCCTATTTTCGTATTTCCCATGAAACTTGGGAATCTTTATTCGTTCATGTCTGACAGCCTCTTCGGCTTTCGGTGGGGTATGGTTTGGTTCCTCTGATACACCACCCGCTGAACTTGTTGACTGATTTGCAATTAAACCATTTGCACTCTCCTGAATTGTTTCCGTAGTTTGTTCAGGTCTTTCCATTCCGAAGCATCCTATCCCTTGTTGGAATATCATCTGGTATTCCTCACATAGTTGTTCGGAGTTGTTGTAAGCCTCCTTATATTCGGCTAAGGTAGTAGCATCACTCCGTACTGCCTTCAGCGTCTCCCAATGCAAGGCTTCACACTCCTTCCATTTCGCTTCTAGCTTCCCTAATTTCATCCTGAAGTATAGGGGATTGCGCTGACTCTGGGAATCCTTCCGGAAACTGGTTATAACCCGATTGAACTCTTCCAGGTTAAACCTCCGCTTTTCCAGATCAGCCATGGTGCTATTTTCCAATGAAGTACCACTTGTATAACCAATTGTACTTAACAATAAAAGAGTAAGACTCAATTGTTGCTTTGTACCAGGTTGAATTTTCTCACATATCGACATTTACATTTTGTAAAACATAATTCGAAGCACACCAAGCATTTTCTTAAACATTACATGTTGCTTTTGGTAGCTTTGTATATTTCACTTCTTATTTCACTGCATAGTGATTTCATAAAAGCGTCTTGCATTGTAAACGCACACCTACTTACCCGAAAGTAATTTCTACAGGTTGTCGTCCTTGACAACACCAACAACACCTTCCGAGAGAAAAAAAATCACAAATTTTCACACTTGATTGACAACAGCACCTTTGTTCACCTTTCACTGATTCACATACATAGACTGTATTGAGCGAAATTCAATTTCTTAAATCTTGAAGCAATTTTAAGAGGACACATAAACTATACACAATAACTAGAATTTATTTATCAGAAATAATTCAAGCGCCCATGTCGACGTTGGGGAAGCGAGGCCTTGCGATGCGATACCTATCGATTTGACGTTAGCGGGGAATTCCCGTCAACAATATGGGGCGGAAAATATTCACAAAGTAGGTACGCAACATGCGCATTGAGCGATTTTCTAGTTCCCTAGTTCAAGTGTCATTTTGGGGAGATGCTAGTGCTCAATGATTTTCAGCTGATTGGAAAAGCGCCAAATTGCCAGTCAGACTGTCGCCTTGTCTCGCTTGTATCCGTACAATGTTAGAATGCACACAAAAGTTTTCCGGTTGCATACGCAGGAAAAGGGTGTCAGTAACGTGAAATATGTTCATCCACCTGTAGAGTTTTATACATAATGTACTACATATCTCGATGTCGTTAATTATATTTGAAAAGAATTGGTGGTCGTGAAATGGCGTCGAAAGAGTGATTAATGCATTCATGAAATTAGAATAGAATATTATCAATTAATTTGATGTAAGCCACTTATTTTTTTTTTGTATTTTTAATTGGAAGGTGTACCGGAAGGTAATTAAATAAAAGCTAATTTTATGTTTTTTTGCTCTCGTGTTACTCCAAACATTTTTTTGGAATGTTCACGCAAAATGAGTAGGTTTAAATTATTTTACACAAAATGGAATTTGCAGAATCACTTTATGAGAGATCTAAGAAAAGGCAATTTCTTAAAAAGAAATATTTTTCTGTGGCACGAATTTATTGTTTTCCTTTTTACTTTATTTCTCATATTTGGGTACTAAGAAATAAACGTATGGTCCCAGGTAACAATGTTATCCCTATATTCATAGAATATTCTATAAACGCTGAGTAATAGTCCAACATTTGGTGCCGTTTTTTAATCCAATGGAACCTTATTGTAGCACTAAATTATGCTTTGAAAAGGGCATACATCATGTGTGTTATATCATAGTTTCCAGTCATTTTATCGCGTTGGCAAAAAAATAGAAAAAAATCGCTCAGCTAGCATCGAACCCATGACTGTGACTATCGTATTGCCCGTCCTACGCGCTAACCACTCGACCAACCTCAAATATAGTCAACATTGCTCGTAAACACTAAATGTCTATACTAGTTGCTTCTATAGATTAGGTTGGTTGGTAAAAGTGGTGGCTTAGGCAGAGACTAGCCATAAGTCCAATTAGCGCATAAAGCGCCGTTTTGAACCCACAAACTCCGTGATGTTGAACTAGTGTATGTGTATATAATAATGTCCTGAGAGCATGACAGGCCTTAATAATTGTAAACATTTCGGCTGACATGATCAGGAAGATTTATCGGATGACAATACGAATGTCACACTATTAGGATGAAATAACACAATCGATTCTCTGCTATAAAAGAATATTGCATGTGTGTGTTAATTTAGAGAGAAACTATTACATGTGTGTGTTATGTCATTCAATAAACACTATAGGGAAGTATTTAATGGGATATCTTTTTAGGTTAACATTCAGAGAAAGTGTTATCGAAGTCTTATAGATCGGATTTGAGCTCTTTATAAGGATGTTAGTGGCTTTCCGGAAAATGTTTTAAGGATTATTTATCGTCACACGTTAAACTGATTTTGTGTTACTATATGATTGCTACGTCACGCTCTGTGGCTCACTTGGTTGAGTCGTACTCTACGATGCTAGTAATCTAGAGGTCCGGAGATCGAATCTCGGCGTGGTCCTGGAAATATATAGTGCTTATAACATTATATATACTCCTCTATATGTAATGTAACATTGACTTGACTATAAACGGCTGAAGGAACGCACCGTACCCCACAAGGGGTTACGGTACAGAGAAGAAGACATAATTGCTGTAGGGAGAGGCGCTTCTTTAACCCAACTACATTCGTGGGGTAGTTTTCTACACCAGTCGTCATTTTCTTAATCAGAACAAAGTTCGTATTGCACCATGTTCGTGCAAACTTCACATAATCTCTGCTGACGTTGCAAATGCACGGTGGGGTAGAAAAATACCCCACGAATGTAGTTACGTTGACCTTTTGTCCATCTTTTACCTTAAGTATTTATTTTTAAGATTTTTTTAAATGTAGGTTTGAATGTGTTTTTGCTGTTTAAATAAAATGCTAAATCAGGATAAGGAACTGCCTTACGGTACTTTTTTCAAAAATATAAAATTATAAAAGCACCCCATGTCAATATTCTTATATAATGTCAAATTAGAAAAATGTTTTTGTTAACTTTAATTCTATTTTGCCTTAAATTTAAAACACTTGAAAAAAAATTCTAAAATTTTTTTTTTTTATTTTTTTTTTTTCAAATAAGGAAAAACACTCTTTTTTTCTACGGAAAAATAGTGACTCGCTTGAAGAAACTCCATTTTCTTTGAAATAATAATATGTTTTGAAACAATGTAAACATAATTTGATTTTAAATGAAAGTCCTGTTGTATTTCACCCTGAAACTTCTTAATATATAGAATATTTTGCAAAATATACCTAAATATTTATTGGGGTAGAAATCTACCCCACAAATGCACATACGTTGGTAAAAATAACGAATGTAGTTAAGGGTTAAATCATACGAATTATTAAAAAAAAACCTCCAAAGTGAAACTTTCCAGTTAGTAGCTAGTATAGATGCTGCCAGTTGGAGTCAATGTGGATACAGCTCTAAGGTTATTCTCCCCTGTTTTAAGTGATAAAGAAACACAGTTCTTAACTGCAATGAATTGTCTTAATCTTGAAGTCTTGACTTAGCGTTCGATTCGATTTACCAACTGCGGTTCATATCGACACTATTATTACATGGCAACTTACCAGCTCTATCTCTGTACAGGGTTAAGGGCTGAATTAAGATCGACAGTGAAATTTTTCCCGTTGCGATTTTATCAATAAAAATGCATACTTACTGTCGTGGAATATGTCATGTCCATAATTCTCCTCGGCCATTTTATGTACTATTTTTCGATTCCCTGGTCATTTGACATTTCACAATGACAGGGCCGGATTTCCCATATGGACAACCTGGGCTACTGCCCGGTGCGGCAGAATTTGAGGGGCGGCTAATTCTTAAATGTTTTTCATTAGTCTAAAATTATGGGAAAGACAAATTTTGAAAACTCAAACATAATTGTAGAAAATAATTTGCTTTTTATACCCTATACCCATAAGATGGTATAGGGTATATTGTTTTTGTTACCGGATATTATGTAACACCTCTAAGGAGCCACCGGAGGTATGGAAAAGTATATATATAAATGATCAGGGTCGGTCCCTGGTTCGAATAAGCCATGTCCGTCTGTCTGTCTGTCTGTCTGTCCGTCCGTCCGTGTGTCTGTCAGTTCGCACGATAACTCCCGAAATAATGAAGCTAGGGTTCTGAAATTTTGGTGAGATGTTTGTTTTCAATAAACCTTGGACGGTATTGAAAATGGGCCAAATCGGATCAAGGGTTCCCCTACCTTCCATACAAATGACTCCTCCTTGATATTCTAATTCGACCATAACTTTCCACGAAATATCGCTAACGAGCTGAAATTTTGGTGATTGCCTAATTGTGACATATCATTGAAGCTGACGGAAAGTGGAACAGTTCCGACTACCCTTACCCCCACCTCCCCTACAAAACTATATTCAGCCATATCTTTTGATAAAATGTTGCGAACAACAACAAATATGTGTCAAATTGTAGCTGATGGATGTCCTTATCAAATATGAAAGTGTGCCAGATCCGACGCATCCGATGATATTAATACGGGAGTACTTGGCTGCCAGCTCCTGTTTTCAAGCCTCTAAAATTGCCCCAGACTTGAAGAAAAACAAGCGAAAAAAATATTGTTGGTGATAGCGATCCTTTGGAAAGTTCAAAACGCCCCCAAGCAAGTAACTCATCTAACCACACATTTTCGTGTATTCAATTACTTTTAAAATTTGTCCCCAAATCAACTTCGCTGGGAAGCAAGCATTTGGTTACGGGAGAGGTCCAAGCATGGGCGTAGACAGGATTTCGGTCAGGGGGGGCAAGTCCAAAATTTGACGAACTATGATGTGGCTCAGAATGTAAACAAGTATCCATTTATGGGAATAAATAACATTGCTGGGCGTGCTGTTGATCTCATAACCTCAACAAAACAGCAGTTTAGATCTTGAAATTGGATGTCACTCACACATCTGCGGCCCAAGTTTACTGGTGGACTGCCACGAAATTTATATATTTTTTTAATTTTAGAGTCAAATTTTAAAAATACCGGCGTACAGAGGGCTGCGCCCGCAATACGAGTGTTTGGCTACATACATAGTGAATAATTTTGAACATTTTATAGGCAAGAAATGAAAATTATGCACAATATTAATGAGATGCTTCTTGTAAATCTATTTTTGGATTGGTCTAAAACTAGATTTACTATGTATCATGGCTACACATATTAACTGAATTTATTAGCTGTTTTTTCTTTTGTTTAGCAAAAGTCAACAGTCTTAGTATTCAACGTATACTTTGATTATATATATATAAGCTCATGCTAACCAATATTTGTGCAAATTTATATATCGGTACTTATAGCGGTTTAGGAAAACGGAGGTGAAAAAGAAAGCTTAGCTTAAAACGCCCATAACTCTGTTACCGTTACTCCAAACTGGAAAAAACAACTGGTATGATATGTACCCATCGAGTTCTTTGACCTGAGTACCCATACGTCCATGTCCGATAAAAACGAAAAAGTCAAATCTCCGGGACACCCTGTTATCTTTGCCCTACAAACTTTTAAGTATTTCGTGCCAAAGACTGTTACCATTCAACACATTCCTACCAAATTTCATGACGATCGGTTGGGTCGTTCGCGAGTTATTTAGTGAACAGACGGACGGACAAAATCGATTTCATAAGGTTTTTTTGAAAAATCTAAAAAACCCTAAAAATGGAGATGAGAATGATTTTCTTTTGCATTCCGATTACATTAAACGGACCTCCAATATCTGCCTTTTAGAGCGTAGTTTGTCTAATTTTCAGTGCAATTTTTGTATCTCGGACTGCATATTCCACTTGCGAAATCGGTTTATTTCGTCTGTAACTTTCATCTTAGCAAAATAGCATCGTCAGAATATTTATAAATCCTTTATTGATCGAAATATGGTTAACGGTTTTAATAGGATTTCTTCTAAATTTATCAAAGTGTTAACAGTGGCTAAATTTTATTGCTATGGTATGATTCAGCTAGAAAATAAATTTTTATTAAATAACTTGAAAGACCCGCTCTGTGGCTCACTTGGTTGAGTCGCACTCAACGATGCTGGTAATCTAGAAGTCCGGAGATCGAACCTCGGCGTGGTCCAAAATTTCTGTACATGTGCGGATTGGAAATATATAGTGCTTCCAACATTATATACACTCCGAAATGATATGCAATGTAACGTTGACTCGAAATTGCCTATAAACGGCTGACTTAACGCACCATGGCCTCACATGGGGCTATACGGTACTGAAAAGAAGAAGAAAAACTTGAAAGACACTGAAATATGAGACCCGTTCTTTACAAGTTCCCTAGCAAAGCAAAGCTGTATACCATTTATCACCCTTTCAGATGAAAATAAGTTGAATTCCACTAACTTTCCGAAGGGACCTAACGGTTGAAATTGTGTTCTCCAGCTCAGAAGCCATCAAATGAAACGGAAATATGGGATCCACGCAGCCACAGTAGCACACTCACAAGTTAAATGCGTTTACTGGTACGCAGCCTCCGTCAGTTACGAGAGGTCACTCGCTGTCATCTATTTGTATGCACCTCCTGACTGCAAACTGTCCCGATGATGGCTTCTCCGGCAGCACTTGGAGTGGTGGAAAAGGCATCTGCTGCGCCAGCAGCAGAAATTTTTTTAAAATGTTGTATAGTGCAGCGATTTTTTTACTACATCCATTAGGATTTTTTTACCGTCCTCATCGACCAGGGGGGGGGGCGACCGCCCCTCCCTGCCCCCCCCCCCCCTGGCTACGCCCATGGGTCCAAGGTTCGATATTAGAAATGCTGAATTGGCTATCCAATTTTTGAGTTTCTATCGGGTGAATAGGTTTAACTAAATTTTTAAGATGTTTTACGGTTAAATTTTCGAATTTGCTATTTTTTTTCATAGAAAAGCGGGAAATTCCACCGAAAATAAAAAAATAATTTACACTAGTTGAAATCAGGAAAATCTAGAACTTTTTAGGCACAGAATGATTTTTGCTGAATTATATCAGTAAGTGCTTTCCAATTTCGTTTTCCTTATCTTTATCACCGAAAACAAATTAGGTCAAGGTGTGTTCAAAATTTACGATAAGCTTTCTTAATTTTGGGTTTATTCGATATGACGTTTTCTGGTTAAATATGATGCTAATAAAGGAAATTTTATTGGTTGGGGTAATTCGCAAATTATTTCCAAAACGATCGACAAAAAAAAATAGAAAACATGAACGCATTTCTAAAGAAAGTGAAAAGCCAAATGCAATAAGAATTGTTCATTTTTCTATGTTATCATTGGAGTTTCAATCATTCCTAAAACAATTTTGGGAGGTGCACGGAAACCTAGATTCACCCCTGGGAAGTAACATAAAAAATTTTCAAGCATACAAAATACGCTTACTATAGTAAAAAATGAAATTTTCAATATTCTTCACTTACGCCCGCTAACGTTTTGCCTACATTTCCTTTGTGAGGTGACAACTGCTACCTTCAAGCTTATCAAGTGGCGGAGGGCGGCACATTCGTTACTGCCCAGGGGCGCAATAGAAGCTAAATCCGGCCCTGCACAATGAAATAACCGGGGAATCGGAAAAATGCATAAAATGGCCGAGAAAAAATATGGAACTGTTTTCGGAATGAAGCCTTTGGAATTTCCCAGCAGTTCCCCACAAATTCCACGACAGTAAGAATACATTTTCATTGAAAAAATCGCAGCAGACAAAAATTTCACTTTCGATGTCAGTACTAGGCCTTACCAAATTTTTTTTTACCCAAAAAATGAAAGCATTGCCAACAACAATCAATAATTATGGGAAGTATGCTTTTCTCGCATTCTGTTGCTATTGTTGTAACGATTCAAGAAATGTTTGCTCCAATTGGGTCGCTTTCTTGGTGTCTGCGCCCGTGCCATTTTAGACTCTCTCTTCGCACGGCATTTCATTCTTACAGGGAAAATATTTTATACTTTTTTAACCTTAAGTTAGTTAGTTAGTTTCCTTTCTGTAAGACTATCCTGAACTTGGGTCACCAGATTTTAACCTTTTTCAATTTCTTTATTATGTAGGTACTCACGGTTGAGTTCACCTTCGTCCAGAGGACACAATTTCTAGGACTCTAAAATTAGATAACCACAATATTGAGAGTATTCTGGGAATGAATAAATTGGAAGAAATTGTGTATCCAATTACCTATTTATTATAATACCTACGTGAATCCATTTCACGTTGACACCACAATGATCTCAAGTCTGTATGGGAAGTCTTCATCTCATATTTTCCCCATCAATTTACGTGCGACCGTAAGCGGAATCGGCCCTCAATTCCGCACAAATTAATTCATCAGACGGCAATGTAGTAAGTAGAGCTCCGTTCCTTACCTTCCAATTGGTAAGATTATGCAGCAGATGATCGATTACCTTGACTCAAACGTTTTTGTATGTGAATTCCGTGTCTTTGTGTATATGCCGAAGCCGAAAGGATATTTTTAATCTTTTTTAAATTACGGATCACGGATGTTTTATAGCCGGTTGAAATAATTTCGGGAAGGGTCAGCACAAACTTTTTGACAAGAACTGCAAATCATGTAAAAATGCAGTCACAGTCCATTTCCATACAAGTTGACAGAATGTCAGATAATTGATAAATTGCTCCGTAACGGTGAAATTCAGAGTAATTATTCTGGCGACATTTTTCCTCGGTGTAATTCTGTATACTTAACAGTCCGGTTTTTGATATTCCTAATCCCTAAAGCAAGGGCACTTACTGTAAAATCTGCCATGTAGCGGAAAATATCGGAAACACAAAAGTTATGTTTATGAGAACGGATCCCGTATAATAAACAGAAATGTTTAGTACGATTTGGATATTTTGGTATTCGATTTCCTGTTTTGTAATTGAACCTTCCTTCAATTCGTTGTTTTGAGAAATGGAGAGTAATATAACATAATTTAAAATCTACATACATACTTTCAAATAAAATTAAATTTATAATAATCACATTTTTATTATTTCGTAACTAATCAATTAGGATTCTGAATGAACTCATATGTATCTCTTATCGTGTGCTCGATCGATTCGAAAATTCCATTATATTTGAGAATTGAATAATACATTGAAGAATGGAGTAGATAATAGAAAAAGAGAACGACATAATGAGCAAATTGAAGTTTCTTATATCTATGCCGAGCCTCCATGGCATCATTCATCGTTTCGTTCATCATGTACAACTTCAAACCATGCATGTAATCATAGCAATAATCGCTCCATTTCCAGCGTCGAATATCACAAGGGAATAAGTTTTGATCTGTTTCACTCATTCTAGAAGTGTAAAATTTAGAATTTATACATTTTTATGGAAATTAAAATTCTGCAAATGTAAAGAAATACCTGTCAATTACACTCCGCATATTATTGTTGCCGAAATTCCAACCTCTTGACATAAAGTATTCTAACATAACCATAAAACGCTGCGCCTTCCTTTTCTTGGGTAGTATCCTGATAAATATAAAAAAAAATAAACTTTGCCATTACAATTACTGTATTAATTCTGATTCCCAAATTTCGTGGGTTCGAATTTTAACTAATTGTGACTTATCGTTCCATTCTATACACCAACTGCGGTGCATGTCTGTAGTAATTATGGCATGGCAACTTACCAGCTCTATGGGAACTACGCGGAACTTTGTCTGTTTGGAGGAGAAGAGCCCCAACGGGAGAAATATCGAGTTATTCAATTTCGGAAATGTCACATTGGAATCTTTGCACTTGAGACCTCTAAGCGTCTATAGCTCAGTAGGTAGAGTTGCTGACCTTGTGACTGAAGGTCGGAGGTTCGAATCCCGATTGGGACGAAACTTTTTTCCCTCAATTTCCTCAATTTTTGGTATTTTTTCCCAAAGTTTTGTGGTTTCGTACAGATAGACACACTCATCAGGTCTTGTGTCTGTTGTCTATCTGTGCACAAGACGACCACTTGAATTTTAGCGGGAGAATTCTATGGAGATTTGATTTGCCGTGAAGGCTGTGACAATGTGACATTTCCGAAATTGAATAACTCGATATTTCTCCCGTTGGGGCTCTTCTCCTCCAAACAGACAAAGTTCCGCGTAGTTCCCATAGAGCTGGTAAGTTGCCATGCCATAATTACTACAGACATGCACCGCAGTTGGTGTATAGAATGGAACGATAAGTCACAATTAGTTAAACTTTGCCTTCAGTTTCCTATTTTATAGTTCAATACTAACCTCAATTTATTATTCGTCAACTTCCAATATAAATCCAAAAGGTAAGCCGGAACAATATGATAATAGAACGTCCAAATATCTTTCATAATATGACTTTCGGTCGTATGCAGGCAATGTTTCCACAGCATACGCTTCGCCGGATACTCTTGAAAAGCCATACCAAGTTTATCGACAACTTCACCCCAAGTGACCGGACTGTCCTTCGTACTGGACACATGATAAATTTTCGGTTCTTGTAACTTTGGCGATTCTTCAAAATCGACTTCTTTCTTAGACTCCTCATAGGTCACCCATGTAGCCGCCAACGTTGAATTCACTACAAAATCGGCACAAACAATATCACCAATTGCATTTCTGGTCAAACGGATTATCCTAATAGCCCCGAAACCGACAGCCGCTGCAATACCATTCAGGCCATACATGTTATTGGTCCATCCCACTAAAGGATCTTCCGCTGTAGATATGATAATCGTGGGTCGAATAACGCAAGTGGTAATGTTGGTGTTCATCGCCCATTGACGAACTACTTCTTCGGACAGAGCTTTAGAGTATGTGTAGTTATTGGGCCAGGGCTGAACAATGCGATCTTGCAGAATGTTTAATTCGTCCGATTCGCCATATTTCTGCATAAGTCGAATCATTACCTCGGGATCAATTGGAGTTTCGTAGAATTTTTCATCGATATTTTTATTAACGCAATGGCTATAGGCTGTTGATATATGAGTGAAGACCTACAAATGCAACAACTTTTATTATTAAAAACAAAGTTTATTTTTCAACTCAGATACACATTAAGTCAGTGAATGAAGCTATAAAACGAAACAGTTGTGATATAACCACCATTTTACGCGGAACATGTTTCCTTTTCGGTTTCATATGTTCCGCCACAAACAATAGGAACAAGTGAAACGGGAAAGGGAACACCCAATGAGATCATCTGAACTGTAGATCTTTCATAATCATAATTATGAAAATGCATTTGAATTTGATGTGCTGTCTGACCGTAAAATTCTTACCTGAAGATGTTTTATTTCTTCACAAATTTTTAATACTTCTTTCGTGCCCATAACATTACTCTTGATAAGTGACGCCAGATTGTCTTCAAAACGAACATTTGCCGCAGAATGGATACAGATTTGAACGTTGTTTTGAATGTCGATCATATCTTCACGTGATATGCCAAATTTTTCGTTATCCATGTCACCTTCAATTGCTCGTATTCGTTTCAAGTAGTTTGGATCGATTTGATGAAGCTTCTTATACACCTGGAAAAGACAGCTATTATTTACGCATTCAGACTACAAATATCTAACGACGAAACGAATGATAAACAAATGTGGACAGAACGACAACAATTAATCTCTTCTATTCACATGATGCAATCAATTACATGTTCAATGTTGAAAGAGGAAACGGAACTTGAAGGCGAGGACGAAAGACGGCCGGGTTTCTGATAGCTCTTATTCAGTACCTGTCGGCTGATTAGTCTTATCGCGTAGAGAAGACACACACCATATTTAGAAAGCTTTTCCATAGTGTTGAATGGAATTTTTGCTTATTTTGCATGGCTACGCATATTTTACTTGTTTAAGCTATCATCTTAGATTGAGAAAATCATTGCGCACTTTCATCCAACAGCGTAAATAAGCAAAAGATAACATAACTATGCAAAATTAACAAAAAATCAATTCAATATAATGGAGAAGCTTTTTGAATATTGTGTGTGTCTTCTCTGGGCGATAAGACTAACCATTCTATAAGATCTACGAGAGAATGGGAGAATTCACATTGTAAGACAAAACCGGACGGGTAAACTTGCAAGACAAGAACCATCGTTCTTACAATCTGAATTGCACAATGCTTGTCTGCTGGCCACTACAAAAGCTCTCGCCGTCCGTTTATTAGCACAAACAAACACCCGGCGAGAGCTTTTGTAGTGGCCAGCAGACAAGCATTGTGCAATTCAGATTGTAAGAACGATGGTTCTTGTCTTGCAAGTTTACCCGTCCGGTTTTGTCTTACAATTTGAATTCAGCCAATGGGCCAATATGATAATTTTAGAAAAAATATTTTTTTTTAATAGCGACTTTTGCATATCTATAGGCTATAGAAGAAAACATTGTAAATTCTATTTATTGGAATAATGGATGAAATCTAGTGAAAGATTGTTTTTCTAATCTGGGCCTACACTTGCGAGCAAAAATATTGAATCAAAACGATAGCGCGTATATTTGTACGAATATTTTGCAAAGTATGCTATATTCCTTTAATATCGTGTGTCATGTTAAAGACAATTCTCTCAGCTTTATTTTGGTAGGCATTTTATCAGTATGAGTACTTGTGAAGAAAATAGGACCAGAGACCAAAATGTATAAAAAATGGGAGTTTGAAACGTGCATGACTACGTAAATTACCAATACATATACATATATAAATGAAACATCAATCGATTTTTAATCTAATCGTCATTATGCAAATGACAATATTTGTTGGATTAGTCTGGTTGTGCAGGTGCTTCCGAGGCACGGGTATCTTTAATGCAGGACCCATGGGGACTCGCTCTTAATCTAATTTAGTGACGAAAAATCGGTTGTATAGTAGGTATTCGGATCTCGGGTATTTTGCAATTTTTCAAAAATAATAATTTGGAAACAGATGTATCAGAAATTTATAAATAGCTTTGTTTAATTGTTTCACTACCTGGAACCACCTCGGTCGAAAGAAGTTGATCTCAGCTTTAAAACGAATAAAAAACTACTTGGGAAATTCGATGAATCAAACACCTTTAACTGATTTAAGGACAATCGTAACTGAAAGACACTTACTAAAAGACCTGCAAACAGATGCAATTTTTTAAATTTTATGACAAAGAAATTGGCCACTTCGCAACAATGAAGAATAGGCATATTGAATTATTTCACAAGCATGTGCAATAGATTAAAATATGTATCCTAGTGAAGGCATTAATATTTATTATTTATGTATTTATTCTAAATTATTTATTTATTTAGTATTATATTATTCGTAGTCTGGCTGGTCTAGCGGTTAGTGCGCGCACCTTCGGTGCACAGGGTCATGAGTTCGAATCTCAACGTGGATCATGGTGTTTTTCGAACTCACGAGCTTGTGACGGACTACGATCTCACTCAGATGTTAAACGAGTACCCATTTATGGGGATAAATAACACTGCTGAGCGTGATGCTGATCTCATTACCTCAACAAAAAGCAGATAAGATCTTGGAAATAGGATGTCACTAACACATCCTGCGGCCTTAGTCCAATGCTGGATTGTCGCGCCTGTTATTTATTTATTTATTTATTGTATTATATTATTCATTAACATTCAGGATTT
This sequence comes from Microchrysa polita, assembly GCA_949715475.1. Classification (NCBI taxonomy): domain Eukaryota; kingdom Metazoa; phylum Arthropoda; class Insecta; order Diptera; family Stratiomyidae; genus Microchrysa; species Microchrysa polita. The sequence continues at coordinate 55,954,891 of OX454417.1, forward strand.
AATTTTGTTATTAACCCTCTAACCCGTAAGCCCGCTTTGAGGCGGGTATCACAAAATCCTCATCAGTGAGTTATTCTATGCATTTTCTGTATATTTAGTTATCTCGTTACATTACTAAATAAGAAACTCATTTTTGTAAGTTTTCATTGTACCCAGCAAATAGTGTGTCAGTTTTAAGCAACCATAGTAGAAGAAGTGTGAAAATCACGACAAATTACTTTTTAAAAATTGCGTAAGTCAAAAGTGAAAAAAGGGTATTTAAAACCTATAAATATTACCCGGAATTTTAGAGAGCATGGGTAAAAACGTTGTATATGCGATTATTTATTAAAAAATTTAAAATTTGGAGGTGTTAGTTGACAAAAAAACCAATACGGTATACGGATTTAAGGAATTTTTCATTGAATATATTTCATATAAAATGCTCAAGTATTTTGATAAAAAATAGGAGTACTGCAATAACTTGATGATGGCATTAAATTGGCTTTTAGGTTAAAATCAGTTTTAGACTTACTAATTAATGTATGTATTGTGTACTTGAAGCCCCCAAAATATTCAATGGCTGCAATAGTGTGCCCCTTGGAATTATGGGGCTGTTTGCCAATTGCTCCAATACGTAAGAAAATGATCTAATCTAAATACTGTAGTTAAATCAAAATTATTAAAAATGCATTTAACATATAGTATTAGAGAAAGCATGCGTTAGTCCAGAGTGGGCATCAGAAAATAAAAATGGCACCGTTCTCACACTATTGCAGTCCATAGTATGCGTGAAAATTTTATGCAAACGTCAATTTTTTGTTTACAATTGAGAATATAAAATCCGCGCAATATTCATTACTCTCTTAAAATGCCGACGTGATATTTAACCCTTCTGTTGGCATATAGATCCAGACAGACCATTGGTACTATATCTTGATGAAAAATATCGTTCAAAAATATTTTCCACCCCTTTCCATATAAATTTCAAAGGAACCGACGGCCACAAATGCGATCAAACGTTCGGCGAAATGTAAACTATGTCTAAAGAATCGAAAAAACGGCACATCATCGTAAGACACAGTATGTAAACTGTTTCTAGAACCAAAATTAGACCTCTTCAAAAAATAAGATTGATTTCACAGAAGATTCAGCTACACCTTAGGCATAATAGCTCGTAGGCGGCGTCAGAAGGGTTAATAATTACATCGACAATATTTTGACATTTGAATTATTTCGTGGAGTGTAGTGTTGGTGTAGTGTAATAAATTTGGAGTCAAACACATATGGGTTGTGTGATCACATAGCCACTCTGGACTAACGCATGGCATGTGTTACTATGTTTTCTCTAAGCATATAGTGAATCGTTTGTTTTCCCCAAACCTCTACTTTTAGTTCAGTAATATCGTGTCGATTTAGTACCAATCCGTGAAAAAAATACAGAAGTTTTTTCTCACTCTTTCTTTATGTATTATGGGGCGCTGATTCCGATTATGAACTTTTCACCCTAAAAAAAGTGAGGCAACCTTTAAAAAAGGGGGAAAGGGGGGCATTTTTTTCGGTTTTTTGCGATTATTTCAAAAACGGTAAGAGATACAGAAAAATGGTCTGAGGAGGAACAAAACTACATAAAATTATCTGTGCAATGAGATATATCCCAAGTAGCACAAACGAGTTGTAAAACGGTTATATAACCGAAATACAACCATGGTTATATGCAGTGTTGCCAATTTAGCCGTTTTCCGGCCAAATTTAGCCGGAAACCGTGCTGTTTAGCCGGAAGAAATTTATAATTCCGGCCGGCCGGATTTTTAGCCGGAATTGATTTTCTTCGACGGTTTTTCCGGCTAAAATTATTTTATGTTTATTTTTCTCACTTTGAAACTAGAATCAATTTTTCAATCACAAACAAAATAATTAATCGCCGTGAAATTATTTCTACATACACTTATTATCGTGTATTAGGGTAGGTAAGTACCTACTATGTCCACCTAGAGGAAAACTTGCCTTTTTTTAAATGAATTTAGGGTAATGGGTTTCACGTAAACTGACGATATTAGTACCTAGTCGGAGCATGGGGTAACTTAACATTTTTCAGTGTCAATTCTTTACACATTTGCGTAGATGCGTTACATTTAGTTGTTGGGTTTGTAGCAACAAATTTACCAAAAATCTATACCACTTCCCGGCCAAGCTCATAATTTTAGAATATCAATTTCGTATCTTTGGAGCAAAAAATTCGTATATTGCGGAAGATCAACAATGGAACATCAATTTCGTAACTATGGAAAATAATATAAAATTTGGAGGGCTCAAATTCGAAAATGAATAACAAGCTTGACACACATATTTTCCAATGACGCAAATTTATCATCATTAGCACGAGTTCCAAATTACGAATTTGGACCATCATTTGCTTAATAATGACTGGGGAAGCCATCTGTTGTAAAATTGAAGAACAAGAATGTTTACAAAAATATTAAATTTGTTATCAATCTTTACACATTTCTATTCAAATTTTTTAAGAAAAATGTGTCCTCAAATTATTGAACTGAATGTTTATAAAAATATCGCAATTGTGGGGGATATTTCCACCATTTACACAAACGTCAAAAGTAAATGATCAATTCTAATGACAAAAGCATATGCGTCACTCCAATTTCGAACTTTCATCATCGTGATGGATTATCGTCATGATGATATGGATATGTGTCTTGGGCCTAAAATGGTTAAATTTTAATCAAAATATACGATTGTTCAGGTGCGATGATTGTAAGATATTCATACATAAATGCGGTTGCCCTTGCCCATAGTTACACATTGGACGTTTCTTTTACGAATTTTATGTTCCACAATTTCGAACCTAATGTGGTTATGGACTTGACCGAGAAATTGTACCTGTATACAACAATTTCGACTAGTTGAGCTATCTAACTCCGAACAAAGTAAATTTTGACTATAATGCCAGCGATTGGAGCATATATGTAATAAAACTAAGAAATCTGCCTAAAGCATAGTTTATGGGTAGTAGGTACTCCAGAAAAGAAATAAAATGATTAAAATCAGTTTTTTACTATATTTTTTCGTAATGTGACTGTTTTGTATGATTTAGCCGGTTTTTTGGCCGTTTTTCTCGCTGAAATTTATTTAGCCAGATTTTTAGCCGTTTTTGGAAAAAATATAGCCGGTTTTCCGGTTAAATTTAGCCGTTTTCTAAATTTCCAGTTGGCAACACTGGTTATATGACAATATTGTTAGGAAAATCGTTGTAAAAACGTTTTAAAAACGTTTACTAAACCGTAAAAAAGAGGTTTTTGCCTGGCTTCAAACGTGACATTATTGTTGTAATGTCGTTGTCCTTCAGACATTATTGTTGTAAAATCGTTGTGAATATAACTTCAATTTCGTATGCTAAAAACTTAAAAATTTATTTTTTTTTTCTTTTTCAGAATTGACAATAATCTATCTTAGACACTTTTTATCTCAGACATATTATAATATTTTTTTTATACCTTTTTATTCAAGAAAATTACCTTTTTATCCATTTGCCTCAAGCTGGAATCGAACCTGGTCCTCTTGCGTGCTAGTCTGTCACCATTGCCATTGCGCCAGAAGGGAAATACTTCTCACGTTCTCTAAATCTGAAGTACTTCATGCGCAATGCATGGTGGTCGCAAGATTGATTCTCGATCATGCTATGTTTTATTTCTCTTTTTTTCATATGCCAAAAATTCTATTAAAATAATCCCTTTATGATATTTGTTTCCGTTTAGCGCTGGGAAGCTTTGTACCCAATATAATTGCAAATATCAAAAAGATACTTTCGGTTCAAATTCTAACAATTGTGTTATATATTAAACCATGTTGTATTTGTAACAATTACGTTATTTTATAACAAAATTGTCCAAAGAACAACAATTGAGTCAAATTTTAAACAATAATGTTACGAAGACAACATTAAGGTTTTCAGGAGAACAAATTGTCCCAAATGAAACCATCTAGTTAATTTCGCAGCAAATTTTTAAGTTCAGACTCCAACAAAATGCTCACTTTTGTAACTATAACCCATATTGTTGATTATTTAACTAAAATATAACCAAAAATCGGGTTGTATATCTAACCAAGGTTATTTTGTGCTGCTTGGGATATATATATATATAGTTTAATTGAATATTTCGGCGTTAGAATAGAACATAAATTAGAATATTTTCATTTTAGACCTTTTTTAAAAGCTCCATAACTTTTGCAAGAACGCCAGTTCTTCCGTATGATTTTATATAAGTACTCACAACAAGTTTAAGATAATTCTAACGTAAACATTGAGTCGCTCCGGTCAAGGGCCTCCATTATCCCCCCATTTAAATTTTCAAAACTGCATATCCATAACTCCCCCCAAAATTGGAGCAGAGTGCTAAATTTTGGTTTGTTGCGATTGGAGGTCATAGTCACCCCACCCACCAAAAATCAGCTCATTCGGATAAAAACTTAGTGTATCTCCCATACAAAGTGACCCATCAAGAGTTTGTTCTACGTACAACGTACTATGGTCCAATAATATCGTCTTTTCTTCAGGAAAAAAATACAGAAGTTTATTTCTCAATTTTGTTATATGTATTTTGGGGCGCTGATTTCGAATATCAACTTTGCACCCTAAAAAACGTGCCGCAACCTTTAAAAAAGGGGGGAAGGGGGGCATTTTTTTGTGGTTTTTTTGCGATTATTTCAAAAAAGGTAAGAGATACAGAAAAATGGTCTGAGGACAAAAAAAAACTACATAAAATTATCTTTGCAATGATATATAGCACATTAGAGTTTAATTGCATATTTCGGCGTTAGAATAGAACATAAATTAGAATATTTTCATTTTATACCTTTTTTAAAAGCTCCATAACTTTTCAAAGAATGTTAGTTCAGCCGTAAAATTTTGTACAAGTATTAACAGCAAGTTTAAGATAATTTTAACGTAAACGCTGAGTCGCTCCGGTCAAGGACCCCCATTATCCCCCCATTTAAATTTGTCAAAACGGCATGTCCATAACTCCCCCCAAAATTAGAGCAGAGTGCTAAATTTTGGTTTGTTGCGATTGGAGGTCATAGTCACCCCACCCACCAAAAATTAGCTCATTTGGATAAAAACTAAGGGTACCTCCCATACAAAGTGACCCATGACAACTTTGTTCTACAGTTTATAAAATGAGTAGTACGTTGTATACGTAGAACAAACTCTTGAGGGGTCACTTTGTATGGGAGATACCCTTAGTTTTTATCCGCATGAGCTGATTTTTGGTGGGTGGGGTGACTATGACCTCCAATCGCAACAAACCAAAATTTAGTACTCTGCTCCAATTTTGGGGGGAGTTATGGACATGCCGTTTTGACAAATTCAAATGGGGGGGGGGGATAATGGGGTTCCTTGACCGGAGCGACTCAGCGTTTACGTTAAAATTATCCTAAACTTGCTGTTAATACTTGTACAAAATTTTACGGCTGAACTAACATTCTTTCAAAAGTTATGGAGCTTTTAAAAAAATCTTTTTTTCCATCTCAATTTTCTCCAACTTCTGCCAAGGTGCTTGTACGATTCTTTTAAAAATTGGCGCATAGTCTTACAATCATATCTTTCTTACATCATTTTATTCTAGCTCCATTATTTCTAACAGTTTTAGTACCACAAGTGCAGAAAACTAGGGTTAATTTTGGCTTGATTTCGACATAATTTGTTTTTTAGGGTGCAAAGTTGATTTTTGGAATCAGCGCCCCAAAGTATATATAACAGAATTGAGAAATAAACTTCTGTATTTTTTTCCTGACGAAAATACGATATTTTTGGACTATTTGCCGACATGGTCTTTTTGACCCTGGACGCTTGAGAGGCAACTATCACGTTTGTCCGTAATGACCTTCAACCAGATTCTAGTTCATCCGGAGCTATTTTCTAGAATGTTAGGCATTAAAGCTTTGTTCTGCAAACAATTAAACATGTGAATAAGTTTCTATGATTTTTTAGTACAATCCAATGCATAAAATTAGCGCGATCTTCTGAAGACTTTCCGTATTATACAGTCCAAGCTGTCGCGTTGGCGCGTCCCCTATTTTGGCGAAAATTACTCGGCTCCACTGTGCATGTAGCTAGTGGGTTGTGTCATCACCGAGACTTACGCGCTAATTTTGCCTTTTCATTTCAAATATTTAATCCACAGTGGTTCCGACTTTCTTTTGCTTTGGGCCCTGAAATTTAGGTATCCATTGGCTTCGTCATTTTTGGAGGCTCGAGGGCAGATTTAAATATGGTATTATCAATTCTTTGAAGGTATTCTAGCAAACGGACTAGGATATGGTAAAATGTTGCGAATAGAAAGGCATCCAGTACGTTAACAGGGGTTTATTTATGCTAATGTATGGGATGTTGGGGTCGAAGGAAAGTTTGTTATTTGCATAAAAAAAAGAAACAAATCAAAAGACTGTTGTTTGGCGGAAATTAACTATGCATTCGTAATGCTCAAAATCCAGAATTGCTTCAACAATTACTAGACCGCTATTGAATTACCAGCTGGAATTGAAATACATAAGTAAGTTTATTTTATTCTATTATTTATTAAGGATGCCCTATCTAATATTCACCTCAGGTTGACAGCTGACATTGTCTATGAGTTCTAATACTCTAACAAATATAAAAATCGAATATAACACCAAAAATTTAAATTAAAACACACTAAAATTAAATCTCTTTTTGTTCGAGCAAATGGAATTTTTTTACATGGTAAACCCGTATATTCTCATTTTCCATTTCTAAACTAATCATCGACAAAAATCATAAATTTGATTTAAGAATATCATTTACCAGAACATTCTTATACTAAATACAAAATTATTGTATAAATACACTCCCAATCAATAGGATAGTTCCACTTGCAAAATGGCTGTATCTCGGTAAGTGATAACGGTATTTTCTTAAAACTTGGTGACAATTTTTTCAGTATCCTGCTTGTTCTTCGCATAACATCAGGTCTCAAATCCGGAGTCCCGTTAGGATTTTCTTACGATAATTCTTAAAAACAGTATATATAGTGAAGTCAACAGGATAGTTCCAGTGGAAATAAAACATCAAATAACGGTACGAAAAGATAATTTTACTTTGAAAAATGTAGCTGGTAATAAGCAGAATTTTATTTAAGTAATTTAAGCTCAAAAAGTTTATCTGGGATAGAATTGTATAGGTTTTAACGGTAAATTAAATTAGTTTCGCCCCAAGCTCCTCTAAACGTTATCACAAGATCTTGAGTGTACTTAAACTATCATCTAACGGTATAGATCTTCCTTGTCATTCATCCCCACACATTTTTAATGGTATTTAGATCTAGGAAGTATGGGAGGTCTTTTCAAAACCTTGATTAGTTGGTCTTGAAACCCATCTTTTATCAGTCTTGCTCCATGATTGACGCGATTATCTTATTAAAATCTCAAAGATGTTGCATGGAAAATTCTAAGAATTATATTACCCAGAATATTTTTGTAAGAATGGACGTTGTGAATATCCCTAATTTCTACAAGCTCAATAGTTCCACACCGAGATAGTCAACCCCATACATCGACGTTTCTTACTCTGAGTGATGTGTCTACAAAATTAATTTATTTTTGCTCAAATCGTGGAAATAATACCTGAATCCATCTGAACCGACGAGATTTAATCTTTTCCGTCAGTAAAAATAACGCGTTTGACCAATCCATACAGTTTCTATATTGGGGTTGAATATCTTGGTATGGAACTATTGAGCTTTTTTAAATTAGAGGTATTTAGAGTACCCAGGCTTTTACAGATATTCTTCCTAATGTGTTGCCTAAAACTTCCGACATTTTTCATGCCATTCCTATCAGATTTTAACAAGATAATGACACCAATTATGATGCAAGGCTGATAAAGGATTGATTTCAAGACCAACTAATCAAGGTTATGGAAAGACCTTCATACTTCCTAGATTTAAATATCATCAAAAATGTGTGGGAATGAATGAAAAGGAAGATCTATACCGTTAGAACACTGAAGCTCTTTGGCGAACGTTGAGAGGAGCTTTGGACGAAATCAGCTTAATTTGCCGTTAAAACCTATACAATTCTATCCCCGATTAACTTTTTGAGCTCAAATTACTTAAATAAAGTTCTACTTATTACCAGCTACATTTTTTGAAGTAAAATTATCCTTTCGTACCGTTATTTGATGATCTATTTCTACTGGAACTATCCTATTGACTTCACCGTTTGTACTGTTTTTAAGAATTCTCATAATAAAATCCTAACGGGACTCCGGATTTGAGACCTTCTATTATTGAAAGAACAAGCAAGCTACTGAAAATATTGTCACCAAGTCTGAAGAAAATACCGTTATCACTTACCGAGATACAGCCATTTTTCAAGTGGAACTATCCTATTGATTGGGAGTGTATTTCTTGCCATTAAGAGTTGCGGGTTTGAGGGTTAATTTGCTTTGGTATTTGACATAGAAAAACTGTATAGTTTTGTTTGTATTTAAAAATGAAGTTATGGTTCCCTTCCCATCCCATTCAAGAGCGCTTTAGACCTCCTCGCTGCTTCTTGCTGGACAGTGCATTTTAATGTAAATGGTTATGAAACTAGATGATGCCTTTCTTAATCTCTGGAACAGGACATACTAATCTTTCATATAAATTTAACAGCATAGTTGCCCAGGATGAATAAATTTATCCGGGGCAAGAGTTGTATGGAATTTAAGATGATCATGTTCTCGAACCAAAGAAACGCGGCTAATATTTGCCGTTGCTTATTCATAAATTATTTAGTTTATTGGCGAAACTCAAGTACTACATCATTTCTCAGCACAGTTTATTTCTTTCGCTTTAACAACATAAATACATACCCAACCAGAAACCTATAAACCTTAAAATGAAAACACAGAGCAAAAATTCAATCGAGTAAAAAATGTAGTGAAGGTGGTTAGTAAGTAATTGCCTGAATTCTAGTCATTTGTATAGTGTTCCAGATCGATTGTGTGCAATCGCACAATTGCACAATCGATTGGACAGTGTACGGTGAGCTTTAGATTCAGATATTGCAATTTCAAGTGATTTGGAAATATTTGCATTCATTCCCTTTTGTTGTGGAAACAATATTAAACTAAGACAATTATTTATACGATTCTAATTTTAAATCTTTTTCAAATCACTCACCACTCCACTAAATAATTCACTGATTCTTTCTTCGGGAGATTTTCCTTGTTTGCTTCTTATTACCAAATATAAACTCTTAACGCCAATTCTGAAAATCATTTCAAACGTTAAAGCATTGTAGTTTTGAAGCTGTGCGCTTTTTTTGCGCTTACCTCAGCAATTTTTCCACATACAAATTTCCTAGAAATCCTGTACCACCGGTCAGAAGAACAACTTTTCCACGATAATAGTCCATCATGGAAGAAACTTGTGGTGCACTTTCGTCTTCGTGTAGTAAATCACGAATATAATTCATGGTGACTGAAATCAATCACCATATCCTTCGCTGAACAAGATAAGGAGTATTATGTAGCCTCCAGAAGGGAATGCTTGCGTTTATGGACTGCACTTTCACTTTATATCTTTAAGTTTAGGTTTTAAGGTCCCAAATCCTTCACTTCACTGCGCACTCTCTAAGAATTGTGGGAACTGATTGTGTGCAATTTTCGCGAAAAAATGAACTAGGGATGAAAAAATAATTGCATTTTATAGTACCTATGCATTGCAACAAGTTCAAGTTAAGTGCCGGGAACGATGAATTAGACTTACAAATTGAATTTGAATAAATTGACATGTCCATACAAGTATAGGGCTAATTAGCTATAGTAGTGGAAAAAAGAATTTGTAATTGATGGATCTAAATTTGCAAAGTAAATTTTACATTTGTGAAAACAGTTTGATGTACTTGCTGATGTAATGTTTTATGTAATAAAGCCTAAATTTCCTAATGAATTGGCAGGGAAATCCGTGGTTATTGAAAAAGCATTGAAATTATCGAGATTTCAATCGTACGTAGGTTCCTACAATGTGGGTGTTTCGATTAGATATTACAAGCGCATCAAATAAAATGATTATTACAGCCAACAATTTTATCTAAAAGACAAAACTTCCCAAACTAAAATCGGATAAGAGATTTGGTTTTTACACAGCTTCAAAATCAAATTTTTGTGATTTGATCGAAAAACAATATATTTTTCCAACTTCTGCCAAGGTGAGGTGCTTCTACGATTCTTTCAAAAATCGGCGCATAGTCTTACGATCATATCTTTCTTCCATATTTTATTTTAGCTCTATTATGATACATATTTCACTATTTTAGCTATAGCCTAGCTTTAGAGATATTGAGATTAAGTCGTACAAGAAACTGGCTTTTTCAAAATTCTTCATATGCCTATGGCAGCTAAAGGGTTAAGAATTGGGGGTATGTTCAGTACAACTTTTTTGCTGGAAATCACTTGGGGAATCAAAATCCGGTGCGTTTATGCGGCAGTTTTCGGACACTCTTTATAAATGTAACACTGAAACTAAAATTCATACAATAATTCAGAGTTAAGCTACTGGCATGCCTTTTTGAGAAATGTTAAGAGGAGTGAGGGGGGCGTCAATGGTCGGAGCAGTCCAATTTTTTTGGTAGAAATTAAATAAATTTTGTTAGCAATATATGGACAAGATCTTATGAACAAAGGTCTATTTTATCAAGAGTTACAGTGCGAAATGTAAACTAAAAATGTATATTCACTATAATACTTTTGGGTCTAGGGTATAATTTTCTGAGAAAATGTCTAGAGTGTTACATATCATTACAAAGGTAATTTTATGTAGTTTGTTTTGTCCTCAGCACATTTTAACATCCGACTCATAGTTTTCCAGATATTTGCAAGAAACTAAATTTTCACCCCCCTTTGCCACCCCCTCCCCCCTTAACCCATGGCGCAAATTAGTGTAACTTTTTACTGCGTATATTAGGCAGTGTATTCAACAATTTGGCATCAAATTTTTTTTTTGTGTTTAGGTTTGGGGCTATTTTGAACCAATTGTACTGGACTAATTGTGGAAAGCAATATTCTCGTGCTGATAGCGCAGCAGGTAGAGGACTTGGAGTCATGACCACTCATTAGTCTAAGCAACGGAGAATTGAAGTATATTGAGATCAGCTATTGGAGGGACAAGTATGGAGTTGGATCTAGTAATATACATATATATAGGTACATGATTTCTCCATTGAATGTCAGACACTAACGAGGTAGTGTAGTGAGTACCCAACTAACAAACTCTTGAGAATTTAGCCCTTGTGGACTGGAATACGCTCTCATAAAACTCTAGTAAAGCTCTCTGTTACTCTTATAATCTAGCTCTAGAAGCAAGATTCAAATAAACTTTAACTACATACATTCATCATAAGATTATTATTCTTAGGGCCATTTTTTCATACATCTTATAGGCTGGTTAGTCTTATCGCATAGAGAACACACACACAATATTCAGAAAGCTTTTCCATTTTATTTAATGGAATTTTTGTTTATTTTGCATAGTACTGCCATATTTTGCTTGGTTACGCCATCATCTTAGATTAGAAAAAACCATTGGCTGATTTCAGATTGTAAGACGAAACCGGACGGGTAAACTTGCAAGACAAGAGAGCTTTTGTAGTGGCCAGCAGACAAGCATTGTCCATTTCACATTGTAAGAACGCGTCTTACGAAAGAAAAAAATCGTGACACGATTGTTTTTCTTTCGTAAGATCTTTCGTATGATCGATAAGACGATTGCACCTACCTAGTTCAGGCGTTCCGCACAGACAATTAGCGCGTGTTTTACTTGCATTTTAATCTTGTCGACTCGTCACTTCATTGTACACTAACTTTGGAGCGTACATGGCAACATTTATACATACTTGCTGTGTGATTATTGTTCGCCGGTCCGTGTTTTGATCGGATAGTGTGAAATGATCATACGATGGTTCTTGTCGTCCAAGTTTACCCGTCCGGTCGTTTTCTTACAATTTGAATTCAGCCATTGCACGGTTTTATACAACAGCGTAAATAAGCAAAAGATAACATACACTGCGTTTCACTTGAATAGCACACTCTATACATTAAACTTATTTTTTCAATATCTTTAAAAAAATGAAGACAACAGATATTTTGTATTTTTAGTTTGTCATTTGATTAATTAGCTATAATTTGAAATCAAAAGAATTCGAATTTTTCCAACATGTAATCTTAGAAAGAAAAAAAATGCAAAACACCAATGAAAAAACACATGAATTCTCTTTCACTTGAATAGCACACTTTTTTTTAAACTTATTTTAATTAACTTTTTATGCTGTGAGGATAACTTATTATTGTTCAGAATGCAAGTTGAGATCAATTTGAATTAAAATGCCTCCCCCGTTTGAAATAACCTCCTAGATCCTAGTAGGCAAAGAATCGTACAAAATTTTGATGTAAGCAAGGGAAATGGTAACCCATGATGGCAGAATGGCTTCAATTATTTCAGTCTTTGTTAAAAACTGTTTACCAGACTCATAAACTTTTCTGACCAGCCATCCCCAAACATTTTCTATTATGTTTAGATCCGGCGAGTATGGTGGCCAGTTCAAAAGAGTAACATTTTTGGACTCGATAAACGACTTTACGGCACGGGCAGTGTGTATTGGTTCATTGTCTGGTTGGAAAGTCCACGACAATGGTCCAAAGAGACTTTCGAATGTCGGAAAAGCCTTTTCTAAAACACCTTGATACGACTTAGCATTCATAGTGGTGTCTAAGAATTGGAGTTCACAAGTGCCGTAATAGGATTTGGCTTCCCAAACCATAACGCCGCCAACTCGACTGTGCAACTAAATCCAACTGGTTAGTCTCCTTCCTTAAATCATAAAAATAACAGTTATTTCCGTCGGGCCCTTCCAAATTAAATTTCTTCTCATAAGAAAAAACAACGCGATACCACTCTTTGGTCCATGACATGTTGGTACGACAAAAAGTCAACCGAGCTTGTTTATGAGCGGGGTTAAGTGGTGTTTTTTTTTTAATTTTAGACGCTTTAGGTGTTCAGCTTTTGAATTAGCACGCCATACAGTTGTTTTACTTGCACTGAGACCAACTTTTAACCGAATTTTGTCCACAGAATCATATGTGAAATCGATGCTTCACGCAAAATAGATCGCTTTTCTGCATAAGAGCGTACACAGCTCACTCGACCTTTCATATTTTTCCATAATTTTCACAATTTTTAATAATTATTGTAAATCACGTTTCTGCTTTTTCCAATTTTGTTTCGATATTTTAGTCACTGAAAGGTCACAATCCCTGTAGGTTTTTATTTTAACTTATTCTTCGCTTGTTAAGGCTTTACCACGACACAAAATTTTTTAAAATCAACGAATCGTATTTAAAATACTCAAAATGACTATAGATTGTGATATTGTGACCACTTGCACCCCGTATGTGAAGCTTAAACCCGACTGTGCTATTCTAGTGAAACAAAAAATCTGATCGCTTTTGAAGCAAATTGGTGAAAAAAGGTAACGGTAAATTTGGAGAGTATAATTTTTTTTCGGGGAACCCACAACAAGACAAAAAAAAAGTACTAGCAAAGTCATAAGAATATTGATATATAAGCAAATGACAATGAAAAAACGGAATGTGCTATTCAAGTGAAACGCAGTGTAATGCAAAATAAACAAAAATGCCGTTCATTACAATGGAAAAGCTTTCTTAATATTGTGTGTGTCTTCTCTAGGCAATAAGACTAACCAGCCTAAAAGATGTACGAAAAAATGGCCCTTAGAGAGTCGTATTCTTCTTACAAGTTCATATTTTGTTGTCCTGAACTCTCATTAAAATAAATAACAGGCGCGACAATCCAAGATTGGACTAAGGCCGCAGGATGTGTTAGTGACATCCTATTTCCAAGATCTTATCTGCTTTTTGTTGAGGTAATGAGATCAGCATCACGCTCAGCAGTGTTATTTATCCCCCTAAATGGGTACTCTTTTAACATCTGAGTGAGATCATAGTCCGTCACAAGCTCGTGAGTTCGAAAAACACCATGGAACACGGTGAGATTCGAACTCATGACCCTGTGCACTGAAGGTGCGCGCACTAACCGCTAGACCAGCCAGACTACTGAACTCTCATAGAGAGCTTTTATTGAGAGTTTAACTCTCCAAGACTTAAACTCTTATGGAAATGTTCGTATAGAGTTTTATTCTTATGACTCTTATAATGAGAGCTTTATAAATGCTTAAATCTTTAAAATCTTATTAGAATAGTTTTATAAGAAATGTATACTTAAACACCTATAAGAAGAGTGTTGTGAGTACACGATTGATTTCATAGAAGCTAAGTAATCTGTCAAGTCTGTCTTTGAAGAGATCATACGTTGTTCGACTGGAAAAAGTTTAGGCAATCGTCCGCATTTCAACGAAAAGTTTAAAAAAAAATTACAAGAATTTGAAAAGTGATGATCCTCCCGGACTTAGGATTATTATGGAAAACGTGAACTTCGAACGGGGCGGCCTGCTGTCATTCTTTGATATCTTCACGAAAGGATGACCAAGCAGACTCAATGAACCACCAAAAATCAAATCAGGACATCTCGAAATGTTTCCCTGTATCTGACTTCGGTGAAAATCGTAAATGAAACAACTCATCGGAAGTAAATTTTGTTTTTTCCTAGCGTGAACATTTCTATATTACTGGTACATTTCTTTATTCAATTTTAAACAGTATCCGAATAATACCGTACGAGACCGAGACTAATTTCGGGCACGTATTACGACTATGTATATAATTAAGCGTAAAATTAAATTCTAGCTCTCTGGTTAAAAATCCGGAACACACACATTGTCGGGAAAAAAGTTTATTCGAGCGGGACAAAAGTTTATTCAAGCGTACCTATAACTTGTGTTTAATGCCCCCCCCCCCCCCCATCCATTGTTTGCCTTCTGTTTTTTTTTGAGTTCCGTGTAGTGCAGTCAAAATATCTCATTTCAGGCCTCCAAATAGAAAAAATAGAGTTTGTGTTTTTTTGTTTGAGTTTTTTGTGGTTTTTGAATCAACGAGCTCCCAGCAATCTAAAACTCATTTTGCTAAAAAAAATTTTGATCGGAAAGGTCCCAAAAAGGACAAAAAAGGATACTCTTTAATCCTTGACCGGAGGTCAGCATGTGGGGTATCAGATCAAAGGGGACGTCGAGTACATTACATATCCGGTGTTTGTTTCCTGTTTCAAGGACCCTCAACGGAAGAAATCGAGATTAAATGTAAAATTATTGTGTTTTCCGTGTATCTTTCCAAAGCCATAACTACGAAAATAATTCAAGTTGTCACTACGTTTCTCACTTTTCCAAATCTATAATAGCTAAAGATTCTATCATTAAATTTGCTAAGAAAAAAATTATCGGAAAGCTTTGAAAAAGGACATTAAATGACACTAATTACAAACCTTGATCGAACGTGAGCATGCGAGGTGTCATATCAAAGAGGACGTCGAGTGCATTGCATATCCGGTATTTGTTTCCTATTTCAAGGACACTAAATGGAATAATTCGGACTCAAACGAAAAATTACGGCTTTGGAAAGATACATACATATACGAGAAACACGAAAATTTTCCATTGGGTCCCAATTTTCTCCTGTGAGGGTCCTTGAAACAAGTAATATATACCGTATATGGAATGTACTTGACGTCTTCTTTGATATGACACCCCGCATGCCCACGTTCGATCAAGGTTTGTAATTAGTGTCCTTTTATGTCCTTTTTGAGAGCTTTCCGATAATTTCTTTTCTTAGCAAATTTTATGACAGAATCTTGAGCTATTATAAATTCGGAAAAGGGAGAAACGTAGTGACAACTTTCATTATTTTCGTAGTTATGGCTTTGGAAAGATATACGGAAAACACAATAATTTTACATTTAATCTCGATTTATTCCGTTGAGGGTCCTTGAAACAGGAAACAAACACCGGATATCTATTGTACTCGACGTTCCCTTTGATCTGATACCCCACATGCTGACCTCCGGTCAAGGATTAAAGAGTATCCTTTTTTGTCCTTTTTGGGACCTTTCCGATCAAAATTTTTTTTAGCCAAATGAGTTTTAGATTCCTGGGAGCCCACTGATTCAAAAACCAAAAGAATTAGCCTTACTCTATTTTTTTCTATTTGAAATGCTAATATGACTGCACTAGTGGTGTCGTTGAAACAATAGCGACGTTTTTTTTGTATCGTGTGTAAATCTGACTCGAAAAAAACGATCGCGGGTCCGGGTAGCATCCCGGTCAAGGCCAAACAGCTGACATTTGACAGTTTTGAGCATCTTTGACTCAACTTTGTCGGCTTAATTTTTAGATGTGGTGGATTTTATTCACAAACTGGATGATTCTGTGCTTTATTCTTATATGCCGCTCGAACGCTTAGGATTTGGGCCAACTTTTGTGAACTTAGCAGATTTGCCACTTCAATGTATCGTTACGAAATTCGGGTTTAATTTTGACATTAAAAGTTGAAATTGACATTTCTGCAAAATTCAAAACGTCGTATCTCCGGAAGATACGAAACCGTTCGAAACGTTCGATATGTCCTTTTATTGGAAATTTTTATGTACTTTCAGAAGAATATGAAAAATATTGATTTGGCTAAAGTGGAAGCTAGAAAATAGGAGTTTTTAGAAAAAAAGTCGTGCTTTTTGACAAGAATCACAAAAAGGGCAATTACTCCTTAACGGTAAAAGCTAGAGAAATAATTTTGGCGACATTTTTCCTAAAACATCCTGTAGAGTCTACCATTGGTCTATGGCTAACCAGTTGCGGGACACCCTGTATATAAAAAAACTGACAAATGACCTACCTGGCATTTTTTTATATGGAGTTTCGTTACCCAAACCTACACGGGATAACCAAAAAACCTACTTAATATTTGAGTGAGGTTTGCTTGGAATAAGTGGATAGATAAAAAAAAATCTTAGAAAACTTTTTTGGGGGGAGGCGGGTCCCTTAGTACGATTTGTTTTCAAATTTGTTGATGTTTCGATAAACACACATAAATACCAGGTTTTGTGTAGTTTGTGAAAAAAAAATTCTCTTAAAAGAACCAAAATGGGGGGTAGGATTTGTATCGCAGCCCCATTACCCCATTTCTTCTTTCCACCCATGTTAACATATGTGTTGTGGCCTCAATCGAAGCACATTTCTATGAGGTTTGGTTGAAATTGGTGGATAATTAAGTTTTTCGAAAGAGAACCTAATTTGGGGTTGGGTTTGTATGGCAGCCCCATGACCCCATGGTCCCATTCTATCCATTTTGACGTATGTTGTGTGGCAGCACCTAAAACACATTTTTGTGAAGTTTGGTTGAAATTCGTGCACAAAAAAAAAATTTTTTGAGAAGAACTCAATTTGGGGGGTTGGGTTTGTATGGCAGCCCCATGACCCTATCATCTGATTTGAGCGATTCAAAGATACAAACAGCCTGCAATATAAATAAGCATGTGCAAAAAATTTCAGCCCCGTAGCTTTTATATCGACCGAGGAAAACGCGCTGCAACAGGCGGACAGACAGACAGACATACAGACAGACGGACATCGCACAATCGACTCATCTCGTCATGCTGATCATATATGTATACTTTTTATATGGTCAGAGATGCTTCCTTCAATGCGTTACTTATACTTTTTATACGGTCGGAGATGCTTCCTTAATGCGTTACAAACTTTATGACAAAGTTAATATACCCTTTCAGTCTATGAGCGAAGGCTATAAAAAAGTAATAGCATCCGTGGCAGTCTACCAGTAAACTAGGGCCGCAGATGTGTGAGTCACATCCAATTTCCAAGATCTAAACAGCTGTTTTGTTGAGGTGTTGAGATCAACAGCACGCCCATAAATGAAAACTTGTTTACAATCTGAGCGACATCATAGTCCGTCACGTAGGTCGTAAGTTCGAAAAATACCAAAAAACTAGGGGGCTTCGCCCCCTGCTCGCTTCGCTCGCCAACCCCGGGGCCGATGCTAATTTCGGGCGCGGCCGAAATTTGGATACCCTTCGCTTGGGCTAAAAGTTTTTGGAACATTACGCTATCAGCTCTCACAAGAAGAATTTTCTTGTTCTTGTTACCGACACCAGCGAAACTTATCTTAACGTCCGCCATATAGCGGACACATAGCGGAAAATATCGGAAACACAAAAGTTCCCCCTATGAGAACGGATAGCAGAATAAGCCAAGTTTTTGTATTTAATCCCCCTCCTCATTCTTTTTCTTCCGTCTTGACATAAGTTTTGGGCTTGGTTGAAATAAGTGGGCAAATAAAAATATTTACTGGCAAATTTTATTGGGGTTGCGGGAGCATGACCCCACAGTACGATTCCATTCGTTTTTAACTTTTTTGTTGCTTTGGTAAAGACACATTAATTCAAGGTTTTGTGAAATTGGTGCAGCAAATGTTTCTTAGAAGAACCAAAATGGGGGTTGGGTTTGTATGGCCACCCCATGACCCCATGGTCAGATTTGATCAATTCTTAGATATGTTTTGTGCGATCAAGAGAAACACGTTTGTGTGTAATTTTGTGGAAATTGGTGCACAAATAAAAAAGTTTTTCTTAGAAGAACCTAATTTGGGGGGTTGGATTTGTATGGCAGCCCCATGACCTCATGCTCCGATTTTATCCATTCTTACGTATGTTTTGTGCCAACAATAGAAATACATTTGTGTGAAACTTGGTTGAAATTGGTGAACGAATAAAAAAGTTTTTCTTAGAAGAACCTAATTTAGGGGGTTAAGTTTGTATGGCAGCCCCATGACCCCATGGTCCGATTTGATCCATTCTTGCATATATTTTGTGTTATCTATAGAAACACATTTGTGTGAAATTTGGTTGAAATTAGTGCACAAATAAATAAGTTTTTCTTAGAAGAACTCAAATTGGGGAGCTAGGTTTGTATGGCAGCCCCATGACCCAGTGATCGAATCAATCATACAAACAGCCTGCAACAATAAGAAGCACGTGTGCAAAATTTCAGCTCCCTAGCGTCTATAGTGGCCGAGAAAACCGCACTGCAACAGACGGACAGACGGACAGACGGACAGACGGACAGACAGACAGACAGACAGACAGACAGACGGACATCGCCCAATCGATTCATCTCGTCATGCTGATCATATATGTATACTTTTTATATGGTCGGAGATGCTTCCTTCAATGCGTTACAAACTTCATGACAAAGTTAATATACCCTTTCACTCTATGAGCGAAGGGTATAATGAATTCATTCACGGTGAGTCTGGAATGCATTACCCTGTACACCAATCCAACCACAAGCCAGGCTACTCTAAATTTTGCTAGCAATATTTCTGCGACCGGAAATTTCAACTCCTAAGAAAATCATGATGTTGAAAAAATTTTGGGCTTGCCCCCCCCCCCCCTTTTTTATTTGACACATCCAGGTGTTCTTCGGTATGCCTCTGGCCTTGGGTCCGTCAAGTGAAACGATATGAGCGGATATAACAACGGTTAAAATGGACGGTCCCTTAAGTTAAATGTGCATTTAAATTTGCCAAGGAATTAGATCGCCATTTTACAATTTAATTTTCCAAATGTTGAAAATCACTTGAAACCCAAATAATTAAGTTTTGAAAATTTTTCGTTGCTATCTCAGGTTACCAAAAATAGCCTATTTCAATTCATTCATTGATAAAAATCACGACTCGTGTCTTCCTCAGTTTGTACAAATCGACCAAAATGAAAATAACACCAGTAAGCAGTCATTAGAACATGTCTTCAAATTATAATTGAAAAAACACTTATTGATCCCCAAAACATATGTTCTAAATATAATTTCCGACTTGCAATTATTATTGGTGATGATGATATGAAAAGCTGCTAGATTATGTTTGGTGTCTTATCTGAAAAAAAAACTCGTAATTATCTGGAAAGGGTGAAAAAAGATATCAGTTGTGTTTAGTAGGCCAGATTGTAAGGTAGTGCTGTGTTACTATGTCAATAAGTAATTAAATCAACTGAATGATTCATTTCTCCGAACCGTAAGAGTCGATCCACACTTTTTAGTCTATAGTCAAAGTTACAGTCATTTTCCATACAAGTTGACAGATTGTCAGTTAAATTGATTGACTGACAATTGGTCAACTTGTATGGAAAATTACTGTGACTTATGACTCAAAAGTGTGGATCGATCTAAGTCGTCGTTATGCCTATTCGGTTTCGTATAATAATTACATACAAGTGATTAAGACCCGGAGATGATAGCAACAACAAAAGCTTTGTATGTATATCCAACATTTCCACAACTTAGACGCAGTTGCCCCGTTTTCTCTACACAATTTTACCATTCAACCCGCCTAAAGACACATCGATTAGATTAACTGACGCACGTTTACATGCACTGGACAACTGTGAAAGGGTTGTGCTGAAGTTATGAAGCTTATCTTTCACTCAATGAAATCGATAGACTGCCAATCAAAATATCTATGGAAGCATTATTTTAGTTCGCACAATTAGTTGACTACGCAAACACTTTTCTTGCCAATGCCGTTAACGATCGGTGTATCTGTAATCCTGGCTCCGGTAAAATCCCTAAGAAAAATCCTTTGAATACCAACATTTCTAACCTCAGCATACTTTTCATCAGATCCTCTTCGTAAATTCGGCTGTAGGAAATTGTCGATATCAAAACAGAGGCGATTTACCTCCTGACATTTTTTCGTATTGGTCAGACTGGGGCTGTTACAACTACACGCGTCCTGATCTTTGGTCAGGTCAGCCGTTACAAGCGTCCAAGTGCTTCAGCCGTTTGAATGGAACCCAATATGAGTATCCGGGACTCATCCGCGATGAAGAGTGCATTCCGTTTTCGCATCAAAACGAGTTCATTAGAAAGTCCGTGGAAAGGACATTTCTTTTTCCTGATAATTTCGAAAAGTGGCATCGTTGTTGTTTGGATGCTGAATTTTGTTGTAAAAATGTTATGATGATGAGCAGTGACGTGGGCGCGGGTAAGTGTGAATTGTTTATCGAATTTTGTTTGTTTTTCGTTTTCACTAGTTAAATACAATAAAACGATTAACGTGACATGTTTATACAAATCGACGTGATATCAGACACATTGGCCCAATGCGTTCAATATGTCAATCAAGTGAAGATATTTTACGGATTAAATTATTTTAAGTGTTTGACTTGTTTAGGGTGGCCAGGCTTTCCGTTTTTAGGGGTAGGTACACGTCCCGCTGGCCTGTGAAGAATGCAGTTACGTGTTCGTTTGACATAGTCCAGGAAATCTAAACTGTCCTCGATTTGGTTGGGCGGGCTGATTTTGTGACGTCACCAGCGCCCGCAAACACTCAGCAACGTCAACGACTCCGTTATTGAGGGGGACGCCAAAGCGGTCTAGTTCCGGGACATCCAAGTATCTCGACCGAACGACTAACACACCTCCTCTGCCGCACCGCTGCATGGAAAGAAGTATTAGCTATGCATGTCCAAGCTAGAAAAGCTTCTATTTCAAGAAACCGTTACCTGTAATCAGGAAGACTACACTTAGCTTAAAATCTAATTCTAGGCTTCCATGAGCAGCAGGAATAGCCTTAACGTACTCGACGACGGACTAGTCCCATCTAGATTGTCATCTAGACACGTATTTACGAACCCGTGTTCAGTACGAGGTATGATTGCCACCAACTTCGCACGGTTTTTTTACGATATCTTTAGTTACAAACCCGTGCCAAGTTGGAAACATCGATTCCTCAAACTGCGAACGGCTTTGTAAATATGCACACATGACACAATCATCCAGGAGCTACTATATACAAGTCGCCGCGCGCGGTCTCCTGAATATCAAGAGACGCGAGAGCGTATCGCCAGCCAAAAGAAAAAAACGAAAGCGAACAAGTCTATGATTACCGGAGATAACTTGCTTTTTTCTTTGACAGGGCTACAGCCTTCCAGGCAACATCCCCCAAAAATTTTTTTTTGCCGAAATATTTCACATATCCTGTTCTAGTGCCTTTCCAGAAAAAAAACTTCGATCGGTACAATAACGGGTAAGATATATGCAATAAACTGTGCAATTTTCACCCTCACAGACTTAAGCGAGTAACCCAATTTGAGACTAGAGTCTACAGTTGCAGAAAGACTTGCTTCTACTGTCTCTCTCCGTGATGGGATTTTTATGAAATTTGGAATGAATGATCCTCTGGTGGTCCTTCTAAAGGATCAATGTCTTCCATTTAGATAAGTGGATGGAATAACGGTAAATTATTAGGTAAAGTTCACGATATCACGGGATATTGTGACATTGGGACATCATGATATTGGGACATTGGGGCACTGACATTGGGACAATGGGACATTAGGGTCTTGGGTCATCAGGACATTGGGACATTAGCACATTAGGACTATCGGATATTGGGACATTAGGCACACTGGGGAAACTGCGACGTGGGGACATTGAGCCACTGGAACATCGGGATATTGGGACATTGTGACATCGGGATATTAGGACATTGGAACATTTGGATATTGGAACATTATGACATTGGAACATTGGGATATTGGGACATGAGGACACTGGGAGACTGGGACATGGGGCATGGGGGGATAGTAGGACATTGGGACATTGGGACATTATGACTTTGGGACAATAGGACAATCGAACATTGGTACATTGGGACACTGGTACAGAGGGGCATTGGGCCACTGAGACATCGGGATGTTGTGACATTGGGGCACTGGGATGTAAGGACATGTTGACATTAGGGTCTTGGGTCATTAGGACATTGGGATATTAGGACATTAACACATTAGGATATTGGGACATTAGGTACACTGGGGAAACTGGGACGTGGGAACATTGGTCCACTGGGACATCGGTATATTGGGACATCGGGATATTAGAACATTGGGACATTGGGATGATGGCACATTGGGATATTGGAACATTGGGATACTGGGACATTAGGGCACTGAGATACAGGGACATGGGGCACAGGGATATTAGGACATTGGGACATTATGACCTTGGGATAATAGGACAATCGGATATTGGGACACTGGCACATAGGGACATTGGACTACTGGGACATTGGGACACCGGGATATTGAAACATTGGGGCGCTGCGATATTAGGATATTGGGACATTAGGACATTGGAACATTGAGAAATTGGTACAATGAGACATTTTTACATTTGGACATTTGGCCATTAGGATATTAGGCACACTGAGGAAACTGGGACGTGGGGACATTGGGCCACTGGGAACTGGGACATGGGAACATTTGGATATTGGGACAGTAGGACACTGGGAGACTGGAACATTGGGCATTGGGATACTAGGACATTGGAACGTTATGACCTTGGGACAATAGGACAATCGGACATTGGGACACTGGCACATAGGGACATTGGGCCACTGAGATATCGGGATATTGGGACATTCGGACATCGGGGTATTTAGTCATTTGGACATTGGGGCACTGCGATATTAGGACATTGGAACGTAGGGATATTGGGATATAGGATTATTGGGACATAGGGACATTGGGAAAATGGGACATTGGGACATTAGGATATTGGGCCATTAGGACATTGTGCCGCTGGGACATTTGGACACTGGGACATTAGATACACTGGGGAAATTGGGACATGGGGAAATTGGGACAGTGGTTCATTCGTATATTAGGCTATTGGGACCTTGGAACACTTGGTATACTGCGACATTGGGACACTGAACACTGGGACATTGGGATATTGGGGCATCGGGAAATTGGGATATTTGTACATTGGGACACTGGCACGTTGGGACATTGGGCCATTGGGATATTATCATATTAGGATACTGGGACATTTGGGACATTGGGAAACTGGGATATTGGGAAATTGGGACATTAGGACATTGGGATAGTAGGACAATTGGACATTGGGATAGTAGGACATTAGGTGGGAGACTGGGACACTGGGAGACTGGGACATTGGGATATTGCGATACTGGGACATTGGGACACTAGGGTAGTGGGATATTCGGACATATTTGCACATTGGGACACTGGGACATCAGAATCCCAACACAAAAATATTAGTTGGCTATTTAACTATGCAAAAATATAAGATATCTGACAAAAAACAACAGAGTTGTAAAAGTTACCCCGCCAAAGTAATTAATTTGGTGGGAGCATTAACATTTTATTTAGTGCCACTTTGACGGCAGTAGGTAAAATGTTACAGCGTGTCAAAGTTGAAAAAAAAAAAACAGTTTTACAAATCACTTTTTTGCAAATAAGTCGATAACGGTGAATTTTCGCGCAAAAATTAATAGGAATGAACTTGTACCTTATTGGATTCCATACAATCCAGAAAAAAAATAAGGCGATACGATCAGCCGCAGCCGAGATATACCCGAAAGATGGTGAGCATTCCGAAGTAACTATGCGTTATACATACTTTTAGGTATAATTTGTTGCAGATGCAGTTAGGATGGTGAGTTGCGCTCTTTATTTGAGCTACTCCTGTAGGCTTCGAAATTGGTATGTATTTATAGTTGTAATACAGTAGCGGAAATTGAAATAGGCTCGTCCGCATAAAGTAAGGTTTCCCGAAAATCTGGCAGTTCACCAATGGGATAAAGTAATTTACTTTCAACAACCACATGCTGTCCCACAGTTTTTATTACAAGAGTACGAAATAATATTTAAGACGTATGAAGGGATGATTTCTCCCGAAATCATCACAGGCTCCAATCTCAACTGGGCTCGCTTCCAGCCCAAGTTTTCTGGTTTTAAAACGTTGCCCAGTCATGTCTGTATTTGGTGGTACACTGAACCAAAAATGTTCGTATATGCTATGAAACACTGCCTTAATTCAAAGAAAAATTACATTAAAAAACCTCCAACGAACTTATTCTTCAATTCAATGAAAATGGCTTCGTTAAACTACGAAATAATTCCTCGAAACAAGGAAAATATTCGTTGGTTAGTAGATCAAATATTCGTAGAATTTACGATACTTTTCCTCATATTGAGGAACATCATTCCTTATTGGAAGATTTAATTCTTTGAACCTAAGTATTTTTTCGTTAACAGCAAACATACATTCTGTTGATATTTTCTTTGGGTACGTCGAATGTACGCACGTTTACGTTGATTTTAGTGAATGAATTTCGTTGATATTTCGTTTAGCTACGTTAAACGTACGCACTTTTACGTTAATTTCAATGAAATGGCTTAGGTAATATTTCGTTTTGTTACGTTAATATTACATTTAAATATAAATAAGCAATTAACATAAAACAATTGTCAATAAATTTTCATTATAGAAATGTCAATGTATTTTTAAGAAATAGTAGGTGGTCTTCTAATTCCTGGATATTAGTCCTTATGATCAAAAAAGACTCTTGAGAGTCTATTATAGTGAATCTTTTTTTATTAGACTTTCCGACTCAGTTGTCATTTTATTGGCAGCATGCAGACTCCACAAAATAGCCGCCGCTTTTTGGTCTGAAAATATAAAAAAAAAATAGTTTGAATTATAAATAAACCTCTATGGATTAGTGATATGAAAATATGTGTGTACAAACATTCTAAATCGAAGAAAAAAACTTACGCCGCGTAAGATTTCACGTAAAAGTTATGCAATTTTTCAAATTTGATATCAAATACATGCCCTTACACCTACAAGTTTATTAAAAATAATATTCACCTTCATTCACGTTCTCCTTTACATCAGTGAGGAATCCTCGTGTCGCCTTGTCTTTAATTCTACTCGAGGATAACATGTGTCCCATTAAAATGTCGACTTCGGCTGGCCAATCGTCCAAATTTGTTGTGTTGTTCTTATATAAGAACTGGAAATCCATATCAATCTATAATGTACAATAATTGTAATTAAAAACTATCATGGTATTCATATATTTTGAGAATAATTACGCCTTAGTTTTATATGAGCTATCAACTCCTTAATACTTGCAAAACTATTTAAGCAGTCGCCGCACAGCATTTTTTGTCTTACCTTGTCTTGTAACACTATATTTTTGCACTGTACACCACTTCCAACACTTCACGCTTATATGAACAAATTTTTATTTATTTTTACTTTGACAATTTAATTTCCACAATTTAATTTTCACAAAGTAAGCACAAGTGATCTCAAGTACTGTTCGTATCCAAATGTGAAATTGTTTACGAAAATTTAACGGTAAAATACTGGCAACGAAATTTTTCCTAAAATTCAAGCTCAGTTTACCACAATTAACGTACAAATTCGTAGTTTTGAAGAATCTTTTCGTTTAACCAGGAGATTCTACAGATGTAACGAAAAATATTCCTCAAATCTACGAATCGATTCGTTAGTTAACGTATACTGAACTATAATCCTAGGAAAAAAATCGTTTTCGTATGTAACTAATTGTAGATTTATACGGCAATCATCTCTAACTCTACGAAATTTTTCGTTGCCAATCTCGTACTGTTACATTCGTCTGAACAATGTGGCCTTCTAGAGAAATACGCACAGATAGGTTATACAAGGAAACAATTTCGTCAAATCAACGCAGATATTACGAAATATGTTCATAAATACGAACGAAATCTTGCCTTAAAATGAAATCAACGAAAACTTTCTTTAAAACAACGAAGTACTGTATTTTTTTGGTTTCAACGAAACATTTCGTTGCATAAACGATAGAATTCGCGATATATACGACGGAAAATATTGACGATCCAAGTTTCCTCGAAATAACGAAACGTAGTTTAAATGTTGAAGATGTTGTTCGCTATAACAAGGAAATATTTCGTCAAGGCAACGAAAAAAAGACAACGAACGTGGTTCGTTAATATTATGTAGGATAATTTTTTCTGTGTACGTTCGTTAGGAATGATGATCAACGGCTGATTCGGTGGGAGTCAAAGCAGCAAGATTGGCTTTATTTTTTTGAAGCAGAAATCGCTTAGAGATGTGTCGTTACGTGTACCTCCGTATAAGGCAATGAAAATATTCTTTCCGATAATGCATATAGAATATAGTGTTTGCATCTGAGCTCTCTGCTTTAAAAACCTCGAGCGATTGTAAAACGCGAGTATGTTCCTTCTTCTTTAGAATGCAGAGAAGCCTACTTTATCCATATCTAATGGCCGAAGTCGTATCGCATCCTGTGAAGGCGTGAATAAAAAGTATATGCTCTGAAAGAGTTTGGTGTTTGAAACCTGTTGATTAATTGAAAATTGTATTTTCGGATCCTCGCCCCATTTTTTAAAAATAGACGTTCTTGACATGAAACATGATATCCAATACCTGACAATATAATCAGCAGATCAACGTCTTCTCCAACGATGAAAATTGAGTCAAACTTGGACGACTTGCCTAAAACCGTTTGAACAATTTATGTATCCGCATCCTCTACAGCTTGGGATACTAAGAAACCACAAATCGTTTCTTGTTTCTTTCATTGGCCAACAATGCCTCCTGCTTCATACCTCTGAAGATTGCTTGTAATGTTACGAGGCGAAAATACAAAAGCCAGAGCTTTCCGGTCGGTCCGCTTCTCTCAAGATTTGACATCGTTGTGTGGAATTTGTTGAGTAAATCCTATACAAGGGTCAGTTGTTCTGCTGAAAAAGTATCCCTTTTATCAAAATTTTGGAGCAACACATCGAATTCCTGGTGTTCGGAATTAGAAAACTCTTCCCAAAGCCAACTGAACAATACAGTGACCACGTAAAGCTCTTAAATACGCGTGTCCATTCATAATCTTCTCTATGCTGTTTTCGGCGAAGATAGTTTGGAGAGTGCGACATTACAAATAATATCCTGAGCTTTGTGATACAGTTGCTGATCAAAGGTAACAAAAGCAAATTTTTTACCAATTGCTTGAGTTTTTTCAACAGCAAAAAGTAAGGCTGTATACATACGTTGATGAATGGAACTGTGAGAATCTTGCTCTTTCGACTTTCTCTTGGGCATATCTCGGCTGTGGATGATCGTATTGATTTATTTTTTTTCTGGATTGTAGGGAATTCAATAAGCTACAAGTCAATTTTAATTAACTATTGCGTGAAATTCACCGTTATCGACTTATTTGCAAAAAACTGATTAACAAAACGTGTTTTCCACTTTGACACGCTGCGCTGTAGCATTTTACCTAATGCTTTATGATGCACAGTCAGTATACAAAAGATGAAAGTTTTTTGAAAGTCCGATCATCAGGGGCGGAGACAACCGCGACAAACCCAAACAAGACAAAAACCCTGATAAGCCCCGTAAAAATTTTCCAAGTGGTGCAAACTTAAATTTAAGCTCTAGGACTAAGCCCCTACCGATTTCTAAAATAATCTCAGACAGTGCCTGGCATGCACTCTGATTTTACCAAAAGCCTGAAGTATTAAGCTGCCGGCGTCCACAAGCAAATGACGCTCATGTATCGCGCGTTTCGCGCCGAATGTTTCGCATGCAGCAGGCAGCGTGCTATAGATCTGCGGTGACATAGCCTGTGAGGAATCGTTTGTGGGTATTCGCCGCTGATACGATGGGCTCAGAGCCTGTCAAGATGCTCAATTTTCGTCCGTCTTCGTCATTTTGACAATTTAAACTTGAGGTGTCTGTGCTATTGAAGAAAGGCATTCATTCTTGAACGCGATAGCAAATGTTGAATATGTCAACAACTCACCATCTATTCATAATATTAAGGAACGAGTTTATCATTTACTCATCTTGACCAAAGCCGCGACATATATCTAACGATAAATAATGAACAGATGATATAATGAGGCATTCATCTCTTCTGACCCCTTGACGCAATCAACGAAATTTTTGTATACGTATGCGTACTCTATAAACCGGGTTGTGTTGCACTGCATATTTCCACAAACGTTACTTCTTTGACCGATTGATAGATTTGTATAACAGCAATTCTTGTCAAATCCGAATGCCTTTTTTTTTACGTACGCCTAGTCAACGAACTGGGTTGGACAGCACTTTGAATTTCCACAAGGGCTATTTAGGCCCGACGTCGGGCCTTGGCCGCCTGGATTGAAGACCTCCAATTGACCTTGTCCTCCAGTTTCGAAAGCCTAGCATCTCACTTACAGAATGCTCCCATCGGGCTCTCGGCCGTCCACGCAATCTGGCTCCGTCCACTCGTTGCGCGTTCATGACCTTCTTGGGCATGCGATCATCGTTCATCCTGTGTACATGTCGCGCCCATTGCAGTCGTTGCAATTTCACGATTTTGGACACCTGTATAGCTCATCATACAGCTGATACAACTCAAGGTTGTACCGGATGCGCCATTCACCCCGTTCACGAACGGCCCCGAAGATTCTTCGGAGAAACTTTCGCTCGAATGTGTCCAACAGGTGTTCAGAGTTGTAGCCCAACTTCTTTGGAGGCGTTATTGAGATAATGCAGAAGGCTTTCTGCATCACCCAATCTTCGAGACATGATGTTGATGTCTTTGGCGTACGCTGCTAGTTGAGTCGACTTAATGAGTAGCGTTCCGCTGCTGTTCAAATTCATAGCTCGAATTACGTACTCCAGAGCCAGGTTGAAGAGCGTCGGCCCCAGCCCGTCGCCTTGCTTGAGTCCAGTACGAAATGCAAATAGGTCAGTGAGTCTGTTCTGAACTCTGACCTGCGAGACGGTATTAGTTATCGTCATCCTTATGAGTCGCACTAGCTTAGCCGGTATTCCAAAATGCAGCAAAATGTTGTACAGTACGCTTCGATCGATACTGTCGTATGCCTGCTTGAAGTCGACAAATATTTGGTATACGTCGATGTTGTATTCCCAGCACTTTTGGAGTAAAAGCATCGCTGTAAAAAGCTGACCTGTCGTCGAACGACCAGGTCTAAAGCCGCCTTGGAACTCGCCAATGATTTCTTCTGCGTACGGATTAATTATATTTTTTAGAATCTTAGATAAAATCTTATAAGTCGTACAAACTAATGAGATGCCTCTGTTGTTCTCACATTTCAACTTCTCCCCTTTTTTGTGGACAAATGATACTTTTACCGCAATCTCCCGGGATTATTTCGTCGTTCGATACTTTAACGTGTGTGTATAGCCTTAACAAGACTCTCCCCACCATGCTTCAGCAGTTCAGCTGGAATCTCATCAGCGCCCGGGGCTTTATTATGTTTTAGTGATTGCATGGCGAGATCAAATTCTTCTACTGTTGGGTGTTGAACGGGAGGGCCTGTTTCAGCCATCAGCTCCAGAGCTTTTTTTTTACAAAACAAGATGGCAAAACAACACTTCTAATCAAATTGAGGAGCTCTTCCAAATGTGAGGCCCAGCGTTTATCAATGCTATTGGTATCACTAATGATATTGCCATCCTTATCCTTACAGGGGCTAGCTGGTCCTGGGTTGGTATCCACCTTTAATCGAATTAATTAGCTTGTACGCTTGTCTACTGTTCCTACTAGCTAGTCTTTGGTTTATTTGCATCAACTGCTCGCCAAGATGCTTACGTTTCTTACGCCTAATTAACCTATTCGAAAATCGTCGAAGCTCGTCATAATTGTTTTTTTTTTTTTGCTCTAGTTGCGCGTTGGGTCCATTGGCGATATGCTTCGTTTTTCGTATCTACCGAATTTTGAGAAATAGACACAGTGATGATTAGTCGTTGCTTCTCCGATTTCTTCCACTAAGTTTTGAAGTGGCGATTATGTCTTATTTGCTCGGTTGGTAGACGCTTCTAATGTGAGTTTCCAGTATCTTCTTCAAAGTCCTGCCTCGAAATCGTATTTGGAAGAACGGTCTGATTCGCGGATGAGCTTTGGGAAGCACTTGAAGCATTATGTATGCATGCGAATGGGCGTTCTGTAGTGAGAATTATGACTTTGACAAATCTGTAGATCCAACTTCTCTCCGTATCGAAGGTTACACATTCTTATCCACGAAATAGCAGAGTGGGTGAACAGAAAAGATGACGTGGTTATGGTTACACTATGTCTTACGGGCAACGGAAGATAGTGTCACTGGCAATATTTGCACCGAAATAAACTAGACGTTTCTGCCGAGTTTCCCAGGTGTAAGAATGGGGCAAAGGATGAGCATAACGTGGATTTCAATAGGTTTGCAGTTTCAGATCTAAGCAAAAGATAATAAGTCTCCACAATTTGATAGGTTTTATGCTGCAATTCGAAAGGAATTGGAAGGCAGTGATCAGTGAAATCTGCCGTCCCTGCGAAATACCGAATTGCGCTCCAGCAATTGTCTCAATATTCAACTTATTATTTACTTACAGAGGATGTATTTTGTCCTAGCATTTGGGACGGTTGGTCGTGCTTTGATGAGATCCCGGCTGGAACCGTTTACCGCCAAGTGTGCTCGCAATACGCCTATGGAAATAAGCCCCCGCTCTGCCATCGTAAGTACTGCACAAATATCTTTTTCACCTCCGAATTATCTTGTTTCATTCTAAGAAACGTAGTTAGATTACAGTTCAAGGCAGTGCTTCTCAAATGGAACATGGGGTCATAAGACGGACTATTCCTCCTGTGACATAACACCGCGCCTTATTTTCAGGACAGCCTTTCATATGACCGCTTTGTCGATTTCAATAATAGTCTGCATCCCGGCTATCTCAATGTTGAGTTTCTATCCCAGCTTGCGTACCGAAAAGCTCACAATGGTTCGAAATTTGCTGATCGTTTTAGTTCTGCGTAACTTTTTCGTTATCATTGTGAAAGGAACGCTTATACTCGACGAGCTTACTACAATTGGAGCGACCGCAATGAGTGAGAATAATTGGTCCTGCCGGATGTTGTCGGTGTTGGAGAAGTTTTTCGGAACAGCTGTTTTTACTTGCATGCTTATGGAAGGAATTTACCTCTACCAAATGTTGACAAATGTGTTTCGGGCAAGGCTACGTGGTGGACTGAAGACAGCACAGCTATACATTGGAGGATTTGTAATAACCACGGCGGTAACGTTGGCCTGGTCACTCGTCATGGCTCTAAATGAGAAGAAACACTGTTGGCAAGTGACGGAAGGCACGGATTTTCATTGGATTTTTGATGGTCCGCGGCTTGTTATGCTTATTATGAATTTTGCCTTACTAATTCGAATCGTTTGCGCATTGTGGAGTACGTTCAACTTGCGTCAGGAAGAACAACATCCGCTGTTGTAAGTATGATGATGTTCTTCTAACATTGAAAGGACAATATATAAATCTGCAGATTTTTTTTCTTAGCCGAACAGCTAAAGCCGGCCTTATTTGTCTGCCGCTTTTCGGGGTCCCCTTTTTGTTTTTACTTGTACGCCCTGCCACTGTCAATTGCGGCTTGGAACAATTTTACTATATCACTTACTATTCAGTGGAAGCCCTGCAAGGTGTTCTGATTGCAACTCTGCACTGTTATCTAGAGAGAGAAGTACATACATATTTTGCAAAGTATGATCATTTTGTTCCTGAAACCAACTTTTTCTCTTTTTAGATCAAAACTAAAATATGCGGCAAACTTAGATGGCTTCAACGAAAATGTTGCGACTTTTACAGCAAAGCAGACACGATGTCAGCCAATGAGGCATCCAGACGACGCAGACCTACATCGGATGTTTCAAGTAATTCAATATTTGATCCTTTTTCATTATCATTGACTGTATCGCAACGTTCTTCTGATAGTTCCTTTACTTGTAGGAAGCAGCACGTCACGTTCGTCGATACAATCTCGACGAGAGTCCGACACATCAGCTTCAACTTTGACTACACCTCAAGTTGACAACAGGGAAAAGTTTATGTTCCCTTTGCCGCGAATACAAGAGGACGACGAAAGGAATATTAGTCATGACATAAATACTAGTAGAATGTTGAAGCACAGCTCAAGCACGGGAAATTTAACGCCATCCGCTTCGGAAATTTGGACGACTGGCCAAGATCCTGGATCGCGACGTCATTCGGCTGACGGGTCAGATAGGTATGAAAGCAGTTTTTAATAGGAGTATAAAGATTAAAATAATGGGCGCAAAATGAACAATATGAACCAGTATTATGTTAAGAATAGGGACGCGAAGCTATGTATGTATTTGTGACGAATATAAATTAAGTACAAATAGCCAAAATATTAAGCCAATAAAAATTTTTAAAATTTTGATCTTACTGTTTATTTTTAAGTGAGAAAGAAGACATTCTAAATGCAAACAGGGGTCAAATGCCCCAACGATATGATAATTTCTCAGTCCGAAACAGGGCTGAAAGAGAAAGGGCGATAAGGTCTCTCGCAATTGGGAAACTTTTGTTCCAAATAAAAACTCGTGGTGAGATTCAGTAGATAGACACTATAGCGGAGAGACGCAGCTGACGGTGGTAATGAAAATAACGAAGAACGGCTCTTTCAACGAGACGGCAGCAGTACGAGCTAGTTGCTGCGCTCACACTCGGAAGGGGTCGTGGGTTTTGTCGCCTATATACGGACACACGGCATCAGCTAGTTCAGTCGCCATTTTGAGCGTTCCGAAGCCAATATCTTTCCTTCCTTCTTCACCCGCGAAATCGAAATTCAAAAAGCCCGACCATCAGGCGTCTTGGGCCGAATAAAAATTTGGGGCGCCTCCCTTGTGAAACTCGTACCTAGGACGGACGGCGTGGACATTATCGTGCCTGTCAGCCAGTTCTAAGTGGGCACATGAACCCGAAGCACGACACAAAAAGTTTTTTTTTGCGGCCATTAAACAAAAAGGTTGCCAGCCATCTACTGCCATCTCGGACACCTTTCCACTGGTAAATCCACTTTTTTACAAGGAAAAACAAAACAAACAAAAATAAAACTCTCGCGAGGTTGCCTCTATGGCGGCCAATATCAGACTCCCAAAAATGGCTCAGAGAAACCTCTCCGTAAGCGGCCCAGTGTTACATCAGCCGGTTCGTGTGCCGCCAAAATTCTTCTTCTTAGTACCGTATAGCCCCATGTGGGGCCATGGCATGGGCGTAGCCAGGATTTCGGTCAGGGGGGGGCAAGCCCAAAATTTTTTCAACATCATGATTTTCTTACGAGTTGAAATTTCCGGTTGCAGAAATATTGTTAGCAAATTTTAGAGTCGCCTATTATTCATTAACGTATTCATTTTATGGTGTTTTTCGAACTCACGACCTACGTGACGGACTATTATGTCGCTCAGGTTGCAAACAAGTATCCATTTATGGGGATAAATAACATTGCTGGGCGTGCTGTTGATCTCAACACCTTAACAAAACAGCAATTTAGATCTTGGAAATTGGATGTCACTCACACATCTGCGGCCCTAGTTTACAGGTGGACTGCCACGCATGTTATTACTTTTTTTTTCTAATTGTAGAGTCAAATTTTTAAAATGGATATGAGAATGATTTTCTTCTGCATTCTGATTACATTCAACTGGCCTGCAATATCCGCCTTTTAGAGCGTAGTTTGTCTATTTTTACTTAGCAAAGTAGCATCGTTAGAATATTTATAGATCCTTTATTGATTGAAATAATAAGATTTCCCCTAAATTTATCAAAGTATTAACAGTGGCTAAATTTTATTGCTGGTATGATTCAGCTAGAAAATAAATTTTGATGTAATAGCTGGAAGACCCGCTCTGTGGCTCACTTGGTTGAATCGCACTCTACGATGCTAGTAATCTAGAGGTCCAGAGATCGAATCTCGGCGTGGTCCCAAATTTTCCGTACATGTGCGGATAGGAAATATATAGTGCCTGCAACATTATATACACCTATATGGTACTGAGAACAAAATTAAGAACTTGAAAGACACTGAAATATGAGACCCGTTCTTTACATGGTCCTTAACCCTGGAACGTCATGCTTATTTTTAGTACGGAAAGGTCATGCTTCGTCGATTCGACGACGCTCTACTTTGACGCTTCATACAAATCACCCTTTCTCAAAATATTTACAAAATCTGACAGATTTTCAATCGTAAGTTTTTTTAGAATGGAAAACCATGGATTTTGGAGCCGATTTTTATGAGTTCGAAAATCAATCTTCCTATAATGAGGAAGAATTTTTAGCCATTTTCCTGATTTGTCCTATTAAATATTTTTTTCCGTATTTTTTGAAGAAATAGGTCCCGCATTTCAAAAATAAGCACATTTGTTACGAGCTAGTTGTATGGACACAGACTTATCGTCGAATCGACAATCAGCCATAAGAAATACTGGAGTTCTAAAAGCTACACAAAGTTCATCCTTCGTCGTTTCGACGACGCCAATTTCCAAAAATCCAGCTTACCCTGCTTACTTCGTCTAGCCGTAATGTACCCGGCAAGTACATCGGCACGGTAAGTGCTGTACGAAAACTCAGCTCCAAATAATGAGAATTGTCACGAAAAATGGGATAAATTTGATGATGCGTAGTCGATTCGACAAAGCATGACCTTGCAGGGCTAACAAAGCAAAGCTGTATACCATTTGTCACCCTTTCAGATGAAAATAAGTTGAATTCCACTAACTTGCCGAAGGGACCTAACGGTTGCAATTGTGTCGAAATGAAACAGGAAATATGGGATCCACGCAGCCACAGTAGCACACTCACAAGTGAAATGTGTTGGCTGGTATAGGCAGCCTGCGTCAGTTACGAGAGGCCACTGGCTGTCATCTATTTGTATCCGCCTCCTGACTGCAAACTGTCCCAATCATGGTTGCTCCGGCAGCATTTGGAGAAGTAAGAAAGATATCTGCTGCGCCAGCAGCAGAAAATTTTTGAAAATGTTGTATAGTGCAGCGATTTTTTTTACTACATCGATAAGGATTTTTTTACCATCTTCATCGACCAGGGGGGGGGCGACCGCCCCTCCCTGCCCCCCCCTGGCTACGCCCATGGGCCATGGTGCGTTAACTCAGCCATTTATAGGCAATTTCGAGTCAACATTACATTGCATATCATTTCGGAGTGTACATATATCCGTATAATGTTGGAAGCACTATATATTTCCTATCCGCACATGTACGGAAATTTTGGACCACGCCGAGATTCGATCTCCGGACCTTTAGATTAGGTACTAGCATCGTAGAGTGCGACTCAACCAAGAGACCCACAGAGCGGGTCAAAGCAACTCTTAATCTTGGTTTAATATATAACAGCAACACCAATTTTGAGCTGGACTTCGGAGAGACAGGAATCAGTATCTCGTTCTTCAAGTGAATCGGAGTACGTGGCGGCATCTGAAGCGTTGAGGGAAATGTTTTGGCTTAATACATTTCCACAGAGTTGATTGCATATTTCCGATTACGACCGACGCTTTTTATGGACAATCTGAGCGACGTAAAGGTGATCAAGAATCCCGAATAACACAAACGCCTGAAGCATATTGACGTTCGTTTTCATTACACACGTGAAAGATTTGCTAATAATTAATTCAATTTACAATGAGTCTCAAGTACCTAACAATCAATTAGTTGACATTTTTACAAAACCCTTGACTCAGTCACGAATTACTTTCATAAGAAATGCTTTAAATGTTAATCAGCTATATAGTATGTTTATTTTCCAAAGGATTTTCATTTACAATTTTTAATTAGCTTTGAAAACCAGTTATACAGTTAATTCATTATAAATGAAAACGTGAATTAATATTATTATAAATGTTAGCAACCCGAAAACAAAACAGAATTTAAAATACAGTGAAAGCTCTCATAAGCGGACACTCACGGTCCCCTATTTTGCTTAGATATGTTTTGTGTCATTAAGAGAAACACGTTTGTGTGTAATTTGGCTTAAATTGGTGCACAAATAAAAAAGTTTTTCTTAGAAGAGCGAAATTTGGGGGTTTAGGTTTGTATGGCAGCCCCATAACCCCATTATCCGATTTGATCCATTCTTAGATATATTTTGTGTCATCAAGAGAAACTCATTTGTGTGAAATTTGGTTGAAATTGCTGCACAAATAAAAAAGTTTTTCCTAGAAGAACTTAAATTGGGGGCTAGGTTTGTATGGCATGGTATGATCCAATTTTGGTGATTCAAACATAAAAACAGCCTGAAACAATAATAAGCACGTGTACTTTTTGTATGGTCGGAGATGCTTCCTTCAATGCGTTACAAACTTCATGACAAAGTTAATATACCCTTTCACTCTATGAGCGAAGATTATAAAAATCCTTGTGTGTGAATTAAAATAAAATGAATTTAGGAGTGTTTCAAGTTGTTTCTTGAATAGAATCATGAGGTGTGGTTGATGTTATTGAGGATATGAAGAGAGTTCCTTGCGTGTGGCTGGTTTTGATCTTCATCACATACGCATACCGATCGTCATGAAATTTGTTAGGAATGTGTAGAATGGCACGTTGACACGAAATACTTAAAAGTTGGTAGAGCAAACATAACAAGGGGTCCCGGATTTTTGAAGAATTCTTCACTAAATAACTCGCGCTATAAATATTTTAGTTTTCCACGAGTGAAACGTAGGCCACACGCTCTGTGGCTCACTTGGTTGAGTCGCACTCTACGATGGTAATAATCTAGAGGTCCGGAGATCGAATCTCGGCGTGGTCCATGAAATTTATGCTTGCAACATTATATACACTCCGAAATTATATACATTGTAACGTTGACTCGAAATAATCTGTAAACGGCTGAGTGAACGCACCATGCCCCACAAGGGGTTACGGTACAGAGAGAGAGGTAGTAATATGAACCTGGGGACGTTAAGCGGAATGCTTAATGTATGTCGGGAGGGTGGTTCTAGCGAAGATTAACGGCTTACATGAGTAGTAGCTAGGCTCGTGACTGTGACTGTGACAACATTTAAAGGATTCATCGACAGATTTGAACATGACGAAAATATACACCAACGTTATAATTGCGGAGACTTCAAAAGGTGGGCGCACGCTATTCGGCACATTTTCACAGCTCTCGTTTTTATGCACTCACGCGGTGCTTATACCTTTAGAGGAGGTAATACGAGGATTACTAAAATGTTTCTAGAAAACAGATGAAAACGATTTGTTTTATTTTCAAAAATGGTTTTATTGTTTTTCAAAATATTCGCCATGGGCACTTTTAGCATGAGCTCAAACTAATTTTTGAAGCATTTTTTCCACTTCGATGGAGACACCTACAAAACACGGCTTCTGAACGCTTCAACAGCTGCTTCGGGCGAAAAAAAAAAGGTTCACCATGTAATTTATTTTTAATAAATGGGAACAAAAAAATAAATAATAAATAGGCGCTAGTTTGAACTGATGTGTGATAGCTCGTATTGTCATGATGAAGAATGATTCGCCTTCTCGTGTTCGTTTTGCGAATTTTCCCGAAGACTTCGGGGAAGCGAATGGTCGGGTATCACTCGAAATTTACCGTACTGTGTTCCTAACAGGCCAAATACACCTGCAACTTGGTTGCCAACCTAGGTTGCAGGTACGTTACTACACACTTGCAACATTCCGGCAACCACGCCATTCACGTTCTTGCAACCTGGTACTGCAACCTGCAACATGCCTACAAACCACTTAATTTCCGTTTTTTTTTTGCGTGTTGCCAACTTAGGTTGGCAACCAAGTTGCAGGTGTATAAGGGCTGTCAAGTGGAACAATGGCCACAGGGCCCAGTCGGCTGAAAAAAACAGGAGACCATTTGCCTCGCAGTGCTTCGTGCGCGAACAACTTTTGTTGGATTGGGCTCGTCTTGGAACACACACACGGTCGACTGCTGTTTAGTTTTCGGCTCATGCATACATCGATGATCACCAGTGGGGATTTTATTCACGTCATTTGATGCACCGTTATGGTACTTTTTTATCATTTTTCTGCACCAATCGACACGAGCCTTTTTTTGACATATTGTCAAATTATGCGGGATCCAACGGGAATAACCCTTTTTTACGTCCAAGTGTTTATTCAGCATCGAATGTATGGCCAGGAGGAAATACCCAAGGATACCTCTATCTCACGGTATGTCACATGCCGGTCTTGCGTAATCATTTCACGCACGGCATCGACGTTTTGCGGCACAATGGCTGTTATTGGACGACCTTCAGGAAACTCGTCCTTGAGCGAGTTACGCCAATGTTTGAATTCGTTAAACCAGTTATAAATTGTCGGACGAAATGATGTTTCATCCCCAAATGCAAAATGAAGCCGATCGAATCACTGTTCTTGTGATAATCTAACTTTGAAATCGTAGAAAATCGTTGCACGAAAACTTTCACGTGTTAATTGCATTGCATTAATTTAGCAATTTTTGCTAAATTGAATTATTTAACTAACTGTAACTTATACGAGTATCACTTGTCATCAAAATGTTCTGAGCAGGTATATCACTCAGAGAAAAAAATGCACATTCATATTAAAAGCTCCACATTTAAATTGAACGCAGTATTCATTTGATAAATCTCGTTTGATTTGAACGAGTTCTCATTTACGCTAAGAGAATTTCATTTAAAACAAAAGAGCACCCAACTAACAAACTCTTGAGAGCTTGGCTCTTGGGAAGTGGAATAAGCTCTCATAAGACTCTAGTAAGGCTCTTACTACTCTTATAATGTAGATCTAGTAGCAAGTTTCAAATAAACGCTTTAAGTACATTTATTATAAGATTATTACTCTTGGAGAGTCGTATTCTTGTTACAAGTTCATATTTTGTTGCCTTGGACTCTCATAGAGTCTTTGTAGTGAGAGTTTAACTCTTCAGGACTTAAACTCTTATAAAAATGTTCTTACAAGAGGTTTATTCTTATGAGTCTTATAATGAGAGCTTTATAAATACTTTAGTCTTTAACATCTTATTACAATACTTTTGTAAGAACACCTATAAGAAGAGTGTTGTGAGTGAACGTATGATTTCATAGAAGCTAAGCAATCTGTCACTATAATCACACAAGAAATTTAACGCAGCATAACCGACCCGGATTATATATAGCAACTTTTTTTCGACGAAGAAAATGGACGGAATAATATAGTCGACTCAATGAGCGTAACAAAATTCACTGGAAAACCCATGGAAAACACTAAAAATGCTATAAGAATTACCTGCCATCGAATCCTTCTCCGCTGGATATAGTAATTACCACTTTCTGTTAGTTTTGTTAAATATGGAACACACACTTATGCGACGCACAGAAATAATAAATAAACGTCAAATTTACGCTCATACTGAAACTTATGCTCTCTTATGGAGAATAGAATCCTTATTGTGAGACTTTAAGTTTCATAAGGAGAGTTTAATTTTATTGAATAGAGCTTAATTCTCATAGTGAGACTTTAGTTATTATAAAAAGAGCCATCCTCTTGAAATAAGAGATTTAGACTAATATGAAGAATTTAGTTATAGTAAAAAGAGCCGCCCTCCTGTTATCAGAGTTCTGGCTTTGTATGAAGATTTAATGGATAGATGCCATCTTTTTTTCAGACAAAATTGCATTAGGGGAAAATTAAATTTGAATTTATGAGTGATTATGTGTTATTGCATATACCAAATTGAAAGGATTGTGATTTTTTAAACTGACGAATGTTATTCAATTAAGTTTTATACAAGATATCATCGTTAGATAATAATTATATTTCCAGAAAAACTTATAAAAAAATTAAAAATAGATTATTTTCAGAGGGCTTTGTCATTTTTCGAAGCAAAATAGTTATATTCAACAATAAAATTTTGATCGCATTAAAATGTTGACTCATATTTGTGGGAAAATCATCGTTTGACAAGTTAATATATCCCTCATTCAAAAATGTTGTCTAAGTTGTTGTCGAAATAATAACACACGAAAACAGAAGTTCTCGTAAGGTCGTATATTTACATTTGACAAACAAAGACAGCGTATGTTTCAATATCACATTCACTCTTTCTAGCTTCACTTATAATGAGAGCTTGTAACCCTTTATGAGACTCTTACAAGAGTAGACTCTTACTCTGATAAGAAGCCTTAAAATCTTCTTATAAGACATGTGTAATTCTTATAAACAGAGTTGAAGTTTAGCTATAAGATCAATTCAACTCTTGTAAAGTGGTTCATTTAATACTTATAAGACTCTTATAAGATTCTTATAGTACTCTTCAAGAGTTAAATTTCAAGAGTTGATGTCTTGATGTTGGCTCTTATAAGAGTCTTGTAGACTGTTATAAGAGCAAAATTGTTAGTTGGGCAGCTAAACCCCAAATCGGTCGTTTAAGTCAAAAGATTCCGCATTACATAGTAATGTGTATACATTCCTTTACGTAACACATACACATATCTACCTACATCCGTAACTCGATCTTTGTCATAAATGCGTGTAACTCATTTTGTGCATCGACAAATGTGTATGTGTTGTGCAACAACAAACGATGTTAAGAGTATTTCCGAGAATGTACTTTTGCATTCATCTGGAGAAATGGCCGCTTGTACACGTGCAATTTAAGTCTAGCGGGTGTTAACATAAAAGTGTAATGTGAAGACTTGTGTAATGTGGACCCATACGTAAAGTGAATTTATACTGTAATATGATAATAAATTTTGAAGACTTATTAAGTGAGTGAACACATACACGTAAAGTGAATTTATAATATAATACGCGTTCGCATTTAAACGAGAAAGATATTTACTTGATATGTATGTATATGAAAAATAGAATTTTGATTATAACAGCCATTTTCTTTCGTTCGAGCTCCTGGAGAGTAATCATATCCGCTATATGTCTATGTACAATATAAGCCGTAAATTGTTTATTGAAACTAGACCTAAATAATAAAGAAAATGTTTTCTGAAATTTTCATAAGTTTTGTTCTTTATTGATTTGACAACCCAGGTAACAGTAAGTATCTAATCGAATGGAGAATGGACGATCAAATGGAATGCATTATTTTATTTCAGTAGAGTTTGATTTTAATTCCATATAAAAATTATTTTGAATGGGGTAATTTCTATGAAATGAAAACGGAATTCGTTACTTTCGAAATACATACCGTTTCATTAAAAAGAATGCTTTGTTTAAATTAAATAACAACGAGACCGAGGCTAATTTCGAGCGCGGCCGAAATTTTGATACCCTTCACTCCCCACGGGCTTCAAGTTTTTTCGGGCGTACCTATGGCTTGTGTTTAATTCCCCCTTGCGTTCTTTTCCTTCCGTTTTTACATAAGTTCCGTGGCGCCGATAAAACAATATTTGTGTGGGGTTTCGTTGGAATAAGTGGGCCAATAAATATATTTAATCAGAAAATCTTATTGGGCGATGCGGGAGCATGGTCCCATAGTATGATTCCATTTGCTTTGCCCTTTTTTGTTGCTTTGATAAAGACACATTAATTCAAGGTTTTGTGAAATTGGTATAAAACAAGTTTTTTAGAAGAGCCAAAAAGGGGGGGGGGGTTGCATGGTAACCCATGACCCCACAGTCCGATTGATTAATTCTTACATATGTTTTGAGTCGTCAATAGAAACACATTTATGTGGAATTTGGTTAAAATTTGTGCACAAATAAAAGAAGTTTTTCTTAGAAGAACTTAATTTATGGGGTTAAGTTTGTATGGCAACCCCATGACTCCATGTTCCGATTTGATCCATTCGTACATATCTTTTGTGTTATCAACAGAAACACATTTGTGTGAAATTTGGTTGAAATTTGTGCACAAATAAAAAAGTTTTCCTTAGAAGAACTTAATTTGGGGGATTAGGTTTGTATGGCAGCCCCATGACCCCATTTTCCAATTTGATCCATTCTTACATATCTTTTGTGTTATCAACAGAAACACATTTGTGTGAAATTTGGTTGAAATTGGTGCACAAATAAAAAAGTTTTCCTTAGAAGAACTTAATTTGGGGGATTAGGTTTGTATGGCAGCCCCATGACTCCATTTTCCGATTTGATCCATTCTTACATATCTTTTGTGTTATCAACAGAAACACATTTGTGTGAAATTTGGTTGAAATTGGTGCACAAATAAAAAAGTTTTTCTTAGAAGAACCTAATTTGGGGGGTTAGGTTTGTATGGCAGCCCCATGACCCCATGGTCCGATTTTAGCGATTCAAAGATACAAACTGCCTGCAATGAAAAGAAGCATGTGTGCAAAATTTCAGCTCGATAGCTTTTAAACTGGCCGAGTAAAACGCGTAGCAACAGACGGACAGACGGACAGACGGACAGACGGACAGACGGACAGACAGACAGACGGACATCGCCCAATCGACTCAGCTCGTCATGCTGATCATATATATACATATTTTATATGGTCGGAGATGCTTCCTTCAATGCGTTACAAACTTCATGACAAAGTTAATATACCCTTTACTCTACGAGTGAAGGGTATAAAAATGTTCAATATAAAAACGGAGACGTTTGATACAATTGCCTTTGATTTATTCAAAATGAGTTACCCGTTTACAATGAAAGAATAAGTGTTTATTTCAATGAAGAATACGTTAAATCGACTGGCTAATTCTTTCCAGATAAACGCAAATTCTTTTAATTCAAACGATTTTTTAAAACTCGTTATGCTTTTGAAAGAAACGCCACTCGTTAGAATTAAACGCATTTGATTGTGGTATTGTGGAGCAAAATCAAAAGCGCAAATTGTTTGAATCAAATATATTTTGTTCAATGTTAGTGCATATTTCTCTGAGTCGGTATATGGTAAAAAAGGTCAAACATATTTGAAGAAAACGTACTAGAACATGCCTAATCTAAAAACTTTTTAGTAGCCTACGTGTGTATATATCTAATCGTGAACAGTGCATTGGTTTTGGTTACAACTGCCAAGAAATAGTTTCGGCAATAAAATCCGGGCAAACTACTGATGAACTGAGGAGATCGCTTCTGACACCGATTAGTCATTCCCGCCATTACTGAGAGTGAACTTTTAGAGGCTGCATCCGAACTTGAATATGGTAAGGTAAAGGGCCTCACCCAAATTATGCCCTATTAGGGAAGGCGGTGCCCTGAAGTCGAGAAACGTTTGTATGGAAAATTACAATGACTGATGATAAATATTCAGGGTGGGAGTCCATATTTACTGTTGCATATGAGGTCCGGGGCAGATGATTTTGGCTGATTGAAATTATACTCAAAGGAGGCGGTGGGGAGTAACTTTGAGGGAGGTACTATAGCGGGCTTTACATGACGTATTCTGCTAGTCATTCTACATTTTTCCAAAAACCAGAAGATCAGATCGATGACAAACTTTCCATAGTTCGGTAGGGAGTACGGTGCCGGATCACATGTCGATTCTTTAGAAACAGTTACAGTTCCTATATATATTCCGTATAGGTACAATTCCTGTTATAACTTACCTATATTTATGCTCAGGGCCGGCACGAGTCTCTGTTACGCTCTAGGAAAAGCGTGCATAATGATTTCCGGATCTGCTTTTGCTAGTAAAAGCAAGAAAAAAAATTTACGTTTGCGTGTCCCAGAGTGGTACTCCTGCTTTCTTGACGAAGTACT
Source organism: Microchrysa polita (assembly GCA_949715475.1). Taxonomy (NCBI): domain Eukaryota; kingdom Metazoa; phylum Arthropoda; class Insecta; order Diptera; family Stratiomyidae; genus Microchrysa; species Microchrysa polita. The sequence goes on from OX454417.1 coordinate 55,999,236, forward strand.
AACCTTACAAATCCTCTAAAACTATTAACTGGCAAAAGTTTAGACAAGATTTTTAAGAACAAACTCGCCGGTCGGCCATATCACCCGGCATTAGAAAAGGCCATGGAAGTGGCCTTCAAAGGTTGATGCCCGGTAAAACCAAGTAAGTACACCCTTCCTCCATAGTGGAATTGGACCTGTCCAAGCTCAGGAAGCTTACTCGCTATATTTTCAATATTTGCAACAAACACAGCCATATAAGGACTGTTTGATAATCTACAAGAAACTATCAGGATTACAAAAGCCAAAGCCTGGGACAGGTTCTGCCAATCCTTGGATCACATCTACTCAGGACTCAGCAAGGATAAGTAAAATGCTGTCAAAAGCATGACAAGAATGTCCGTGGTTAATAAAGATAGAGAATGGAACCTGGGCGGAATCTACGGATTGGTCCCTCGAGGTTTCTCTGGATGCAAAAGCGTCCGCACGCCCAGACCCACACTGCATAATGCTGACATTAGACTGAGTGACTTTGTAAAAGCTTCTGCCCATTTAAATCTCCTGGGCTAGATGGCATACTACAGATCATGATGCAACAAATGTACGATCTTCTAGTAAGGTAAGGTAAGGTTAGGTCTATCAGTTAACCATCCTTCGCATCACAAACATTGGAGCGTATGGTCGACCTCCATATCCGGCAAAGGCGGCAAAACTCAGTACTCCAAAGATCTTGAGTAGATCCAAAGAACCAACCCTACACAAAGTGGTGCGTAACGTCAAGTGCAGTCTTCAATACAAACAATACACATTAGCCGCTTTTCTCGACATAGAACGAGGTTTTATCAATGTCCATACAGAATCTATTCACGATCCCCTCACAAGGTCAGGAATGGAGACGGTTATCGGCAAATAGTGTCCCTACTGAGGACTAGAGTAATCCGTGCGAACCTTACTGTGGCTAATTATAGTAATCAACAAAATCTTAACTAATGAGGAGGCTATGCGGATGATACGATCAAAGCTACAACGGACTATCCCGTGACTACAATAAGATTCAGGAATAGCTTCAATGTCAGATTTCCGAACAGTTCCGAATGGAGGGGGGGAGTGACGTGACAGGTGAATACGATATCTCGTTTTTCACAGAAGGGTCAAAAATGGACTGTGGTGCGGGGGTTTTCTGTGGCACAGGGGACCATGCAGCGAGGCTGCGTATTCCCCACAACTCGCATTGTTCCTTGTACCAATCTGGGCATTTGGCGCGAATGTTCCGCATTCCATCCGACAAACTCTGCTATGTGTGAGCTATTGCAGACCAATCGGAGCTAGCCGAAGCCGAAGGGAACGTTGGACGACAAGAAGATTGGTTGATGATCTCCGGGGATTTCTAGGTGACCAGTTGCACTACTGCATTTAAATTCCTCTGTTGTACGTATTTACATATATGAACCGCCTCTATCTATCTATCTATTATCCTTGTTCTTGGTATACCTTGACGCGATGTGTTGATCGCTTTGTGGCTCACTTGGTTGAGTTGCACTCTACGATGCTAGTAATCTAGAGGTCCGGAAATCGAATCTCGGCGTGGTCTCGGAAATATATAGTGCCATATATACACATATGGACAAAAAAATAAGTACACCACTCATGTACCTTTTTATGCCTAATTTTCATACCCTTTTTAAAATTGAATTACTCCAAATAGATAGTCATTACAACAATTAGGATACAACAATACCAACGGAATCGAAAAACTAAATGGCGTCCCCCTATTTTCTTAGTCCCTACCGATATTAGCTTTGAAGTGGGTTTTCAGCTTGGTCAAAATAATAAGTACACCATCGTTTTTTTTTTTAATTTTGACAACAAGTTGCTATTTTCCGTAAGGATTTGTTTTTTTATTAATTGGTGTATGCCAGAAGCGTTAAATTAAAAACAAACCAAAATACTTAAGGGGGCGAAAAACGCATGGTAGGTACGAAAAAAGAAGTTTAAGTTCGAAACTTTGAAATAGCGAAAAAATTATTCTCTCAATAACGAAATAAATCAGCTAAACATTGTATTTACTGTGTAATTCATTAAAAAGTAAATATAAGCAGTCTAAAATACAGTTAAGTCCATGTAAGGGCCTTAAGGACAACTGTCGGTCTCATTATCACTATGGCGAGAAAAGTTCTCTTGGTGATTTTCGCGGCAAATATTTAAAATATAGAATCCCTTTGAAAAGTTAATCGAAGAATACAAGAAGTAAAGCAGTTTTGACAAAAAGTTTGGAAGTTTCCATGACGACGTCAAAAAGTGTTGACGGTTCAAGAAAATTTGGGAGGGATAGTTTTTCTTGTTCCAGACCGAACAATGAAAACTCACAGAATAGTCTGTTTTATTTATGAGATCGGAATAAATTTGATTGGAAACTACTCTTATCGTAATATTCTTCATTCAGGAAAAAAAAATAATATAATGTATGCTACATCTACTGACTATTTCCCATGGAGGCGAAAAAACGTGGTCTATGGTTTAATTTTCATAGTTTGGTTTCGTTCAAATATACCTAATAACCGTTACATTGAGGCAATTTCCATATAAGAAATGTTAGTTTAGAGTCCTAGAATATTTCCCTGATGAACACACACACTTTAAATGGGGATTTCAGCAGGATATTAACCCTAACCGTACCTCAGAAACTGGTCAAGGATCCGCTTCAACCAAGTCGGGTGGCTTTTCGCGTTGTTACTAGAGTTAAATTGAATCTGTAATGTTTAGGGGGAATTGAATCAATGAAACAGAAACACAGTTTTCATAAAACGGACCAATTACGGAATTTCCTGGAAGTAACTGGATATATGGATGTATGGGAACATACCATAAGAATTATCTCCAAAAGGCCAACAAAAACCTTTTTTTCTTTCAAAATAATGAACCATTTACTTTTAAATAATAAAATAAATTAAATTCTGGTCGAATCAGAACTTAATATTTTAATTAAAACAAGTTTTAATCAAATTAACTGACATGTACTTATTATTTTGTCCAGCCTATTTTAGTCAGTTCGTACTTTTTCAAGGTAAATGAAAGCTGTTATTTATTATAATATGCTAATTTACATATTATTTCATTCCTTACCAATTAAGTATTTAAATCTATCCATATGAGTTTATTTCCTCAAATAACTACTTGGCTACAGGGTGATAAGAAAAATTAGTATGGGTGTACTTATTTCTTTGGCCATATGTGTATATATGTAACGTTGACTCGAAGTAGCCTATAAACGGCTGAGTGAACGCACCATGCCCCACAAGGGGTTACGGTACAGAAAAGAAGACTAGTATCGAAACAAACTCAGTTATTCCGAACATAGAGTGGGTGGTTACACTGTGGGTCAGTGGCGCAACCAGGATTTAGTCCTGGAGGGGATAAGTTTATCCACATTACTGTATATTTGGTGTTGATGCCGCAAGTTTGGGATAGTGCTTAGTCATAGCATTATACGGTAGTGATTAAAAGTGCCGTTGCATTCACGTTTGTTTTTTTTTTCGATATAAAATGCTTCGTAGCTTCACATGTTAAAGCAATAACACTTTGCCAAGTTACTGATTCATTGGTCATGGTCCACCGCAATCAAAGCAAAATTAGGAATTTAGTGACAAACCAAAACCGGATCGAAGTTGGTGTAATAGCTGCAGAAAACCTTTTCTTCTCAGGCAAAATAGCAATACAAGCTCTTAGAGGACTCTATTTTCCAAAGAACCAATTGATTGCGGATATGTTACGATGGCGACTGGCGATATAAGATCAAAGGATGCAACAATTGAATCCAGTTAAACATTTTGTCAGCATTCATTTTGAAGATTTTTCTTTCTTTTACAAATGTTACTTCAGACCAGTGTGTCTTCTTTTTTTTGCACAACGATGTTTCTAAAGTTCTGGTAAGAATGTTGCAACCTGCACAGATCATCGACACTGGCGAGGAACCGATGCTCCAAAACCACGCGTTTCATATTCATCTTTTTTATACAATAGCAATATATTTGTTTCATATTTAATTTTGCAAATTTTTCCTTTCCCAATTTCTTGGTCTGGGAGGGGCTTGAGCCCCCTTAGCCCCTCCCGTGGTTGCGCCACTGCTGTGGGTCAATAAAGAAAACAACTAAGGGCACGCCTCCTTTCTACGCCTCACTGATGACTCTTCACTCCTGAACTCCGTCTCCCCAACAGATCAATTAAGTCACTGTACCCAGTGGAAGTTAATATAGGTAAAATGTCGTTGTGTTAAAACGCGGTATGACTGCGACTGCCTACTTTACATCGACGAGCAATTCTACGATAAAATCTTATTGGCTATTAACCTACAAGAAGACTGGTAGAAAGTGGAAATCGCCGACCTACGGAGTAATCATGGGATGATTTGGATGATTCTCTTTTATAAAGTAAGAGTTCGAAGCTCTGATGTAAAAAAGCGGCTCTGGGTAGTTTGATGCTAGATTCTGATAGGCTAGGCTTTCGGCTGCTCTGATGTTTATATGGTTAGTAGGTGCCTGGTCGGTTTGTGTATTTACCCTTGGTGCTTCCTCCTTCATATACTGCTTCTTACTGATTGAGGCCGACACTGCATAAGCGATTGGTGAATCGTCTTTCTGCGAGAAAGAGGAAGAACCTTTGGTACACTGTGAAACTACTGCATATAAATGTACGTACATACAAAATATGGAGTAAAAATGAAATCAAATAATAGTCTAAATAAAACACAAAAACGAACTATTATCTTACTTTATTTGTTTCTTTTTTATTATATTTAATAATAAATTAAACGACTGCTTACATATTTTTCAATAAATAACATTTTCATAATCATAATTTGATTATTCTTAATATTTCTTTTTTACTCTTCCTTTCTTCTCATTTACTTACAATATTTAAACTTTCGGCCGTCCATTCACGAACCAGAACAAAATATTACGTTATTTGGAAATATGCATCATCAAAGGATTGAATAATAAATCTGCGCGCAAACTAAGATACTTAAAAATTAAAAGATAAATAATATTCAAAATAAATAAATTTAATTTATGTATATAAATTGTTCATGTTCTCCATGTCAACGTTGATAAAATTAATTGGATTTCTCACTTGAAACAATAATTTATTGCCTATAAATAAAAACGAGTGGCGACAAACAATAATAATTTTGAAGAAAGAAAATATGAAAACTAAAAGAAATATTATGGTTACTTCTATGAATATTAAATAGAATAAAATTAAATGAATAAAAGCTTTCCGTTCAGAGATATTTGTTTAAAGAAATGCACCTCCGGAGCACCAAAAAAATATTATTATACTGGGTTAGCTAAATAAATGACGTAGTCTAGACAAAGTGTCGATATTTGAAAATATTTCAAAAGTCGAAGCACTTTGTGTCGTGTGATCCGAGAGTATCTGGGAGTTTAATTGGTCCTATATGGATTTAAAATGGACTGTAACTTTTTTCTCTGAATTTATGAATATAATAATGACGGCAACCAAACCCAAAAGTTATGCAAATTTACCACCAGGTGACTCAATGAACGGGATAAAGACCAGTTAAACTCCTCGGTACAGTCAAGTTTTCTTTTGCTACCATTAGTTTTTCTCTTCTTTCTTCAAATTCATTTAGACACATATGTTATTGCATATCGGCCCGAATTAAACAAAAATTAAATAAATATTGTATAATCAGTCATTTAGAAAATGGAAGATGTTTATTTTTGGCGTCATTCATTTTGTTTTCTCGATTCAGCACACATCGTCATGTCAATGTCATAACCGTTGCCGGGGTCAGTGTGCTGTCTCCTGTGTACCGGGTGTTACCGTTGGATGTCGCATGCGGAATAGTCGCATTGTCATCCACGATGCAAATGTTGCGGGCGGCAGAGGAGTTCGTTTCTCAATGGCCTCCTTCTGAAGTTGATATCGATACAGGAGCGATCCTGCAATTAGTGCTGAAACAATTGTGGCCGAAATGACAACGATAAAGAGTATACTAAATCCGGGAACAGGCATGCAAATTCCGTACACCACTTCTTCGGTAATGCGTCCCTGGAAGACTGTGACGGCTTCTTGTTTCGAGTCCGGACTGAAGGCCAGATCAGCTTCCGAGATTACATCATAAATACCGCTGACACCCACGTCAGCACTTCGAGCTTTTCGATCTGACACCGTAATCGATCGCCTGCGACGTTGTGTAAGATTCGCGACGACATCTGGTCGATAGACTGGTCGAATTTCATCGGGCCGTGGTTCTAATGATCGTGGCCCGGCCACTGGCGGCAGACCAATACGATTTTGTGCTTCAATATGTCGTGGCCCGTGTGGGAATTTATCATCCTTAGCCTTTAGCTCCAGATATTGTTCCTTCAGCATTTCGGGATCGTCGGAGTCATCGTTGCCGAACAGAGCGTCCAACGACAGTTCGTCATCTTCTTCGTGAACCGGGCGTGGTTCCAAATTATCATTCGAAGCATTCTCATTCTCTTCAGTAACCGGTTTGATTTGCTTACGGTTATGGATGATATCATCGTAGAAGGTGTCGTGGTCTGCAGTTTCGTCGGGCGACTCATGGACAATATCGTTTTCAGAACTACTCAAGATTGTGTCCTTCCGTTCGTGTACATTTCCATTCAGTTGGCAATGATCCAAGCAACCATGTCGACAAATCTCCACTTTGCATTTAATGTGAACACTCAGTGCGTCTGGGAATTTGAAGGCGTGGAAGAAGGCATATGTGATAACGGTAGCACGCTCGTCGGGTGCACGAGCCTTCAAGAATCTGGAAATCATTTTTGGTCTAAGAACGCAACCGAATTCATCCGAAAGCTTGATGATATGACCAGCCCCGTCAGATGCAGCACATGATTTGACGCGCATGTCGAATTCACCTGAAAGAGAGAAGGTATTTGGAAATTAAAATAGGTTGTTAATTATAGGTTTTAGCCCGAAACCTGGACATAGCCAGGACTTCGGTCAGGGGGGGGGGGGGGTTGGAATTTTTTTAACATCATGATTTTCTCAGAAGCTGAAATTGTCGTAACTCACGACCCATGTGACGGACTATGATCTCACTCGGATGCTAAACGAGGGGATAAATAACATTGCTAAGCGTGCTGTTGATCTCAACATCTCAACAAAAAAGCAGCTAATATCTTGGAAATTGGATATGACTTACAGGGTGGGCTAATTACAAGTTCGTTTTTAAATCATAGGTTAGTTTGACACTGACAGCTGCGATTTGACCCCTTTGGACTTTTTTTTTGTGGGGAACCGTGAAGGACCAATGTTATTCCAACAATCCAGAAACGATTCAAGCACTTAAGGCCAATATCATCCAAGCCATCCGTGAGCTACAGCCCGAAACCATCAACAGGGTCTTGGAAGATTGGTGTAACAGAATGCGCTACTACGACGCCAGCCGGGGCAGCCACTTGAATGAAGTTGTGTTCCATTATTAATGGAAGCTTACTTACTTAGCTTAAAGCCATAAGACATGGAAAAATATGGAATTTTGTTCATTTTATTGCATTTTTAAAAACAAACTTGTCATTGGCTCACCCGTTACACATCTGTGACCTTGGTCCAAAGATGTACTGTCACGACAAAGACAGTCCAGATTGATTTTCTACACCATTTAACGAAAAATGACCCTGCGCGTGTTTAGACATTCACTGGTGATTCTGATTACAATCAACTGGTCTCTAATTTCTGCGTTTTGGACCGTAGTTTCCGTGCTATTTCTGTCTCTCGGATTGCATATTCCACTTGCGAGATCTAAATTTCATTGCTAGTATAATTTAACTACAAAATGAATCTTGATTAAATAACTTGAAAAACACGGAAATGTGAAATTCGTTCTTTACAAGGTTCCTAACTGGGCAAAGCTGTATACCATTTCTCACTAAAATCCGTTTCAAATGGAATGTTGATAAATTCCACTACCTTCTCGGAGCGACTTAATATGACAGTTAAAATTGTATTCTGCAGCTCAGAAACCAAGTAATGAAACGCATGAAAATATGGGATCCTCGCAAAAGAGAAAAGAGTCTCCCTAAAGGGAAAGATTTCTGATCTAATTGTGTTATCAATTCATGATACTCACACGTAGGTATCCCTGTTCTGGATATCAAATGAAAACTACAAATAGTTTTCCACGAGTGAAACGTATGTATTGGGACGCAGCCTACGCACCCCCGTCAGTTACGAGTGGCCACTTACTGCTGTTCATTTGTCCGCATAGGCGTAGCCAGGGGTGTGTGTGTGTGGGGGGGGGGGGGTGTAGCAGGGATAAGGGCGACCCCACAGGAATCCTGAGCGCTATGGAATGCTCTTTTTAATGTCTATACAGTACAAACGTGAAGGTGAACATTTTTATGGAAGCCCCGACTACTGACTGAAACGTGAACAAGTCTTGAAAGCCTTCAAACGTGAACATTAAATGTCTGGAAAAATTTCTTATTTTTTGCTATTTTAAATAAGTTGCAATGCAGTGAAAAAATACTCATTTCTACTATAGGGTGCCTTTACCACTTGTGGAAAATTGAGTATCGACTGCACTTACATCCCATAACGGATACGGTTTCTCGCAATGTCTCGTAATTTGACCACAGTTTTTTCAGTCGAACACTCAGAGATCGAGCGTGATACTTTTTTGGCCTGTTTGCGTCGATGATATAATTCGCTGGCTTAACTAAGATCTTAAGTCTTGATGATTGTTTGCTGCTTTTCTGTAGTTACAGCTTTCCAAGTACTGCTCCCTTGCAACAGCTGTGGTTTTTACAATCTGGTTTGTAAAATTTTGGACAACCCACCGAAAACACTTGGCAGTTAAATGCTCTTGATATCATCAACGGCAAGAATAGGTGTGTTTTTTGGTTATCCCGTGCAGGTTTGGGTAACGAAACTTCATATAAAAAAAATGGCAAGTGGATAAGTTGGCATTTTTTTATATGGAGTTTCGTTACCCAAACCTACACGGGATACCCAAAAAACACACCTAATATTGTGTAAGTACACTGTAAAAACAAGGTTGAATTTTACATCGAAAACTCGTTGAATTTCACACCTTTTTTCTCGAAAAATTACAGTAAACGTTTATTTTTCAATATTTTTTGAATGGTTCTACTTTCCTAGTATCGACTATGGACTAAAGGAACATGCCTGTATAGAAAATATACCCATAGTGCTCAAAACCGGTGGTTTCACTTCGATCGCTGAGCGATGATCCCATGAATCGTCTCTAAGAACACAAACCTTAAGCTTTCAGATCCGGCATAAAAAAAAACGTCACAGTCAAAAACTCTTTTGATTTAGCAAAAGGACTCCCAGATATCCATCTTGATGAAAATTAGATAGATACAAAAAAAAAATACAGTCAAGTTTCTACGCCATTTACCTATACTTTTCAAGAGGTAGACGTCTTTCGTCCGACTTCTAATTGTGATGACAGGCCCTATGAAGGTTCACAAAACTTCATGCAAATTCCTTCGTTCCTAAAGCCCCGGATAGAGTTCGAGCGGAATGAAAATGAAACGGTAATGAACCGGCATAAAAACCGTGGTGACGGTAATGAACCGGCATAAAAACCGTGGTGAATTTAAAATTTTAGCTTCGAAAATTGATACAAAGGCGTTTTACGTCCTAAATAATCTTAAAAATAACTAAAAAAAATAATTTCCCCATTGTCCGAATGCATTTTCAACGTGAAAATGAGTCGACTCTGTAGCATATTCTCCGTCGGGCGTGGTGAGTTTTGCAAACGTCAAATTTATTCACTGTCCACGACGAGTTCATCGCGGAAATTATCTAATGACGGGGGAATCGAAAAATAACACATAAAATGGCAGAGACAAATTGTGAAACCATTCTCGGATTTTAGTTTATGGAATACCCCATCATTTACCACATATTCCACGACAGTAAGTATGCATTTTCATTGAGAAAATCGCCGCGGACAAAAATTTCATTTTCATTCCGCCCGATCTCTATTCAGGCCTTTAGTAAAAGATTAAAATATATCTAGGAGCGGGATGAAATCGGGACACTATTTTCTGAGGGCTGCCGAAGAAGTTATTATCCCAAATTAAACTATGCACATGTACGGAGATTTTGGACGACGGCGACGCCGAGATTTGATCTCCGGACCTCTAGATTACTAGCATCGTAGAGTGCAACTCAACCAAGTGAGCCACAGAGCGGGTTATCTAACGCCCGAAATTAACCGTGTTTACATGATATAAACGAAAGAAGCACTCCATGTACAGTTCCATTACACTACTAAGAATTTGTATAATTTTGCATTGTACAATTTGATTGACAAAATCTAACTGAAGTTGCAATGCACCGCTGCCATACTAATCTCGGTTCAGCCTAGTTTAAGTCTCTTTTATCAATCGCTTCTGTGAAAATTCCACGTATAAAAACTCTTTTTGACATATGAAGCATGCCAAGTTGATTGAAGTGAACATTCAACGGAATTACTAAATTTCCATTTATTTGCATGTCTATCTGTCGCGGCGCGGTTGACATTATGCAACTCAGGTTTCAGCCATGGGAAATTCCCAACGCACCTCAACCAAACATGTTAAAACCGATAGTATGCCAACGGAGCCAGAATTCTACATAAAGTATCCAGACAGGGGGGTAAAAGTATCTTTTCTCTTTATATGGCTAAACTTGATAATAGATGCATGTCGGTGTTTTGTCCATTTTAGATTTCATGCCATCATGCTGCATGATCATTTGGTATTCTTGTTGAAATCAAAACGGTTACTGTTCGCAACATTTTTCCCCATTTTATGTTGAACGTGCCGACACGGGCTAAGGCTACATAAACACTCGCTCTGGTGACACATAACTGTGGCACTCTAATTTGCATGCTTGCAATGATGCGCAGTCACATACACCATACGAATCTTATTTATCTTTCTAACGTGTGCAGATTGATTTAATGATGTGTGAAATTCAAATTGCTCGCGTACCAAACATAAATGCTCCTCCGACGCTATATGGCAAAGAATGCAAAATAGTGTGTGTTGTGTGATCTCAATTTGTTTACAACATGTTTAATGAAATTACAATATTCAGTTTTCTAGGTTTTCAGCAATTGAGACCAACGAATAATAGATATGTAGATATATCTTTTGGTGCTCATTACCATTACCTAGAATTTAGTTTGTTCAAGAAGAATTTCAATTTCACCTCTATGGGTCAACTAGATAATCGATGCAAATTAGATGCATTTTCTCGGATATTTTTGTTGAGAAATGGATGACAATAACATGAAATTACCTCGATAGTCGTTGATAGCTACAACCAGTGTCAATGTTGATCCCAATGGTACGATACCGCTAACAGGTGGTGCCCATGGCCCTTTGCCATGTTGAATTTCCATCCAGCAATCGACATTGTCACCTGGAATATAAATTGTCGGATCACATTTAATTGAATGTTATCAATTTATTAGAGCGTTGGTGTTGATTGATTTTACGAACCTCGGAAATCCAATTGAATGACGTCCAAATCGGCAATAACCATTGGTGGTTTGGACGCTGTCTTCTCGTAGTCGTTGAACCATTCGCATCGTAATCGCTTTGCTTCATCCCACACCTCCAGTAAATCCTTATCATATTGTACGACAACCTAAAAGATAGTGGGATGTTTAGAATTTTAGTGTATATTTGAAAAGACAATAAATATTTTAAACAACATAATATTAAATGTATCTAAAAATCTAAAGCTCCCCACAGACTTCAGAAGATTTAAAAAAATCTAGACCACATACACACATTTCCATAGATCTTGTACCGTGCTTATAACCAAAATCTCTACAAAGGCGTGGTGAAGTGTGGTGAGCTCAGACTTTGAAAAAAAAAGTCAATACTACAGTAGAGGCACCGCCATCTTGAAATATCATAGCCGGAACTCAGCTGTACAATGCCGTCATAGTTTAGCTCTTAAATTTTGGATTTACACGAACAAACAACAACAGCAAGCATATGACGTCATTAAAAACAAGAACAATGCAATGCAATTTAGAATCTTACTTTGACGTTTAAGAGTTGAGAAAAGCAGCTGCCTTGCATATTATTCCTATTGTGAATTTTATTATTCTGTTATTTGGAGTAGAGACCGATTCGGCGTGACAAATTTGCCGAAATCCGCCTATCTGTTGAGGGGATAAATGCTAAAGTATGTAAAAACGAACTGTCTTTATAATTTTATCCATTGTGAATTTTCTGAATGTTTCCATACTTATTCTGCCATTTATGCGGTAATGCAAATTTACTCTTCAGGAGATACAGACAAAATTATTTGGAAAAGAGCTGTTTTCATGATTTTAATCATTGTGGATTTTTGCATGTTTCAATAGTATTCTGGGTGTAGGCCAATTAGGTGGAATCAATTTACTAAAATCCAGCAATTCGTTTAAGAACTATACGAAAAGGAACTGTTTTTATAGTTTTGCTCATTTGTAATTTTTCACGTGTTTCAATAGTTACTCTGCTATTCGTGGAGTGAATTTTTTGAATATACATATACTGCTATTCCGGCTGGAGCCTCGTGTAGACCAATCAATCTGGTGAAACCATAAAGTAAGAAATTGGAATAGAGATGGAACTCCATATAACACACTCTAAAAAATGTTACTCCAATAATAGGAGGAAACTTTTTTTCCTTCTATTATAGTAGTAAATTTACACCACAATATGAACGAGAGTAATTTTACGCTTTACGGTGTAAATATTTACTACAAAATTGGTGTAAATCTACAAACGGTAATAAGTAAACATACACACATAAATAATTAATTTACTCTTAGACTTATGTAAATTTAAATCAGAAATAAGCAGACTTGCACTGGAAAAAATGTAAATTTACACCGGCAAATATGTAAATTTATATCCGGGTTTATAATAATATTTACGGCAGCCGGTTCTTCGATGTAAATCGTCCTGGAGCTACCCGTTATTCCAACGACCAAGAGCTGCCACACCCCCTTCGGTTCAAGAGCAAAAAGCGGTACAACAAAAACAATAATATGCTCACACGAGCGCACTTCGGACGGAACAGACTAACTGCACACAGAGCAAGCCACTTGTACAATGCAATACTTGTAATGCCAAAAGTATTGTAAGACACTCAGTTTTACACAAATGTAGGTGTAATTTTTTACACCAAAATCATAATATTACATGAAAATAAATAATGACAGATCTTTACACCAAATGTGGTGTAAAATTACAGCAAAATAGAGTAATATTAAAAAATCTGTGTAATATTACACTATTTTATGGGTTTAATAGAATTTTTTTTGAAAAATAAACGTTTACTGTAATTTTGCGCGAAAAAAGGTGTAAAATTCAACGAGTTTTCCCAGCGCCATCTAGATATATCATAGCCGCAACTCAGCTGTACAATGACGTCATGGATCCGTATTGAATTGTTCGTCGAACACGGGCAAACAACAACAATGTCATAAGAGGCAACAACAATGCAAAGCAATTTCAACTGCGGATTTGACGTTTACGAGTCTACATTGCGGCCTTAATATATAGACGGCGGTGGTTTTCCATGTAAAATTCAACCTTGTTTTTACAGTGCATTCAAACCTACTGAACCTACTGGAGTTCCATCTCTATTCCAATTTCTTAGTTTATGATGAAACTCACTAAAAACCGGTAACCCATTGTGAATGTTTGCTCATAGGGAATTTTTCGCATGTTTCAATAGGTATTCTGCCGTTCTGGTCGTTCGCCTAATCTAACAAACCTAAAATCAAGGAAATCGGTCCAGCCGTTCTTGAGTTGTAAGTGGTGTAACTAACACAACTTTCTTTTATATATAAAATTCATGAAGATGTTAGTAAGTGTCCGTGGGGTACTCCGGAATATGAAGCTATTGCTGGTGCCATCTGGCGTCATGCGTGTCATCTACGGGACTACGCCATCTACGCTCTTACCTCCCGGTCCTTCGGACTGTTTGGACCTTCGGCGTTTTATTGACAGCATATAATTATCAAATGGGGATTTCTTCGTTCAATGCATGCACTCACCTTCGGAAACTCAACTCAGCGGCCGCAATACCAGCTGGTTGATTTGGGTAACAACCTGCAGCCACCTCGAGTCCAATACCATAATGCTGGAACGGACCATGGTTCCTTGCGCATACCCATTCCCGAGGCTATAATCAGCCATGTCAATCGGTAGGTATTACATGTTTTTATAAAATATTGCAGGTGTTATAAACCCAACCCATCTACTCCTTCCTCTTGTGCAAAAAAAATTAAATTGTGTTCTGCGTGCGTTTTCTGTGTTCTGCGTCTGCACCGGTATGGGTATGGTGTACACACTCACCCCGAGATATACCCTATCGGAAATTGTGTACTTTAGCCATATCCCACATATTTAGCCCAATTCCATAACCTCATATTATGTTCAAATTAACTCCAGTCGTAAATTACCCCCCCCCCCCCGCATTTTTCAGGTAGTTTTTACAAACGTAAATAGTTGACAAGGCTTAAAATATGTGTAGCAAACACCTGTGTACTTTCATATCTGTGCGCAGTTAGACAGAGTGAGGCACACAATGTATAATCTACGTAAAATACTAGAAGGAGTCATAAGGAGGTTTTTTTTGTACTTCGGAGAAGGTTATTTGAGTGTAACTAGTTGTGATTACAATAACAAAATGGCCCATACAGGTTAAGTGCACTATGTGGAACACTCTATTCGCCGGCGATCTTATCTACGCCACTGGGTGGCACCTAAAGAGTGAACGTTTACGGTTCGACGAAACAGGAACAAAATAGATTGCCTACACAATGTGAATATTTCGTGAATCGATTCTTAAATTAAAGTTTAATTTGGCTAAATAATTTAGTATGTATTTAATTTGAATGAACATATAACTCTAAAATGGTAAAATGGAGTTTTAGCAAGTTGAAAGCCAGTTCTTGTTACTTCTTACAGCTCAAAAATTAATTCGTTTTTGGTTTAGCCTAACAACATAAAAGTTTGTATACCTAAGTCTAAGGTGGAACTCGCCGCGAAGGTATAACTGCCTTAGTAAAACCCAAACCCAAACCCAAACTAATATTAATTAATTAATTGCATCATAGTTCCAGTTTTGATTATTAAAGCAATTTGTATAATACAATCATGAACACCGTCTATTATAAAGAATGGTTCAACATTACTTACTGTGTTTTCGTAGAATTGTCCATTCAGATCTGGCTTTGTTCCGCATCGCGAGTAGGATATCCGAAATGAAAAGAATGTTTTTCCAGTTGACGGTGGCACATATACACAACGTGGATCACTGTGTTGTCCTAATTTAGGAAAAAAGGAAAATTTATCGAGAAGCAAAATATAACCAATTTAAGTTAATTATTCAACTAATTATGGGCTTACTTACCTTTAGAACTGACAATACCCTCAAATGGTTGTGAAAACGTTAAATGAACATCCATATGATCCTTACCGCACATTACCTCTAATGAATTAATTGTTGGCATACCCTCGGGCCTTTCTAGAGGCCATATTTCATTACCAGCTAGAACTAAACTAATCTGAAAAGAGACAAAAAGACGGGAAATACGGTTAGGACTCATTTCAATAATTAAAATAAATTGGAGGATTATTTGTTTCTGGCTCGATTTTTTCAGTAACAGTTTTTAAAACTTTAAGCGCAGATACTCGTAACATTTAGGTAATCATAAATTATTAAATATTCTAATTAGATATTAGAAACACGCTATGATTTTTGAAAGCGCTAGATTTAACTTTAGTTTGACATTTGACGAACGGGCATACGTACATTCATACATTAGTATGTATTGTGAAATGTTCTCATTAGCTCTTCCTCCACATAATTTTTTTTTATATAAGACTAAAGCTATATACATTCTAATTGACCAAAAAGTATACTGAGATAATTTATCACTTTTTTGAATTAGAACATAAGACTCGCTGTAAATATTATGCATGATAAGAAACCAATATTAGAAAGTGAAACTAATTTCAATATTGTCACATCGACCAACATTATGTGCATACTTAATTAGGCAACGGAGCGGTCACATTACAATACTCTAATGAGAGGTTTCCCGTCGTTAACAACTGTGGTAGATGGGAAAGAACAAGAATACATTTCCTGACGACAATAATAAAAATGTCAGATAGTTTATTAAGATTAAGAGGTGTTATTTACATATTGGTTATAATAACACAATTATCTCAGCTCAGGTATTGATTCTACAAGTTTTGATTCGGCTCAATGACGATATTAGATGTTTATCCATAAAATATGAAGTAATAACCACAACTGTTGTTGATGTGTAAATAATATTATTGATATGAAATGTGACGCCTTTATCGAGCATCATGAATATGGATTATTATTATCGATATTCCTGGTGTAATATTTGTATTAATGCGTGCGGTTACAAGATGAAGCTAATCTCAAATTATTAATCTTTAGAAAATTTATAACAAATATGCATTCAATTGGGACAAATGTCACTGTTGATTATTAAATATTGAAACGTTTTAAATATTTTGTAAAATGTTGCCTACATATTGTTAATTTGTTGTTGTTTGAACTATGAAATAAGAACGTTCATATTTAGTTGTGACGATAAAGTTGTATTCGTATTTCTACAGATAATGGTAAATTACCGTTATAATGGAATATGTTGATATAATTTATATATATTAATACATATTACTTCATGTTTTTGCATCGCAGTGGTGTAAAATTAGACATATAGACCAATCAACGAATGCACATAAAAGAGGTGTAGAAAACATCGAAGGAGAATACGATTTTTTTCTTCTTCTAGTTAAAAGATAAATATGTAAGACTTGGGGAGTCGATTGGAGCATGTCCGTCTGTCTGTCTGTTGCGACGAATTTTACTCGGCGGGTATTGCAGCTCATCATCAATGTGGCACGATAGCCCGACGTCGGGCCTTGGCCGCCTGAATCGTTGACCTCCAATTGTCGCGGTTACGTGACCTTGTCCTCCAGTTTCGGAAGCCCAGCAGCTGGTGGGCGTCTTCACCTACGGAGTTCTCCCAGCGAGCTCTCGGTCGTCCACGCAACCTCGCTCCGTCAATTCGTTGTGCGTTCATAACTTTCTTTGGCATGCGATTGTCGTCCATCCGTTGTACATGCCCCGCCCATTGCAGCTAGCAAGCTGAAATTTTGCACACGTGATTCTTATTATTGTATGTTTGATTCACCCAAATTGGATCACTGGGTCATGGGGCTGCCATACAAACCTAGCCCCCCAATTTGAGTTCTTCTAAGAAAAACTTTTTTATTTCTGTACCAATTTCAACCAAATCTCACACAAACGTGTTTCTATTGATAACACAAAACGTATGTAAGAATGGATCAAATCCGACCATGGGGTCATGGGACTGCCATACAAAACCAACCCTCAATTTTGGTTCTTCTAAGAAAACTTTTTAATAACTAGGGGGCGAGGATCACAGGGTCGTGAGGAGGCTATACTCATAGTGGTTGGGAGGAGGTTATCCTCTCAATCCAGACCAGTGACCGACAGTTTTCGGGTATGAAAACTGGCTTTTGTATTTTTAGTGAATGTCATTTGATCAATATGATTTTAATGCTTAATTTTATTTATATAGTAGTGCTCAAGTGTGTTTTTCTTAATATTTTCAGATGGGTTGCCCGAATACAACTGGGAAAAAGAAGAATTGAAGTTTTATTTAATGTTTACTTTTTTATCTGTTCTTACAAACATAGATACCATAATAACTCAGAACTGAGAAGTGAGCTAATGTGGGGAGGGGGGTTAAATGTAAACTTTTCGGGGTTTTGGGTCGTGTCTCGAAAGCGGTGAATCCCAGCTAAAAGAGTTGTAAGCAATAGTTAAAGCTTCATAGCTATCCAACATATTTGTTCATATGCAAAATTCCTAACGGGTTTTCCCATATAGTTTAATAAAAGTCCAATTTTTTTTTCATTTCACAGACTCTGGTCTTTCTTCCTATTGTTTTTCAAAAAACTTTGCAGGGAAAATTGGAAAGTACATATTACATTATATTATCTGACTATGCCCGAAAGTTTATCGGGGAAAATAAACATCCAAAGAAACGTTTTCATATCCCATTAAGAACCGCTGACAGTACGCCACACTCAACTCTTAGGCAGACGGAGACCGCGCGCCGTTACGTTTAGAGGTCACACTGAATGGATGACGTTCCTGATTATTCCTTCGCTAAACCAGAATTTGTGTAAATTAATTTAGCATCGGACTTATTCTCTCCACATATCTCCTATATATGCAAAGGAATTGTCAATTATGGACAACAAACATGTTTTGGAGCCTGAACTAGAATTTGTCCTACGAAGCGTAATTTCCTGCTTTCCTTTTAACTCGAAAAAGGATTTAGGGCGAACCAGCCCGTTACAACACCACATCGACCTAGGCGATAGTAAACCTATCACACGGTAACATTTCGCACTGTCACCCGCTGTTGAGAGATTATTGCCCGCGAAGTTGGACAGAATGCTGCGGATTCTACATTTCGAGGAGAGCTTCCCCCGTCAGTGCCGTCGTAAAACCCGGAAAATCAGTTTGTGCCTGGATGTCAGAAAAGTGAACAGCATCGCCGTCAAAGATGACTACCCGTTACCCTTAATCGAAGAAATTCTTAGTCGGTTACCCAAAGCTAAATTCATAAGTAGCTTAAATCTAAAAGATGCCTTTTGGCAAATTCCTTTGGACGAAGAGTCACGTGAAAAAAACACATTTACGGTTCTAGGTCGACCGCTACACCACTTCATCACCATGCCTTTCGGAATATGCAATGCTCCTAAGGCGACGCAGCATTTGATGGATAAAGTCATCCCAGCAAATATCCGTCATAAAGTCATCGTTTAGTATGGTGGGCGTCTTGTCTATACGATATCACTAACCACTAGATAACACTGTAATATATACAGGGCCAATTTCTGATACATCTTATCTAGTTGTTAGTCTTATCGTATAGACAAGGCGTATACTGAAAGCTTTCACATTATGTTGAATTGCATTTTTGGTTATTTTGCATAGTTATGCTATAATTTGGTTGGTTATGCCATCATTTGCAATTGAAAAAATCATTACGGAATTTCATACAATGGCGTGACGAAGCAAAATATGGCGTAACTATGCAAAATAAACAAAAATTCAATTCAATATAATGTAAAAGCTTTCGGAAATTAGTGTGCGTCTTGTCTATGGGATAAGACTAACCAGCTGACAGGTACTAGATAAGAGTTACGAGAAATCGGTCCAAAATCCATCTGTAATGAGCATTTTGATCGGATTTTGTTGAAGAGCGAAAAAAATAGTACAATCGCCTGATTAGCGTAAATTAAGGTGACCAGACTGCCGAAGGACCAATGCTGTAAACATTCTTGCGGATTTCGGTTTGCAAGCAAATCGTCAGTCATACTTCCAGGTTTTTTGGTCCGAGGCCTACGTCGCAAAAATGTTGTGAAATTCTCTAATGCACGACAGACAGAGAGAGGTTTGAGCGCAGAGTATGGCGAGGTACAGGATCTGAGTGTACGTATCAGGGACGTAGCCAGGATTTTGTTACGGGAGGGGTCCAAATATTGCCCCCCGTATTATTTTTTTGTTTTCTATAAATTTGATGAAAACGATTTTAACCTATAAATTTAAATTATGGTCTGTGTTATTAGGTTAATTTTAACAGGGTAGTACACCAAGAATTACTACAAGATTCCATGTGTCCCGAAAGAAATTAAGGGGAAGTGCTTTTCGAAATGAACAGTGTGATTTTGTTATGTGTTACTGGAGTTCTTTTGCTAGAACGGTACAGTATTTAATAGCAAAGATTCTAAAATAAAAAGAAGGGAGGGTTTGTTAGGAGCACCGAAAGGAAGATTTATATTTATGGTTATTTCACTATGGTCCATCGTTAGAAAAAAAAATATATTAGGGCTCCAACCAGTGGTGCAACTTGGATCTTATCCTGGAAATGGCTAAGGCCACCCATGTTACTGGACATTTGAAGCTGCTGTCGCAAGTTGATGATGGTGCTATTTTCCAGTAATGATGCTTTATTATTGATTGTGGCTGCATGTTTCACAATGTTGGTCATCAGCATGATTTAAATGCCGAGTTTCCCTAAAACTAATGTGGTATAAATTTGTATTTGGCTCGCATTTAGGGTGTTGATACTTTCCAAGATCATATAGTTCATCGATTGATCCATAATACACCACCGTCAAAATTATAAGTTTAAGCTTACTGAATTCGGAATGTGGCGAGGCTACAATGGATGTGTTTCTATCTGCGGTTGTTTTTTTTATTAAGGAATCGTAGGAAGAAATCTGGGATTCGAACTTAAGTTCGTGGCATTTGGGCTGGAATGGGAAGCACAGAGAGTAAAAGCAGGAAATATCCACCTAAAGATGTCTGGCCACCCTATCTCAAGCACATTTTCAAATGACTAATATATTAATTTAGCCTATGTTGCATTCTGGATTTTGAGCAATGCTCAGGCTAAACTATTGTTCATCGCGTTCTGAAATTATTTCTTAGCAACATTTAGGACCTCAGCAGCGGAAAGTTCAAAACACCAAACTCTTAGGCATTTAAGTGAATGAGTAATGATGTCTGAAAAAATAGCGGAGCTAAGAAGACGTCAATCTTATTCAAAATTATTTTAACGCTGACTCCGATTATTTCTGCAAACATTTCGGGAGGGGTCCGGACCCCCTGGACCCCTCCCCTGGCTACGTGACTGGTACGTATGGACGGGCCAGAGGTCTAAATTCTACAAATTGCCTTCCATAGACCCGCTGCGCTCGCCTTACCCTATTTCCCAGCAATGCAACGTATCAAAAATGTTTGCGAATTCCGAAAAGCGTGACAGACAGCAAGGTCTGATCGGAGCGTAGGGCGAGCTATAGGATCTGAGTAATCCTAAGGACGAACCAAAGATATAAATTTTACGAATCTACCCCTCGCTGCGATCGCACCTCGCCTTATCCAGCGCTGGTCGCAAGGATGTTGGCGAATTATGAAAAGCATCACAGACAGAGTGAGTTCTGAACGAAGCGACAGTGCGAGGTCGACGAGCCAGAGGACCAAATCTGATCTAAGCCTGGTTGCAATATTTCTGGAGCAGAGTATGCATTTCTCCATGGTTGATGCCATGCCGGTTCCCTGGGCTCTAAACGCCGATTTAAATTGACTCTAGGGAAATGCGGGAAAAAACTTTATCTAACACCCATGCCGAGTCCTTTCTTTAGTATACATTTTCCTATAGAGGGTGATAAAGGAATCAGATAGAGTACAGTGGCTGATTTTTGCATTGTTTTGTCATAGGTATATAATATATACAATAAACTTTCATCATTTGACGGCTGTGCTGTAACTTCTAAATATTGGCAGCTGCAGCCTTAAAATCCTTCTATATATGAAAATGCTAACTTCCGAAAATGCAATTGGTTATTATTGTTCTGTGGTCTGTGGTCTGCTGGTCGAGCGGTTAGTGCGCGCACCTTCGGTGCACAGGCTCATGAGTTCGAATCTCACCGTGTTCCATTGTGTTTTTCGAACTCACGAGCTTGTGACAGACTATGATCTCATTCAGATGTTAAACGAGTACCCATTTATGGGGATAAATAACACTGCTGAGCGTGATGCTGATTTCATTACCTCATCAAAAAGCAGATAAGATCTTGGAAATAGGATGTCACTATCACATCCTGCGGCATTAGTCCAATGTTGGATTGTCGCGCCTGTTATTTATTTATTTTTTATTATTGTTCTGATTGGCTACGATGAATCCCGAATGTACGTACAAGCTGTCGATAAGTACATATAGCATACGAGAACGAAAAACAGTCAGTCAGTACTGCGAGCAGCGCGAGCACGTCCTCGCAGAACGCGAAGCCCCCTAGTGTTCACCAAATATGTTTGCAAATTTCAAAAATCCGCTCAAGAAACTTATGGACAATTTTCGATTAGAAAACACAGAAGTGCAATTTAGGCAGCTGAAGCTTCCGAACGCGGATAGGTGGACCGTAAAATTTGGAAGAAATATGAGCGCCAAGTAGCTCTACAATTGCAAATTTTTCAGAAAGATCGGGACGGGCTCCCGGTTGTTGAAATTGAAAGATTGGCAAACATAAAAGTGCGATTACCTCGCTAAATATCGATCGCACAAGGTACAGAGATGGAACTTTACACATTAAAAGCAGACATGACTGTTCTTAGGCCTCACCGAAGAGGTTTTATTATGTAGTGAATTAGGTTTTATTGTGTGACATGGAGAGTGCTGTACATTTCCCAATGCTGTACGGCGCGGCATGTCAAAATTCTGTACTGTACAGCAAAATGCTTTACGTCTGGTCAGCTTAGCGTAAATAGAACTTAAATTTTGGCATCTGTATTTATTAAATTGGAAAAGCTGAAATTACCCGATGAAAGCAAGAATATTATTTGAATTAGGTCGGGCCCTACCGCCAACTTCTTCAGTAGATATAAAGTTGAAAGAAAAAAATCAGTATCAACTTTGAGTGGAAAAGAAACCACAGAAACTACAAATATAAAATAGAGCGAAGTAAACTGCCATAAGGAAGTAGACGAGCTGGCACCCACAATAATTTTACAACCGTTGTGGCCATTTTTTGTATGTCGGCTGAATAGATTTTTTTTAGGCAAATTGATTAATTCAAAATAGTGATAATTTTTTTGTTATTTATTGACTACTATTATTCAAAGATGCAAGCCCTTGCGTGGCTTTGAAGTGCCCAGAGTTGATACGAGGTGCTGTGTTAAGTAAAAGTGGCCTAAATTGTACGTCTGTGACGCTAGCACCCACCCCACTTTCAAAAAGCAAACAATTCGCTCAGTTATGTACGATATGTCTCAATTTGATTTCCGGAACATGAAGTTTAAAATTTGTGATAAGTCTGTTGAATCACAAAAGAGCAGTCAACTAAATAATTACTGTACCCTTACTACAGGGTACAAGTGAAAATCAAGGAATCAAGCACATTAGATTGGATTAGATTGTGGGGCGTGAACTCGAAAGGGTTCGCAGCACTAGAGCCAATGGGCCTATTGTGCTATCGCCCTATCCAGCGGCGTTGGGCCAGAGCATCACACTAGCAAAGGACGTGCATTGAGATCTCGTCATCTTCTTCTCAGAATCGACAGCTCACGTCTTGTAAAAGCCAAGCCTCATTGTGCGCAGATGTGATCTCAGGCAAGAGTGGTCTGTAAGAATCCCATAGATGGCTCGTACTTTACTTCTGCTTAGATGAAGCAGCTCAGCCGCTCTTTTATGGGAATATCCTGATGTGAACA
The DNA here is from genome assembly GCA_949715475.1 of Microchrysa polita. Classification (NCBI taxonomy): domain Eukaryota; kingdom Metazoa; phylum Arthropoda; class Insecta; order Diptera; family Stratiomyidae; genus Microchrysa; species Microchrysa polita. The sequence goes on from OX454417.1 coordinate 56,022,600, forward strand.
GTTTAGATAGCCTGTGACCAGGTAGTTTGTCTCAGTGCTCAGATGCCTTAAGTCGTTCCTGGTCTTTGATCAGCCTCTTTACTATAGAGGGAGAGATGGTACAAAAGGGTTCTGGTCCGCAGAAGTGAAGAAAATGCTGCGGCTGTGCATGCCAACTCTACAGCCTGTTCGTTTCCTCTGTTGCCCATATGGCCTGGAACCCAGAAGAGTGTTAATCTATTTCAGCCGAACGGCACAATTTTCGTCACTCATTTTCGTTTTCGATAACTACCATTCATATACCTTTAGCAGCAATTAAATTTGATTTCGCCTGATCTCTGCGCGGATGTATTCCTCCAGTTGGTTCCAATTGCATTGATTCGTCAAGCATTGAGACGACAAATCTAGAACAAGGCTTGGTTTTCAACAAGATAAGTATGATGAAGCCACAGTCACTGCTAGTACGTTCCGGACATTCTAATATCGCGATTTGGCTAAGTTTCCCGATTTAACTATAGGTCTGATCTTATTATCTCTAATAAATTGTCGAGATTATATATGGAAATAAGTAACGCACGTTAAATCCACCCAATAAATCCTTCTGCGAAGAAATCCGGATGTTGCACAGCGTGTAAGGGAGTTATCCAAAAGGTTAGTAATGAAAAGAAGCACCAATCTTTGGCCCCAGAGCGAAGTTTTCTAAAATGTATTAAGTGTTTTAGTAGAAAATTTGGTTTAATAGTTGTCAGTTTCACGTATGTCATTTGAATATTTTTTGACGGCGGTGAAAAATATTTTGTTCGGGGAATTAAATACAAAGCCATAATTTTGGAATTTCAAACAAACTCTCTACAAGACTTAAATGAACTGTGATGCATTGCGCTTAAGAGTCTAAATGTATCTATAGGTTTCTACTACGTGCTAACTGAGCGTTCAGTACCTCAGTGCGGAAAGAGATCCTATTCTCTGAATTACTATAAAGAGTTGGTTCGAGTCCCACAGTGACCATGAGTTTTCCGAGTTGTTTTTATCAAAATGTGCAGTTATACGACCGGCAGCTGGTTCCTAAATGTGAATCGTTTCGGAGCTACTCGCTGCTACATTACAGCAAACAAGAGCTGCCTGGTATAGTTCATGAGGGGCGGCAAATTGTCCTTTTGCCCGGGGCGGCGTAAGTGCTAGAGCGGGCGCTGACTGAGGGACCAGTGGTGGCTCTCCAGGTGAAGTAGGTGAAAAGCCCCTTCACTACAAAATATACAAATTTCCTCTAATACTATTATTTTAAAAATATTAAAAACTAGCTTCTAACAATAAACAACTCCTCAATAAATATTATGGTGTATCACCGGCTTTTTTGCGTTGACCATTCTAAAATGTGGGTGCTTTTTTTCCTCTTTTTTTCCTTTTTGGTAATCGAAGACCAAAAAGGAAAAAAGAGGAAAAAAACACCCACATTTTCCTCAATAAATCATCAATGAAAAACCATAATCAAAATGTATACATAAAATACAATTTTGTATATCACAAACCGAAAGTTTTCTACTTCAAATTCTGTGTCCTTGCACAGCAAAATTTTTCCTATCCATAGAACATAGAATGATTAACAAGTGAAGAGGTAATCTCGTCACAGCTTCAGCTTCAGATACACAATTCTACTGCAAAAATATATTCAGCACGAAATGTGTACACTGGGTTTTTCTTAGCAAGTGAATAGCTTTTTGCCTGGTATGTACCTCATCTTCACTTCCGTATCGTATGAGGTGATTCTTGTGTTTTTAGTTGATGCAGAATTTTACTTGTGGATAATTTGGAAATTGATAAATTGTTTTGGATGTACAAATTCGTTCGGTTGAGTTATGCAAGTCAATCAAATGAGAAAGATAGTACGAGTTATTTTGTTGTAAAACCAAATTTTTGAGAATATCATTTACATTATATCGATCCTTGTTTTTAATGGTCACTTCACCTACTTTTGGAGCCACGAGCCGCCACTGTGAGGGACTAGTTTGCGTTGCAACAGACGTTCCGCAGTTTATGCCACTCCTTCAAAGCCAGCTAAAACACGGAAATGGTGTTTAAAAGTTGATGTAAACTGCAGTTTCTATTGGAAATGAAAGGGAAAGCGTTAAATTTTCAGCGTCCTGCGATTTTCCTGAAAACTCACCCACCACGAGGGTCCTCATGCGCCGCCCCCTGCTAGTAGTCAACCACAATGCAGAACAAAATCGTAGCCAATAATAAATTGTACATATGTACGTATTAGGATTTGCCACGCTAGAAACATAATTATTTGCTGATCTAACTCGATCATCAATTAAAATTAAATGAATATTGGATAGAGAAAGCCGGTTGATAAATGAAAGAAAATTGTAAATTATAGTGTTGGCCATGTGTTACAAGCAAGAAAATCATTAACAAGGTTTACTTTACTTAACTATTACTACGCAACAAAGTTAAAATGACATTGTCGGAATATTTTCCTTATAAATTGAACACCATACATAAAGCGACACCATGCCATGGCTGTGACCTGCGGCAATAGCATTTACTTAATTTATTTATTGATATGCATCGCAATTTATTTATCCCCATAAATGGGTACTCGTTTAACATACACTGCTCGTCACCAGATTAGCACACCCCTTCGCATGAATAGTTTCGGCTGATTTCCAACCAAACTAAAAGAGCTAAAATTTCAAAATTATAACTGTTAATAGTCTATTCAATTCCGAGTTAATTAACACAAAAAGAATTGTGTTTAAATTTTTTATTATTGATTTATAATTGTTTTTCGAAAAAGAACACACAAAATAGCCATTTAAAATTTGTCATCAGGATAGCACATGCAAAATCCTTTTTTGTCTATCTTCCACAATTAAGGACGTAGGGCCCCAATTTTTTTGTGGTTGTTTGAGTAAGATATTAACTTTAATATGAATAAGGGAAAATCATTATCTGCGGAAGAGGGATCAAAATTTAAGGCTTACAAGGAGTCAAGGTGGTCAAAAAGTGAAATTTCGAGAAAAAATTAATAAAAGTCGATAAGTTGAATCCGAATTCGTGTGTAATAAGTAGCGTTAAGATAAAAATAACAGAGGCGATAAAAATTGAGTATTTGTCAATCCCTATGAGAGAGTAATTTTGAGAGAAGCATCCAGTCCTCATGACTCGGTCGCAAGGATTAGGGTAAATTTTGACATTAAGGTGATCCTATTGTTCAAATAGTGATACAAAAATGCTCCACATCTAAAGAAACTAAAACTAAAGGAAAATGCGCTTAAATTAAACTCGAGAGCACTTGACATGTAATAAAGAATGGTGCTATGTTGTCTTTTTGAATAAAAAGAAGTATCATCTCACAGTATCACTTGGCCTTCGAGACCATTACAAAATCTGTCCGACAATGAATGCGATCCTAATGGTGTCCTTCCTAGCAAAGATCCTGGAAGTAGACATTATAACTGTGTTACTCTTCTAAGGTGAACTTCTTTTTATCCGAAAAGATAACATACCGCCCTTCTTTGTTCCATGTCAAGTGTTCTCATGATTAATTTTAACGTATTTTCCTTCGGGGAAAGATAAGTTGGAGTTTATTCTTTAGTTTTAGTTTCTTGAAATGTGGAGTTTTATTATCACTGTTTGAACAAAAGATAGGCTCGCCTTAATGTCAAAATTTACCCTAATCCTTGTGACCGAGTCATGAGGGCTAGATGTTTCTCTCAAAATAACTCTCTCATAAGAATTGACATGTACTCACTTTTTATCGCCTCTATTATTTTTACCTCAACGCTACTTATTACACACGAATTCGGATTCAACTTATCAACTTTTATTATTTTTTTCTCGAAATTTCACTTTTTGACCGCCTTGACTCCTTGTATGCCTTAAATTTTGGTCCCTCTTCTGCAGATAATGATTTTTAATTATTCATATTAAAGTCAATATCTTACTCAAACAACTACAAAAAATTGGGGGTCCTACGTCTTTAATTGTGGAAGATAGACAAAAAAGAATTTGCATGTGCTATCCTGATGACAAATTTTAAATGGCTATTTTGTGTGCTCTTTTTTGAAAAACAATTATAAATCAATATTGAAAAATCTAAACACAATTCTTTTTGTGTTAATTAACTCAGAATTGAATAGACTATTTAGTTAGGTTGGACTTTTAGTTTGGTTGGAAATCAGCCGAAACTATTCATGCGAAGGGGTGTGCTAATCTGATGACAAGCACTGTATGAGTGAGATCATAGTCCGTCACATGGGTCGTGAGTTCGAAAAACTCCATAAACTGAATTCGTTCACGGTGATTCTCGAACCCATGACCCTGTGCAACGAAGGTGGTTTTTTTTCATTGAACATAATGCACACCCCATGTTCGTGGCAAACAATAAATGGTAAAACTCATACAAACCATGAATTTATAAAATGTCAAACGATTTTCTCAAACCTGTTAACAAAATTGATTGATGAGAAATTCGCGATTAGTGATAGAAAACTATCTACTCAAAATGGTGTCAAAACAAACCTTGCGATTATTTTTGAGCACCCTTTTATGCCGTATACACTGTTGCATAGACAGTGATATGTGCGTTACGTACCTAGGCGCCATCGGACTGTTCTTCAAATCAAATAAAGAAACCGGGACCGAGGCTAATTTCGGGCACGTTCGAAATTTGGATACCCTTCGCTCTCCTCGGGCTAAACGTTTTTTTCGGTCGTACCTACTTGGCTTGTATTTATCCCCCCACCCCATTCTTTATCTTCCCTCTTCACAAAAGTTTCATTGCGTCGACAAAACAATATTTGTGTGGGGTTTGGTTGGAATAAGTGGGCAAGTAAAAATATTTACTGAGAAAATTTTAATAGGGGATGCGGGAGCATGGCCCCACAGTACAATCCCATTTGTTTTGACCTTTTTGTTGCTTTGATTAAGACACATTTATTCAAGGTTTTGTGAAATTGTTGTAAAAAATTGAACTAAAATGGGGGGGTTGGGTTTGTGTGGCAGCCCCATGATCCGATTTGATCGATTCTTACATATGTTTTGTGTCATCAATAGAAACACTTTTGTGTGAAATTTGGTTGAAATTGGTGCACAAATAAAGTTTTTCTGAGAAGAACCTAATTTGGGCGTTAGGTTTGTATGGCAGCTCCATGGTCCGATTAAATCCATTCTTACATATGTTTTGTGTCATCAATAGAAATACATTTTTGTGAAATTTGGTTGAAATTGTTGCAGAATTAAAAAAGTTTTTCTTAGAAGAACCTAATCTTGGGGCAGCCCCATGACCCCATTGTCCGATTTTACCGATTCACACATACAAACTACCAGCAGAAAAAAGAAGCATTTGTGAAAATTTTCAACTGCATAGCTTTTAAATTGGCCGAGTAAAACGCGTCGCAACAGACGGACAGACAGACGGACATCGCCTAATCGACTCACGAAGTCATGCTGGGCATATATGTATACTTTTTATATGGGCATATATGTATACTTTTTATATGGTTGAAGATGCTTCCTTCAATGCGTTACAAACTTCATGACAAAGTTAATATACCCTTTCACTCTATGAGCGAAGAATATAAAAATTGGTTTCAGTTTGTGTCCTAATATGATTGAAGATGAAATGCTTTTATAGATGTTACCATAAGAAATCCTTATATTTTTATTTAACCCAAAACTACGGCATATCTTGTGATACGAGGTTTTTTAGGGTTTCTTAGATTTTTCAAAAAAAAAAGGGTGTCCCGGACATTTGAAAAAGACAACCTTTTTAGTTTTTATCGGACATGGACATATGGGTACTCAAATCAAAGAACTCGATGGTTACATTTCATATCAGTTGCTTTATTACAGTTTGGAGTAATGGTAACGGAGTTATAGCTAATAAATTCAGTTAATATGTGTAGCCATGGTACATAGTAAATCTATTTTTGGATTGGTCTAATTAAAAGTGTTGCAGAATGAAAGGCTAACGCATGGAACGCGTTTATTTAGACCAATTCAAAACTAGATTTACAAGAAGCATTTCATTAATATTGTGCATAATTCTTATTTTTTACATATAAAATATATGTGCAAAATTATTCACTATGTATGTATCCAAAATCTAAAAAAACCATCTTATTGCGGGCGCAGCCCCCTGTACGCCTTATTAGAGATAGGTTTTGTTATAATGTTCATTCTAGTAATATAAAAATATCATTCTCTGATAATATGTAACATAAAGCGGATTCATCTATCTATAGATGACAACTTACCACTATAGTCACCATTCTTCTACTAGTAAGGTATATGCAATGCAATAACTTTTAAATATAGAATAGACAGAATAAACCGATGAAGCATAGAGAAATATTCAATGAATCAATGTATATACACTTTGCGAAGAAAATAATCTCGACTAAGTTTAAAGTGTAAAGCCAAGAAGTGCATTTACAACAATCTCATCTCCATGGTATAACTCGAAAAAGTGTGTGTTTGCATAAATTAAGAAATGTAAGGAAATATTATTAAATAATTGTTTTTATATTTATATATTTCTATTAAAAAAAAAACATTTTTACCTAAGATACAATTATTTATCGCATAGTGTAAAAAATCTTCGCATCTAATCTTACTTCCCACAAATACACTGTAACATTTGTACAGATAGCATCTATTGATCAAAACATATCAGTGACGAAATGATTAAAATTGATTTGCCGTGATTGTGCTCAAGAATTCTTCCCATTAGCATTCTAATCAATAAAGAGAATTCCCTGGTGTAAATTGAATTCTAAATCGGCGGTCTTATGAAAGTGTCGCGAAAGAAAGAAAGCGCAAAACAATACGACTTTACCCGGGAAAATTAACAAACAAAAATTTGTTGCGAAATATTTTTTTTAAATTAGTGGCTTGGTGATGTGTTTCAGTGATTGAAATTGGGAATAATTTGGCAATAAAAGTAATCATACTTTAAGACAATTTTAAATTTTATTTGTGATTGGTTTTACAAATAGTGGATAGTGCATAAGTGTATAGTCTTTTCCTTTTTGTGCAATGACGGATATAATAACAAAACCAATACGGGAGCACGGACGATCCTTCACCCTAGGTGAGTTACATTGTTCCAAAGGTACACACAGGATTAATTTTTGAATCAAAGTAGAGTCGCCGGGCGGTAGCCGTCGTAAAATAATTTTGCTTACCAGAAAATTAGAAGAGGGAGAGGTCAAGGCAAGATCGAAATGCACAGTTTAACTCGATAAAAAAAAATGACATCAAATATTCCACATTTTTTGTTCATAGATAAATAACTAATTATATTCGTATTATGGCATGTTGTGATTCCATCGGATCGAATTTGTCGTATAATTTGAAACCGGCAAACAAGCAATCGTGTTCCTTTCTCTCAACCCATCGGGTCATCCATATGCGAAGCCCTCATTTTCAGGTTGCAGAACTAATCCAAAATCGTTTGAAATTTTCCTGTACAATTTTAAGTTTTTTTTTTTTTAAAACTATGCTCCTATAAATATTATATTCAACACGATTAATCGATTATTTTCAATAATCGAACACGCTCTGTGGCTCACTTGGTTGAGTCGCACTCTACAATGCTAGTAATCTAGAGGTCCGGAGATCGAATCTTGACGTGGTCCAAAAATGTCGGTACATGTGCGGATAGGAAATCGAAATGGAAAATACAATTATTAGAAAAACACGATTTTCGCTGCTTAATGGTGGACCGAAATTATAACTTACGTCTTGCCAAACGAAATTAAAAGGCAATCGATAATCGAAAGGTGTCGACTAATGATTCCATAATTTCCCCATAGTCGCCTCTGTTTTCCCGCTGCAACTCCACAAAGTGGCTGCATCGCTGTTTGGCGGGAGACGTCTGGCACTTGACGGAAATGACAATTTTCGTGTCACTGAACGAAATTAGTGGCAATCGAATGGTCTCGACTCCCTATTGACGATTCCGAAGTCATTTTTCCCTAGTCACTTCCGTTCTCACGCTGCAGCTCCGCAAAGTAACTGTTTCGCTGCTTGCATAGTATAGACGGAAATGAACATTTTCGTCTCGCCTAACCAAATTGGTGGCAATCGAAAGGTCTCGATTCCCAATGAACGATTCTGACATCAGCTTTCGCTAGTCACACCCGTTCTCCCGCTGCAGTTCGACAAAGTCGCTGTTTCGCTGCTTGGCGGGTGACGTCTGGCAGTAGACGCAAATGACAATATTCATGCAGTCGAACGAAATTGGTGGCAAATGAAAGGCCTCGACTCCCTATTAACGATTCCGAAGTCATTTCTTCCTACTCTCCTGCCAGACGTCTACCGCCAAGCAGTGAAACAGCTACTTTGTGGAACTGCGGCGGGAGAACGGGGCTGCCTAGGGAGAAAATTACTTTTGAATCCGTAATAGGGAGTCGAGACCTTTCGAATGCCACGAATTTCGATCGGCGACACGAAAATTGTCATTTCCGTCTACTGTCGGACGTCTCCAGCCAATCAGCGAATTAGCCAGTTACCGGAGTTGCAGCGGGAATACCGAGGCGACTAGGGTGAAAATGACGGAATCGTTAGTGGGGGGAAGTCGAGACCTTTCGATTGCCCTTTGATTTAGTTTGGCGACGCGTAAGTTTTAATTTCGGTATGCTTCCAGACGCAGACGTCTTCCGCCAAGCAGCGAAAATCTTATTTTTCGATTAATTGAATTAATATTTTCGTTCTTCAGACCATAACTGACAAAACAACAATTTATCAATCAACCTTTTTCTTTCTTAGAGGGATTAAAAAAACATTTTGAACTCTGCAGAACGGACTAAGTGATTTATCTTTAGTATCTAAACAATTCCAAGTCAATAATACGCTGAACTTTCTCTAAAGATGCATCTAACTAAACTGGCTGATAAATGGAGGCGCCTCCAAAAACTGGCATCGTGGACTGCCATTTGGCAGCTACTTAGCATCTACACTAACTACCAAATGGAGGCTGGAGGGTGAAAATGACCAAACTTTCATTTTGGAGATGCATCTAACTAAACTGGCTGATAAATGCAGGCGCCTCCAAAAACTGGCGTCGTGGACTGCCATTTGGCAGCTACTTAACATCTACACTAGCTACCAAATGGAGGCTGGAGGGTGAAAATGACCAAACTTTCATTTTGGAGATTTTTTTTTTAATTTTATTATCAAAACCGGACTCTTCGTGTTTAAATTTATTACTTGGCCATTCAAGAATTATTCAATTCCCCACATAAAAAAAAAAACGAACAAAAGTTGCAAAATTGTCACTTTGAATTCGACCAGCGGTTGTCAAAGCGTCAGCTGGCATGTGATTGAGTTGCCATATTGAATAATAAAACTGGACGACCAACCAAATGGCAGTCAGTTTAGATGCAATGACAACTGCCAGTTGGTAGCAAGTGCTGCCATTTGGCGGTTAAGCTGGATAACCTTAAGTATGTGTATTATATATTCTGACAAAATACGTCTCGAGAATTATTTTTAAACCACGGCGCGGCGCGTGGGTGGGCGATCAACTTCTTCGAGTAATTAATAGATACGCCACTGGAGAGAATTATTTAATTGAATATTCCATATTTAAAATACGGGACAACTTCACAATCGAGTCTAGTCTTTATAGTACATATATGCATAATCAAAATAATATTGATATTTTCTAAGAAATTGACTTTTAAAATACAATTAGATAGCCGACAATTGCATTGATTAAATGAAAATATTACTTAATTTTAATAGTGTAAATTTGTCAAGATCGACTAATATTATGCAACTTTTTTCCAATAGCTAAGCAAATTACCCAGGAAATTAATTACATACGAACGTACATTTAAAAATAATCATTAACTTTTCACACCAGACAAGTATTCATTAATACAGAATATTTGAATAAATAGAGAGTTTTAGCATGTCGTCGAAGATAACACGACATTATAGTTTGACATTCCATGTAAAAATTCGCTTGCTTACCGCATACGAATCATTTTAATCATAATTTTGCATGGCCCAAGTAGGCATGGGTGTATTTCCGTATAGTTGATGTTCTGTAAACAGTCGAAATTGGCGAAAATATTTGTCGTGATACACCCATGCTTACTTAGGACATGCGAATTTATGATTATAATGTTTCGTATACGGTAAGCATTCGAATTTTTACATGGAATGTTAAACTACATAATGTCGTACTATGTTCAACATGCTAAACTCTAATGATGTAGTTTTTTATTTTTTTCTCACTATAAACGATTTACGTGTTAATGGTGAGTGACTGCGTATAAAAAAATAAAGATTAACAAAAAATCCCTACATAATTTTACTATTATAGGGTTACCATACCTTGGGCACGTCGCTCGACCGGAAATTAAAGATGGGGGTTTGTTCGAAAATAGATTTCCCCAGAAATAGTTGATTTTTGTGGAGCGGTTCCTATGTGGTAATGCAAGGGTAAAGTGTGACACGTGTGCCCAATCCATGTTCTTGGACAAAGCCTATTTCTTACAAATGGAGATCATCCATTAATAGGCCCACATACAACCTCAGCTTTGCTCTTCTCACATAGGTAATAGTACCGTGAAGAAAAGGGTATCAGCAACTTCTCCGACTGTACCCCAATAGAACTTCCGCGGTATTTTACACCAATCCGTAATTATTCATCTATAAGAGGTGTTGTTCCTGGCATGGTTCAATTAAAGTCGTTGAGAAGAGGGTACCGCATGGCTTATGCAAATATATTACGAAAACTGCGCATATATAGAAAAAACTAGGGGGCTTCGCCCCCTGCTCGCTTTGCTCGCCAACCCCGAGAGCGAGGCTAATTTCGGGCGCGGCCGAAATTTGGATACCCTTCGCTCTCGTTGGGTTAAAAGTTCTTTTCGGGAGTACCTATGACTTGTATTTAATCCACCTCCTCATTCTCTTTCTTCCGTCTTGACAAAAGTTTTGGGCTTCGCTGAAATAAGTGGACAAATAAAAATATTTAAAATTTTATTGGGTTGCGGGAGCATGACCCCACAGTAGGATTTCATTCGTTTTGAAATTTTTTGTTGCTTTGGTAAAGACACATTAATTCAAGGTTTTGTGAAATTGGTGAAAAAAATGTTTCTTAGAAGAACCAAACTGGGGGCTTGGCTTGTAGGGCCACCCATGACCCCATGGTCAGATTTGATCAATTCTTAGATATATTTTGTGTCATCAACAGAAACACGTTTGTGTGTAAATTTGGTTGAAATTGGTGCACAAATAAAAAGTTTTTCTTATAAGAACCTAATTTGGGGTTGTTGGGTTTGTATTGCAGCCCCATGACCCCATTATCCGATTTGATCTATTCTTAGATATGTTTTGTGTCATCAACAGAAACACATTTGTGTGAAATTGCATAAATAAAAAAGTTTTTCCTAGAAGAACTTAAATTGGGGAGCTAGATTTGTATGGCAGCCCCATGACCCAGTGATCCAATTTCGGTGATTCAAACATACAAACAGCCTGCAACAATAGTAAGCAAATTTCAGCTCCTTAGCTTTTATAGTGGCCGAGAAAAACGCGCTGCAACAGACGGACAGACGGACAGACGGACAGACAGACAGACAGACAGACAGACAGACAGACAGACGGACATCGTCCAATCGACTCACCTCGTCATGCTGATGATCATATATGTATACTTTTTATATGGTCGTAGATGTTTCCTTCAATGCGTTACAAACTTCATGACAAAGTTAATATACCCTTTCACTCTATGAGCGAAGGGTATAAAAACATACAAGATTGCGCAAACAGCCGCTGAGACCGCGCCTGGCTTGTTGCCAATATATTTCGTGAAGATAAGAATTAATAGATCGTTATATTGAATTGAGTGCAGGACAAGCATCACAACTTCCATCTGGATTTTTGCAGAATAGTTGGGTATGGCCCCTTATTGTGGGAAAAAAAGTCCCCACCGATTGGTGGTCTGCAACCTTGAAAAAAGAGGGGAAAGGTTTTTTTTCAGTTTTTTTAGCGATTAATTCAATAAGGCAAAAGATGCAGACAAATTATCTTAGAACGACAGAAACTACATAAAATTTCCTTTGCAATGATACACAAGGTGTTCGGAAACGGCCGCATAAACGCACCGGATTGTGATTCCCCAAGTGATTTCCAGAAAAAAAGTTGTACGGAATATACCCCAATTCTTAAACCTTTAACTGCCACAGACATTTGAAGATCATTCGTTGTACATGCCCCGCCAATTGCAAACGTTGAAGCTTCACGATCTTCGATACTTCCAGCCCATCGTAAAATTGATACAACTCATGTTTGTACCGGATACGTCATTGATCTGGCTCGCGAACGGCCCCGAAAATTCTCCGAAAGACCATTCGCTCGAATCTGTCCATCAAAATTTCGGAGGCTTGGGTAAGGGTCCATGTTTCGCAGCCATGATCGCTTTGTACACGCGGAGCTTCGTGTTCATGAGCGCAAGTTTCGAATTAATTATAGGGCGAACCGAGAAATAGGAATTATTGGCTAGTTGTAGCGTCGCTTAATTTCGTCGGTTTCGTTCTTTGATAAATTACAACCCAAATAGTTTAGGTTGTCTACATACTCGATATTGAGGTGATGCTTGAATTTGCTGGCTTGTTTTCGATTGCACCATGGTCTTGGTGATGGTGCATTGAGGATCTCTTCAAAATGCGAGGCCCGTCGTTTATTTACGCGTTCGGTGGCTGATGATGTTACGATCCATGTCCTTACATAGTCGTCCTGGCTTAATAGCCGTTCTTGATATTGTTGATAAGTTTGTACGCCTGTCTATTATTCTTACTAGCTAATCTTTCGTGTATTTGCTGTAACTGTTCGTCAGAATGTTTAAGTCATTAGATACTCGCCGAAATTCATTGTATCTTACTTTTTTGGTTCGGGATGTACGTTGTGTGTATTGGTGATAGGCTTCATTTTTGCCTCAATCCAGACCCTGCATTCGTCGTCAAACCAGTCTGTTCGTCTACGCGGGCCTTTATAACCCACGACCTCTTCTGCAGCTCCTTTGATGCTTGATTTGAGCTCCTCCCAGAACTAATGAATGCCTAAATTGTTGATGTTACCAAGCATGGGCGACAGCGTATACGCATCCGCCGTGGTATCATCAATAAAATTGTCAACCTCGAAGATCTTGTCAGGGTTGATTCTCGTTAGGTACACCGAAGAGATTCTGCACCTATAGGTCGTCTTAAATAAACAGTGATCGGAGTCGCAGTTGGCTCCTCGATAGGATCGAATGCCCATTCGAAGTCCATTTCTTGCTGATTAGTACGTGGATTCGTTTTTTGCCTACAAGTTAAGAAAAAAAGGCCAATCGAACTGATTTTTTCGATAAAGGTTTCTTATTACACTCGCATTAAGTCCTTTTTCGCAAGCTTATTAGCAAATTATTCAATATAATCACAAATGAAATGTTACCCAATACTAAACTTCAACCAAACCGTTTTTGACATACTAGACTGCAGAAAAAGCTCTACGGCTAAGATCTATATTATTCGCCGATTTATTTTTTTTGCTTTGGAAGGAAACCCAATTTAAATTTTAATATTTCCACAAGAGGGTGCTAATTATGATGAGAAATATAATTAAAAAATATATTTGTCAACACAAAATATATCTTTTCGAAAAAAAAAACCAACAAGACGCAAGACGTGGCAATTAATGAATTTCAAAAGATATAGTCTGCACCGGATGTACAAGGATTGTGCGATGAGAGTACGTATTTTCAGTGGCGGATTCACCAATTTGCCGCCAGTAGGCTATTCACAAATTGCCGCCCCTACTGAAACCGAACTTTTTGGCTATAGTGAATATTCGGATAGATATCAATGGAAGTTCCACTTGATGGACCCAAGGCCAGAGGCAGACCGAAGAACACCTGGATGTGTCAAATGAAAAAGCAACAACAACGCATTGGTCTCGGCGATGACACGATCCAAGATAGAGCTGCCTGTAGAAATATGCTGAGAAATTATCGCCAAAACGGGCGATGTGCCTACACCGCAGGTCGAACAACGCGAAACCATGGAGCGGTATAAACAACGAGGCAAGGAAGAAGAAAAAGAAAGAATATTCGGATAGAATTATGCTTTATTCACCTATAATTTTTTTCAGTCTACACTTTGTATTTAATAATAATAATAACTTTATTTATTTAAAAATTCATTTTGCGTATTACAATAATATAGGTTTAGAGTATTAGGCATTGAGTAGAAATGTCTTTACAGCTATATTTTAGTTGATTTGGATGAAAAATAGTTTGCAGTTTGCAGATAATGATGGAGGAAAAATTTTAACTTAAAAAACCTACTGAAAAACTTAATGACTATCTTAACCTAATTTTAAAACTAATCTAAACCTAGCTAGCTTGAGAAACAGTCTAAGTAGACAAGAGAATCCAAATTAGGAGATGAGTGGGTTGTTTAGAGAGGACAATCTAGTTATAAATTTGTCATAAATCTTATTAATCGTGGTGCTTATCATGTCAACTTTAGTCATAGTGTGAAGTTTTCTGGTCGAGAAGAAGAAGGGTTTGTTTGTTGCAATCTTGAGACATTTGTTTTGGGAGATTTGCAATTTGTCTTTGTGAGTTTTAGCGCAGCTATGCCATACAGGGGATCCATATAACAAAACAGGTTGAATAACAGCTCTATACATCAATATTTTGTTTGCATACGAAAGTTGCGAATTCCGGTTAATAAAAGGGTAGACTGAGCAGATGCATTTATTCAGTTTGGACACGGTTTCATCGACATGAATTTTGAAAGTAAGTTTAACATCTAGGTATACCCCTAGGTAGCGGATGCTTGCTGCCCATGACACATTCGATCCTAGGACATTTAATTGTGGGTCAGGTAGATATCTGCTAGCACGCCTCTTGGTGAAAAATATGGCCTGGGTTTTTTCGACATTGATTTTAATTTTCCACTTATTGTAAAATTGATTGAGTAGGAAGAGTTGTTGCTGTAAGGTATCTACGATCTCTATTGGCGAATCAGAAGTGCAATATATTGCTGTATCGTCTGCATATGTGGCTATTTCGCAATTGGGAAGCTTTTCTATGTCAGCTGTGTAGATATTATACAATGTTGGACTTAAAACTGAACCTTGTGGAACCCCGGCAGGAATGATGTGTTTGGAGGACACACCCTTGGTTTTAACAGTGAAAGTTCTGGAACTTAAGAAGGAGTATATAAGTTTAACCAGGTAGATAGGAAAAGAATATTTTATCAGCTTATATATCAGACCCTTGTGCCACACCGAATCAAAAGCTTTTTGTATATCCAAAGCAATGAAGCCAGTAGATTCCTTGCAATCGAAGCCTGAGCGGATATGCTTAACGACTCTTCTTAATTGGTGGTTTGCAGAAAGTCCAGGTCTGAAACCAAACTGCCAGTTAGGTATGATGTTGTTTTGGTCTGATTTTTCTTGGATCCTCTTGAGTATAAGCTTTTCGAGAATTTTGCTTAGAGTGGGCAAAAGGCTGATGGGACGATAGTTTGATGCAATGCTATGATTTTTCCCTTGCTTCGGGATAGGAACGACTATAGCATTTTTCCACAAGCTGGGAAAATAACTTAGTTTCAAACAACTGTTGAAAATGAAGGTCAATGTAATCATTGCTCGTCTAGGAAGATTTTTAATTAAAATATTACTAATCCGGTCATCACCTGAAGATTTTTTAATTTTTAATTTTTTAATTATGGTTATCACTTCGGATGGCTTGCATAGATTTGAAGGAGAAAAATCGGTTGGAGTATTGATAAGGGAGTCCACCGTTGTGTTAACCTCATGAGTAGTAGCCAAGTCGCTAAGGTGGTCAGTTATTTTGTGAGCCTCGGCGAAACTGCGCGCTAACAACTCCGCTTTCTCTTGCTCGTTGTCTATTTTGGACCCATCCGATGACATGATAGGAGGAATAAATCTAGATTTGTTTTTAACTGCTTTAAGAAGACTCCACATTTTTTTGGAACCTTTCTCTTGCTTGGCGAGCAGTGCGTTCCATTTCTTGTTCCTAGCATCATTTAGTGAAGTACAGATTTGTTTGTTTAAGTCGCTGACTGCTTTACGCAGCATAGGAAGATGAGTGCGCTGCCACATGCGACGTATACGGTTGCGCAAGTTTATAAGAGTAGCACATGAGCTATCTATGTTGGTCTTATAACTACTTCTTGTTGTTTCAGGTGTAGACCTAAGGCGAGCTGTGCGAATTGTTGACAACAAATTTTGAATGAGAGAATCAATTTGTTCTGTACATGTTATCTGCGAAAGGTCATAACAGCGGAGATCGATTTCGTTTGTAATGATCGACCGATACTCGTTCCAGGACGTTCTGGAATAATCAAAATAGGTGAGAACCATTTTGGGAAAGGACTTTTCAATATTAAATGTGACTGGCAGGTGTGGGGAGGACAGTTCATTTAGAACTTCGGGTTGTGTTAAAGGTGTAAGCCCATTAGATAAGACAAGATCGAGTGTAGAGGGATTTCCTCTTGGAGGATAACAAGTCGGCTCAGATGGGAAGTGAATTAGAAACTTATTTCTGTTTAGTAGATCGTACATGATTTGCCCTGCTTTGTTGGCTCTTAAGCAGTTCCAGAAGCGGTGTCGCGAATTAAAGTCCCCACAAAGAACGTATTTGTTTTTAATTGAAGTTAGTAGTTTTATGTCGCGTTCAAAATGTTTTAGTTTCGTGTTGTTAAGTTTTGTCCCGGGAAAATATGCAGATATTAGTATTGTATCAATAGATTCAATTTTAATAGCAACTGTTTCAATAACTTTTGTGTTGAAATGGTTGAGGATATTAAAATTGATTCCTCTTTTTACAAGTATAGCAACTCCACCTCCTACAGTGTCTTCTCGGTCTCTTCTGATTATATTGTAGTTACAATTAGTTAATTTTATACTAGTATTAAGCCAAGTTTCAGTTAAGAACATTACATCTATTTCATTTATGTCTAAAAAATTAAATGTTTCCGTAGTTTTATTTCGGATGCTCTGAGCGTTCCATAAAGCACATTTCATCGAATTAATCATAAATAAATTTAGTGGCTAACTCCCATAGGACGAAGAATTGATCGCTTTTGGATTTGCAAAAGGATAACTTTAAAATTAGTTCTTGTGCCAAGTTTATCATCTCTGCAGAAGTGAATAGTTGATTGGGTGGAGGCGCTGTGTTGGCATCTGGTTGAGTTTTCAATGTGTTACTGTATAAAGCGTTCGCAGAGAAGTTCTGGGATATTGGGGTTGTATAGTTCTGCGAACCCGGCAATGGTGGGAAATGGGAACTATTCTTAACAAACGAAATGTCGGGCTGCTTTGGAATGACTTCCCGTTTTTTAGTAAAGCGTTGCGATAAGCGTGTCCTAAGTTGGATATATTCGGATCGTTTGGGACATGATAAGTCACTTGCCATATGATTACCGGAACAGTTTGCGCACTTAACATCCGAGGTTTCTTTGTACATACACGCATCTTTGTTATGCTCTTCGCCACAAAGCAGACATTTCGAAGGAAGGTGGCAGTGGGAGGAGCCGTGGCCGTATGACTGGCAGTTCCTACACTGAGTCACTTGCTGTTGTCGTCTTTTGTGGTACTCCCACATAACGATGGTGTTCATAATGGAGCGGATATTTTTCAGTTGAGATAGTTTAATTGAACCACGTTGAAAGTACACTAGATACACCGTCTCATCAACATATTTCTTTTTGTCTGGCTTCAGATTGAATTTTTTCACATCTAAAACGCTTAAGGAGTACACTTTCCGCAAATATTTTTGAACGTCAGTACATTCCATATTGTGCAATCCCTTGAGCACATATTTAGTGGGGCGTTGATTGTGGTGGGCAAACGTATAGAAGTTCACTTTGTTTGAGATCAAATAATTGCTGAAACTATCGTAAAGCGATTGGTCAGGAAGGAAAACCTTTTTACCTATTTGGAGGTGCTGGATGTCATATGTTTGGATGTTGAGTGATACCATAATGGTTTTGATGCTGTCAAGACTTAATCCAGGTAGAATTATCGGTGGCATTTTTGTTTTCTTGGTGGTGCTTTGCTTCTTGCCGTTGCCTGCATTGTTGCTCGTGTCGACATCGTCATCACTATCTGCGGGCAAATTCGCTAGCGCCGCAAATTTGTTCTTGAAGGCCATATTAAGTGATGCTTCATCACTTTTCGGGAGTTTCAGGCGGTCCCTGAGGAGCAATTCGGTGGGAGATGACTCCCGCGGCCGTTTGACACCGGTCGGGGCCAATGCGTGGATTATTTTCACGTATTTTTATGATGTGTTGCAATTCGATGAACTACCGCACACAATTCAACTAACTACTTGTTGGAAGTAACCGTACAACTGGTTTCGAAATAGACACTAGTGTACTGACTATTGTACTGATAGTTGATGTTCACTCGTAGAACGACGATCAGAAACGCGACTTTGTATTTAAATACGTGTCATCTTCGAGCTTTCCGCCTTGTGGGTCCTGAGCATTCTTTAGTATTTATCACAGTGTAAAGCTTATGCAAAAATGTTCTGCTTGGAGAATCGGTTTAAAGTGGTGAATCCCAAACTGTGGGAGGCTCAAATATAAATGGCGTTTATGAATTATGGTTTGCTTCTAGACCACCGTTTTGAATAAAAATTCTTTCGAAATCACTCGGAGGTAATCCGCTGTTGCCATACATCCGCCAAACATTTTATATCCTTTGATAAAAAAGCTGTAACCAAATCTGTTCGATGAACACCGCTTAGAATATTTTAGGCCGAAATAAAAAGTCACTTGATATGGCTGATTGAAATTGATGCCTAAGCTCGCGCTACTTGTATAGACCGCACCAACCAGCTATAGTCTTCTTAAATACAATGATCCTTGGTAAAACACTTGCGGATGGTGGTCGCTACAGTAATGGCAATTATATTTCTCGAGGTTTGACTGAAGCCATGATGGCCGGAATGACAGCGAAAAAAAAACACATGTTTTTGGTTTTTGGAAAAATTTTCTCGGGGGCGCCAGGCTCAGAAGACCTTACAAGGTATAATACTAAAAATATTGCTCTTGACAAATACCTTTACTATGACAAAATGTAAAGTAGAAAGGTGTCAAAGAACGACGGTTTTATTCGGGAGATAGAGATAATCAAAGCGTTAGGTTACATCAAAAGATTCAATTCAACAGTCCGGATATTTTTTGGGGCCGAATCGATATTATTTGCCCCGGACTCCCAAAAACCCAAAACCGACCCTGCTTAAGCTGGTGGTGGCTTTCCAGGCACGATTTTAATGAAGCTATGGAGTGGAGTCCGAGGAGAACCTCCAGAGCGCTGGAAGAGTGGCTTCTCCTGTTTGCGATATTTCTGAAGGAAAGCATCCATTCCTTTATTGTTACATTAGTCATATCAGGCCGGTCCCCTGAGCTCTTAATTCAATTTTAACGGATTTGAACTTTATCTAGAAAACTTTGCAGGGGAAATCAGATGAAGTACAGTGGCTAATTTCCCTTCGTTTTGTGATAGGAAAAATAAATAAAAATTGCATCTTTCGACGGCTGTAACTTCTGAACCTTGCTGTAGCTAAAGCCTTGAAATTTTCACCAAATACTGTGCTCTACAAGTTTTCTAAATTTCAAAATTTTCGCTCACGAAATTTGCGAGTGATGGACAATTTTCAATTAGAAAACTCAAAATTGCAATTTGGGCAGCCGAAACTTCCAAACGCGGATAGGTTAGGAGGACCATGTGAATTGGAGGTCATCTGAGCGCAAAGTAGCTCTGTAAGTGTGCCAAATTTCAGAATATTCGAGAAGGATTCCCAATCTATCGAAATAAACTTATTATGTAGTGAATAAGGTTTAATTTTGTTGCATGGAGAATGCTGTACATATTGCTGTACATTTCCCAATGCTGTACGACAGGTCAAAATGCTGTACTGTACAGCAAAGTGCTGTACGTCTGGTCAGCTTAATTTAAGCTGATGCTGATGCCCTTTTCATGCTTAAAACTCCCCTGAATCTCGATCGTCTTAATTACAAGATGAGGAGAATATTTTTTCGGATGAAAGCTAATGAATACTTATCAGAATAACTTTTTTTTAGTGTTTTCCATTTCTGGATTTATATCATCATTTTTTGCAAATTCTGATATGTCGAACTGACAAAAAGCCAAAGCAGCTAATGTTGTTTAAAGGTTGGGCATAGCAAAGCATGTGAGAAAAACAGGAAAGATCTTGGTTTCGAATTTAAGCTTAAATGGCTTTCAATATTTACCCTCAGTGTTTGAAGCTCTTAGACAATAGCGACAAATGCCTTTTTATGTTTATATCTCACTGAGGGTCAAAATACGCTTTGCCTGTTTCCAAACCGTATAATGATGATAAGTGCTACATCCTACAATCTTCCACGGCAGTGTGAACAACCTAAAAAATATTTTCCCGGAATTTGCCGCCCCTGAAATCTGCCGCCCTAGGCTCAAGCCTACTCAGCCTACTGGTATATCCGCCACTGCGTATTTTGAAAGGAAAGTTGCAGTCTTAGGTTTTTTTAATTTTTGATTACCGCAATGTCGGCGGATGTATCAGCCGATTATAGAGAACTGACATTTTGTGCAGCAGGTCTATTCAGCGAACAAAAAATTAGCAGTTTTCCAATTTCTTGAGGATATGTTCCAATATGTGCTCGCTGAATGCAGCCATTTTCATCATCAATCTGGCATGATAGCCCGACGTCGGGCTTTGGCCGCCTGAAAGATACATTTTCATAGGAACAAAATTTTGTACCAATTTAGACATCATATGCAAGAATGGACCTGTAAAATAATGTATTTTTACAGAATAATAAGATGCAACCAACAAATGAGTTGTATATGTACATGCAACTAGAAAAATCTATATACACTGACATTTTATAGTTTATCCTAAAATTACAACGATTGTGACTTTTAACAGTTATTCTTCGACAGCGCTACTACGTTCCTCTAGGGATGTCAAAAACCGGACGGTTAGTCCGAAAACCGGTACTTTCAAAACGGTTAACCGGTTTTTTTCGGTTTTTTCATCCTCCCGGTTTTAACCCGGACGGTTGTTTGCCCATCCGGTTAAAACCGAAAAAAAACCTTTCCAAATTCATAAAATTTTTATATTTTCTTGATTTGTCAGTCTGTAATTCTATTGCCTGTCTTCTATGAAAAATTTCATATTTCCGAACACTCTCCTTAGTGCTATTATTCCAAGAACCATCGCTTCGTCAAACTATCGCTCCTTGCATTTTTCCTTTCCAAGGCAGATATTGTTTACGTTGCGTGTCACACGTGTATCTTTTGTGCGTCGTGAATGTATATGTGTATCAGATCAGTGCATTTAGAGTTCATTATATAGGAAGACGAATCGGCAGTTGCTACGACGTCCGCGTCCACTTCAACATCCGTCGTGTCCACAAAGACTTCAACATTTACATCATAGTGCAGTCATTTCAAATAGAAAAAAAATACAGTAAGGTTAATTCTTGTGGTTTTTGAATCAGTGGGCTCCCAGGAATCTAAAACTCAAATTTGATCGGAAAGGTCCCAAAAAGGACAAAACAGGATACTCTTTAATCCTTGACCGGAGGTCGGCAAATTAAAGGTGACGTCAAGTACATTACATACCCGGTGTTTATTTCATGTTTCAAGGACCCTCAACGGAATAAATCGAGATTAAATGGAGAATTATTGCGTTTCCCGTGTATCTTTCCGAAGCCCTAATTACGAGAGTAATTCAAATTGTCACTACGTTTCTCACTTTTCCGAATCTATAATAGCTAAAGATTCCACCATTAAATTTGCTAAGAAAAAAATGATCGGAAAGCTCTCAAAAAGGACACTAATTACAAACCTTGATCGAACGTGGGCATGCGGGGTGTCATATCAAAGAGGACGTCGAGTACATTCCATATCTGGCGTTTTTTACTTGTTTCAAGGACCCTCACAGGAGAAAATTGGGATCCAATGGAAAATTTTCATGTTTCTCGTTCTCCCAAGCCGTAATTTTTCGTTTCAGCCCGAATTTTTCCATTTAGTGTCCTTGAAACAGGAAACAAACACCGGATATGCAATGCACTCGACGTCCTCTTTGACATGACACCCCGCATGCTCACTTTCAATCAAGGTTTGTAATTAGTGTCCTTTAATGTCCTTTTTCAGAGCTTTCCGATAATTTTTTTCTTAGCAAATTTAATGGTAGAATCTTAACCTATCATAGATTCGGAAAAGTGAGAAACGTAGTGACAACTTGGATTATTCTCGTAGTTATGGCTTTGGAAAGATACACGGAAAACACAATAATTTTCGATGTAATCTCGATTTATTCCGTTGAGGGTCCTTGAAACAGGAAACAAACACCGGATATGTAATGTACTCGACGTCCCCTTTGATTTGATACCCCACATGCTGACCTCCGGCCAAGGATTAAAGAGTATCCTTTTGTGTCCTTTATGTGACCTTTCCGATCAAAATTTTTTTTAGCAAAATGAGTTTTAGATTCCTGGGAGCTCGCTGATTCAAAAACCATAAAAAATAGCCTTACTCTATTTTTTTCTATTTGGAGGCTTGAAATGGGATATTTTGACTGCACTAAATAAAACTCAGTTAACTAATTTTGAAACATTATGAATACTTCTGACAATTTTATTTGATCATCTTTTTTGTTCAACATGTTTCTCTTTTAGGGCTCCATTACACAGTCATAGTTCTATACGAACAACAGCTTAACGAGTGTCTATGCATTATTTTGCTAAAATTCTAAGCAAATCAATAAAAAACCGGTTAACCGAAAACCGGTACTTTAAGCCCGGTTAAAACCGGACGGTCTAACCGGCTTTGCGAAAAAACCGTAAAAACCGAAAACCGGGTTATGGGCCGGTTTTTGACATCCTAAGTTCCTACCTACATTCTTTCTAAGAAATTGATGGTTTTCTGGGAATACTCCAATGTTTGAAGTGATCATCATGTTGATATGAACTGACCTCATGGCAATAACAATGAACTTGTCTTATACCCGGTAACGCCGATAACTAACCTCTCGTCGTATTTCTCATTTCAGAACAATTTAATGACATGCAAACATTCCTTCTTTGATCTTCTAACCGACATTCTACAACCGTGCGAGTACTATTTTTCCCTATGCAATCACGACACAAAAGCATTGATCAATCCAATTAAAATGCCTTAACTGGCATTGTCTTACTATCATTTGCATACGTGAAATGCAAAGAAGCTAGCGACTAGCGTAGCGTATAGGCCTCCACACCTCGAGTGCATGACAATGATAAGGCCCAATGCCAATGCCAGTGTGTGTAGTACAAACAAGCTCAACCAGAAGTATGGTAACATAACGAGCCATGCGACCATGTGAAGCAAGGGGGTAATTTGATCTGAGAAGTGTGCCAACATGTCTGTAGCTGTACTCGTACTGTATCTAGTACCTATTCTGCGTATGGCCGGCGCTGCGGCAAAAGTACAAAATCTATGCCAGTGGAACTAACCTGTCGGATCTTCAGAAGGTGATGCTTGCCTGCCATTCCGTGCATGATTCAGCTGATTTTGCGTCGACATGATCGGCGTGTCGGTCGTACGTCGTCTATTTGCCGTCTGCCGTTTTCAATTCACCACCAACCAACTTTACTTGCACTAACCATCATGAATCGGGCAACTTCAAATAAGAACAAGTACTCGTACCAACCACTATGACCATGTATTCATCCATTGTAATTGACTCTCCTATATCATCATCATATAGATGTACCTTATACCCAGTTTATTACTACTCCTATCTAGTAGTGAGTATCGTTTACATGCCTTCATAATGTAACTAATTATTTTAAGATATAATTTTCTCGCAGGTATGTATTCCAAATTAGGCGTTACTACTGAAGGTACTGTTTCAATTTCAGCTCTATAGAAGCCTCAATTATGCGGTTTGGGCTTACATTCTCGGGATGCGCTTTTTTGCTTAAATTACATACCATTAGCAGCTCGAGCATGGGATCAAGAGTGTTAAGTACATAATATTGATGTGTACAATGATGAAGTGTCATCGAAGGTTGTTATTGATCGCCTAATTAATTAATATGCAAAGCGTGCCTCAAGTGTTTATAGTGAAGATGACGCTCAAAGTCAAGAATACTCATTTTTTGTAGACGAGTGGCTTTCATAAGACATAAATATTGATTTGGACTAAAAAATACAACGTCTAGAAATAATATTTATTTCTGACTTAGTTCGATTTCAGGAAGAGTTGCCCTTCGAACTTAGACACAAATCACATGGGGATTTCAAAGTATCGACAACCCAAGGCTAGCCGACTGCTTTGTCAAACAGAAGACTAAAGTATCCACGTGTCGGTAAACCCTTAGGCATTAAAGGATTTGACTAACGCTAGACTCTAGTAAATGTTAAATTATGTACCTTACCAAATCTGTCCATTAAATAGGTGGCCAATGTCACAAAAAGGGCCACCGCTCGATAAAATTGGATTTTTTTAAAATATGTATTTTTCTTCGAGCAAGCAATTTGCTAGCATTATTATGAACCCATTCCTCACCAAGACATATTTTCGAATTTCAGCATGTAAACTGGTAAATAGAATAAGG
This sequence comes from Microchrysa polita, assembly GCA_949715475.1. Lineage (NCBI taxonomy): Eukaryota > Metazoa > Arthropoda > Insecta > Diptera > Stratiomyidae > Microchrysa > Microchrysa polita. The sequence continues at coordinate 56,047,232 of OX454417.1, forward strand.
GAAAGGCCCTGAATCGAAAACCGTTTCCCATTTTTTATACGAGCCAATTCATATGGGAAAAGAAAATTGTTTCATTTTTAAATAATCTGCGTTTGTGTGAAATTTCATTTGACGGTGGAAATCAGTTTTTATTGTTAAGGAATGACCCTCAGTACGAATTTTCACTAGTTTCAAATGGGGCAGCGCAGGAAAAAGGGTGAACGATTTTCGAGTCAGATTAATTAAAGCGAGAATTAAACGAATTTTTCCAAATAAATTTCAATTTTTTTCCATTCATCTAAGAAACATTTTGTTAATTGGTTTCCGCCAATGATGCCATGTGGCATCAACAAATTTTATTACGTTTTATCGCCTAGGAAATTACCGTTAATGATAAATTATTGTTGGCTATTCGAAACAAAGGGATTAAGCCTACAGTTTGGCACATTTTCTTCCTTGAAAATCCTTAAGCAAGTATATAATTTTTCAATGTTGGTGGATATGGCATCCCCAACGTTAAAATCGTATTTTTTACCAATTGTTTTGACGACAGTTGTATTTGTCTCTCTCAATTGCACCGACTCTGTTTAACCCCGAGCCAGCAAAAAACACATGTGTGACCTATCATTCATGCACCACACATCAGCCGAAACACCTTTGTCATTTATCACGTTTTCATACAAACAGTATATGACGATGTCCCCATATATCATCTAATACACGCCTTTGCGCCTTATTACGGATAAAGATTACAAAATCGTTACTCATAAAGATTATGTAATAGCTATGTAACATATATGTTTAATGCATCGCTCGTAAAAAATATTCGTGACTAACGCGAAAAAAAATTAATGATGTATTATGCGTAAGGAATGGCTTCAAAGCGGGTCAATTTGAACTAGGGATGTCAAAAACCGGACGGTTAGTCCGAAAACCGGTACTTCCAGAACGGTTAACCGGGTTGTTTTCGTTTTTTTCCTCCTCCCGGTTTTAACCCGGACGGTTGCTTGTCCCTCCGGTTAAAACCGGGAAAAAATTATTTCAAAATTGATACAATTTTTAAAATTTTTTTGACTTTTCAGTATGGACTTCTACTACTAATCCCCTATGAAAAATTTTGTTTTAAAATTTTAGCCCTTAAACATATTTTCGAACAGTCTCCTTCTTGCTATTACTCGTAAAACCATCGCTTCCCCAAATTACCTATCATTGTATCTTTGATTTGATTTTGCATACGATACGAACACCAGCAATACCAGTATGTATGCATTTTTAGGGTTTTTTAGAATTTTTTCAAAAAACCCTTATAAAATCGATTTTGTCCGTCCGTCCGTCTGTTCGTCCGTCCGTCCGTCTGTTCACTAAATAACTCGCGAACGGCTCAACCGATTGTCATGAAATTTGGTAGGACTGTGTAGAATGGTTACAGTCTTTGGCACATATACCTTAGAAGTTGGTAGGAAGAAGATAACAGGGTGTCCCGAATGTTTGAAAAAAGTCGACTTTTTTAGTTTGTATCGGAGATTGACGTATGGGTATTTAAATCAAAGATCTAAACGAGTACATCTCATATCAATAAAAATTTTCCAGTTTCGAGTAACGGTAAAAAAGTTATTGGCGTTTAAAGTTAAACTTCCTTTTCGAGCTCCGTTTTTCTAAACCGTTATAAGGATCGATATGAAACTTTGCACAAAGATTGGTCTGTATGGCCTTATATACGTTAAATATTAAGACTGTTGACTTTTGGTAAGGAAAAGAAAATAACAGTAAATTTGTAAAATTTCAATTTGTTCGTGTGTAGCCCCTCTTAGGTTTCCATATATGGAAATTCTGCTAAGGATTTTTAGAAAATTTCATACTGAATATGTCTACGAATTTTCATGCGAATAACTGTATCCAAACCGGAAATATAGCCAAGTAAGTATTTAGTAAGGGCCTTTCACAATGCAGGGGAAGCCTCCATTTCTTCAATGCATATCTTTTAACTTGATGAAACAATGAACATGGAATTTGGTGGAAATGCATGAACGGCAATAGTGTTTGCCACAAATATTTTTGAAGTTTGTAGGACCAAGTTAACAGGGTGTCCCTGAATAGCTGCAAAAGTATACTTGTTCAATACTCATACTCTTTTTGCTCAAAGGCCACCAGAAATCTTAAATCGAAAAATACCTGTAGATTTGCCTTGGAGTACTTTTATACAAACTGGGTAAATAGTAAATCTATTCTTCATTCTGTTCCACTTTTAATTAGACCAATCCAAAAATAGATTTACAGGAAGCATTTCATTAATGTTGTGCACAATTCTTATCTATTGCTTATAAAATATTTGTACAAAAAATATTCACTATGCATCAAAATTCTAAAAAACCCTCGTATTGCGGGCGCAGCCCTCTGTACGCCGGTATTTTTTTACTAATATTCTAAGCATAACAATGAAGAGACTCGGTTAACCGGAAAACCGGTACTGTGAGCCCGGAACCGGACGGTCTAACCGGCTTTGCACGAAACCGAAAAATAACGAAAACCGGGTTATGGGCCGGTTTTTAACATCCCTATACACTTCCTCAAACAATAAAAAATTGCCAACTTTATGTTGTTTGGAAAAGTGTCACAGTAAGAAGAATGCCCAGTCAGCATTTAACACATTTTTGTAGTCTTTTTTTCAGGCACCACGCGTCAGTTCAGATACCTTATTCATTTATCACGTTTTCATACAAGCCGTATATGATGATGTTCCCATATTTCATCTATATACGTACGCCCTTGCGCCTTATTACGGATAAAAATTATAAAATCGTTATTCGTAAAAATTATGTAATAGTTAAATATCATATATATTCAATGCATCAATGAATAATTAAAAAAAATACGTGCGACGTTGAACTCATCGCCCTGTGCATCGAAGGTGCGCGCCCTAACCACTGCTCCAGTCAGACTATATGAATGATCATGTTTTATTCGTGATTCTAATCACCTCAACAACAAAAATAACACTTGAGGAAAAAACATTATATTTCCTATAGGCATGATCCCTTCAGCTGACCATCATGTGTTTTACTTTCAACACGTCCTATAGATATATAATGGCGATTCTTGATTCATGAAGTGAATCTTATTTTTGGCTATTTTCACGGTATATGACGCCAATGGTGGCTGTATTTTTTGAGGAAAAAAGAACCATTGTATTTTCCAAATGCAAGCGCACACACTGATTAATGGCATTCCCCTGACCGTCATGTTTTCACTTTCAATGCGTCCTATTGATACAGCACGTCTACTCGTGATGCATGAAGTGAAGTTTATTTTTGACTATTTTAACGATATATGACGCCAATGCTGCCTGGGCCTATAGCTTTGTCTTTAATTTGAGACATGAATACGGACAGCAACGGAAAGGAAATACGGCTGATTGTCTCGTTGTATCCGTCACTTTCGATGGTGATAAGTAACCACACAGGTAGTTGAATACATACTCGAAGATTTTTACGTTGGGGATTCCATAAACATTCAAAAATTGAATACTTGCATTCGAATTTTCAAGGAAGAAAATGAGCCAAACTGTAGGCTAAATCCCCTAGTTTAAATAGCCGACAAGAATTTTCCGTTAACTGTAATTTCCTAGGCGATAAAACGGAATAAAATTTGGTGATGCCATAGGGAATCATTGGCGGAAGCCAATTACCAAAATGTTTCTTAAAGTGTAGTAAGCACGTGATAAACCTAGTATAATCACATGTGCTGTAACGAAATTATGTTATGGGAAGCTACGGATTCGAGCTCAGCCCCCCAAAATTATAAGACATAAAAAAAAATTCTCCACCACATTTTGCCATCTCAAGTAATGTAATAATTGACTACACTATTAAATGAACGGAAAAAAAACTTTGAAATGTGTATGGGAAAATTCGTTTAATTCTCGCTTTAATTAATCTGACTCGATACACGAAGCTCCGCGTGAATATAACGATCATCTGACCCGTGCTATGCTATGGTTGCGAGACATGGAGCCTCCGAAACTTTGCTGAACAGATTCGAGCGAAGGGTCCTTCTCCTCTATTATGAGAAGCCAATTTGTTTGTGTGGATTGCCTGGTTTTCTAAGAACCAAACAAAACTCACTTATATTGGGCGAGGCTACGTAGTCTGGTTGGTGTACGGTCGTGGGTTCGAGTCTCACCGTGACGGACTATGATCTCACTTAGATGTCACTAACACATCTGCGGTCTTAGTCCAATGTTGGACTGTCGCGCCAGTTTTTTCTTTATGACGTAACAAAAAAGTTGCTTATGCTCCGAAAGCATGTTTGCCGTTCTGATCTTTTAACTACCATTTTGCGGATCAGAAATAATCTTCGTGTCTTTTCGTTTCCCTTTCTTTGTGGAACATGTAAGCGAAAAGAACCGAAGATTATTTCTAATCCGTAAAACGTAGTTAGGGGATCAGAACGGCAAACATGTTTGCGGAACACATGCAACTGTTTTGTTTCGTAACCTCACCCATTGTTTTATCGACATCACGGAACTGGTATAAATGTAAAAACGGAAGGAAAAGAATAGGCGTTAAAGAGTCTGCCATAGTAACCGCATCCAAAAAACAATTTACAAGAGTTATGTAGGAACGAATGGAACCGGAAGACAAGTCATAGGGGCGCCCGAGAAACAATTAGCCCGAAACAAAGCGCCAACCCAACCCCCCATTTTGGTTCTTCTAAGAAACTTTTTTTTTTTACACCAATTTCACAAAACCTTGAATGAATGTGTCTTTACCAAAGCAACAAAAAAGGTCAAAGCAAATGGAATCGTACTATGAGGCCATTGAATAAGAAAATATAAAAAGGAAATGCAACAAAGCACACATATACTGTATATGTGAATTTTTAAATGGAACCAAAATCGTTGCTCCGTTGCTTAGCTACTTGTAGCTTCGATGACATTTAAAACAAAAAAAGATCTTCTAAAGTCGGAACGTCATAAATGGTCAACATATTTTCTAATTTTTCGGTGTTTTAAGAAGAAAAATTGAAAGTGAAATCGAAAAAAAGGTTCTTGTCAAACCAAGGTGCTGTATAGTGATTTAGTGAAAGTGTGACAATTAGTGGAAACACTTAATTAAAAACAAAATGAAATGTGTAGTGAGGACCTGCGAAAATAGGACGCGTTCGCGAAGATGTGGAGTATCTTTCCACAGGTAACGCATAAAATATAGTTACTAAATAATTTTGCATTATGTTTTAATACTAAACATTTACATAGTACAATTTCATTCCCAATAAAAACGAATTTTGTACCCAATATGAATGCAAAATTGCAATGTAAACAAATGTATGCGCTTGTGCATTCTATTGCAATTTGTTCATGTAAGTTCGTATTGGGGGCGTCGTTTAAAAATGGGGGCAACAAGTTAATGAAAAATAATTAAAATTAATTTTTGGCGATAAAGTTATGTTAAAGTTAATTTAACGATTTTTCTAGTATTTTATGTTTATTCTATTAAAAAAACATACGTTATTGTAGATTTCCCAAGGATAACGCTCTAAAAGAAACCTGGAGGAAAGCCACAGGATGGTATGAGATACCCATAACAAAAAACTCGCTAGTGTGTTCAGATATTTTTACGCAGGATACTCTGCAACAAGATTGTGCGGTTGAATGACAATCAATGCGGCTTTGTTGAAGGTCGATCTACAGTCGATGCGATTCAGTGCATTCGTATTGCGATGGAAAAGTATAGAGCAGCACGAAAGGACTTGCACTTTGTGTTCATCGATTTGGAAAAGGCATTCGATAGAGTACCTCGTGATCCGAAATGGTTGGCCTTGAGAGCACTTAATGTCCCTGAGGCATACGTCAGGATGATACGAGACATGTATGATGGAGCTACGACTAAGGTTTGCACAGCCGGTGAATCAGAAGAATTTCCGGTGAATGTCGGATTACACCAGGGCAGTGTATTGAGTCCGTTGCTCTTCATCATCATCATATGCTACTTATTAACACGTATATCCGACGGCCTAGAAATATCTCTTCTTTTTGCCGATGATATAGTCCTCAGTAGCCCAAACATCGTTGCCTTGCAAGCTGCATTTACAAAATGGTGTGACATTCTGGAGGAGCATGGACTAAGGGTAAGTATAACAAAGACTGAGTTCTTATGCTGCCAATTCTCAGACCCAGATGCACCGATACCAGATATGTACGTCAAAGGAGAGCAGCTTAAGTCTTGTACCAAGTTCAAGTACCTTGGCTCGATGGTGAACAACGGAGCTACATGCGATGATGACATCAAACATCGCACAAAGGTTGGGTGGATGACGTGGCGAGAAAACTCTGCAGTTTTCTGCGATAACAAAATGCCACTGAAGCTAAAGGGCAAGTTGTACAAAACGGTTGTACGTCGCGCACTCATGTATGGATCAGAATGCTGGACCATGTATGAAGGTTACACGAAACAAATGACAGCGACTGAAATGAAAATGTTACGCATGTCAGCTGGTGTAACGAAAAGGGACCACATCAAGAGTAGCTACATCCGAGGCAGCTTGTCCATAGACCAACCAATCACCGAAAAGTAAATGGTATGTTCAACGGCGTCCGCCTGAGAACCCTGCAAAGAAAGTGATATCAATGGAAGTTCCACCTGATGGACCCAAGGCCAGAGGCATACCGAAGAACACCTGGATGTGTCAAATGAAAAAGCAACAACAACGCATTGGTCTCGGCGATGACACGATCCAAGATAGAGCTGCCTGTATACAAATATGCTGGGATATTATCGCCAAAACGGGCGATGTGCCTACACCGCGGGTCGAGCAACGCGAAGCCATGGAGCGGTATAAAGAACGAGGCAAGGAAGAAGAAGAAGACTCTGCAACAAGACCAAATTGGAAGTGATGATGGGATAGTGCAAAAATTTATTTATTTATTAGTAGTATAAGTTTCTCCAGGAAATGTTAAGTTCAATTCGAATTTGATAGACGATTACCGACCGAAATTACGTTATCAATTTATATCTAAAAAAACGATAAATATGTTAATACGAGTACATACCAGATAAAAATGAAACAAATTCTTTACATTTAAGACATATTTGTTGGTTGCCCCCAACACATATTGAACACTACGTCACTGCTAGTATGAGTAACCATAAACACATCTAAGCAAAAAGTCCCCTTTAATTTTAGAATTTTCATTTCCTTCTTTTTCTTGTTCGTTGTATTAGGCCATGCTCCCGCATCCCCCAGTAAAATTTTCTGAGTAAATATAAACCACACACAAATATTGTTTTGCCGACGCAACGAAACTTTTTTGAAGACGGAAGGAAAAGAATGGGGGAGGGGGGATTAAATACAAGTCGTAGGTACCCCCGAAAAAAACTTTTTGCCCGAATAGAGCGAAGGGTATCCAAATTTCGGCCACGCCCGACATTAGCCTCGGTCTCGATTTTCAAATCGTATGCAATTTTTGTTAAAGATAAACTAAATTTATAGTATAAATCCACTAGAAAGTTTTAAACCGAGTATTGCATCAATTTATCGATTCGAATAAAGTTCGATCAGTACTATTTGAAAGGAAATAGGATCTCGAGTTTCCAGTCACTGATATTATAAATATAAACACAAATATACACAAATTATGATACTAATTTTGGATATATTGAAAAACGATAGATATTCTTATCTTCGTTGTATCGTTAAACGTAATTGTTGAAAAAAGAAGTCTGTAAAATTATTTAATAGCTATACACCATTCCCTCATATAAAGGCGCCAGAATTTTCATTTTTTTGCGTTATAATTAATAATATTAAGTTGATTACTTTCAAATTACTCACCATACAATGTAATATAAATAAGTTGCTTATACTAAAGTCCCACAGTCGTGTAGGACCTTTCTGTGAACTCCACATTCTTGAGTTTCCGCTATTTTGAAATCTCTGGAAAAAAAAGCAAACAAATATAAATATAATTTCAAAAATTTCATAAATAAAGTAAAAATTAAAAAGAAAATTAAGGAAAAATTGATAAAAAAAAATCGTCGATAAAAATGTATTTCGTCCAAAGCCAATCATCAATGTCGCAACATAATACCACGTCACAATTTCTGCGGAATGCACATAAAAACAAACAAATGGAATGCATTAGCGCGTAATGGTACTGTTTTGTTGTTTAGTGATGATATGGGATTACACCAGTGCATATTAAATACACTAAAGGCTAATAATGACATTGAAAAAAGTGGTTCTGTCCCTAGTAGCTAAGTGCATTAACCAGCTGCTAATGTGGTTGTTACTATTATTACAGCGGTATTGCCGCTAATGTTATTTGCTGGTGCTACTAAACCAACAAGCAAACGTTAAAGGAACGATTATATGGCTCGAACAAGGCTACAGCGCAAAGTGCTATTCTTTTATGTCGAATGTCGTTGGTGAAACAAAAAACCCAATGCGACGAATAAGCTAGTACAACGGAGTGAAAAACAGGATCAACTTTTCTGTATTTTAGTATGTAGTTCGTAGTTGCCTTCTAGTTAAATTCATGCAATAGAAGAGGAAGCGGCTCGTTAATGTTCGCTTAAGTTGCAAACTAATAGTTTATGGCATTAAGAAATTTGAAAAATAGCCGTCATGCAGTGTGACAGAGTGAAGAGGTATTTCTTCCTACAAAATAGCTGCGCGGTTACAGAAATGGTCAAGGTAACAGTTGATGGATGCGCAAGGTTTTTGTTTGGATAGCATGAGTCTAATGAGTTATGGATCCTGAATATAACGAAGGCTGTCAATAATGTCAATTGTTGATACGATAATTTGTATCGTTATAGACGATTTGGGTATCGAATGACAAAAGGTGATAAATTTTCTATATGTAGGAATTGCATGGCAGACTAAGACCTTGCTGGGAGTACCTACACTGTGGGTGAGGACGTAGACAGGCTCCAAAGCTGGAAACAAGGACTTGTGACCGCGACAATTGGAGGCAATTATTTACTCGATTACAATTTCCGTTCCGAATATTATTATAAAGTCATACGTCGTAATCTCGTAAATAAATTAAAGCTTCATTTCCCCCTTGTTCGAATGCATTCACCACAATATGAAAGTGTATATCGCGTGGTGAATTTTTCAAACGTCGAAAAATGATCCATGAGCGGAGAATCGAAATAAATAATATATAAAATGGTAGAGAATATTTGCAGAGCCATTTTCGGGCAATACTTTTTAGAATCCCCCATCGTTTCCGGCAAATTCCACGACGGTAAGTATGTATTTTGATTAAACATATTACATTAGAAACAAATTTCTATTACACTTTTGTCCAAGATCTATCAATACCAGACCTTAGATGTCGTTACGAATAACACAACCATTGCACTTCAATTTATTAGCACAGTTCAATTGATAACAAGAAGTGTAATATGTATACAAATAATCTATTACATACTTCACACAGAGATAAATATTAAATGCTATCTGTACGGGGTGAACGGGAACCAAATTCCGAGAACGTGTGTGCACATGACGCAATAAAATTAAATAAATTTTCTGAGAAAAACGTGTAATGCACGAAAAACTCAATTAAAATAGATTAGCTTCTTCCAGTAGGCCAGAATAACACTACTCACATCCATGTTATGTCCTGTATCCGATAGAAAAAAAAAACAGTTATTGTATTGTTTGGGAGATATGTAATAGGAAAAGGTACTCTCTCAGCTGAGGAATGGGACAAAACACGAGAAAGAAACATCACTTCGCTTCACCAAAACTGTTGAAGCTGAAGCTGCTTCATATTCTGGGGACAGGGCCGTTCCATATGTCTGATCTGCCGATTTGTCTGAGTTGTGCAATAACAGTATGCCACCTCGTTAACTTACTTCCTCATCATTGGTCGTATTATCATCACTCTCAGATCTCTGTATACCGTTGTTCCTTGTGGAGGATTGCCCCTTGAGTCAGCCATGGGCAGGGTAGGCAGGTCCCAAAATATCCCAAAACGACAAGCTGCGTCTAAATTACATAACGGTATTGCATTACACTAAATAATTGCAATAATTAAAATATCACACAGCCCAACACTTCCGCTCTGAGTTCCAGCAAGAGAAGAACATGCCGCTGTTGGTCCGTTGAGAAGGTCTTTTTTTTAGCCTAACCTGCATTGCTATATAGACACTGTTTCCAACAGGTGTTCCGCAAGCCAGGGGTGGTGACACTCGTGGGTGGTCCGCGGGGAGACTCTGGAGACTTTTTACAAAAAAGTATACTGTATACTTAAAGTCACATGCCAGACACGCGCTCTCACAGTGGTGGAATAACTTGACTCGGGGCACTTCCGCTAACTTCTTCAGTGTCCCCGACGTATGATTATCTTTTCAAGGGTAAAAAATGTGATTATCTCTCTAGGGTTAAAAGAGGTTTGACTGTATATCCCTCGTACCTTGTTGCCATCTCTTAGCACTATCCACGGCAAATGCCCTAGATGCCTAGATAGACATACCGCTTCACTAATCATGGTTTTATGGTGAAACTAACTGGTTAGTTCGATTTTAATGGATATTTTTATCGTGAATTTCTTAAATCTTTAGGACAAGAGCTTATGTAAAATCCTTCAACTTTCTAAAATAAGCTAAGGCTACTTTTCGTACGCATTTGAAATTTTGGATTTCAGGTGATTTGTCTTTTAGGACAAGAGGAGGAAGGTGCAGGCTTATCTAGGGAGAAGCTGTTTATAGAGGAACAATAAATTAAACAGTTGTATGTAACAAAAATGTGATCTTTTTTGATGGTTCGAGTAATCTTCCATGTGGCTTTCGGGCCCCTGAATCTCATAAGCCCACCCGCCGCACCACCTGCCCTGTGCTCTCATCATCTTGGAACAGAAAATCCATAGTATAGGCGATAGGTTCATTGCTTATAGTCCAATTCTGAGATTATTCAAACTTATTATCAAAATTCGAACTCGATTGCAAAAATTCAAAAGATTTTTCTCGCTAAGCATTGTCACAAATCCGCGTCTAAACGCGCTATACAATTTACTGTCTAAAGGCCTGAATAGACCTCGGGCGGAATGAAAATGAAATTTTTGTCCGCTGCGATTTTCTCAATGAAAATGCATGCTTACTGTCGTGGAACATGTCGGTAATGATGGGGAATTCCATAAGCTACAATCCGAATATGGTTCCAAAATTTTTCTCGGCCATTTTATGTATTATTTTTCGATTCCCCCGTCATTAGATATTTTCCACGGCGAAATGACCGGGGAATCGAAAAATAATACATAAAATGGTCGAGAAAAATTTTGGAACTATATTCGGATTGTAGCTTATGGAATTCCCCATCATTTCCGACATGTTCCACGACAGTAAGCATGCATTTTCATTGAGAAAATCGCAGCGGACAAAAATTTCGTTTTCATTCCGCCCGAGGTCTATACTGCGCTTAACTTTTAATCAAAGTTAGTTCTTCGAGACCAGAAGACACCTATCCTGTGCGTGAACAATCTCAGCTGGTGAGGCAAGTGTTGACGTCAACAAAACAGTTCGTCTCCCTTCTATCAACCTGGGTTACATGGTAAATCTTAAATCATGCTTCTTACAAGATGGTGTTAATATAAAAATTCAACCCTAAAGGCCTGAATAGACCTCGGGCGGAATGAAAATGAAATTTTCGTCCACTGCGATTTTCTCAATGAAAATACATGCTTACTGTCGTGGAACATGTCGGAAATGATGGGGAATTCCATAAGCTACAATCCGAATATGGTTACAAAATTTTTCTCGGCAATTTTATGGATTATTTTTCGATTCCCCCGTCATTAGATATTTTCCACGGTGAAATGACCGGGGAATCGAAAAATAATACATAAAATTGCCGAGAAAAATTTTGTAACCATATTCGGATTGTAGCTTATGGAATTCCCCATCATTCCCGACATGTTCCACGACAGTAAGCATGCATTTTCATTGAGAAAATCGCAGCGGACAAAAATTTCATTTTCATTCCGCCCGAGGTCTGTTTCGGAAACATCGATGTTTTTGGTCCGATGGTCGATGTTTTTACCATCGATGGTTTTGCGTCGATGTTTTTCACCATCGATGGTTTACGTTTCGATGGTCGATGTTTTTCACCATCGATGGTTTTCAACTATCGATGTTTTTTTCCTCAACATATTTTTTTTTTTACAACTCAACTTTGTCTTTATAAGTGTATGCAAATACCTTCAAACAGCCCAATCAGAAAAAAATGTGATCATCGAATGTCTAATTACCCTTTAATTATATAACAAACAGAAATGATAACAGATAAGAGATGTATGTAATGAATGTATACCAACATGTAAGAATCAATGTAATGTTTTCAATAACAAATAATTAATATAGTGATAAGAATTTAAAATATAAATATATGTTTCTAGTTTGTAAGAGTTAGTTCCTAAAGTGAGCTCAGGACGAGCGAAATGAAAATATATTTAAAATATTGAGTAACTCGGTCTTTAATTTGAAACGATTGGAAAGGAAAATTGTAATCGTAAAACTTTATAACACATTAGGGCCGGGTTTCTGATAGTCTATATTCAGTAAATGTCGGCTGGTTAGTCTTATCCCATAAAGAAGACACACACCATATTCAGAAAGCTTTTCCATTGTATTGAATGGAATTTTTGTTTATTTTACATAGTTACGCCATATTTTGCTTGGTTACGCTAAGCTGACCAGACGTACAGCATTTTGCTGTACAGTACAGCATTTTGACCTGCCGTACAGCATTCTGAAGCGTACAGCAAAATGTACAGCATTCTCGTTTTCACTCAATGAAAGAAGATTTTTTGGATTTTTGGATTGTACAAATTTCGCGACTAAGACATGTGTCGAAAAAAATTGACAAAAATTCTGAATGCATTGATTTTTTCGTGGAAGAACTAATTTTGTAAAAATTTACAAAATTTTGCACGAAAATTCTTCAAAAGTTTGCACAAATATTAAAAATACTACAATGCATCTCACAGTAGCAGATTTTTGTATAAAAATTTCACTAAAAGTGTCTTGAAAAAATCGTAAATCATTTTGAATATACATGCAATTGTTGTATTAAATTTAAATTAAAAATATATTATTTTCGTTATTTGCGATATTTAACAATATCATTGAATATCCAACGTAGGGGTTATTCGCCGCATTACTATTTTAATCAAACTCATGATGGTTGGATGACAAAGCACTTCCGCATTTTTAACAGACAAAAAATAAGCAAAATATTCGTCAACGAGCAAGGGACTCAGCATCACATGTGCTGACCAAATTTTTTGTGTTATTCCGAAGGTCCCCAGAAAAAGGTTGATTATCGTGGAAAGCTTATTTCTCAAAAGAAAAGCAACGAAAAATGCTTCTTGGAATGGTTAAAATTGTATATTCTTTTACAATTTTCCCACTAGTTACATATTAGAACTGCAAGTGAGCCTCAGTTAATTTGTAATTATGTAACCCCTTCGGCCCTTTCATCTTTCATTAAAGGAAAAAAGCAGCCTAAGCATTGGATCCAAGTTCCATAGAGATCAACAAAACTCTATCTAGTTTTTGGTCGGTTTCAATTCAATGCAATTGTGATGCTTTGTTACCGAATCTTACAAAATAGTTCTTCTATATAAATTCCATTATTTAACAGCATTTAAAAATAACATTTCATTTCCAGGAAATCGCCTCCAACAAACAACGAGTTAATTATTCTTAAAGCTATTCAATAAATGTCATTTCGTGCCATGACAATTTCAGTTTTTTGCCGCGCTTAGCAACTACTTAGCGTTGAACCCCTAACGTCAACCTCTTTTCTAAAATACCTCTCGAAATATTTTTCTGAGCACGCCCCTCTACAATGAGAATTATCACGGCATTTAGAAGATTTTTTGGATTTTTTCTGGATAGAAATGTTTTCAGACAGAAATTTTGGAAAATATTAGATATAGAATTTTTCGGTACACAAATTTACTAGTGTGGAGAGGGGAACATTCTTATTGCAATAACTGTAAATAATTACTTAATTGTAATAAGACTGGGTCGAGTAAATCAATCAAATTTTAGGTGGTCTAAAAATGTGTAACGGAAAAATTTATTACCGCGAAAATATTTCTAAATTAATTATTATTCTAGTAAAGCTTATTAAAATTAAAGAGCAGGTTTGTTTTGTAATTGAGTTGTAAACAGCAATAGGTATCTCACATACTAGGAGCTTTCACAAGGCCAGCAAATCAAGATATCCAGAAACAGGGCTTGAATGGTTTGAATAGTGTACAATATTTCTTTGTTATGAACAGCGTCGCTAGCCTAAGTAGAAGATTGATCCACATTCTCCAAGTCAGCAACAAGAGATTTTCCAAAGAGCAACAACTTTTCCCAGTGAAATCTTCTCCTGGATTAAAAATCAGTGAATAATTACTTTCGACTTTGCCATGAAAGGCATTTTCCCTATACATGAAATCTTAGAGCACCGGAATGACTTAAATTATTATGTATTTTTATTAAACATCTCTTAAATTCCCATAGTGGATTTGGGTTTATCTCTAAACCGAATCCCACCAATAGGTAGTGGGTGTACAGCATTGAACTTCCAGGCATCTGGTCACCTTAGGTTACGCCATCATCTTAGATTGAAAAAATCGTTGCGCACTTTCATCCAACAGCGTAAATAAGCAAAAGATAACATAACTATGAAAAATTAACAAAAATTCAATTCAATATAATGGAAATTATCAAGGTAAATACTAGCCCGGCGGTGGAACCGGCTATCCCGCATATCCCATAGTGGGGAGTGCCCATGAACGACATTTATTAATTTCTCATTATCTATATCCGTGGAAGCAGCCAGTTCAGTCGCCATTTTAAACGCTATGGGGCAAGAAGTGAATCACCTTGTAATGAAAGGACTTGGCCATCCGAAGAGCCCAGGGGGCGGAGCCAATGCCTCTATAACCGTACAGGGTTGGGCATGAAGATATTGCTCCTCAACGAGCGAGCAGCGGCATGCGCTTGCTGTAGCTCAGTTCGGGAGATAGGGGTAAGGTTTGCGCCACTCGTTGCCCCTGTCCTTTTCCAAAAAAAAAGGGATGTCGCATGCCTATGGGTGCACTTCACGAACAAAGGGTTTAAAATGGGGGAAACCGTTAAAATGATAAGCCGACGCGAACAGGTGCCATTTTATTATGCTCCGTGGACCCGGATGGCGGCGGATACCGGCCTGACTAAACCCACTAAAATGTATATATGTACCCGTCCTGAGGCGCCCGCGGCCGAAAGAAAAATATAGGGCGCCTCCCTTTACATAAAAACCGGGGAGAGAATCAGCACTTCACCCCATTGTTCGCCTCTGGAAAGGGGGGTGTAATTGTGCGGAGTACTACAGGGCGTTATATTCAGTTATTTTTGGAGATTGTTTCATATTGGCCCAATTACACGAAAAAAGACACCACAGACATCACAATAGACAATCAACAAAAACGCGTGTCGTCCGGCACTTCGTTTCCTTTTTTTCTTCCTTTCACGTTTTATTTTATGTCCGGGGGACATCTCGCAAAAACCCACATGCTCCTCTCTTGACAGCCGTCACCAAACTTCCCGAAGTTGGCCGTGTCTAATTCCGATTCCGCCATTTTCGTCCAGCTGTTCTGACTGCTCAATGATTCCGACACATAGATGTCCATTTTTGGATCTGGCGGGATTTTCAAAAATATTAATGATTTTAAATTAATGAAATCATCAATATTTCTGAAAATGCTTAAATTCCAAAAAATAGACACTTATGTGTCGAAATCGGTTCGTTACAACCTCGTCCACAAACAAAAAACACTGCAACTTAGCTTGTTCTTTCATTTTTGCATCCACATGACGGTACCCTGTAGGCGTGATTCAGCCTCGAACCTCCCCAGTCACTTCTATCCCGAGAACTTTTTCAGTTGCTAATACACCTTAAAAAAGGACTTTCTCGCAGAAACCACGTGGAGTATCCAAAAGGCAGACACGCGCGACGTAAAAACTCAACTTCAACGGCACAATCGGGGACCGCTGAGCAACCGGCCCGGTCTTACATCAACCGATCCCTTTCCCGCCAAAATTGGAGTTACCCAGTTTAACTAGCGGGCCGGAACACAGCTGATGTCGACACATAAATATCCGTTTTCGCATTTTTCAAATTTCAATGATTAAAAAAAATCACTAAAATTTAAAAAATTTAGCCAAAGTAGAGAATGAAATATGTATGTATCCGAACTGGCCGTTACAAATAATCTGGGTGTGAAATTTCGAAAACATGAACATTTGAACCCAAATACACGAATTTTCTGCCTTTTAGCTTTTTAAGCTTTTCTGATGCGTATGTTGGTTTCATACATATCACAAAATAAAATTGTCAAGTTTTAGCCACCTTTCTGCCCGAACTTAAATTTATCAACTTAACTTTGACTCTTAAGGTTGTTTTGGGGTAGGATGTTTCTGGATGATGTTCTGTCTAAAATTTAGTGAAAATTAATTCTCAAACTGTGAACGATCGATGATGATCGACCAACAGAATTTTGGTGTTTTAATTTCTTGTCTGAGGTTCCTAAATTTGAACATTTTTGAGTCAAAAATCATAGTCTTATTTTTTAGGTCAAATTGTGTAATTATATTTCGAAAATAATTTTCCATCTCTGTTTTCGAAATGTTTACTCTGCGGCCCGCACAAACCTGTAGACAGTAGTATTTTGCAGCCCTTCTCTAGGCACTTAACCAAATTTGATTGGTCTGACATAATTTAGAGAGAAGTTAACTTTTGCCTTTTTGAGAAATGTGTCCTTGGCCGGAGCAAGCTCAGTTTTGGTATAAGTTAAGTACATTTATTTAGCAACATTGGCACTAAATCTTATCACTCTACCTTTACTCTATTAAAAGTTACAGTGCGAAATGTAAATATCATAAAATGTAAATTCGACATACTACTTTTGGGTCTAGAGTATAATTTTCCAAGAAATGGTCGAGAGTATTATATATCATTACAAAGAAAATTAAATGTAGTTTATTTCGTTCTTAGAATATTTTGCAATAGGACTAATACTTTTTCAGCTATTTTCTAAAAACTAAAATAGATAGAGCAGTTTATTGTTTCCCTATTTTTGGAATACCGCAACTCAAAACATGCATAATCTGATGATGTTGTTAGCTAAATCTTCAAATTTTGTTAGCTAAAATTGGAACACAATGATTTATCAAAGATGAACGAAAACAAAATAAAATTAAAAAAATGTGTGTCTCTGACATCAATAGTGTTTAGGTGTTGGAAGGGCCACCATCAACAATTTTGGCTCTGCCCTGCATACAAACAATGGTAGATCCGTAGTGTTGGGCTAAGCGTGAGTCTGGATTTTCGACCGCAATTCAGAATTTGAGACTGTTTTTATACCCTTCGCTCATATACAGGGTGTCCGGAAACTGCCGCATAAACGCACCGGATTATGATTTCTCAGTTGATTTCCAGCAAAAAAGTTGTACGGAACATACCCCCTCAGCTTAACCCTTTAACTGCCATAGGCATTTAAAGATTTTTAAAAAAATCATTTTCTTGCACGACTTAAAGCCTAATATCTCCAAAGCTAGATCAGCTAGAATAGTGAAACAAAATGATTATTACAGCCAACAAATTTATCTGTAAAATAAAACTAACCACACTAAAATCGGATAAAAGGTTTGGTTTTTACATAGCTTCAAAGTCAAATTTGCGTGATTTGACCCAAAAACAATCTTTTTTTCCATCTCAATTTTCTCCAACTTCTGCCAAAGTTAGGTGCTTGGACGATTCTTTTAAAAATAGGCGCATAGCGTTACAATCAAATCTTTCATACATAATTTTGATCTAGCTCTATTACTTCTAACAGTTTTTATACGTTAAGTGCAGAGAAATACGGTTAATTTTGGCGCGATTTCGACATATGTACTTTGAATAGATTTTACGAATTGCAGATCTTTAGGGGCAGTGTGAATTGAATTGTATTAAATTCGATTTTCTGATTAAATATTTTTAATTGCCCACTTATTCCAACCAAACCCCACACAAATATATTGTTTTGTCGATGCAACCGAACTTTTGTGAAGACAGAAGGAAAAGAATGAGGGAAGGTTAAATACAAGTCGTAGGTACGCCCGCAGAAGCTTTTAGCCCGAGGGGAGCGAAGGGTTTCTAAATTTCGGCCGCGCCAGAAATTAGCCTCGGTCTCGTTTTTTTCTTAAACGCAACTTGCCAAAAAAGGAAATGTATTTTAACATGCACTACGATTGCTCATCCACAGCAGGAATAAAAACTAGAACGGAAGCAATTTTTGCAAAAGGATCAATCGTTGTTATGTCATCGTCATTTTATAATGACGATCGTCGTAATCAACCTCAATAGTTGTATTGAAATGTAATTGCACTGGAAACATGGTAGCCATGCCATACGGCCTACCATCGTCATCATTGTCGCTCTATTCGCTTGTTAGCTGTCTTGTTCCAATAGAACGCATACTACAGGCGGATTCTTCTTCGATTTGTGACAACTTAAGATGTTGTCACACTTCTTTCCAACGTACGAAAATGCTTGTAAGTAAAAGCAACTACATCAGGATCGGCGAATCATCATCGACGTCAGTACATTGCATTTTGTGCAATTGTCGCCGGGGCATCACCCGTCCGACGGACGTATGTCCGTATACTCTTACCCTCATGTAATATAATTTCTGCCGACAATATGGCGTGCTATTAAGTTAGTGGCAGGCCGAGGGAAGGCCTCCCGCAGGAGTGTGCGTCGAATGGTTAAAGTGAAGGGACATCGCTTTTGTTGTAATTGTCGGTGGCAATAAACGTTTGACATTGCAAAACCTACTACAGATCATTTAGCGACTATGACTGTTCCTGTCCATTCGTACGTCCATCTTTTATCTATCTATCTGTCTGTCTGTCCGTTTACAGATTTTTCATACCATTCCATTGGTCGCTTGATGTCCATCATCGTCGTCATCGTGCGGTCATCATCATCATTTTATCATCGGATCGTCGCCATCATCATCATCATTATTGCCTTTGTATATTGTTTTCTCAAGAATTCTAATTGAAACTGTACTTTCATGTGATGATATTTGTCTTGGGCGAATGATGAAAAACAAACAGAAATGCTGGAAATGGTAGATCTTTCTTTCAGTGATTTTTCTGAAGGGAAAATAGCATTACAAGAGTCGCGCTAGATAGATGGTTGGGATTGGAGACCCAGGAACAAGTGCTCGCGCAAGTGTACTTACTCCACATATAGGGAGGTCATCATGTTTAGATTTTTTCGTACTATTTGTCATCATCAATAGGAGGCAACTTGTTGATATGTTGATGGAAAGATGTACAGACGAGAAGCACCTGTATTTGCCTAGAATGGTATATGAAGACAACTTCTTCCAAAGATATGATTTCCTTTAGCCAGCATACACGTTATAGGTTTGTACATTTCTATAGATAACCGTTGGGTTGCCTAAGCAAACACTATACTGAGTTTATTTGACTGTGTTAATGCTATTTGAAAGATCTCTTTGATTAAACAAAATTTCTGATTGATTTTTGGAAACGGAAATTGGTATAACAGGTATGCATTCAAATTTTACCTTTATTAAAGGAACGGGACTCATTCTCTTTAATTTTACCGTGAAAGAAAATAACAAATTACAAAATTATGTAGGGCTCGTTCTGAGTATGTGATCGACGAGCCTGAGTGCTCAACCAATACCATGAGGAACAGGTTGCTTGACTAGCCTGGTCTCTGTCAAAGGTCACTTACTTATCTTTGCACATTTATCCCATCCATGTTATGTGCTCTTAGTACCGGAATCACCAATGCCGCAGGGCAGGGCATTATTACTTTAATCTGACGGCGGATAAGCTTGACTTTAAGTCAATCGAACGTATGATTGGAGCCAATTACGATACGATTGGCGGTATGTTGTGTTCATTTGCCAAACAACTGCGTTAATACGTAAATTGATTGAATACAGTTAGTTGAACTTGAACTGCTATGTGACTCGCCATAGTGCCTTGTTGCAGTCAAGTGACTGTGATTCGCCGCGACCAATGCTGGCCTCCGCGGATAAGATATATATTATGTATATCCACCACATGTGGCTATTTCGTATACACATCGTGCTATTTGCATACACAGAAATTGGTTTCCCAAAGAATGGAGCTTAAACCAGTTGGATCATATGCTAATGATTTTCACCATTCTTGAATAAATTAAGAAAGGTGTTTTCTACGCCTTTTTTTGGAAGACTGCCAACTAAACGAGTGTATTAAAACCTAAATAATTTAATCAACATATTTTTTTAGTCTTATTGACATTAGTTTTTAAATTGAGAAGGAAATCAATTGTCAACTAATATTTAGGGCATTTTTATCCAAAAGACTCTATTGCTATTTATTGCTCTTCTGACGAGAAATTATAGTCGCACCTGGGACATTTGTGCATAAACAGTTATTAAGCTACACTCTAAAAAAGGATTGTAAATTTCTAGCAAATTCTGTGTAAAATGTGTTTAGAAGCATTGAAAAATAAACAACAGTGCAAAAATTACACATTCGTTGAGTATCGCAATATTTTTGAGCATTATTACATGTTTTAAAGTAACCTTACAACAATATGAGTGTACATATATGTACAAAATTGCAGCACTTTTCCTTCAGATATACATACATATGTAATTTTACATAAATATGAAGATCGTATTTTGAAAAAACATTTTGTTGGAAAATACACAGATTAGGATGATTTTCGAATTTTACAATTACGGAAAATTCTGAGAAACGACGTAGTTTTTACGAGATTGTATTTAAAATCGCACCAATTATGATGTTCTTTTGAAGTTTACACCAAAATAATTGGAAAACATGACTAACTACGTTTTCCGTATAGTTTTCATATCACATTTGGTGTTTCGCTGTCTACACTGAAAGAAAAAGGTGACATGAAACAATGAAATTGTTCATTAAAGTAATGAATATTTACACCAATATCCCACCGAAGACGGATTTCATCATTCCAATGAATCTGATTTTATCAAAACAACGAACAAAAATTTCATTAAAATTAACAACTTGTTCATTGATATAATTACTGAGTTCATCAATTAATAAAAAAAACTGGCGCAAGCCGGCATCCAGCTTCATATGTGTTGACGACATTTATTTTACCTCTGCTATGAATAGTCATCAAAACTTACCTACCTACCTACAGTGGGAATCGATCCCGGAACCCTATGACTTGAAGGCATGCGCCCTACCTAACTACACCATACTGACTATACGTTACGAAGGTTTATAAAATACACTTAAATAAGGCGACCAACTTTTAGAAATGCCAATCCGGGACATTTTAAGTACGAGGGGCAATTAAAAAATAAGGTTCCCATGTTTTTCAGGTGTAAGGCATTTTTTATTGCAATAAATAATACCATCTGAAAGCTTGTACTTCAAACTATTTTTCTACTTAGTCGCCAGATTTTTCTACGCATTTTTCCTGACGAGTTGTCCACTTCTGAAAACCCGCTTCGAAGAACTCCGTCGCTAGGCCGCCGATCCTTTCTTTCCGGAGTGACGTAGTGACAGCACGTTTCATCTCCCGTAATAATGGAGTCCAAGAATTCTTCGGTATTCTCGGCGCGTTCTCGAAGAAACCCCTACGCGATTGTCTTTGTGGGTTTCTGAAAGCAAGTGCGGGACCCACCGCGCACAGTGTTACTCTCCGATCTCGTATTTCACACCTGGCGGTAACGGCGATTATGGGCTCCATCGCGTATGGCTGTTAAGGTTTGTGTTCGTAGAGACGACTCATGGGATCATCGCAGTCTTGTATCCAATTTGGAGCCGTATTTAAATATTTTTGAATGTTTCTATTTTCCTAGTATCGACTATGGACTAAAGGAACATGTCTGTATAGAAAATATACCCATATAGTTCTCAAAACCGGTGGTTTCACTTCGATCGCTGAGCGATGATCCCATGAGTCGTTGCATGCCTGCAATGCAATGTACATAGTAGTAGAAGGAAGGAATGAAGCATGTAGTAAGAAAATACGAGTACATATAGAAGACTAGTGAATGCGGAACTTGCGGGATACTTTGGATGTTTTGCGGGACAAATCCGAGACGATTTTCAATGCGGGACAGACTTGTAAAATACGGGACTGTTCGCAGGATCCGGGACAGTTGGTCACCTTACACTTAAAGCGATAGTGACATCGTTCATAGTAGCCCTATTCGACTGACTGGATCATTGATCCTGTCCAAGTCGAATGAGATCGGATCAAAATTTCCCAAATCGGTAACAGCTGACTATCGTGTCAACTGGCCCCAACGCGATATTCTAAATTATAATTTGCATTTGTAATTATGCACCGTGCGAGATACAATTAAAAGGATAGGTAGCAAGAAATATTAAAATGATTAACTCTGAATAAAGTTTACAAACCAAAAATACTGAATAACAAAATGACATACGGGAAATTTTAGGGAAACTGTTCGCGGAGACATCTAGGGGATTAGTTTGGCAGATGATCCAAGTCATACCCTGGATCACTTCCAGGATTACCTTTCATTTTGTATGGGATTTCCAATAAATCTGGAAATGATCCAGTGAGTCGAATAGGGCTAGTAGTATATATTACTATGAACAATGTCATGCAATTAATGAACAATAACATCAAATTTACTTACTATCGGGGATAACGTAAGAAGTTCATTGTATTCATGATCGATTTACATTAAGTTAAAATTTTGTTTTCGTTATACTAACGACCGATGTTTCGTAAAATAGATGAACTCTGTATTATTTTAAGGAAGAGAAGGTTTATTTACTACGAACTAATTCATCATGGCAATAAAAAAAGTCTATGCTCCTAGCTCATTAATATCATGATGATTTTTTTTCAGTGTAGTGATGCAGACATATTTTATGGGCGCCACAAATCCTCCGATCAATTGAAGAGATTTTTGGAATGCGAGATAAACTGGAAGGTGTATGTGACCATCCAATTAAATTCTTTTATCGGGCGTGTGAAACGTATTGCCATGAAATTTTTCGTGCAATCTGTCATGACAATCATCAGTGTTTTCAATTAAAGATTTTTTTTTTTACATAATCCGGTGGTCATTCTTCATGCTGTGGTTGTAGCGGTCTATCTCTATCGAAAGTAGCAATGTATGTCCATCTTCCATGGCCACCAAATAGATAATTTTCGCTGTGTCGTATTGTGTTGTGTGAACCCTGAGACTATTTTCAGATTGCACGAGAAATTGCATAGTGTGTTTGCTGTCACTGAAAGAAAAAGGTGCCCTGAAGCAATGAAATTGTTCATCAAAGTAATGAATATTTACACCGATATCCCACCGAAGACGGCTTTCATCAGTCTAATGAATCTGATTTTATCAAAACAACGAACAAAAACTAATTCATAAAATTAACAACTTGTTCATTGATATCATCAATTAAAAAAAAAACTGGCGCAGGCCGGCATCCAGCTTCATAAGTGTTGACGACATCTATTTTACCTCTGCTCTGAAAAGCCATCAAAAATTACCCACCTACCTACAGTGGGAATCGATCCCGGGACCCTATAATTTGAAAACATGCGCCCTGCCTACCTATATCAACCAGACTATATGTTACGAAGGTTTATAAAATACACTTAAAGCGATAGTAACATCAATATGTACTACTATGAACGATGTCATGTAATTAATGAACAATAACATCAAATTTTGTTTTATTTACTTACTATCGCGGCTAATGAATGGGTTCATAGCCGGAATGTACAATGCATAAGATTCTACTGGAAGCTTAATGAGTCCATGATCGCTTTATATTAAGTTAAAATTTTGTTTTCGTTATACTAACGACCGGTGTTTCATAAAATAGATGAACTCTGTATTATTTTAAGGAAGAGAAGGTTTATTTACTATGAACTAATTCATCATGGTAATGAAAAAAAGTATATACTCCTAGTTCATTAATATTATGATGATTTTTTTTTTTCATTGTGGCTAAAAGTTTTTTCGGTCTTATCTACGATTTGTATTTAATTCCCCCCCCCCCCCCCTCTCGCGCTCCCAATCTTCTCGTTCCGTTTCACAAAAGCTCCATTGCGTCGACAAAACAATATTTGTGTCGGGTTTGGTTGGAATAAGTGGGCAAATAAAAATATTTACTCAGAAAATGTTATTGGGGGATGCGGGAGCATAGCCCCATAGTACGATAACATTTGTTTTGAGCATTTTTGCTGCTTTGATAAAGACACATTAATTCAAGGTTTTCTGAAATTGGTGTAAAAAATGTTTCTTAGAAGAACAAAAATGGGGGGTTGGGTTTGTATGGCAGCCCCATGACCCCATGGTCCGATTTGATCCATTCTCATTCTCATATATGTTTTGTGTCATCAATAGAAATACATTTGTGTGAAATTCGGTTGAAATTAGTAAACAAATAAAAAAGTTTTTCTTAGCAGAACCTAATTTGGATGGTTAGGTTTGTATGGCAGCCCCATGACCGCATGGTTCGATTTGATCCGTTCTTGCATATGTTGTGTGTCACCAATAGAAACACATTTGTGTGAAATTTGGTTGAAAGTGGTGCACGAATATAAAAGTTTTTCTTAGAATAACCTAATTGGGGGGGGGGGGGGGGGGTTGTATGGCAGCCCCATTGTCCGATTCAAACATACAAACTTCCTGCAGCAAAAAGAAGCATTTGTGCAAAATTTCAGCTTCATAGCTTTTAAATTGGCCGAGTAAAACGCGTCGCAACAGTTGTTGATGGTGCTACTGATCGAGACGTCGTTCGCCGCATTAACCATACCACGTCTTCTTTCGGCATGTTGTCCAGACTCTGTTAAAGCAGTTATCTCATTGTTAAAAGCAAAGGGGGCAGCTTCTCTCCCTGATACTTTCAGTGCTCCTATACGGGAGCAGGACTTGGAAAGTTTCCGCTGCAGTTACCAAGAAGCTGCAAACTTTCGTGAATACTTGTCTTCGTCGAATCTTAAGATTTTTTTGGCCCGAAAGAACTTTGAATGAAGATCCCCTTCGGCGCACGGGTCAAATACCTATCGACTTTTTTGCAACGTCCATGTTCAAATTGACTCGACTAGTTTTTGAAAAGTTTAAATGCCGTGTTTTCTCCACAAATCAGTTATAACCTTATAACATACATACATGCTTGTTTTTTTCTGGATCATGAAGACGGACATGTTTTGTTTTCTTAAGACTTTATTCCAGAAATATTGTCGGTTGAAAATTCATTGTACCAACCTGAAAAAAAAAAATATTGATTTTTTTTTAATTAAAAAAAATAAAAATAATAATGATCTACGAGTAAAGCAAGCATATTTTAATGGCATCTCCGGAGGATATTTTAGCGATATTTTTACCTCATTAAATTATCTCTGTTAATTACAAAAATTTATCCAGTTTCCTAATAGGGTTGCCACTTGGACCACGTCTCTCGTCCGACATGCTTTGAACATATGTATGTAGTGGAGGATTCCTTTAGGATTACTTTATTTTTTTTAGAAGAGGCCTCCATGGTAGCCCAACAGTTTCTCAAAACAATGAAATAAGTGATCAGCTACTTGCCAAAATACTAAGTACCTCAACTATCACCATGGATAGGATTGTCTTTGTACCAGAGAGGTTCATTTTAAACCAAAAAAGACTTTGGTTCAGATCAAAATTAAAGTGAGCTGTTTTTCATCTATCAGTGTATGCACGATAGAAATTATCAATGTCAGTTCGAGAAACATCGGGCCAAGTTCCTATATTAATCGATATTTTATAAATTAGATTTGTGCAATGGCCCAGCACCCTGTTTCGTCTTAGACCGTTTTGTGTGTCATATTTGACATGGAAAAAGACCCTGAAGATCGTCTTACTTAACATTCGGATGGTTGAGGTCAGGATCGGATTTCCCATGGGGGCAACCGTTTGCCCAGGTTCAGTAGGGTCAGGTCAGTAGGCGTTTCGACCTTTGCCGCCCTACCGCTAGTTCACTACTATAGCTTTGGGAATCGCGCGTGGGAGAAGTAACAAACACTCGGAAGCAAGAAAACCGGACACTTTCACCTTTTTTTACTTCTACCCTATTATAACCGAAAGGTCTTGACCACTAATGAACGGATATGGTCCCTGGATCCAATTTCTTTCTCCACCTCCTCCTACCGGAAACTGCAATTTTGAACTGGTTTCATTAAATATTGAAAACGACCATTTCGTGGGGATGCAGCTGGAGAATAGTTGTGACTAAAGGGCGCCACAAACCCGACGATTTCTGGGCTGATCGATTGGGCAATCGATATGCTGCCCGTATAGCACATACATTAGGCAATTTATCGGGTAAATCTGAAATTGACAGTCTTACGGTCCACAAGAAACAACACAAAATAGCGAAAATTAAAACATTTTTGGCGATGAAAGATGGACTTTTGATGGAGAATGACTGTACAACCACAGCATGAAGAACGACCACAGCAACTGAGAACACATGATTGTCCTGACAGCTTGTATGGAAAATTGCATTGGCAATACGTTCCACACGTCAAATAAAAAAGTTGAATCCGATGGTCCCATACACCTACCGATTTATCTCGCAACCAAAACATCTGGTGGATCGATCGGAGGGTCTGTGGCGGAAGGCGAAAGGGAATAATATCCATTGTTTTCGAAACCTTCGATTGACTTCAATTTCACTAAATGTTACGGAAACTCATCTGCGAATTGAAAACAATCAATTTCGTGGGCTGTAGCGGGAGAACGGGGGTCACCCCGTGGAAAAAGAGTTCAGATGCGCTCCCAGGTCATCAAGACCTTTCCCGATAATAAAATAATAAATATCGAGTAAAAAAGTGGCCGTTTTTAGCACCGAGTGTATGTATTAAGCTTTATATTGCCCTCTAAAGAATCGAATTATTTAATAACGAGATATGCGTGTTGGGACGCAGCCTCCGCATCTCACGAAACAGCCATGAGGCCTTCCGCCGCTATCCGGTTGCCATTCAGTGCGCGTACACAATCATACATAAATACGACAGTGTTGTGAATGTTGATCTCCGAGCGATTTCCCGAAAAACTTTGAGAAGTTTTCCCTTAGGCGAAAATTCTTAGATCATGTATATGTTTAGGTTATTGCTTACAAAAATATGTCTAGGTTATTGCTTACAAAATAACCCACATTGCATCAGCCGTTATCTTGTTACTCCAGAAGCCCAAAATCCTTTCAAACCGATTACATACAGTACCCCAAATGTCGACTTTCGAACGACAACCATCATGCCCATTCTCAGTTTCCTTAGAGAAGTTTCCTTTTTGGTGGTACATGCATATGTACATAATATCCTCTGAAAACCCAAAGTCAGCTTGTGGTGATTTTAAAGGGCTCAACTCACGGAATACTGTATTTTGATATGCATATCGGCTTTAATGCATTCCTAAAGAAAAAGGGACCTTTTTCGTCCAAGGACATCTTTCTCATAACAAATGCCGACACCAAAATAATAAGGATCGCACCCCTTAACTTCCATCCGAGTTTCATCCAAATCGCTCCACAGGGGGAGCCAAGAGAACCAATTGAAAGATAACTTTTCAATCGCTTCAACGGCGAATTTACCGCAGTGTCGATTGTAAGGGCGATCAAAGGAAAATATATACCAAATTTAGCAATAATCAAACCACTGAAAGGTTGACTTAAAGCTTCGTTAGGTTTTCGCTGTTTTATAATGCACATTTTGTCACGGAACAACCCAACGTACACATTCTAATTTCCTTAAAATAATCACACGTGTTTTACTATGTTCCAAATAATTATCACTAAGCTAAAAAAAAATGTTTTGGACACTAATAAGAGAAGAAAATATATGTTGCTGTGGGGACTCGAACACATTGCACTACGCACCAAACCTGGCGGATATCCAACCATGCTACATCGACTACAGATTGGGCCGATGAATCTAGCAATCAATTTCACTGCTAAAAATGCTTATGTGCAAACTCTTGACACTGTTTCTTTTCAACATTCAATTCAAGGTACAGTGGCTCCAAAACCATTGTACGTACTGTACAACCACTGTTACGTACTGTTTCATTCTTCAACATTCAACGTTCAGTGGCTGTACAACCACTGTCAGCCAACGTCCCACAATGTTCCGAAAACACAATATCATTCTTCCCTTGCCCAGAAGCTCTTCAACTAACGATGACGCTAACGAAGACGACGACAATGACTGTGGTTTTTGAATCAGCGAGCTCCCAGGAATCTAAAACTCATTTTGCCAAAAAAAATTTGATCGGAAAAGTCCCAAAAAGGACAAAAAAAAATACTCTTTAATCCTTGGCCGGAGGTCAGCATGTGGGGTATCAAATCAAAGGGGACGTCGAGTACATTACATATCCGGTGTTTGTTTCCTGTTTCAAGGACCCTCAACGGAATATATCGAGATTAAATCGAAAATTATTGTGTTTTCCGTGTATCTTTCCAAAGCCATAGCTACGAGAATTATCCAAGTTGTCACTACGTTTCTCACTTTTTCGATTCTATGATAGGTTAAGATTCTTCCGTTAAATTTGCTAAGAAAAAAATTATCGGAAAGCTCTGAAAAAGGACATTAAAGGACACTAATTACAAACCTTGACTGAAAGTGAGCATGCGGGGTGTCATGTCAAAGAGGACGTCGAGTGCATTGCATAGTCGGTGTTTGTTTCCTGTTTCAAGGACACTAAATGGAAAAATTCGGGCTAAAACGAAAAATTACGGCTTTGGAAAGATACATATACGAGCAACATGAAAATTTTCCATTGGATCCCAATTTTCTCCTGTGAGGGTCCTTGAAACAAGTAATGAACGCCAGATATGGAATGCACTCGACGTCTTCTTTGATATGACACCCCGCGTGCCCACGTTCGATCAAGGTTTGTAATTAGTGTCCTTTTTGAGAGATTTCCGATAATTTTTTTTCTTAGCGAATTTAATGGTAGAATCTTTAGCTATTATAGATTCGGAAAAGTGAGAAACGTAGTGGCAATTTGAAAAACTCTCGTAATTAGGGCTTCGGAAAGATACACGGGAAACACAATAATTCTCCATTTAATCTCGATTTATTCCGTTGAGGGTCCTTGAAACATGGAACAAACACCGGATATGTAATGTACTTGACGTCCCCTTTGATTTGATACCCCACATGCCGACCTCCGGTCAAGGATTAAAGAGTATTCTTTTTTGTCCTTTTTGGGACCTTTCCGATCAAATTTTTTTTAGCAAAATGAGTTTTAGATTCCTGGGAGCTCGCTGATTCAAAAACCACAGTCATTGTCGTCGTCTTCGTTAGCGTCATCGTTAGTTGAAGAGCTTCTGGGCAATGGAAGAATGATATTGTGTTTTCGGAACATTGTGGGACGTTGGTTGCTAGATTCATCGGCCTTACTCTATTTTTTTCTATTTGAAATGCTAATATGACTGCACTATGATGTAGATGTTGAAGTCTTTGTGGACACGATGGATGTTGAAGTGGACGCGGATATCGATGTGGACGCGGACGTCGTAGCAACTGCTAATTCGGCTTCCTGTAACAATGAACTCTAAATGCACTGATCTGATACACATATACATTCACCGACGCACAAAAAATACACGTGTGACACGCAACGTAAACAATATTTGCCTTGGAAAGGAAAAATGCAAGGAGCGGTAGTTTGACGAAGCGATGGTTCTTGGAATAATAGCACTAAGGAGAGTGTTCGGAAATACGAAATTTTTCATAGAAGACAAGCAATAGAATTACAGACTGACAAATCAAGAAAATATAAAAATTTTATGAATTTGGGAAGTTTTTTTTCGGTTTTAACCGGATGGGCAAACAACCGTCCGGGTTAAAACCGGGAGGATGAAAAAACCGAAAAAACCGGTTAACAGTTTTGAAAGTACCGGTTTTCGGAC
This sequence comes from Microchrysa polita, assembly GCA_949715475.1. NCBI lineage: Eukaryota > Metazoa > Arthropoda > Insecta > Diptera > Stratiomyidae > Microchrysa > Microchrysa polita. The sequence goes on from OX454417.1 coordinate 56,077,201, forward strand.
TAACCGTCCGGTTTTAGACATCCCTAGTTCGAACCCCCCCTGGGACATCAGATTTTTTTTTCTTTAAAAAAAAAATATATATTTTGAAACCGATCACATACAGTGTCTCAAATATCAACTTTCGAACGACACCCATAATGCCCATACTCTGTTTCCTATGCTAGAAAAATGTCCTTTTTGGTGGTAATATCCTTTAACAAAACTCAAAATCAACTTGTCGTGATTTTACAAGACTCATCACAACGGATTCTGTATTTTGATATCCATATCCTTATACATATAATGCATTCCCACAGAAAAAAGGACATTTTGTGTCCAAGGACATCTTCCTCATAAGAAGTGCGGGCACCAAAATAGAGTTTCGTCGACCTTAACTTCCATCCAAGTTTCGTCGACATCGGTCCACGGGGAGAGCCAGGAGAACCAATTGAAGGATGAATTTTCGTTCGCTTCAATGGCGAATTTACCGCTATTCCCGCAACTTATCGAAATCGTGATTGTCGATTCTGATTCAGAGCGATCACCAAATTTGGTGAAGATCAAACTACGGGAAGGTCGATTTTAAGCGTTAAACGTTTTCGTAACAGTTTTCCGTGACGCTTTTTCACGGAACGACACCCAGTATTTCTCAGGTATCCTCCGCAAAGACATATACATGTCAATAATGTCAATTATTTGCACTCTCCGATATGCCCGTAAATCGGGAAATTGCTCGGAGATCAACACTCTCAACAATGTCGTATCGCATTATTTCCCATCATGTGACAGTCTTAGGAGTTGCTTATGCTGCTACTTCAGAAAACGTGGTTTCCGGCGTTATGTTAAAAAAAAATGTACTCTTCACATGAAGGCTACTTTTAGTACTTAGTGACGGAGGGCGGCAACTCGACTACTGCCCAGGGGCGCTACAGAGGGTAAGTCCGGCCCTAATTGAGGTAGATTTTATATACATAAATGTTGATAAAGATACAAATCTTCCTCAAACTTTAATTTGTGCTTTTTGGATATTTTCTTTTTAACTGGAGCTGGAGTTACCGTGAGTTCTGGCGATGAAGTTGTAAAAATAAGTGAAATTTGGACTTCAGTTTTTAGTTTGTGAAGAAAATAATACAATTAAGGAGTGAATTGGTTGAGTGGATAAAAATGACAACTAGCGATTTCTGGGAAACGGTTTTTATTGAATAAATGTGGTTAATATGCCTTACCCTACGGTATCACTAAGCACATCATCATTCGTTAATTCTCCTTAATTTCCAAGAAGAAAAAAACATCAAAAGGTGTTAACATCATCATTTGATAAGAAACCTAGTGGAGTAAGGTGATATCGATCCTTGTCATGTTTTTCCCCTGAATTACGTAGCACTTTGGCATTGGCATGGCAATTTACCAGCGCTATTGGAACTATGAACTATGACTAACCGCAACTTGATTCAATTAACATTATAAATTTTCGCGGTAAAACTCATTAGTGGAATTGGAGTAAATGACGGTTACAGTGGAACTAAAATATGAATGAAGTCATGAAACCGCAAAGTTATATTGCGCCTATGTCAAAGATAGCCATGAACAGAATCGACCATGGTTGCGCGGTAATAAAAAGATCAGACGATTATTGTATGAGTAGCATTACCTATAGGTATAATCAATAGCGACACCATGCCACTGCATAGAGAAGCCGCGGTCGAATCGAACAAATAGTTTAATTGCTTAGGCTTAAACAACTATTTGGTATATTTGGCTTCTTCCAGTATGGATGGTTTATACGGGTACATTATAGTTCTCATTTGATCCAAATCATTCAACTTTAAAATTACAGTTAGCAGCTTTCTTCTGCTTCTTATAGTTTCTGGTGAATTGCATACATTTGAGTATGTATACAGGGTGCCCGGAAACTGCCGCATAAACGCGCCGGATTGTGATTTCTCATGTGATTTCCAGCAAAAAAAGTTGTACGGAAAATACCTCCCTTAGCTTAACCCTTTAGCTGCCACAGGCATTTTTTTGTGCGACTAAAACTTCAATATCTCAAAAGCTAGACTAGCCAGAATAGCAAAATAAGATGATTATTACAGCCAACAAATTTACCTAAAAAATAAAACTAACGGCACTAAAATCGGATAAGAGGTTTGGTTTTTACAGAACTTCAAAATCAAACTTTTGTGATTTGACCCAAAAACATATATTTTTCCATTTAAATTTTATTCAACTTCTACCAAGGTGAGGTGCTTGTACGATTCTTTTAAAAATTGGCGCATAGTCTAGCAATCATCTCTCACTTACATCATTTTATTCTAGCTTCATTATTTCTAGTCTGGCTGGTCTAGCGGTTAGTGCGCGCACCTTCGGTGCGCAGGGTCATGAGTTCGAATCTCACCGTGGTTCATGGTGTTTTTCAAACTCACGAGCTTGTGACGGACTATAATCTCACTCAGATGTTAAACGAGATGAGATGCTGATCTCATTACCTCAACAAAAAGCAGATAAGATCTTGGAAATAGGATCTCACTAACACAACTTGCGGCCTTAGTGCAATGTTGGATTGTCGAGCCTGTTATTTATTTTACTCATTATTTCTAACAGTTTTAATGCCTAAAATGCAGTACCTAAACTAGGGTTAATTTATTTTAGCTCGATTTCAATTCAATTCAATTCAAACTGCCCCTAAATATCTGCAATTTGGTACAATTTAATCAAAATCGAGCCAAAACTAACCCTAGTTTTATGCACTTAAGGCATTAAAATTGTTAGAAATAACGAAGCTAGAATAAAATGGGGTTAGGTACGATATCCCGAAGTTCAAATTCCCGCTTTTCAAAATCCCGACTTTCATAATCCCGCCACTTTAATATCCCGCCACTTTAAAATCCCGCTCGATTAAAATCCCGCATAATCATAAGGCCGCCAACTTAATATCCCGCCATTTCAAAATCCCGAAATTTGAATTCCCGCTTTTCAAAATCCCGTTTTTTAATATCCCGTCATTGAAGGTAAGTATTCTTTCATAAATCGCGCGCGCGATTTATGAAAGAATACTTACCTTCAATGACGGTACTATACATTTTCCGCTAAAATGTTTTTGCAACAAGGCAGATTTGTCAGTAAATGATAGTTAGTTAGTATTTACTTATCAGTGAACTGTGATCAGTGAGATTGAACATAATATCGCAGTTAAAATACGTATAAAGTGAGGTCCAGCAAGCCATTTTACAATTAGATGTGAAAAAACGAAAATAACTATTATTTTCACAGGATGTCATGAGTGGAAATATTAATGTCGAAGTCGTGGAAAATAATAAAGGTGGTGACAATCCTGTGGTGGACGGGTTTCATTACCATCTTGAACGGAAACAAAAGGAAACATTTCGATGGGTTTGTGCCAAGAGAAAGTCACTTATTTGCAAAGCGAGAGTGCAAACAAAATTATCTGCTGAAAAACATATCATCATGAAAAACCCTACAGCTCATAAACATGAATTAATAAATTTGTACAAAACTGAACATTTTATTTATCGACAATTGAAATAAATTGTTTGACGGGATTTTGACGGGATTTTTTTATTATACATTAGCGGGATCTTGATATAGCGGGATTTTGAGATGGCGGGATTTTGAGATGGCGGGATTTTGAGAAGGCGGGATTTTGAAGAGTCGGGATTTTTAAAGGGCGGGAAATTGAAATGGCGGGATTTTGTAGGACGGGAATTTTCAGAAAAAGCGGGATTTTAAACAGGCGGGATTTTGTTTTTCGGGAAAACGTAGCTATCCCAATAAAATGATGTAAAAAAGAAATAATCGTTGGACTATGCGCCAATTTTTTAAAGAATCGTACAAGCACCTCATCTTGGCAGAAGGTGGTGAAAATTGAGATTGAAAAATAATTTGTTTTTGGGTCAAATCACGAAAATTTTACTTTGAAGTTCTGTAAAAAACAAACCTCTTATCGGATTTTAGTGCGGTTAGTTTTATTTTTTAGGTAAATTTGTTGGCTGTAATAATCATCTCATTTTGCTAATTTACCTAACCTAGCTCTTGAGTATTGAAGTTTTATTCGTACAAGAAAATGATTTTTTCAAAAATCTTCAAATGTCTGTGGCAGCTAAAGGGTTAAGTTAAGGGAGAGTGTTCGTACAACTTTTTTGCTGGAAATCACATGAGGAATCAAAATCCGGTGCGTTTATGCGGCAGTTTCCGGACACCCTGTATGTAATTTCTTTTTCCCATGACTTAATCACGTTTACATTGCTGACAACCACGAAGAAGTCTTGGCACGTCACCTGGCCGTGACCTTAGTGAATTTGCATTGGCGTTCTTCACATATTCACGATTCAAACGTATATTTAGTATTATCTTAAGCGACGAGCATCCAAAAAGATATTCAGATTCATACGAAATTATACGGAAGAAATACGGGTGAAACGTGAAAGCTCTAGATCCGAAATTTTGCAGAGGTTGGCGATAGTAGTTTAACAATTTCTGAAGAATCTTAGCGAATTTGCCAATATTTTTTGCAGTATACATATACATAGGTATACATATTATGAAAAGCTATGTTATGCACATACCTTTTATATATGCATTTATAATAAATTCTTTAGTTTCAGACTTAATTTCATGCATTATGCGTTTTATCGCGAATATCGATAAGATAAGATGCATTCTCTCTACTGTAAGTTTATGGACTGAAATTCTGCAATGAATAAATTATTACAGCTGTCCGTTTCTATTTTACTTTGCAGTATGCATGTACACATTTAGCTATTTTCCAATTTTATGGATACGCTTTCTATGGATATTATGTATGGTACTTTCATAATTCTCTTTGAAAGTGAAAGCATTTTTTTTTTGTTTCTAAATTTGGCTATAACAATAATATAGTTCTAGAATTATCTTAGAAAAAAAATAAAAATGCTCAATTTTCTTGGCTGGATTGATTTAGTCAATTACGTACATACACTCCCAGTCACTTGAATAGGGACATCCTTTTCGAGAGTTGTTTATCTCAAAATACCCTTTTCCTTGCAGCAGAGAGCATAACCCAGTATTTGTTTACAAAGGCCATTATGTTGCTCATAGTTTGCGAGAAAAAATGAAACATTTAATAACAACAGTTATGTTTCATCAACATTATGCTGATGCACTAATAAATTCTATGCTCAAAATTGGGTCACTTGAATAGGGACAGTTGCGATTCGGTCGTTATTTCGAAAGTCCTAGCATCACATCCTAACTGTTTTTGTTTTCATCCACGCATATAATGTTTTGACTTTAATTTTTGTAGGTTTCGGTAATCATGGGTAGAGCAAAAGCATTAAATACCGCCCAAATGGCTCAAAACGATGTTTTGAGAAATGAACAACACAGTTTACGCGAAATTTCGGAAATAGTGAAAAAAAGTAAATCGGTTGTGTTTAATTATTTAAAAAATAAAAGTAGATATGGACGAAACATGAGAAGCGTACGCGAGGCACCCAAACCGCCAAAGAGAGAAGGGCAACGTGTAATAAGGAATTCCTCACACTTAAAACGAAAGAAAATTCAGAAAAAAAACACCGTTAGACGCAAAGAGGAAAAGCCATCCTTTAGATTTTGCTCGCCAAAATATGTCATATGGCGACAGGGGTGGAACACGGTAGTTTTTTGGATAAAAAGAAAGTCAACCTGGATGGCCGAGATGGGTTCCATTTCTATTTCCACGATCTACGTAAAAACGAACGGTTTCTGTCAAGGCATCATAGCAGAGAAGGTAGCGGCATGGTTTGGGGAGCTGTCTCTGAATTTTTTCTGAATTTTCCATATCCAAAACATTTTGGCGGTATTTAATGCTTTTGCTCTACCCATGATTACCGAAACTTACAAAAATTAAAGTCAAAACACAATGTGAGTGGATTAAAACAAAAACAGTTAGGATGTGACGCTAGGACTTTCGAAATAACGACCGAATCGCAACTGTCCCTATTCAAGTGACCCAATTTTGAGCATAGAATTTATTAGTGCATCAGCATAATGTTGATGAAACATAACTGTTGTTATTAAATGTTTCATTTTTTCTCGCAAACTATGAGCAACATAATGGCCTTTGTAAACAAATACTGGGTTATGCTCTCTGCTGCAAGGAAAAGGATATTTTGAGATAAACAACTCTCGAAAAGGCTGTCCCTATTCAAGTGACTGGGAGTGTACATATTTCACTTTTACTTTTTAATATATCACAAATCAATCACTTATTTCAGCTGGAAAATTGCAAGTACTGACACTATTGCAAGTACAAAATATGACGTGCAGTCGCACTTGAATTTTGAGATTATTGTGTAGCAATACGTTTGCAGTTCATTTCGAGACGGGTAGACAGCAGCCTTCTTCATTCATGTCATATGGCCTTCGGAACCATACAAATAACTTAAAACCCAACAGAACCATTTACTTACGTTTTGCCGGTACATACAAAAAATACACAATTTCAGTCTTTCAACTAAATCACTTAATTCTCAGAGATTTACAGCTTTTGGTATTGACTCTAAAGGTTAATCAAAACCATCCCAAAATATGAACTCGTAAAGGAACGATTTATTTTAATCATATTATGATGAGCTACGGATTTGAAGTGAAAATGCAATCGTAAAAAACCAACAAACAAAAAAAAAAAATACGTACTCGTAAATTGAAAATGTTCACTTGATGTTTTTATTATTATTGTTGGTGAAATGGCGATGATTGCATGGCCATTATAGGTGTATTAACTTACTTTCAGTTCGGTTGAAAATGAAAATGGGGGGAAAAACATGGAAATAAATTGAATTTAATTATATGTACATATGAGAGTGAAATAAAATGTTTAGTCTAAATTGAAAATGAAAATTTGTCGAAGCTAGAAAATGAACAAACTGCAACAATGAGGATTTATCACTAGATCTAAAACGTTTTTCGAAAAAGCGGGTAGAAGTCGATTTTGTAACTGGGTCCTACATGTGTGGTTTCTGTCCGCACTGAGCTGGCATTGGGAGATTAGGCAATTAAACTTCAGTTCCCGTATTCTGAATTCAAGTCGATGTCTTCTGCTGGAAAATAGGTTAGGTTAGGTTAGGTAAAGGGGCCGCTAACTTTATACCCAGCGCACTTAGACCAGACTTGTTCCGTTGTGATACCTCTGTAGAATTCGAATCTATAATAAACTATTAAGCTGAGAACCACCCCGTGCTAACAATGAATTTGTTGAGAAGTATTGGGCTCACATCACGAAGATCGTCCGTATCATAAAAAAACCTGGAACCAAGATAACGGCTTCGTTTCTCGGCAAAAGCAGGACAGTGACAAAATAATTGGTGTACGCTCTCTTCCTCCTCTTCGTAATCACAACTTCTACAGAAGTCATTGTGGGGAATTCGGAGTCTTCTAGCTAGATTTCCAATAGGACATTGCCCCGTTATAACCCCCACTACATTACGAATATCCTTTCTGTCCAAAAACAGTAATATGGTTGATCGACCAAAATCTAGCTTTGGTCATATCATCCTCGTCGTATTGCAAGTACAACCTTAGGTCCACCTTACATTGGCCCTGCGTTCTACAGCGGTTTTTATTACCATTGCACAATCCGCAGATGGCGTGTTTATGTTGCAACGATCGCCCTCAGCGGCACTAGCTAATGCATGTCGCGCGTCGAATCCCTTCGAAGCCACTATGGCCCGGTATCCAGCATAGCGTAATATCGAAGAAACGACCCATCTTTCTAAGTACTAAGCGGCACTTCTCGATGATCTTTGATGTGGTTAGCACTGATTCTAACGTTCCTTCCTGTGACGACGTAACTACCCAACCAATTTAGGGCCTCCAAAATCGCTGTAGAACATTACAGAAGCTAGGGAGACTGAGAGACAAGTTAATGCGAGCGAGCGTCCGTCTTCGTATCATAAAAAAACCTGGAACCAAGATAACGGCTTCGTTTCTCGGCAAAAGCAGGACAGTGACAAAATAATTGGTGTACGCTCTCTTCCTCCTCTTCGTAATCACAACTTCTACAGAAGTCATTGTGGGGAATTCGGAGTCTTCTAGCTAGATTTCCAATAGGACATTGCCCCGTTATAACCCCCACTACATTAAGAATATCCTTTCTGTCCAAAAACAGTAATATGGTGGATCGACCAAAATCTAGCTTTGGTCATATCATCCTCGTCGTATTGCAAGTACAACCATAGGTCCATCTTGCATTGGCCCTGCGTTCTACAGCGGTTTTTATTAGCATTGCACAATCCGCAGATGGCGTGTTTATGTTGCAACGATCGCCCTCAGCGGCACTAGCTAATGCATGTCGCGCCAAGTCCTCTGCGCGTCGAATCCCTTCGAAGCCACTATGGCCCGGTATCCAGCATAGCGTAATATCGAAGAAACGACCCATCTTTCTAAGTACTAAGCGGCACTTCTCGATGATCTTTGACGTGGTTAGCACTGATTCTAACGTTCCTTCCTGTGACGACGTAACTACCCAACCAATTTAGGGCCTCCAAAATCGCTGACACCTCTGCTTGTAGAACATTACAGAAGTTAGGGAGACTGAGAGACAAGTTAATGTTCAGTTCCTCAGAGTATATTCCGAAACCTACTCCTGCGTCCGTCTTCGAACCATCAGTATAAATTGCAATGGATAAACTAGGAAGAGATATGCTATTATCCCACGCTCCCCTTGACGGGATCAGGCTACAATGGTTTCGGCCAAATAGGTATAGGTAATAGGGCAGGTTGAAGTTACGAAGAATCGTTGAGTGCCCATAGTCCAGCGCTCGCCACAGCTCAGTTTCACGAAGACGCAACGCCGCGTTTGCCGCTATCCGTTGACCGAAGACGTCCAGTGACAGTACTCCCAGGACTATCTCTAATCCCAATGAAGGTGTTGTATGAAAAGCTCATGTTATGAGAAGAGAAGCCAGCCTTTGAACTTTGACGAGCAGGTTATAATATGTGCTTAGTGCCGTCCACAACACGCTAACTCCATAAAGTAAAATAGGTCGCACAATTGCTGTGTACATCCAACACACAACTTTTGGCTGCAGGCCCCGCGTTTTCCTGACTTCTTCCTTGCATGAGTAAAGTGCCACAGTAGCTTTATTCACCCTTTCTTTAAGGTTGGGTTTCCATTTTAGTTTCTTGTCTAAAATCAGACCAAGAAATTTGGCCGTGTCAGACAACTCCATAGTTGTATGGCCCTAGTCTAGGCAAGGTAATAGTAGGAATCGTACGCCCCCTAGTAAAGAGGACTAAGTCCGTTTTTGCTGGGTTAATTCCCACACCACTGAGGTTAGCCCAGTCTGTTAAGATAGTCGAGGCGGTCTCTAATAACCCGCTAAGAGTGTCAGGAAACTTGCCCCTGACAGCTATAGCAACGTCATCAGCGTAAGCTGTGACTTTGTATCCGATACTTTCCAGGTTAAGAAGCAATTGGTCAATCGCTATATTCCAGAGTAAAGGAGATAGGATGCCTCTTTGTGGAGTGCCCCTACAAACATATCGGCAAACAGATGAGGTACCCAGACTACTCTGAATGCGTCTCGTGGTAAGTAGCATATTCACGAGGGTACATATAGAATTGTTGATGTAAGATGTAGATGCTGGCAAATAAGCTTACAAACTTCCGACATTTTCCATGCCATTCCTATAACATTTTAACAAGATAATGACACCAATTATGAAGCAAGGTTGATAAAAGATTCATTTCAAAGACCAACTTATCAAGGTTATGGAAAGACCTTCATACTTCCTAGATCTAAATATCATCAAAAATGTGTGGGAATGAATGATGAGAAAAATCTATACCGTTAACCCGAATGGTGCCAGAATTATTTTTTTTGAATTCCATAATTATTTTTTCGTGGGTTGTAGACTGGACCACCCTGAGCTCAAAAAACCTACTTATTCTACTTAGGTGTCCCAAATGTCCTTACAGGAGAGATTTTTCGTCCGGTACCATATGGTGACGCTGGCACCGAAGGGGTACAGGTTTACCTACATCGAAAAAATATGTATCTGACATCGCAAACTAATAAAAAATGCTAATTAAATTCGTATTCAATTTAATTCAGATTTACTTTTGATTAGAAAGAATTCAAAAAATTAACATAATGTAAGAACGAAATTAAGTATTAGTCGCAGGAGTGTGATATCCCGCGAAACATTTGACGCAGAGGCCAACATCGCATTTTATACATCGCGTTCTTCCTTTGCTATTGCACTGCTCACCCGCACAACGCCTCCTCTTTGTAATATCACCCACAAAATGATTTAATCCATCATAGCGAATGGATCTTGTCATATCTGTTTCGCGTCTTTGTGGCTTTGGACCTGGTTGAAGTGGTAGTTCTCCATAATGCTTGCAATAATACAAGGCGATTTCGCGCTTGAACTCAAGTTGGGAAATTATTTTTGATCCCCGTTGTAATTGCCAAGCATTATTTACGGCTGCGTCCACCATCCATGTCCAAATACAGGACCACCACTTTTTTCCCCGATAGCTTATCCGATAATTATTCACATTCTGATCTAGGCGATCAACTCCGGCCATGTACTTATTATACTCGCTGACAGCACTCGGTCGCGGAATATTTATTTTTTTCTTTGCTTCACGTGAGTAACGAGAAGCGTTCGATGTAGGTACTTCACCATGGCATGTTGATGCAATGCAAACGACAGAGTTGTCCACCCATTTCGTTACTTTGATGCCAGTTGCCTTCATTTCCACTGATTCGGAGGATCCTCGAGGCATTTTTATCATATTTTTTTTGGTTGGAAGTGGGCATGTTGCTGGGATGCGATTTTCCCTAATTGTTCCCGTGCCATTGTAGCCTCTTGCTTTTAGATAGGTTAGCAGCGGCAGTCCCGTAAACAAATTATCGAAATAAAAAGAAAACGGAAGGTTTTTCACTTCTTCTGGAAAGTCGTCAATCATTGACAGCAGCGGTGCGGCACATTTACCAAATCTTTCCTCGTACTTCTGGTTCGAACGAGGATTTGAGCCTTGGTATATTTCGAAATTGATCAAATATCCGGAGTCCGTGCACAATGACCACACCTTGTACCCAAAACGCATAGGTTTGCCTTTGATAAACTGTTTGCAGCCGTGTCGGCCATAGTAGGCAATCATGCTTTCATCATAAGACAAATGTTGCGTTGGGTGGAAATTTTTTAACATATTCCACTTTAGGTGGTCAGTTATCGGACGCAGCTTCCATAACTTATCCTTGTTTCCGTCAGGCGCTACTAAATCCGGCTCAAAATGAAGAGATCGGAGAATCTCCTCGAACCGGCCACGCCTCATTGAATTGAAGACTAGTTCATTACGAAGATCAGCCGAGCTACTCCAGTACGCTTTATAGCTGGAAAGAGGGTTGTATCCAGTCACCAAAAGTATTCCAATAAAAGTCCGCAACTCTAAAAAACATTTGCAATGAAGTGTCAAATGAAACTAACAAAAATATCAACTTACCCCTAATTGAAATTGGATTAATTTTTCTATCGGAAATTTTATTGGCATATTTTGCAGAACAATCGATTATGTGTTCTAGTAATTTATCATCAAAGAAGCGCTCGAACAGTTTATGCGGTTCAATATCGCGGCAATCGTCAAAATTCGGTTCTGGGAACACTGGTAGCCCACTACTTTTCGATCCTTTCTTCCATGTAAATTTAGTTTCTTTATTAGAAGCCGGCAGAGGTATATTGGACGGAGTCGGTTTAACTTTTCGTAGCCGCGTGCTGTGTTCCATCTGCGGCATATTCTCACTCATGACTTCAATGAGAACCCCTTCGATATCATTTTCGGAATCATCATCAATGTTAAGTGTCGTTGTATGGCGACCATCCCGAAAAACGACCTCACAACCGGCAATGAGTTGATTTCGGGAAAGATTGTCAATCATCCCGCGTTCATTTTCATCCCCATCATCCTCGCAGCTAATATTTCCATCCAGCTCAGGTGGTTCGATGAATATGCCATCGATTTGATCCTCGAACGCAACATCGTCAGCAGCACATAACTCCTCGAGGTAATCTGCGACCTCTTTCAAAGAAAGTTTTCTGCATAAAAAAAATAATTCATTGATATTTTCGAAAATATCGGTCAAATTAGAGATTATTTCTATTTATTTCTTGGTACATTTTAACCTGTACCCCATTAGTGCCAGCGTCACCATATGGGACCGCTTTCGCTTAATAACGGGAAAATGTTCCAAAAGCAAACACTTAATACACAGCTTTATTTTTTTATTATAATACGAGATCTTTCCTGTTGTTTGGTATATTTCCCACGTACATAGGTCACAAATTGTATTTACAGTAAATTTACTTACTTTTGTTGATTAGCCATAATGCACTTTTTCGCACTTTGAAAAATACTTTCACGTTCACTTTTTCACTGTACTCACTATACTGATTAAATTTACTTCAAACACGAATTGTTTTGTTGCGGCGAGTGCTACTGTGAGTATTGATGACAACTATGTGCATTTCGTAACATAGATTTATCGCCAGACGTATTTAACGGGACATCATATGGCCGTCACCATATGGTCCCGCTAGCACTATTCGGGTTAACGATAGTTTAAGAACACTGAAGCTCTTCTGCGAAAGTTTAAAGGAGCTTAGGCGAAAATAATTTAATTTACCGTTAAAACCTATGCAAATCTATCCCAGATTAACTTTTCGAGGTCAAATTACTTAAAAAAAACTACTACTTATTGCCAGCTAAATTTTTCAAAGTAAAATTATCCTTTCGTACCGTTATTTGATGTTTTTTTCCACTGGAACTATCCTATTGACCTAACGGGATGTAGTCGGATTTGGAACCTTCTGTTGTTCAAAGAACCAGGCTACTGAAAATGTTGTGGCCAAGTTTGAAGAAAATACCTTTGTCACTTACCGAGATACAGTCATTTCTCAAGTGGAACTATCCTATTGATTGGGAGTGTATTGCATAAATAAATTGGTAACCATTTAAATAGGTTCAATATATTTTATAGCCCTCCATCGAAGTAATGACTCCTTACCGCAGGTAAAAAATGTAGATATACCTATCGTCTACCGAATTAGCGATTTTGCTATATATACATAATTTGTTTCACTGGCAACGAATCTATTTTCAAACCAGCAAAAACGAAAACCACTTCCTTCGTTGAGAAAATCGAAACACGTTTTCGCGAATGTGCAAAAATTTTATAGATAAATAAACTAGACACTTGGGAGACTAGTTGACATAAAACATAAGGCTCGTGCGAACTCGAGGCTTTAAAAAATTGTTAGGGTGAAATCACAAAAAATTGCCGCTGAAGCTCGGAAGAAACTGAGCCGCTTATCCGATTTCATTGAAGCTAAGTTTTGTTTCTAAGGAAAAAACATTTTTTTTCCAGTATCCTACGCAGTTTGGTGTTAGGTAATGGTAGTCTAAGAAAATTATTTTTTTTTAATCTTTGGCCTTTGGCAGTTAAAGGGTTAAGAAGCCGGGGTATACCCATTACACCTGTTTTTCTGGAATATATGAGGAATCATTTTCCGGTGCGTTTATACGGTATAGTTTTTGGACAGCCTGTATGCATCCAATTCAAGGAAAATAATACTCAAACTGAAAATATGTGCAATGTACAAATAACCTCCATCAATATTCATAATATCTATACAATTAAACAGTTCCAAGAACAGGGAATCTCCAATAGCCATATAACGCAACAGATGCCGCGAATCTCCAACCAGATGCCAGAACCACTAAAGTCCACTGTAGCCTTTCGCCTTTGTTTTTACTGTTAACATGATTTGACTATCTACCCATGCAAATATATACTTTCTTCTAATATTTCAGAAACAAAAAGTGTTCGGCTAGATTAATATTTCGATTTTTCAGAGCAAAATTAAATTTTAGATCAGAGGGATGTCCAAACCGCGGCCCCCGGGCCGCATACAACTCACTGAAACTAGACTTGCAGATCGGCAAAATACTACCAACACACAAGGAAATGTTTAATATAAAAATGAAAACTATTCTTTGAGCACATACGAAGGTATGCTCTGAGCAGGGTGTCTTAAAACGGAAAACGGGGTTTTTCATTTTCACGTTTTCGAATACCATTAAGAGACTTTGTTTTGCAGACTGCATTCACATCGAAAATAATTCACTTCAAACGTGCCTCGATTTTTTTATACTTGACACTCAATTAATAATTTATTTACATATTCATCAGTTATTAGAATTTAAAATGTTAATTTCAAAGACATAATGACGGAGAACTCTTCTATGCTATGCCATAGGGCCCAGATGTTTACATCTGATTTGAGCTATTTTTTTCTGCGGCCCAGAACCACACATCAAAAAGTTCGACGCCCATGCTTTAGTTCGTTTTCCTCAAAACTATGAAAATGTAGATTCGCGGCTCTGGCAAATTGGTGACGATTCGAGTCTGGAAAGTGAAGCCAAAAATATTTGCTCGTCGTGTTTACAAGCTGCTGCAGAATGCTACTCTTCATATCGGTATAGGTTGCCTCCTGATGTCGGCCCATGTTAACTAGCATGTTACCAGTGCGAGATCATAACCTTCTCCTGTCTTAGCAATATCTGGTCTGTTGTTATCGAGAGGATCACCCAAACCATAATCTCATGGACAATTCGAACATATCAGAAGTACACAACATGACGTTTGCAAAAACTTCGCATTGACTATATGTACTTCTAAAAGTTAACAAACAAAAATTCAAGCGCCAAAAGCAAACCCATCGTTAATCGTATCATAAAACCAAATTCTCAAGATATCCCTGGATCAACTGGAAAACCTGCGAGGTGAACCACTATTTAACCCAACTTCTTACGGTCGACATTTGAATTGATTGCAAGCTAGAGGACTCCTCCAGAGTATGTAGTTGAGGAATTGAAGAAGATGCTACACATGAGGTTTTTTAATGCCTCACATTGTGGTGGATTTACACATTTCCCGCCATTCAGGTTTATTTTCCTCGGCACGACCCCAGCGGCTCTACCGACAGCAACTTACTCATTCCATATAAAAACTCGTTTTAGAAGCGCTTAGCATTATTATTAAAACGAGTTTTTATATAGAATGGGCGAGTCGCTGTCGCTAGAGTCGCTGGGGTCGTGCCGAGGAAAATGTACCAAGTATAGTGATGAAGGGACACATTCCATAACTAAGGCGATTAGCTTTACGTAGATTTTCCTTCAAATCAAATTGTGCAAAATGTGCGAAACACTACTAAAACATTGTGCCTTCAGTAAATACTCAAAACGGTCGGTTATTTAATGCTCAATTTATTCAATTTGTAAGCACGCATAAGCTTTAACCTTTCGCTTCGTGAGTCTTGGGCGTTCTTCATTTTTTTTTAAGAAATTCAATGATTGAATTGAAATGAGTCGGTTGTAAAAAGTAGTAATTCAAATCAGAGGGACACCTTGCTTGATTTATCTTATATAGTGATGAGCTATTTCTATACATATTGTGCCGTATTGGTCGGGAAATATTAGCAGCGTCGATAGAGAAATTCGCCTGAGCAAAAATGCTACTAAAAATTGGTATAAATTTTACTGCCGTAGCTTTTTTTTCTGAAAATTATGTCGTAAAATGAACATTTTTCACCTTCCCATCCAAATTTCTAGCTTCATTAAATTTTGCATAAACCGTTTTTTCTTCTTTGATTTTTCCTTGAAAATTCTGGAAATAGTTTCATAACGGTACTTTAAACTGCATAGGTGGCAAAAGTCGCTTTAGTCAGCTTAGACCTTCCAACGGGATGTTATCATTTTATACCCTTCGGTCATAGAGTGAAAAGGAATACAGTAAAACTTCGTTATAACGCTCTTCTGGGGTCTAAAAAGCGCTATAACGGGGAAAACGCTATAGCCGGGAAGTCCAAGAAATATACTTCATAGACGCATACACCTTTTAGGTGACAAAATTTATTATTCGATTGATACATGGAATGAAATAGTAAGGAAATGGCAAATAATTGATTACTGGTTAAAAAAACAGATATTTATTTTTGTTTTAGACTGGCAATAGACTGCAGTTACTGAGGCTTTCAATTTATTGAAAGATCCGTCCTCTATGTCCATGCAATATTCAAAAATTGCTCGAATCTTCTTTGTTGCAACCAAGACTGCAAATGTTTTTAGAATGCTTCACCCCTCTTTCTTGTTCTCTTTGGTGTCAATGGATGCTGATGCAATTACAAGATGTTCAATTGCTGTTATGTCTTTCCCTTTTCCAGGAAATTTGACCTTGATGTGAATTAACGAAACAACTTGTGCATCATGGTTTTGTTTGTGATTATAACAATGCAAAGATAGACTACGTGCTCAATGAATTTGTCAATATAAATTTTTTCAAGAAAATGAAACTGTGAAAAGAGCGTTATAAACGGGAAATAGTAGCGTTATAACGAATCGAAGTTCCCTGCAATAAATGCTAATGGGACCGGGACCGAGAAAAAAGAGCCGGGAAAGCGTTATATCCGGGAGCGTTTTAACGAAGTTTTACTGTATTAACTTTGTCATGAAATTTGTTATGCGTTGAAGGAGGCATCATCGATCATACAAAAAGTATACATATCAGCATGACTTGGGGAGTCGATTGGCCGATGTCAGTCTGTCCGTCTGTCTGTCTGTTGCGACGCGTTTTACGACGCGTTTACTCTTACGCTATAAAGCTGAAATTTTGCACAAGTGCTTCTTTTTGCTGCAGGCAGTTTGTATGTTTGAATCGGTAAAATCGGACAATGGGGTCATGGAGCTGCCATACTCCCCAAATTAGGTTCTTCTAAGAAAAACTTTTTTATTTGTGTACCAATTACAACCAACTTTCACACAAATGTGTTTCTATTGAACACACAAAACATATACACTGGTCGGCATATGTATTTTGACATATGGTACTCTCGAGCCAAGATACTGATTTTGGTTAACTAGAGCGAATAACGCACTCTCTTGCTATAAAGAAGAGAACAGATTGGTGCGAAATTTTGATGTGACATAAGTATTTTGACAATATTTATATCTTTGATTGTACACCAATTTCTCTGGAAAAAAATGATAAAACATAATTTTATTAATGATTTGTGTTTATATTTTGAATTCCAAGCAGAAAATGTGTCCAGTGGCTTGAAACATTGGAAAAAAATCAGAAATTCGAAGTTTGGTTTAAGCCTCCGTAGAGGCAAACTTCAACCCTGGTAGGTTGGAGACGCTGCAATTGCATTTAATTTCATAAGGTAAACTGTTCCATTACATTACATACATTATTAAACACCAGAATTGAATAAGAGAAAAGAAATAGAAAACTATTCCATGCATCACCGAAATGGGAAGTGGATATCGAATCATTACCGAGAAATCTTCCAAATATTTATGAAAAATGTCCTAATTGAACCAAAGGATATTATGAATATGAAGAATGTGCCATCGGAGGCAGAGATAATAATGACCTCCTTCGGCCTAGAACAAAAAAAGGCAAATTGCGTGCATACGCAGATAAAGTGAGACTAAAGAAAGATTTAAAAACCATACCAAAAGCAAACCTCTGTTACTAAGGAAAAAGTTCAAGCTACTGCAATTTTCGGAAAAATCTTTTTCATCTAATATTTGCTATTTAATTACATTTTTACAAAAAAAAATCAATATTTAAAGAAAATGCCCAGTTTATGTGGAAAAACGGATACCTGGTTATCAAAATTAATACCACAGTGGAGGCTCTCTCATGATGCAGGGATATATTGCTTACAATGTCCTAGGCTGCTTAAGTTCAAATCACTGTTTCCATGGCCAAAGCTTCTTTTGGCCGTCATTGAATCGTCGGAAGGTATATTCTCTTTTTTGCGGCACGCTTTCTTTCGGAGAGCGCCAAGATTTGTTTTTATTTTGTTTTGAAACATTTTTTTGTTTGGTAATAAACAGTTTACCGTATAAAATAAAATTAATAGTAGCGTATTCAATGTGTAAACCAGGACTAAGGCTTGCATCAATTGATGCTCAAACCCATCTTCGAAATCATGGGCGTAGCCAGGATTTCGATCAGGGGGGGGCAAGCTCGACAATTTTTCAACATCATGACAATTTTCTTAGGAGTTTTAATCGTCGGTCTCGTAAATATTGTCAGGCAAAATTTAGAGTAGTCTAACTGGTGTAACGGTTGGTGCACGCACATTCTTTGCACAGGGTCATGGGTTCGATACTCACCGTGAATGAATTGAGTTTATGGGGTTTTTCGAACTCACGCCTCTTGTGACGAACTATGATCTCACTCAGATGTTAAACGAGTACCCATTTATGGTGATGCATGCTGATGACCTCAACACCTCAACAAAAAAGCAGTTAAGATCTTAGAAATTGAATGTCACTAACACATCTGCGGCCTTAGTCCAGTATTGGATGGTGGCGCCTGTTATTTTTTTAAATTTTAGAGCCAAATTTCAGGAAAGGACAGTCGAGAATGATTTTCTACACCATTTGACGAAAAATGGCAACTGAACGTGTTTATACTTTTCCTGGTGATTCTGATTAAATTCAACTGGCCTCCGATTCTGCTTTTTAGATCGTAGATCGTCTATATTCAGTGCTATTTTTAGCTTTTGGACTGCATATTCCCATTGCGAGATCAATGCCGGATTTAAATTCTGGCGTTGCTTGGTTCTACAGGATCGCATCTCCTGCCGAAACATACCAAGACGCCTCTTATCTCACATTCACAGCATCCAGTCATAGAAAGAAACCAATATCCTACAGTCGGCTGGAGACATTTTGAGATACCTGCTTTTTCTCTTCCTTAAAATAAGAGCCCAAGCGCGTCAGATGCTTCTCTATCCTCTTTATTCGATCTCTCTAGCTGCTCAACCCAGCTGCTCCTCTGCGCTTCTACAATGACATCGGGAGACCTAGCTAAATCCCACAGTAAAGTTTATAGCGAAGTTGGGAAGGATTGCACCCTATTTGCGATGGTAGTTTTTTGCTGATTCGCCATGGAACTCATATGATGAAGTTTCGACATTTAAATACTCTCGCATCGCGTACATCTAAGCGATATCGCTCTGGAACTCGAGAAGGAGTCAAATGCAGTCGGGTTAAAGAAAAATTTAACAAGACCAAAGTTCTTATTCTGAGTGGAAATTCAACTCCCCCATAAATATTTATTTAGATAAAATTGTTGCCGTTGATGATGGTATCAAGAGCATTCCACAGCCAAGTGCTTTCGGTGGATTGTCCAAAATTTTACAAAACAGATTGAAAAAACCAAGCGGTAACTAACTAGCTCATCAAGACTTAAGAATTATATCGCATTTGAAAGTGACAGTGGATACGTACCTAAATTTCTGGTCGACGCAAGCAGGCCGAAAAAGTGTCACGCTAGATCTCTGAATGAATAGTGTTCGACTGCAAAAACGGTGGTCAAATTAGGAGACATTGCGAGAAAGCGTATACATTATGGGATGTAAGTGCAGTCGTTACTCTATTTTTCACAAGTGGTTAAGGCACCCTATGAGCATTTTCTTATTTAAAATAGCAAAAAAAAAAGCAAATTTTCCAGACATTTAATGTTCATGGTTAAGGGCTTTCAAGATTTGTTCACGTTTCAGTCAGTAGTCGGGACACATAAAATTGGTCACCTTCACGATTACGCGAGTGTACTGGATATACATTAAAAAGAGCCATCCATAACGCTCAAGATTGCCGTAAATTTTTACGGTCGCCTCTCCCTGCCCCCCCTGGCTACGCCTATGGCCACAGTAGCAAGTGAAATGTGTGTGCTGGTACGCAGCCTCCGTCAGTTACAAGAGGTCACTCGCTGTCATCTATTTGTATGTGCCTCCTGACTGCAAACTGTCCCGATCATAGCTTCTCCGGCAACACTTGTAGTGGTAGAAAAGGCAACTGCTGAAAATTTTTGAAAATGTTGTATAGTGCAGCGATTTTTTTACTACATCGGTAAGAATTTTTTTACCATCTTCATCGACCAGGGGGGGGGCGACCGCCCCTCCCTGCCCCCCCCCTGGCTACGCCCATGTTCGAAATTCTGATTTTTGTTTATTTTTCGAGCCACTGGTGATATTTTTCATTTGAAAATTAATATAGGAAACTCAAAAATTAATAAATGCATCAGTTCTTGCGAAAAAATGGGTGCAATCAAAGAGTTAAATGTTGTCAAAATACTTATGGCACACCAGAATTACGCCTGCATCTTTTCTCTTTTCTATAGCATGAGAGTCCGAAAGAGGACAGGGAAATTATTAAGCATATTTATTGCCATCGATATGTGCTTTAATTTTGATAAAAGAAATTTACCGTTATTGGCTTTAGTTAAACAAAACCAGTGTCGGGGCTGGAGGGTATGAGATGTCAAAATACATATGCCGACCAGTGTATAAGACTAGATCAAATCGGACCATGGGGTCATGGGGCTGCCATACAAGCCTAACCCCAAATTAGGTTCTTCTAAGAAAAACTTTTTTATTTGTGCACCAATTTCAACCAAGTTTCACACAAATGTGTTTCTATTGATGACACAAAACATATGTAAGAATGGATCAAATCAGACAATGGGGTCATGGGGCTGCCATACAAACCCAACCCCCCATTTTGGTTCTTCTAAGAAACATTTTTTACACCAATTTCACAAAACCTTTAATTAATGTGTCTTTATCGAAGCAACTAAAAGGTCAAAACAAATGGAATCGTACTATGGGGCCATGCTCCCGCATCCCCCAATAAAATTTTCTGAGTAAATATTTTAATTTGCCCACTTATTCCAACCAAACCACACACAAGTATTGTTTTGTCGACGCAACGGAACTTTTGTGAGACAGAAGGAAAATAATGGGGGGGATTTAATACAAGTCGTAGGTACGCCTGAAAAAACTTTTAGCCCGATGGGAGCGAAGGGAATCCAAATTTCGGCCGCGCCCGAAATGCGCCTTGGTTTCATTTGATATTCAAAGGATCAATGAATTTTTTTGGAAGGGACGAAAGAAGAAAAAAGTTTCTCTCCGTCCCCTCGGAAACACGAAACAGGACGGTTTTAATTATAGTATAACGAGATAAATTTTTATCCTTCTGCATTTGTTGTTTTCTATATTTCCCAATACTCTTTTAACGATTTATTTTTGCGGATCTGAAACTATATTTTTCCCCTTATTGTGTCGAGCTGAGAAAAAATCTAAGGTTCCTTGAAACAACTAACTTTTGTATAACATTAAGCAGCCGCTTTCCAGTACTTGATGCTCTGAAATAATTGCAAGAAACACTTCTTCAGTTTTATATCTCACTGAGGGCAAAAACACGCCCAACCAATTACCAATTACCAAAAAGTATCTAAAGACGATGATAAGGTGGTGGATACTATTATATTTGGTACCTATAGAATTCTGAATTGAATCTACAGTGCCATTATAAATGAGTACTTTAAAATTATTTGCCCCAAATTTGAAGCCTCTTAATATTTGCCGCCCTAGGCTCCAGTCTAGTGGTAAATCCGCCATTGGCCCCAGATTTACAGTGGGCAAAATCAGCTTGATAGGAGTTTGGAATATACCTCAAAATTCGGTTTATTCTTAACAAAATTTAAGTGCAACTGCTGCATTCTCAAAGATCTCACAATAGCAGAAGGAAAACGGAAATCTACAAGGTTGACAAAACAATAAATAGCCGAGGCAGGATGCAGTATCTTGTTCCCACCTTCCAAATGATAAAAAAATATTCGTTGAAGACACACATTTTCGTTTTCAAGTGTTTGCATAGAGTTTTTCTCCAAAGTGTCTGCTTTTGTTGATTTCTATGGCGGTTCTATGACATAAACGGCTACTTTCATAAACAAGATTAATAATTCATAAGTAAAATCCACCAATAATTTAAAAACGTCTTAACATCAAATAACTCGAACCGCGACGAACCTCATTTGTGATTTCCCAATCAGTCCCCGCGCAGACATAGCTATCAAAATAACGACAGTGAGAATTTACAACCTGTCGTCTTCCCATCGTCGACGATGTCCTCGTCAAAAAATACCGCATACTCGCGACAACATTGTTTTCCAAACCTAACTCTAGCCTTACTATCTATATCTATGAGTAATTTTCAAATTGTTGCCTACATTGCACATAAATTTATTATTTTAGGTATTGCAAATTATTTTCCTTTTGCCTATAGCTCGCTAGATGAGTTCGTCTAGCTCTAGCACGAGGGCGACGGACGGGCGAATGCCACTGTTGCGACGAACTATACGACAAAATAATGACAGTCCTGCAAGATGAAGACGAGGCAATCAGACTATTTGATTGAGTGGAATTTGCAATCGAAAGATTTCATCTGCCGATGCATCGATGCAGGTTTAATGACATTCTATAGAGTGTGCTGCAAGATGCCTATAAGACAGTCTCTTCCAGCAACTTAGACATTTTAGACTTTTTCATCTATTCTATGGGTTAAAATGTTAACCGCATATACTAGTTGGGTACCTGTGTGACTCTTTATTTTCTTGAATGCATGCGGTAAAAATACTTTCTTTGATTCATCCACTTAAGAAGATTCCGTTGTGAATTCCCTTCACTTGTGCAGATGAGACGCAGGTTGGTAATTTGAGTAAGTGCGGCACGCGTGTTTAGCGTTAATAAAAGGCCCGATAATGTGATTTGCACTCCATAAACATCACAGAGAAGATGCGCGCTGATTGTTGTTATGTGCACTTATTAGACTATAAAAGTATCGAACATAAATTTCAAAAGAAATTGTGGTTTTTGATGGGAATTGTGTAAAACTGTTTTGATTTTGCTTTAGATCATTAATGGCAATAATAAATTAACTAATAAAAGTTACCCGCTCAAATCTTTTGTATGCAACTTCTTTTAGCTCATCTCGTACGCAGGCAATACTATAAGGTCCAAGTGTTTAGAGAAGTCATAATACCAAGTTGGTATGGAGGATTGAAAATCCAAAGAGGGCCAGTCAATTCTGGAACAAAATGTAACGCAAGAAGTCATAGCTTAATTTTGCAAGAACTTTATAATTATAGTCAAACAATTGGTAACTAGTTTTTGCCCTATTTTAGCAAAGAAATACTGGTTTTCTTCGAATCATTGCATTATGTTTTGAGACACAACTTTTATATGGAAATGTTTTATTTTATTCCATTTTCATTGACGAAAAACGTTTACAATCGTCTGATCTTACATCTGTATCTCAAAGCCTTCCTCTCAAATCAATCATTTAAATCATTTAAAAAAGAAATTATCATATCTATTATAATGTAAATATGTGCAGAAATGCCCTGCAGCATTTTTCCCACAATCTAATTTTAATGTATCGGTTTAAGTACATGGAATTGCGATCACTCATCAAAACTGTAGTTCACCCTACATTTCATCCACTTTATCTTACCTACTTAAGTCAAGTGGGTGTCTTTATTACTATTTTGGCCATAAGCCGACTTTGCTTCGTCATCGCAGCAATAAAATGACCAAGTGCAGCGTGGCGTCGTCGTCGCCGTCGGTCACGTATAAAGAGTAAAATCAACCCAACAAATTACAGGATTGTCGACTTATCCCCAAGAATATCGCATACAACATAATATCGGCATTACCTGTAATGTGACTTGCGTATGTTCTCTCCATTGTATAGCTGGCAGCGAAGATAATTCAAGTGAAAGATGGAGATACCCTTACAAAGAAAGCACCAAAGAGCTAAGAATCCCAGTAAGATGTCGGGTTGGGAATCATGTATGTACTACATACAATGATTGCGAACAATATGCTACATATTCCTATAAGCTAGTCGGTAAGGCACGCCGTACGATTTATTGATCTTTTATAGTTTAGATACTATTCAATTTCAATACATTCTTTTGGCGATGTTGAACTTACTGACAGTCATTCCTTTACGTTGGCAAACGGCCGGTTACCCACATTACGTACGTGACAACAATCCACCGTGACCGACGAGATTTATTTCTTAATTCCAAACGACAGTAGATAAATTTTTGCTAGTAGATTACTGATTCGGTAGAACTAGATTTAACTGTCAATTGATTGACAGCAGCGCAGAATTTTATCTGCAGAAACTTATTTATGTAGGCCACTAAGACAAAGGGGCGGAAGCTTATGCAAAGTACTAAATTAATATTTTTAGAATGAGCAGTCTTTTATTTGATTAATGTGAATGACCAACATGCGTCAGTGTTTGATCTTATTACAAAATTCATCCGATATCTATAAGTTATCGGCAGATAAAGAAATCCGAACTTAACATATAAAAACCAGGATTAGTTTCCGTTCAGTTGTTTTAATTGGAACGGAATTTCGTTTGAAAACACGCAAAATATGTACTTAAGAAAAAAGGTCGACTCAATGTTCAGTACAACAAATTGTAGACAAAACGAGACCGAGGCTAATTTCGGGCGCGGCCGAATTTTGAATACCCGAAATGAATGAAACTTAAGATTTTTTTGTGTCAATAATTTCTACCACAACTCTATGGCGTGTTCCGATTCCATTTGTTCCTCGAGATATTTCGAGGCTTTACTTGAAACACACGGGTAAGGTTTGGTTAAGATTCGTTTGAAAGAAAAAAAAGTTTTTTTTTAAGAACTTAATTTTCGGGGATTGCTTTGTATGACAGTCCCATGGGCGTAGCCAGGGGGGGCAGGGAGGGGCGGTCGCCCCCCCCTGGTCGATGAAGATGGTAAAAAAATCCTTATCGATGTAGTAAAAAAATCGCTGCACAATACAACATTTTCAAAAATTTGCCTTTTTCACCATTACAAATGCTGCCGGAGAACCCATGATCGGGACAGTTTGCAGTCAGGAGGCGGATACAAATAGATGACAGCGAGTGACCTCTCGTAACTGACGGAGGCTGCGTACCAGCACACACATTTCACTTGTGAGTTTGCTACTGTGGCTGCGTCTATCCCATATTTCCTGTTTCATTTCATGGCTTCTGAGCTGGAGTACACAATTTCAACCGTTAGGTCCCTTCGGGAAGTTAGTGGAATTCAACTTATTTTCATCTGAAAGGGTGACAAATGGTATACAGCTTTGCTTTGTTAGTCCTGGAAGGTCATGCTTCGTCGAATCGACTACGCATCATCAAATTTTTCCCATTTTTTGTGACAATTCTCATTATTTGGAACTGAGTTTTCGTACAGCACTTACCGTGCCGATGTACTTGCCGGGTACATTGCGACTAGACGAAGTAAGCAGGGTAAGTTGGATTTTTGGAAATTGGCGTCGTCGAAACGACGAAGGATAAACTTTGTGTTACTTTTAGATCTCTAGTATTTCTTATGGCTGGTTGTCGATTCGACGATAAGTCTGTGTCCATACAACTAGCTCGTAACAAATATGTTTATTTTTGAAATGTGGGACCTATTTTTTCAAAAATTATGGAAAAAATATTTACTAGGACAAAAATAGGACAAATCAGGAAAACGGCTCAAAATTCTTCCTTATTTTAGGACGATTGCATTTCGAACTCATAAAAATCGGGTCCAAGGCACTCAATGTCAAAACTAGACATCGTACATAGAATTAAAATTAATCAAGGGAACTCGGGGAGAAGATATTCCAAAATTTACCGTAAATAATTCTACAATGCACTGTAAAAACCGCAATAGGTGAAGTGAAAGAAAACCCGAGTTGGGACCCCAAAATGGATCGCTGTGCCTCTTGTATACATATACATGAGCTCCTCATTATTTAAACCCAATTTCCTAGTACGTTTAGAATATGTGTTTTATGATTCGAGCACATTTTTTTAATTACATCAACGTTTAGTTTTTATTTATCTCATTTTTAAATTTAATGTTATATATTTCGGACCAAATAATATTGAATTAAGAAAATTTGATTTGTACATCATTTTCCTTACAAAATTACTTAAAATTTATGTTTTTCCATTCTAAATAATCTATCGGTTGAAAATCTGTCAAATTTTATAAATATTTTGAGAAATATTGATTTGTATGAGGCGTCGAAGTTGAGCGTCGTCGAACTGACGAAGCATGACCTTTCCGTACTAAAAATAAGCATGACCTTCCAGACTTAAGGACCTTGTAAAGAACGGGTCTCATATTTCAGTGTCTTTCAAGTTCTTCTTTTTCTTCTCAGTACCGTGTAGCCCCTTGTGTACGTTAATTCAGCCATTTATAGGCAATTTCGAGTCAACGTTACATTGCATATCATTTCGGAATGTATATAATGTTGTAAGCACTATATATTTCCATCCACATGTACGGAAATTTTGGACCACGCTGAGATTCGATCTTCGGACCTCTAGATTACTTGCATCGTAGAGTGCGACTCAACCAAGTGAGTCACAGAGCGGGTCTTTCAAGTTATTAAATCCAAATTTATTTTCTAGCTGAATCATACCAGCAATAAAATTTAGCCACTGGTAATACTTTGATAAATTTAGTGGAAATCTTATTAAAACCGTTAACCATATTTCAATCAATAAAGGATTTATAAATATTCTGACGATGCTACTTTGCTAAGATGAAAGTGACAGACGAAACAAACTGATTTCGCAATTGGAATATGCAGTCCGAGATACAAAAAATGCACTGAAAATAGACAAACTACACTCTAAAAGGTAGATATTGGAGGCCAGTTGAATGTAATCAGAATGCAGAAGAAAATCATTTTCATCTCCATTTTAAAAATTTGACTCTAAAATTACAAAAAAAAAGGAATAACATGCGTGGCAGTCGACCAGTTAACTAGGGCCGCAGATGTGTGAGTGACATCCAATTTCCAAGATCTAAACTGCTGTTTTGTTGAGGTGTTGAGATCAACAGCACACCCAGCAATGTTATTTATCCCCATAAATGGATACTTGTTTACAATCTGAGCGACATCATAGTCCGTCACGTAGGTCGTGAGTTCGAAAAACACCATCAAATGAATTCGTTCACGGTGAGTCCGGAATCCATGACCCCTACACCAATCCAACCACAAGCCAGGCTACTCTAAAATTTGCTTACAATATTTCTGCGACCGGAAATTTCAACTCCTAGGAAAATCATGATGTTAAAAAAAATTTTAGGCTTGCCCCCCCCCCTGAACGAAATCCTGGAAATGACTATGATTTTTATCTGAAGTAACGTTAACTCACATTACAAACGAACGCCTGTTTTGATTAGAGTTCGTGCTTACCGTGTGGCCCGGTTTCATTGAAGCTCAGTGTATGTTTTGAGGCTTTAATAGGAACACACTTGGATAAATTTTGGTTAAGATTGGTTTATAAAGAAAAAAAGATTTTCATAGAAGAACCTAATTTTTGGGGGTTGTTTTGCATGACAACCCTATGACGTAGTCTTCCGATTCTATCCGTTCCCAGGTATGTTTTGAGGCTTTACTAGGAACATACTTGGGTGAAGTTTGGTTAAGATTGGTTCATAAGGAAAAAGTTTTTCTTGCAAGAACCTAATTTTTGGTTAAGGGTTTTTAGGCAGCCCCATGACGCCATGATCCGATTCTAATCGTTCCATCATATATATAACGCACACTAAAAAGAAACTGGCATACAAAATTCCAGCCCGAAAGCTTCAAAATTGAGGGGCTAGTTTGTAATTGAAACAGACGGACAGACAGACGGACATCGCTCATGGCCCATGACGCCATTGTCCGATCTGATCCATTCTTAAATATGATTTGTGTCATCAATAGAAATACATTTGTTTGAAACTAGGTTCAAATTGGTGCACAAATAAAAAAGTTATTCTTAGAAGAACTTAATTTGGGGGTTTAGGTTTGTATGGCAGCCCCATGACCCCATGGTTCGATTCGATCCATTCTTACATATATTTTGTGTCATCAATAGAAACACATTTTTGTGAAGTTTGGTTGAAATTGGTACGCAAATAAAAAAGTTTTTCTTAGAAGAACCTAATTTGGTGAGTTGGGTTTATATGGCAGCCCCATGACCCAATTGTCCGATTTTACCGATTCAAACATACAAACTGCCTGCAGCAAAAAGAAGCAGACGTCGCAACAGACAGACGGACAGACTGACATCGCCCAATCGACTCCCCATACTGATCATATATGCATACTTTTTATATGGTTGGAGATGCTTCCTTCAATGCGTTACAAAGTTCATGACAAAGTTAATATACCCTTTCACTCTGTGAGCGAAGGGTATAAAAAGGTGGATCATAAACACAGTTATCGGTGGTTTAGTTTTAGGTCGAGAGTATTAGGAGGCTTCCCATGGGCTCTTAACGAAGTTTAATTTGCAGGCATGCCTTCTTTAGAAATGTTAACAGGAGCATAGGAGGTGTTTTTGGTCGGAGCAAACTAGTTTTCGATCTAAATTAAGTACATTTAATTGGCAGCATCAGCTCCAATTCTTCTCAATCTACCTTTATTCTATTAAAAGTTACAGTGCGAAATTTAAATTAAAAAAATGTAAATTCCACATAATACGTTTGGGTCTAGGGTACAATTTTCCAATAATAACTCTAGAGTATTATAATTTTTGGTTAAGGGTTTTTAGGCAGCCCCATGACGCCATGATCCGATTCTAATCGTTCCATCATATATATAACGCACACTAAAAAGAAACTGGCATACAAAATTCCAGCCCGAAAGCTTCAAAATTGAGGGGCTAGTTTGTAATTGAAACAGACGGACAGACAGACGGACATCGCTCATGGCCCATGACGCCATTGTCCGATCTGATCCATTCTTAAATATGATTTGTGTCATCAATAGAAATACATTTGTTTGAAACTAGGTTCAAATTGGTGCACAAATAAAAAAGTTATTCTTAGAAGAACTTAATTTGGGGGTTTAGGTTTGTATGGCAGCCCCATGACCCCATGGTTCGATTCGATCCATTCTTACATATATTTTGTGTCATCAATAGAAACACATTTTTGTGAAGTTTGGTTGAAATTGGTACGCAAATAAAAAAGTTTTTCTTAGAAGAACCTAATTTGGTGAGTTGGGTTTATATGGCAGCCCCATGACCCAATTGTCCGATTTTACCGATTCAAACATACAAACTGCCTGCAGCAAAAAGAAGCAGACGTCGCAACAGACAGACGGACAGACTGACATCGCCCAATCGACTCCCCATACTGATCATATATGCATACTTTTTATATGGTTGGAGATGCTTCCTTCAATGCGTTACAAAGTTCATGACAAAGTTAATATACCCTTTCACTCTGTGAGCGAAGGGTATAAAAAGGTGGATCATAAACACAGTTATCGGTGGTTTAGTTTTAGGTCGAGAGTATTAGGAGGCTTCCCATGGGCTCTTAACGAAGTTTAATTTGCAGGCATGCCTTCTTTAGAAATGTTAACAGGAGCATAGGAGGTGTTTTTGGTCGGAGCAAACTAGTTTTCGATCTAAATTAAGTACATTTAATTGGCAGCATCAGCTCCAATTCTTCTCAATCTACCTTTATTCTATTAAAAGTTACAGTGCGAAATTTAAATTAAAAAAATGTAAATTCCACATAATACGTTTGGGTCTAGGGTACAATTTTCCAATAATAACTCTAGAGTATTATAAATGTGGTTTATTTCGTCGTTAGAACATTTTGCGATGGGACTAATCTCATCATTTTATGATGAAAAAATTCGTTAATAGAAAAGGAGGACTTTTACAAATATTTTGAATCTGTTTTAGAAAGATTCTATGGACAATGTACATATTTCGCACCGAGCAGCAGACTCATGCCCTGGCGTGTCGTAGAATGCGAATAAAGGGGCAGGGGAGAATCCTGGGTTTCGTACAAATCACTACCATTGCGCGTTTTCGTAGAAGGCGACTTGAGGGATTGGGTGTGTACGTTTTTAACTTGCATACCTGAAGCTAAACTACCTTCGGTCACAAATACTGTTCCTTATTACGACCAATGACGTTATTTGCCACGCTAGGCGACCATAAGAGTAAGGGTATCAGGTGGAAATTATTTGATTAGTGATGGTGTGCTTGTGACGTCGGCATAGTCCAGGTGCTGAAGGCATAGTCCAGGTGCTGAAGGCCTGGACTATGCCGACGACATTTCCTCCTCTCAAACACGCCAGATCATCTGTCTCAAATGACGGATGCTTTGCATCGCGAAAGTCGCAGTGCTGCATTCAAAATCAATGCCGCTAAGATAAAATACTTGAGCTTGTATGTGATAAAAGTTGACAAAAACATCTTACATATCAGCTTGTCATCGGAAGGACAAAGATCAATAATTTCTATCTGCGGACAGCCGATAGAAAAGTATTTTTCAGTTTGACTCCTGTTTGGCAAAACAAAAACATCTCCAGAAATAACACACTGTGGATCATCGAAAACAATGTAAAATCCGTGATTTTATATGCTTGGAAGATGACCAGTAATATTACAACCAAACTACAAACTTTCGTGAATCAGTGCCTTCGACGCGCCCTACAAATTCGCTAGCCAGAGGTAATCTCTAACGACGACCTCCACCAAATTACTGGCCAAAATAGGATATGCATCGGCATTAAAAGGCGGAAGTGGCAGTGGATAGGTCACACATTTCGAAAAGGGCCAAAAAACATTGCAAGACAGGCTTTAGATTGGAATCCTCACGGAACCGATGCAAGGCGACGTGTGGGAAGGCCCAAAAATACATGGAGGATATCTGTTTTGGCAGGGGGAAAATCTATAGGAAAATCGTGGGACCAGCTAAAAGCGATGGCTGCTAATAGGCGGAGGTGGAAAAGAGGCGTAGTCAATGCCCTATGCCGCACTAGGAGTTAAAAGGAACTAGAGAGAGAAGAGAATCAGCATCACAGAAAACGTGCTGTCAATAAGTTTTCTACAACACCCAAAAGCCTTTCTAGCACAAACAAATCTTAAGCTGCTACTCATGACCCAGATCCGACCGGCAGCGGAAGATTGACTGCAGTATCTATCGAAAATACGACTACTGGAACTGTCCAAATCAAAATTATATATTTATGTTTCACAATTGTCCTGTGAATTTCAATTCAGTTCTTCAGAAAAAGAAGGGAAGTAACGTAACAAAAAATGTTAAGCTCTAGTTAGATTCTAAGCACTAAAGCGGTGTGGATTCAATGCAACTATATAAATGGAAACTCGATATAGCTTAGTAACATTACATAAAAAATCTATAATTTAATTGACCAAAATTAGTGTCTTAACTAAGTCTGTAAACTATTATTGCTAGGAGATAGGTAAACCTATTTATCTCATTTTCTCTGACTTTTATTAGTTGCTATATTTTGGAATTTGCTTAAAAATTTTGTCATTCGCGCTGGACTTCCTGGTCGACTCCAACTAAAATCCCTCCCGAAATATTTTCCTGTGAACAGCCCTGCCCTGAAACACCCCCCATTGGCAAATGATGCCAAAATTTTTTATTAAATACTTTTGTTCTAATAAGACAAAAATTCTTCACGAAATTGTAAACTGGCGTTGTTAATTTATACCTTGCCAAAATAATTTTCTCTCGCCGCTACACACCATCCAGTTCCGGACAGTTCAAGCACATTCGTGGTAGAAACTTATAAGTGTTGGTATGCAATCCGAAAAGCTAGATTTTCCCTATTAGTCTAAGAAAATTGGACCAAAATATGGCCATCGAACGGCAAAAATCCTACATCGGAAATTTTTTTTTGATTATGGTTAGGGATGGTCCCGAGATGATGGCATAGAAAATCCCACCCGATCGGGGGTCCGCAACCTTTTAAAAAAGGAGGGAAAAGGGGAAATTTTTTCGTTTTTTTTGCGATTATTTCAAAAACGGCAAGAGATACACAAAAATGGTCTGAGGACGAACAAAATTGAATAAAATTACCTTTCCAATGATATAAAACACATTAGAGTTTAAGTAAATATTTCGGTGCTAGCCTAACAAAATAAATTGGAATGTTTTCATTTTAAATCTTTCTTAAAATCTCCATAACTTTTGAAAGAATACTAGTTCAGCCGTAATGTATGTATATGTATAAATATTCACAATAAGTTCAAGATCATTTTAAGGTAAACATTGAGTCGCTCCGGTCAGGGACCCCCATTATCCCCCAATTTAAATTTGTCAAAACGGCATGTCCATAACTCCCCCCAAAAATGGAGCATAGTGCTATATTTTGGTTTGTGGCGATTGGAGGTCATAGTCACCCCACCCACCAAAAATCAGCTCATTCGGATAAAAGCTAAGGGTACCTCCCATACAAAGTGACCCAAGACAACTTTGTTCTACAGTTTATAAAATGAGTAGTACGTAGAACAAACTGCTGATAGATCACTTTGTATGGGAGGTACCCTTAGTTTTTATCCGAATGAGCTGATTTTTGGTGGGCGGGGTCACTATTACCTCCAATCCCAAAAAAAAACAAAATTTAGCACTCTGCTACAATTTTGGAGCGAGTTATGGATGTGCCGTTTTGAAAAATTTAAATGGGGGGGGGGGGGGGTAATGGGGGTCCTCGACCGAAGCGACTCAATGTTTACCTTAAAATGATCTTGAACTTATTGTGAATACTTCTAGAATGGCTAAACTAGCATTCTTTCAAAAGTTATGGAGCTATAAAATGAAAATACTCTAATTTATGTTCTAGTCTAACGCCGAAATATTCAATTAAACTCTAATGTGTTATTTATCATTGAAGATAAATTGTATGTAGTTTTTTTCGTCCTCAGACCATTCTTCTGTATCTCTTACGGTTTTTGAAATAATCGCAAAAAACCGAAAAAATGCCGCATTTCCCCCTTTTTTTTAAGGTTGTGAACCCCCGATCGGTTGGGACTTTTAATGCCATAATCTGGGGACCATTTCCAACCATAATCCAAAAAAATTTCAGATGTAGGATTTTTGCCGACCAAATATGCCATTTTTCTTAGACTATATACCGAACGTATTGTGATTCAAAGATAAATGCAACTGCGCCGCATGTGTAGATTGTAGTGGGTGAACTATGACTTATATGCGGTATAATTCACGAAATTTCTTTCTGGAAGCCTACTCAGGCCTAAAGGCGGTAAAAGCCGGGACTCTCATTACTTAACAAGAACTCCGGCCAAACCATAAACACATGAAGGCGATGACAACACAACCGATCACGACTCTATGAAAATTTGAGGTATCTAATCTGGCGTCATATGTTGCGCTCATATGTAATAGAGGCCTTCCAGTGAGGAGTGAAATGTAGAAAAAACACCCACTTTTGTATCAAAAGTATTTTTTTGAAATAATCTACTCTTTTTTCAAAAACTCTATGCAAAACTTTGTTTGAGGAAGGGGAAGGGAATTTTGTTCTTCTTCTTATCGACACTATCGACATTTGTCCGTCATACCGTCCGCCATATAGCGGAAAATATCGGAAACACGAAAGTTCTCCTTATGAGAACGGATAACAGATACAGAACAAGCCCTACGTTTTCCCTGCATCAGGTTCTAGAAATTTAAAGTTTCAACGCTCTTGACTTCAAAAATATTTATGGTTGGCCTACTCAGAGATAGAAGACGGTGAGCGTTTTGCAAATTTTGCGTAATATTTTGTGTTCGCGCTGGAGGAGTTGGTTCCCAAAATCTGGGCCAGTTAGTAAATAATCCATTTAAAAACTTGAAGAATGCACTGGAAACTTTCGTTAAGCACAATGGATCAGAATACCATAAAAGATCCATGTTGCAATGGACCTTGAGAGCGGAGATCCAGGACACAAATGCTCTTCCTATTTACGTACAACTTTCGAAACAAAACCAAGACTTTTTAGATGAAACAATCATCCTTTGTGGCCGGCAAGGACTTGCTCTTCGAGGATCCAAGGATACGGGAAGAATTATAGAACCTTAAACATACGTTCATATTAGAATCATGTTATAACCTGTACATTTTAGACTTTAAAACTTTAAAATTTAAATATATAAGTTAAACCCCCTTGGATGATTCCTGCGCACGGGCCTGAGGATTCCTAATAGTGTTAAGAAGTATCGGAATTCACACTAATATGCCAAGATGTAAAAGACAATTCATACTATCATCAGGATTTATAAAGACCTGCATTTCTTTTGCAGTTGCGCTTATAGTTTTGAAAATGTCTGTTTAAATTAGTTTGGATAGTCTGAATCGGCTGTAGCCGATTATGTAGATAATAACAAACAAACAAATTAGAATATGTAAAGAATACCTTTGTGAAGATTTGGCAAGAATTGAGACTATGCACTGAGCTTTGGATCCTGCCTAGTCTAGTTGAAAATGTGTGGATGAAGTTATTACCTGTAACGAAAGAAAAATAAAACTTATGTTATTTATGTTTTTGCTTTTACTAAAACATAATCAAACTAATAATATGTACATGTAGTGGGGGAAATCATGTAATTTAGGGCTGTTTTCATGTTTTCGTATGAAAACAGCCCGAAAACACTTCAATTCCCATACAAATTGACACATTGAAAATACGCTAAATTGCGTGTTTTCTATGAAACCTTGATTTTTTTAAATGAAAACGTATAAGCACCCAGGTTAGGTCTCAAACCTAAATTCCCATATTCAGCACATTTCGGCTCACTCCAATATTTTAACTGACACCCGACCAAATTGTTCAGTTTCGTGTGTTTGCCAATGTTCTTAATTTCTCCATGATAAGAGAATGGACGGTCAGTTTGAAGTGACGAAATATGTTGCAAATTACTATCGATGACTGCACCAGCACAATTTTAAACTTAGAACGATTTATAGGCAAAATATTATTGTCGGTTGTCATATGAAATTACAAACAGTGCACTGTGATTTTCGGTGATTACTGAAAACGTACGGCGAAATCAATCCGTTTTCGTCCACTCTGGATAGAATATAACACAAATACAAAAATAATGAATATGTACCTTTAATATGATCAATGCTAAGTGGGAACTTACGAAAGTATTTATTACCTAACAATGCCCTTACGGCCAACCATAACCCTAGGCTCACCACCGTGCATATGATATAATATCTACATTTGTTATGTATTTAGGAATCTTAATACGGATACATACTTATGCTATGAGTATTATGTAAGTATGTGTGCTTTAATTATGTCTGAATTTCCTCCGCAAATGTATTCTTTTCATGAGGGTGGACTCATTACAGAACTATGTATTTAATTTGATGAATCTTCGCCTCTATGAGACACAAAACATTGCAGCTAAATCCAAATTTGTTCATCTTCAGCTTGCAATCACTTTGATAAAAAGATAGGAAAGTGAATAAAATAATAAATAAATCGACAATGACCCACTTCCTCAAAAACTCTCACCATCATGTTACAGATATGATTTCATAATTCCAGATTCAATCTCAGTCCCACCAAACATGTTTTTCCTCGTTCTATTTAACTTTAATATGAGTTTGTCAACAATGTGATTTATTCCATAAACCGTAGTCGACCGTGATTGGTCTATTCTTCGCCTTTTTCATTCAATTCTGTGTGGAAAAAAATATGTTTTTTTCGTAAAACATTTCAAGTCTAAAACAGATAAATCAGCACACTTCTGTACAATTATACTTGGTGCTTTTCCGTTATTTTCTTGCATAATGCTCGGTGGTATTTAATCAAAACGGGAATATGGTGGTATGGTCGATGTGATTCTCAACACATATCGTACTTGGTACGTGTACGTTTGTTTGTGAAGCATCGTTTGTTACAGCACTGAAGCGCAACAACAAGCTCGATTTCGCCCAACAAAGCCCAGAAAAGCGAAGCAAGGTTGGGAAATGTGTTGTTTTCCGTCTGCGCTGTACAAGAAAAACAACACCAACATGAAACATTGCTGGCTAACAAACAAACAATATTGCCTCTGATGCGTTACGAACACAACATGTGCATTCTTTGATACGCGAGTACACAACCACGGCAGATTTACCCGCAGAGTTCTGGTATACCACTAATGCATTTTTACGC
The DNA here is from genome assembly GCA_949715475.1 of Microchrysa polita. NCBI lineage: Eukaryota > Metazoa > Arthropoda > Insecta > Diptera > Stratiomyidae > Microchrysa > Microchrysa polita. The sequence continues at coordinate 56,113,097 of OX454417.1, forward strand.
TAAAGATGCTGGCAAAGTGGCAGAAATCTTACAAGCTTCTTGGTGTACTCGTGCGTATCTATAATGCGTAGCCTGCGTAGCTAAGGTGGGTAAAAGCAACGTGTACAGTGCGCTGGATGCAGCCGTCAAAACCCTAACCTTTACTATACTAGCACTCGAGACTTGCAAAACATGAAAGTAAATTAATAAGACACCTTAAGAATACATAGAAGGTATGTAGTAAACGCCTCAGGCTCTATATTACCCGATGCATAATTGCAACGAATGGCTGCCTTTATGCTGCTGATTTGTAGCGGTGGGTGGTGCGGCGGTGGCGTCACGCAATCTAGATATGTATTAGTCTAATTAGCCGACAAAGATGACTGCTAGGTTCACTGACGCACTTCTTCGTCTGCAAGAAGCGCACTGTTTGCTGTATGGTGATGGATGGATGCATCGTTCCTATATTACAGTAGAAACTCGATAACTCGAAGCTGAAGAGAATTGGATTTGATTTCGCCTTATCGAGATTTTGAGGTATGGAGTTTTTGAGTTATCGAGTCCAAATCAAAGAAAATTTGAGATATAGAATCCAGTCTTTTATAATATTCTGGACATTTTAATTTCCACATCAAAAAACCAGACCTAGGGTTTATCTACGAATTTTCATTACATTTTTAGATGGATATTACTCCAGGAATCACCTCAGTATCACTTTGATACCGGTTATGTGTGTTTTTTTCAGCGAATTTAATTGTTTATTAGAATTCATAGCCACAAACTTCGACTTATAGAGTCTCTCGTAAGAACACTTCGACTAACAGAGTCTCGCCGACTGCCAGACCAAGAATTTAACTTCGAGGTATAGAGTTGTTCTTTGAGATAACGAGTTTAATTTTCATTGTTTTTTGTTCAAATGATCTGGGGAATTTAATTTTCTTCGACTTAAGGTGTTTTTCGAGTTAAGGAGTTTCGAGTTATCGAGTTTCCACTGTATTTAGAACACACACTGAAATCCCACAATACTATCTATGTGGAATAATACGATTATTATTGGGTTATGATGTTTTGATGTTATGACGGGCGATTGTCGTACCAGAACGCAGAAAACGTAATATGGTCAAACATTTATTAATTTTGTGGTTGTTGTGAAAGTATAATGGGCGTGTTAATCTACTCAAATTAACGAGTAATTAATTTTCAATAAGTAGCGAATAGATTTGGCTGTTTTGTGTTTTTTATACATAACGCAATTTATTAGATTTCCTAAAATTAAGAGAAGCCTTACACCATCCTATCGATCGTACGATGCATTGGATGGTAAATGGCGGTTCTAAATAAAAGATGGATGCCCTGTGCCCTAAAAAAAAATTTGAGGAGATTTTCATTTTTAATTAAATGAACGGTTAATACAGTCATACTGAATATACGTACGTCCTAATGTATCTTTATATATACAATACAATAATGCATGCATTGTACATAATCATGATATGAACGTCTATACTTAAAACTTTGACAAATTGCAGTCAACAATAATATCTACCTTCAGATTCATTTATTGTTATTGCATGCAATAAAATACTTAAAAGTTAAACGCAATGGCGCTGGAAAATTGCAAACAACTATTTCCCTTATAGCTCACTAGTATAATAGTCCAGTACAATTGGTTCAAAATAGCCTCAAACCTAAACATAAGAAAAATAAATTTTTGATGCCTTATATGCGCAGTAAAAAGTTACACTAATTTGCTCCATGGGTTAAGGGAGGAGGAATTGGCAAAGGGGTGAACATTTAGTTTCTTGCAAATATCTGGAAAACTATGAGTCTGACGTTAAAATGTGCTAAGGACAAAACAAACTACATAAAATTACCATTGTAATGATATGTAACACTCTAGACATTTTCTCAGAACAACTGAAGCTCATATAACCAATAATGTAAAATTCAGTTTTTTGCAAATATCTGGAAAACTATGACCTTAAAATGTCCTGAGGAAACAATCTATATAAAATTACCTTTGTAATGATATATAACACTCTTGACGTTTTCTCGAAAAATTATACCCTAGACCCAAAAGTATTTTAGTGAATTTACATTTTTTTAAATTTTACATTTCGCACTGTAACTCTTGATAAGTCATAAGATCTTGTCCATATATTGCTAACAAAATTTATTTAATTTCTACCAAAAATTGGAATGCTCCGACCATTGACGCCCCCTCCCTTTTTTTTCTATTTGGCATAGAATTTAGAAGTGAAAAAATGTGAAATTTGTTAGAATTATCGTTCACTTCGTATGGGGGATACCCTTAGTTTTGATCGGATGGTAATAATTTTTGGTGGGGAGCATATGGAGCTTAGACTCGGCACCCCATCAAATTTTATCTGCCTGGCTCAATTTAATAAGAAGCTACAGCAATGCATTTTTGAAAAATGTTAGGAGGAGTGAGCGGGCGTCAAGAGTCGGAGCACTCCAATTTTTGGTACAAATCAAATAAAATTTTGTTGTCATTATATGGACAAAATCTTATGACGGTAGGTCTATTCTATGAAGAGTTACAGTGCGAAATGTAAATCTCAAAAAATGTAAATTCCCTATAATACTTTTGGGTCTAAGGTATAATTTTCTGCGAAATTGTATATCATTACAGCGAGTGTTATATATCATTACAAAGGCAATTTTATGTAGTTTGTTTCGTCCTCAGGACATTTCAAGGTCAGACTCATATTTTTCCAGATATTTGCAAAAACACTGAATTTTCACCCCTTTGCCACCCCCTCCCCCCTTAACCCATGGCGCAAATTAGTGTAACTTTTTACTGCGTATATTGAGCAGTGTATTCAACAAATTGGCATCAAAAATTTCTTTTTTTTTTTGGATGTTTGAGTTTTGAGCTATCTGTATTAGACTATAGCAAATGTGCCTGGTAGTAATGTGAGAAGACATGCGACAATAGTATCGCGCGATTAAATTGATGACACTTAGATTAAAAGACCAATTGACATTGTACAGTGCCGTATCGTGAAATATATTACCGCGTTCTTTTAGTGGAGCATCCTGCATTTGACAATTATAAATTACATTACATTATAAATGCATGAAATTTCAGTAAGTGCAACCGTTATCCAGATAATACATTCACGAAAAATCCTTTATTCATTTGAAACCACGTTGCATAGACATGAGCCTATCGACGAGAAATTAGACTATTTCCTTTTGCCCTAGAGCTCCGGAACTTACAGTCAACCACAGTGTTATTTAGGCCCCTATTAGAAAGTTAGCGCCTGACCCGCAAATTTACAAGCCCGACCATGGTTCGGCCGATGCCTCAATGGAACTTGCCTGTAACAGGACGGCTCCTCGTGATACATAAAGAACATCTAACGGGCTGTCGCCGACCGAATAAAGAATCGCTTGATGATCGCTATATGGTTAGGGCTCACTGCCATGTCAGTATATCGCAAGGGCCAAGGAGCTGCTGTTGAATATGAGATCAATAATCCCACTCCTGAGCCCAGGCGTTAAAGTGTCGACTAATTATCATGGCTGAAGCTGAACTGTGTTGCACTAACTTATCCTAGACTTATTATTATACCTTTGAATATCTAAATTGAACATGTATTTTTAAATCAATCTATTTATACAAAAAAGGAAGACTGTTCGACATACGTCAAGGAGATATTTGATGAATTCATTGTTCGTTACATACAGTTCGCATCCCGTAGGATATCCTATTTCCAGTGGCGTGCACTCCATATATGCAAAAAAGCAGTGCATACCTTCTCATTTAAAAAAAATTTCTTCATACAAGTTCATGAAAATAATTACTCATTTCATGGTTAATTTTTTCCTCAATAATTTAACCAGCGCCATCTTCGTGTAGGTGCTGTAGGTTATACTGACATGTTTTTTTCGCCGACATTAGAGTATGCCCTCGGAATAAGTAGATAATGGAACGGCTTACTTCATACAAACTCTTGTTCATATGTGGGTCCAATTTTGTAGCGTATGTATATCAACTGTAAATTAGCCCCGCTTCGAAAACCCACGAAGATGGCACTAAGCTTTACGTCGGTAACATGCCATTGCATGTGCGCATGCGTGCGATTTGTTTATTTGGTACAGACTCATAGGCGTATCATAAAAAGAGCAATCGTGGGGTTTATCTAAAAATATATGAATTAAAGTCGATTTCTCTTTTCATCTTTTTGTCGGTAGTTTTTTATTCAATTTGATAAAAAAGTATGTATATTGATCGTCCAGGTGTTAATAGTTTGGAAATTATGCATTCAATCCCGATAAAGCTTTGCTTATTACCGAAATTCGAATTATCCAATGATCCAACAATACAGCCAGTGAGTAGGAAGGTCATAGAGTTACGTACTGGATACGTTTCTCTTTTAAATAAAATAATATGCAAAATCTATGCTCCCTGAAATATTATCCCCACCGGCGCTAATGTTTTTTTTTTCATATATGTAGCGTTGTGTATAATTGGAGACACATTTTAACAGCTGTGGCCATTCCATTTTCTACTTGTTCCAGTAGTATGCCCGATAACAACGCCGTCTATATATTAAGGCCGCAATGTAGAATCTTAGACGTTAAAATCAGCTTATAATTTTTGGTCATGTTCGCCAATGTTGCACTGTTTTGTTTTTGCTTTTTATTACGTCATATGCTTGTTTTTGTTGTTTGTTCGTGTAAATCCAGAATTTAAGAACTAAACTATGACGTCATTGTACAGCTGAGTTGCGGCTATGACTTGGGGTTGGTGAACAAAGTTGATGATGACTATAACCACCGCCGTCTATATATTAAGGCCGCAATGTAGAAAAATCGCCTACTAGGTTAGGTTAGGTTAGGTAAAGGGGCCGCCTGACTAGCGCCATGCGCACTTAGACCAAATATTGGTCCATTGTGATACCACCGTAGTTCCTACGTTCCGTTTAAAACCAGCCAGTGCTAACAATGTATTTGTTAAGCAAAGTAGGGCTCACATCTCGAAGATCATCGTAAAAATACATCGAACCCAGTGCACGCCTCCTTCTCTCGGATAAGGCCGGACATTCACAAAGAAAGTGATGCACACTCTCTTCCTCCTCTTCATCATCACAACTTCTGCAGAAGTCGTTGTAAAGGAATTGGGAGTCTCCTGGCGTGCTCCCCAATAGGGCAGTGCCCCATAATAACACCCACTATATTGCGTATATATTTCCTGTCTAGCGACAGTAATATGGCGGAACGGGATATATCTTATAGGCCAGATCATCCTCGTCGTAGCACAAGTATATCCGCAGACCCATCTCGCGTTGGTCCTACGTTCAGAAGCGGCTTCAATTATCGATGCACAGACGGCAATAGGTGTTTTAATCTTCTCGTGGTCACCTTCAACAATACTTGCTACCGCATTCCGAGCCAAATTGTCTGCGCAGCAATTACCTGCAAAGCCATTATGCCCCGGTATCCAGCATAGTGTAATGTTGAAGAAATGGCCCATTTCTCTGAGTGCATAGCGACACCCTTCAATAGTTTTAGATGTTGTAAATGCTGATTCAAGTGATCGAATTGCAGCTTGACTATCAGTGACATCCTTACCAGTGACAACGTGCCTACCTAGCCATAAAAGCGCTTCCGAGATTGCAGTGATTTCTGCTTGGAGGACGCTACAAAAATTAGGGAGGCAAAAAGACAAGCTGATGTCGAGTTCCTCCGAGTAAATTCCAATGCCGACTCCAGCGTCCGTCTTGGAACCATCAGTGTAGATGGAAAAGGACCTGATGGACTGGGTCGTTTCGTTGCTCCAGCTTTCCCTAGGCGGGATTAAGGTTGAATAGTTCCTACCAAAAAAGGTTTTGGGAACAGTGTAATCAGTAGCCAGTGACAGGCTGAAATTACGAAGTATCGTTGAGTGACCATAATCCAGCGCTCGCCACAGACCAGTTTCACGAAGGCGTAAGGCCGTGTAAGCTGCTGACCGTTGGGCGTATATGTCCAATGGCAGCAGTCCCAAAACCATGTCTAGTCCGAATGAAGGTGTTGTACGAAGAGCTCCTGTAATCAGACGAGAAGCCAACCTTTGCACTTTAACAAGTGAATTATGATAGGCAATTGTGCTAAGTGCGGTCCACCACACACTAACGCCATAAAGCAGAATAGGCCGCAGAATAACTGTATACATCCAATATACAACTTTTGGTTGAAGGCCCCAGGTTTTCCCGATGGCTTTCCTGCACGAATACAGTGCCACCGTAGCACTCTTTCCTCGTTGTTAGGTTTCCATCTTAATTTCTTGTCCAAGATAAGGCCGAGAAATTTGGCCTTGTCAGAGAAACCAAGTTGAATGGCTCCTAGCTTAGGGAGGTTAAAAGTGGGGATCACACGACTTCTTGTGAACAGGACTAGTCATGTAACCGTTTTTGCTGGATTAATCCCAACCCCGCTGAGACTTGCCCAGTCTGTTAGGATAGCCAGGGCGGTCTCCAAGAGTCCGCTAAGTGTGTCAGGAAACTTGCCTCTAGCGGCGATAGCAATATCATCAGCATAAGCGATGACTTTACATGCGATTCTTTCCAAATTTAAGAGCAATTGATTAATCGCTACGTTCCAAAGTAGAGGAGACAGAATACCTCCCTGTGGAGTGCCCCTGCAAACATCGCCTACTAAATTTGCACTGTTTTGTTGTTCCTTTTAATTACGTCATATGCTTGTTGTTGTTGTTTGTTCGTGTAAATCCAAAATTTAGTAGGCAAACTATGACGGCATGGAGCAGCTGAGTTACAGCCTTGATGTATCTAGATGGTGTTGCTCTAACACAAGCGGCAAAAATGTGATAAGATGTAAACAAAGGGAACCAAAACGAAAATAAACAGAATGTCATAAAATGTGTCGTTCAGTTTTGATAAAATGTTTCTTTTGCTTGTTTTTAAATATTTAATCAATATTGAAACAGGAATTTATTATTTTTTGAAAGAGAATGTATTATACATACTAATCAGAAACAAATTACAGTGAACATTTTGCTACCGGGTTGGTTGCATATCTATGTATGCATCTTGTTAGTCACACTATGTTATGTACATATTACAAAATAAATGTTGTATCCCTACAGTTTACACTATTAGCATATATTTCTCACAGTGTACGATCTATAAATCTAAATTACTATTTTTCAAGTTGGCATTAGTAGGCACATGCGGGCACATACCTTGAACTCATATATATTTGAGACAAAAATCTAAACACTAATTTTATGGTAGGCGTGCTTTTGTACTGCCGTGTAGTTTTAGGTAACGATGCTTAATATATAAAAAGTGACAAATTACCAAGCTGTAATTTCTTTTATATGAAGTTTCGTAACAAAAACTACACTGCTGAACAAAAAAAAACTTAGTCTTAGTTTTTTGTTTGTACAATTGGTTATAAAGACAGAGACGTATCGAAGAAGAAATACACTTATTGACCGTGGCTCTTACCGTTCAAACTATAGTTAACCAAAGGATATTCTGTTTTTTTCTTTATTCAGCAATCATGGCTTCATGCATTTTAAGCCTTTCTGGGACCAGTTTGACATATTTTCGAAAGACTTTGCCATTTACCTTCAAGATTAAAAAGGAAAATTTGAAATTTTCCCCCTAAATCGGGAAAACAGAATGCAAATTTTCTTTTGTAATTTATTTAATCAAATGTGCCAATTACGGCCCTGACCATATCACATAACATCATATCAGCAAACAATATGTTAGTAAATGCGAAACTCGTACAGCTTTGTGCATTGTTGTTGTCCTCACTATTTATTGCAATTTTGTTTAGATTCGTGCTATATTAATAAAGTTTCCGCAGTCTGTTAAATAATATTAGGTAGAAACGTTGTCGTTGCGAAATTTAAATTACACATTTTTTTATTAGTTACCGGCGCGATATTTAGATTTTTCTTTTCTGAATGAAATTATAGAAATTCCGCAGAAGAATGCGCGAGTCAAATTTACGTGGTGTTGTTACTCGGAGCCCTCTGGCCAGTTTCGAAATGGATATTGATGCTGACAGTGATGAATGTGAAAATCTTATTGATGGAAAAATCGTTGTTATCCGAAAAGGTACGCAAAACATTGCAGATTACTTACACTTGAGTTCGAATTCCTCAAAATTGTCGATGTTGTAGTGAACATGATAGTTTGAAGTTAAATGCAAGTCAAGTTTGAATGCATAACTTCAGGGAAGTTATGACAGATAGCTGAACTCATAAAAAAACTAAATTTTTTAGTTTTTAGAGTTTTTTAGAAATTTTTTTTTCAAAAAACCCGTCCGTCCGTCGATTTTGTCCGTCCGTCCGTCCGTCTGTTCACTAAATAACTCGCGAACGGCTCAACCGATTGTCATGAAATTTGGTAGGAATGTGTAAAATGGTTACAGTCTTTAACACAAATACCTTAGAAGTTGGTAGGAAGAAGATAACAAGGTGTCCCGAACGTTTGAAAAAAGTGGACTTTCTTAGTTTTTATCGGAGATTGACGTATTTAAATCAAAGATCTAAACGACTGAATCTCACATCAGTTAAAGTTTTCCAGTTTCGAGTAACGGTAATAAAGTTATTGGCGTTTAAAGTTGAACTTCTTTTTCGACCTCCGTTTTTCTAAACCGTTATAGGGATCGATATGAAACTTTGCACAAAGATTGGTCAGTATGGCCTTACGTTAAATATTAAGACTGTTAACTTTTGCTAAGAAAAAGTAAATAACAGTAAATTTGTAAAATTTCAATTTGTTCGTGTGTAGCCCCTCTTAGGTTTCCAAATATGAAAATTCTGCTAAGGGTTTTTGGAAAATTACATATGGAATATGTCTACGAATTTTCATTCGAATAACTGTATCCAAACCGGAAATATAGCCAAGTATAAGTACAGTGAACCCCCGTTATTCGCGGTCCCAACATTCGCGAATTCGCTTATTCGCGATTCATATTTTGCGACACTTCTTCAACATTCACTATGCTGAAATTTTGAAAAAAATAGATTTTCATTTTTGTGTTCGGTTTAACCACTGAATGCAATAAAATTGTCCGCTACAGCACGCATATTTGTCTATCCTAATCAATTAAGATTAGATAAACGCTAAAACCATCATCACATTTTAATTTTGCGGGGAGTAGCAAGCGTGGATTTTTCAACAATATTCCATAAAATAATTGAAACCGCCCTTTTACCGGAACAAAAAACTGCACTGGAGCTTGCTTCAAAAGATCAATTGACGCTATTGATTAGCGCGAATGCCAATAAAGACCTTTAATAGAATTTTCTAGCTCATCAGTAATCAGACTAGTCTTTCTAACCGCATTCCCTGATCTAAAACTTCATGTTTGGAAGCCCAAAAAGAGACACGGGACTGGCTTATTAGTGTACGATTATGCGATACCACCTTGTAGTTAAATTTTAACAATTAGACCGAGGTACGTCTGTACGAATTGGCCGATGGAAGAGCGAAATGTAACATTTTTCATATTTTATGAATATTTGGAACATATTTCCCACTGTGCAAGCACACTGAACCCCGACATTCGCGAATTCAACATTCGCGACGATTTCGTGGAACGCATCCCTCGCGAATGTCGGGGGTTCACTGTATTTAGTAAGGGCCTTTCACAATGCCTCTCAAGCATTTGTTCACTGCATATCTTTTAACTTTATGAAGCAATGAACATGAAATTCGGTGGAAATGCATAGAATGGTAATAGTGTTTGCCACAAATATTTTTGAAATTTGTAGGACCAAGTTAACAGGGTTTACCTGAATATCTGCAAAAGTATACTTGTTCAATACTCATAGGAAAGCTTGCGTGGGCTCTTATTTCAGGGGACACAATGGAATCATTTCATATAAGTTGCTTTTCCTTGATTAAAAAAAACAGTAACAGTAGATTTACAGCTAATAATTCAGTTCATATATAATGCCAAGCCATCCTTACGTTTGCCTGAGTTTCGTTTTGCTCAAAGGCCATCAGAAATCTTAAATCGAAAAATGCCTGTAGATTTGCCTTGGAGTACTTTTATACAAACTGAGTAAATAGTAAATAAACGCGTTCCACCTTTAATTAGACCAATCCAAAAATAGATTTACAGGAAGAATTTCATTAATGTTTTGCACAATTCTTATTTATTGCTTATAAATCATATGTACAAAAAATAATCACTATGTATTAAAATTCTAAGAAACCCTCGTATTGCGGGCGCAGCCCTCTGTACGCTGTGTGATGTTTGTAATAATGTTTGAATCATTGTCGTGATTACATAATATAATAGGAAAACAGAACAATCTTCACGACAGATATTTTAACCGGCAGACCGGGCCCAGCCAGTGGAGAGGTCCAAGGGGTCCCTGGAAGTATACCAAAATAATTAAAAAAATTATTAAGTAATAATAACAAGAAATTGTGAACACTCATTCAATTGACGATTTTCAATGTCGGTACGGATATCAATATTGAAAAATCAAATCACTCAGAACTTGCGAGAAACATTTGGCAATTGTCCCCTCACACAGGAACAGATAGTAGATACATGTGAGCTTTGAGCTTTGAACTTTCCTCTGCATCGGTCCTGGGCGTTCTTATTAGAGAATGTGATGAGGCATTCCCTAATTACCACCCGCTTCACGGTCGTGAGCAATCCTAGCAAATGGTGGAACGCTTAACCGCTCTTCAAATAATTTGAGTTGTTGTATTTTCCTGCTAAATTTTAATTTCGAGATCTTAAATCTTGCAGTGTTTCTTGGTGTATAACCTGATAAAATTGGCCTGAGTGAAGTGAAATCACCTAACTATAGAAAAAACTGATCCAACAGTCGCAAATTGTAAAATTAAAACGGCGCCCATTTTCATCAATTGAATCCAATAAAACGAAAATCAAAATGTTATAGCACGTCCCTGCAACAGATTTTACATCCATCATGCAAGAAATCTCTGAAGGAACTCAGCATCATGAATATAATTTGCTGGCAAAATGATTTCTGCAATACCGAAACCACAAAAAAAATCTTAAGTTAATATAATAATTGTATTATGAAATTAATATTGGGCAATTTTTCTCTTAACTTATTGATAATAATAACCTTAAGAGCTTCAGTTAATTTGGATTTAATTCCTTCGGGGGCTTAGCATAATTAGGGGAGGGAAGGAGTCTCTCTAGTGGATTTGAGCTCCATAGATCCATAAGCCGCTATGAGGTTTGGGGCCGATTTGCAACAGGTTTAAGGCTGCAGTATATTTAGCAACCGAAAAATGATATTAAATAAATTTCCTAGTCTGCTTTGGCAATCACAGGGAGTGCATTCAGCGAACGAAAAATGCAGCAGGAAAGTGCTCTTCTAATTAGACTCTCATTCCCCATGAGGGCTTTTTAGCGGAGGAAGAGGTTGGCGATTCCAGTTTAGCAGCAATAGCAATTCCAGTTTAGCAGCTTTACGATATCAATACGTAAATAGCTCTGACCAACATGAACCTTTTGGGCAAAACACCTCCCGAAATTAATTTCTGCCGACACCCCCACACCATAAATATCAGGAAATCAAATAATTTTACAACCGTTTTACCGTCTTCGTTTCAGGCTAAGTCTCAATTAGCCACATATGACGCCTATGCCATAGCATTTCTTCTGTTTTCACTTTGCTCCCAATTCAAACTGTTCCGAAAACAAGAATAGAAGATGATGATCGGTAACCACTCGTATATCGGTGTAAATTCACCACAAAAAGAAATTATTATTATAGGCGTGGAATGTGGTGTTAAACTTATCTTCATCATATTAAAAGCGCTCTAATTTTCAAGTACCCACTTGAATCTTTCTTGAATAATGGTAATATGTACATAGTGTGTTATTGATTTGTTCTTTCCTTTTGAAAAGTTGTACAAAAAGAAATAAAAAACCATACCTGAATGCGAATTAGCATAAATCTCTTTTAATTGACTGCTATGATTAATGGTTTTAAGATGGATAAGAGAAGTAACAATGACCAATAATTGCAGAACAAAAAGAAAGAAACAGAAACCCAAACAATTTGCTGAAATATCTGGAGTATTGTCTCACGACCAGTGTTGCCAATTTAGCCGTTTTCCGGCCAAATTTAGGCGGAAACCGTGCTGTTTAGCCGGAAGAAATTTATAATTCCGGCCGGCCGGATTTTTAGCCGGAATTGATTTTCTTCAGCCGTTTTTCAGACTAAAATTATTTTATGAATTTTTGTTTTCTTTGAAACTAGAATCCATTTTTCAATATTCACAAACAAAATAATTCATCGCCGTGAAATTATTCCTACATACACTATTATCGTGTATTAGTGTATTAGGGTAAGTACCTACTATGTCCACCTAGAGGAATACTTGCATTTACGTCTCCTGGGGAAAAGTTTGCCGCGGAGACTTGCCTTCTTTCAATAAATTTAGGGTAATGGGTTTCACGTAAACTGACGATATTAGTCCCTAGTCTAAGCATGTAATTTCCGAACCACCAATATGCTGAATAATCTGCAAAATGGAAGGCAGTTTCTTAGATAAAATTCTCTGCTGAGCAATTCTTGGTGTGTCCTCAAATCATTTAATTGAATATTCATCAAAATATCGCATTTGTGAGGGACATTTTCACCATTTACACAAACGTAAAAAGTAAATGACGAATTCTAATGACGAAAGCATATGTGTCACTCCAATTTCGAATTTTCATCATAATGATGGATTACCGTCATGATGATTTGGATATGTGTCTTGGACCTAAAATGGTTAACTTTTAATCAAAATATCAATACATAAATGCGGATGCCCTTGCCCATAGTAACGTATTGGACGTTCCTTTTACGAATTTTATGTTCCACAATTTCGAACCTAATGTGGTTATGGACATGACCGAGAAATTGTTCCTGTATACAACAATTTTGACTAGTTGAGCTATCTAACTCCGAACAAATTAAATTTTGACTCTAATGCCAGCGATTGGAGCATATATGTAATAAAACTAAGAAATCTGCCTAAGACATAGCTTACGGTAGTTCTCCAGAAAAGAAATAAAATTATTAAAATCAGTTTTTTCCTATATTTTTTCGTAATGTGACTGTTTTGTATGATTTAGCCGGTTTTTTGGCCGTTTTTCTCGCTGAAATTTATTTAGCCGGATTTTTAACCGTTTTTTAAAAAAAATAGCCGGTTTTCCGGCTAAATTTAGCCGTTTTCTAAATTTCCAGTTGGCAACACTGCTCACGACATTCAAGATGTACATGTTCATGTATAATTAGGTTAGCCTATAGATAGAGATTAGCATGCGCAGGTAGATTCTAACAAAACAAGCTAAATTAGTTGTGTACACGCATGAATTTTCATTTGCATATTTGTAAGGGGGCTTAATATGTAAGTTAAACTTGGTAAGCTGATGGCGGCTTAATTTTAATTACATTATACACATTTAAGATAAAAAGCATTTGAAATTTTACTCTTTTTGAAGATGTTATTTTTTATGATTTTTGAGAATAGTTGGTATACTTTTTATGTAAAAGAATTTCATTTAGTGACTAATTGTGACTTATCGTTCCATTCTATACACCAACTGCGGTGCATGTCTGTAGTAATTATGGCATGGCAACTTACCAGCTCTATGGGAACTACGCGGAACTTTGTCTGTTTGGAGGAGAAGAGCCCCAACGGGAGAAATATCGAGTTATTCAATTTCGGAAATGTCACATTGGAATCTTTGCACTTGAGACCTCTAAGCGTCTATAGCTCAGTAGGTAGAGTTGCTGACCTTGTGACTGAAGGTCGGAGGTTCGAATCCCGATTGGGACGAAACTTTTTTCCCTCAATTTCCTCAATTTTTGGTATTTTTCCCAAAGTTTTGTGGTTTCGTACAGATAGACACACTCATCAGGTCTTGTGTCTGTTGTCTATCTGTGCACAAGACGACCACTTGAATTTTAGCGGGAGAATTCTATGGAGATTTGATTTGCCGTGAAGGCTGCCACCATGACGCTCGACCGTGCAGGTCTGTACCGGTGTTGAATGCTCACATTGCTTTGGGAGTTGTGATGGTAGTTAGATATTTTTCCCTCTCGAATTTACAATTACTGTATTAATTCTGATTCCCAAATTTCGTGGGTTCGAATTTTAACTAATTGTGACTTATCGTTCCATTGGTGTATAGAATGGAACGATAAGTCACAATTAGTTAAAATTCGAACCCACGAAATTTGGGAATCAGAATTAATACAGTAATTGTTCATTTAGTGGTTTGCCTAGGTAAGCGATAATGAAAGTATGTACAGGGTGGGCCCAAAAAAAAAATTGATGAACCGATGTAATTCTAATATCCGGCGTCTACTGTATTGATCCTTATCTTTGTATGTAGTTAGGAATCCTAGAAAAATGTGTTGTACCTATACAAGTTTCATTCTTAGCTATAAATGGTACGCAAAACATACACATTCATCAGGAAAAGCTCATGCTTTGGCTTTCGAAAGCTAAAAAAATTGCTTGTTTTAGAAACGTGTTTCAGTATTCATTTGAAATTTTTGTTTTTGTATTGCATTAATAGAGATCTTTAGCATGTCGTACAACTTCCGTCAACATCTATGTGATTCTAAAGGACAAATTTTCTGGTGTAGGACCCCGTAAATCCGAATATTAGAAAATTCGGATTCGAATTAAAATTAAAAAACTGAAAATTTTATAAAGACTTTGAACAATTATTTCAGCATTTCTACCATAGTCGGAGTCTTAATGGGTGCATTTCGAAAATCCGAATAATTCGATAATCCGGATAGGCCCAGGAATCGTTAGATAAATAAATACAGGGTTATTGGTTAAGTCGACCTATTCCCTGCAACATGTTATAATAGCACAGTAAAAAGTTTATTGAATTTCCCACACAAAGTGTAGTAAAAATTACTACAAAAAACAGCTAAAAAAAATTTGAAATTTTATCTTACACATTTCTTTAGCAAAAGGTTAAAATAAATGAAAACTATTAAATTTTAAATAAAATATTGTCAAATCACATTGTTACTGTAATTTTACAAACAAAAAATGTAAAATTAAATCAAGTGAATGTGATTTTTCATCATTTAATGTAAATGAATGTAATTTTTCATCATTTCATTTTTACATTTCGTAAATCTTGTCGATAGTATTCTGCTACGCTGTGTGGCGCACTTGGTTGAGTCGCCACTCTATGATGCTAGTCATCTAGAGGTCCGTAGATCGAATCTCGGCGTGGTCCAAAATTTTCGAACATGTGAGGATAGGAAATATATAGTGCTTGCAACATTATATACACTCCGAAATTATATGCATTGTAACGTTGACTCGAAATTGCCTATAAACGGCTGAGTTAACGTTAAGTTAATTTTAAATAAAAAATTTAATTTTACACATGGGTATGGGACTTGTTTCCCTCTATGAATTTAAAATTAAATCTTTGTTGGAAATGGGTTAAATATATTGATGTAATTTTAAATGCTTTATTTAACGTAAATTTCGTGTTGTAAATTTACAACTCTGAGAGTTGGCAACCAATTGCCTACTCTGAAAGCTGTAAAAATTTAAAACCGTGAGGGTCAAAATGCAACAAAATGAGGCCATAAATGTTAGGCCGATTTTCAATGGTCACTGAGATATATGAATTTTTAGGTTTTTTTAATATAACCTAGAATTTCGCCATTTGAAGTAAGAATTAAAAAAAAACTACTAAGGTAATGGGCTTAAACTTATTTTTGGATTTTAGTCAACGCTATGGCAGACATTTCTTAATCATTAAAAATTTCAAAAACCCATCACAATTCTAAATTTTTTAGTTTTAAATGAAAAAATTTCTTAGATTTTTTTAAAGATATTTTTTAATGTATGACATGAAGTCTGCAGACCACTGGAAAAACATACGCGTGTTGTCAGCTTTCCAAAAAAGTGTGAATGTCAATATACATATTTGAAATAATTGAAACAGCTAGCTGCAACTTGTTCGGGGACCATAATTTCCTTTGATAAAAAATGAAATAAATGTCATTAAATTCAAAATGCATCGTATACATAATGTACCGCTTTATTTCATTTTTTATCAAAGGAAATGCCACGCATGTTATTTCTTTTTTATACCCTTCACTCGTAGAGTAATGAATGGAATCGGACAATGGGGTCATGGGGCTGTCATACAAAACCCAACCCCCCAAATTGAGTTCTTCTACGAAAAACTTTTTTATTTGTGCATCACTTTCAACCAAAACTCGTAAAAGTGCATCTCTATTGATGTCATAAGACATGTGTAAAAATTAATGGAATCGGTCTATGGGGCCATGGGGCTACCATACAAGCCCAACCCCCTCCCCCCCATTTTAGATCTTCTAAGAAACATTTTTTCCATACCAATTTCAAAAAAACTTAATGCGTCCTTGTCAAAACAAAAAAAAATTAAAACGAATGGAATATACTATAGAACCATGCTCCCGCATCCCCCCAATAAAGTTTTCTGAGTAAATATTTTTATTTTCCCACTTAACCAAAACACACAAATATTGTTTTATCGACGCAACAGAAGGAAAAGAATGGGGAAGGATTGAACACAAGTCATATGTTCGCCCAAAAAAACTTTTAGCCCGAGGAGAGTGAAGGGTATTCAAATTTCGGCCGCGCCCGAAATTAGCCCCGGTCTCGTTTTTTTTTTTGTAATTTTAGAGTCAAATTTTTTAAATGGAGATGAGAATGATTTTCTTTTGCATTCTGATTACATTCAACTGGCCTCCAATATCTAGCTTTTAGAGCGTAGTTTGTCTATTTTCCGTGCATTTTTTGCATCTCGGACTGCATGTACCACTTGCGAAATCAGTTTGTTTCGTCTGTCACTTTCATCTAAGCAAAGTAGCATCGTCAGAATATATATAAATCCTTTATTGATTGAAATATGGTTAACGGTTTTAATAAGATTTCCTCTAAATTTATCAAAGTATTAACAGTGGCTAAATTTTATTGCTGGTATGAATCAGCTAGAAAATAAATTTTAATTTAATAACTTGAAAGACCCGCTCTGTGGCTTACTTGGTTGAGTCGCACTCTACGATGCTAGTAATCTAGAGATCCGGAGATCGAATCTCGGCGTGGTCCAAAATTTCCGTACATGTGAATGCTTACAACATTATATACACTCCGAAAGGATATGCAATGTAACGTTGACTCGAAATTGCCTATAAACGGCTAAGTTAGCGCACCATGGCCCCACAAGGGACTATACGGTACTGAGAAGAATAAGAAGAACTTAAAAGAAACTGAAATATGAGACCCGTTCTTTACAAGGTCCTTAACCCTGGAAGGTCATGCTTATTTTTAGTACGGAATGGTCATGCTTCGTCGATTCGACGACGCTTCATACAAATCACCCTTTCTCAAAATATTTACAAAATCTGATCGTGCGTTTATTTAGAATGGAGAAACAACGATTTTGGAAACGATTTTTATGAGTTCGAAGTGCAATCTTCCTAAAATAAGGAAGAATTTTGAGCCATTTTCCTGATTTGTCCTATTTTTGTCCTAGTAAATATTTTTTTCCATAATTTAAAAAAAAAATAGGTCCGACATTTTCTTCGTCGTTTCGACGACGCCAATTTCTAAAAATCCAACTTGCCCTGCTTACTTCGTCTAGCCGCAATGTACCCGGCAAGTACATCGGTACGGTAAGTGCTGTACGAAAACTCAGCTCCAAATAATGAGAATTGTCACGAAAAATGGGATAAATTTGATGATGCGTAGTCGATTCGACAAAGCATGACCTTCCAGGGCTAACAAAGCAAAGCTGTATACCATTTGTCCCCCTTTCAAATGAAAATAAGTTGAATTCCATAAACTTCCCGAAGGGACCTAACGGTTGAAATTGTGTACACCAGCTCAGAAGCCATGAAATGGAACAGGAAATATGGTATCCACGCAGCCACAGTAGCACACTTACAAGTGAAATGTGTGTGTGTGGCCTCCGTCATCTATTTGTATGCGCCTCCTGACTGCAAACTGTCCCAATCATGGCTTCTCCGGCAGCATTTGGAGTGGTAAAAAAGGCATCTGAAAATTTTTGAAAATGTTGTATAGTGCAGCGATTTTTTTTACTACATCGATAAGGATTTTTTACCATCTTAATCGACCAGGGGGGGGGGGGCGACCGCCCCTCCCTGCCCCCCTGGCTACGCCCATGAGTATGTCACTAAGGCTAAAATTTAAGTTTCAAAAGTTTAGTCTAGGTTAAACGCGAAATTATACGTAATGCAAGCGTGAAAAAAAGCGTGCAGGAAGGGGCTGCATCCCCTTCTCTGCCTACACCCACGAAAGGGTTAACTCAAGGACGAAATCGTTTCTGCAGGAAATTGCCGCCAGCCTGGTTGGTCCTTTGTTTACTGTCACTTTAGTTTGGAAGGATGAGGATGAAACAGGGCTCGTCGATTGGTGCAACATAAAAATTACTCCTTTTCTCGTCTATTTCTCCTACTAATGTCGCTGTTAGTCGGGAATTTTTCCAAAAAACTACAAAATAGTGCTAAAACCTATATATGTCTTTTCACTAATTGTTAAAGGGCATGACGACAAATAACAACACATAATTCACGAGTCTTAAAATCGAAAAAAAAATGGTTTTCTTTATTTTTCTACATGTATCATTTGAAATGATTCGCAACATGTTTCTCACATCTCTCACCTGTGATCCATTTGTCATGAATAATTTATCGTTTTGTCGGGTGCACCCAAGCCAACACTTTTCACCTGTCCCTTTACGAATGTGTAATAAAACGCACCACGTCTGTCGCCAGAATTGTATATGGGACACACAGAAATGCGAATGTCGGCAACCTGTGTGAAACTTGGTCTGAGCTGAGGTGCTCTGGAACGCACTGAAGAATTCTGGCATAGGTCGGCCGCTCTCAAGGCGTGTCTCGCTTACAAGAAGGGTTTAACGTCTTAAATCTGAATCACGGTTGTACGATAGCACGATCGTTAAAGATTCTTGATGCATGCATAAGATCAAAATCACATATAGATGAATGTGAATGTAAATGTGTGTAAAACGTGTGTGCAAGCACGCATTACAAAGTCTTTTGGCATGTACACAGAAAACTACTTTCGCGTATGAACTTTTTTTCATCGTTGTCCGTATTTTCAATTTCGGTTATGGACCGGCTGGACTGATATTTCTTTTTTAACGTTTTACGTACGAGTATAATGCGAACCAGCTTTCTGCTGTTAAGCTGCGTACATTACTCATATATGATGTGTGTGTACTTTTCGATAGTTATGTATACATTATACGCGAGTACGCGTACACCGGTATTTAATCGACGGTGAAATGTTCATTGGAATTTTTATTGGGCTACGGCAGGTGATCTTTTCAACAGGACAGACTGCGTGATCTCTGCATCGCCATACGCTTCTGATCATTGACCGTCGTTCATGAACATCGTGTAACCATTCAGAAATTTTTGTACCATAGGGAAGCTGCGGGAATGCATTCTTGGAGCCGCCGCGCCGATGCTGCATCAAGTACGTTTATGTAGAGTGGACGCTAAGTACTTACCATTTGAATGTCATCGGAATTTGTCGCTTAATAAGCGGTTTCATTGAATGGTATTTCCTAAACCAATTCAGGTGTGGCTTAGGTACTAAGATATAACCTAGTTTCCCGCAGTATGAATGTAAATTGATATAGTCAATAGACCTACCTTTAAACGGCTCCTTCAGTTTACTAGTCAGCCACGCGATTCGGGTCATTTGGGCGCATTGGCCATTCTTTCTATCGAGACCTTTCCAGAATCGAGTTATGCGGGGCCGTCAACTCCAAGACTTAACAAAATTGCTCGGCTCTGTTGTTTTGGGATATTGTTAGGATAGATACCAGAAGTGTACCACCAAGTTTGCAACTTCGAAAAACCTGTGCTAACCCCGTAACCCTAAAAAAACCTCAAAATTTTCGGACTTTTTTCATATTTTTGTTTGTAATTTCTAAAAGGTGCTTCCTACAAGTAAGTCGTCCACCGCACTTTTAAAGCTAAGAAAATCTTCTTTAATTTGAGTGTAACTCCAGCTTTGTAGGTGAAAAGGATCCCAAGATACAGCACTTTAAAAAATGTGTTTTTTTCGTAAAAAAGTCCGAAATTGTATTTTAGGAGGTTTGTATGACAGCCCTATGACGTAATGTTTCGAATCCATCTATTCCTAGATATGTTTTGAGGTTTTACTAGGAACACATTTGGGTGAGGTTTGGTTAAGATTGGTTCATAAAGAAAAAAGTTTTTCTTAGAAGAACCTAATTATCAGGGGTTGGTTTGTATGGCAGCCCTATGACCTAGTGTTCCGATTTCATCCGTTTCTAGATATGTTTTGAAGCTTTACTAAAAAACACATTTCGGGGAAGGGTGGTTAAGATTGGTTCATAAAGAAAACAGTTTTTCTTAGAAGAACCTAATTTCCAGAGGTTGGTTTGTATGACAGCCCTATAACGTAGTGTTCCGATTTCATCCGTTCCTAGATATTTTTCGAGGCTTAAACAGGAACATACTTGGGTGAAGTTTGGTTAATATTGGTACATAAAGAAAAGAGTTTTTCTTAGAAGAACCTAATTTTCAGGGGCAGCCGTCCGTATGACCCAATGGTCTGATTCCATTCGTTCCAACATATATACATACAGCTAAGTAACTAGTGTTTAACTTCATGTGACATGACTTTCTCCGTAGAACGCGCATTTAAGCCGATATTCAGCTGGGAACATGACTGGAATTACAATTTCGAACTTTTTTTCAAAAAACAATGTTTAAAGTGCTGTATCTTGGGATCCTTTGCACCTACAAAGCATGGGAATACACTCAAATTAAAGAAAATTTTCTCAGCTTTAACAGTGCAGTGGACAACTTACTTGTAGGAAGCACCTTTTAGAAAACACAAACAAAAATATGAAAAAAGTCCGAAAATTTTGAAGTTTTTTGAGGGTCACGGGGTTAGCACAGGTTTTTCGAAGCTGCAAACTTGGTGGTACACTTCTGGTATCTATCTTAACAATATCCCAAAAACCATTGCCGAGCAATTTTTGCGACCTAACGCCTTATATTTCGGTTTATTGACTGGCCTATCAAGCATACCCGTCTCCTCGGTCCTATTCGGGGCGGATTTCCCTTATGGACAACCTGGGCTGCCTGGTGCGGCAAATTTTGAGGGGCGGCATATTTCTCAAAACTTTCAATAACGTGTTATGTGACATACTTATTTCAAAATGTTGTTTATACTTATAAATATATTAACATACATATGTATGTATGTTCAAAAAAAAATATTTCTAACTCTACAAAAGCGTTTGCTTTGCTCACAGGCATTGTATTTGCCATCAGTAGACCTTCAAATTTTGGCGCCCTATGAACCTCTGTAACTGTAAGTTTCGGCTCCCTTATCGACTGATACTTTACAACCAAATTTTACAAAATGGCTGACTAAAACAAAATCAAAAACAGATAAAACCTATAAAAATACATCAAACTTATAATTTATTCGACAATAGTGTGGGTGGACAGCCGCCATAGTACGATTCCATACGTTTTTCACATTTTTGGTTGTTTTGATAGACACATTAATTCAAGGTTTTGGTGTAAATTGGTGTAAAAAAAATGTTTCTTAGAAGAACCAAAATTAGGGGTTGGGGTTATACAGCAAATTGCACAAATAAAAAAGATTCTCTTAAAGGGTCCGCCAATAGGGACGCTCGATCTTTGACAGCTCATGGCGGCCATGTTGTTTGTGGTAGAGTTATCAAACCTAGTTGTTATTATTCAGTGTATCTTCACAAATCACCATGAACCAATTCAGCCGTGAGCAACATGTGCAAATCATTAAAACTTATTACGAAAATCATTCATCGGTTCGAGCAACGTTCCGCGCGCTCCGCCAATATTACGATGAGGCACATTTTTTTATAAAAGGGAATGTCAACAAGCAGAATTGCCGTTACTGGGCCGAGAACAATCCACAGGAGGTCCACCAGGTCGCAATGCACCCAGCAAAGGTAACTGTTTGGTGTGGATTTTGGGCCGGAGGCATCATCGGGCCGTATTTTTTCGAGAACGACAATGGTGTGGCCATCACGGTAAACGGCGAACGATACAGATCCAGGATAACGAACTTTTTCTGGCATGAAATCGACAATATGGATGTCGAGGATATGTGGTTTCAGCAGGACGGCGCTACGAGCCACACAGCGCGCGCCACAATGGATCTTCTGCACGAGCGCTTCGGAGGAATGGTTATCTCGCGCGAAGGTGACATTAACTGGCCACCGAGATCGTGCGATTTAACCCCACTAGACTATTTCTTGTGGGGTTTTCTTAAATCGCAGGTCTACGCAAACCAAACACAAAACACTGATGACCTCAAAGTCAACATACGCCACGCCATCGATGAAATACAGCCCGATTTGTGCGCCAGAGTCATTGAAAATTGGACTTCTCGTATGCGCGCCACCAAGCGAAGCCGAGGTGGCCACTTGAACGATGTTATTTTCCATACATAATGGCATAATGCCTTCGAATACTCTTTCAAACAAAAAATAAATTTCATTTATACCTCTCACACAACTTGCTTTATTTCATTTTAAAGTTCGAGCGCGCTTATTGGCGGACCCTATAGAAGAACCAAATTTGAGGAGTTTGTTACATGGCAGCCCCATGACCCCATGGTCCGATTCCATTCAGTTTTACATGTTTTGTGGCATCAATAGAAACACATTAACCTTCGGGCGGGCGCAATGCATCTGACAGATTAACTGATCAGTTTTTGTTGTGCCAATAATCAGCGATATGAAAAGGGAGAGATCTGAAACTCACAGTAGCTTAATCATTATCGATCAACTACCCAAAGCAGTTTTTAATTTCTATCTACCATATGTCTGAGGGGCAGGAGGGGATGAAATAATCTCTCAGATGTATTGCGCCCGATTGTGTTATTTTCTCCTTTAAAGTAGGTACTAACATCGTCAGTTCACGTGAAATCCATGCAAATACTGTCAAAATTTTGATGATCGTGAAATAGAATTCGCTTGGTGGTACTCACTTCACATGAAAGTCTCCACACCGGTTTTTGACATTTCGCCAGCGAAAATAATGCAGTTACACTTTATTTCACAGTGAAAAGATGTCATCGACAATCCACCAGAACGCGAGTGAACATTTATCTTAAATTGAGTGAATAAAAACCAAGTCTCCACGGCACCGTTTTCACGGGAGCCATATATGCAAATTTTTCGCTCAGTGAACTCAGTACATACCTTTACTAAGAAAATTTCCACATGTTATACTCTTCACATTGCGTAATAACGTTGTGTTGACTTTTAGGCTCACCAAATCGTTTAATAGTGTGTTTTTAGTAAATATAAGCTCACATTTTTTAGGCGGGCGAGTTGTTGGAGGTTTTTTAAATATTGAAGCTGTTGAAAGCGGAATATTCTTAGAAAATTGAAAATGTGAAGGGTATAAAACTTTGAGAGCCAGTTTTTGTTTCTAAAATTTTGTAGAACTGTTTCAAAAAAAGAATGCAACAATAAATAAGAGTCTAAAATATACAGAAACTTAGTTTCATACCTTTTTTTGCACTTAATCTGTCAGATGCGTAGCGCCCGATAGTGTTAGGATTAGTATTGCGCCCGCCGGAAGGTTAAAGTTTGGTTAGGTTGACTGGTGCACAAATAGAAAATATTTCGTTAGAATAACTCAATTTGGGGGCTAGGTGTGTATGGCAGCCCCATGATTCAATTTCGGTGATTCAAACATACAAACAGCCTGCAACAATAATTAGAAGGTGTGCAAAATTTCATCTTGCTAGCTTTAATACCCACCGAGTACAACGCGCCGCAACAGACAGACGGACATCATCCAATCGACTCCCCAAGTCATACACTTGGAAGCAAAAAAATCGACCCACCCCAAATACTTCCGTTCTAAACGAAGCAGGTATCTCAGTGGTAGAGTTGTAGCAAGCAGCCATGACCTGTGCATAGCTTTGCTTAATCCAAAAGACTTTCTACCAATCTAACGACGGCTAGAACATATTTACGACATTGGAGCTAATAGTAGTTTTTGCAATAAGCAGGCGCCTCATGCGAGCTACCGCTGGACATTCGCAAAGTAGATGTTTGGTCTACTCGTAATCCTCCAAGCAAAGCCGGCAGTCCGTATCAGGGGATTGTCTCATTTTGTTAAGGTGGTACTTCACTCAATGGTCTGCCGTGAGGTATCTAACGAGTAGCTTCATGTCTCATCTAGTCAGCGGCCTGTTTGCATCTTTTATGCTAAAGGGGCAAATCAGATCTTTAAATTGCCGCAACCCTGGAGTAGTATCCCATTGCAGTAGTCTTTCTTGGTCTGACCATTCCCTAACCATAGCGACTTAGTTGTCGCCCAATTTAGACCACTGTAAGGATTAGGTCCCACAAAGTGTGTTGACGAGCCGAGTCTAGCCATCCGCAGCTCATCATTACCCACAATGCCCTTGTGGCCCGGCATCCAATCTAGAGGAACATCCTAGATGTTTGAGGGACCTTGAAGAGTCTCACCATCCTAGATGAGACGTATGCGTGTATGCCTGGCTATCGGTGCAGATAGCAACATTAGCGTAAGTGGGTTTCTTTTGCAAAATCTCTTTAGCGCAGACCTCGAAAAGCACTTATCGCTGAACATTCCCAAATAAAAATATCCCTCGGAGTGAGATCAACATTAGCTTCGATTGCCGACGTAGGGCATGTACGGATAGCTCCTGCCATAACAACACAGGGGCAACGACCGATCAGCCTCTCACTGTGAAGCTACTACTACTACTCCAAAAGTGGTGGGAATATAACATCGACTTATACCAAATATTTGTCGTTTGTAACTTCTTTAGCAATCGTATGGTGGACTGTTGTGCAGTGCAGCATATGTCACAACAGGGTAAACATCACATAAATCCACTCACTCAAGAGATGGTAAAACCGGGCCTGGTCGTGTCCATGGTTTCAGTATCCATTAAAAGTCATTCAAAAACTACATGAAATATTTTTTTTTTTTCGCCTCACAGAAGCTTCTGCCCCGGGACAGGGCTTCTCGGCATCACTTTACTTACTATGCGTACGTAAGTGACTAATCAATCAATCGAGTGTAAACTCTAGCAGATCGATAAAATAAAATCTAAAACAAAAAATAAATTAATAAGGAAATTTATCAAAATAATTTCTTTTAAAAATTAATTTGTTAATGCAATTAAAATTAACTAAGTCCTTCAAACTGTTATAAAGAATTATTGACCTTGTAATTGGTTCGTTAAGACCATAATTTACTCTATGATAAGGCTGAACAAGAAGGTTGTTCCGCCGTAAATTGTGAGGAATAGTTCTGACTTCAAAGTTATTTAATATATCTTCACAAACAATATGAGATCTAAACAGATCTCTAATGAACATAGCGTTTAAAAACGTTCTTCTATAATCTAAAGCTTGTAAACCCAATAAGGAACAGCGAGTTTTATATTCTGGCTTGAAACGCCAGCCAATTTGATAAATAGCAAACCGTGTAAGATTGTGTTGAATTCTTTCTATACGCTCGTTATAGAACGGATTCCACACAATAGAACAATATTCCAAATGCGAGCGAACGAAAGCTGTAAACAATATTTTTAAGGTAAAAGGATAATTAAATTCACGAGCGTTACGTTTAACAAATCCTAACATACTATTCGCTTTTGGAATGAAAGATAATGGTCGAAAATTACACCACGATCTGATATTTCGGCAACCCTTTGAAGAACACTACCTGTTAAGGAGTAGTCAAAGAAGATCGGAGTTTTCAATTTATATATGCTAAGTACTTTACATTTACTAACATTTAAATTTAAATTATTATTAAGGCACCAAATTTGCAGTTTTTCTAAATCGGATTGCAAGTTAAGACAATCACCTATATTGCGTATTCTCATTGCGATTTTCATATCATCGGCATACTGCCATACACGCACGAATTTACAATTTTGTATGGTATCGTTTACGAAAACTAAAAAGAAAAGTGGTCCTAAATGGCTTCCCTGCGGAACCCCTGACGAACACTTTATTACAGAGCGCGATGTACAGCCATTCAACTTTACCAACTGCGTCCTATCCGTTAGATAGGATTTCACCCAGCTAAGAAAAACCGACTGTATACCTAAATTTTCTAGTTTCTTAAGTAAGATATTATGATCTACTCTATCGAAAGCCTTCGAGAAATCGGAATAAACCACATCAACCTGCATTCCCTGCTCAATACCATCTGCAACAAATTTAGTGAATGATACCAAATTTGTTGTAGTTGATTTTCCTGGAATCCATGTTGCCATGGTGATATTAAACGGCTAATTAAAACATCTATTTTATTTTTAATAAGCATTTCAAACAATTTCGGTATTGCTGATAATTTGGCTATGGGTCTATAGTTATCAATAAGATGTTTCGGACCCTTTTTGTGAACAGGGGTTATGTACGAAACTTTCCATTCATCAAGAAAAACACCTGAAGACAAGGACAAATTAAAAATAAAGGCTAAAGGACGACATAACGATTGCATGCAATTCTTCAAAAATATATTAGGAATGCCATCAGGTCCGGCCTGAATACTAACATCAAGATCACGGAAAGCATTCAATAGGTCATCCTCAGAAATCTCAAGAGCACTCGTAAGGTCCTTCTGAGCTATCCGAAGGACCAATGCACTGTGGCTTGGCTTGGTGTTAGTATTCATTTCTGGTGAAACGGAGTCTGGCACTTCGTAAACTGAATTGAAAAATCTAGCAAATCCATCACAAACCGATTGAACATCGTTGTAAAAATTGCCACTGAACTCTAAATTTTTGGGTATTCCTGTATTCATGCGCTTGCTGTTTATAAAACTCCAAAATGTCTTACTGTCATTTTTTATATTATTTTCAGCTCTCGCAATATACTGTTTGTAAAGATTTTTATTCATTAATTCATACTCTCTTCTCAATCTGAAGAAATGTTCTTTATTGGCAAGAGAGGATGACTTCTTATACAACTTATGGGCTTTATTTTTAGCTCTTTTAAGTTTCAACAGTTCTTTACTACCCCAAGGATTTTTTGCTTTTATTTTTTTCTTTTGTAAAGGAACGTACTTATGAATAGCTTCCAATAAAATTGATTTAAAATTTGTATAACTTTCAGCAAGATTTATATTTGATATAACTGAAGCCCAATCCATATTACGAAATATTGAATTTAATTTTGTAAAGTCAGCTTTTTGAAAAATATTTTGCAATCAGAGCCGTGCAAGGACATTGTGGCGCCTGGTATGAATGCTCTATAAGGTGAACCTCGTTCTCATTTCCAAATCGATCATATATTAGCCCAATAATATCGTATTTTCGTCAGGAAAAAAATGCTGAAGTTTATTTGTCAATTTTGTTACATGTATTTTGGGGCGCTGATTCCGAATATCAACTTTGCACCCTAAAAAAGTGCCGGAACATCAAAATTAAGCATAAAGTGCTATATTTCTTGTTTTTTGCGTATTAAAAGAAAACGGTTCATTTCCCGAAAAAATTATCTACTACAAAAATACAAAATTGCTATAAATCATTTTTTTGTCTGACTTGTAAAAGCTAGAGCATTGCTAAATTTAGGCAATTTTCGCCCAAAGACTAAATCGATAAAAAAAAGTCCCTCAGGTTTCCTTATAGTCTCGAGATCATATTCGGTTTTTATATGAAAATCGAATTTTTCCTTGCCTTGCTCTTCACGAATCTCTTGTAAAAAAAACGGTTTTCATCTTGTTCTTGCTGCGAGCGTAGACAGGCCCAGTAGTTGTTATACCCTTCACTCGTGGAGTAAAGGTATATTAACTTTGTCATGAAGTTTGTAACGCATTGAAGCAAGCATCTCCGACCATATAAAATATGTATATATATGATCAGCATGACGAGCTGAGTCGATTGGGCGATGTCCGTCTGTCTGTCTGTCCGTCTGTTGCTACGCGTTTTACTCGGCCAGTTTAAAAGCTATCGAGCTGAAATTTTGCACACATGCTTCTTTTTATTGCAGGCAGTTTGTATGTTCGAATCGCTAAAATCGGACCGTGGGGTCATGGGGCTGCCATACAAACCTAACCCCCCCAATTTGATTTTTCTAAGAAAAACTTTTTCATGCGTGCACCTATTTCAACCAAATTTCACACAAATGTGTTTCTATTCATAAGAAAAAACATATGTAAGAATGGATCCAATCGGACTACCCCCCAAATTAGGTTCTTCTAAGAAAAACTTTTTCATTTGTGCACCAATTCCCACCAAATTTCATACAAATGTGTTTCTATTGATGCCACAAATCATATGTAAGAATGGTTGGAATCGGACTGTGGGGTCATGGGGCTGTCATACAAACCCAACCCCCTAAATTGAGTTTCTCTAAGAAAAACTTTTTGATTTGTGCACCAATTTCAATCAAACCTTATAAAAGTGCATTTCAATTGATGCCACAAAACATATGTAAAAATGAAACAATACAAACCCAACCCCCATTTTAGATCTTCTAAGAAACATTTTTTCCACACCAATTTCAAAAAAACTTAATGCGTCCTTGTCAAAACAAAAAAAAATTAAAACGAATGGAATCATACTATGGGACCATGCTCCCGCATCCCCCCAATAAAGTTTTCTGAGTAAATATTTTTATTTTCCCACTTAACCAAAAACACACAAATATTGTTTCATCGACGCCACAGAAGGAAAAGAATGGGGAAGGATTGAACACAAGTCATATGTTCGCCCAAAAAAACTTTTAGCCCGAGAAGAGTGGGTATTCAAATTTCGGCCGCGCCCGAAATTAGCCTCGGTCTCGTTTTATATTTCTTTAGGCAGCAAAAAACGTGTTTGGTTGGCCGGTGGATGAGGGAAACGAGTTGCAACAAGCAAAACATTGAGAATCCTGCTGAAACTGTTAATGATGTAAATAGTAAAGTGAAACAAATCATCATAGAGGAACTTAAATACTTTTTTTGTTAACATAAAAATTACCTGTACTTTTACGAGCTCTAGCTTCCAAACTGAGGGTCTGAGAAAAATTGATATTCAGCAATTTTCTAGGGAATGCAGTCTATTTTATTTTTGTAGTAGAACATTTTTTCGGGAAACGCACTCTTTATTTTTTAAGGGCAAAAACCTGAAATCTGGGTACTTTTTCTTATTTTTTTAATGTTCCGGCACGTTTTTTTTTTTGGTGCAATGTTCATATTTGGAATCAGCGCCCCATAATACATAAAGAAAGAGAGAGAAAAAAACTTCCGCATTTATTTCACGGATTGTAAATCGACACGATATTACTCAACTATATAAGTAATATGAAGTTTTAGTCTAGGTTAGACGTGTTAAACTCCAGGCCCACGGGCTTGCGATCCATCATCATTTTATTTGGACCAAGTCAAAAGAATGGGATCTTTATCAATTCAATTGAAAAAAAATCATACAAATTACTGTAGAGAAATAAGAAATAACAAAAAAAAATTTCTTGAAATCCCCAATCGTCTCTGTCCCTAACATCAAGCGTGTGCTGTCCACAACTTTGCTCTTTTCTACCGCGCGGTTTGGCAAACACCGATCAGTCTGGGGCCGCCATTACAGGAGCACCAATATCATTAAGCCTAGGAGGTTTCATCATTCATTTGTTAATGACCTATTACGAACTAAATTTAATTATGTATTAGTAAATGATCAAAACAGTCAGGAAATATTTTGTTTTATCGAAATCGTCCGCGGACCACCAAGTTTTCCTGCATTGCCGCAGACCACGTAATTGTCTTCGCGAACCCTAGGGAGTCTGTACGCACTACTTTGAGAAACCAAGGTGTAGGTTAACTTGGTATATCAATTTACAGGGTGTCCGGAAACTGCCGCATAAACGCACCGGATTCTGATTCCTCATGTGATTTCCAGGAAAAAAGTTGCAAGGAACATACCCCCTTAGCTTAACCCTTCAGGTGCCACAGGCATTTGCAGATTTTTGAAAAAAATATTTTCTTGTTCGACTAAAACTTCATTATCTCTAAAGCTAGACCAGCTAGAATAGCAAAATGAGATGACTACTCCAGCCAACAAATGAAACTAACGTTACTAAAATCGGATAAGCGGTTTAGTTTTTACAGAACTTCAAAGTAAAATTTTTGTTATTTGACCCAAAAACAATATGTTTTCCATCTCAATTTTCTCCAACTTCTGCCAAGGTGAGGTGCTCAAACGTTTTTTTAGAAATTGGCGCATAGCCTAGTGATCATTTCTTTCTTACATCATTTTATTCTAGCTTCGTTATTTCTAACAGTCTTAATGCCTTAAGTGCAGAAAACTGTAGGGTTAATTTTAGCTCGATTTCAATTCAATTAAAATTGCCCCTAGAGATCTGCAATTTGGTAAAATTTATTCAAATTACATATATCAAAATCGATCCAAAATTAACCCTAGTTTTCTGCACTTATTCATTTCAAAGATTAAGGGTTAACCCGGAAACTCTTAACCCGAAAGGAAGTGGGTATCCAAATTTTGGCCATACGCGAAATTTGTTCCTTTGTATTACAATATTTATGACTATCGTCGTTCAGCATAAAGTTCAACATCGTCATCATAATCATATCAATTTCACAGTGCATTTTTATAATTTAATAAAACTATGTGTTTATTTCCCTGAACTCAACCGAAAATTCATTGTATTATGTATCTACATTATACGTATATTTACATTTTCCAAACGGAAATCCAAGATCAGCATCCGTCAATAAGTTAACTTACTCCATTATGGAAAGTTTGGCGGCAACATACATTCTTTTAACATGCAGCACATCGTATTGTTTGTATGATGCTGACGATCATCATAGGTGAAAACATCATAAAATATTCTTCTTCTTCTTCAGTTTTATAATTCACCGCTCCACACGACAGGTATATGTTGTTAAGGTGCCCGTGAGTGGTTAAACAATTGGATAATGTGCTTATGTGTGTTCTCCGCGGTTTTTCAAATCCATACATCGCGGTAAGTGGGTCAAAGATAATGTTGGCGTGTAAGACTGAATTATTATTATGGTTTGTTGTTGTACGAGTATGTAACATGCTTAGGTGCCGATGAAGATGATTATGATGATGGCAATATCATCAACACGCTGAAATAATAGCCGAAGATCGATTGTAAATTATAAGCTTGCACTTTGGCCGATTTCGCGTGATTATTTGTTAATGAGTTTGCGAAGATTAATGGATCTGTGCGATATAGGAGAAAATTATAATGATGTACGCGAAGATGCTCTAAAATGGTTCAATTGGGTGATGGTTCTTATTTCAGTTTGAATGGTGAATACAACCGACCTGGCTTAAATTTGCTCTTTAGAAACAAATTCATTCTAATGGGTTTTCCAAAAATGCCACGCCTATTTCACAGCTATGTATAATAGTGTTGGTAATGGTTGGTATACCTCTTATGGGTAATAGCTAATAGGGTATAATAAAAACTATGTTTCAATCTTTGTCTGATATCTTTCAACTAAGGACAGAAGCCTGGTTGGATCCCATCAAATATGTTAGGGATCCATGACACAGTCATATTTCTATTCATATTTTTAGTCATATCATTAAGCCTACTCGATTCATTCGGCTTAAATTTTTACACGTGCACTAAACGAAATCGAGTTGGCTTAAGGACATGATATGATACGACTAGAAATATGAATAGAAATATGACTGTGTCAGGAGTCCTAAGAACGATTACGATTTATATTTTTTTCAATAACAGAATACAAAAAAAAACTTTTTTTCGGTATGATGCTTTTCCGTCAAATATGACGGAAATAGCTAATTTTATTTGTTGAGGTATATTATATTCCCTTCCTTAACGAAATTTAGATTCTTCGAAAGATTGTTATGATATGACAAACACATTTTTAATTGTTTTCCCATTCGGGGCTTGTAGTCAGAAAATAACTCGGCCTACTCGAGGCCAAGTACTCGTGTATTTAAAATATGACCAATTTATTAATAGGTTTACGATTTACACAGTTGCGTTTCGATAATTACAAATTCGATAAATTGAAATACTCGATAGTTTGAACTTTTTGCCCCCCAATTAACTCCGTGCAGTTGACTTAAAAGTTCGATTTGCAACGTTCTATAAACCAGAATTCAATATGCCTTTACCGCTCTGTACATCGAAATTTGCAAGTATGATATATACTGAACTGATATAGACGGAATGCAATAAAATTAGGCGTGTTTTTTGTACTCCGGTGTCAGTTAGTTTAGTGTAACTACATGGGGTTACAACAACAACATAACCTGTATGGGTCATGTTGTTATTGTAACCTTATATAGTTACACTAAAATAACCAACCCAGGAGTACCAAAAAACACGGCAATTGTTTATCAATTCACTCAGATGCTCTGAAATGCACCGTTTTCTTTTCGAAAACAAAATTGATTCATGTGAATTAATTTTCAATAAAAAAATATATGGGTGTACACAAAAACTTATTTACCCTGCTCTTACTTCTTTGTATCATTTCGAAACTACTCCTAAAAAGTATTCGATAACTAAAACTCTAGATTATTTGAAATACTTTTAGTGTGACTTGGAGAGTCGATTGTAAAGCCTAGTACTGACATCGATATGCAATTTTTGTCCGCTGCGATTTTTCAATGAAAATGTATTCTTACTGTCGTGGAATATGTTGGGAATGCTGGGGAATTCCATAAACTACAATCCGAAAACAGTTCTCCCGGCCATTTTATGTATTTTTTCCGATTCCCCGGTTATTTCATCGTGAAATATTAACCGGTATCGGATTGTAGCTTATGGAATTCCCTACCATTTGTGACATATTCCATGA
This sequence comes from Microchrysa polita, assembly GCA_949715475.1. Lineage (NCBI taxonomy): Eukaryota > Metazoa > Arthropoda > Insecta > Diptera > Stratiomyidae > Microchrysa > Microchrysa polita. Next base: position 56,145,984 of record OX454417.1, read on the forward strand.
CAGTAAGTATGCATTTCTATTGATAAAATCGCAGCGGGAAGAATTTCACTCTCGATCTTAATTCAGCCCTTAACATATTATAATTTGAGGTGAGTTTGTGATGCAGCGGTCTGCATTGAGGCGAATAACGTAACTAGAATAAGTTAAAACGAACTCCCTGCATCTCCTTGAACTCTACGCTTCTTTCACAGATCTTTAACGCAATGACAAGTTTCAAAAATTTGCCGCCTCTGACAGTTGTCCAGATTGCCCGTATAGGCCTATTATACCAAGCAGGCGGAATTGCATCATCTGTTCATAGCAAGGAGATCTTTTTATCCAAATAAGTCCTACTAAACTAATGAAGACGTTGTCATGTTGTACACGCCGCCCACAATCTTCACATTTTTTTAGATTTTTTGGCTCTAAATTTTCGAACAGCTTTCTAAAAATTACTCAAAAAAAACAGTGGCGTATCGTTTCCCAAATTTCCTGTGTTCGAAATCCAAATGGGGGCTCCTCACGTTCGATTTTTTCATCAGGAAAAATGACAGAAAATAACCGACAATTGAAAATTTTCTGCTTTAGCAACATGTTTCAAAGTTTTTTTTTAAGACAAAATTAAAATTTGAAAAATAGATCATCTATTAATCACAAAATCCAAGAGGCGGACTAAGTGATTGCCTTGGATCTTAGGATCACATAAACTATCTCTCATAGGGAGTTTTGACGATTTTGGCCAAGTAAAACGACCATCAGGATGTCCATGACCAAGGTAAACTAAATTTACTGAAATCAAATACATGCTAGAGCTCCTCCAAAGAGGCTTTATGCCGGGGAAATGATTGATGTATTATCTGCACTCACTATAAATTGGCAGGCATCTGTTGCTTGGTTTGGTGAGTCTTAGTTAAGAGAAGGCTTTCTGACTTAAGCCTTATTGGACGATCTTAGTAACCGTGGTTACCCATTTCGGTCAATACATCAAGAGTTATCTCTTTGTTAACATTGCAAACATATTTTTCCTGATGATGTAGCAATTACTTCAAAATTCACATACTCCAACAACTGGATCATATAAGCTAAATTTTACGCAAGAATCTTCAAGAGATCACTCCTCCTAGCAAATTGAACCTTTATTTCTTTTCAATATCCATATAAGAGCAAAAACCCAGAAGAATTTGATATTCAGATAGATCCATCAACGAACATTGAATACCAAGAATAGGCACTCGTAATAATAAGCGGGTGCGTATTCTATATTTTTGCATGTGTTTATTTCTTCTATCCGTGCACATTCAAGCTGTGAGAGATTGCGAGGCAGAGACTCATATATACCTTTCAAATGATGTGTGTAAATGCGAAAGAGAAGAAAAACGAATCTCAACGCAAACTGGATGAAGGAACTCAGTTAAGTGTTCATTTTACTGTCAATATATGAGTAGGGCAACCCGAACATTCGGCTATTTCTGGATGTTGATAGCCCTAAATTACGAAATGTCATACATATGTACCTAAAGATGGGATACTCAGCTGATTTTGGATTAGTTCCGTCCTACTCTAATGGAATTTTGCGTTTAAAATATTTTCCAAACGTGTGCGATTGGAAATCGTGCATCCCTTTCTACAAGAAACTTGTATGGAGCGTCACCCCCTTGGATCCATACTCAACAAGCTCGAGAAACACAGACCAAAAAGTTGCGTCGCTCCGGCATAAACACAGTTCAATACTACGAGGTCTAAGCTTGTACGTAAACAAAATTGAATGTTTTGTCACTACCATAGATTCTGCAGCTGACTTAAGTATTTTTAGCAGATTTATAAAATTGAAAGTTTTTAGAAGAGCTTGAGTGATGCTCTTCTAAGAACTTTCAATTTTATAAATCTGCAAATCTATCAACGAAAATTTCATTGTTTTCGGAATTGGCGACCGTGTTCCGCTGAACACACGGAGCACCGTACATTACGCCACTGAAAAAAAAAACTATTGATACGGAACATTTTGGTAGCCACCACTGAAAGAAGAAAATATTTATCGTATTATCGTTTGCAACCACTTCAGCTAAGTGAAGCTTTTCTGCTTTGATAGTCCCCTGCCCCTCACAATACCGAACCTTTTAACATAAATTTTTCTTTAATATTTTACACTAAAAATCTCTTGCTAATGTCGATGGCATTTTTTTTTAAGATCACATACATTATTCAACCCAATTATAGCTAAAAGATTCTTCGAGGACCGAATGTTTTTTATGGTTTTCAACTTAAAACTTACCCGCCTTTACTCCAACAGTAACATTAGTTTTTGCACAAAATTGACAACACTCACCTGAAAGCACACAAAAGAAAAAATCAGCTTGAAAATCTTGTTTTTCTTATAAGAATAAAAATTAAAACTAATTAACATCTAATAATAAGTACGTTTTTATACCCTTCGCTCATAGAGTGAAAGCGTATATTAACTTTCTCATGAAGATGGTAACGCATGGAAGGAAGCATTTCCGACCATATTAAAAATATACATATGTACATATGTATGTATATGATCAGCATGACTTGGGGAGTCTTTTGGGTTCAAATTAGGTTCTTCTAAGAAAAACTTTTTTATTTGTGCACCAATTTCAACCAAATTTCACACAAATGTGTTTCTATTGATAACACAAAACATATGTAAGAATGGATCAAATCGCACGATGGGGTCATGGGGCTGCCATACAAATCCAACCCCCCAAATTAGGTTCTTCTAACAAAAACTTTTTTATTTGTGCACCAAATTTCACACAAATGTATTTCTATTGATGACACAAAATATATGTAAGATTGGAACAAATCGGACCATGGGGTCATGGTGCTGCCATACAAACCTAACCCCCATTTTGGTTCTTCTAAGAAACATTTTGTACACCAATTTCACAAAACCTTGAATTATTGTGTCTTTATCAAAGCAACTAAAAAGGTGAAAACAAATGGAATCGTACTATGGGGCCATGCTCCCGCATCCCCCAATAAAATTTTCTGAGTAAATATTTTTATTTGCCCACTTATTTCAACCAAACCCCACACAAATATTGTTTTGCCGACGCATCGGAACTTTTGTGCTGACAGAAGGAATAGAAGTTATCCCGTTACCCAAAACTACACGGGATAACCAAGCACGCACTTAATACTTTATTAATAGAATGCTCATGTTAATATGTAAAGCATTAACTTTATGCCTTTACCTGTTTTATTTCGGTTATTATTGAAAACACATTATACTCATATAGATTAATAATAAGTAGGTTGGTACATAATTATTTCGCATTTGTTTTATCTTGGTTTTTGCAACTTCAGTGTAAATTTAAAATAATGCCTCATGTCATAACATACCGACTCAGTAAAACTTCGTTATAGCGCTCTTCTGGGGTCTAAGCCAAAAAAGCACTATAACCGGGAAAACGATATATCCGAGAAGTCCAAGAAATATACTTCATAGCACACACCTTTTAGGTGCCAAAATTTATTATTCCATTGATACATGGAATTAAATAGTAAGGATACGGCAACCAATTGATTATTGGTTAAAAAAAAAAACAGATATTTGTTTTTGTTTTAGACTGGCAACAGACTGCAGTAATACTGAGGTTTTTAATTATTTGAAAGATTCTTCCTCTATGTCCATGCTATATGCAAAAATTGCTCGAATCTTCTTTATTGCAACTAAGACTGCAAATGTTTTTGGCATGCTTGACGCCTATTTCTTGTTTTCTTAAGTGTCGAAGGATGCTGATGCAATTACGAGATCTTCAATTATACTTTCAATTGTTGTTATGTCTTTACCTGATGTGAATTAACGGAACAACTTGTGCATCATGGTTTTGTTAGTGAATATTACAATGTAAAGATAGACTACGTGCTCAATGAATTTGTAAATAAAAATTGTTTTAGGGAAATGAGACTGGGAAAAGAGCGTTATAACCGGGAAATAGTAACGTTATAACGAATCGAAATTCCATGTAATAAATGCTAATGGGACCGGGACCGAGAAAAAAGAGCGTTATAGCCGGGAAAGCGTTATATCCGGGAGCGTTATAACGAAGTTTAACTGTATTATCAAAATCATGAATCCTGACAAAAACAAGAGTAAATAGAATGAATCTGGGTCAATTCGTGAAGTATTTTAATTTTCTTTTCTATTGTAAGAATACTCCCACTTGTTAATACATACCTAATATTCAAAGCAAAGGAGATAACTACACACATCTAGGTACATATATAGATTTCAATAAAAACCGAATGGAATCAAAAACTAAAAGAATTCTAATACTACCGCCAAAATATAGATACAAATCAACCACATAAGGCGATTCAGATTAACATGATAGCAATTTCTTAAATTTTATTCTTAATTCCATTCATCCTATGATTCAAGACTCAACATGTGCGTACTCATACAATAAAATCGCGTGTATGAACTGAAATTGAAATTGTTTTGTTATTTGGACTAAATCAAAATAATAATTTCACCTCCTCTATTTACCACTTGTGCGAAAAGTGAAAATTGGACATGGTCTTATTCACCAAAATTGTATTTTCACTATAACATACTCGTATACGCGAATTTGAAATGAAATTTGCAAAATGGAAAAATTAAAGTGATTAATGATAGAGTTATATCAAAATCTGACAAGAGTTGTTTTTTGTGTGGTTTTAAAATTTGTTATTGTTATGTTCTGAAATGTTTGATTTATGACTTATGCTACACCACGTGCGTTGTAGATTACGGTTTGAGGTAAAACATATCTGACCAGAAACAACAAAGTTGTAAAAGTTACCCCGCCAAAGAAAAATTCATCTGCAGCTAAAAGAATACATATCACTCCAATCCGCCGCTCATAAATAACTTTGTTTTAGGTGTAAATGCCGGATGTAATTTTGTTTTAGGTGTAAGTGCTGGAGAAGTTTAAATGTACAGGACTACTTCCTAAAGTAATTTGGTGGGAGCCGTCAAAGTGGCACTGAATAAAATGTTAATGCTCCCACCAAATTACTTTGAGAAGTAGTCCTGTACATTTAAACTTCTCCGGCATTTACACCTAAAACAAAATTACATCCAGCATTTACACCTAAAACAAAATTACTTATGAGCGGCGGATTGGAGTGATATGTATTCTTTTTGCGGCAGATTAATTTTTTCTCTGGCGGGGTAACTCTTACAACTTTGTTGTTTTTGGTCAGATATCATATATTTTTGCATACTTAAATAGCCACCTAATATTTTTGTTTAGGGATCCTGATCTCCCAGTGCTCCAATTTCCTAATGTCCTCATGTCCCAATGTCCGAATGTGCAAATATCACAGTGTCCAAATGGCCTAATGTCCGAATGTCCCACTACCCTAGTGTCCCAATGTCCCAGTATCGCAATATCCCAATGTCCCAGTCTCCCTGTGTCCCAGTGTCCCAGTCTCCCACCCAATGTCCTAATATAACAATGTCCAATTGTCCTACTGTCCCAAGGTCCTAATGTCCCAATTTCCTAATATCCCAGTTGCCAATGTCCCAAATGTGTGTTTTATAAAATTGTCAATGCGATGAGCCGAAAGACGCAATTGTTGGAAATATTTTGTTAACTTTACCTATTATTTTACCGTTATTCCATCCCCTTATCTAAATGGAAGACATTAATTCTTTAGAAGGACCACCAGAGGATAGTTCATTCCAAATTTCATAATAATCCTATCACGGGGAGAGACAGTAGAAGCAAGTCTTTCTGCAACTGTAGACTCCAGTCTGAAATTGGGTTACTCGCTTAAGTATGTGAGGGTGAAAATTTCACCGTTTATTGCATATATCTTACCCGTTATTGTGTCGATCGAAGTTTTTTTTTGAAAGGCACTAGAACAAGATATGTGGAATATTTTGGTAAAAAAAATATTTGGGGGATGTTGCCTGGAAGGCTGTAGCCCTGTCAAACAAAAAAGCAAGTTAAAAAAGCAAGTTGTCTCCGGTAATCATAGACTTGTTCGCTTTCGTTTTTTTTTCACTTTGGCGGGCGATACGCCCTAGCGTCTCTTGATACGAGTAGCAAATTTTGGTTAAGTAAGAGATGTAGGGTTCTGATTATAATTGCTCACTGACAGGTAGGCGTAATTTAATGCAAATCGCTATTAATGATGTTAATTATTTAGCCCAATCGAGTCTATGACAAGCTTTTTATTAGCTATCTGATAAGGTTCAGTTAATGAAAGTTTTTCAAAATTTAACTCGATATTTCACATTTAAACCATAATCGAAAAATGTATAATTTATATAGGAAAAAGTCTATCGTTTTCATCTATTTACTACCAATCGCGAATTATTGAAAAATGCGAGCTCTACATTATAAGAATGTGTAATCGTAAGTTTCTTTTATGGACTCTACATTTATCATAAATACATGCCTATACCTCAAGTAATAATATTGTAATTTAATCAATAAATACATAAAATCCCATATGATGTGAAAATTCACCGTACTTTCATATTTTTCATGTTGAATTTCATTCTTAATTATGTAAACTAAAAGAAAATGAAAAAATCTCATGCATCTCTCATTCTGCTAATTATTTTGTGATTTTCATTGAATTTATGATCAAATTACTATACACGGTCCGCTTCTATGCTACCAAATATAGTAATTAGGTATATTTCATGTAAACTTCACTTAACGGTTAAAGAAGATACGCGTTTGAATCTTTTTAGTATGCATTATTAGAGATACGAGCGATGGAGATAATCCGTGTACAAACTCGTAGAAATAAAACAATAATGTCGGTTGAGAAAATCACGACTAAATAATAATCAAGCGCGAGGAAAATTGATAATCAGTGCAAGCAAAATGGAAAGCATGGAAAATATAATAATAAATACATAAAACACAGTTGAGCTTGAACGTAGATATGGTTTGTTATTGATTGCGGACTGTGTAACAGTCAATCAGCTGAACTAATGATGAAAAATAAGAGATAATGAAATTGTTTTTCAAGGGTAATTAATATTTACTCAAAAGCTGGACAATGCTTTGTACTAACGTTCTACATGTAAGCTTTTATTAATTGAAGTGATTGTTATCTAAAAGATATACATACATACATAGGTTAGGTTTTTTGTAACAGCTTCTTCTTTTTTATGGCACGATAGCCCGAAGTCGGGCGTTAGCCGCCTGGATTGAAGACCTCCAATTGTTCCGGTCACGCGACCTTGTACTCCAGTTCCTAAAGCCTAGCATCTAAAGGGCGTTCTCACATACATAATGCTCCCATCGGGCTCCCGGTCGTCCATGCAATCTGGCTCCGTCCACTCGTTGCGCGTTCATCACCTTTTTGTGCATGCAATCGTCGTTCATCCTTTGTACATGTCCCGCCCATAGCAGTCGCTAAAATTTCACAATTTTCGATAATCACACAGCTTCTACAGCTTATGGTTGTACCGGATAAAATGGCGAGGTAAATGGCGCACCTCGTCACGAACGTCGCAAGATTCTTCGGAGAACCCTTCGCTCGAATGTGTCCAACAGGTGTTCAGAGTTTTGGGTTAGGGTCCATGCTTCGCAGCCATAGCATAGCACAGGTCGGATGATGGTTTTATACACGAGTTTCGTGTTGCTGTGAACCAGCTTCGATTTCATAATTGGGAAGACCGAAAAATAAGACTTTATTAGCTAATTGTATCCGTTACTTTATCTCATCTGTTTCGTTGGCGTCCATTGGCAAATTAACCCAGTTAAGTGAAGTTGTCTACATACCCTATATACCCCAATGTGATGCTTGAATTTAGTGGCGTTCTAGTTTTTGATTGCATCATGACCTTGGCTTTAGATTCGTTGATTTGTAGTCCAACTTCTTTGGCGGCGTCATTGAGATTATGCAGAAGTCTTTTTCCATCACCCAATCTTCGAGGCATGATGTTGGTGTCGTCGGCGTACGCTACTAATTGAGTCGACTTAATGAGTAGCGTGCCGCTGCTGTCCAAATTCATGGTTCGAATTACATAATCCAGAGCCAGATTGAAGAGCGCCGGCGCCAGCCCGTCGCCTTGCGTAAGTCCAGTACGAGTTTCAAATAGGTCGGTGAGTCTGTTCTGAGCTCTGAGCTGCGAGACGGTATTAGTCATCGTCATCCTTATGAGTCGCACTTGCTTAGCCGGTATACCAAAATGTAGCGAAATGTTGTACAGTACGCTTCGATCAATACTGTCGTATGCCTGCTTAAAGTCGACAAACATTTGATATACGTTGATGTTGTATTGCCAGCACTTCTGGAGTAAAAGCTTCTCTGTAAAAAGCTGATCCGTCGTCGAACGATCAGGTCTGAAGCCGCCTTGATACTCGCCATTGATTCGTTCAGCGTACGGATTGATTCTCTTTTCCAGAATTTTCGATAAAATCTTAAAGGGTTACAAATTATGCTTTTGCTATTGCGCCAATCTTCGAGGATTACCTCGTCGTTCCATATTTTCAGCAGTAGCACATGTATAGCGTTGGTCAGGCTCGTGTCACCATGCTTCAGCAGTTCTCTGATCTCGTCTGCGCCGGGCGCTTTTGTTACTTTGGAGCGACTCTATGGCGAGACTCACCTCTCCTACTTTTGGGGGTTAAACGGGAGGGCCTGGTTCGGATAACGGCTTAAGAGCTGGCTCCGTGGGTGATGTTGATGGTGCATTGAGGAGCTCTTCAAAATGCGAGGCCCATCGTTTGTTTACGCTTGTCGCTGATTATGTTACCATCCTGTCCTTACATAGGCTTGTCCTGGGTTGATATCCGTTTTTGATTTTTAAGTTTGTACGCTTGTCTAATGTTCTTACTGGCTATAATTTTTGGTTTATTTGCTGTAAGTGCTCGTCAAATTGATTGCATTTTTTACGTCTAAATAGCTTATTAAATACTCGCCGAAGTCATTGTATCTTTCCTTCTTAACTCGAGATGCGCGTTATACGTATTGGCGATAGGCTACATTTCTCGCCACAATCGTGGCTCGGCATTCGTCGTCGAACCAGTCTGTTCGTCTACGCCGACATCTTCTGCAACTCCTTTGATGCTGTGTTTGAGCTCTTCCCAGAACTCATGGATGCCTAAATTGATGATGTTATCAAGTATGAGCGAAAGTGTTTCCTCTAGTGCTGTAATGCACGCAGCCGCCGTGGCATCATCAATCAAATTGTCAACCTCGAAGATCTTCGCAGGGTTGATTCTTGTTAGGTGCACCGAAGAGACTCTGCACCTGTAAGTCGGCTTCACCAAATAGTGATCGGAGTCGCAATTGGCTCCTCGATAGGATCGAACATTTAAGACATTAGAAGCCCATTTCTTGCTGATCAGTACGTGGTCGATCTGGTTCACGGTGTATTCATCTGGAGACTTCCAGGTCTGCTTATGGATTCGTCGATAAGGGAAACATGTAGAGCTTATGACCAGGTTTCTGCCGCTCGCCCAGTCGATAAGTCGCTGGCCGTTGTTGTTGTTATCGTCATGCAGGCTGTGACCTGCAGTAGTTCCCCTATGCCAGCTTTCGTTTCCGACTTTGGCGTTAAAGTCTCATAACAGCAGCTTGACTTTGTTTGATGGAAGTGAGTCGAAGAGTGTTTCTAGCTCGTTGTAGAATTCGTCCTTAATCGCGTCTTCTTTTAGTTCTGTAGGGCATGCGCAGTAATGAGCCTAACATTGTCTTAAGAACACGGGCCAGAAGGTTCTTTACGACAATTGGTACAGAAATGAAAAGAAATTAGACCCACAAGAAGAGTGACTCGGAATTATTCAAACTTCTGGAGGATATTGGCTCAACAGTTTTTTACAACTGCTTACCCTCCAGTGGGTGACTTTTTAGCAGACTCCAGTCTTATTGTACCAGAGATATTACTTCAACTTCTTCACACTATTATTTTGACAAACAAAAGGGACGCATTAGACACATGGAACAATAAATGCCTAGCACTGGCTCATGCCAGGCATTATGATTGCAGCTCGCTATAAGGCATTTTTATCTTCCATTCTAATCGGAATTGCTGCCTAAATTTATAAAAAAATCCTATCCTTACATATCCTTAATCTCTGATCCTCTTTAGGGATTTTGGTTATAGTTATGACGAGGTAGTAGTAGGCTTGTGCTCTACAGATTGAAACATTGAAAACTCTGGAACCAGCGAAACCATTCAGTCAGTATATATTTGACAATGCTGATTTTAATGTGAATAATTTGGTCACGAAACCCAAACCTTCCATGCTTTGAGATCTAATATGGTGGTGACATCTGGGGATGCGGTATTAAAATAAAAGGATGTAATGTGCGCTCAGCATTCGATTTATTAAGAAAGCAGCAAATATTCAAATTAGTTCATACTGCAGACCAGCAAATTCTGGATTGAACAATGTCACTGTAAATTATATTAGCATCAGCAAAGGAGTTATTTCACCATACGCTTCTCTTGGCTCTATGGCAAAAACTTTATAGATTCGACAATCGTTCCAGGTTGGAATGGTTATATGGAACTGGGAACACAACGAAAGTAATTTGAATGTTCAAAAATAATTTGTTTGTCATTTATCAACGCACCCCTTCTTCTTCCTTATCTCATTATTTATACCGCTCCCTGCCGTTGCGTCACCGGCCTACGGTGTTGCCACATATCGCCCGTTTTGGCGGTAGGCTCAGCCTAAATTTACAGGCAGCTCTATCTTGAATCAGGTCATTGGCGAGATCAATCCGTTGTTGTTTTTTTTTTCATTTTACACATTCACATGTTCTTCAGTCTGCCTGTGGCCCTGGGTCCATCAAGTGGAACTTCCATTGATACCGCGTTTTTTGCGGGGTTCTTAGGCGGACTCCTTTCAACATGGCAATACCAATTCATTTGAGAACCCAAACGACGCAGCAAATGCGGAATGTACTGAAAAGACTTAAAGACTTGTGGTGTTACTTTAATTCAGCCTTTATTTTGGAAGGCTCTGAATAAAGTTGCAAATGATACTATTCCAGAAGTAAGTTACGTTGTTAGGAGGTTTTCAACTGCTGAAGTTGTTTATGGGTGGTATAGGCACGACTATGACGGGAAGTGGGCTGAAGGAGCTTTTTTGTTCAATTTATGCAAGCAACAATCTTTATGAAATATTAACTGGTAAATGCATTCAGAGCTGTTCGAGCACATATTCTCACTCATGCTTCTTTGGCTGGAATAATTTTTCCACTACATTTAACTAAAGACGACTTGTCAGTACTTAACAAAATTATTAATTGTTATGATAGATTTATCCGGCAAGAGGATGAAGATCATGATATGAGTTTTCAAAATGATGAAAAAGGTTTCGAACTTCTATAAGGCTCCAGTGGTGGATTTACCAGTAGGCTGAGTAGGCTTGAGCTTAGGGCGGCAGATTTCAGGGTGCGGCAAATTCCGGCAAAATAATATGCAGGTTTTTCACACTGCCGTGGAAGACTTATCACTTATCATCACTATACTGTTTGGGAACCAGCGAAGTGTGTTCTACCCTCAGTGAGATATAGACATGAAAAGGCATTTGTAGCAATTGTCTAAGAGCGTTAAGCACTGACAGTAAATTAATATTAAAGAACATTTAAGCTTAATTTCGAAACATCTTTCCTGTTTTTTTTATGCCTTGCTATGCCCGACATTTAAACAACATTTGCTGCCTCGGCTTTTTGTTAGTTCGACACATCAGAAATTGCAAAAATTGATGTTAGAAATCCAGAAATGAATAACACTAAAAAAAATTAGTCTGATAAATAAGTATTCATTAGCTTTTATAAACAATAATAATCTCCTCACGATCGAGTTTCAGAGGAGTTTTAAGCATGAAAAGGGTATCAGCTGAATGTCTTAGGGCAGGAGAATGCATTTTTTGGATTATTATTTTAGTTTCTGGTTAATTTATATAGATATATATTTATATATATATATATATATATATATATGTGCTGGATGTGACTTTCATATTTAAAGCCGGAAATTTGAAACCGAACTGACATTTTGGAGTTATGCCATTCCTATCGATGGTGGTTTTTCTCAAACAGATTTTACTATCGACTCTGCCAATTTTCCCCAATCAATACATAATTCGCTACATAATTTAAGACTAATCAAGTTGTTTTAATTTTTTATATAACAAGATATTCCCTTAAATCAGTCGCTCCAAATTTATTTCAGTTCATATACTCCCTTGGAAAGTCTTCTGAGCCTGGCGCACCCCGAGAAAATATTGGCCAAAAATCAAAAATGAGCTCGACAATGGCTTTAGTGATACCTCGAGAAATATAATTGCCATTACTGGAGCGACCACAATCTGCAAGTGTTCTACCAAGGATCATTATATTCAAAACTGACAAAATGGTGGTCTATAAGCAAACCATAATTTATGAACGGCGTCATTATTTGAGCCTCCAGTTTGGGATTCTCCGCTTTAAACCGATTCTCCAAGCAGAAAATGATTGCATAAACTATACACTCTGCGATAAAAATTGAAGAATGTTCAGGACCCACGAAGCGGAAAGTTCGAAGATCACACGTATTTAAGTATAAAGTGTAAATTGAAAATATTTGGAGGTAAATAAAGCATAATTCTTCGGAATATTCTCTATTGACAAAAAAGTAGGGTTCTAGTAGGAGCGGCAATTTGTGAATAGCCTATTGGCGGCAAATGTGTAAATCCGCCACTGTAAGGCTCAACACAAAAAACAGCTTTTTTGACGATTTAAAAAAAATGCGAATGTTTTAGGGACCCTCTGACTACGATATCCTTGTGAGTTGTTAGTGGAATAAATGTTTGACCACATTAACCTTCCGGCGGGCGCAATACTAATCCTAACACGATCGGGCGCAATGCATCTTACAGATCAAGTGCAGAAAATAGGATGAAACTAAGTTTCTGCATATTTCACACTCTTATTTATTGTTGCATTGTCTTTTTGAAACAGTTCTACGAAATTTTAGAAACAAATACTGGCTCACAAAGTTTGATACCCTTCACATTTTCAATTTTCTAAGAATATTCCGCTTTCAATCGTTTCAATATTTAAAAACCCTCCAACAACTCGACCGGTTAAAAAATGTGAGTTAATTTTACTAAAAACACACTATTGACCGATTTGGTGAGCCTAAAAGTCAACACAACGTTTTTACGCAATGCGAAGAGTATAACGAGTGGACATTTTCATAGAAAAGAAGAAAATAACACAATCGGGCGCAATCACCGCCGTCTATATATTAAGGCCGCAATGTAGACTCGTAAACGTCAAATCCGCAGTTGAAATTGCATTGCATTGTTGTTGCCTCTTATGACATTGTTGTTGTTTGCCCGTGTTCGACGAACAATTCAATACGGATCCATGACGTCATTGTACAGCTGAGTTGCGGCTATGATATATCTAGATGGCGTTGGCGCAATATATCTGAGAGATTAATTCATCCCCTCCCGCCCCTCAGACATATGGTAGATAGAAACTGAAAACTGCTTTGGGTAGTTGATCGATAAAGATTAAGCTACTGTGAGTTTCAGACCTCTCTTTTCATATGGCTGATTGGCGCAACAAAAACTGGGCACTTAATCTGTCAGATGCATTGCGCCCGCCCGAAGGTTAAATTAAATAAAAATGCTCTCAGCACTTTTAATTCTAGGAGGAAAGAAAAGTTACACGGCAAAAACTGAAAAAAGGGGCAAATCGATACGGGTTTTTGCCTCCCGCCAAGTTAGCACTAGGAAATGTTCGACAATTTTTTTGTAACATCTCTGAACACACACAAGCAAAATCCCAAAGTATCATTGACTTCGCAACGTTTGCATTTAGATGCCATTTTTTCTACATTCCGACTGAACTATAATGGAGACTGGCGTGGCCTGAGTGATTTAATTTTCGGCAAAACTCAACTTCTTCTTCTTCTTCTTCTCAGTACCGTATAGCCCGATGTGGGGCAATTGTGCGTTAATTCAGCCGTTTATAGGCAATTTCGAATCAACATTGTATTGCATATCATTTCGGAGTGTATATAATGTTGCAAGCACTATATATTTCCTATCCGCACATGTATGGACATTTTTGGTCCACGCCGAGATTCGATATCCAGACCTCTAGATTACTATATAGCATCGTAGAGTGCGACTCAACCAAGTGAACCACAGAGCGTGGAAAAAGTCAACTTCACTTCCCGAAAATATCTTAGCTGAACTTGCATTCACATGTTTACAAAAAATGCGAGATCGACACTTTGAATTTAATCAACAAGAAAACCTATATAAAGTATCAAAAAAATTAAAATTATAATATTGCTCTATTTGCTGTAGTATTAGGGCTACTTAAAAACAAATGTATTAACCTCTAAAAAGTCGCCAGTCTGCTCGATAACTTTCCACCAATTATTGGAAATACTGTCCCAGCTTCTGTTCGCTATTTGTAATGCAATTAACTGTTAACAGCACTATCATCAATTTGATTGGTGAGAAGCAAACATTGAACTTTGTTCCCACCGTTCAATTGAGACACATAGCCAAACATCTTAATCAATTTGGAATGAATTCAAAGCTATTCGATTAAATGTGTCTTCTTACAGCTGCGGCTAATGCCGGTAATCTTACTATCTTTTACCAGCATTCATTCGTTTTTTTTAATCCACTTTAAATTATATGGTTTTCTTCTTTAGATTTAACAATTATTTTCCATTTACTTTTTAACTCTAAAATGCATTCATTGAAAATGCATTTGTATGCATATTTGATAGAAATTATACAAACACTGCGATTCCTTGCAATTGATCGGTTAATATTGCTGAAGTGCATTTGTACATTAGCATTAATGCTACGCCGTGTGGTGTAGACCTCAAAACCAGCTGGTTCAAGAATTCTTCAGTAAAAATAGTATAATCATGCTATTTTATAACGTTCATTAAAATTTAGCAATCCAGCTTCCAAGTTTGTCGATTAAGTTGCCAAGAGATGGTTCAAGACGCGTCTAGTTTTCATTGCAGCCGCACATTTAAAGCTGGTTCCGTTCAAAAGTGACCGGCGTGGCGGATCAATAGGTGAAGAATCTGAGGCTCGTTTAAAATGCCTGCGCGAGTTGCAGAGGCCATGATCTTGTGCATATCAATGAAAGCTAAAATTCCGGTTTCGTCATTGAATTTCAAAGTGCGATCGCGCTCGATCTAGATTTGGTGGTGTGGTTATCTTTTGGATGTTGCAAGAAGAGGTGTCTTCGCGAGTCTAAAAAATTGCCGTGTCGCATTGCGTTGTTGAACCAAAACACCAACCCAAAGCCGCAGCATCAACCTCTTGCCAACATGCTGAATCTTATAGCCATCGTGCGTTTAAGTGGCCGGCTCAGCACGGGTATGTGGTCAGTTCTGTACAATATACTGGAACCATTCACCCGGCCACCACATGCATTATGTCTTAGGTACAAACCGCAAAAGTGTGCTTAGAAACAGCCAAGTTCAAAAATGTTGCAGAGGTTGGTCGATGTGTGGCCTTTGGGAGGTAACGGGCTTCAAATTCAGTATACAACGCACCGCGACGGAATGCTGTATCTTTCTACCAAACATGCCACAAGAACAGGTACCACGATGACGGTGTTTGTAACCAAAGAAAAACCCCATTGACCGCACACACTATGGCCAAAGTGCCATTGGATATAATAATGAAAATAGCATTAAGACGACACGACTGTAAAGTTGTACCGCGTCGCGTACGATTAAGCGGATATGTATAAACGTACGATATGAACAAGTGTAATATAAATGAAAAAAAAAAATTTCTTTTTTTTCACTTAGCCGGTTGAACTTGCTAACAAGATGTGATATTTAGGTTAAAAGAACAGCAACAAAAAATCCCGAGATCTTGTTCACATTTATGTACGGATACATACGTACGGGCAAATGCCATAGTTTTTGGTTATTCTTTTGATACTTTTTTTTGTTATGCAGCCAAAAAACTATCTTTTAGAAATGTTGTTCTATATTCGACGTAATGCATAAGCATTCTTTCTTTTTGTGGTTTTGCCGCTTTTTGGTCGATATAGCCGCATACCGGAGAAAGTGATTTCCTATTGAGACAACGACAGGTATAGAATTTGTGTGGCGGATGTGACAATGTCGTTGTAAGTTGAACAAAAAATACTCATAATCCAATGGTAATTGATTTGATGTGGGAAGTTATTAGTTTTTTGTTTCATGAATGAAATCAGAAGAAATATGTCAGCTGAGTGTGACATAGTTTCGTTGTAATTGTCGAGAACATTGAATAGGAGGAGAGTGTAATTATTGTAACAAGCTACGACTTTTCTAGTCTTTTTTCGTTGGTAGAGAGTGGTTAATAACTTTTTCTTAGAAATTAAAAGTTTTCGCCTAACAAAAAAAAATCTATGCTAAATACCTATGTTGCTAGACGTCGCCACGGGAGGAGTCAAGTGTCCTCTATATCGGGAAGCACTAAAGCAAATCCCTATATCATATGTAGGGTTACCAGACGTCCTGATTTTCCACGACATGTCCTGGTTTTGACCCGTCTGTTCTGGTGGCCTGGTTTTCTCCCGAAAATAAGCAAGACGCGGTGGTTAAGTTTAATGCCAGTTGTGCATCGTATTTTTATACCCTTCGCTCATAGAGTGAAAGGGTATATTAACTTTGTCATGAAGTTTGTAACGCATTAAAGGAAGCATCTCCGACCATATAAAAAGTATACATATATGATCAGCATGACTTGGGGAGTCGATTGGCGCATGTCCGTCTGTCTGTCTGTCTGTTGCGACGCATTTTACTCGGCGGGTATTGAAGCTAGCAAGCTGAAATTTTGCACACGTGCTTCTTATTGCTGCACGCTGTTTGTATGTTTGATTCACCCAAATTGGATCACTGGGTCATGGGGCTGCCATACAAACCTAGCTCCCCAATTTGAGTTCTTCTAAGAAAAACTTTTTTATTTGTGTACCAATTTCAACCAAATTTCACACAACTGTGTTTCATAGAAAACACAAAATATATGCAAGAATGAATCAAATCGGACCAAGGGGTCATGGGGCTGCCATACAAACTGAACCCCCCAAATTAGGTTATTCTAAGAAAAACTTTTTTATTTGTGCACCAATTTCAACCAAATTTCACACAAATGTATTTCTATTGATGACACAAAACATATGTAAGATTGAATCAAATCGGACCATGGGGTCTTGGGGCTGCCATACCGGCGTACAGAGGGCTGCACCCGCAATACGACGGTTTTTTAGAATTTTGATGCATAGTAGATATTTTTTTGCATATATTTTGTAAGCAATAGATAAGAATTGTGCACAACATTAATGAAATGCTTCCTGTAAATCTATTTTTGGATTGGTCTAAATAAACGCGCCTTTCATTTTGTTCCACCTTTAATTAGACCAATCCAAAAATAGATTTACTATTTACCCAGTTTGTATAAAAGTACTCCAAGGCAAATCTACAGGCATTTTTCGATTTAAGATTTCTGATGGCCTTTGAGAAAAAAAAGCTCAGGCAAACGTAAGGATGGCTTGGCATTATATATGAACTGAGTTATTAGCTGTAAATCTATTGTTACTGTTTTTTAAATCAAGGAAAACCAACTTATATGAAATGATTCCATTGTGTCCCCTGACATTAGAGCCCACGCAAGCTTTCCTATGAGTATTGAACAAGTATACTTTTGCAGCTTTTCCGGGACACCCTGTTAACTTGGTCCTACAAACTTAAAAAATATTAGGAGCTACACACGAACAAATTTAAATTTTACAAATTTACTATTATTTACTTTTCCTTAGCAAAAGTCAACAGTCTTAATATTTAACGTATATAAGGCCATACTGACCAATCTTTGTGCAAAGTTTCATATCGATCCCTATAACGGTTTAGAAAAACGGAGCTCGAAAAAGAAGTTTAATTTTAATCGGCAATAACTTTTTTACCGTTACTCGAAACTGGAAAATTTTAACTGATATGAGATCTACTCGTCTAGATCTTTGATTTAAATACCCATACCCATCTCCGATAAAAACTAAAAAAGTCGACTTGTTTTAAACGTTCGGGACACCCTGTTATCTTTTTCCTACCAACTTCTAAGGTATTTGTGCCAAAGACTGTAACCATTCTACACATTCCTACCGAATTTCATGACAATCGGTTGAGCCGTTCGCGAGTTATTTAGTGAACAGACGGATGGACGGACGGACGGACGGACGAACGGACAGACGGACGGACAAAATCGATTTCATAAGGGTTTTTTGAAAAAATTCTAAAAAACCCTAAAAAAACAGGAAGAAGATGACATTGTCTTTTTTAATGAATGCTGCAATATTAAATATGCCAATTCTTCTTGGCCAATAACCAAGACATTGAGGCCTTCTCAGAAATACTGAAAATAGGAGAATATTTTTTCTCGATTTCTGAACACAATGCGAATTGCGAAAGGGTTTTTTTACATCATAAGAAGCCGATGGAGTTACGAGCGCAATAGACTAGGCGTAAAAACGCGTGACGATCTCATTATTCTAAGCTTCACCTTTATCGAATTAGACTGCAAACAATTTTACATATATGTATCTTCGAAATATTTATGAATAAATGTAACCGTGAATGATAACGAAGTTTAGTTATGATTAGCGATTTTTCTTACCTCATTATGCTGATCTTGACACTCAGATGGTATAAGAGTATAGATGTAACCGCCGAGACCCCCCCCCCCTCCCCCCTGGACAGTTTTCAGCGTCCTGGATTTCGACCCGAACTGTCTGGTAACCCTACTATATGAGGTTCTTGCAGCTGAATCTGAATCATTGTCAAGGAGTACAGGATCTTCGGCTGCAAACGGAGATAGTCCCTTCCAGCAAGGAATGTTTTGAGAACTAAATGGAGTTGTAAGAGCAACGGACAACTGCATCTACGCTTACCGCTGTTACGCGCCACCACGATGTAACGACGTTGACTTCGAACAATTTCTGAGCAGACTGGTATAGAATATGAGTACGAAAAGCCTGTGGATATTTCGGGGGACTTCAACGCGTGGGCTACGGAATGGAGCAGCCGAGAGACAACAAGGAAGAGAAAGAGTACTTCTTGATGTGTTTTCATAACTGAATGTTGTTCTTATGAGCCCTGGTCATATTAACACCTTTAAGAGGGGAAATGTACCCATTATTGATCCCACGTTTGTCAGAATTTTTTTGGCGTCGTACATGAAGTGGCACCACTGAGCTCTATACTCATAGCGATCATCAAGCAATTTCGTACACTGTAGCAAACGTACCATATCGACCAAAGATCCAGACATTTGCTATTTGATCGTCAGCAAAGAGATTTGGCGAGGCACTCTTACACGAAGTCCTGCTTCAAAGTGGTACAATCGAAGGTTCTGCCGAACACAGGTTAGTACACAGCAAAAAAAAATGCCGGGTATTCGAGCAACAAAATCCGATAGGATAAAAAAGTAAATTATTTCGGAGTAAACATGCTCAAAATAACACCGCCATCAGGGGTTTTATTATAGAAAAGAATCCGAAATGGACGAAACTTCTAAATTAAAACCTTTTTCGGACACATTGCAAAGAATATCCCATTTGGTATTGAGTATTGCACCTATCGGATCAATTCCGTAACATGTTCAATCAAGTTATTGTGCTGGGGCTAATTTCATCCAATTTTGGTATTTTGTGTATCCACCGATCGGAGTGAATTTGGTGGTAGAGCGAAGCCACATGTTGTATAAATTACAAACTCCATCAGTTAGTCTGGTAGGCTTAGTAGGTAGGGCGTTCGTCTACAAATCATAAGGTCCCGGGATCGAATCCCACTGTAGATAGGTACATTTATTATGCATTTTAGAGCGTAAAGAGGTAAATGATTACTTATAGAGGGGTTGTACAAATCTCATTTATGCGTTACATGTTCCTTCCTGTGAAAATTGTTTTTTTTTTTATTCCAAAAATATCGAGAATCACTCCTTTTGGTGTTAATGAAAGTATTCTTTTGAGTTCAAATTATTACACCATAAGGATAAAATCATTACATTCGTTCGGAATCTTTAGCAATACCTTGCTTCGAGTTTTATGCCAATATTATCCTATTCGGATGGACACTATTCGACACCGATTCGGAGTGAAAATCACTCCGATTTTTTTGCTGTGTACAGATCACAGGGTGGCTGATGGCCTACGACGCATCCATGCATCGAAATAAGGCACACACTATTTTATCGGTCCTGTTCCCTCAAATTGAGCTGACGGCCGTGGGACAAGGTTCGGCAGAGCAGATGGTTAACATTACTGCGGAACTTTGGCAAGCTGCTTCAAGATTAGAGGAGGACAAAGCTCCAGGACCGGAAGGGAACCCTAATAAGGCGTTGAAGGCTGCAATCCGTGCTGTCTCTCAGAAGTTTGTTGAAATATGCTTGACTGAAGGCATGGCATGGAATTCGGCATAACTTTCCCTCTTACAGAGGACATCGCCTACCTTAGCATGGGACAAATTAATCGATTTATCGACAGATGTCGGTTAGATAAATTTATCTACCTGTAGCGTGGCCAAAAGCACAATATACCACATTTTCTTATTATCAATAAATTAATAATGGAAACATAAAATGAAATATATCCATCTTTAGCTATAATTAATTGTATTAACTTCATGTACCTTTAGTCATTTTTTAATAACATATTCATATTGAAAAATTTAAGATTGTAAATGGATTATAAATTGTATGGCGATCCTCCTTCCTAAACACAAGCATATGCTTACATAGGAGGGAGTAATTAAGTTAATAAATTGAATTGAATTGAAAAAAAAAAAAAAAAAAATCCAATGGCATGGAATCGGCAAAAGTTGGCACTGTGCAAATAAAACGGCTGGAGAGTCATAAGCTCATATCGACCAATCTTCCAGCTCGACAACTTGGGGAAAACAGTTTGGAGAGAATAATGTTTGCTATTGCTAACAGAAGTGTAAGAGCTTATGGTTTTTAGTCTATTTGCTACCGATTTGGTAAGGGAATCGCTCGAAATGGCAAATGCTCTGTTCAGAAGTGACGCTCGATGCTGGCCAAATCGTGTCTTCCATAACGATACCATAAAGATGGACCTACTGAGTATAATCATAGCGGGTGTTCCACAGAGGCCAATTTGGCGCGTAATTATGGATCAATTATGTCAACGGTATTCTGGAACTGTGGTATGGTACCTAAGCTTTGCCAATGACATTGCAGTTGTGGTGGTAGCAAATAAACTAAACGAAGTTTACGCTAACGAGGCAATTACAAGAGAATTGGCCTCGAATTTTCTGAGCAAAAACGGAGGCTGTTCTTATCAGTAAATGCAGTAAAAGGTTGTCTCTAAATATCAGAGTAGGAAGGTAGAAGGAATATATCATAACCACCGAAAATGCTATTAGGTATTTGGGTGTTAAGATTAATTCGAGACTTAACTTTGGAAAGCATTTGAAGTTTGTATGTGAAAAAGCGGCTTTAGCGGTAGCGGCACATCCATACTGTGTGACTCACCGATGTGGCCTATTTCACTAGATTTCTCTGGGAGCACTCCAAAATTAAGCTCGGTTTACCGTAAGTATGGGTTAAAAGTGTGCTCTGCGTAGCGAACAACTTCGTTCGAAGATGCTTCTGTCGTTGCTGGGAATTATCCCAATAGCAGTTCCAGTTGAGAAGACAATCAGATTGTAGGGCAGTCAACGTAACGACACGCCGGCGGACTTGGAAATTTCAAATAGCTAGGAGGGGCAGAAAAGCATGAGACTACGGTGGGATGAAGCTGACCCACTCTCTCAACCCTCATATTGCAAAATGGGTTAAACGCAAACACGGCGAAGTGAACCATTTTTTTACCCAATTCCTAATTTCGGTACATAATTAGCACATAACTCAACAATTACGAAAATATAGATTTGAAGCCCGTAAGTTGATTTTTTCTGTTTGGGGGGGTGTAGAAGAACGTTCTTCTACACCCCCCCCCCATTTCAATTGCTAATATCTTCTAAAGTTGACTAGCACAAAATGTTTAATTTCGGTACATAATTAGCACATAACTCAACAATTACGAAAATATAGGTTCCAAGTCCGTAAGCTGATTTTTTTTTTGTGGGGGGTGTAGAAGAACGTTCCGCTACACCCCCCCTTTAAATTGCTAATATCTCTAAAAGTTGACTAGCACAAAATGTTTAAATGTGGTACATAATTAGCACATAATGAGCACGTAACGGTGCAATGATTTTTTTAGTAATTTTCCAAAGTGGGGGGTGTAGCGGAACGCACCTTTCAAAGGATGCTTTGGGTTCAGCACATATTAGGGATGGGCCCAACCGATATTTTTGAGTAACAGTTCCAACTGTTACTGTGACTCGCAAGTAACAGTTCCTTGTTACCGGTCCAGTTCCTGTTCCTAATATTATAAATTACGTCACGTCGCAAAGCAAGTTACTCGAGTGCAATAAGCAATGTATGTACGTGTGCTTCGTTGAAATTTATATGACAACATGTCATCATGTAGATATAAAAAATAGCATCATAGCAAACACTGAATTCTTCGTCTCAATGTATCTTAAGGACCACATAAACTCAGCGATTTATCGGCCGAACAAAGCTCATTTCTGTGGAGAAAGCATATTTTCGGTGGAAAAAGCTCATTTTCTCTTGCGAATTCAGTAGTGGAACCTAAAAATGTGCTTTCTCCACAGAAATGAGATTTGATCGGCCGATAAATCGTCAGGTTTGTGGCGCCCTTTATATTGTTATCAATATTAACACTCTAGTAGTGTACCCAAGTAACAATTTCATCCCTATAATACTTCGTAAAATATTATCTTCTAACGACAATAGGGGCACTTTACAGGGTATAAACTCTGAATAATAGTCCAATAATGGCGTTTGGCGCCGTTTTTAGATCCAATTGCACCTTATTGTAGCACTGAACTAAGCTTTGAAAAAGACATACATCAATGTGTTATGTCATCATTTTCTGTCATTTCTCGTGAAAAAAAGAAAAAAAAAATTCCCCCAGCCAGCGTCGAACCAGCGACTGTCGGACGCTAGTCCGACGCCCTAACCATTCGGCCAACCTCACATATAGTTAACATTGCTCGCAAACACTACAAGTGCTCAACACTTCTTTATCGACTCTTCTCCATTGCACCTTCTTCTTTATATGTCAGTCAATTGAAGTTGAATAAATCCACACATTCATCAACAAAATGCAGACATTTTCTGCGCTGAGATTATCTTAATTGATTCATAAGTTAACAAGGAGTGAGGAAATGTTAGTTTCATGCAATATTTCAATGAATTCAATTCAAGAA
Organism: Microchrysa polita; assembly: GCA_949715475.1. Lineage (NCBI taxonomy): Eukaryota > Metazoa > Arthropoda > Insecta > Diptera > Stratiomyidae > Microchrysa > Microchrysa polita. The sequence goes on from OX454417.1 coordinate 56,169,277, forward strand.
ACGTGGTATTCCGGAGCACTTCATAAGTGTCAATTCAATAAATCACAAAGTCCATCCTTCAATAAAACTAGGCTGAACAATTTATTGGATGACCATACGAATGTCACACGATAAAAATGACACCGACTGTGCTATAGAAGAATATATGCATGTGTGTGAGTTAACTAGAGAGACTATTGCATGTGTGTGCTGTATCATCCAATAAAACACAAGAGTGGAGTATTTAACGGAGTGTCATTTTTAGGTTGACGTTTAGAGACAGTTTTATCGAAGTTTTATACCACAATCTTTGAATTTATTCCATAATGATGACAGAAGCTTTCCGGAAAATACTTTAAGGATGGTTTATCGGATCAAAATATTACTTTAAGCGATGTAACACGATAAATGAATTCCGTGGTACTATATGGTTGCTACAGTGTGAAGTGCTTCTTTAAAGCAAACGAATTGTTGCTTGGGTAGTGACCGGTTGCGACCAACAGTGACAGCTGTGACTGTGGACTCTGATAAAAAATAGTAACTGGATGTGACTGTGATAGTATAGTGAGTGACTGATTGCGACCAACATTGACAGTGCCAGCAGTGTTAGAACCAGGAAAGAAAGAAAGCAAACAATAGCGCGGAAACTGTGACTGCCAGGAACAGGTATTTTTGCTCTTCGGGAACAGGTAGTCACAGTGACAGGCAAATACCCTGTTCCTAGTCACTGCTCCTGGAATATCGGCCCATCCCTAGCACATATGTATACTATATGATGGCACTATACCCTGGCCTAACTTAAAGGAAGCTGTTGAGGCAGTAACGGCTTGTGGTACTAGCATATTCCTTGGATGGAACTCTTAACGTGCGAGGTGAATTGATTATGGACTAATGATAAATAAATCAATCTTCTTGTCTTCAACGCATTTCGAGAGCCTAGGTTAAAAAAAAAAACAGGCAAGAGGTTTTGGATATATTTCTAGCATCGGAGGAGATCATGAATTTAGAGGAGCAGATCTTCTCTCACCACCGGTATCTTCAACTCAGTCTTGCTGCGCGGCCCAACGTGACTCCGTCAATGTAAATCGCAGAAAGACAAACTGGTCTAGTATTCGGGATGCTTTTATCGATGAGCTTCCCACGCTTCCCCAAAAACCAATAATGAAAATAAGTTGGATATCATGGTTTATGGTGAACCTTTTCAATGACGCTATGAAAGCAACTACTGATGTATCAAGTAATGTCGCCTCACATGCAGGAAGGAAAAATCCTACTTGGTGGAACTCTAGGATTTCCGAATTAAGAGACGCATGCAGACACTTCAATGGATCAAAGGTATCAAGACTTGAGTCGGCATTTTTATAAAAAAAAAACATCTTATTTCTTCCAAAAAAGAGCCAAGTGGAACGAAACTCCACGCTTGGAGAAAATTTTAGTGAAAATATCGAAGGGTCTTCCGAAACATCTAGATTTAGGAAATTCTTGGTGTCTAACCCATGGATGCCAAGTTTTTTTCAAAAAGAAAATAGATCATTGGTGTCTTCGAGTATCGAAACAATACCAAGTGTCTACTCAACACATTTAAGAAAATAAAGATGAACTTCAATTAGCCGCAAAGGTATGTAAATATATCCACTGAGCGAAAAACATTCATTTAGCTCTCCCGCGAAAAATGTGCCGTTGAAACTTGCCTTCAACTTTAAATTAAGATGAATGTGCAGCCCCTGGCCTGATTGATTGTCGCGATGACATTTCCCGTGGAGTCGATTGGAACATGTCCGTCTGTCTGTCTGTCTGTCTGTCTGTCTGTCTGTCTGTCTGTTGCGACGCGTTTTACTCGGCAGGTATTGAAGCTAGCAAGCTGAAATTTTGCACACGTGCTTCTTATTGTTGCAGGCCGTTTGTATGTTTGATTCACCCAAATTGGATCACTGGGTCATGGGGCTGCCATACAAACCTAGCTCCCCAATTTGAGTAAGATTGAATCAAATCGGACCATGGGGTCATGGGGCTGCCATACAAACCAAACTCCCCATATTGGTTCTTACCCATTATTTGCGGGTGTGTCGAAAACGAAACATATAATGAAACTAATAATGTAGTGCTTGTACGACACGCAACGAATCGACAGCTATTTTAAACTAAAAATCAATGTCCACTTTACATATAAAAACCCATAAAATTTTCAATCACAACATTTTTGACTATTTGCGAAAGCGACAAAAACACCTGTTTCGCAAATTTTTGAAATCCTAAAAAAAAATCGCTAAATTTCAGAAAATGCTAATAGAATTCATGAAATATCCCCTGGAAAAGTAAATTAGAACTGTTTTCTTTGTACTGGTCAAAAATTATTTCAAGCGGGTAACGCAAAGTACTCAGAAGTTGCATTTACAAAAAATGTTGCGAAAACGACACATCCGCGCATTAACAGCGTTATATTTGCATCAAGTACATTATGTGATTCTTGAAACTGGGATGCAGTTCAGCATCTCGTCTCACGTTTGAATACTCCATTATTTTTGGAGGCTATATCTTAGTATGCGGGCAGCTAATATATTCTATATCCTATTCCCAGTGATTCCCAATGTAAACCATCGCAGGCATCGCAGACAATAAATATATTGTTTCCAAACAATGTGGAAAATAAGGCTGCTTTTTTCGAAATAATATGGGCAATATGAAAACAAGATTTTTCAAATGAATGAATGTTTTTTTGCATAACCTACTAACCTCCCGGACGTAAATAAAGTATATTAAGTAGACTCTTGACTCGATAATCCGGATCAATTATTGCAAGGGGTAATCCGGACCATCGGAACATACGGATTAGCGCAACACTTTTTTTTCTGAGGAAAAACAGTCCAAATAAATAAATAAGAGGAACAAAAGCCGATAAATGTATTATTTCTTTGAAATTAGTCAGTATTATGTCATTTGCCAAACCGTCCCGTAAAAAAGTACGAGACCAAATTTACCATTTCACCTGAAAATCTCAAATATCCGGACTTGTTCCCAGTACCGTATAGTCCCATGTGGGGCCATGGCGCGTTAACTCAGCCGTTTACAGGCAACTTCGAGTCAACGTTACATTGCATATCATTTCGGAGTGTATATAATGCTGCAAGCACTATAATTTCCTATCCGCACATGTACGGAATTTTTGGACCACGCCGAGATTCGATCTCCGGACCTCTAGATTACTAGCATCGTAGAATGAGACTCAACCAAGTAAGCCACAGAGCGTGGTATAAATATCCGGACTATAGGGTCAAAATTGGTGCCGAAATCCGGACTATAGAATACGTAGGGGAAACATTTAGTGGTCCGGATTAGCGTGATATCCGGATTAAAGGAGATCCGGATTACCGAGTCAAGACTGTATAATAAAATATTCACTCCCATTTATTTTCATTATGTAAACCATTTTTCTCAAGAGAGTAGATAAGATTTCCCTTGCAAATTTTGTGTCGCTGTAGTGTGGGTGTGTCGTTTTTGACACATGTCCTGGAAAGGACCCCTGAGGTCATACGAAAAAAATAGTTACAAATTCTGAATCTAGGATCGACGAGAACATCTTACACCAATTTTCATCAAATAATTCCCATTGGATCAATACCCGCAAATAATGGGCTAAGAAACATTTTTTTACACCAATTTCACAAAACCTTGAATTAATGTGTCTTTATCAAAGCAACTAAAAAGTTCAAAACGAATGGAATCGTACTGTGGGGTCATGCTCCGGCATCCCCAATAAAATTTTCCAAGTAAATATTTTTATTTGTCCACTTATTTCAACCAAGCCCAAAACTTTTGTCAAAACGGAAGAAAAAGAATGAGGAGGGGGATTAAATACAAGTCATAGGTACGCCCGAAAAAAACTTTTAGCCCAAGCAAATTTCGGCCGCGCCCGAAATTAGCCTCGGCCCCGGGGGTTGGCGAGCGAAGCGAGCAGGGGGCGAAGCCCCCTTGTTTCCTTCTGTCTTCACAAAAGCTCCGTTGCGTCCACAAAACAATATTTGTGTGGGGTTTGGTTGGAATAAGTGGGCAAATAAAAATATTTACTCAGAAAATTTTATTGGGGATATGCGGGAGTACGGTACGTACGGTTCCATTAGTTTTTACCTTTTTAGTTGCTGTGATAAAGACACATTAATTCAAGGTTTTGTTAAATTGGTGTAAAAAATGATTCTTAGAAGAACCAAAATGGGGGGTTGGGTTTGTACGGCAGTCCCATGACTCCATGGTCCAATTTGATCCATTCTTACGTATGTTTTGCGTCATCAATAGAATTACATTTGTGTGAAATTTTGTTGAAATTGGTGCACAAATGAAAAAGTTGTTTTTAGAAGAACCTAATTTGGGGGGTTTGTATGATAGCCCCATGACCCTATTGTCCGATTTCATCTATTCTTACATATGTTTTGTGTCATCAATAGAAATGCATTTGAGTGAAATGCGGTTGAAATTGGTGCACAAATAAAAAAGTTGTTCTTAGAAGAACCTAATTTGGGGAGTTGGGTTTGAATGGCAGCCCCATGACCCCATTGTCCGATTTTACCGATTCAAACATACAAACTGCCTACAGCAAAATGAAGCATTTCTGCGAAATTTCAGCTTTATAGCTTTTAAATTGGCCGAGTAAAACGCGTGGCAACAGACAGACAGACCGACAGACAGACGGACATCGCCCAATCGACTCCCCAAATTATGCTGATCATATATGTATACTTTTTATACAGGGTGTCCGGAAACTGCCGCATAAACGCACCGGATTATGATTCCTCAGTTGATTTCCAGCAAAAATGTTGTACGGAACATACCCCCTCAGCTTAACCCTTTAGCTGCCACACAGGGACGTAGCCAGGATTTTGTTTCGGGAGGGGTCCAAATATTGCCCCCCGTACTATTTTTTTGTTTCCTATAAATTTGATGAAAACGATTTTAACCTTTAAATTTAAATTATGGTCTGTGTTATTAGGTTAATTTTAACAGGGTAGTACACCAAGAATTACTACAAGATTCCATGTGTCCCGAAAGAAATTAAGTGGAAGTCCTTTTCGAAATGAACAGTGTGATTTTGTAAAATATGTGTTACTGGAGTTCTTTTGCTAGAACGGTACAGTATTTAATAGCAAAGATTCTAAATTAAAAAGAAGGGAGGGTTTGTTAGGAGCACCGAAAGGAAGATTTATATTTATGGTTATCTCACTAGGGTCCATCGTTAGAAAAAAAATATATTAGAGCTCCAACCAGTGGTGCAACTTGGATCTTATCCTGGAAATGGCTAAGGCCACCCATGTTACTGGACATTTGAAGCTGCTGTCGCAAGTTGATGATGGTGCTATTTTCCAGTAATGATGGTGTGTTTCTATATGTTTGCGTATTTTAGCATCGTAAGAACACGAGTGTAATGTTATACTCGAAATCCGCATTGGAACTTTCTTTTGTTTTCATGGAAACCCAATTTTGAATCACTCTTTTCAGCATTGTGGTTGACGAGGGAGTATTTAAATGTATGTCACAACGGTCTACAAGTTAGATCAAGGCGCGCATCCGAATTTAATGCAAAAAAGGAATTTATGCACAAACAAAACCTGGACTGATGTTGCGCTAATATCTTCCCAGGTAAAAAAAAATATTGGATCACCGGCAGGCAGAACTCAAACTTGTGTAGTTCTTATTTTCATATTTTCCTTTCACAATTTCTCGGTCTACCCCTCTTGTTGTTGCGCCACTGTCTCCAACTAATAATAGGGCAAATTATTGATTGTGGTCGCATGTTTAGCAATGTTGGTCATCAGAATGATTTAAATGCCGAGTTTCCCTAAAACTAATGTGGTATAAAGTTGTATTTGGTTCGCATTTAAGGTCTTGATACTTTCCAAGAGCATATAGTTCGTCGATTGATCCATAATACACCACCGTCAAAATTATATAGTTTAAGCTTACTGCATTCGGAATGTGGCGAGGCTACAATGGATGTTTTTCTATCTGCGGTTGCGGTTTTTTATTAAGGAATCGTAGGAAGAAATCTGGGATTCGAGCTTAAGTTCGTGGCATTCGGGCTGGAATGGGGAGCACAGAGGCAATGCTCAGGCTAAATTATTGTTCATCGCGTTCTGAAATTATTTCTTAGCAACATTTAGGACCTCAGCAGCGAAAAGCTCAAAACACCAAACTCTTAGGCAAATTAGGATAAATAATAACGAGAATTCTGTACCGAATGCCAATAGTAATTTTCTACACATAATTAGTAGTGTTCAGCCGCATCACTGCTAGTGGCACTTTCAACTAAGCTAACAGTTTGAAAATATTGATTAAATTCTGAAATCGACTGCTATTTAAGTGAATGCGTAATGATGTCTTAAAAAAAAGCGGAGCTAAGAAGTCGTCAATCTTATTCAAAATTATGTTATCAAAACGCTGACTCCGATTATTTCTGCAAACATTTCGGGAGGGGTCCGGACCCCCTGGACCCCTCCCCTGGCTACGTGCCTGCTGCCACAGGCATTTAAAGATTTTTGAAAAATAATTTTCTTGCACGACTTAAGGCCTAATATCTCCAAAGCTAGACCAGCTAGAATAGTGAAATAAAATGATTATTACAGCCAACAAATTTATCTATAAAATAAAACTAACCAGACTAAAATCGGTAAAAGGATTGGTATTTACAGAGCTTCAAAGTCAAATTTGCGTGATTTGACCCAAAAACAATCTTTTTTTTCCATCTAAATTTTCTCCAACTTTTGCCAAGGTGAGGTGCTTGTACGATGCTTTTAAAAATTGGCGCATAATCTTACGATCATATCTTTCTTACATCATTTTATTCTAGCTCCATTATTTCTAACAGTTTTAGTACACTAAGTGCAGAAAACTAGTGTTCATTTTGGCTCGATTCCGACATATACTTTGAATAGATTTTACCAATTGCAGATCTATAGGGGCAGTGTGAATTAAATTGTATTGAATTCGAGCTAAAATTGACCCTAGTTTTCTACACTTAACGGATAAAAACTGTTAGAAGTAATGGAGCTAGATTTAAATAACGTAAGAAAGATATGATTGCAAGACTATGCGCCAATTTTTAAAAGAATCGTACGAGCACCTCACCTTGGCAGAAGTTGGAGAAAATTGAGATGGAAAAAGAGATTGTTTTTGGGTCAAAACACACAAATTTGACTTTGAAGCTCAGTAAAAACCAAACCTCTTATCCGATTTGAGTGTGGTTAGTTTTATTTTATAGGTAAATTTGTTGGCTGTAATAATCATTCTACTTCACTATCCTAGCTGGTCCAGCTTTGGAGATATTAGGCTTTACGTCGTGCAAGAAAATGATTTTTTCAAAAATCTTTAAATGCCTGTGGCAGCTAAAGGGTTAAGCTGAGGGGGTATGTTCGTAGAACTTTTTTGCTGGAAATCACATGAGGAATCACAATCTGGTGCGTTTATGCGGCAGTTTCCGGACACCCTGTATAGTCGGAGATGCTTCCTTCAATGCGTTATAAACTTCATGCGAGCGAAGGGTATAAAAATAACTAATTAAATCAGGGAGCCAAGCTAAATCGCGATATTAGCATGTCTGAAAACAAATTAGGGAGGACTGCTATTACGATTCTGGCAGTGTGTAGATAGTATGTCTCCTCTTGATTGGCCCTAACTCCTTGAGGACATTCGACAACGAATCAGAGTGTGATACAGTTGGTAGCTATACCACTTCTAATCGCGTTTTAGTTTCGTCTGAACAATAAACGTGCGACGTGCCTGAATCCAGGCCGAATGATCACTATTAAATTTCTCACCCGAGAGTTTTTTTTAAATGGTTTTTCGAGTGCTGCGTTTTCTTCGGAAAATTAAGATTTATTTATTAGGATATATCACATTGATGCAATAATAACCACGTGCTTTAATTTCGTCCTCTATTTGAAAATCGACCTACCCACCCTTCAGGAAGAATTAGGGATCATGCAAGCACAGGTCCAATAAAAACTGTGAAAATAAGAGGAAATAAATGTTCTATTGGGGAATGTTAAAAATAGCACATAATGCTGCAATGCGTTAATTTTACCGATTGAGCTGAAATTTTCCACGTCGGCTTAAAATGGCTAAAAAAACATTTTGTAGAAATATTTTGTGTTTTTGCATGTGGAGTTGTTGTTGTTTTATTGAAAAAAAAGGTCTAAATATATAGCCTATAATTCCTCCTTCTCCTTGTCTATAATTTGGTCTACATTAGAAACCATTTCTTCTTTCGTAGCTCAAAATATATCCTTTTAAATATTATATTAGCAGATTTAAATAATAGAATAACTAATCCTTGTCCTCATGAAAATAAAGCCTTGACTCCTTGCTCCGGATACCCTTGAATCCGGCTATAATTTTAATCCACATAGGACAACTATTGAATATGGGATTTCTAGAGCAATTCTAATTCCGACTCTCAATATTTTTGGTATGCTATGGCAAATATGCCGCCCAATTTTTTTTTTTATTTTATTTATTGTAACAAACTACATTTTCACATTTCACATTCACAATTTGCCAGTCAAGAAGATACAAGGGTCTACAAAATTGTTGCTTCCTTTCGGGTTTTCGCATTTTCCAGTACTATAGCCAAAAAGCCGCCCTTACAATTTGGCGCCCGGGCGACCGCCCGGCTCCCCTCTCTAAACTCTAAACTAGCTGGTTAGTAATATTGAAACATCCCTTCATCTTAAGGAATACCTATACAATGAAAGCATTCCTTGATATTGAGGGCGCTTTTAATACTGTTAAACCCAGGCAGATAACAGATGCATGCTTTTAGGAATCTGCATATTGACGGTTCAATTTGCACTCTCGTTGATGTGATACTTACTTCTAAAGTCCCTTATATTAATACTTCGTCTGTTAGCAGGCGTGTTTGTAAGAGCACCTTACAAGAAGGTATACTATTTCCTCTAGTTTGGACAGCTATTAATAAATTGAACGCCATTTTTATCCTAACGGACTAGGCAAGCTTCAGTGGTATTGGATTTAAACGAAAATTTGGGTCTATGTGCGTCTACCTGACGCACCTAAACCTAACCTAATCTAACCTAGTCCTCTAGAATAAGGACGGGACCCAGCAGGACCACAGGATACACAAGGACATCAAATTCGCTATAATTTCCGGATCACAGATTAATTTTATATCGATTCGACCGAGTTACGACTTTGCCAATTTTTAATATATAATTCTGGACAATGATTAAGTAAAATGGATCCATTTATAGTACATACTAATAAGAAACGTTTTTCTTCATATTTACAGGTAATTACCCAACTTAAATCGTTTTATTAATACAATTTTCGCACAAACCGGTAAGTACCGACCCCTGTGCTTAACAATCAAGCCTGATCAGCATAACCGAGAAACAAATTTCTCTCAGTGGCAATTTAACAAATTTATTGTCAATTCCGGACATAGAGTTTGTAGACATACAAATCAAATTTCAAAAGTTAACAACTCTTATTCGGCTTGCATTTAATAAATTTGACCCAAACGTATAAGAGAAAACCGCCAACTCCACATTATAACATACACTTTCGTGCATTTAAAAAAAAACGCAATCTGCATAGATGAAAGCGAAATTCAAAAGTTTATGCTTACATCTTTCCTTTGATTGTAACTCATGTGATTTCACGTCATTCACATATGTATTAATAAAACTTAAATTGACAATTTTATCAAATAAAAAAAGAGTAGCGATATAATCTTACCATAAAAGTGTGATTTACATTAAAATTATGTTAATTGAAACTTTTCATGCATATTGAAACTTCTTTCTTTTTTATGTGTGTGTTATTCTATATGCAATTCTCAGATTAAATTTAATTAAAAACTAGGGGGCTTCGCCCCCTGCTCTCTACGCTCGCCAACCCCCGGGGCCGAGGCTAATTTCGGGTGCGGCCGAAATTCGGATACCCTTCGCTTGGGCTAAAAGTTTTTTCGGGCGTACCTATGACTTGTATTAAATCCCCCTCCTCATTCTTTTTCTTCCGTCTTGACAAAAGTTTTGGGCTTGGTTGAATTAAGTGGGCAAATAAAAATATTTACTCGGAAAATTTTATTGGGGTTGCCGGAGCATGACCCCACAGTACGATTCCATTCGTTTTGAACTTTTTAGTTGCTTTGATAAAGACACATTAATTAAAGTTTTTGTGAAATTGGTGTAAAGAAATGTTTCTTAGAAGAACCAATATGGGAGGTTTGGTTTGTATGGCAGCCCCATGACCCCATGGTCGAATTTGATCCATTTTTACATATGTTGTGTGTCATCGATAGAAACACATTTGAGGGAAGTTAGGTTGAAATTGGTACACAAATAAAAAAGTTTTTCTCAGAAGAACCTAAATGGGAGGTTAAGTTTGTATGGCAGCCCCATGACCCCCTTGTCCGATTTAAGCGATTCAAACATAAAAACAGCCTGCAACAATAATAAGCATCTGTACAAAGTTTCAGCTATCTAGCTTTTATAGCGGCCGAGAAAAACGCACTGCAACAGACGGACAGACGGACAGACAGACAGACAGACGGACATCGCTCAATCGACTCCCCAAGTCATGCTGATCATATATATATATATATATATATATATATATACTTTATATATATATATATATATACATATATACTTTTTATATAGTCGGAGATGCCTCCTTCAATGCGTTACAAACTTCATGACAAAGTTAATATACCCTTTCACTCTATGAGCGAAGGGTATAAAAAACCACCAGGTAACTGATTATTTGAAAACGCCTAAAACCGGAATCTGACAATATGTTTGAGCCTCAAAAAGCCATTATTTAAACACGAAAGAATCTTAGTTAGTTAGTAGTTATCAAAAAATGTGTATCTGTATCTTTTTATGCAAATTCAATGTTACCGACTATGGTTTTTGCATGAATTTTATATTCTTCTTTTTTTCTGAAATTTGCTTGTCTTGTATTAAAGTAGGTCAAAATGTCTTTGAACCGGGTGTTTGTTTTTTCTTTGTCAACCAATATGAAAATTTGTGAGTCATAAATATTTGATTTAGAATAAATGTTTAGTATCACGGTAAAGACGAAAGATTTAAAGTTATATCATAGAATATACTGTTTTAGGCTATAGGAAGTCGATATTTTCTAGAGAGAATGGCGAAATTCGGATAGGATATTTTTTGTATATATTTTTTTTTGTGAAATGCATTCTCCAATCATTAATGGACGAATTGATTAGAATGCTTTTAGCGGAAATTTGTGAAATATTTTAGAGAATAGATTTATGGAGGTGTGTGATTTTTAAGAGAAAACATTCTTTGCTAAAAGTATTTTTTTTTTCGATTATGTATATATTGCAGATGAATATTTGTGTTTTGATAGTGCATATTCAGATTTCTCACTTAACTCTAAAGTTATCAAATCGAGGGGGGCAGGGTAGTTAAATGCAATACGATCACCTTGAAAGGGTGGCCATAGATAAATTTTCTTAATAGTCCGCAATTCGTCTCTTTCGAAATCATAAGACACATAATGGCTTGCGAAATCTATTAGCCAGATGGAAAGTGAAGTGTGACACCCGAAATATACCTTTAACTGTTTTTCCTACCCAAATACTACTTATTTGTCACAGTGTGTTCACAATTTTATAAAAATATTACAACAAATAAATAAAATGTAAATGTCTATAAAAGTTTATAACATGGCAAAAATTGGACTGGAACCATTTGCAATTTGTACCGCGACACTCAATTACTGATTTTGCCGATATTCCAAATTACTACTCATCACTCTATTGATAAAAATCATCCTTAATTCTGCTTCGTTTCTATAGGGTGGCCAAAAATAGTTGTTGATAGCTTTTTTCTTTGTGAGAAATTTCTTTTTATTCAGACATTTAACTTGAAAGTTTTTAGAATTACCCCTCAATATTTTGGCTAAGGGGGCATTTATAAAATAACAGGCGCGACAATCCAACATTGAACTAAGGCCGCAGGATGTGTTAGTGACATCCTATTTCCCAGAATTTATCTGCTTTTTGTTGAGGTAATGAGATCAGCATCACGCTCAGCAGTGTTATTTATCCCCATAAATGCGTACTTGTTTAACATCCGAGTGAGATCATAGTCCCGCACAAGCTCTTGAGTTCGAAAAACACCACGGCTCACGGTGAGATTTGAACTCATGACCGTGTGAACCGAAGGTGCGCTCACTAGCCGCTAGACCAGCCCGACTACTAGGGGGGCAATTAGTAATACATATATTGCACTATATTAAAAATTAAGTATATTTTTTATACATATACATACATACAGTGGCGCAACCAGGATTTTGTCCTGGAGGGGGGTAAAGTCATCCATATTATTGGATATTTAATGTTGCTACCGTAAGTTTGGAGATGGTGCTATTTTCCAGTAATGGCACTATGCAGCAGTGTTTCAAAGAAGTGCCGTTGCATTCACGCTTATTTTCGATGTAGAATTTTTGGTAGCATTACATAAATGTTAAAACTACGAGTATAACACTTTTCCATATGTTACTGGTTCATTACACCGGTATAGAAGTCTAATAATAGCGATGGTAATATCACAAGGTTTTGTGATTAAGGTGAAGGGCTGCAGCCGGGTTTTGAAACAAATGGTGCACCGTAACCACAAAAGGATAAAATAAAAAAAATGGCTAATGGCCGCAAGGAACCTTATTTTTCAAAATAAAATTGACAAAGGAAGCCCTAAAAGGAATATTATGTTGCAAAGATTCAATAATTATGTGAATTGATACGATGGCAACCAGTCATGGTACGATAAATTAAAAAAAAGTAACATCGAAGGATGCAACCATTTAATCCAGCTCAATTTTTATTATTATAAGGAAATATTTTCAGGTTCAACAATTTGTCTTGAAATATTTCTACGAAATTTCGTAACTACTACTTTTTTATATGTACATAAATCACGTACATCAAGCCCCTTAATTACACGCCCAAATAAATTTAACACTTAGGGATCTATACACTTTATTTTCAAGCACAAAGTCTTCCACAATATCAATTGCAATGAACAATTTTAATTTTTAGTCAATATGATCCACACCATGTTTCAGCTGTAACTGCTCGATATTATTATTATCGAAGCTGACTGTTTTCCCCGAAAGCATTTCTTTTGAAGGCATTTTCTTTTGCAATTAGTGTGTCTTCCTTTTTTAACAAATAGTTTTTTATTGCATTGTTTCATATGTTTTTAATGCATTGTCTCATATTTCAGTTTGTAATTTTGTCTTTCCAAATATCTGGGTATGGGAGGAGCTTTAGCCCCCTTAGCCCTTTAGTGCAGTCAAAATATCCCAATTCAGGCCTCCAAATAGAAAAAAATAGAGTAAGGCTAATTTTTGTTGTTTTTGAATCAGTAGGCTCCCAGAAATCTACAACTGATTTTGCTACAAAAAATTTTGATCGGAAAGGTCCCAAAAAGGACAAAAAAGGATACTCTTTAATCCTTGACCGGAGGTCGGCATGCGGGGTATCATATCAAAGGGGACGTCGAGTACATTACATATCCGGTGTTTGTTTCCTGTTTCATGGACCCTCAAAGGAATAAATCAAGCTTAAATGGAAAATTTTCGAGTTTCCCGTGTATCTTTCCAAAGCCATAAATACGAGAATAATTCAAGTTGTCCCTACTTTTATCACTTTTTAGAATCTATAATAGCTGGAGATTCTACCATTAAATTAGCTAAGAAAAAAGCTGATCAGAAAGCTCTGAAAAAGGACATAAAAGGACACTAATTTCACACCTTGATCGAACGTGGGCATGTGGGGTGTCATATCAAAGAGGACGTCGAGTGCATTGCATATCCGGTGATTGTTTCCTGTTTCAAGGACACTAAATGGAATAAGTCGGGCTTAAATGGAAAATTACGGCTTTAGAAAGATACAGATACGGGAAACACAAAAATGTTTAAGTTGAGCCCAATTTTGTCCTTTTAAGGCCCTTGGAACAAGTAACAAATGCCGGATATGGAATTTACTTGACATCCTCTTTGATATGACACCCCACATGCCCACGTTCGACTAAGGTGTGCAATTAGTGTCCTTTTATGTCCTTTTTCAGAGCTTTCCGAACAACTTTTTTCTTAGCAAATTTAATGGTAGAATCTTCAGCTAATTTAGATTCCGAAAAGTGATAAAAGTAGGGACAACTTGAATTATTCTCGTAGTTATGGCTTTGGAAAGATACACGGGAACCTCGAAAATTTTCCATTTAAGCTCGATTTATTCCTTTGAGGGCCCTTGAAACATGAAACAAACACCGGATATGTAATGTACTTGACGTCCCCTTTGATATGATACCCCGCATGCCGACCTCCGGTCAAGGATTAAAGAGTATCCTTTTTTGTCCTTTTTGGGACCTTTCCGATTAAAATTTTTTAAAGAAAAATCAGTTGTAGATTCCTGGGAGCCCACTGATTCAAAAACAACAAAAATTAGCCTTACACAATTTTTTTCTATTTGAAATGCTAATATGACTGCACTACTTCCCGTGGTTGCATATCACTGCATACATATTTATTTATTTATTTCTAAACGGACAAAATTGTCCCTTTTATAACAAATGTATAAAAATTGCTGTAATTGATTATTTAACTTACGACTATCTTATTAACATTAGGTATACTAATAAAAACAAAACTAAATTATAAAACTAACAAAAAAAAAAAAATATTAGAATAAAGGAAAAAAAATTTAAATCATAATATAGTAATTCTTAAACATAATTCATAACCAAATAAAATCTCAGACAAAATTCAACAAAAATTCACTTGAATAATTCATATATAATTATTCGCAATATATATTTTTCAGTATTAAACAAATCCACATGATTGGATACTAAATATACATGTGTACATTATTAAATTATTATTCTAGTGGATATTTTTTTTCCATGATAAAATACCTGGTTCACAGAAAGTTGCATGCGTGCATCTAGTGCATGTATACTACGACTCTGTAGATGATCATTTCTTCTTCGTTGGACACGTTGGAAAAGCTTGAAAATAGTTTACTAGATGCCTGTAAAGGAAATGTGCCGGCGCCGGTAGAGAGTCTTAAAACATGTCTACGTTCAACAATGACACAAAAACGTCTGACACATCCTTCTCCATGTTCACAGGGGTCGAACAAGGAATTAAGATCTGCCAGAAATCATCAAAGAATTCGTTCCCCGAGGAAACCGGAAAACAACCGTTGGAAAAATCGTTTGATTTTTAACTTTATAAAACATAAAAAGAAAAATAATAAATATCTTTATAATCTTCAACACTTCGGAATTACAATAGGATCAAAATGAGTAACACAAAGAAACTTAAAGGTTATTCCCATCTTGGAGACTATTCTAGGTGGTTTCTGATCGCTGTTGTTCTTTAATATGTTTCATAATCATTTCTTGGTATCCTTTCACAGGATATTTAAGTGGTAGAGGTCTGGTATATGGTGACCGCTTGAAATTGAATATGAATTTGAGAAAAAAATCTGATAAGCGAATACTCCTAGTACATGAGATTTCAAAATGCGGAAATTATTTTTTTGTTTCTAATGTTTTTTGAAGTACTGAGTTCGAATCCGTAGCTCTGACTAAAATTTCGTTGCAAAAAAAGGGGCAAAATTTTAAAGAAAGTAGGTGAAATATTGTAGGACCCGAAAAAATGCTATGTAAGTAATAAAATCAAATTAAAAGGAGACCCTAGGCTAATTTCGTCACATTTGAATGAAACTCAAGTTCTTTTGTGTTAATAATTTTGGGTGAAGTTTGGTACAGATTGCTTTAAAAAGAAAAAAAGTTTTTCTTAAAAGTACCTAATTCACAGGGTTCTTGGATATGTTTCGGGGCTTTACTGGAAACACACTTGGGTTAATTTCTTCATTGAGAATCCCGTTCCAGTTCAAATAAGAATGGACAATAAACGCTGAACTCAATAAGTAAACACGAACTTTCTACTTGTCGTACATAATATTTTATTGTATATCCCACTACCGATGAGGAAAATAACTACATACTAACAACTAACTAACTAGCAAAAGCCCCCAAATTTTCATCCGAATCCCGGGACGACTATGGATAAGTTCTCATAACAGCGCAACTACAAATGCATTTTTCTCTCGTTTTGGCTTCAGCTAAATTGCTTCGTGATCACTCCATGTAATATAATCTCCTTGCTTGTAAAAAAGGTATCAATATCAATCGTTAGATATCTAAACCTTTCAATACTGCTTAAATTTGGTAACAATTGCACGTATAGTCGAAACCGCGAGAAAAATTACCCTAATTTAGCTCGAGGTGTAATGGTGGTAAAATACCGCCCATGCGCCCGTAAAAAGGTTAATGGAATTTAACATCATTCTATTTGAAATGAATACATTTTGGTTAAATAACAAATATTGTATTTCCGTATCTCCCCAATTATTAAAACCTGCTACAAACGTATTAATAAATTGGGTAATACAAAACTGTAGCTACCACTGCTAAACTAAACTTTTCCAAAAATGCTATTCACCTAAATAATTTCGCATGTTACTTGCTCACTGATCGCTTATATACCGGCTCTTAATTTAAACTATCTTAAAGCATTTTTGGAGATAGTACCTTTTCCGTAGGGTGTATATACCGTCCTAGTCTAGTTCGCGTATTAACTTTCTTCTTCTTCTTTTTATTCGAATTGGTTGTGGAATTTGCAGATGTTTAGAAATGGTTTATCTGAAATTTCGATTATTTGGACAATATTGTGATTGGAATTTGTTAATCTCGCGTTTTTTCTAACAATGAATTTCATATAAACTTTGTAGCGCAAGGAAAATCGAAAACGATATCATTCCAGTAACAAGACGACTTTGCCCTTCCTGGATAAATTTCAGAGATAGTCGCTTGTCTAGGCATTATGGATTGGCAAGCACCTCGCCATCTGTTGTGAGCGGGACTAAATTTAGTTTCGATTAGTTAGTGCAGCCCGTAAATGCCGTCCAAAAATAATTTAAATTTGTCTAAAACTTTTTATCTTTGCTCCGGTATATAAGCGGTCACTCAACTGTGACTACCCGATGAAATATCGCATATATGTATATGGTCGAATAAAAACGAGTGTCAGTTCCGTTCCGTTTTTGATTTGTATCAAGAATAAAGGTACGTTGTCCTCGACACGACTACATCGGCTCTAGCGACTGCGACTCGCTCATTTAATATAAAAACTCATTTTTCTCTCATTCTGAAAACGAGTTTTTATATGAAATGAGCGAGTCGCTGTCGCTAGAGCCGATGCAGTCGTGTCGAGGACAACGTACCTTAACCCTGACAACCGACCTACACGCCTTCGAGGCGTGTTCCCGTCATCTTTCCCCCATTCCGCAGCTCTGGTTCAACTGACATGCTTGCACCCCCAGGTATGCTATGGCCACTTAGTCTGCTTGCTGCATCCGTCCAGGTAAGATCTACGTCCCTGTATGCAGTGAGCTATAACTTGTTTTTTAAAAACCACCACGCCTCTGAAACGTATCAGTCGGTTCTGATGTAAATTATTTGTTGCTTTTTGTACGCTGCACAGACGTATGGATCGGTTCAATGTATGAAATTTCTATTTGCATTATAAATATTCCAAATGATATAATCAGTGGCGCAACCACGGGAGGGGCTAAGGGGGCTCCCAGACCCAGATATATGGAAGGAAAAAAATGCAAACCGAAATATGAAGCAATGCATTTCGGTGCATATTTGATAAAAATATGAATTGTTCTTAGAGTGAAGGTTATTCATCAGCTTCAATGGTCTGTACAATATGAAACATCCTTACCAGAATTTTTGAAATATTTTTGCGCAAAAAAAGAAGACAAAGGCGGCTGTTTGATAAGTGATTTTTGCAAAAAAAAAATGTCTTAGGGCGCTATTACATAGTCATATATTGGTAATATATATTATAATAGATATTAACATATCCTTAAGCCTACTTGATTTCGCTTTCTGCACGTATAAAAATGTATACTTAATGAATCGAGTAGGCCTAGGCATATGACATACATATTATAATAGAAATATGACTGTGTAATGGAGGCCTTAGAAATAAATATACATAGATAAATGCTCCATAAAAAATCCGCCTGTTTCGATAATAATACAAATATTTTACAGCTGACATTTCGACTAAAAATGTGAATTTCTCATTGTAATTGAAATTGTAGATAAATGCTAAATTATAAAGGAGCCGATAAAACATATTTCTGCATTTCGTAAAAATATTTTGAGCATAGTTGTTGAGCAAAATAAGGAAAAAATTTAACTGAACGCAGCAATTTACATTCAAAATTGGTGCTTTGCGAGATAGAGTCCTGTCAATGCTTCCACCGTCTACTCCTGGGAAAATAAGGATCTCTGAGCCATTTGATCATTAGAAAGATATTACTTACGTATAAACTTAGACCGAGATTCTGTTTATGCCTGAATTCCTATTTTTTTTCATGTAGTGCAGGTTATTCACAATTAATTTTCTAATTACGGCGCGACATTTGTTTCACAATACGCAGCAGCCCCCTGGAACTTACTCGTGAAACGTTGCTTTTCAGTTTTATAGAAAACAAGCGTGAATGCAGTGAGAACACCACCGTATAGCGTCATTACTAGAGAATAGCACCATCACTCAACCTTCTGGAGGCAAATCCAAATGTGTTCTATATATGCTGTATATATAAAATATTTTTCTGTAATTAAGGAATAATTTAGCTTGTCAAATTTTTAATTTTTTTAATATGTGAAAATTCCTAATTTAAAAATAAAAGTGACAATTTAATCTGAATGTTTGTTTTTAGTTACTTTTTTTGATGATTATGGCACATATACGCCTCGGGGGCGTATGGGTCGGTTAACAAGTCAGTTTCGACTGGGTCGGTTGTCAGGGTTAAAGGCCCAATCGCAATACTCCGTTTCGTTCCGTTCCGTTCAGCTGTCAAAGTAGACCTTACGGACTAGGCATTTAAGCGCAAACAATGGCTGTAACGGAACGGAACGGATCGGAAGAGTTGACCAAAATTCAACTTTTACGGATCACATAACCTCACTTAATGGAAATGACAGTTCAGGAGCATAACAAACGGATATGGATAACGAGTAGTTAATCGAAGCCGTACATTAGGTACAGTAAGTATAAATGAAAAAAAAAAACAGTTCTAACATTTCAAGAAACTCCGACAAAACAAACTGCTTTACGTATTCGTCACGTATGACAACTGCCAGAACGGAACGGAGCATTGTGCTTTGCACTAATATTTTGACAAAACGGAACGGATTGGATGGTTGGCGGAATGGAACGGAACGGAGTATTGCGATTGGGCCTTAAATTGGCACTTGAATGTTAAATTTTGAAACATAACATTACTAAAAACACCCTGAATTGGAATATGCAAGGAGCTAATGCAAGACGCCGTGTATGACGGCTAAGAAACGCGTATAGACGATCGGCTGATAGCAGAGTCATACCATACCATGGGCCATTCTCTCACAATTCTTATCGAATGGATAGTCTGATCGCATAGGGAAGACACACACAATTTTAAGAAAGCTTTTCCATTATATTGAATTTAATTTTTGTTAATTTTGCATAGTTATGTTATCTTTTGCTTATTTACGCTGTTGATGATGGCGTAACCAAGCAAAATATGGCGTAACTATGCAAAATAAACAAAAAATTCCAATTCTGGCTGGTCTGGCGGTTAGTGCGCGCACCTTCGGTGCACAGGCTCATGAGTTCGAATCTCACCGTGTTCCATGGTGTTTTACGAACTCACGAGCTTGTGACGGACTATGATCTCACTCAGATGTTAAACGAGTACCCATTTATGGGGATAAATAACACTGCTGAGCGTGATGCTGATCTCATTACCTCAACAAAAAGCAGATAAGATCTTGGAAATAGGATGTCACTAACACATCCTGCGGCCTTAGTCCAATGCTGGATTGTCGCGCCTGTTATTTATTTAATAACGCAGGGAGCGTTCACATAATGAGTAAAATGTTGACGATAGCAATTCCTTCTCTTTTTAATGCTTTCCAAAGAATCGAATAGATTCACCCCTTCAGAGTGTTTTTCTGTTCAACCTATTGAAAATGTAAAACTGTAAAATACTGCAACGCAGAGTATTTTTAAGGTGCGTTCCGCTACACCCCCCACTTTGGAAAATTACTAAAAAAATCATTGCACCGTTACGTGCTCATTATGTGCTAATTATGTACCACATTTAAACATTTTGTGCTAGTCAACTTTTAGAGATATTAGCAATTGAAATGGGGGGGTGTAAAAGAACGTTCTTCTACACCCCCCCAAACAGAAAAAATTAACTTACGGGCTTCAAATCTATATTTTCGTAATTGTTGAGTTATGTGCTAATTATGTACCGAAATTAAACATTTTGTGCTAGTCAACTTTAGAAGATATTAGCAATTGAAATGGGGGGGTGTAGAAGAACGTTCTTCTACACCCCCCCAAACAGAAAAAATCAACTTACGGACTTCAAATCTATATTTTCGTAATTGTTGAGTTATGTGCTAATTATGTACCGAAATTAAAAGTTTTGTGCTAGTCAACTTTAGAAGATATTAGCAATTGAAATGGGGGGGTGTAAAAGAACGTTCTTCTACACCCCCCCAAACAGAAAAAATCAACTTACGGACTTCAAATCTATATTTTCGTAATTGTTGAGTTATGTGCTAATTATGTACCGAAATTAAAAGTTTTGTGCTAGTCAACTTTAGAAGATATTAGCAATTGAAATGGGGGGTGTAAAAGAACGTTCTTCTACACCCCCCCAAACAGAAAAAATTAACTTACGGGCTTCAAACCTATATTTTCGTAATTGTTGAGTTATGTGCTAATTATGTACCGAAATTAAACATTTTGTGCTAGTCAACTTTAGAAGATATTAGCAATTGAAAATGGCGTGTTTAGTCCAGTCAAATTAGGGCTCTAAATTGAAAAAACAGGTGAGGGCTCATTTTTGTTGTTTTTAAATCAGTTAGCTTCCAGGAATCTAAAGCTCATTTTACCGAAAAAAAAAATGATGGGCAAGGTCCCAAAAAGGACGAAAAAGGATACTATTTAATACTTCTCCGGAGGTCGGCATGCGGGGTATCAGTGCAAAGGGTAGGTCGAGTACATTATATATCCGATGATTTTTTCATGTTTCAAAGACCTTCAACGGAGTAAATCGAGCTTAAATGGAAAATTATCGCTCGCTCAAGTCAAGTTGAATGTACGTGTTACATGGGTAGAGAATAGTAAAAACATGTCTCGAAAACGCCGAAAATCTGCAAATTCGTCGTACTCAATTGCGGTGCGTACAGGTTCAATTAACGCCCCCGGGACGTATGAAAATTGACCAGATACATGACGTGAAATTGTGCGTTTCGTATTCCCCACTTCCGTAAATTACATAAACAATCATTGTTATGTACCGCATTTAAACATTATGTGCTCGTCAACTTTGAAGAATATTAGCAATTTAAATGGGGAGAGTAACCCAAACAGAAAAAATCAATTTACGCTTTTCGGACCTATGTTTTTGTAACCGTGTGGTTATGTGGTAATTATGTATGGAATTTATGTTTTTTTTTTGTTACTTGACTTTTGATAAAAATATTAGCAGTGGGGGTGTAGACGGAGTTTTTGTACACCCCCAAATAAAATAAATCAACTTGCGGGTTTCAAACCTCTATTAATATAACGGTCTGGTTGTGTGCTAGTTATTATGTAATGCAGCTTTTTTTTATTAATCAGTTTAAAACAAGTATAAGCAACTAATAAGCCCACTGAAGTAGCTAACGACAAAATGTGACCCGTGCATTGAAATTGTGATCGATTGTGAATAGAACTAGAAAGTTAATTACATATTTCTATTGTCCTACTGGCAATCAGATTTTTGTAGCCGATAAAGTGGCGATTTATGTAATTTCCGACATTGGTGAATCGTACTTTGTCATTTGATGAATGTGTTCACATAGAAACACTGTAAATTGTAATACTACACAAGATATGCAGTCTGTTATGACAAAATACCATCTTCCATACTCAGGGGTTGCAATGGACATGCTGGAGAGAAAAAAAATAAAACAATGACGATGCGAAATAAATTTCTCTTTTTGAATTTGTTTTTTTTTTGCATTCATGATAATGATTCATAAAAAAAGTGTGCACGATTGATTTTCGTCGAATTGGTGTAATGAATTAAAATGAAAAGAAATTTCGAACTTGCACTCGCCATAAAAATAGTGTATGATTATTAGAGCTCGGATTCTTATGTTTTTACATATTTTTTCTCTAGACTGATAATCAATTTCTGGGGTGTTTTCTTTGCGTTTCAGGACATTTGAAAGCAAATAGCATGTATTTGTTTTTACATATTTGTAAATATTCAAGTGATATTACATATTTTTAAATATTTCACAATTTTTTACATATTTTCTTCCATATTTAGAAAATTTGTATATAAGTACGAATAAATTATTAAAAAAAAATATTGAATTGAATTGAATACAACAGTTCCATTAGAATTAGGTTTAAGTTTTTAGATTTAGATAGAACAGAACACTATGCTATTTAGAAAGAAGGTCGTAAATTATCCAAATATAAGCACTTTTATTGTTTTATTGCCTCTGTAAAAATAGATGCATAGCACAATAAACTGATGTGATAATTTTCTAATTGGATGAAACTAGATGCACTAGGTTAACTTGGGATATTTCTTACCAAAAGAATTTTTATGGGCAATATTTCAATTTGCTAGAAAAATAAATTGGCTAAGAAATAAAACAATAAAAGAATCAAAATGCAGATGTTTTATGACATTTATTTACTGAAACCCAGCCAGCATTTAACACATTTGTAATCATTATTTCATGCAACACGCGTAAGCACATATTGCTTATTCATTCATGACGTTTTCATACAAGCAGTATATGACGATGTCCCCCTATTTCATGTATATACGCATTTGCACCTTTTTACGGATAATCATTATAAAATCGTTATTCGTAAGCATTATGTAATAGTTAAGTACCATATATATTCAATGCATCAAAGAATAATTAAAAAAAAAAACACGGGCGACGGAGAGTCTCGAACGATTATATTTCCTATATGCATGATCCGTCGACATTCCTTCAGCTGACCATCATGTATCTAACTTTCAATGCGTCCTATCGATACATAATGCCGACTCGTGATTCATGAAGTAAAGCTTATTTGTGGCTATGTTCACAGTATATGACGCCGATGCTGGCTGGGAAGGTAAAATGGCTATGCTGCATTTAGGGAGACTCGGTAGTACATTTGCATTCAATATATCGCTGAAATTATATAAAGTGCGAATACATAAATGGATATTGTCTATAAAAAGGTGTTCAGTATTCGGTCAGTTAACATACATATTAACATTTTTTTAAAATGCCAAAAGTCAAGCCTACATCTAGTTCTCTTGTCCTGAAATACATACGGGAACTCCCTGACGAGGATTTCCGTGGAGACGGAAGTGTTTTATTTTGTGACGGTTGCGGAAAAGCTGTGGCAACCACCCAAAGGTCTCAAGTTGTACAGCATATTTATACTGCTTTACATAAACAAAACAAAGAGAAAAGAAGGACCTCGAAACAAACGTTTATTTCTCCTTCGGAAGGCAGCACCAAGTCCGCGTTTAAAATGGATTTATGTCGCGCTTTTGTGAAGGCCGATATCCCATTTTATAAACTCAACAATCCCCACTGGAGTTCTTGGAGAAGTATAGTGGGCAAAGAGTTCCCAATCTGGTATGGATCTCAATAAACGAAACTACGGATGTCGAAGGGAGATATGTATATAGCCAACGCTATTGTTGGGCTATTATCTTCGGAAAAAACGAAGCCCATTTTGTTTAATGTCGAAGTCTTAGAAAAGTGCAACCACGCATCTATTGCTCAATTTTTCAACAATTCGATGAGTGTCCTGTACAGTAATGTGTTGCTGTTCGTAACTGATGCTGCTCCATACATAACCAAATGGGGAACCTGCCTGGAAGCCGTGAAGTATTATTGCGAAAATTTCGAGGATATCAAGTTCTCCAAACTTGACGAAACGCTGTGGCTATCCAGAAAGCCAAACAAATTCTTACGAAACCATCAATGCCTTCTGACTTGGCATACATCAATGCCAATTTCTCGTTTTTGATCAAAACCAGAAAGGATTTGGAAGCTCAAAATGTCCCTCTTTGCGATGCCATCGATGTAGCGAAAAATGCTGCTGAAAAATTACGAAACATTAGTGGAAGGTAAGCATAAAAATATTGACTTTCATCAAATTGCCACATTCGCTTCAATTTTACAAGGGGAAAAGATAGAACAGGGAAATTATCCGTAAAAAGGTGCAAATGCGTATATACATGAAATAGGGGGACATCGTCATATACTGCTTGTATGAAAACGTCATGAATGAATAAGCAATATGTGCTTACGCGTGTTGCATGAAATAATGATTACAAATGTGTTAAATGCTGGCTGGGTTTCAGTAAATAAATGTCATAAAACATCTGCATTTTGATTCTTTTATTGTTTTATTTCTTAGCCAATTTATTTTTCTAGCAAATTGAAATATTGCCCATAAAAATTATTTTGGTAAGAAATATCCCAAGTTAACCTAGTGCATCTAGTTTCATCCAATTAGAAAATTATCACATCAGTTTATTGTGCTATGCATCTATTTTTACAGAGGCAATAAAACAATAAAAGTGCTTATATGTATTTGGATAATTTACGACCTTCTTTCTAAATAGCATAGTGTTCTGTTCTATCTAAATCTAAAAACTTAAACCTAATTCTAATGGAACTGTTGTATTCAATTCAATTCAATATTTTTTTTTAATAATTTATTCGTACTTATATACAAATTTTCTAAATATGGAAGAAAATATGTAAAAAATTGTGAAATATTTAAAAATATGTAATATCACTTGAATATTTACAAATATGTAAAAACAAATACATGCTATTTGCTTTCAAATGTCCTGAAACGCAAAGAAAACACCCCAGAAATTGATTATCAGTCTAGAGAAAAAATATGTAAAAACATAAAAATCCGAGCTCTAATAATCATACACTATTTTTATGGCGAGTGCAAGTTCGAAATTTCTTTTCATTTTAATTCATTACACCAATTCGACGAAAATCAATCGTGCACACTTTTTTTATGAATCATTATCATGAATGCAAAAAAAAAACAAATTCAAAAAGAGAAATTTATTTCGCATCGTCATTGTTTTATTTTTTTTCTCTCCAGCATGTCCATTGCAACCCCTGAGTATGGAAGATGGTATTTTGTCATAACAGACTGCATATCTTGTGTAGTATTACAATTTACAGTGTTTCTATGTGAACACATTCATCAAATGACAAAGTACGATTCACCAATGTCGGAAATTACATAAATCGCCACTTTATCGGCTACAAAAATCTGATTGCCAGTAGGACAATAGAAATATGTAATTAACTTTCTAGTTCTATTGACAATCGATCACAATTTCAATGCACGGGTCACATTTTGTCGTTAGCTACTTCAGGCTTATTAGTTGCTTATACTTGTTTTAAACTGATTAATAAAAAAAAGCTGCATTACATAATAACTAGCACACAACCAGACCGTTATATTAATAGAGGTTTGAAACCCGCAAGTTGATTTATTTTATTTGGGGGTGTACAAAAACTCCGTCTACACCCCCACTGCTAATATTTTTATCAAAAGTCAAGTAACAAAAAAAAAACATAAATTCCATACATAATTACCACATAACCACACGGTTACAAAAACATAGGTCCGAAAAGCGTAAATTGATTTTTTCTGTTTGGGTTACTCTCCCCATTTAAATTGCTAATATTCTTCAAAGTTGACGAGCACATAATGTTTAAATGCGGTACATAACAATGATTGTTTATGTAATTTACGGAAGTGGGGAATATGAAACGCACAATTTCACGTCATGTATCTGGTCAATTTTCATACGTCCCGGGGGCGTTAATTGAACCTGTACGCACCGCAATTGAGTACGACGAATTTGCAGATTTTCGGCGTTTTCGAGACATGTTTTTACTATTCTCTACCCATGTAACACGTACATTCAACTTGACTTGAGCGAGCGATAATTTTCCATTTAAGCTCGATTTACTCCGTTGAAGGTCTTTGAAACATGAAAAAATCATCGGATATATAATGTACTCGACCTACCCTTTGCACTGATACCCCGCATGCCGACCTCCGGAGAAGTATTAAATAGTATCCTTTTTCGTCCTTTTTGGGACCTTGCCCATCATTTTTTTTTCGGTAAAATGAGCTTTAGATTCCTGGAAGCTAACTGATTTAAAAACAACAAAAATGAGCCCTCACCTGTTTTTTCAATTTAGAGCCCTAATTTGACTGGACTAAACACGCCATTTTCAATTGCTAATATCTTCTAAAGTTGACTAGCACAAAATGTTTAATTTCGGTACATAATTAGCACATAACTCAACAATTACGAAAATATAGGTTTGAAGCCCGTAAGTTAATTTTTTCTGTTTGGGGGGGTGTAGAAGAACGTTCTTTTACACCCCCCCATTTCAATTGCTAATATCTTCTAAAGTTGACTAGCACAAAACTTTTAATTTCGGTACATAATTAGCACATAACTCAACAATTACGAAAATATAGATTTGAAGTCCGTAAGTTGATTTTTTCTGTTTGGGGGGGTGTAGAAGAACGTTCTTTTACACCCCCCCATTTCAATTGCTAATATCTTCTAAAGTTGACTAGCACAAAACTTTTAATTTCGGTACATAATTAGCACATAACTCAACAATTACGAAAATATAGATTTGAAGTCCGTAAGTTGATTTTTTCTGTTTGGGGGGGTGTAGAAGAACGTTCTTCTACACCCCCCCATTTCAATTGCTAATATCTTCTAAAGTTGACTAGCACAAAATGTTTAATTTCGGTACATAATTAGCACATAACTCAACAATTACGAAAATATAGATTTGAAGCCCGTAAGTTAATTTTTTCTGTTTGGGGGGGTGTAGAAGAACGTTCTTTTACACCCCCCCATTTCAATTGCTAATATCTCTAAAAGTTGACTAGCACAAAATGTTTAAATGTGGTACATAATTAGCACATAATGAGCACGTAACGGTGCAATGATTTTTTTAGTAATTTTCCAAAGTGGGGGGTGTAGCGGAACGCACCTGTATTTTTAAGTATTTATAAGTATATTTTATAGGCGGATCCATCATTTGGTCAGTACAGTTTATCGACAGGCATTTGTTCCTTGATTTCATGAGTATCAGCTACGAGTAAAAAAAGACTTTAGTCTTTATTCAATTCAACACATGTTTGAGTTTTCGGACACGTTTATTATTTAGAAGAAGATAATAAATTTTCCAATCGTAGAACAAGATACTAATATGCGACTAGGAAATGGTATGGCTGACAACCGTATCACACAGTAGTCATCAACGCACCATGCTCCTCAAGGAGTTAAGGCAAAACAAAGAGTAAGAAGTTCACCAATATCAAATATGATTTACTTGCGATGCCATTTGCAGAAATTATAGCATTTTCCGATAGGATGATTAATTTTGCGGCACCTTGTAGATACAGATTTGGAGAAAATGCAGAAGAAGAAACGACACCATGTATACCATTAGTTGCCACTATCTAATTCGATCCCCACAGTGTTCGAAGTTTCCCAAACCCAGTGCAGACGATCGGTCCAAGAATTTACAATGGCAGTTTGTCTGTTATTCACTATTTGATGACAACGTTCTGCCAAGAAAGACCTTCAAGCTCCTGTGTCTCAAAGCGTAATAAGCACTAGGGATACAAACTCAAATTAATAGTAGCTGTGTTTTTTTTAATTAGGGGGCAGGTTAGCTGACCTAGACTCACCAAAAAAAATCTTCTTCTTATAGCGGTGCAGAGAGGTGTGAAGCCGCTGTGCATCTATGTGGGTACGATACGATTTATGGTTCGTCAATGTTTGTGTCCGTGAAGTCTAGGGGCAAAAACATAGCTGCTGCGATAGGGTTTTCCAACAGCGATATAGGGGTGACACTAATGACCCACATCGTGAGGAGTGCCATCGCAATTTGGACAGATGTTTTGGATGTCCGGGTTTATACGAAAAAGGTACAAATTAAGGCGTGAACCAAAGCCCGACCGAAGTTGAGCTAGTGTTACTTTGGTGGCTCTCGGGAGCTTAATCTCCTCAGGCGAAATTGGTGATGGGCGCTCCGACAGGACTTTATTTGCACCTAAGCTCGTAATGGACCGATTCACTTCTTCTGTGTGGATCGCTGCGATGGCGGCTCGGTATGTAACTTCATCGTAAGACTACCGTTTGTATCCCTGAACCTCTCTCTCAAGGTCTCGTAAACCACAGCTGACATGTCGTGGTGGAGGAATTCGGTCCATGAGATAATGATTGGGATGATCCTCACGATAGCAACCAACAAGATACTGTTTTGAGAGTAGGAGATTGTGGTCACGTATTGGCATCAATTTTGTCTCCTGATGTATGTGATTCTGGGCAGACATCAAAAGGCAACCTGTAGCTATGCGTAGAGCGGCATTATGGCAGACCTGAATTTTGGACCAGTTTGTGTCACATAAACTATGTGTCCAAACTAGGTCTGCATAATCAGCGGCCGCTCGACCCACCGCTTTGTAAGTAGCTAGCATGGTTTTTTAATCTCTGCCCCAGGTGCTACCAGCTAGAACTTTGAGGGTTTTATTCCTACTGTGCATTTTTTCACAAACCGATGCTGCGTGCTTCGCAGACGCCATCATATTTTCTAGGTGAAGCCCGAGAATTTTGGGGTTTACTACAGTAGGAACACAATTGTTGCTAATACGTACATCAATCTTCCATCTAGGTAATATCCTCCCACCAAGTGGTTATAAAAGTCGCTGGAGATTTGGACGCAGAGATGGTGATGTTTCAGCCTTCGAAAAATACCTTAATCATCCTAGATAGCGATTAAGTTGGAGGCGCATTTCATCCTTATCATTCCCTGTGGCGAGTGCGGTGCAACCGTCCGCGTAGGAAATCACCTCGATTCCTTCAGGTGCTGTGGGAAGGCCGGACATGTAGATGTTAAACAGAGTGGGGGAGAACACCCCTCCCTGTGGAACACCTAATTTTATTTTCCTAAGCTTAGAACGTTTTTCATGAAATTCGGTGCAGAAGTGCCGACCGGCTAGATAGTTGGCAATCCAACGAACCTCTTGTGCAAGAATATGCATATTCAACAAGTTAGCGAGAAGCATTGAGAGATTGACGTCATCGTCCCCAAGGAAGACGTTGATTTAGCCCATCACGAATGCGTGTAGTGATCGCATCGAGGGCGTACTATGCATTTTCCTGAAGCCATTCTGGTGAGGTTCTAGCTTCGCATGTGACGTTCAATAAATTGTTTATTGAACAGGCTCGCGCAGTGAAGAGACTTGCCAGTTTTTTTTACTGTCAAATTCAATGGCGTTACTGCCCTTTCCTTTCCTAGGATTGGTAAGGACGCGGTCTGACCATTGACCATTGACCATAATATGCTGACACCTTCATTAAGGTTGCAGTCATCGAGGTGCTAATTCCATTTCGCCCTCCGATAGTATTTGACTTGTCAGTCGATTTCGGAGTTAAGCTCCTGAATTCTGGGATCACCAGGATGAGCGCTTCTGATGTTATCACATTCATCAGCTAATCTGGCAGCGCTAGTAGGGAAGTTAGACCGAATTTCCGGGATACGTCCTGCAGGAATAAAACGTGCCGCAACTTTGGTAATGACGTTCCCAATATTTGTTTCGGCCTTATGCACGTCGGTAGGTGATGGTAGCTCAATGAACTTCGCCAACGAGTATGCTTTGAAACCGTCCCAATCGGCTTTCATGTGATTGACAAACGTTCGCTTCACACTTGGTCAGGTTCGCTGGTTTGTCAATTCTTATAATGATTGGGATGTGATTAGATTTGAGAATATTTGGGATCATGGCTCGGGTTATAAAGTCTCGCAAACCAAAATAACAAATATGTATGTATATAATGTACATGATGTACTTTTCCTTTGTGTCATGATAACGGTTTTTCGCATCAGTTAACGAATTCTACCTTCAATTTTAGATAACATCGAATCAAAAGTCATGAATGACAAATACTTACATCATATGTATGACCACAGAAGTATATTAGGTGTGTTTTTTTGGTTATCCCGTGTAGGTTTGGGTAACGAAACTTCATATAAAAAAATGACAGGTTGGACAGCTGGCATTTTTTTATATGGAGTTTCGTTACCCAAACCTACACGGGATAACCAAAAAAAACACACCTATTAATAATTTGGAACAATTATCAACACGCAATTTAATTCAACCAATACTCGCAGTAGAGGCAGATGCTCGTGTAATGTATCTATCAAACTCAAAAGAATTTTTTTCTTACCTTTAATAAACGAAGAATTTTGTCGCCTGTAATTGCTCTATTCCAATTGATAATTCTCTGCGGTTGACTGCTTATCGTGCTGTATATCTGCTACTTTCAACTTTAAGACTTTGTTTTTTTTAGATATGGCAAGATATTTTCTTAAACACGCCTACTACTTTTATAGAACTATAATTACGTTGTTCGTATCTTGTTAGTTTAAAATTGAGATATAAGCCAAAATACCGCAACAACGTCAAGAAAGAATTGAACAACAATCACACAACACCGAACACAATTAAAACTTTTGCGCAAACAAAAAAACAGTACAATCGACTATTCGAAATCAAATGGAATTATTGTTGATTTTCACTCTTGTTCTTTTTAGCACTATAAATGATTAAGACCCCGCCAAAATTTTATTACTTAGTTATGTGTGTACGGATCAAAGCGAGGGGGTTAAGTTGTGAATGATACTTATAGGATAATATGTGTCGCGAAAACAATGTTAACTACTCAACAATGCAGATACTACGAGTATATTCGCTTTATGGCAATATAAAAATGTTTTATTAACAGCTTATTTTGTATCTTTTTTTGTTATTATGATCTTTTCGTTGACCTAGTATGCAGACTTTAATGGGATGATTTTTTTTTGTGGGATGTTTTATTTATGAATGAATCGATCGATGTTGTCGTGTCGTGACAATATTGATTAGCACTTGACTTGTAGGTATTTTTGGCGAACAGTTATAATTATGTAGAATGAATCACTGTTTGGAAAGAAATTTAGATGTTGATAAATTTTGTTTTAAGATTGATATTTTTGTTATGGACGAAGTTGTGCATTTTCGGAATTGCAGAAAAGAATAAGATTATCATACTTTCTAAACAGTTGAATGGATAAGTTTCTTCATAAACCTACAGAAGGATTTTTTTTTAATCTGCAAAACTATTTGTAAATTCCACACATCATTCTGCATAAATTAAGTGTGAATGAAATTCCAAACAAAGTCTACCCGTGCCACTTCCCTTTGAAATATCGCAAAGCATGTTTGCTTCCCTTCCGCTTATCTAACATTGCATCTCACGATATCGGCATCGCATAATCCCTCGGTGTACCGCAGATGCAATCAAATGCAACCCAATGCCGTGGAACATTCGGACAATCTCAGTAACCAGATAAAGGCGAGGAGAAAAAGGAGAAGTCAACCGATAAAATCAATAACTGAAATATCAACAAATATCTGGTTTTTTAAGTACGCCGAGAAGATCTGAGCATGTTCATTTTTTTATTGGTCATTACTTTTTTCTTCTACCGATTTTCATTAAGTAGTATCGTATGGCATGCCTATGGAACTGGTAATAGAACATGCACTGTGTCTCGTCTTCTTCCTCAATATATGCGCGCTATATGTTTGTGAATGTATGAAATGCATTACCGCTTCAACAGCGCGGCGGCGTCCAACATACATACCTACATACAGGTATTTTCCAAGAAGAGCCGATCATTGACCAGGTTATAAAACCTGTGTGTTTACTTTTTTCGCGAAACTTACCATAGCCAGCCATCCAATGAACTAAAACCTATAGCTAGCCATCCAGCTAGTCAGGCCAGCCAAGCTGGTCATCCAGCATTCACGAGATCTGTAATATTTTCTATCGAAATGTCCTCAGATAGTCGCGCGTAAAAGCTTTCTCACACGGTCAGACCAAGAATGCATTTTTGACCAAGGATGCTTGAGTAGATACAGAGATTTTTGCTGGGTCACTTTTTTTTCACGATTAGAATAGTCAAGATTATTGACTTCTGTTTGGAATTTTAACAAACTCTAGTCTCTATATTATTTAATTTTTTCGGAGGAAGATGTTGCAATCAAATTGAACGCAAATTTCTTGTCAAAACTAACCACCACCGTTAAAAAATCAAACTGCAAATATCCGAAAATACACCACAGACTAACTTCAAAATAAAATCCTTGCTAGTTATACCTACAAAATTCTGTCTGATAACATCAAGATCAATCTTAGAAAAATTTATTCCCGGATCTATCACCGATTGCCGCGCGCGTGCAAAAAAAGAACAGATACTCGCTGTATCTAGGTAAATATCCGTAATCGTCGTTTCACTTGTTACACTTTTCCACACTATACCCAGATAGACTATGATGTGGTTGATACCCGCCGATGATGATGATGATGACTATGACTTGGGACGGACTACATCGACCAACAACGACGTCGTCGACCACAACTCTATGATGATATGATATTGATGGTAAGATGACGATCAAGTCAATTCCACTATATGAAAATCCCGTAATTCAGGCACACACTATCTTTTAGTATTTTACTTTTCTTTCAACGAATGTATACGTACAACACACAAAACGGATTTTTCTACAAGCCAGTTCATATTAGCATCGCGCGGTTTATTTGAAATTGGAACCACATAAATCCGGGTATACGCGAGATTATATCAAAATATGATAAAATTCACAAAAAAATCAAATTAATTGATTTTCATTTGAAGATCGAAAAATGAATAATGTCTAACCGTCACTAAAATTTTAAGTTGATCTTTTGAACGTTTTTCCAAATGTTTATTGAATTCTTCTCGTCGGCCAGTTAAGCACTAAAACACATAGTGATGGATCGATCCGAACTGTATGGAGTGTATCTTTCTTTAACACGAATATTCTCGCTATACAACACTCACGTGTTGGCCAAACGACCGTCAAACGTAAAATACCTTTGAAGGTGCAAAAGATTTTTCAGTTTCCTCTTGTACGTCTTGTTGATGATGTTGGCTGGTGTGTTTGCTGATAAAAGTTTCGCGTTTAGTTGGCTGTTAGCTATTCGATTTAACATGGTTATTTTAAGGGGGGAATGATGCTTGCTCATTTTGAGAATAGACGATGCTTTGCAGATTTGTCGGTTGGTTCTCCCAAGAGAAAGAGCAAACATTTTTCGCCATTTCTACAAGCATACAGTTTTGTCGCACTTTAGAAACTTTTTAAGAATTTTTTGAAAAGATGACAATTGCAATTGATGGTCGGTATTTAAAAACCAGGTTTGCTTTTCTTGATTTCTGGGCGTACCTTTCAGACATTTTTGTTATAAGAAATTTCAGACAGTATCACAAAATAAATGGCTGAAAATTCATATTCAAAAATAAAAAAAATAAAAAAAATACTAAGAAGTCTCATACAATTTATTTCATGTTTTCGAACTACTTCTACTATTCACTCTGTTCTTTGATTCATTTTATATTCACCATACAAAGAACGTCTTGTCAATAGAAGTGTCTACGCACAAAAATAAAACAAAAAAATTTAAACGGCATCTGTCAAATAATAAACATGCCTCGCTTCACGCTGTGAAAACAAAAGATTTGAGACAGTAACTTGGAAGCTAATCTATTATATCCTTTGCTCTATAAGTGTGACAAAGTTAATATTGTCATGAAGTTTGCAACGCCCAAAAAGAAGTACCATCGACTATACAGGGTGGCCCATAAGTCAATGTCATGCCGGAAGTAGATGATATATGGTGCCCGCTACGAAAAAATATAAAATAACGAGGCCGAAATTTGAATACCCGTCACATTTGAATGAAACTTAAGCTTCTCTTGTACTAATAATTTCTACCGCATCCCTATGACGTGTTCTGATTCCATCTGTTCCTGGATGCGTTGAGGCTAAGCCAGGAACACACTTGGATGAAAGGTTTCTAGATATGTTTTGAGGCTTTACTAGAAACACACTTGGATGAAGTTTGGTTAAGTTTGGTACATAAAGCAACTTCGACTGATGACTTTACATAGTGACGCGTATAAAATTCAGTCATCTATTTTTACATTTATACACAAGAAAGTCGAAAAAATTCACGACTGGTTGTAATTGTTCACGAACTGTAACTGTAAATCT
This sequence comes from Microchrysa polita, assembly GCA_949715475.1. NCBI lineage: Eukaryota > Metazoa > Arthropoda > Insecta > Diptera > Stratiomyidae > Microchrysa > Microchrysa polita. Next base: position 56,203,681 of record OX454417.1, read on the forward strand.
CAATATTTTTCAAATTTTCTTTCTGTCCAAAATCCACACGAAAATTATCTTTTTTAGTTTTGAGAGAAAATTCACCTTCGTTGTGGAACCGAGCGATCAAAATCGTTGATTCATAAAAATTCAAATAGCTGTGCTGCAAAAAATTGTACCATAACTTTCTCTCTTCTCAGTACCCAGTATCCATGTGGGGCCATGGTGCGTTAACTCAGCCGTTTATAGGCAATTTGGAGTCAACGTTACATTGCATATCATTTCAGAGTGTATACAGGGTGTCAGGAAACTGCCGCATAAACGCACCGGATTGTGATTTTTCATGTGATTTCCCGCAAAAAAGTTGTACGGAACATACCCCCTTAGCTTAACCCTTTAGCTGCCACAGGCATTTGAAGATTTTTGAAGAAATCATTTTCTTGTACGACCAAAACTTCAATATCCCAAAAGCTAGAATAGCGAAATAAGATGATTATTACTGCCAACCAAATTTACCTAAAAAATAAAACTAACGGCACTAAAATCTTCGATGGGGTTTGGTTTTCACAGAACTTCAAAATCAAATTTTTGTGATTTGACCCAAAAACAATATATTTTTGCATTTCAATTTTCTGCAACTTCTGCCAAAGTGAGGTGCTCGTACGATTCTTTTAAAAATTGGCGCATGGTCTAACGATCATTTCCTTCTCACATCATTTTATTCTAGCTTCGTCATTTCTAACAGGTTTAATACCTTAAGCGCAAAAAACTGGGGTTAATTTTAGCTCGAATTCAATTCAATTCAATTCAAACTGCCCCTAAAGATCTGCGATTCGGTAAAACTTGTTCAAATTATGTATATCAAAATCGATCCAAGTCATCTTATTTTGCTATTCTAGCTAGTCTAGCTTTTAAGATATTGAAGTTTTAGTCGCACAAGAAAATGATTTTTTCAAAAATCTTCAAATGCCTGTGGCAGCTAAAGGGTGAAGCTAGTGTACTATATATGTAGGAACGAATGGAATCAAACCATGTCTTAACCCAAGTGTGTTTCTAGTAAAGCCTTAAAACATTTCTAAAAACGGATGGAGTCGGAACACTACGTCATAGGGCTGCAGTAGAAACTATCGGCACAACAGAAGTTTAAGTTTCATTCAAATGTGACGTGTAGTCAGATTTCTGCCGCGCCCGAAATTCGCCTCGGTCTCGTTTTTCTTAAAGCTTTAGAATGCCTATTTTGTAGAACAAAATTAAAATGATAACATCCATAATGGTGCTGTCAAATTGCTGCTTTGAGCAGATATATCGTCCGAAAAATTGTGAGATTTCTGCTTAAAACAATTTTTGCAATCTCTAAAAAACAATAAAAAGTAAAACTTGTGGTAAAGTTGTCAACATTTTAGGGTCATTAGCTCACTGAAAATGTAGTTTAGCGATTGGAACTTTTGCGGTAGTTCAATTTTTTTTAATATATTTTATAAGATAATCTCCTAATTTTAGATGCATTTTTTTAAATCCAAGTATGTAATTGACATTGATGTTTTACCAATTTTGGTTTTGTTCATATCATAACTTTTCTTCCGGAGCATTTAACAATAAATATGACAATGACATATATATTTCCCATAATCTTTTCTGGAAATATTTTCCGCTATCTTAAAAAAAATACCGAGGTAAATGAAATCGGCTTAATTTAGACAAAATTTTTATAGCGAACAAGAGCAATTTTTTCGACAATCTCTTAAAAATGTGAAAAAATGAGATAATTCATGAATTTTAGCTGTACTTTCTAGTTTCTTAGTTGTTATTCGATCCGAATGACATTTTTACCGGGGTGTCTTCTTCTTCTTCTTCCTTGCCTCGTTCTTTATACCGCTCCATGGTTTCGCGTTGCTCGACCTGCGGTGTAGGCACCGGGGTGTATAATGGGGTTATAAATCAAATACATTTAATTGGGTACCTACATCTGCGAAATCCCGTGAATCTGCATTATATCATGAGTTACGAAGTGAAATGTAAACCTAACGTGAGGAGCATTTTGGAATCGATAATTTCCATGCAAATGACTGAGAAAGGAGAAAAATAATGGTAATTCGGTTGTCAAGTTGACAGCTCAATGACCAAACTTGGGCGTCATCTCTCGGGTAGGAGAAGACGGCCGAATGCATCTTCTAATAACACGCGTACGCTCATGTACGCGGAGTTTTCTAAAAGTCTGTTAACGTTCTGTTGTTTCATTGTCCAAACTCTTTGAGAAGCATGGTACCGTCTGTAGTGGTCAAAGTGTCGACGACAACTGGGTCCTGTGTGTGATGATGCGGTAGCTGGCCATACCATTTTCTAGTCCATCTCTTGTTTATTATTCTAGGATAAAAAATTACATATTTTCTTTTTTATTAATATAAACAAGACGTGCCTTGACGTGTTTTGAAAACTCGTTTCTCTATGAATCTCGGTATCACGGACACGTTCGGTTCACACTCCGTTAATGGCCTGGTATCTCGCTGCTAACGGTCTGTTAAAGTTCTGCTGACACTCTGTTAGTGCTCTGTCAATGTTCTGTTAATGATCGGCAAATGCTCGTCTGCTAACGCTAAGTTAATGTTCTGTTAAGATTATGCTAATGCTCTGTTAACGGGAAGTTAACGCTCTGTTAGTAGTCTGCTAATGTTCTGTTGACGATATGTTAATGGCCTGTTAACATTCTCTGTTAACTTCGTTTTAAGGTTCTTTCCATGGACTGTTAACATTCCCTAGTATATCAACCAATCTCCACATAGACATATAGAGAATTATTTTAATTTTATATTTATTTTCTCTATATTTTATTATATTTGTTTATATTTGATAAATGAGAAATATAAAAATACATTTTATTAGTGCAAACGTTTGACACAAACTTACTATTATTAAAAATATTTTTTTTTTTTACATTTTTATCGTATGCCACTTTGATGAAGTGGATTTTGAAATACTAAAATCCACGACAGACATATACATACATGAAAGAAAAACATGTAAATCACGTTTCGTCCTTGGGGAGTACGAGTATGCAATTGTATGCAATTTCATACAATGGCGTAACCAAGCAAAATATGACGATACTATGCAAAATAAACAAACATTTAATTCAATATGATGTGAAAGCTTTCAGAAAATGGTGTGCATCATGTCTATACGATAAGACTAACCATTAGATAAGATGTACGAGAAACTGGCCCTGAAAGTAACTTGCGCGAAGAAAAATGATTACAATGATACAATTTCGCGTCTCTGACTTGACTCATGTGTAGAATTTAACATGATCCCGAGTTTATAATGCTAGATTTCACGTTTTTGAAAAAAAAACGAGACCGAGGCTAATTTCGGGCGCGGCCGAAATTTGTACGGCAACCCAATGAACGCATGGCCTTTCCATCAATTTTTACGTATGTTTGAGGCATTAATTATAAGATTTGGTTGAAATTAGTGGACAAATAAAAATGTTTTTCTTCGAAGAACCTAATTTGGGGGTTGGGTTAGCCCCATGACCCCATGGTCCGAATTAATTAATTTTTGCATAGGTTTTGTAACAGCAATAAATATACATTTCCATGAGGTTTGATTGAAATTGGTGTGCAAATAAAAATGTATTTTCTTAGAAAAATTTGATTTGGGGGGCTAGGTTTGTATGGTGGCCCCATGACCACATGGTCCGACTCCATCTATTCATACATATGTTTTGTGTCATGAATAGAAACACATTTGGTTGAAGTTTGGTTGAAATTAGGGTATAAATAAAAAAATCTTAGAAGAACTTAATTTGGGGAGCTAGGTTTGTATGACAGCCCCATGACCCCATGGTCCGATTTGGTCCATTGTTACATATCTTTTGTGATATCACTAGAAACACATTTGTGCAAAACTTGATTGAAATCGATGAGGAAATAAAAAAGTTTTTCTTAGAATAACCTAATTCGGGGGACTAAGTTTGTATGGCAGTCCCATGTCCCCATTGTTCGATTTGTTCGATTTTTACATATGTTGTGTGTCAGCAATTAAAACACATTTTTGCGAAATTTTATTGAAATTGGTCCATAAATAAAAAAGTTTTTCTAAGAAGAACCTAATTTTGGGGGGAAGGTTTGTTTGGCAGCCCCACGACCCCCTTGTCGGCTTTTAGCGATTCAAACATACAAACTGCCAACAAAAAGAAGCATGTGTACAAAATTTCAGCTCCATAGCTTTTAAGCTGGCCGAGCAAAACGCGTCGCAAGAGACGGACAGACTGACATCGTCCAATCGACTCAGCTCGTCACGCTGATCATATACAGGGTGTCCCATTCATGGTGGAGAATATTTTAATGGTAGGTAGTGTGGCTCATTTGGAGAAAATTAATGTACAACGGGACCCCTCTATTTTTAACCGTTACAATGTTATAGCATTTTTTGTCAAAATGAAACTAAATCAAAATTTGCCACACCACCAATCATTTCATCCGAGATATGACTTCACTTTCTGAAACTACATAAAATTTCCAATAAAACGACACCTCGCCCGTTACGAAGTTGCTCGTACCTTCCGAGATCCACCCGTTCAAACTTTAAAGAAATTTTAAAATTGCATACGATTTTATTATTTGAATTTTTTATGAAAAAAGCAATTTTACAATTTCTTTAAAGCTTGAACGGATGTATCTCGGAAGATACGAGCAACTTCGTAACGAGAGAGGTGTCGTTTTATTGGAAATTTTATGTAGTTTCAGAAAGTGAAGTCATATCTCGGATGAAATGATTGGTTGTGTGGCAAATTTTGATTTAGTTCAGCAAGTCGTGCATTTTGACAAAAAATGCTATAACATTGTAACGGTTAAAAATAGAGGGGTCCCGTTGTACATTAATTTTCTCCAAATGAACCACACTACCTACCATTAAAATATTCTCCACCATGAATGGGACACCCTGTATATACATATTTTATATGGTCGGAGATGCCTCCTTCAATGCGTTACAAACTTCATGACAAAGTTAATATACCCTTTTCGCTTAATAAGCGAAGGGTATAAAAAGGAATTACACTATGGAAAATACCCAAATGGAAATAGAAATACAAATACACTGCATACCATTGGAGAAAGAAAGATTTTAATCAGCATATTCTAAATGGAAATGTACTGCACACGATGAAAACGAAAGATTCGAGACAGTAACTTCTGGCTGTTGGTATCAAATGATAAAAAGAAATGCGATAAGTGCTAGACTAACCGTCCAGTTTTGTAAAGGTTATTGTTGTTGTACATGTGTAGTATTTTATTTTAAATAAAATTATTTCGCGGATCTCTTTTGGATATATTTTCAGTGATATTTGGCAGCATAGCCTCCCGAATGACCCTTATCACCGATGTAATGTTCTCTTTCAAATCTGAAATCATCTTTGGATCCTTCACATGGACTTTTTCCATTGTGTAACCCTACAGAAAAAGCAAAAATCGCTTAAAAGCGCTGGAAAATCGACCTAAAATAGTACTGTTTAGCAGCAAAACTCGTGTATCTTTGAGTTTTGGCACGATTCCGGGGGATAGTCCCCTGATTATGGGAAAAAATGTCATGACCAATAGGGGGTCGGGGAGCGACTCAATTTTAGGCAAACATTATCTTCAATTTACTGTTCATACTCACAAGAAGGTTCATGGCTCAATTTCGAGTATTGTGGCCTGTTTTTAAACGGTCCAAAATGAAAATATCCTGATCTATGTTTCAGTCTAACGCCTAATTTTCCAATAAAAATTTCAATAGAGAGGAAATTATGTGTAGTTCATTTAGTTTTCAGATTCTTTTCCTGTATGTAATACATATTGTTTTTGAAATAATCGCCTAAAACTGAAAAATGCACTTTACCGCGCCGAGAAATTATACGTGCTCGCCCCGCCCCGTCCTGTTGAAACATCAATCCGTTGTTCTTTGATGTAGTGATCCTTTACTAAAATCATACTTTCGTAATGTCCATGACGCAAAATATGGCAAAAAAGGGTCGATACATACATGGGCGTAGCCAGGATTTCGGTCAGGGGCGGGGGGCAAGCCCAAAATTTTTTCAACATCATGATTTTCTTAGCAGTTGAAATTTCCGGTCGCAGAAATATTGTTAGCAAATTTTAGAGTAGCACAGGGTCATGGATTCCGGACGCACCGTGAACGAATTCATTTTATGGCGTTTTTCGAACTCACGACCTACGTGACGGACTATGATTTCGCTCAGATTGTAAACAAGTATCCATTTATGGGGATAAAAAACATTGCTGGGCGTGCTATTGATCTCAACACCTCAACAAAACAGCAGTTTAGATCTTGGAAATTGGATGTCACTCACACATCTGCGGCCATAGTTTACTGGTGGACTGCCACTCATGTTATTTCTTTTTTTTTGCTAATTTTAGGGTCAAATTTTTAAAATGGAGATGAAAATGATTTCCTGTGCATTCTGATTACATTCACCTGGCCTCCAATATCTACCTTTTAGAGCGTAGTTTGTCTATTTTCAGTGCATTTTTTGTATCTCGGACTGCATATTCCAATTGCGAAATCAGTTTGTTTCGCCTGTCACTTTCATTATTAGCCAAGTAGCATTGTCAGAATATTTATAAATCCTTTATTGATTGAAATATGGTTAACGATTTTTATAAGATTTCATCTAAATTTATCAAAGTATTAACAGTGCCTAAATTGTATTGCTGATATGATTCAGCTTGAAAATAAATTTGGATTTAATAACTTGAAAGACCCGCTCTGTGACTCACTTGGTTGAGTCGCACTCTACGATGCTAGTAATCTAGATGTCTTGAGATCGAATCTCGGCGTGGTCCAAAATTTCCCTACAAGTGAATGGAAATATATAGTGCTTACAACATTATATACACTCCGAAATGATATGCAATGTAACGTTGACTCGAAATTGCCTATAAACGGCCGAATTAACGCACACAAGGGGCTATACGGTACTGGGAAGAAAAAGAAGAACTTGAAAGACAGTGAAATATGAGACCCGTTCTTTACAAGGTCCTTAACTCTGGAAGGTCATGCTTATTTTTAGTACGGAAAGGTCATGCTTCGTCGATTCGACGACGCTCAACTTTGACGCCTCATACAAATCACCCTTTCTCAAAATATTTATAAAATTTGACAGATTTTCAATCGTTAGTTTATTTAGAATGGAAGAACATCGATTTTGAGTACACTGTAAAAACAAGGTTGAATTTTACATCGAAAATTCGTTGAATTTTACACCTTTTTTCTCGCAAAATTACAGTAAACGTTTATTTTTCAACCAAATTTCTAGTAAACCCACAAAATAGTGTAATATTACACAGATTTTTTAATATTTCTCTATTTTGGTGTAATTTTACACCCCATTGGGGTGAAGATGTGCCATTACTTTATTTTTGTGTAATTTTCATGTAATATTGCGATTTTGGTGTGAAAATTACACCTACATTTGTGTAAAACTGAGTGTGCTACAATACTTTTGTGAATTATTGCATTTTCCTGTATCTGTCAAGTGGCTTGTTCTGTGTGCAGTTAGTCTGTTCCGTCCGAAGTGCGTTCGTGTGAGCATCATATTATTGTTGTTGTTATAGCGTTTTTTGCTGTTGAACCGAAGGGGGTGTGCCAGCTCTTGGCCGTTGGAATAACGACTAGCTCCAGGACGATTTAAATCGAAGAACCGGCTGCCGTAAATATTATTAATTAATTATATAAACCCAGATGTAAATTTACATGTTCGCCGGTGTAAATTTACATTTGTTCCAGTGCAAATTTGCTTATTTCTGATTTAAATTTACATAATTATAAGAGTAGGTTTACTTATTTATGTAAGTAATTTTGTAGTAAATATTTACACCGTAAAGTGTAAAATTACTCTCGCTCATATCATGGTGTAAATTTACTACTATAATAGAAGGAAAAAAAGTTTCCTCCTATTATTGGAGTAAAATTTTTTAGAGTGTAATTTTGTATGGAAAATGATTTACAAATCAAATTTTCTTAATTTGGCCCGAAATATAAAACATTAAATTTAACGAGACCGAGGCTAATTTCGGGCGCGGCCGAAATTTGAATACCCGTCACATTTGAATGAAACTTAAGCTCCTTTTGTGTTAAAAATTTCTACCACAGCCCTATGACGTGTTCCATCTGTTCCTGGATACGTTGGGGTTAATCCAGGAACACACTTAGTTGTATTTTGGTTAAGATTAAAAAAGAAAAAAGTTGTTCTTACAAGAACCTAATATTTGGGGGTTCGTTTGTATGACAGCCCTATGATGTAATGTTCCGATTCCATCCATTCCTAAATATCTTTTGAGGCTTTACTAGCCTAAGGTGACCAGATTCCCGAAGGCCCAATGCAGTACACATTCCGGAATTCGGTTTTCAGGCAAAGCCTCAATCGTACTATTTTATTATTTGTCATCATTCGCTTAATGTTATCAAAACAGCAAGGTCCCGATGTGATCGCATTAAGCGGCGTCAACTGTATGTCTAAAACTCTGCCGAAATTAAGCTTCCAGTCAGATAAATTGTGTCATCTGGACGAAAGTAGTGACTACATAATAAACAATTTGAAACACATAAAAATCTGGTGACCAAAAATTGGGATGGCCTTTCATAATGGAAACTTCAACAAATTTCGTAAGACCTCATACAGGCTACACAATTTGAAATAAAATATTTGCCTGTAAGAATGAAGTAATTTTTTTTAGCCGTGCGAAGGGAAGGCAAAAGCAGCACGACGCGGGCACCGAATACGCAATCGTACTTTCCATAGTTCCATAGTTGCTGCTTCGTGCATATACCATGGCCCACGAACCCTTCTATAATAATTGTACAGAAAAGAAGTCTTTGGCGTTGTAGACGTGGCGCTGGCTGCTTCCGATGATAGCGGAGCAATTAAGTAATCGTGCGTGCCGGAATTTTTTTAGGGTTAGGAATAGGTATTTAATTCAAATCTACCACAAAGATTAGGATTTTTTTCAGTTTAAATTGTCGGTTCCATTTTGTTAGAAAGGTATTTTTTTAAAACCATATTTCAAGAAAGGACAATTTATAATCCAATTTGTTTCAATACGGATTCGATTTCCGCTTTCTAGACAGTCGATACTCAGTGATTTCTCAACTTTTGAATTTCAGTGTTCGAAACTGCAGTCTCAGCAGCATTGTAGGGATGATGATGGTCCTTTCCCTATCTATGACTATCCGTGACCCTAAGACAAAAATCATGAAGCTGCTTATTTGAAGTACGAAAATTACACAATTACCCATCTTTACATGGCTGTTACTTCTGAACCTCGGCACCTATAGATACTTGAAATTGTCACCTAATACGAACAGTGTGGTCCTCTATACATGGCTGTTAAATTTCAAAATTTTCCGCTCCAAAATTTCCGAATTACGGACAATTTTCGAATGATACGATTAAACTCCCGAGGGCAGATAGGTAGGACCTTGAAATTTGGAGACAATGTAAGCGGTGAGCGCCAAGAATAGCTCTACAGCTACAAGTGTGAGCTAGAGCCTTGAAATTTTCACAAGTCTGCCAATTTTCAAATTTATTGGACAAATTTTATAGACTTTTCGATTAGAAAAGACGAAAGTGCGATTTGGGCAGCTGTAACTGTCGAACGCAGATAGGGGTACCCTAAAATATGGAGAGATGAAAGTAAATGTAATCCCCAGGTTGTGAAGCTACCTGGCGCTTACATTTAGGTATATTAAATTTCAGAACGATTGACCAAAGAGTTATCGAAAATGAACGTTTGCCACATGAAAGTGCGATTACCTTGCTAATAACACCTAACAGACTGACTACAGGCCTCACCGAGGAGGCAATTATGCAGTCATTTAGGTTTCTTTGGTGTGGCGTTGGGCATGCAGTACATTAACTAATGCTGTACGACAGGTCAAAATGCTGTACTCTACAGCAAAATGGTGTACGTCTGGTCAGCTAACACTAGCCACACATTGGGCTGAAGTTTCGTTAAGATTGATTCACAAAGAAAAAAGTTGTTCATGCAAAAACCTAATTTCCAGCGGTTGGTTTGTATGACAGCCCTATGACATAGTGTTCCGATTTCATCTGTTCCTAGATATTTATTGAGGCTTTACTAGGAACACATTTGGATGAAGTTTGGTTGCGTTCGGCTTAAAAAGTTTTTCTTAGAAGAACTTATTTTCAATGGTTCGTTTGTATGGCAGCCCTATGACGTAATGTTCCAATTCCATTCGTTCCTATATATGTTTTGAGGCTTTACTAGAAACACACTTGGGTGAAGTTTGGTTAAGATTGGTACATAAAGAAAAAAGTTTTTCTTAGAAAAACCTAATTTCCAGGGGCAGCCCCATGACCCCATGGTCCGATTCCATTCGTTCCGACATATATACAGCGTACACTAAAAAGAAACTTGTGTACAAATTTTCAGCCCGATAGCTTCAAAACTGAGGGACTAGTTTGCGTTGCAGCAGACGGACAGACAGACAGACAGACGGACATGGCTCAATCGATTTCCCTCGTCACGCTGATCAATAATATATATACTTTATATAGTCGGAGGTGCTTCCTTCTGTGCGTTGCAAACTTCGTGACAAAGTTAATATACCCTTTCACATAGTGACGGGTATAAAAAGAAGCGATCCATTTTGGGGTCCCAACGCGGGTTTCCTTTCACTTTACCTATTGCGGTTTTTACAGTGGATTGTAGAATTATTTACAGTAAATTTTGAAATATCTTCTCCCCGAGTTTCCTTGATTAATTCTAATTCTATGTACGATGTCTAATTTTGACATTGAGTGCCTTGGAGCCGATTTTTATAAGTTCCAAATGCAATCTTCCTAAAATGAGGAAGAATTTTGAGCAATTTTCCTGATTTGTCCTATTTTTGTCCTAGTAAATATTTTTTCCATAATTTTTGAAAAAGTAGGTCCATTTCGAAAATAAAAATATTTGTTACGAGCTAGTTGTATGGACACAGACTTATCGTCGAATCAAAAATCAGCCATAAGAAATACTGGAGTTCTAAAAGTTACACAAAGTTCATCCTTCGTCGTTTCGACGACGCGAATTTCCAAAAATCCAACTTACCCTGCTTACTTCGTCTAGTCGCAATGTACCTTCCAGTGCTAACAAAGGAAAGCAGTATACCATCTGTCACCCTTTTAGATGAAAATATAAGTTGAATGCCCTTCCCTTCCCGAAGGGACCTTACGGTTGAAATTGTGTACTCCAGCTCAGAAGCCATGAAATGAAACAGGAAATATGGGATCCACGCAACCACAGTAGCACACTCACAAGTGAAATGGTGGTGTTGATACGCAGCCTCCGTCAGTTACAAGAGGCCACTCGCTGTCATCTATTTGTATGCGCCTCCTGACTGCAAACTGTCCCGATCATAGCTTCTCCGGCAGCATTTGGAGTGGTGCGCCAGCAGCAGAAAATTTTTGAAAATGTTGTATAGTGCAGCAATTTTTTTACTACATCGATAAGGATTTTTTTACCATCTTCATCGACCAGGGAGGGGGGGGCGACCGCCCCTCCCTGCTCCCCCCTGGCTACGCCCATGGATACATATTTCTGACTTAAATCGACAACAAAGTATACCACACCTACTTTTGAGAAACCTTTTATATTTGATCGCCTGTTAAAAAAAGTAAATGTCATAAAAGTCAAAATTGTGTCAGATTTCGGTACAAGTTAATGAACGACAAGGTCATAGTTAACATTTTCAAACTCTCCCAGGCCAAAAACGATTCGGATACCGATCCCCTACTTCATCTACTTTCTGATCAAATAATCCGGGCACCACCTTAAATTTCTCTCTTTCTTCTTTCCCCAATCCAGTCGATTATTTTCATCTCTATACCCCATTTCTCCATCGTCGCAATGTCTTCGTCTGCTTCTGCTTTTGCAACTATTATATTGGCGATTCAATGGTCTTTCTATGCCCGCTTATGCATCCATTCTTAAAGAAACACACAGAAGAGATCGCCACACGTCGTGTTATCCGCTATTTACCTCACTACCATATAAATCGACTAGGGACTATACAAGCTGTTTCTTGGAGTTTTAGCTGAACTTTTCGTGCCGATGAGGGGCTGCAACGCGGCCAGTGCCACATTTATGGTCTGTTCGGTATAGCAAAGTGTGGTATGGAATATGTCGCACGATCTCAACGAAGAATTGTATAGTGTCTTAAGACTAAGTTTAGTGTTTAGCTAGATTTGCTACTTTTCTTTGGGTGTGCATTAAGCTCTCACATACACGATTCAGTAGACGTTCTTAACGTCACACATCTCTGCTGCATGTGCAGCAGTAACAGAGCTTCTACTTTCAACTCTTGCATATCTTCAACTTAAGTCAATGTCTCGATGCCTTCCGTTGGGCTGATGTTTGTTCTTTTTTCTTCAGCCAAGACCTTCGCCTTACTATACTGCATACAGACTTGGGTACTTAGATATTCATACTTATAATGTATGTTTGACTTTTTTTCTGTTCTTTACTGACTTTGATCGGTGGAGCTATATTTTAGTATATCGTTGGGAAGATCATTCATATTATAGTGGAAATTTACTCTTTACCCGTTTGCTGTTTTTATTTGTTCAAACTCTTCTTTTTTTAAGTGAACTACTACACTTTGCTTTTATTTTGTTTTGTTTTGATTGCACTACTGTCTGGATAGATTTAATCGCCTTCAGTTACAGTCGGCGATGATAATGGATTTTGCTTATTTGAATTTAATTAGTGTTGCAACCGTCAAGATAAGTAATCGATGAAGAGTGCTCTCAATGGATTGGCCCGGGATTTTGCTTGGTTTGTTCTGTGTTTCTTGCCATTGCCCTCTAATCGGCCGAATCGTATGTACTTTATATGCAGGAATTTCTCAAGTTTACTATAGAGTTTTCTTTACATGGGATTTATTTTATGCAAACACATATAATGGGTTGAAGAATAGCTGAACATTAAATTGCAATCTGGTTGTTTTATGACTTTATTGTTTGGTAAGTGTATTGCACTCTGCACTCTGCTTGCATAGAAAGTTCAACATACCGGTAATTAAGTTGATATATCGACAAATAAACGATATAAATAATGAATATCCAATGAAAGTTTTCAGGAAATAATAAATACTTCGATATTGTTTAGTTAATTAAAAACGATATTGCTACTAAAACTTGGGGAACAGTTCTTTGACTTGTTTATCACATTCACTTTATTTTGGGCGAAGAATATTTTAATAGGAGTCGTACTCTTATCTACTTGAAGTTTTAACGATCTCGTCGCTAAAATAAAAAGATTAAAAAGATAAGAAAAAACCATTTCTCTCCAAATCGAGTCGGACCTTCACAGTCAAAAATTAAAGCTGATTGTCAAGTTTATCTATGGTTCAACTGCCTAGTCAACAACCCACAAAAACACTGTAAGCTGGTAAGGGTTCATGTGCTCAGGTCAATATCGAACACAGTAACAAACATTTGGTGACTCCGACGTGATCTGAACACGGTTCTAACTCACATTGTCATTTCTTATACATTACATGAGTGGTCCGTTCAACCAGGGAGCTGTCCATCTCTAAAAATTTTTCAAAAAATACCGGCGTACAGAGGGCTGCGCCCGCAATACGAGGGTTTTTTAGAATTTTAATGCATAGTGAATATTTTTTTACATATATTTTATAAGCAATAACTAAGAATTGTGCACAACATTAATGAAATGCTTCCTGTAAATCTATTTTTGGATAGATCTAAATAAACGCGTTCCAGAATGAAAGGCGTAGCAACCTTTAGTTAGACCAATCCAAAAATAGATTTACTATTTACCCTGTTTGTATAAAAGTACTCCAAGGCAAATCTACAGGCATTTTTCGATTTAAGATGTCTAATGGTCTTTGAGCAAAAATAAACTCAGGCAAACGTAAGGGTGGCTTGGCTTTATATATGAACTGAATTATTAGCTGTACTGTTACTGTTACTGTTTTTTTTAATCAAGGAAAAGCAACTTATAAGAAATGATCCCATTGTGTCCCCTGACATAAGAGCCCACGCTTTCCTATGAGTATTGAACAAGTATACTTTTGCAGCTATTCAGGGACACCCTGTTAACTTGGTCCTACAAACTTCAAAAATATTTTTGGCAAACACTATTACCATTCTATGCATTTCCACCAAATTTCATGTTCATTGTTTCATCAAGCTAAAAGATATGAATTGAAGAAATGCAGAAGCTTCCCTTGCATTGTGAAAGGCCCTTACAAAATAGTTGTTTGGCTATATTTCCGGTTTGGATACAGTTATTCGAATGAAAATTCGTAGACACATTCCCTATGTAATTTTCTAAAAACCCTTAGCAGAATTTTCATATTTGGAAATCCAAGAGGGGCTACACACAAGCAAATTGAAATTTTACAAATTTACTGGTATTTTCTTTTTCTTAGTCAACAGTCTTAATATTTAACGTATATAAGGCCATATCGATCCTTATAACGGTTTAGAAAAACGGAGGTCGAAAAGGAAGTTTAACTTTAAACGCCAATAACTTTTTTACACTTACTCGAAACTGGAAAATTTTAACTGATATGCGATGTACTCGTTTAGACCTTTGATTTGAATACCCATACGTTAATCTCCGATAAAAACTAAAAAAGTCTATTGTTTTTTAAACGTTCGGGACACCCTGTTATCTTCTTCCTACCAACTTCTAAGGTATTTGTGCCAAAGACTGTAACCATTCATAGAACTGTCCTAATATAAGGAGATTTATAACGATGTGTGTAGCTAGGATAACTGAACAGCCTAATCCCCATTCTTCGGTGGTAGTTATAAAAGACGAACTCCACAAATCTTTCGACGGGGATCTACGCGAGGGTGGAAGCTCACTTAGGAGAGTTCCACAAATACGTTCTGCTGGATAGGTCCACAAGGCGATCTACACAGACATTACTAAGCCAGCGCCAGCTCTACCTGTGATTTGGGAATTTATCGAAGCAGACCACTCCTTTTCGACCCCTTACAGTCCTCAGTGATTTCCAGAAGTCGACTGATAATTATCGACTTCATCCTTCAATACTGAGTCCCGTGTGATGTGTAGTATATCTTTGAAGCTAAGTTCACTTATGACTTTCACACCTATTGTGGATTTGCCTAGGATCATCAGCCTCCTACTACCTAGTGCGGGGCCCTCACACACAATGTGCGCGGCCATCTCAGCCTCTTCCAGACATAGTCTGCACGATTTTCATCTTGGATAGATGCACTTTAAAATTTCCATGCCCTGTCACTAATGGGCTGGTTACACGGTACGAGTTGCTGACCTGACAGTGGACAGCTACTGCACCTGTGTACTCGCATGAAAGTAGCTCGACTCGCATCGCCCGGTCACACAAGTGCGAGCTGTCGGCAGAGTAGAGAGCTACTGCTACTGGTTATATGTGGAACGTCAATTTGTAATTTTCTTAGTTACTTCACTTATGTCTTTGCCATTTCTACACGAATAAATTCCAGAGACGCTTTACGCAAATCTCGGTTTTTAGAGCTCGGATCCAAACAATTCCACAGGTTTGTTTGGTCCTTGTATAAATCGACAAATTTCAAATTCTGCTCCGGAGTCCATCTTTCCATTGTTGCACAGTAAGCTCACACTGTCAACGACAAAATTTACAGACGAATGCACCCGGCGGTTAATTTCGAGCAATTGTTATTTCGCAATCGGTGCAATTTCGAATGTCCGAATCGTAGTATGCGATACCAGCTGACGCTGACTGGGGGCGAGTGGCCGAGTCAAAACAAAATATTGGGCTGGTTACACAGTACGAGTTGCTGACCTGACAGTGGACAGCTACTGCACCTGTGCACTCGCATGAAAGTAGCTCGACTCGTATCGCCCGGTCACACAAGTGCGAGCTGTCGGCAGAGTAGAGAGCTACTGCTACTGGTTATATGTAGAACGTAAATTTTTTGATTTTCTTAGTTACTTCACTTATGTCTTTTAATGCCATTTCTACACGAATAAATTCCAGAGACAATCTGGTTTTTATAGCTCGGATCCAAACAATTCCACAGGTTTGTTTAGTCCTTGTATAAATCGAAAAATTTCAAATTCTGCTCCGGAGTCCATCTAGCCATTGTTGCACAATAAGCTCACACTGTAAACGACAAAATTTACAGACGAGTGCACCCGGCGGTTAATTTCGAGCAATTGTTATTTCGCAATCGGTGCAATTTCGAATGTCCGAATCGTAGTATGCGATACCAGCTGACGCTGACTGAGGGCGAGTGGCCGAGTCAAAACAAAAAATGTTGTAGTAACTCGGATGCGAGCTACTGACCGAATCGCATATGACAGTAACTCGTATGACGCGGTCACATGGTGCAAGTAGCTGCTCTGCAGTAGCTGTCTAGACCAACTCGCACGATAGCTCGCACTGTGTAACCAGCCCATATGTTGTAGTAACTCGGATGCGAGCTACTGACCGAATCGAACATGACAGTAACTCGTATGACGCGGTCACATGGTGCAAGTAGCTGCTCTGCAGTAGCTGTCTAGGCCAACTCGCACGATAGCCCGCACTGTGTAACAAAGGCATAAGGCAGTTAGCCAACTTACTCCGTGTATAACTGATTACCTTTTTCGCTTTCCTCCCTACTGGGCTGGTAATTGCGTTTCGAGCCTGCCTACAAGTGGATAGCCTTCGCCATAGTTGCCGATGTATGGAGTCAATCCAGCTATGTAACCTAGCCCCAATCATGTCGTTTCCCAAAGCAATTTTGGATTTCGGTCCTTGAAACTTTTCTTTTCCTCTTTTGCTAAGGTATCGGCCATTTGGTTACCCAAATTGAAGCACACTCTTTGAGCTTCTTCTTCTTTCTTCTCTGTACCGTAACCCCTTGTGGGGAATGGTGCGTTCACTCAGCCGTTTATAGGCTGCTTCGAGTCAACGTTACATTGCATATGGAGTTTCAGAGTGTATATAATGTTGCAAGCACTATATAATTCCTGGACCACGCCGAGATTCGATCGAGCTTCTGGACCCATCCAATTAAATTTTTAATTGATGTGCTTTATCACCGTTTAGTTGTCAAGTGCTATCAGAATTTTCTTCCCCAGTACCCGGCCTTCCAGAAGATGATCCAGCGCGTACAGCAATCCAAGCACCTACCCTTATAGACGAAGTGAGCATGCTAAATATAGCTCCTCGGAGTATATTCCAGACCCAGGTTTCCTTCCATGAGAGACCCAACAGTAAAGATAGCGATATCACGTGGATACTCCTCGTGTATCCCAGCCTCCTCTATGAGAGTGCTATGATGTATTTCGACTACCCTACATCTACTCATGCCACACAAAGGCATAAAAGGCTCCTTGACATTATTACGAACAATATCCAGGAACGACTTATGACCTCCATTGCTGCCAAAGTAATGCCTGTAAGCGCCGCATTTTGCTTTATAACAAGATCCAGCGGCGGTTATCCTAGTAATCTCTCTATAGCATGCGTTGGCCTGGTTCTCATTGCATCATATATGCTTATACCTTATATATGCTATGCATTGAATATCATCCAGCCGTTGCTCGTAGTTTTCTGAATACCCTTGGGCCACCAGACCACTGCTGCATAGGAGAGAGGCCCATTCTCTCCTATGCACCATCATTGTATATAGGTATATGCCACTTTTGGTGATATACTTCGCCGACGTGCACACACTCTCTTATACTGATGTAAAATCCTCGCTGCTTTTTGTGTCTTTTCGTCAAAATGAGAGTTCCAAGTAAGGTTGGAATCTAAGATTAACCCTAGGTACTTCACATCCATAGCATTTATGGTTAGTTTTTGTTCATTAAACCATTCTTCATTTCCTTTAGAGCTTGCCTCATTCAACCTTGAATAGTGTCCATGAATTTAACACTGGCCATAATCGCTAAGTCATCAACATATCCTACTGTGTGTACGCCCATCGAGTCGGATTTTCAGAGAAGGAAGTCTACGGTGATCGGTGATGTTCCCATTAAGCATCGAGTCGATTCATGTTATTATCAGTGGCTCAGCTAGGGAATTACTTAATTTGCTGCAGGAGATCTTACGTTGATATAAACGTTGACATAGCGATGGCGCTGTTGCTAATTTCCTTTTCTGCTATCCGTACTACTTCATGCAGAGCGATCTCAGTAGATCTACCTCCTCTGTAAGCAAGCATATTGACATCTACTCAGAGGTTAGATGAACGTTAGCGTTATATTCTCTAAGTGGTCCATCAATACCCGCTCCATTGTTCTCAATAGAAATTAGGTTAAGCTAACCGGACTGAATGACTTCGCTTCTGTACACTCCTTTTTTCCCGGTTTTGGTAGAAAACAACTTTAGTCTCCCTCCAAGACATTGGGATATATCATATTATTCTTAGGTTATCACTGGTGTTAGTCAATTTTTGATATTTTAATTTTTCGCAATTATTATAGCCAGCCTTTTTTTGAAATGTTTCCTTTATTTGGATGAAAACGTTTCGCCCAACTGGGTATCCTCAGCTCTATTTAGAAATTATTTTCTTTTTAATCTGTGGTTTATAATTTAATAAATTTTGGTTTTTATTTTCTGCAGATTAAAAAGAAAATAATTTCGAAATAGACCTGAGGATGCCCAGTTGGGCGAAACGTTGTCATCCAAGTAAAGGAAAAATTTCAAAAAAAAAGGCTGGCTATAATTATGTAAAATTAAAATATCAAAAATTGGGATATATCAAGCAACGAATATGTTCCGGATCTGTAACCATTGCGGGACATATTCCATCCATTCCAGCCATCTTATATGCTTCAAAAGATAGCACTGCTGACACTATTTGAAGTTATAATCCTCTCAGCTTCTTGCCGTCCGGTCGCCCCCCCCCCCCCCATTTTACAGGCTTCAGTCCACGGATTACTCGACTTGAAGCTTCCTGGAAAATGAACTTCCATAAACGATTGCAATGTCTCCTCCATTGTTAACATCATAGTCCCATCCGCCTTGCGGATTAATCCCATTTTGGAAACGCTATCTTTTGATATCATCTTCTGTAATCTGCATACCTCGGATGCATTCCTCATACTCGAGCAGAATTCCCTCCACGAGTTTGTTTTACGTATACGTAAGTCTTCTTCAGCTCCCTCTTTTTATCATTATATAGATCCCAAGAGTGAGAGTCCCTCTCTCTCTTATGTACCTATTAAATGCTTTCCTTGTCTCTTTCCCCATTGATTCCAATTCACTGCACCACCAGGTGATTGGATCCTATTCATCTATGATTGTAGCGAGACTAGCCTATTTGAAAGAGTGAGTTATCGCAAAATTCATTTTTCCGCCGATCGCTCTATCTCAGTCGATTAGGTATTTCCTCTGAAATATCCTCGATTTGTCCCAATAAACACATTTCATATTTTGTACGGTCTTATACGTTTTTTTTTCGCTACTCGGTTTCATGCCAAACAGAATTCCAAACTGAATAGCCCTGTGATCATGGTCAGTCTGTCCACCACTCTCCAGTTCTGAATTCTGTGCAGCGTGTTGGCAGAGCTCAGGGTAATGTCCATCACCTCAGCCCTTCGCAAATCAACGAACGTGGAAGCCGCCCCTGTATTTGCTACTAACAAGTTGTATCTTTCAACAAAATCCAGCAGCTGCTGTCCTCTGATGTTGTGATCTGTGCCCCAGACATAGTATTGTGAGTGTTGGCATCACAGCCTAATATTAGACCTATACCTCTTTCTTTACAGTATTTTACCAGGTTTTCCACATCCATTGAAGGAGGTGGTTCTGCTGAGTCGTAAGGGAGGTACGCCGATGCAATAAGAAATGATCCTGCCCCACTTCCAATCATGCCGTAAGATCGGGTGAACTGAGATGCGTCATTTGAACCGCATGTACACCATGCCTCACCAGCATAAAAGTCCCTACCTTCCCGCCCGTCTGTACATAGTACATATTGGCGGACTGTTGCGACAAACCCCTGATTTTCTTTTTCTTCGAAATCCAGGGTTCTTGTATCAATGCAATGTCGAGTTTTTCTTTCTCAAAGCATCTCTTCATCATCCCTGATGCTGATTTACTGTGATGAATATTCAACTGACACACATTTAGTGTTTGTTTGTGTGTGCCCACCTCCATTCCTGAGCCCTAAAAGGCTCCTCTACCACCGCATTATTATGGATACTGCGCTCACTGTCCACTCCTCTGGAATTTCACGACAGCTTGTTCCGCTGTTGAGTTTCCCCCTGCTTTTCTGGTAGCCACCGCGTCGTCCTTTGGACACCACGCAGTAAGCGACGTACCGCGCTCTTCCGCAGTTCCAAAAGGCTGTTTTTAGGTCCTCCACTCCACTTGGAAGTGTCTTTTACACAGGCGTTTTGCTTCTGTACCCATCTGAGGATGATATCCTTACAACCGTAAGCGAGGATAATCAATCTCGCCTCATTTTGCAAGACTCGTACACTATCTGCACGCATTCTGGCACCTTTGCATAAATTGGTCAAGTTTTCGTGCATAGTGATAAGCCAGCTTTTGGTCGATTGATTCCAACACGTAAGTGTAATGGATCTATCAAGCAACTAAGTCTTGATGATGTGTGACATCTAGGAGACCCTCACGAGACGCTTCGGTAACACCCAGGATGAGATCTCCTCCGGCAACGATCTCTTGTTTCTCCAGACTAAACAGGCTACTCACTTCGATCTCCTGCTTTAATGGTTGGGCCGGCTCAGATGTTTATTATTTATTATTTCCTTCTAGCGTCGACTTAGAGTCAGCATTCGAACCCTTCTCAGGAGACACTGCTTGAGCTAACCTTGCCGCGTCCCGTTACCCGTTCTAACAGTGACATCCTCAACCGAAGTAAATTTAGGAACTAACCTCTCGACGCCTTTCGACGCTTCATACGTTCTGTCAGAAACTTCGCACACCACAGCTCTGCATTCAGAGATTAACCTCTCCGACCCTTGCAAGTCATTGATGTCCACCCCAATCCCAACGTGGCTAAGTCAAATTCGTGTCCGTTCTTGATATTTTTCATACTTCAGGTTTGGGTTTCCCGTTCTCGAACCACAGCCAAGGCAACCGCCAGCCGTCTCCCGCTACTCCCTTCCCTTATAGGAGTGTCAAAACGATCCGTCCGTCCTTCCCTCTTTTCAGGTCGCTTCCACCCAAAACACGTAACTGCACCCCTGCGATCCTTGATGGCAGGCATGCAAGGCTTCTCTCCTAGCCAAGGTCCTCTTCCGGGATGGGGACAGAATTTTGCACAATCCATACAGATGGAGCCATCCCATCCCAGCCCCATGGCTCAGCCAGCGGTCACCAAGCGTGGAGCTGCCATGTTGACTTGTGAGAGGGTATCATGTAGTCTACTGGTTTTTCGCAGACTATACAGGGTGTCCCATTCATGTTGGAGGATTTTTAATGGTAGGTAGTGTGGTTCATTTGGGGAAAATTAATGTAAAACGGTACCCCTCTATTTTCAACCGTAACAATGTAATAGCGTCTTTTTTTACAAAAACGACTTGCCGAACTAAATCAAAATTTGCCACACCCGCTTGATACACCCGTTCAATCTCTAAAGAAATTTTAAAATCGGGTTTTCATCGAAAATCAAATGATAAAAATTGATGAAAGATTTTAGCATTTCTTTTTGAACGGGTGTATCTCGGAAGATACGAGCAACTTCGTAACGGGCGAGGTGTCCTTTTAAAATCTTATGTAGTATCAGAAAGTGAAATCATATCTCGGATGAAATGTTTGGTGGTGTGGCAAATTTTGATTTAGCTCGGCAAGTCGAGCATTTTAACAAAAAAAAAATATATTGCATTGTAACGGTTAAAAATAGAGGGGTCCCGTTGTACGTTAATTTGTCCCAAATGAGCCACACTATCTACCATTATGATATCCACCACCCTGAATGGGACACCCTATATGCTACCCCACGTAAATAAATATCCTTCTTCCCTACTTTCACCGTCCTTCATTAGTAAATGAATATTTCAAAACAAACGTTTCAATAAAACAAAAATAATGTATACGCCAATCAGAACAACGAATAAAAAATACCGGCGTACAGAGGGCTGCGCCCGCATTACGAGGGTTTTTTTAGATTTAGGATACATATGTACATAGTGAATAATTTTGCACATGTATTTTATAGGTAATAAATAAGAATTACAATATTAATGAAATGCTTTACTATGTATCATGGCTATACATATAAACTGGTTTTATTAGCTGTAACTCCGTTACCATTACTCCAAACTGAAAAAAAGTGACTGATATTAAATGTACCCATCGAGTTCTTTGATTTGAGTACCCATACGTCCATGTCCGATAAAAACTAAAAAAGTCGACTTTTTCAAATCTCCGGGACACCCTGTTACCTTTGTCCTACCAACGTCTAAGTATTTCGTGCTAAAGACTGTTACGATTCTACAAATTCTTACCAAATTTCATTACGATCGGTTAGTGAAAAAATTTTTAAAACTCCGGGCACCCTGTTATCTTTGAACTACCAAAGACGGTTACTATTCTACACGTTCCTACCAAAATACATGACGATCGGTCGAGGAGTTCGCGAGTTGTTTAGCGAACAAATTTGTAAATGTCCGGGACACCCTGTTATCTTTGCCATACTAATTTTTAAGTATTTCATGCCAAAGACTGTTACCATTCTTCACATTCCTACCAAATTTCATGATGATCCGTTAAGCCGTTCGCGAGTTATTTAGTGAACAAATTTTCAAATGTCCGGGACACCCTGTTATTTTTGTCCTACCAACTTTTAAGTATTTCGTGCCAAAGACTGTTACCATTCTACACATTCCTACCAAATTTCATGACGATCGGTTGAGCCGTTCACGAGTAATTTAGTGAACAGACGGACGGACAGACGGACAGACAGACAGACGGACAGACGGACGGACAGAATCGATTTCATAAGGGTTTTTTGTAAAATCTAAAAAAAAACCTAAAAAGGAAATAAAAAGTTTCTGTCTTGAATCTTTGGATGAAAACAAAATTGAAAATCGGTAGTTTCCTCTTTTCCATGAGATAAAGATGGTCAAATTCCGGCAATAATCCATCATTGTATAAATTAAGTTTCAAATTCGATTATTTGAAATCGACGCCTGATGAAATCGGCAATACTAACATGACTTCACTTTCTCCGCAACATGCAAACCGCGTCCGAAAAATTTCATTTTCTTAGTTTTCATTGCCCCAAACAGACATAATTATAAAACATTCAAGTGCAAATAGTCTATTTTTTAATGCTAGTCGAATGCGATATAACGAGGTCATTTTCTGCCTAATTATTTTCTTTACAACTCTATGCTTACATTTTTTTCTATTCTTTGCAACGAGTACATCACCATCATCTACTTGTATGATAAACGGCCACCATAAATTTTATGATATTCGTGTGTACGAGTAAATCGTAGAAAACACCACGTAAAAAATGAGTATTTAAGCAGTTATATTTTTATATATGTACATAGATAGACGCATCATCTTTTATCTCAACATATTGTCGTAGAGGAATTTTCGCTTGGCTAATTGTTAATTATATATGTTACAGATAAATTGTCTAGGTTGTGTGATTATTCGTTCGGCTTGTATAAGGTACGGAATTGAAATGATGAGCTAATAAGACAGCAATTAAGGTTTTTAATGACTGTAGAATTGAATCTAATGAATAAATATTTAGTTCGGCATTACATTCTGAAAATAATTAATTGTTTTCTATATGATGTTTGGAAAGTTGAAAGTTTAAAAGACTAAGGGAGTGTTAAAGTTGTAATTAAAAAAAAAAACAATTATGTCGAAAATGTAGCAATTACTATAAAAAAATCTCAAATTGATAGCAATCTTTTGAGAATAGTCTTATACCAACTATGTATGTATATCAAAACAAAAGATCCTTTCAAATTGTATACCTACCTCAACTTACATACTAAAGTTCCATATAACTTGTATAGCCCGGCAAAACTTTCAATCTAGCTTAAAGGGCTGAATTAAGATCGAGAGTGAAATTTTTCGCCCAGGGATTTTATCAATAAAAATGGATACTTACTGTCGTGGAATATGTCACAAACGGTGGGGAATTCCATAAGCTACAATCCGAGACCGGTTCCATAATTCTCCTCGGCCATTTTATGTATTATTTTTCGATTCCCCGGTCATTCGACATTTCACGATGAAATAACCGGGGAATCGGAAAAAATACATAAAATGGCCGAAAAAAAATATGGAACTGTTTTCAGATTGTAGCTTATGGAATTTCCCAGCATTTCCCACATATTCCACGACAGTAAGAATACATTTTCATTGAAAAAATCGCAGCGGCGAAAAATTTCACTCTCGAGGTCAGTACTAGGCTTAAGTGATTAAGCGATCTTCCTTAATGCACTGTCCACGTTTTCGCCATAATCATATTTAACAGTTTTAATCATGCCATTTAGTTTATAGGTGTACCAGCATAAACTAGCGAAATAAGGCCTTAAAATATTAATTGGAATATATTATCCATAATGGTATGACTATGTGTAGAGGTATATTTGATTTTTATTTTAGGCTCCACAATGCACACCTGGGAAATGAGAGATACTTCAACCGTGGTCGATCAACATCATCATCATGATCATCGGCATAATTCTTCTTTTTTTTTCGTATATACATACATACTAAAATCTTTATTAACACAATGATCAATTATTCATATCGGTCGTACTCGTTTTATGTACGTATTGAAACTTGAAATCTTAACGGAATTTTGTTACATCCCGAAACATTTGTACAGTTCGCCTTTGGCTAACCTATATTATTCAGAACAACGATATTTAACATCTATCTCGCTGTATCCACTACGTACATAGTACGAATCATACGTACATATGCAAAGATTTTGTGTGTGAAATCGATTTTATACACATGAGGTCAACATGGCAAATGAATCAATTTTCAAGAGAGAGATACAGAAAAAATCGTTTCACTTTTTCTATTATGCCGCTATCAATAAAGTGTATGTTATATGCAAACAACGGAATAATTATATAGTGGAACTGTAGTTTTAATCACTTTCTTGAGTCGATATTTCTAATTTTTAGTGCAAATGCAAATATTTTGTGCGTAAATATGCGAAAGATTCGAGTTTCCAGTTCATAGTGGTTTTCATGTTATCTACTATCCATCTTGATCACTAACCAATAGCCCCCAAAGTTCGCAGAATACTAAATTACTAGTCTAATAAGACTCAAATGGTTTTCAACCAAAAATAAATATAGATTGAAAAGCAATACAAAGAATCCAAGTAAAAGTTACTGTCGCAAGTCTTTCGTTTGAATTGTCATAAATATTTTTCATTAAGATAACAGTCATTACAAATAGTAAGCTATTTCTAACGTAGCAAAGAGATTAGTTGTTGCAGAGACATGTTTTGATATTGGATTGATGTATACCATTTTCAAGGAAAATTCACCTTTTTATACCCTTCACTATGTGAAAGGGTATATTAACTTTGTCATGAAGCTTGCAACGCACAGAAGGATGCACCTCCGACTATATAAAGTATATAATATTATTCATCAGTGTGATGAGAAAAATCGATTGACCGATGTCCGCCTGTCCGTCTGTTTCAATATTAAAAATTTTGTATACAAGTTTCTTTAAAGTGTACGCTATATATATGTCGGAACGAATGGAATCGCACCATGGCGTTGGCATGGGGGCTGCCATAGAAACCCAAAATCCAAAGTTAGTCTCTTCTAAGAAAAACTTTTTTCTTTTTGGAGCAATCTTAACTAAACTTCACCCAAACGTATTTCTAGTAAAGCCTCAAAACATATCTAGGAACGGATGAAATCGGAACACTGCGTCATAGGGCTGTCATATAAACCAACCCTTGGAAATTAGGTTTTTCTAAAAAAAACTTTTTTCTTTATAAACCAATTTTAATCAAACTTTACCCAAATGTGTTCGTAGTAAAGCCCCAAAACATATCTAGGAACAGAGGAAATCGGAATACTACGTCATAAGGCTGTCATATACGCCATCTAGAAATATCATAGCTGCCACTCACCTGTAAGTTTCCCTACTAAATTTTGGACGGACATGGACAAACAACAACAAGCATATGACGTGATTAACCCTGGAATACTAACATGATTGGTTAGGGCGTTATTACTAACAACACGTAATTTCGACGTGTTCATATTTTCCTACAATCTTTTTCGCATCTTTTACCCAGTTTCGGGTCATACATTTTTTCAGCCGATAAGTGGTTTATTTTTCAGTGCTCCAGACAAAATTAGTAGACCAAAATACGCCCTTAGCTCTAAAATACACGTGGGTTTTAGAGGCGAACTATTCTGATATTCTTTTTTTGAAGCTCCATTTCATGATTGGTGTGTCTCAATATAATCTGCACCATTTCTTTACTTATGAAAAGGTCAAAACATTCAGATGAAGTTGTGCAGTCTGTTTTAGCAGTTGGTCCTGGTCGTATGTGAATAATGTTTCGAGAATGGATTTTCCCGGAGGAACATGCCTGCGCCTCGGATGTCCAATAGTAGTTAAATTTTCTAAAACATTGCTAAACTTACCGCATTAGACCACAAACAGGATGTTGTCACTCACATCAACTAACTGAGGAAAGCACTACTGCAGTGAGTAGTTAACCAGACTCGTGGTATTGCGTATACACATTATAATGTGAGCGAACACGTCAATTTTACGTATTGTTAGTAATTAAGGGGTAAAAGGAACAAAAAACAGTGCAAATTTATTCGGGAATTTGACGTTTAAGTGGCTACATTGCGGACTTAATATCTAGATGGCACAGCGCCCGCTCTAAGGGGGGGCAAGCCGGGCGGTCGCCTGGGGCGCCAAATTTTAGGGGCGGCTTTTTGGCTAGCATTCGAATACAAAAAATTATAAAGGCCAGGCTTTGAAGAGTCCACAATTGATAGAAGGATTTACTGAGTAAGATTTGGGTAAATTGTACGTCTGTGATGCTAGCCCCCGCCCCACTTCCGAAGTTATGCGCTATTCAAGTTCTACTTAAAAACAGAAATTGGAGATTTATGTGCTAATTTCGTCCTCCAATTGAACATTGTCTCTTCTTTGGACCAGCATTAAGGATTATATTTGATCTTTCTATGCATGATCCCTTGTTTTTACCAAAGGGGTATCCACCTAATTTTTAAATAGAGGACGAAATTATAGAACGTAATCTTATTATTGAGTTTATATGCGGAACGTCGCACTTTAATTTCCGGAAGTAAGGTCTAAAACTTTATTTTAGTCTATTGAATCGGTGGAGAGCACGTCCCCTGAAAAAAATTAAACCAACGGAGAAATTGATATTAATTGAGAAATAATGAGTCGTATACACACTAAACACATAAAAGCTATTAAAACAAACTCTCCTGTGAGAAATGTCATACCCATGCAGGAGTTTTGAAAACTTCTATAAACCTTTGGCGGCAATTTGACTTCAATTTGCCCAAATCTCCTCGTGGATGGTTCCCTTTAGTTGGCTCCAATTGCTTTGATTTAACTAGCATTTAAAGGACAAATTTCGAACAAAGTTGTTTGGGTTTCATCAAGATGAGATGAGGGATGGAATCACATTACATATTACCAGAGCCGCAGTAGCAGTACTCCCTTTTTTTCGGACATGCTAAATAAGGACTTGGCTTGATTCCCCCGATTTAGCTAGCTCTGAACTTCTTCTATATAAAAATTCTCAATATGGGCGTAGGCTGGATTTCCTCAAGATATAAAAATTTTGTCAACATCATGCCCCTAGCCCGGAATTTTTTTAGTGAGTCGGAGGGTATGTCATTCTCATTAAACTTTATGACAACAAAAATATTTTTAGAAAAAGGACTAAAAATTTGAGAAAGGTAAATCCAGAGGTACCTCTGTCCTTTTAACGATAAATGGCGTCTACATAAGTATTAGTCTTGAATCAGTGCCGGATTAACCACGTGGCAGAAGGTGGCAAATGCCACGGGCCCCGCGCTTTGAGGGGCCCCGCGCTTTGAGGAGCCCCGCGTTTTTCTCAAACAAAAATTATATCAACCACGATGCCAACGAGTTTCTTCTAAATTGTTATAACACGTTATCCTTAAACAATTTACGGGTGTTCCAAAATTATACTGTACTGCATAAAAATACAGAAATATTTCCTTCTAATTCAAAGAAAAAGAACAATCAATCAATTCTTCTGTGTCGAATAAATGTAACTTGTCTACAGAAATTGGGTTTTACTAATTAAAATAAAAAAAAAATTGGCAAACTTACACACGTCAATGAAAAACATTTTTGTGAAATAATTTTGAGACATTTTCAAAACAAATAGAAACGCCACTGCACATGAGGGATGTAATTGTTATTCTTATATTCTATTGATATCTACAATCTACGCAATACGCCCATCAAAATCTTCAGTAATCGCATTCTTTTTCTCTTTTGATTTTTGTCCCGTTATGTGGTTCCCAATCATTTGCAGTGTGTGTCCCCCTTATTAGGTCTCCAGAATCTGGCGCCCCCAGAAAATGTTAGCCAAAAACGGAAAATAGGTGTAAACATTTTTGTTTTTTTCTGCCATTTAAGTATAGTCCACTACGCGTGTCAAATTGTGGACTTAATTTAAATTTTTTGTTTCTTCGCTTAATTTTAAAAATAAATTTGATCAATCACACGCTGATTTTGGACAAAAATTTGCGAACTCTTTTTTCCTATTTGAATTATGGCCGAATCCAATGTTCAGATTTACTTCATTAATAAATCCAACATACCCACGCGCAACCTAGAAACTTTTTTTTTTGTTAGTGAAGGCCGAGTTTTAAAATATGTATGTCGTAATATCTAGTTTTGGCTAAGCGATACGTCGAAAAGTAAAGAAATGCTATTACAGGAGCTACCACAATCCCATAGTGTCCTAACAAATCAAATTTATATCAAAATTCCCAGTCTCCAGGCTGAGCGTAGATTTTTGTTGTTTTTCTCAGCCTAAAATATTTTGGCCGAGGTCCTGATCTAGTATAATTATTATTGTTACATCGCAATACCATTTTTTTTCTTGAATCGAATGGATACGAGTACAAGTTTTATTTGCTCCGTTGTATTGCAATAACAGATTATATTTGCTAGCAGTACTTCGTATTTTGTTTTTTTTTTTTTAAATAAACGACATCAAAACTTGAGCTGTACCTACGCCCACCTTTCCAAACCATCACGCCTCCCTACGGGGGGCACAGTTTGGGAATCACTGTCTAGAATGTGAATCTGAACCCAGCCAACATTGTAGTGAACATTCACTAGGTGAAACCGATCTGAAATCACATACTGAATGTACACTTCACTTGAACTTCACCTAGTGAACAATTAATGAACGTGTTCACTTTTTTTCAGGAAATGAAAACTATGTGAATGCATATCACTTAATCTTCAGCAGCTGAATAATTATTGAATGTATTCAGTTTTCTTTCAGGAAATGATTTCGCTTAGGCGTTATGAAATGAATCCACCTAATGATATCATTTGGGCGTAAACATTTTCATACGTAGGTGAATCCGATGTGATATCAAACTGAAGCATAAATCAAGCTCAAGTGGATTCACTTCATGAAATGAGTTCACTATGATTTCAGTATGAATTCAGAATGTTCGCTGGGAACCACTGTGCGTCGTGTATCTGACTTAGTGCGTCTTGGCAATATGTATTTGGCTTCCAGTAGCACCGATCGGCGTTACAATGACCTAATAACCGAAATATTAATATTAAGACCCCTTTATTTGTTTGGTTAATCCAAGTTCCATAGGCCACGCGCTGTACATTTGCCACGGGCCCCGCGCTTGCTTAATCCGGCACTGTCTTGAATACATCACATGACCTTTGCCACAAAATTTATCCCTTGCAGAAGAAATTTTTTAAATCCATTAACTTCCCAAAGAAAACTTCACGTGAGGAATTCTTTATTCTAACGGTAAAACATGGCGGACAGCAAAAACTGTATAAAGTATACATTTAAACCCAGAAGTCATGTAGTGATGAAACACGGACAATATGGGCTTTTTGGCGGCTAAATATTTTCTTGAATTAGGTTGGTTGGGCAACATGATCGGTTATCTAGAAAATAATGCGCTAGACTTAAATACAAATAAGGGGATAAAACGAGCCGTTACTGTATAAAAACGCGAGTTCAGCCATGAAATATTGTAAAGTATTCGTATCAAGTTGTAGTAAATGTTTGCCCAAACAGTGATTCTCTTCGATCAAAAACCCACCATTTAAATTTTGCAAACAGCTTAGTAGGATGCTAAATTTTAGTTGATCGCCCGGGGAGGATCGGCGTCAAATCTGCTCAATCGGACTAAAAATAAGAGTACCTCCTATATAAAACGGTCCAACAAGAGGTTGTTCTACGCACTACTCGTTCAATGAATCAATGAGCACTGTGGAACCAAGTTGTGATAGGCACTTTGGAGTTTAATGACATCCTCCTTTGGCGATATAAATTTAGTCTCCTACTATAATTTTGTAATTTTAGTATGCCGTTTTGGAAAATTTAAATGGTGGGATAATGGGGTCCAATGGCCCAACTTGCAATATCTTAGAATTATGGCTCGCTTAAAAAAATAATCAAAAATGAAAATTTTTATATTAATACCCTTCGCTCATAGAGTGAAAGGGTATATTAACTTTGTCATGAAGTTTGTAGCTCATTCAAGGAAGCATCTCCGACAATATAAAAAATATACATATATGATCAGCATGTCCGTCTGTCTGTCTGTTGCGACGCGTTTTACTCGGCCAATTTAAAAGCTATGAAGCTGAAATTTTGCACAAATGCTTCATTTTGCTGCAGGCAGTTTGTATGTTTGAATCGGTAAAATCAGACAATGGGGTCATGGGGCTGCCATACAAACCCAACTTGTGTACCAATTACAACCAAATTTCACACAAATGTGTTTCTATTTAACACACAAAACATATGTTAGAATGGATCAAATCAAACCATGGGGTCATGGAGCTGCCATACCAACCGAGCCCCCCAAATTAGGTTCTTCTAACAAAAAACTTTTTTTTGTGCACCAATTTCAACCAAATTTCACTTAAATGTATTTCTAATGATGACACATAACATATGTAAGAATAGATCAAATCGGACCATGGAGTCATGGGGCTGCCATACAAACCCAACTCCCCCTTTTCTTTGCCAAATGCCATATGGGCAAAAAGATTTTTTAGGTCCCTCTGCAAATAAACTCTCTTAACACATTTTCGGTGATAGTACCTTTTCTAAACTTTCAGACTAAGTTCCAATCCACTTTGTCATGAACTGTCAAACACGAACAAAATAGTTTGAAAGTGGTACTGAACTTAGTTCAGACTAGTTACTACGGCCTAGATATGTCGTTGAAGACTATAATATCCCGCCAAAGAAAAACGAAAAAATTTGAACAAATCAAATACTAAAATCAACGGGGAGATTTTACCTTGCAAAAATTGGGGACTTCTCAAATTTTTGATATGTTATAAAGACAGGTGGGGTAAGTTAAAATCCAAGTTTGCGTCACTTTCCCCCCTGTGCTCCAGCCGCTATCTTAAAAAAAAAACAATCTAAAATCGGCTCTTTTATCAGGTTGCGGTCTATAACTCCTTCCCAGTCCATTTGAGCACGAAATGTATCGAGACAATCTTGTAGAGCACAGAATTTTCTATAAATTTCACCTGACAAGTTTTACTCTACAATCAAAATTGGCAGAGTTATAGCACAAAGAATATGCTAAAAATTCCAAAAATCATTACTAACAAATTTCAAAACATACTTGGAGAACTCTATACTAAAATGCAGAGGAGGCTATGAGTTATTGGTATACAATGAGTTTTTGTGAATTTGAAATTGGCATGATTTTTGATATTTCCCCATTTTCTTGGCGCTATAACTCTGTTAATTTTTAATTGCAGAGTACAACATCTTAGATTAAATTTGTAGGAAATTTTATCCTCTAAATTGTCTTGGCAGATTTTGTGCTCAAATGGACTGTAAAGAAGTTACAGGCCAAAAACTGATGAAAGGGCCGATTTCAGATGGTTTTTTGAAGATAGCGGCGGTAGCACAGGGGGGAAAGTGACGCAAACTTGGATTTTAACTTATCCCACCTGTCTTTATAACACATCAAAAATTTGAGAAGTCCCCTATTTTTGCACGCTAACCCGTATTATTTCGTCTCTATTGATTGGAGTAAAAAGTGAGACGCGACTAAGACTATGTTTACACGACGGAACAAGTACGGGTTTTCGGACCTCTGTAGCTCGGACTCTGGTTGGTCCTGAGTGTTCAAATTCAGTAAAGGTTTTCGTTCGCGCCGACTTACGAAGTGTAGAAAATTTCAAGAAGATACGATGAAAAACACTGGAGATATAAGAGTTTGAAAATCGATTTTTTTCGAAAATCTTGTTCTCGTTGTTCTTGTCGTTCATTGACAGGGCTACAGCCTTGCAGAGGGCATCTCGGGATTTTGTCTCTTTTCCCATTGATAGAGTCTGTCGTGAAGGCTATCGTTTGCTCCGATCCGTGGAGTAGAAAAAAAACTACAGCGGAAAATGTGAAAAAATACATAGAGTTTCTCGCTTAAATCTTTTTATATGTTTTAAAAGAAGCATTCTGCAAAAGTCGGGGATTGGCCCGAAAAATGCCTAGAAAAGAATCGTATAGTTTTGTTATTTGGCAGGACTGTTTCGAACAATCCCTTGTATATGTTCTCTAAAGTTTTCAGTTGTAAAGCGTCTGCAAGAGCGGCGGCAAGGGCTCAAAGTTTCAGATTTGGTTCGTCTCTTATACAAGTACGTTCATATTACTATAATATTGAATGAAAAAATAACATCCCGATGATCCTAAAGCTTCCAGCAAACGGTAGAGGTTCGCAAAACACACACACCTCAGGTTACGAAGGACGCTAAGGTTACAAAGGTTACCAAGAGGGTTATTATTTTGATTATGCTCTCAAACATGGTCGTGATAAAAGGGCATTTTCATTTCAAGAAAATAAACGCATTCATTTATTGTTATGTTAAGTTGATTTTGTCAATTGAAAACTGCAAAAAAATATGATATTTCACAAAAACAACTCTGTTGTAAAAAGTTTCCGCCAAAGAAAAAGTTGTCACCCGCAAAAAGGATTGATATAATACAATCCCGCCAAAATGCTCGCAAGGATATGCATTCAAAAGTGATTGAATTAGTTAATAGTTTCCACCAAAACAGCATGGTGCGGTATGCGTCAGAATTTGTGAAATAATTTCCGCCGCGATAGACCACGCTGAATTTGCCAATTCGTGTGGAGTCTGTGTTGTGTGTACCGCGTAACGCACCCGCGCTGGTTTGGTGGAAGCTAATTTCTTGCAATGCTGTTTGGCGGGGAGCTTTCATAGGGGTAATTGCAGGATAAAACCAATCTTATGAAAATTACGAAAGAACTTTCGTGTATAAAAAAGGGAAAAGTCGTCTATACGAAGGAAAGCAAAAAAAGTTTGTAAAACACATTTTATTTACAAGGCTGGAAGATTCGAGATTAAAACTGATCAAGAAAAAAACATAGCAGCAAATAGCACCCTCGTCAGCTCCCCGCCAATAAGCGTTGAAAGAAATTGAAGAACTTCTTCTTTGGCGGAAACTTTTTACAACAGAGTTGTTTTTGTGAGATTTTATTTTACTTGCGGTATGTACACGGGCTGTGGTGCAGAGGCCACATTTGCTTTTAAAAGAGTCTGGCCAAGATTGCTGTATTGAATTTAATTTTAAGTACACACGTTCTTAAAAGTGAAGATTTAAATTAGACACACACTTATATTTAAAGCTGAAACAAGGAATAGAGTTAAATTAATAACATGTCAGAAGAGCGCAGGATAACAAAGGAGTCTCCTGGTGGACTCAAGAGCTATCAAGATTAAGGAGGCTAACAAGACGACTCTAAACAGAGCTACAAGGACAGGGGAGTGGGGCAATTCTGTGAAGGTGTCGAATATGTACTAAGATAGCTGCTAGACTTCATCGAGTTATGGCTAAAAAGGACACTGAGTGTTGTAGTAGTAAAATAAGTACTAATAGTAAGTAAAAGAAGGTTAGCATTAAGTACTAGAACTTGAAGTAAATCTAAGTAATACACTCATGTATAGTTCAGTGGCCTGTTGAATAAAGTGGAACTAAGGCGTGAAGCAGTTTGCTCTTATTAATATCACATGGCGCTGCGGACAACTGTAAAATATTATATTTCAATTGTGAAAACGATAATCGAGATCTCGTAAGACTTAGTATCGGAAGAAGTGTCGAAAGCCGAAAGAACGTCAGAATTTTAAAGTGGCAATTTTATGGGAATTGTAAAAAAAAGTGAGGTAACCTTGCTGCCAAAACGTGGTCCGGGTCGCCCGCCAAAATACAGTCGTGGCCGTGTAATAGTAATCGAACGAAGCATGGATTACTTAAAAAGACCAGATTCCTTAAAATTAGAAGGAAATCTCTCTGAGAATTGGAGAGTGTTCAAACAAAATTTTGACATATTTGCTACCGCGATCGAAATAGACAAGAAGCCGGAACCCGTAAAAATTGCTATATTCCTCAACGCAATCGGAGCAGATGCAGTGGAAGTGTATCACTCATTTAACCTGAGTGCACAAGATGCCAAAAAGTATGATAAAGTGATGGAATCGTTTTCGAAATTTTGCTTGCCTAAAAGGAATGAAGTATACGAGACCTTCTTGTTCCACTCAAGAAGTCAGCGCGAAGGGGAACCATTCGACAATTTTCTATTGGAATTAAAGAAATTAGTAAAAAACTGTGGATTTTCAACTGAAGTCGAACATAGAATGTTGCGAGATCGAATAGTATACGGAGTATACGATAAGCGATTACAGAAAAGATACCTAGAGACAGCAGAATTGACATACGAGAAATCAATTGAATTGGGGCGTGCAGCAGAAGCTTCTGATTCTCAAACGAAACGAATGCAGAAAACTAGTTTATCGCCGACGAGAGTAGTAGTAGACGCAGTCGTCAGTAAACCTCATAATAAACAACATCAGTCACGGAATAATAATCAAAAGATAAGTAAATTCAATTCAAATGCAAACATATCAAAATTTAGAACAAATGATAACTATAAAACAAATAACTGTAAGCATAATTTTAGGTTGAATCAAAACAATGTTACTAGTAATGCAAGTTTTAATCAAGGAGAAAAATGTCGCTATTGTAATCGGAAACATCTACCAAGAAGTTGTCCTGCCTATGGGAAAAATTGTAATAATTGTGGTAAATCAAATCATTTTGCTGAAGTATGCAAATCGAAATCAGTGAGTGAAATTAATGTCAATGAACGAGAAGAAACTTTTTTCATAGATTCAATCGATGAATCTAGTGTCCTCAATCGTAATGAAAATCGAGCGTGGTACGAAAATATTCTCGTAAATAATGTTAACATTAGCTTCAAACTAGATACTGCGTCTGATCTAAACACTTTGCCAATTAACTATTTTAATAAACTTAAATCGAAGCCTAAAATTGAAAACATAAATGGTAAAGTTGAAGGTTATGGAGGTGCATCAATCAGTGTCCTAGGAAAAGTTAAATTACCGTGTATTGTCAAGAACACGAACGTAATATTGGAATTTGCTGTTATCAATGATCGTGTCACACCTATTTTAGGTTTTGAAGCATGTCGTAATTTGAATCTTGTTAAAAGAGTAGATCTTATCAGAAGCAGATCAGATATTTTAATCGGTTTTGAAGATGTTTTTAATGGATTAGGTTGTTTTGCTAAAAATATTTCAATAAAATTAAAGAAAGAGGCTACTCCAATCACTAAACCTGCTCGTCGCGTTCCACTTACTGTATTAAAACCGCTCAAGAAAGAGTTAGATAATTTATGCAAAAGAGGTATAATAAAAGAAGTTAGAAATGAATGTTGTGATTGGGTATCAAACCTTGTCGTAGTAGAAAAGAAAAATAAGGAATTGAGGCTCTGCTTGGATCCTAAGGAATTGAATGAAGCTATTCAATACGGGAATCATTTAATCCCGACATTTCACGAAATATTGAGTAAACTCGCAAATAAGAAATTTTTCTCGGTGTTAGACCTTAAAGAAGGCTATTGGCAAGTGCAACTGTCTGAAGAGTCGAGTAAGTTGTGTGCGTTTAGTACACCCTTTGGTATTTTTAGATTTCTCAGGTTGCCGTTTGGAATAAATTGTGCCCCTGAATTATTCCAAAAATTAAACGAAGAGAATTTTCAGGACATTTCCGGAGTATCAGTGTATATAGATGACGTTTTAATTGCTGCTGATACTGTCGAGGAACATGATGCAATTTTTGAAAAAGTTATGCAAAGAGCTCGTGAAAGAGGCATCAAATTTAATAAAAATAAGTTACAATTTCGTTTAACGGAGGTTGTTTATTTAGGTCATAAAATTTCAGCAGACGGTCTGCGCATTGACGAAAGAAGAGCTAAGGCAATCGACTGTTTAGAAGCACCTAAAAATAAACAGGAATTGCAAAAGTTGCTAGGACTTGTGAATTATGTACGAGACTTTGTGCCGAATTTGGCCACAATCACTAAACCTCTCCGAGACTTACTAAAAAAGAACGTTTGTTTTTCTTGGACGGGTTACCAACAAAATTGTTTGAATGAATTGAAAACGAGACCGAGGCTAATTTCGGGCGCGGCCGAAATTTGGATACCCTTCGCTCCCCTCGGGCTAAAAGTTTTTTCGGGCGTACCTATGACTTGTGTTCAGTCCTCCCCGCTTCCATGCTTTTCCTTGAATTTTGACATAAGTGCCGGGGCGACGATTTATTGGGGGAAGCGGAGGACGTGGGTTTCTTAGATTAACCAAAGGGGGGAGGGGGAGTTGTACGGCAACCCAATGAACGCATGGCCTTTCCATCAATTTTTACGTATGTTTGAGGCATTAATTATAATATTTGGTTGAAATTGGTGGACAAATAAAGAAGTTTTTCTTCGAAGAACCTAATTTGGGGGTTGGGTTTATATGCCAGCCCCATGACCCCATGGTCCGATTTAATTCATTTTTGCATTGTTTTGTAACATGAATAAAAATACATTTCCATGAGGTTTGTTTGAAATTGGTGTGCAAATAAAAATGTTTTTTCTTAGAAAAAATTGATTTGGGGAGCTAGGTTTGTATGGTGGCCCCATGACCACATGGTCCGACTCCATCTAATCATACATATGTTTTGTGTCATGAATAGAAACAGATTTGTGTGAAGTTTGGTTGAAATTAGGGTATAAATAACAAAAATCTTAGAAGAACTTATAATTTGGGGAGCTAGGTTTGTATTACAGCCCCATGACCTCATGGTCCGATTTGATCCATTTTTACATATCTTTTGTGATATCACTAGAAACACATTTGTGCAAAACTTGATTGAAATCGATGAGAAAATAAAAAAGTTTTTCTTAGAAGAACCTAATTCGGGGGACTAACTTTGTATGGCAGCCCCACGACCCCATTGTTCGATTTGATCGATTTTTACATATGTTATGTGTCAGCAATGAAAACACATTTGTGCGAAATTTTATTGAAATTGGTACATAAATAAAAAAGTTTTTCTAAGAAGAACCTAATTTTGGGGGGTAGGTTTGTATGGCACGACCCCCTTGTCGGATTTTGGCGATTCAAACATACAAACTGCCTGCAACAAAAAGAAGCATGTGTACAAAATTTCAGCTCCATAGCTTTTAAATTGGCCGAGTAAAACGCGTAGCAACAGACGGACAGACGGACAGACGGACATCGCCCAATCGACTCCCCATGTTATGCTGATCATATATGTATACTTATTATATGGTCGGAGATGCCTCCTTCAATGCGTTACAAACTTCATGACAAAGTTAATATACCCTTTTCGCTTAATAAGCGAAGGGTATAATGATAATCAGAAACATACCACTACTTAGTAAATTTGATGAAAAAAAAAGACATAAAGTGTGTTTTTTTGGTTATCCCGTGCAGGTTTGGGTAACGAAACTCCATATAAAAAAAATGCCAGCTGATCCACCTGTCATTTTTTTTATATGAAGTTTCGTTACCCAAACCTACACGGGATGTAGTAAAAAACGAACCTATAGTTATTCAGACTGACGCTTCACAATACGGTTTAGGCAGTGTTATTCTCCAGGATAATAAGCCCATTTGCTTCGCATCAAGAAGTTTGTCTGATGCTGAAACACGATATGCCCAAATCGAAAAGGAAATGTTGGCCATAGTCTTCGCCTGTTCAAAATTTCATTTTTATATATACGGCAGAAACGTTAAAGTTTTAACGGACCATAAGCCTCTTTTGGGAATATTCAAAAAGTCTGTAGATAAAATATCATCATCGAGATTGCAAAGAATGAGACTTCGATTGATGAAGTACAGAATTGATCTGGAATATTTAATGGGAAAGAATATGATCATTGCGGATTATTTGTCAAGGAATTTCGATAAATCCCCACAAGCTAGTGAAATTCAGGATTTAAATGAAGTCATACATTCTATTAACATTAGTGAGAATAGGAAAACTGAATTGGTAACTGCAACCAATAAAGATAACGTTTTTAAACTTTTGAAAAATCGAATACTGGCAGGCTGGCCAAAAATGAAAAAAGAAGTTGAAGTTGAACTACGACAGTTTTGGGGATTAAGATGTGATTTATTCTTAGAAGACGGTATTTTATTTTATAATGATAGAATTTTTGTTCCATCTGAATTTCGGAATACATTTTTGAAATACTTGCATAATGGACATGCTGGTATTGAAAGAACTAGAGCTAGAGCCCGTTCATTAATTTATTGGCCTGGTATAAGCAGTGATATCGAAAGAATGATTTCTGGGTGTTCAATTTGTCAACGTAATAGGAGCCAAAATACAAAAGAACAGATATTGTGTCATGAGATACCAACTTTACCTTTTTATAAAATAGGAATTGATATATTCCAATATAGAAATCACAATTATTTGATTACAGTAGATTACTACTCGAAATATTTTGAAATCATTAAAATCATGAAGAAAAATGCGGGCACAATTATAGAAAAACTGAAGTCACTTTTTGCTAGTTTCGGCATTCCTCGAGAAATTATTGCAGATAATGTACCATTTGCATCCTATGAATTTAAGGAGTTTTGTAGAAAGTATGACATTGAGCTGAAAACAATTAGTCCCTATCACTCGCAGTCGAATGGGCAAGTAGAAAGGGTTGTAGGTGTAGCCAAAAATATGCTTCTAAAATGTGATGAAGGGAGTCACGAATTCTGGTTAGGACTTTTAGAATATAGGAATACTCCTCTGAAGGGAACTGATGTTTCACCATCAGAGTTGCTAATGGGCAGAAAAACTAGAACCTTAATTCCCGGAAGAGACGAGCACTTTAAGGCTAGAGATAGTCCAGATATGAGAAATTATTTTAAGTCTAGAGCAGAGCATTATAGAAAATACTTCAACAATTCCGCTAAAGCAAATATTGTATTTGAAGAGGGAGAGGCAGTGTGGTGGAGAAATAAAGAGAACAAATGGGAACCCGCAAAAATAATCGAAAAGTGTAGTACACCTCGTTCGTATGTAGTTGAAGCTAATGATGGCACTATTTATCGTAGAAATAGCAAATGGTTAAGAAAAAGAAAATGCTAGACGTTGCAAAAGAATAAATGCCACAATAATCAATTAAACTAGGATTTGTAAATTGGCTGGTCTTCTTGGTATGTGTATCACATTTATATATTTTATTTTATTATTGGGAAATCTATTTGTAACTGAATTTTGTATTGTTAAGATATTGGAATATGTAATCAAAGTTATAAGAAACTTTAGATAGTAAAAAAACAAAAAAACTGAATATTATAGATTTGAAAAGATTTGAAAATACAATAAATGTAAGATTTAAGTATATGAGCTTGTAAGAGGGGAGATGTTGTAGTAGTAAAATAAGTACTAATAGTAAGTAAAAGAAGGTTAGCATTAAGTACTAGAACTTGAAGTAAATCTAAGTAATACACTCATGTAGGTATAGTTCAGTGGCCTGTTGAATAAAGTGGAACTAAGACGTGAAGCAGTTTGCTCTTATTAATATCACACTGAGCACCTCAGCACCTTAAAGCAACCTGATGGGCGCGACACGACTGATGCCTTGACAACGGGCAAGTTACTCCTTAGTACCCACTTTCCGGGATACCGAATTCTGACGAGTGAATGACCTTATAAGATTTTATCTAAGATTCTAGAAAATAGAAATAATCCGTAGGCCGAAGAAATCATTGGCGAGTACCAAGGCGGCCTTAGACCGGGTCGTTCGACTACAGATCAGGTTTTTACAGTGAGGCTTTTACTCCAGAAGTGCTGGGAATACAACTACGACGTATACCAAATATTTGTCGACTTCAAGCAGGCATACGACAGTATCGATCGAAGCGTACTGAACAACATTTTGCTGCATTTTGGAATACCGGCTAAACTAGTGCGACTCATAAGGATGACGATGACTAATACCGTCTCGCAGGTCAGGGTTCAGAACAGACTCACTGACCTATTTCAAACTCGTACTGGACTCAAGCAAGGCGACGGGCTCGCGCCGACGCTCTTCAACCTGGCCCTGGAGAATGTAATTCGAGCCATGAATTTGGACAGCAGCGGAACGCTACTCATTTAGTCGACTCAACTAGTAGCGTACGCCGACGATATCAACATCATGTCTCGAAGATTGGGTGATGCAGAAAGTCTTCTGCATAATCTCAATAACGCCGCCAAAGAAGTTGGACTACATATTAACGAAT
This sequence comes from Microchrysa polita, assembly GCA_949715475.1. Lineage (NCBI taxonomy): Eukaryota > Metazoa > Arthropoda > Insecta > Diptera > Stratiomyidae > Microchrysa > Microchrysa polita. The sequence continues at coordinate 56,244,514 of OX454417.1, forward strand.
CTAGGTTCTCCGAAGAATCTTCGGGGCCGTCCGTGAACGAGGTGAATGGCGCATCAGGTACAACGTTGAGTTGTATTAGCTGTATGATGAGCTACAGGTGTCGAAAATCGTGAAATTGCAGCGACTGCAATGGGCGGGACATGTACAAAGGATGAACGACGTTCGTATGACCAAAAAGGTGATGAATGCGCAACGAGTGGACGGAGCTAGATTGCGTGGATGACCGAGAGCCCGATGGGAGCATTCTGTATGTGAGGACGCCCACCAGATGCTAGGCTTTCGGAACTGGAGGACAAGGTCGCGTGACCGCGACAATTGGAGGTTTTCAATCCAGGCGGCCAAGGCCCGACGTCGGACTATCGTGTCATAAAGAAGAAGAAGAAGAATGACCTTCAAATGAGGACAGTCTGCACAGAGCTAGTCCTTCAGACTGGAGACCAGCAAGACTAATATTTACTCAACATAAAATATTTGCTCGTTCGAGCCTTTTAAATCCGCCAGCACCGATGAGATTTTTCCGGCTCTCCTTCAAAAGGGTCTGGAGCTTCTAATTCCATACCTCTTGGGTATTTTCAGAAACAGCTTTTCGCTGGGCTACATCCCGCGCTCATGGAGACTTGCGAAAATAATCTTCATTCCTAAAATGAGAAACCGGTCCAAGGAGTATCCCAAATCTTACAGACATATCAGCCTTACTTCATTCATGCTCAAATCGATGGAAAAAATCATTGATGAGCAGCAATAAAACCACGCTGATTAGTAGCCCGCTACACACAAGGCAGTATTTGAGGCCAAAAATACCGCGCTTGCTGCTTTCTTGGATAATGAAGGGGCATTCGACAATACTGCGATTGATGCAATTGAAAGAGCGCATCATACCCTTCTCCAGGAACAGAAATGGCTGCACCCACAGACCATAAAATTGTTTACTGACGGCTCTAAAGGAACCGAAGGTTCAGGAGCAAGTGTGGTTGCTTGAGCACATATCTATACCAATGGATGGGCCATCACATCACTTTATTCCAGGCAGAACTTCACGCAATAGCAATCTGCGCTGATCTCTATTTACGTGCTAACTATGTTAATAAACGAATAGCGATCTTCTCAGAAAGCCAAGCGGCTATTAAGACACTCACTAAGCACACCATCACGTCAAGAGTCGTTCAGTGTTGCCTGTATGATCTGAACAAACTAGGAGCAAATACCAGATAAACACTCTTCTGGGTCCCAGGTCATACAGGCATCACATAGAACGAACAGGCGGATGAGTTGGCACGCAAAGCCCCAGCTACCCACTGCTACGGACCAGAACCCTTTTGTAGCATCACTAAATGTATATAGTAAAAAGACTAATCAAAGACCATAGGAACGACTTAAGGCATCTGAGCACTGGGACAAACTACCCGGGCTCAGGCAATCAAAACTGTTCATAGCAGGATACTCCCATGAAAGAGCGGCTGAGCTGCTTCAGCTAAGCAGAAATAAAGTACTCACAATATGTGGGATTCTTACAGCCCATACTCCTGCCTGAGATCATATCTGCGCACAATAAGGCTCTTACAGGACGCGAGCTGTCGATTCTGCGAAGAAGATGAAGAGACCTCATTCCACGTCCTCTGCGAATGTGATGTTCTGGCCCGACGCCGCTAGATACAGCTCGGAGTGGCCTATCCAGACAAGGACGACATAGCTTCTATGTCAACTAGCAACCTCGACTTATTTCTTAGCACGATCAACCTTGATCGTCAGGCATAGTCCTGCCCACATGTGACTAGGGCGATAGTACAATAAGCCCACTGGGTTCAGTGCTGTGAATCCTTCTTTGGGTCCCCCCCTCAGCATCTAATCTAATAGTGTACCCATAATTCGGCAAGGGTCGCAAGCTTCGCAAGTCATAGCTTTCACACATTTTAACCCTTCTGTCGGCACAAAGGTCTGGCCAGACCTTTGGCACTATACTTTGGCCAAAAAAGTATAGAAGATGAAATCGCAGCGATTTCATATTTCATGATATCCTAGAATAATATGTTTAGAAGCATTTTGCAAAAATTTGAAAAAATCGGTTGAAGTTTTGAGTATGTTTTTGATGATTTTAAATTTATAGTGCTTTTTGATACCCAATAGGTCTGGCCAGACCTATAGTTTTTCCCCCATTTTTGTCTTGAGGTAAAAAGTGCAAATATTAAATTCTCTTATTTATGATGTAATGATGTTATTAAAATTCAATTTGTACGATAAACCATAAAATTTTCTGAGATGTTGAGCCCTGAAGTTCGGAAATTGGATATGGCCAATTTTATCACATCTTATAACATCACCTAATCAACTGAGATTTGATTCTAGGAAATTTAAATGAGTTTTATTTCCTTTGTAATAGTAAGAACTACGTATTGGCGACTTACGAACGTGTTTCTAAATAAATTTAATTGAGATATTTACGGAAAATTTAGAATGAAATGATTTTTGCGCCTGAAAATTCCCTATTTCTTTCTATCTATTTCCCCAAATCTGCAGACTAATATCGGGTTAAAATCTACCAACAAAGCACCAAATATTTCCCCAAAGATATTGGAATCGGAAAATTCGATTAAACTTTCTGTACGGATACGCAATGAAAGAAGAGAAGCAAAAAAAGAAGAAAATAAGGGAGAAACATGTTTGTCCTAATACCACCTCAAAATATGTCTCCTTAAAAACGCTCCCAGTATATCTACAAAAACGATTTTAATGCTTTTATTGTTTATAAATGGCTGTAAAGAATGGGTAGAATGATTCTACCGATAAAAATTTCACTTTTTCTAAAAAATAAAATTTTTTTCTCAGTAGGTCCAGCCAAACCTATTGGGTATATAATATGCATATTGTAGTAGGTGCCGACAGAAGAGTTAAACACTAATCTGGCAAAATTTCCAGACAATCTTGGAACTGTGAGTGATGACCATATGGAGAGTAATTCGACCCTGACTGAAAAAATTGAAAGATAAAGGATTCGAGAAATCCAATAGAATGCGACAATATTAGCAAACTACTGTGGGGGCTTAAAACAGAACTACTCTTAGTTTAAAAACACCAGAAAAAGGTTCAAATGAAATTTTCTGAAATTTTTTATTAAATCAATATCTTTAATTTCTACAAAAATGTAACGAGTATCGATTATTTTAAGTCTATGTGTCTTAAATATGGGGGCCAAATTTAAAATGGTTAACATTTCCGAATTCAACGACCAAAAATTAGCTGGAAACGGATATCAGACCAAAGTCATCAAAATGCTGTTCCCCAGGGTAAACAATCTAAAAAGGATTATGACTATGACTTACTTTACATATATCGCACTAAAAGTATGATAATGCTGCTATTGCTTATACATACTACGTATATAAATTTATTTGCCACTTTCAAATATGCATAATAATTTTATATTTTCTACACACCGACCCAGAATTCTTATTTTACCTCCTTGCCAATAGAGTGCTGTATAACTTCTTTTTTCTCTACATGTTGTTTAAGACAATGTGAATATCAAACGCAAGTGGTGATTAGCTATAGTAATAATCATTTTTGCCCCACATGTTTTAATAGACGATGCTTGTATCTTTTAATTTTAACTATACATAAGTATGTACACATTTCTGCTTGTATGCTCTCATACATAAATTTAACATTATGTACAGACTTTTCATTATGGACAACGATATCTTTTTCTTTTCGTTTGCTATATTAGCCGTTATTAATTTATTATACGAACACGAATGAATAAGAGATTCTATAAATTCCGCGAGCCAAGCTATACATAGAAAAGTGGCAAGCAATAATAATAACAGTAGAAAGAAATTGAAATAAACTACTCGTAAACTATAAAATTGTAAATGCAATTTTGATTTTTTTTTTGTATATAAATGTATATCTGATTAAAATTTTTTTTTCCCGGTGACTATCCCACATCAGTTTACAACTACAAAGTGTGATATTCATATTAAACGTATAGTTCTCGAGCATTTGGTGTGAAATTTTACTTTCTAATATTTTATAAGATTTCAACGATTAGCTCTCAATTTTAATAGAAGTATGTCTATGGATTCAGTTGCGATAATGAGCACGATAAATAGAGTGGAAAGAATGTATGTACCACAATAATTGAATGAAAATTCGGGGTTAGTCGCAAAAAAAAATTGTTGTGAATATGCAACACGATTGCAATCATACCCTGTTTGGTGTATGTATACTTTCGCCTCTTTTACGTCCAGCGTTGAATAAAATTTTAATCGAAAGTTGAGAATAATTGTTATAAAAGTGATATTAAAAAGAGGTTGCTATAGCAGCTAAATTATTTATTATAACTGTGCAAATTTTCAGCCAATGATTTATTTTTTGTTCATGTTGCAAAGTTTATAACTATACTGCAAACACTTTCTTACCGATTGTGTCACGCTTTTCAGCTAGGGTAATTATAAGTAATTTTCGAAAAAAAAAACAATTCTTGTGCCTTATAGTGCAGTTACTAGGTGATTTCAGATTGCAAAGTGTGGTGGAGAAAAAGTTTTTTTGTTTCTTATGTTTTTGGGGCGCTGAGCACGAATCCGGAGCTTCCCACCAAAATTTCATCGCGGAACAGTGTCAAAACCGGGAAAAAACCCAAAATTTTCGGAGTTTTCCCGTTTTTTTGCTTATACTTCCGAAAGTCTACATATATTAGAGAAAACATAATTGCGGTTCTAAGGCGCCCTTATTCATTAAAATGTGTTAAGCGGTATAGCTACAATTGATACGTAATTTTTTAGTGTTTTTTTTGCAATTTTGAACCCGTTTTGCATCAAAATTTTGGTGGGAAGTTGCGGATTCAGGTTCTGAATCCTAAAATCCTAAAATACATAATTTACAAGAAAAATTCAACTTTTGCGACCAAAAATGAAAACCCGTTAAATCTCAAAATTTTATTCCTAATATGGAACTATGTGAAAAATGGCAAAATTAAGCTATCTATTGTAGTTATACCGCTCAACGGATTTATAATATTTATGTCTCTTTGGACGCGCAATTATGTTCTCTCCAAAATGTTCATGGAGAGTTTTTCGTAGAAATAAAAAGTTTCACAGTTAGGGGCCAAATAACGGAAAAACAGCAAAACTTTTAGGGCTTTTCGCGATTTTGACCCTGTTCCGCAACGAAATGTTGGTAGGAAGTCCGGATTCGAGCTCATCATCATCAATGTGGCAATGTGTATAGCCCGACGTCGGGCCTTGGCCGCCTGAATCGTTGACCTCCAATTGTCACGGTTACGTGACCTTGTCCTCCAGTTTCGGAAGTCCAGCAGCTGGTGGGCGTCTTCACCTACGGAGTACTCCCAGCGAGCTCTCGGTCGTTCACGCAACCTCGCTCCGTCAATTCGTTGTGCGTTCATAACTTTCTTTGGCATGCAATTGTCGTCCATCCGTTGTACATGCCCCGCCCATTGCAGACGTTGAAGCTTCACGATTTTCGATACTTCCAGCTCATCGTACAATTGATACAACTCATGGTTGTATCGGATACGCCATTGGTCTCGCTCGCGAACGGCCCCGAAAATTCGAATCGGTCTAGCAAAATTTCGGAGGCTTGGGTAAGGGTCCATGTTTCGCAGCCATAACATAGCACGGGTCGGATGATCGTTTTGTACACGCGGAGCTTCGTGTTCCTGTGCGCAAGTTTCGAATTAATTATAGGGAGGACCGAGAAATATGTCTTATTGGCTAGTTGTATCCGTCGCTTAATTTCGTCGGTCTCGTTGGCGTCCTTCGATAAGTTACAACCCAGATAGTTGAAATTGTCTACATACTCGATATTAAGGTCCCCCACTGTGATGCTTGAATTTGCTGGCGTCCTTGTTTTCGATTGCATCATGGCCTTTGTTTTGCTTTCGTTGATATGTAGTCCAACTTCCTTTGCGGCGTTATTGAGGTTATGCAGGAGGCTTTCTGCATCACCCAACCTTCGAGACATGATGTTGATATCGTCGGCGTACGCTACTAATTGAGTCGACTTGATGAGTAGCGTTCCGCTGCTGTCCATATTCATGGCTCGAATTACATACTCCAAAGCCAGGTTGAAGAGCGTCGGCGCCAGCCCGTCGCCCTGCTTGAGTCCAGTACGAGTTTCAAATAGGTCAGTGAGTCGGTTCTGCACTTTGACCTGCGAGACGGTATAAGTCATCGTCATCCTTGTAAGTCGCACTAACTTTGCCGGTATACCAAAATTCAGCATAATGTTGTACACTACACTTCGGTCGATACTGTCGTATGCCTGCTTGAAGTCGACAAAGATTTGGTATACGTCGATGTTGTATTCCCAGCACTTTTGGAGTAGTAGCTTCACTGTGTAAAGCTGATCGGTCGTTGAACGACCAGGTCTGAAGCCGCCTTGATACTCGCCAATGATTTGTTCTGCGTACGGATTGATTCTCTTTTCAAGAATTTTTGATAAAATCTTATAGGCCGTACAAACTAATGATATGCCTCTGTAATTCTCACACTTCAGCTTGTCACCCTTTTTGTGGATTGGGCAGATTATGCTTTTGCGCCAATCTTCGGGGATCACCTCGTCGTTCCATATTTTCAGCAGTAGCACATGTACAGCGTTGGTCAGGCACGTTCCACCATGCTTCAACAGTTCTGCTGGGATCTCGTCAGCGCCGGGCGCTTTATTATTTTGGAGCGACTGTATGGCAAGTCTAACCTCCTCTACTGTTGGGGGTAGAACGGGAGGGCCTGGTTCGGCTAACTGCTCAAGAGCTAGCTCCGCGGGGGATGTTGATGATGCATTAAGGAGCTCTTCAAAATGCGAGGCCCATCGTTTGTTGACGCTTTCGATGTCGCTGATGATGTTACCATCCTTGTCCTTACATAGGCTTGTCCTGGGTTGATATCCGTTCTTGATATTATTTATAAGTTTGTACGCCTGTCTAACGTTCTTACTGGCTAATCTTTGGTTTATTTGCTGCAACTGCTCGTCAAAATGTTTGCGTTTCTTACGTCTAATTAACCTATTAGATACTCACCGAAGTTCGTTGTATCTTTCTTTCTTGGCTCGGGATGCGCGACCCCCTTGATGCTGTCTTTGAGCTCCTCCCAAAACTCATGGATGCCTAGATTATGTTATCAAGCATGGGCGACAGTTTTTCCTCAAGTGCTGTAGTATACGCAGCCGCCGTGGCATCATCAATCAAATTGTCAACCTCGAAGATCTTGGCAGGGTTGATTCTAGTTAGGTGCACCGAAGAGATTCTGCACCTGTAGGTCGTCTTCACCAAATAGTGATCGGTGTCGCAGTTGGCTCCTCGATAGGATCGAACATCTAGGACATTAGAAGCCCATCTCTTGCTGATCAGTACCTGGTCGATCTGGTTCACGGTGTATTCATCTGGAGACTTCCAGGTCTGCTTATGGATTCGTCGATGAGGGTAGCAGGTAGAGCTTATGAGCAAGTTTCTGCCGCTCGCGAAGTCGATAAGTCGCTGACCGTTGTTGTTGTTTTCGTCGTGGAGGCTATGACCTCCAGAAGTTCCCCTATGCCAGCTTTCGTTTCCGACTTTGGCGTTAAAGTCTCCTAGCAGCAGCTTGAAGTCGTTTGATGGAAGTGAATCGAAGAGTGTTTCTAGGTCGTTGTAGAACTCGTCCTTAATCGCGTCTTCATTTACTTCTGTAGGGGCATGCGCATTAACCCTCATCCAGCGGCAGATTTTTACAACGCTTGCCGGCGGCAAAGGTACACCTGTACCTTAGTACATTTTGTATGAAAATCTTCACTATTTGTATGAATTTTGACCGTAAAACCGTTATATTATGTTGACTAGTCACAAATTAGTAACTGTTTTTGCCGAAGTGAATGTTTTAAGAAGTTGGGTTTATGTGGATTTAATTTTTGGAGTGGGTAAATTTAGAAAATAGGCAAAATTTTAAAAAGAAAATTGAAAAAATGGGTTGCTTGGAATTTTAATTTGACGAAATCTAAAATTGATTTACAAATGAAAAGTAGAAAACGGTTCAAATTAAGTTATTAATGATTTTAGAAGAATTTGGTATGTTTGATTTGCGAATTGTGAAGTCTTTGGTTAAAATTTACCCCCCTGCCCCCAATATATTATTCTGTTACTATAACCCGTTATCGCTAACGAAAAAAAACGTCAATAATTATCACATTCTGGTTATTTTCCATAAAACAACAATGCTTAAAGCAATAAATATATTAGAGAAATGAGTAAATGTGTTATTATACGAAAGAAAGGCGCTGTCAAGCAACAAGCAAGAAGAATCGGCTAGTATAATTTTCAGTCGCTAATCTTTGTAACTCTAAACTCAGGCCAATTCCTGTAGTAGAAAAATATCTAAAATTTTAATTGTGATTGTTGTTGGTTAATTGTAATATATTTTCTCTTATATGTAATTAAATCCAAGGATCGATTGAAAAATTAAAACAAGAAACCGAAGACATGTGGCATATTCTATAGCAGTTATCGGTATCTATATATGGTACCGACGTACAATTCAACCAAGTTTATGTACTACCCAAACATCCATTTAGAAATTTGGTTGCAGGATGAAACTTCAAAAGAAACTCGGGTGGACGTCCCGAATTACACAAATCATAAATATTAGGTGATGGAATACAAATTATGGGAATTTGTGGTATAGAAAATCAACCGCTAAAATCCAAAATTTTGGCATCCAAAATTTTAGTATTTGTTACAAACCTAATTTTCACTAGATGCTACGGGGGGGGAAAGAAGGCGTAATACATTGTATTGGTTGCCCCAAGCCATTACATACTTCAAAAAGTTTGGTATGCCAGTAAAAGTCTTCAGATTGATGTCAAATAACCAAAAACCGCTATATGAGTTAGCCTAGTCCTTATAGATCGATATCTCCAAGGACCTTGATCATTACAAATAAAAATCGTAAATCAAATACTTCTGTACATCACTCGATTCTCAACTTATTGGTGCTATAATAAGTCTCTCTAAGCATGAGCATTCACCAAAAATATTTTATTTTCGTCTTTTGTAAATTTTCTTTCATACAAAATATATGAAGGTACAAATGTACCTTTGCCGCCGTTAAAGGGTGTAAGATTAATTTTGATCCCTAACTTGGGGATGGGTGGTCACACATTTCTGAAATGTAAATCTACCATTTACCAGCATATTTCGGGTGCTTGGGGATTTTATGATTGGGGATTTTGTATATGGGTATTATGATTATGGGGATTTTGCAAATGGGTATTAAGATTATGGGGATTTTGAATATGAGGATTTTGATTTTGGGGATTTTTCTACGTTTGGGGATTTTGTGATTGGGGATTTCGTATGGTTCCCTCTCCCTGCTCAGCTTGTATTGTTCTACCTGATCCAGGAGGGCCCTTAAGGCCCCCGGTCTATTCAGGGAGCGTACATTCCAGGATCCGAAAGAGTAATCAGTTGTTCGTTTGCGAGGTCGTCGTTGTTTTGTGTCCGTCCAATCCGAGACTTTTGTTTTGAGGTTTTTCTTAGGATGAGTTGTCGGCACATCGCTAAACCATGATAGGGTTTAATCGTTTAGTAAAGGCCATCATGGGCATGCCTCGAAGATGCTGCTTTAGTGGTTGAGTTAGACGTTTTCTGTCACCTATCACGTTAAGTAACCTGAGACGCTGCAGATGTAAATACAGCACTCGAGCTCAGCACCCCAAAAAACATAAGAAACAAAAAAAAAATTGCCTCCACCACATTTTGCAATCTGATGTACTAGTTTTATCACCTGGGTACTACACTATTATCTGTGGTATAAATATTAATTTCGGTATGTCGACATATACGAAAACAACAGTACGACCTACAAACGTACGGCGAGAGCTTTTAAGCCTTTGTTTCCATTGTAAACAATTGTGGCGCAACTGTATACGAACATGATGTTTCAGTGCTCCCCAATTGTTCGCGAACAGTTGCTGAACGATAGTGTCACGTCCACACTGTAAACAAAAGTAAAGTTCCTGAGCTGTTGCACATGTTTTGGAGCAATTCTTTCACGTCCACATTGCAAACAGTTGTATCGCCGCAACTCTGGTCCTGAACAGTGTTCGCGAACAGCTGAAGCTCGTTTCGAGCTTTTTGCTGAGCTGTTGCAATGATTTTTGTAAGTAATTTATTGATGTTCGACGTTTTCCATTCAAATAAAAAACACGGGGACAACTTTTGTAAGAAACGAGGAGTTCAATTTTATTTAAAATAAAATATTTTTAGGTTATTTTTAGAGCAAACGAAATAACTAAAAAGGTATTTTGGATCAAAGTTCTGTTAATATTCACCAACATACGACTACACTAAACACATATAATATTTCGAGCAACTTTTGACCGTATGGTTAACATACCATACGTACCCACTTAAAGATAATAAAATAAAACAGAAAAAAAATGTCGGAAGGGCGACACAATGTTCAGTTGACAACTAACTATGTGCTCTAATCCCTTGTAAAGCATAGCATACCGATTCTGTTTAGCCATGGGAGAAGGTATAGGTTGATGAAAGACTACCGCCGGTTCCTATATGTTTTTCAGTTGTAGTAAAACGGTGGACCATTGTTATGATGTATGGAGCTTCTTAGATAAAAACAAAAAAATGATTTTCTTTATATAAGTTAATTTATTTTTTATGATTACGACAAACAAATACAATAGAATCTCGCCGCAAACGTTTCCCTTCACTTGCTCCCCCGCATTATGGATCGACAGCACCGACTTTGACAACAATGAATTACGTACAACAATGGTGCTTTACCGGAATCATGTTCACAGCTTCTTTAACGGGCTTCTAACGACCATCGGTTTCTCTTCAGTTCGACTTTAACCACTTTCATTCGGTCTTAACCTTTCCGAAGACACGACGGACGTACATCGATAGAATTAGCTGCCCTTGTAACCTTTTCTAGGCCTTTCGGCAATTCCTAGTAGTTCTTTACGGTTTTTCGCAGATTTGCGCCGAACTAAACCCATACGTCTGGGCGGCTTGCGATCGTCCATATCGAAATACATTTTCTCACTATCTTCAAGGTCTTTTCAATACTCGGAAAAAGCAACGCTGGCCGCCAAAGCGCTAACATTTAAACTCGCGAAGTTTATTTATGCTAAGCACCAGAACGATTCTTCTTCCGATACCTTTGATCCGGACACTGTCAACTCAAATTTTCGGAAATAAAGTTGGTTCAGCCGACGGCAACAAACGCCTATTCACCAAAATCAAAAATGTTGGTCCCCGTTCTATAATAAATCACACAAATGACACGGAAAAATATACCTTTCAAATTAATTAAATAATTAGCCTTGATGCAGAGCAGTTTATAGACAGTATTCGAACATGATGCGCAACTGTTCACGAACAATAAAGATTCTTGCTCCGCAACTGTTCAGAAAAAAATCAGTAAAATGTTGTGCAACTGTTTGAATAAATTAAATAACGATTTCAAAACTGAATTAAGATCTCAAATTAGTGATCTGACGAGTGCAGTTAAATTCGTGTCGGATTCGTACGAGGAAATTAAATCGGTTCTCGACGAAATAAAACATCTCCGCAATGAAAATTCTGAACTTAAACGCGAATTAAAAAATGTAAACGACCAAAACATTATGCTTCAGCGAGACGCCCGAAATAACAATGTATGTATTGGTGGTCTAATCGAGACTCCGAACGAGGATTTAGTCAAACTAGTTGTATCGATAGCCGCCAAATTGAATATGGATTTACAGCAACACGACATAAGTCATGCATATCGGGTAAAATCGACATCGACCAGATCAACATCTAATACTGCAGCATCAGCTGAAAATGCAGCGGAACCGGTATCGAACATCATATGCCGCTTCACGCGAAAAATTGTCAGAGATGCATTCATAGCGGAGTTCAAAAGGTATTTGCGTGATAAAGACAAGGTCGGTAAGTTATCACCCAACCAAAATGGACGTATATACATAAGCGAACACCTGATCCCTTACACGGCATCGCTATTGCGAGAAACGAAATCGATGCTTAAAACGAAAAAATATAAATATATCTGGGCAAAAGAAGGCAAAATTTTTGTGAAGAAAAATGAAGACAGCAGAGCGATGATAATACGAAATAAAGACGATTTGATCGAACTAGCTAAATAATATTTGTTCTACTTCATTTGTAAATAAGACTGTTTATTTTTTACCTTTGTCATGGATCTTTTTGAAAATATTGATCGTTTCGAATATTCGTGCGATTATATATCAAATCCTAGTAACCTCTTAAATGTGAATGATGATTTCTCTTGCATTTATCTTAACATCAGAAGTGTTAGTAAAAATTTTGAAGAATTTCAATTGACGTTAGAGATGCTGCGAGTTAAATTTGATGTCATAATTTTGGGGGAATGTTGGTTAGGTGGCAGAGAGCTACCGATTGTCGAATTATTTTCAATAGAAGATTATGATCTATATTTTACTAAGAACAATTATAATCAAAACAGTGGTCTCATAGTCTATATTAAACAAAATATCGTTTCGCATGTAAAAGTAGAAGAATATGAATTAGCAAACTGTAATGGCATGAAAATAACCATAAAAAGTAATAATAACCATTTTCATATAATTGCATTGTACAGATCTCCATCGGGGAGCTGTGAAGAATTCCTACTAGAAATTGAAAAATATCTATCCAGTAACACAATATTAATTGGGGACATAAACATTGATATAAGTGATGCTAAAATAAAAGACATAGGGAAAATGTATTTAGGTCTACTTGGAAGACACGGTTTCTTATCTAGAGTAAATATACCTACTCGCGTTGAACCTCTTTCTTTGATAAATACTGAAACAGAACAAATTACATCTTGCATTGATCATATATTTTCAAATATTCCTGATCAGGATAATTTAAGAGCCTCTGTAATAAACTCTAATATTACGGATCATCGAATAGTTTCTTTTTTTATAAAGCAAGGTAAAGAGAACAAGACAGAAGCATCTAGTAGCAATCGTATAGTCAAGAAAATTAATTACGCTAAATTAGTAGAATTAATTGAAAAGGAAGACTGGGAAAATATAAACACCAGTTTGAATGTAGATTCCGCAACAAACAAACTTATTTCTAAATTGATATTAAATATAGAGAAAGCGACTGTTTTGAACAATACCAAAATAAATCATAAATTTAAAGGTGTTAAGCCATGGATAACATTAGGATTGATGAAGTCTCTTAGGAAAAAAGACAAATTATATAAAATGGTTGCAAATCATTCAAATAATTTAAACTTAAAACAGTATTTCATAAAGTATAAAAACATGTTTCGAAATTTAGTGAGGAAGGCGAAAGATGAATATTATAAAAACCAAATATCTATCGCGGGGGACAACACTAGAAAGGTTTGGGAAACAATAACATCTGTAATCAACAGCAAAAAGAAACAAGTGGATATAGAAAACATAAGAGTTGATAACATGCTTGTAAGTGTAAAAGAAGACCCAATCAAATGCGCGAACGAACTGAATAAACACTTTTGCTTTATTGGTGAGCGAATGGCCAACGGAATTCCAGTAGTTGCAGAGGACTTCCAGTGCTCTTACATTACTAATGAACCCACAATACATAACTTCGAGATGGTATCAGAAACCGATATCCTTAATATAATAGGGGAATTACGTGGAAATTCCAGTCCTGGTTGGGACGGCATTACTGTTAAAGTTTTAAAAGAAATAAAACAATACATTCTTAAGCCTTTAACACACTTAGTGAACTTAAGTATTCATACGGGGAAATTTCCGACATGTTTGAAAACTTCAATAATAATTCCATTATACAAAAGCCGTGATAGAACATTAGCTGAAAACTATCGGCCAATATCGCTTTTGTCAAACATCTCCAAAATATTCGAAAAAATACTCAAGAAGCAAGTAGTCTCTTACCTAGAAAAAAACAACATAATATCGCTAAGACAATTTGGCTTCCAATCGGGAATAGGTACACATGATGCAGTCGATGCAGTTGCATCAGAAATTTATAGCTCGCTTGATCATGGTTCAAAGCCAATAACTATATTCCTTGATTTAGCTAAAGCCTTTGATACAGTTTCGCACTCCTTGCTCTTAAAAAAACTCGATATGATTGGCATAAAAGGATCTGCTAAAGAATGGTTTTCAAGCTACTTGAATCAACGGAGACAACAAGTAAGACTTGGTGATTATTTGAGTGATTGCCTGCCATGCACAAAATATGGCATTCCTCAGGGAACCGTTCTTGGACCAGTACTATTCCTGATTTTTATTAATGATTTACCTCTTATGGAAAGAAATATTAATGGTAAACTATTTTTATTTGCTGATGATGCTGTCCTATTATTCTCGACCCCTACATGGCAGCAATCTTATATAATGGCCGAGGAAGGATTGATCGCCGTTAGAAATTGGATTAATAAAAATAAGTTATCATTAAATATTGAAAAAACTAAATATATGGCGTATTCGATATACGATAGTGGCCAGCCATCGAATAATAATTTAATTAAAACACACGATACAAACTGTGGTGAAATATCTGCATGTCAATGTAATGGGACATTAGAAAAAGTAAGTTCCTTTAGATATCTCGGTGTCCAATTCGACCAAAACTTAAAATGGAAAGAGCATGTAAATATACTTACAAAGCGCGTACTTAGACTTACTCATATATTTGCAAGACTTAGGCGAATTCTGCACAGCGACTCATTAAAAATGGTTTATTATGCACTTGCACACTCAATCCTCACCTATGGCATATTATCATGGGGAGGAACTTATAAAACTATTTTGAAGCCATTGATCGTTGCACAGAACGATATAATAAGAGCCATACTCGGGATAAGAAGAAACGACTCTATTAGTGTATACTATCAACGACTTTCAATTTTAAAGCTAAAATCATTATACAAACTAATTATTCTTAACCCTTTGAGGACCATACATTTTTGGCCGAAGCGATTTTGTTTTTTGTTTTATTTTCGTGATCACTAGGTTAATAGTAGTTATGTCACCAAAAATTGTGCCCCTAGCCCCCCATTTTACCCCTGATTTCGCTTGGCAAATATATTTGCCTATGGGTTGAAAGGGAATTTGTCACCTAAAAACTGAACATAATAAGAGCATTGTGACGTGTAATTTATGTATTTTAAAAGTAAAGATCCTAATTGAAAACAATTAATGTTAGGTGTGGTAAATATTGAAGCAATCGCGAGATGTTGTGGAGCAAAAGGACACATTACGTTGGGTACAAAGTACACCTGAGCAGTCATATTCATCCATAAAAGTACAACAAGGATAAACTTTCAAAATCTCTCGGTTTCGCATTTTATGAAGAGTTATTTCCTGAAAAGGCCAGTCCTGATCATCTCTGGAAAAGGGTGGACTCATGGTCTACTAAAGTAGATGTGTTCCTCCGACAAACCGGCTCGATATTCGGTGCGTATTTCTGTAGAATAGCTATAGGTTACGGTAGAGTATTGTATATGCTTACGTAATTCGAAAAATATCCAAGAGCAAACTTGCCTATTTGTATGTAATAGCTGACAGCAAATAGGCACATTACGTTTATTTTGCTAAATTATGTAGCTACAAACCGCGCCCGTTTAAGTTGAATTGTCTCAGTCGGTCAGATGAAGATGTTATGTCCCTTGCATTTTTCTTTATGTCGATGTCAAGGCTTTACGGGATAACCCTTTAATTCAAGCATAGGGCAAAGGATCGAAAGGGGGACAACATACAAACATCTATGGTCACAGTGTGACTCGAACCCACGCTTCGAAAATAAGAGATAGCCGCCGAATGCCCACATATGCAGATATGCTCCCCACTGCATAGAAACCGATGTACCCTCGCTTCCGGAAATTGTCCACCTGCCATATTAGAATGTTGCTAGAGAATGGAAAATTAATTGACCCTTACAAAGAACTGTCATCATAAACTTCAACCCTTTTCTTTGCTGTCGAAGGGCATTAATGTAATACAACAAACTCATCGAGTTTTTAAATGTTTTTTTTTTAGTGTAGACGTGAAAGTTGTGTAGCCAGCTTCAGATACATAGAGGCGCCGAACTGCTTTGAGGGAGTAAATAAAGCTGGGCTTCTTTTTGAAACTGTCTATATTAGGAGTAGATTAGGCGTTTTGGAGATACAGCAGATTTTTCTAAGTCAATGACAATTTTTAGACTTAGCCTTGATTTGTCAAATATTATTCCCAGAAAAGACCAAATATAGTAATATAATTTGACAACGGTTTCTTTGCCATAATCTCTAGATTCCTAAAGCAGTAGTCTATATATTTCGTTTGGTTGCTGGAAAAAAAAACAGCTGTCGTGAGGTAGAAAGTTTTTACATTTATGAACGCTATATACCGCAAATTATTTGACCTTTCAGATTCATAAAATTTTAAATTTACCCCATTACAAATTCGATAAATTCACCACAATTAAGTGCAAGTGCGAAAACCTTCTTACACTATTCATTTTCGCGACTCTAACTCTAAATGTTGCAAATGTAATAAAAAAAGACATAGTGCGTTTTGTTCCGTTTCAGACCATAGGCAAATATATTTGCCCAACTTATTTTAGGCCTGTACGAGTTCACTGAAATTCGGAAAACCTGGAACGTTGCAATTTTACAAAGAGAAGGTATAGATCAAATGCACTATTTGAGGCTCATCCATTTTTCGATTTTACCGTTACATTACAGCCCCTTGAACTGTGACTACTTTTTACTTAACTTTGGGGGCCCGTGTGGGGCAAAGCGGGTCAGAAAGGAAATTATACCCATAATAATGTTGTTGCCCCAACTCTCATTTGTGAATTTCTTTCCGAGTATTTTGTTATATTTTTAACGTGAACAATTTTAAATGTCAAAAACCTCCGGGCAAACATATTTGCCTATAGTCGTTAAAGGGTTAAACGTGTACATAACCTGAGAGAAATTCTCGCAGTTATTTCTCATGGTTCTGGAACTAGATCGGAGTCAAACAATCTTCTCTATATCCCAAGAAGGCAGACTTCACAGGCTATGAGACACTGGTCGTATATTGGGCCTAAGGCATATAATACCCTCCCACGTGATATCAAAGCAATCGAAAACATAAAGCATTTTAGTTACAAAATAAAATTATATATTATATCTGAACACTCACAGCATCTATAGCTTCAAAAGAAATTATGTAAATATTTATTATTTCGAAGAATTTATACTCATTTTTTTTTTCTCATTTTTTATACATATTATTTAAGATTAATGATTAATGTGAACTAAAACGTAAATTTTCAATGAATAACACTCCTTTTCCACGCTCTGGCATTAGCCATTGTGGACATAGTAATTCCAAATGAACTAAAAAAATTTTGTAAATATTGTAATAGAAGAAATTGGAATAAATAAAAAATTGAAAATTGAAAATTGTTCGCAGGCAAAATTTTGAACTTTTTTGCAACTGTTCATCAACAAATGTTTACAATGAAGACGAGGCTTTATAGTGGCCGGCAGACATGATGCTGTTTATTGTTGTAAAGTTTGGTCGTACGGTCGTTTTCGTATAGTCTGTAATGGCCCATAGAGTGATACCCTCGGGGGTAACTCGTTGCGCTGATAATAAGACCATGTAACGACAATGATCACCTGGGGGCAACGCATGCTTTCATGTAGGAACATTTATACTAGCATCGGCGGGGCCCCCCTCTCTGCCTTAGTTACTCGTGGCTGCCCACAAAGAGGGGTACTGTCCCCCCTTCTGTGGTGTTTAGTTGTAGATGGACTGTTGTGAAAACTAACCTCAGAGAGGTTCTCCACCCAAGGGTACGCAGACGACCTTGTTATCATGGTTAGGGGCAAATTTGAGGAAGTCCTACCCCATTTTCTCCAGACCGCTCTGCGCATAGTTCAAGATTCGTGCACGGAGAGTGGTCTACGGGTCAACCCGTCCAAGACCACGGAGATTCCTTTCAGTAGGAGCAGGACAACAAGAACTCTGAGCTGTCCTACTATGTACAACTCCAAAATTAAAATGTCAAACCAAGTCAAATATCTGGGAGTCACTCTGGGATGACCACCCGAAATCGGTCACGGAGAAGGCCATCAAAGCATTATGGACCTGCAGAGGTTATGTTGGTAAGACCTGGAGAATTAAACCATATTTAATTCTGTGAATTTACAAGACAGTTGTTAGACCTATAGAGGAGTATGGGGCGGTGGTGTGGTGGAAAAGGGCTTCAACAAGCACCGTAAGTAAGTCGAACCTGGGTAAGGTCCAGAGGCTTGCCTGTCTAATTATTACTGAGGCTATGTTGTCATGCCCCACCGCCCCCCTGGAGGTTCTACTTGACCTCACTCCATTACACATACACATTGAGGCGTCGGCGAGATTGGCTGTTGGCAGGCTCAACGCCTCCAGCACGACAGTCACTTTTAGCCATGATCAGCTAGAATGGTTACAGGGTAGCAATACCCTCTGCCTACCTTCGGACTACCTAGTTAGGACATTACGCTTCAACGCGTCCTTTAACACAGCAATATGGGCAAGGGAAAGTTGGACGGATATGTTCAGGTCCCTTCACCCCAACACTATCATCTTTTACACTGATCGATCCAAAACTGACACAGGCTCTGGAGTGGGCATCAGAGGTCCAGGTGTAAGCTACTCAGTCCCTATGGGGAAGTACATGCAATAGAAGTTTGTGCTAGAGAATGTCAGAATAAAGGTTATGTCAACAGAAAGATTGTGATCTTTACCGACAGTCAGGCGGCTATCAGAGCTCTTACAAAACATACCGTTACATTTCAACTAGTGTGGCTATGTCAGGGAATACTTCAGTCGGTAGGATCTCGCAATGATCTTACTCTCCTATGGGTTCCCGGATACTCCGAAATTGAAGGGAATAAGCTTGCGGATCAACTGGCTAGGTTAGCCTCTGCAAGCCCCTTCTGCGGCCCGGAACCCTTCTGCGGCATACCACTATGTCTCTGCAGAAACAAAATTACTGAGTGGTGAGTGGGAAAAGACGACAGCCACCGGATGCTGAGAGGCCCTTCCAGGTCTAAGGCAGTCGAAGCTCTTCGTAGCAACCTACTCAAAGAAAAGCAATCTGGAGTTAGTTAAACTCAGTAGGAACAGGGTCAGAATCATAAGTGGCCTCCTTACGGGCCACTCCCGTCTCAATGGACACTTAAGAACCATGGGCTTAGTCGTAGACGCGGCCTGCCGCTTCTGCGAGGCAGATGACGAAACATCGACTCACATACTCTGCGAGTGCGAAAGACTAGCGATGCGAATGAAACCTTGGATGTATGACCTTACACGGCAACATATTGTTAGCATAAAAGAGCTGAAGACTCGTTTATGGGAGTTCGAATGGTCTTGGTTTTTTGATCGAGAGCATTGTTATCGATTGATTTTCCTCCGGTAGAATGCTCAGAAGATTTCCTCCTTCTTATCCATAATCCCTGGATAGCTCTGACAAAAAGTCAATAGTCAAGTTGCAATCACTGACTTAAAATAATACCTATTATTGGACACATTCACGGCTAAAATAAATATTCCACTATTCTCTACCTAGTATTCTGTGTCCAAAATAGTCTTCTAAATAAAAAATTACCGTGCACGTTGAAAACGAAAGACTTTAGACAGTAACTTTTAAATGGTTCGATTTTGTTTTCCAATCTCTGATTTTAGTACTACTTTTTTTTTCTTAATTTGTTACAATGCGTCTCTTTGTATTGTTTCCAATTACCATAAAAAATAGTAAATGATATTCCGAAAAATCATGTCAAACGTGCATACCTGCCTAAGAAATAAGCTGCAATGTTCGTAACAACAAGCCAATCCTCCTATGTAGTATGCAAAAACCACTATAGGCCTATATCATCAATGGTCAGAAGCACTAGTCTAGAATAAACATTAGCCATCAGCTAACATACTTCAAAATGCATTTAACATTTTATACACGGTTTCGTGTCATAACAAGGTTTGCGGTTGCCTATTTGTCCATTTGCCAACTGCTGTGTTTTCTTAGCTGTATAAGCCTCCTAAGCACGAATGCCATACTTTCCCATATGGTGCTAATATTCAAAGCAAGCGAAACAGTTCTGAACTGAAAATGATCCGTTCATTGAGTTTGCACAGCATACATTGATATATGTAGTACTATACGGAACGGAATAAAATCGCGAACATTCGCCGCATGGATTTCACCGAAGAACGACAGACGAAACGACGATCCGACGCACCACGTTCGTTATTTGCGAAGAATAATGAAAGAATTCGAGAGAATTGTGAAAAAAAAACAAAGATTGGAAAATGACTTTGAAACAAAACAGCAAGAATCATAACGAGCAACACTGTCTCAAAGAGTACGGCTAGAAAAGAAGTCCACGACAATGACGACAATAATGCTACAATAGTAACAGCAATATTGTTGTGAAACACAAAGTAGCATCAGAAGCAGAAAAATACGATAAAAATTTATGATTGGTCGTAAACTAAAACGAGGTGCTGAGTTACATGAAGTACCTTCTCGTAAATACATAGATACTCGTACACGGTAATAAATACAGATAAAGAATTGTTTATATAAGACATTTATGAGGTTCTTGGTTTTAATTATATTTTTAACAACTATGCTCATAGACATCATTATTAACTTCAACTATATTTGCCTTTTTACCTTCCTTCAAAAAAAAAACTAAAAGGCACAGGCATTGAAGGCAACTTGACAAAGAGGAAATTTAAATGTAGGTCCTTTATCTAATATTAGCTTCTTCTTCTTTATGGTACGATAGCCCGACGTCAGGCTTGGCCGTCTGGATTGCAAACCTCCAATTGTCGCGGTCACGCGACCTTGTCCTCCAGTTCCGAAAGCCTAGCATCTGGTGGGCATCCTCATATACAGAATGCTTCCATCGGGCTCTCGGTCGTCCACGCAATCTAGCTCCGTCCACTCGTTGCGCGTTCATCACCTTTTTGGGCATACGACGGTCGTTCATCCTTTGTACATGTCCCGCCCATTGCAGTCGCTGCAATTTCACAATTTTCGACACCTGTACCTCATCATACAGCTGATACAACTCAAGGTTGTACCGGATGCGCCATTCACCTCGTTCACGAACGGCCCCGAAGATTCTTCTGAGAACCTTTCTCTCGAATGTGGCCAACAGGTGTTCAGAGTTTTGGGTTAGGGTCCATGCCTTGCAGCCATAGCATAGCACAGGTCGGATTATGGTTTTATACACGTGGAGCTTCGTGTTCCTGTGCACCATTATTGGGACTATGCAGAAGGCTTTCTGCATCACCCAATCTTCGAGACATGATGTTGATATCGACGGCGTACGCTACTAGTTGAGTCGATTTAATAAGTCGCGTTCCGCTGCTATCCAAATTCATGGCTCGAATTACAGAGCCAAGTTGAAGAGCGTCGGCGCCACCTTGTTTGAGTCCAGTACGAGTTTCAGATAGGTCAGTGAGTCTGCTCTGAACTCTGACCTGCGAGACGGTATTAGTCATCGTCATCCTTATGAGTCGCACTAGTTTAGCCGGTATTCCAAAATGCAGCAAAATGTTGTACAGTACGCTTCGATCCTTACTGTCGTATGCCTGCTTGGAGTCGACAAATATTTGATATACGTCGATGTTGTATTCCCAGCACTTCTGAAGTAAAAGCTTCACTGTAAAAAGCTGATCTGACGTCGAACGACCAGGTCTGAAGCCGCCTTGGTACTCGCCAATGATTTCTTCTGTGTATGTATTTATTATATTTTCTAGAATCTTAGATAAAATCTTATAAGTCGTACAAACTAATGAGATGCCTCTGTAGTTCTCACATTTCAACTTATCTCCTTTTTTGTGGATTCGGTAAATGATACTTTTACGCCAATCTTCCGGGATTACTTCGTCGTTCCATACTTTAACGATAAGTGTGTGTGTAGCCTTAACAAGGCTCTCCGCACCATGCTTCAGCAGTTCAGCTGGAATCTCGTCAGGGCCCGGGGCTTCATTATGTTTTAGTGCTTGCATGGCGAGATCAACTTCTTCTACTGTTGGGGGTTGAACGGGAGGGCCTGTTTCAGCCACCAGTTCCAGAACTTCTTGTGTCGGGTTGTTTGGTTGAACATTGAGGAGCTCTTCAAAATGTGAGGCCCAGCGTTTATCAACGCTATCGGTGTCGCTAATGGTATTGCCATCCTTATCCTGGTCCTGGGTTGGTATCCACTTTTAATTGAATTAGTTAGCTTGTTCGCTTGTCTACTGTTCCTACTAGCTTGTATTTGGTTTATTTGCATCAACTGCTCGTCAAGATGCTTACGTTTCTTACGCCTAATTAACATATTCGAAAATCGTCGAAGGTCGTCATATTTTTTTTTTTTTGCTCTAGTTGCGCGTTCGGTTCATTGCCGATATGCTTCGTTTTTCGCATCTACCGAATTTTGACATTCCTCGTCAAACCAATCATTTCGGGCTCTCCGGGCTTTGATTGTGTCTTTGAGTGTATCCCGAGATCTCAAGGGCGCCTTCGTTGCTGATGTTATTTAGCAAGGGTGTCAGCTTCTCCTCAAGGGCAGTCGGATAAGCAACCACCGTGGCATCATCCGACAACTTGTCAACCGCAAAAATTTTTGCCGGGTTGAATCTCGAATGATGTACCGAAGGAATTCTGCACCTATAAGTCGCCTTCACCATATAGTGGTCAGAATAAATATTTGCTCCACGATAGGATCGAACATCCATGATGCTCGATGCATATCTCTTACATACGAGGATGTGGTCAATTTGGTTGACAGTATGTTGATCTGGAGATCTCCAGGTCTGCCTGTGAATGCTACGATGCGGAAAACATGTAGAGCTAATGACCATATTTCTGCTGATCGCAAAGTCAATTAGTTGGCCGTTGGCCATTGTCGTTACAGTCTTCATGGAGGCTGTAACCTCCAGTAATCCCCTATGCCAACTTTCGTTTCCGACTTTGGAGTTAAAATCCCCCAGCAGCAATTTGACACCGTTTGATTGAAGTGAATCGAAGAATGAATCGTCTTTAACCGTCTTCACTGGCTTCGGTGGGGGCATGCGCGTTTTAATGCGAATCGCACACAGCCGCTCGTTTATGGGTTTGAAGTCGATAACATGCGGCTTAAGTTGATTGTTTACAATGAACGCCACTCCAAACTCCCTGTGGCGCGAAGGTTTTCCACTTGTGAAAATTGTGTACGAATTTCGGTCATCAATCTCGCTACTAAGCCATTTTGTTTCATGGAGTGCAACTATGCTCAGCTTGTATTTTTCGACCTGATCCAAGAGGGCCCTTAAGGCCCCTGGCCTATTCAGGGAGCGTCCATTCGAGGTTCCGAAAGAGTAATGAGTTGTTCGTTTGCGAGGTCGTCGTTGGGTTGTATCCGTCCAATCCGAGGCTTTCATTCCAGGTTTCTTGACGTAGAGTTTTTTCCAAGGATGGGTTGTCGGCCCATCGCTTAACCATGATAGTATTCGTAAAACGAAAGAGGTCCATCATGGAGAGGCCTCGGAGGTGCTACTTCGGTGGTTGACTATTTGTTTTTTGTCACCCTATTACATTTAGTAACCTCAGACGCTGAAGTTGTTAATACAGAACTCAGGCGCAGCGGTTACTCGAATAATGCGGGAAAGCGACTCCCCGTATAGAGAGACATAGGAATTGGCCGGAGCCTAAATCCCTATGAAGCCTGCATAGCTAAGGGTCCGCAGTTATGCCACAACTGAAAAGGATATAGGAATCGGCCGGAGCCTTTCAACTTTTATCCTCCCCCTTACGGGAATCTAATATTAGCTGATACCCAAGAAATCAGCCGATTTTTTCATATTCTGTTTTTATTTATTTTGTAAAACCAAATTAAAATTTTAATTTTAACTAAAATCTGCTGATAATGATCAAATAAAAAAATGTCTCGGCTGTTTGAAGCTATAGCCAAAATTACAGATTTCAAATCTGTAAGTTCATGTAAGAGTCCTTAAAATTTATACCAAATCAGTGACATTTTGAATGATTTTCCAATCAATATTTGAACTGGATGCACCCGGGTATAAAGTTACTGTTTTTAGCCTTTGGTTTGGAAATCAGAATTGAGGTTGCTATTCGTGAATTCTAAATAAGAACGAGACCGAGGCTAATTTCCGGCGCGGCCGAAATTTGGATACCCTTCACTCTCATCGGGCTAAAAGCTTTATCGACCGTACCTATGCTGTCTGTTTAATCCTTCCATCCCGCCTCCATTCTTTTTCTTCCGTTTTCAACTAAGTTTCATGGCGTCGATAAAACAATATTTGTGGAATAGGAAAATAAAAAACATTGTCTTAGACAACTTTATTGGGGGGAAGCGGGGGCATGGTCCCATAGTACGATTCTATCTGTTTTAGGATTTTCTGATGTTCGATAAAGACATATTAATACAAGGTTTTGTGAAATTGGCGTAAAAAGGGGGGGGGGGTTGTACGGAAGCCCCATGGTCCTTTTCCATCCATTTTTATATATGTTTTGTGGCATCAATAGAAATACATTAGTATGAGGATTAGTGGAAATTGATAAACAAATAAAAAAGCTTTTCTTAGGAAAACCTAGTTGGGGCGGCACAAACGCGTAGTTAATTTGTGAAACAACTATACCGAAGGAAATGCGAACACAATTGGTTACTTGTACATTATAATTTTACTGAACCGAGTGGATTGTTTGTTACAGACGGATAAAGTGACAAAACTTTATTCAAAGTAGATATTCAAACAGTAAATTCAAAAGGTAGTGTGAGTGAATTCAAAAGCTGTAAGTAACATGATTGATTTACAATATTCCACCTCAATCATGTAATCCAAGCACAATTTAAAAAATTTGAAATTTTGACAATGGTAAAACTTTTGTTAGTGTATCGGCTAAACTTTTTTTTGTTGGACAATAAATACAATTAAATAGACCCTTTTTAACATAATATTTTACAAAATGAAAACGAGAGCGCAACTAAACGTGCCTTATAAGAACTACGTTTCTATTTCAGTCTGTTTTCACCTTATAGGCACATTTGCTGCCGATAGCGCGTGATCCTTTTGGCAATTCGCATAATTCCCAACTATCGAGCTTCTGGGACGGATACAACTAGCCAATGAGACATATGTTTCGGTCCTCTCTATAATTAATTCGAAACTTGCGCACAGGAACACGAAGCTCCGCGTGTACGAAACGATCATCCGACCCGTGTCATGTTATGGCTGCGAAACATGCACCCTCACCCAAGCCTCCGAAATTTTGAGCTCGCTGGGAGAACTCCGTAGGTGAAGACGCCCACCAGCTGCTGGGCCTCCGAAACTGGAGGACAAGGTCACGTAACCGCGACATTTGGAGGTGAACGATTCAGGCGGCGAAAACCCGACGTCGGGCTATCGTGCCACATTGATGATGATGAGCTTCTTTAATGCATTGATTTCCTGATTCGTTGCTTCGATCCAATATGACTTTCTCGGTGTCTTTAATGCATCGCATAGTAAATTTCCTCTCAACAATTAAGTTTGCTTCATATCGTTGAGGTGTTTGTTACTTCGCTGCAATGATCGTGGACTGCTTTTCATTTCCGGGTCGATTTAGTAGTCGGACGGTTGATATGTGTAATCTGCGGTGTCAAGGCTCGCATGACTGGAACTGTCTGCTAAATCTCCATATTCGTCATCCAATGTTGATGTCAATCCCATCGAAACTACCGTATCATCCGAATATATGCTTGACGTTGATTCATCGCTTGAGGATTTTGAATCACGATAGTCCGAGCGACTTGCTGTTAACACGTCCTTGTATTCCTCAGCCTCACTTGATTCTTCGTAGTTGCTATTCAGACTGTGACAATTTTCCATATTTCTTGATGAAATCGTTTGTATGTGTTTGGTTTTCCACAAACCGTACGTCACGAAGCATCGATATGCCTTTGAATCGGTATCGTAGCCAATGAAACACATCTCCGTCGAAGTATTTTCCAACTCAGCTTGAACATAAACGAAATATTTTGCACCAAAAGTTTTGAAACAATGGCAATTTCTGGCACAATTTGGCATTCGTAAGCATGCACCTGTCCCGATAGCATCGGGCCGCAGAGACATCTGCGTGTATTAGATCCAATATGCCTTTCGATTTGCTGTTGGATTTCTATGGAAATGGTAATCGTGTTTTTTTACTAAAATTCTAGGCAAATCAATGAAAAAAACCGGTGCTTGGAGCTCGGTTAAAACCGGACGGTCTAACAGGGCCGGTTTTTGACATCCCTACTCTGTAATGAAAAATTGTCCACGTTTGACTTCGTTTTTTGTTCCTTGCGGAACAGTCAATATAGTTTGATATTCTCAGCAAGCAAACCATAGGTATCAATATGGAAATTTCGAACGCAGCTTAAAAATACCCTTTAGTAAAAGACAGTGGCGGCTCGTGGTGGAAAATACCGGAGGTTCACAAGGAAATATACAAATGTATTGACTTCAGGAAGAATATGATGTAACAAAATTTTTAATAGTCTATATTAAAAAAAACTAGTCTATAAAAAAAACCAAAAATTCTACAGAAATTATTGTTTGTATAGGTATACGTATTATTCTTCCGCAGACTATTTCAGACTTTCGTTAACTGGAATGTTTGTTTTCACTCTCGCAAAACAAACAGGGAAAACAAAAGAGTTTCCTAAGCCGCACACACATGGCGAATCCATGGATCCTTTTAAATTTTCATTCTGTCAAAATCCAAATCGGCCTGGGGATAAGTTCATTGGACAGAACGAAAATCCATAAAAATCCATGAATTCCACATATTCTCATAAATCTACTTGTTTTTTTTTTCGCGGAAATTGCCGCTTTAAATTCACGCCAGAATTGTTATTTTCCGTCACTTGCACTGTGCCCTACAGAAATTGCTGGAGGGTTTCCCGAGTTTTTATTTTAATCTTATATCTTCTTTCTTCTAGAAGATTTTTTGAATTTGCTTTAAAGAAATTGACGTTGCAATTTTATTCATCGCGATTTGAGCAGAACAGACGTATGCGACACAACCTTTCTTCTTTTAGAATTTAGCTCATACGATTTACAAGACGCTGTGCACAACAACTTTGTGCACAAGCTCTAGTGTAAATTTTGCACAACCCCCTTGCCCCGGAAACCGCTAAGATATCCAAATTAGAGCGTGTGCTCCTCTTCCCAGATTGTGCACCGATCGTGATTGCAGGTTGTTGGTCGCAGTGTCGCGTCGTGACCATGCCGTATGTGCAGTGAGCAGTCGGCACCGGCAGTGTACATACATGCGTTTATGTCTATGGGCATAGATTCAGTAGATGGAATGTAGGTTTATCTATAAATCGAATAAGGACACGATGCGTGCTAGATGTGAGATTTGAGATAACAGATTTGAAGAAGTGAATAACGTACTCTTACGATTTTTTTCTCAGGGGGTGCACGTGCACTTGTGCACATATGGGCGAGCCGCCACTGGTAAAAGATAAACTGCGACGAAAAATACCAACTTTGTTTTAGTGATTCCAGGACATTCGTTGTTTAAATGCTATGGAAAAAGTCCAGTTTTTTGAAGAAGCTAAAGGATGTACAGAAACGCAGCTTCCACAAATCAGGTTTCAAAATTATTCAAGTTATTATAACTAAGGGTCAATTCCGGGATCTAGTGATTGTGTGAAATGTGCTTCTGATCAGTCTAGCAATTGAAGAAATGAGTGAATGAACATGATAACCGACATTTTTGGACAAATCGAGATGTGGATATGAACATTTTTTTTAGTAATTTCATATGTTTTGCCACCTTAATCGTCTCCAAAAGGAAGTTTTCGTGTATGAACATGTTATATACAATTCTTCATCATGCATTTTTAATGAAAGTGGAAAGTGTGATGAAGAAAATGTTTTTTGTTTCTTATGTTTTTTGGGGTGCTGAGCTCGCATCCGAAGCTTCCTACCAACATTTTGTTTAACATTAAAAAAAAAAACAGGCGCGACAATTGGACTAAGGCCGCAGGATGTGTTAGTGACATCCTATTTCCAAGATCTTATCTGCTTTTTGTTGAGGGAATGAGATCAGCATCACGCACAGCATTTTGTTTAACATTTTAATTGGCACAATTTTTTTTACTTCCTAAATTAGGATATTGTTGTGGTCGACATATGGATTCAACAAGTGGGTGCCACATGCTATATAGCCCCAGAAAGCTAAGATTGTATGTTGCATTTCTAAGATTTGCCTAGGTTTATAATCATGCTCAATTTAGAATTAGATAATAATTTTAGAGTTTTACAGTGTCGTTGCAAATATAACGACATAGTTTGACATTTCCATACAAAAATATCGCTTGCCGACAATACGCAAAACTATTTTGCATGTCCGAAGTAGGCATTGGGTTATAATCACGACAAACAATGTCCTCAATTTCGACTGTTTACATAATATACATGCCTACTTGGAACATGCAAAATTGTGGTTTACTGATTTACGTATTGTCGGCAAGCGACTTTTTGTATGAAAATGTCAAACTATGTCGTTATATTTTAACGACATGCTAAAACTCCCTAATACATACCTATAAATGAAAGCGATTGTCGCCTGTCGCCTAACGCCTTAAAAAATGCTAGCTCAAGTCAAATCGATCAATATTAAAGAGTTTGTTTGGATGAATGCCATATGATCACAACACCCTCTTCATGAAAGTTTCCTTGTTTAAACGAAAAAATTTATGGAATACGCGTGTGTATTGAAAATGTTAAATATTTGGAAGAACAGCTACCTTTCATAAAAGATAAACTTATTTCTTTTTACGAATAATTCATTTATAAGAAAAAATAAACTAATTTGACGACGATTTTATTTTTTAACATGTTTGTAAAATATACATACTAGTGCTAAAAATCCAATATTTTACTTCTCATTACGAGCTATAGGTATTCTTCCACAAAATGTCTAAAATAAAATTTATAAATGTGTAGTAAAAGAAAAATACGTTGGTTTATTGAAAGTTCTACAAAAAATAGCAGTAGTAGTAAATAGACTCTAGAGTGGAGGAACATGTCATTTATGTAGAAATAAATGTTGAAAGGGTGTCGTGTGTCATCCTTTGTAATCTCGTCTTATCTTATCTTGGCTATCCCACATTTATGGTTACACATAACATGTTTTTCTACTCTACATATGAAAAACTTTTAATATCACTGATTCAAAGCAAAATACAGAATCTGTTAATTATTCATATACTAGCTAAATAAAATCTGCAGTTTAGCTAATGAATCACGAGCAGGCACTCCACACACTTCAACGCCGTTTTTCTTGAATTCACTGAAATGTCAGTTTACATGTTCATCCCCTTAGCTCTTCATTATGAATGCGATTTTTAAGATATAATTTCAAGAACTGTACCAGAGCTAATAAACGAAGTTGATATTTTTCTCCTGCCAATTTGTTTTTTACGCCACCAATTTGTAAAGTTACTGTCTTAAGACTTTCGTTTTGGAAGTCAGATTTAAATATCCTTGAAGTACGGAAAAATTTAACCAATAAGCAGCGACGAAGTGTCAAATCAAAATTCGAAGTTCGGTCGCCTTTCGACTGCCACGATCAGGACGAAGCTATGGACAATATGCTTCGGTGATGTTTCTAGGCGTGATACCAGACCCAATATGATCATTGTTTTGTATTTGTAATGAACTCGAAATATTCCCTAAAGAGAACTGATGCAGTTTTTTGTTTGTAAAAATTAAATTAAATTAGACCAGCGGTATTGCCTATCCCTCAAGATAAGGAAGTCTATTATAGGATTTTATATGGACGAAGCGAATTTATGCAGTATATTTTGAGAAACGTGCAGTCAGGAAGAATTGATTGGGAGCTACAGTGAAACCCGAATCTGCTTTTTTAACGAATATTTGGAGGAAAAATTTTGGAGGCGGGCGACTTCTCGCAGTAATTGGACTACATCACACTGATTCCTTATATCGTCTGCCCAGCTTTTTATCGCTTGTAGATTCAATAGAGAGTTAAAGTGACTCTGCTCTAGAAGATATCCAAACGTTGAACTGAATTCAATTGGCTGTCCTGGTAGAGCTCTTTGGTAGGTCAGCCCTAATAAGCCTGTAATACAACAAAATTACTTATTCGAAACATACCACTTAGGCTTGGCACGTACGACGAGCAGTACGGCTCGCTCGCTCGAGACATAAAAATGCATTGCCTTATATGGAAGCACTCCTCTCGTCTTTGTCGGCAGACACCATACCTATGAAAATAAGTATCCAATTGTTTACTGATGAAACCGGGGGTGTCAATCCCATTGATAATCCCCGATATCGAAAGTAGAACGTTCAAAACGTGTTGCTGTGAATGGGGCGAGGTACAGCTCTCCGCGGCTGTTTTAATGGCGAGGACCTAGTACGGTCGTTTTTCAATCTTTCTACGGTGCCTGCACAAGTTGAGAACAACTCGCGTAAATTCATACACAATGCAATTTTTACACGCCCGTATATCGGACGTCCAAATCGGCGGTGTGAAAAATCTTTGCAGATCAAATGAAGCCATCCGCAGACATAGCTGTTCAGGATAAAACGAGATCCGAGGCCGAAATTGGGATTCCCATCACAACTTCTACAATGCTTTTGAGGGTGGGGCTTTAATGGCAGCGACATGGCCCTATTGTCCGAATTCATTTTTCCTTGCATCTTCGAAAGAAACACCAACATCTGCGGTTTTTTGAAAATTGGTCCATAAACTAAAAAATTTTTCTTAGAAGAACATGTTTTTGGGGTAAGGTTTTTATGGCAGCCCCAAGACCCCAATGTCTGATATAGCATGCTTTTACGTAAGTTTTATGACAGGTTGGTCCACAAATAAAAAAAATCTTCGTCAGAAGAACATGTTTTCAGGGTGGAGTTTGTATGACAGCCATATGACATACATATATTTCGTATAAACAAAATTTCCGTACCTCTAACAATGACCAATGAAGAATTAAAAGAAGGAAACGAAATAACTCAAAATAATTTGTTTTTATGAACATTGATCAGTGGCGTAGGGAATTTAATGCTGGGGACTGATATGATTTAATACTTAATGGCTTTTTCATTGGTTTGCGCTGCAATGTACTAAAATACACACTATTTAGTGTATTTGAACCAATTTATGTCAATCAGCGCATTGCAATTTCATTTATTTATCTTTTCATTACTATCTAATTATCCCGCAGTAATTTTTAGGAGATAGGTGCGTTGAAGTAGTGGAGAAAACAACAAAACAACAAAGTCCTAATCAATTCTTGCGATTGCAACGATGGATCTTTCAGCATAGAAATCGGACCTTAAATGCTGAACAATTTCCAACTATCCTAACTAACTAAATCAAACTAATTACATAAACTCTTACAGCTTGAATGCATACGAATTTCTTCCTTCCTTTTGAACTGGGTTTAAGTCTTAGATAAAACATAGCAACCCATGCCATGCGTTAGTCCAGAGTGGGCATCATAAAATAAAAATGGCACCGTTTTCACACTATCGCAGTTCACACATCTAAACAAAAATTTTATTCAAATGTTAAATTTTTGTTTATGATTGAGAATATAATATCGGCGTATACTCTCTCAAAATGCCAACGTGATAATTAACCCTTCGGTAGGTGCATATACATATGTACCTAGACAGACCACTGGTACTATATCTTGATGAAAAATATCGTTCAACAATATTTTCACCCCTTTCCATATACATTATATTTCAAAGGAACCGACGGCCACAAATGCGATCAAACATTCGGCGAAATGTAAACTATATGTCTATGCTAGACAGTTTACATACTATATCGTAAGACAATGTATATAAACTGTTTCTAGAACCAAAATTAGACCTCTTCAAAAAATAAGATTGATTTCACAGAAGATTTAGCTACACCTCAGGCGACAAAAGGGTTAATAATAGCATCGACAATATTTTGACGTTTGAATTATTTCATGGAGTGTAGTGTAATAAATTTGGAGTCAAACACATATATGGGTTGTGTGATCACATAGACACTCTGGACTAATGCTATGCTTTCTCTAAGGTTTAAGTAAACTTTATAAAACCGCGAAATTTAGAAACCTTGTCATATTGCGAGTAGCTAATTTAAATGCATTCAATGATTCTGTGCAAAGTATGCTTTCTGGCTGGCTTTCCGCAACAAACCTTTCCGCGACTCAATTGAAGTGGAACTGCTGTGCATACATAGCAATTTTTTTTTTGCCTAGTGCCTGGACTGGAATCCAGTAAACATCCAGCATTATGCTAAGTAAATTTATCTATCTGTGAGAGAATACAAGAGAACATACTACACTTCAAGTATTTTGTTTAATTCTTCAATTGCGTAAGTCCGTTACTTTCTATTAAATTCAATGCACGCAATATATTGAAGAACTGGAATGAAGACAGAGCCTACTAAGTAATTATGTAGTGTAGAAATATGTATAAGTATGTGTTACATGTACGTCTGGTGCTAAGAAATACCTTTACCGATTACCAAGAAGCTAGTATACCGGTACATTGTTGTAATGCATCTTCTATAATAGGGCTAAGTGACGCTTTATTGGCATTAGAAATAAGAAAAATCAAGAGAATCTGATGCCATCATGAGCACTTTTATGTTTATGGTGATACTCGTAGTATGGGCATTATGTAATTTTCCATTTATTATTACATACTATTAACCGAATCTTTGATTCAGTAAAATATTTGTTGATACCAATGGAACAGAATCCACACCCTTCATATAATGTATGCACATACTTTTTATACCCTTCGTTCATAGAGTGAAATTTTGAACAAATGCTTCTTTTTGCTGCAGGCAGTCTGTATGTTTGAATCGGTAAAATCGGACAATGGGGTCATGGGGCTGCCATACAAACCAAACCCCCCCCCCCCCCAAATTAGGTTCTTCTAAGAAATTTTTTTTTATTTGTTCACCGATTTCAACCAAATTTCACACAAATGTATTTCTATTGATGACACAAAGCATATGTGAGAATGGATCAAGTCGGACCATGGGGTCATGGGGCTGCCATACAAACCAAACCCCCCATATTGGTTCTTCTAAGAAACATTTTTTTACACCGATTTCACAAAACCTTGAATTAATGTGTCTTTATCAAAGCAACTAAAAAGTTCAAAACAAATGGAATCGTAGTATGGGGCCATGCTCCCGCATCCCCCAATAAAATTTTCTGAGTAAATATTTTTATTTGCCCACTTTTTCGAAACAAACCCCAGACAAATATTGTTTGGCCGACGCAACGGAACTTTTGTGAAGACTGAAGGAAAAGAATGGGGGAGGGATTAAGTACAAGTCGTAGGTACGCTCGAAAAAACTTTTAGCCCGAAGAGAGCGAAGGGTATCCAAATTTCGGCCGCGCCCGAAATTAACCTCGGTCTCGTTAAAACTGTTTCAGAGCGCACAATATCAAAGTAACCACGTACATATATGTACATTGCTTTACGACGATATCATAATTGAATATTTCCGTACCCCCAAACCATCCATTACCTGGAAAATGAGTAAATTTGAAAATGATCAAATTTACGATACAATTTTCGATTTAAATCATCACTAAAATCTATAATTTGCCTTTCGTATAATGGTGAAGGATTTCGCGGCAATTACGGCACATCCAACCTGTTGTGTAGGTTCTTTTGATCACGATGGGATGGGTCAATGTTCATATTTGTATTTAGTATGTAATCAAATGTTTCTCGATATTTTTTTTATGCAAAAAAAAAAGAATTAGTTGTGTAAATACATTGTATTAAAAGTTGAGATATCGCCGCCGTAAAGGATTATACGAATAAGATCATTATACGAAAGCACATAATATTTGTATGAAGTCAATTGAGATAAATTTTCAGGCAATCATTTCACATACGCGTAGCCATTGGAACATATACATAAATGGTTTATAATATTCGATATAACGTGTATCAATATGTCCATAACGTTCAGGCAGGTCATCTTGATAATCTGGATGAACTGGATCTGTTCTGTTTTATACTTCTTTCGATGTATTCTTTGTACGCAAGACAGATCCCAAGAAAGCGTTCTTTTTTAAAGTGCCCGTAATGGTACAACCTTATAGCGGCATTATGGACATGAAACAACAGTAAATGGACATCGTTGTAATTTTTGCAGACACATTACCTGTCATGTTCACATAATATCGCGATTGTATAGTATTGTTCAATATTATAGCGAATAAAATAAATGGTGGTTGGATACACGATGCTTGTTGGTTGGTAGCCTAGTCAACTTAAATTTGCTGTTGAGTTGTTGATTTCATATATTGCAATCAGATCGTGCAACTTGAACTACATTTACAAGAGCTGGACTACTAGAAATCTGCAGAAAGATATTTGTATCATTTTTATAGAATTGCAATGAGTTAATACTCATTGGCATTTTGCAATTTGCAATAAATTGTATTGTATGCTTTTGATCATAATCCTTCCAGCGATTTGTTTATATTAGGCGTGTTTTATTGTGCTCGGGTATGGGTTAGTTTAGGGTAACTACATGGGGTTACAATAACAACATAACCCAGATAAACCCAGTAATGTATCGGGGGTACCTACGTACTCTGATCAAAGGAAGAATTGTTACAGATGTGACAACCAGAGGCGCTCTAACACGAAAAAGCATGAGCTAATACCAAAACCATTGGTTAAAGTTTACTGTGGGAGGTTGATTGTTGCGATAAACCGACCGCAATGTTCATTGGCTATGTCCACACATGTGCGCTTTCGTCTTCACTATAGTCTTCAAGCTCCGTATCCACTTTCAATATTGAACGTGTCATTGATTGCGTCAAGTGAACAGAAGAGATCAATACCTCATTCAATCCACATCTGTTCATTATTTATCGGGAAATATGTGTCGCGGCTTTGGTCAGGAAGGGTAAATGATAAATTCTTTCATTAATAGTATGAATAGATGATGAGTTGTTTATATTTAACAGTAGCAATCGCGTTCAAGAATGAATGCGTTTCTTCAATAGCGCAGGCATTTCAAGTTTCAATTGACAAAATGATGAAGACGAACGAAAATTGAAACTGTCTAGACAGGCACATTGTTGTTTTTGTAAGACATGTTAATCTAGTGGCTATTTATTTATCACAACTTTGAAACTTCAGCCTTTTACAAAGTTCATGGTTGGTGCAATAGATATAAACAGCTTTTAACCCAAATGTGCTTATATACCCCAACCTGCACCTTTTTTACATACGTAAAAATTGATGGAAAGGCCATGCGTTCATTGGGTTGCCGAAACCCCCCCCCCCTTTGGTTAATCTAAGGAACCCACGTCCACCGCTTCCCCCAATAAATCGTCGCCCCGGCACTTATGTCAAAATTTAAGGAAAAGCATGGAAGCGGGGAGGACTGAACACAAGTCATAGGTACGCCCGAAAAAATTTTTACCCCGAAGGGAGCGAAGGGTATCCAAATTTCGGCCGCGCCCGAAATTAGCCTCAGTCTCGTTTTTATCTTAACGCTACTTATAACACATACGGATTCGACTTGTCGACTTTTATAAATTTTTAGCGAAATTTCACTTTTTGACCGCCTTGAATCTTTGTAGGCTTGAATTTTTGATGACTCTTCCGCAGATAATCATTTTCTTTTATCCATTTTAAAGCTAATATATTACTAAAAAAAAATTGGATACCTTCGCTTCCCTCTGGCCAAAAGTTTTTTCGGGCGTACCTACGACTTGTATTTAATCCCCCCATTCTTTTCATTCCTTCCTGTCTTCACAAAAGTTTCGTTGCATCGACAAAACAATATTTGTGTGGGGCTTGGTTGAAATAAGTGGGAAAATAAAAATATTTACTCAGAAAATTTTATGAGAGGGGGGGGGGGGGGGTGCGGGAGCACGGCCTCATAGTACGGCTTCATTTGTTTCACTAAATTTTAGTTGCTTTGATAAAGACACATTAATTCAAGGTTTAGTGAAATTGGAGTAAAAAATGTTTCTTAGAAGAACCAAAATGGGGATTTGCGTTTGTATGGCAGCCCCATGGCTCCATGGTCCGATTTGATCCATTCTTAAGTGTGTTTTGTATCATCAATAGAAATACATTTAAATGAAATTTGGTTGAAATTGGTGCAAAAATAAAAAAGTTTTTTTTTAAAAGAACCTAATTTGGGGGGTTGGGTTTGTATGGCAGCACCATGACCCCATTGTCCGATTTGATCTATTCTTACATATGTTGTGTGTCATCAGTAGGAATACACTTCAGTGATATTTGGTTGAAATTGGTGCACAAATAAAAAAGTTTTTCTTACAAGAACCTAATTTGGGGGGCTAGGTCTGTATGGCGGCCCCTTAACCTCATGGTCCGATTTTACCGATTCAAACATACAAACTGCCTGCAGCAAAAAGAAGCATTTGTGCAAAATTTCATAGCTTTTAAATTGGCCGAGTAAAACGCGTCGCAACAGACAGACAGACGGACATCGCCCAATCGACTCCCCAAGTCATGTTGATCATATATGTATGTATACTTTTTATATGCTCGGAGATGCTTCCTTCAATGCGTTCCAAACTTCATGACAAAGTTAATATACCCTTTCACTCTATGAGCGAAGGGTATAAAAAACAAAAAAAAATTGGGAGTCCTACGTCCTCAAATGTGGAAATCCGACACAAAAGAAATTGTTGTCACGAGGTTTAGGGGCTCAAACCCTACATAAAACAAGACCGAGTTCTAATCGTGCGAATAGCACGATGAGGCTATCCTATACCCACGTACAGACTTAGAATGCGTAAAACCGAAAATACTCAATTTTTTTAAGGGGAAGGGGTAAATGGGTTGCTATAAATTTGAAGTTTTTCGCGACATTCTATCAAAAGATACGGCAGAATATTGCTTTGTATGGGATGTAGGGGTAGGGGTAGTCGGAAGTTCTCCACTTTCCACTTACTTCAAGCATATATGTATAACAATTAGGCATTGATGAAAATTATAGATCGCTAGCGATATTCAGTCGAAAAATATGGCCGAATTAAACTAGCACAGAGGGGTCATTTGTATGGGAGGTAGGGAAACCCTTGGTCCGATTTGGCCCATTTTCAATACCATCCAAGCTTTTATCAAAACAATCATCTGACCTACATTTCAAAACGCTAGCTTCATTCTTTCTGGAGTTATTGTGCAAACTGACAGAGACAATGACAGACAGACAGACGGACATGGCTTATTCGAATCTGGGACCGACCCTGATCATATATATACTTTGCCATACATCCGGTGGCTCCTTTGAGGTGTTACATAAATCGTCGTAACAAAAACGATATACCCTATACCATATATATAAACAAGAAGACAAATACATTTTTTCGAAGTCAAAACAAATGCTAAATTTATTGTTCCTCTTTCACCAGGTCCCTTAGAATAGATTAGATTTGTGGAGGGCATGGGCAACAAAATTGTCCAAGGCACTGCGACCGGTGGTCTATTGTACCATTGTCCATGCTTTAAAAATTGCCATTTAGACGGCAGTACCCAGTGAGGAGCCCGCAGATAATCCTAACCCTATTTCTGCTCAGTTTCATTAGACTAAGGGTATGTTTGAGTGAATAGTAAGCAACGAAAAGTTTTGACTGCGGAAACCCTGGAAAATTTTCCAGTGTAAAGTGGCTTTGGCCGTTTCCCACTCACTCATTGCAATGCAGAAATGTAATGAGTGAGTATGGTAACCCACAGAAGGGTTCTGGGCTAAAGAAGGAGGTCGCGGATGCTCTCCTTGCAAGCTCGTTGGTCTGCTCATTGCCTTCGACACCCGAATGCACAGGTACCCAGAAAAGGATATGAGTGTTAAGAGAATTTTAACCAGATGGTCTGATGGCGAATTTAGTAAAGTGCTCCTTCTTATCCATCCGTGTTGAACTGAGTTAAGTGGGCACGCCGCATCACATGCCTTGAGCCTAATGACAGCTAGTCTTGCCACCACCTCAATGAGTATATGGAGTGGTAACAGGTTCGGCAGAACCTCCAGGGCGGCGGTGGGGCTGGAAATGAAGGCTCCAAGGACAGCTAGACAGGCCAGCCTCTGAGCTTTGTCTAGACTCAGCCTCCCGTCTGCAGTGGATGCCCTTCTGCACCACACAACCGCCGCGTATTCCACAATAGGTCTAACGATTGACTTGTAGATCCGCAAAACTACGTATGGCTTAATACCCCTTGCCTTCCCTGCATAGCTTCCACCGATCCACAAGGCCTTAATTGCTTTCTCTGTTACCACACTGAGGTGCTTTTTCCAGGGTAATTTCTTGTCAAGTGTCACCCCCAGATACTTGACAGTTTCTGGCATTATTAACTGTGCAATATACATTGAAAGGACCTTCAATGCTCGAAGAGTCCCCTTCTAACTGAATGGCATCACGGCAGCCTTTGTTGGATTAACACGTAGCCCATTTGATGTGCACCATTCCTGTACTATTGGCAAAACATCCGGTAAGATTTCCTCGAATTTTCCCTTAACCGTGATTACCAGGTCATCCGCATAACCCTGGGTAGAGAAATTAGCTGAGTTAAGACTCCACATCAATCCATCAACTACAAAACGCCACAGGAGGGGGATAGTACCCCTCCTTGGGGGCAGCCACGATTGACTTGAGCAGAGATAGTAACGGGTGGGCCAATTACAACTTCGTTTTTAAATCATAGGTTAGTTTGACGCTGACAGGTGTTTTTCGCTCGAAATCTGGATAGAAAGTCAGTATCATACCTCCACGGAACGAAATGAGTCGCTTTACGCATGCTAGTGGACAACACTCACGGTCCCCGTCGTCGTACGGTGCGCACAGATGAAAATGTGGCTGCTGTAGCCCAGAGTGTGAGACTCTATCCACGAATATCAACACGCCATCGATCTCAACAGTTAAATATTTCACGCACTAGCCTCAGAAGAATTCTGCACAAAGATCTCGGATTATTCCCTTACAAGGTCCAATTGACTCAGCAATTAAAGTCGCACGACCATCCACTTCGTTATCGATTTGCAGTTTGGGCCTTTGAGCCGCGTGAATTGGACATTTGGGCGAAAATTATCTTTTCTGATGAGGCGCATTTTCATCTTTGCGGCTACGTTAAAACTACGGAAAACCCGCAGGTTGTTGTCGAGAGGTCAATGCATCCACAGAGAGTACAGTTTGGTGCGGATTGTGGAGTGGTGGCATCATTGGACCATTTTTTCCAAAATGAGGCTGGTAACAACGTTTCGGTCAACGGTGCGCATTACCGAGCTATGTTATCTGACTTTTTTTTACTTAAATTGAAGGCATGGATTTGGACGACCTCTGGTTCATGCAGGATGGCACGCCATACCACACAGTCAATGCCACAATCGATCTTTTACGCATCAAATTCCCAAATCGTGTTATCAGTCGTCTTAACGACCGCCTCGGAGCTGCTATTTGACCCCTTTGGACTTTTTTTGTGAGGAACCGTAAAGGACCGATGTTATGCCAACAACCCAAAAACGATTCAAGCACTTAAGCAATCCGTGAGCTCCAGCCTGAAACCATCAACAGGGTCTTGGAAAATTGGTGTGACTAAATGCGATACCGCGACACCAGCCGGGGCAGAATGAAGTTGTGTTCCATCATTAATGGGAGCTTACTTACTTTCTAATAAAGCCATAAGACATGGAAAAACAATTAATTTTGTTCATTTTATTGCATTTTTAGTCATGCTTATACGGGTAAAGATGATTCTAGACGAAAGCATGCGCTGCACCCAGATTATAGTGGTATTATCGGCTTTGGCTTTGGCTATTAATGACGTTCGGATGGATTCAAAGTACGTATTATCAAAGGCGCCCCCTATATCAGGAATGCAGTGCCATTCCTTTATTTCACATGGCTTCCTCGATCTCTTCCACCAAATTTTGTAATGCCAATTCTCTCGGTTGGTAAGCGTATTGCGTTGGGTGCAGCGGCCGCGTCTTTAAAAGTGTACTCCTAATAAGAGCGTCCAGTGACTTTTCCGTGGCTTTCATAAAGAAAGATGTAAGGCTAATAGGGCGGCATTGGCGCTCCCACATCTCTTGATCATTTCACCATCATCATGGTGTTTTCATTTTTCTCCCGTCTGTAAAATCGGATTGGAATGCGCAGATACCAGGAGTAAATTGGTAACACGCTCCTACATTATGTAGCATGTCCAATTTATGAAGTTATATTCCCTGTGCACATTTCCAAAAGGGGATTTGTGCTTTTCCTGAATCAAAAAGAAAAGATGCTGTGATTCATTTGATAATAACCGGAAGTCCAAAGCCATGTGGGCCTTGGGAGTGTAGAAATATGACCTCTGTTCTAGCTCGGTCTTTCCAAACCAGTGGAGCGCAAGAATAGCGTGAAGAGGTTTTCTGTCGCATTAGCGAACCTCCGCGGTAAATTAAGAGATGAGTGCCAGCTGTCCAAACTTGGCCATCGTATCGCGGGTCAACTGGGTATAAGCAACGAGAATCACCTGCATGCACCTTAGCGTATAAGTTGTATGCTATAGTACAGTAACTACCCAGCTAACAACAAGAAACGTCGCGTCGGTGCACCAATGATTCATAGTAGCAAGATGCGTCGCGGAACTGCGTCTTTTGTTCACCACAAGAAAACCTTAGCAACCAAGCGTGCAGAAAACCTCAGCACGTACGCTACACAGCTAACAACAGGAAACGTCGCGGAACCGCGTCTTTTGTGCACCACGAGAAACCCTTAGCGACCCCGTCGGTTCTCGCTGTCACCAAGCTCAAACGAATATCCCCAATTTTTAACCACTATCTACCTCATGCTCGCTAACCCATCCATTCAAGATCTCTTTCTGATATAGAGGACAAGGGGCAACGGGCAGCACACACCCCGCCCAATACTCCGTTGAGCTACAGCATGCGCATATCGTTGCTAACTAGTTTCCGGAGACCTTTTGTTAACCTAACGAACCTGCAGGATTGAAAAGGCATTGGCTCCGTCTCTTCGAATGACCAGTCCTTCCTTCTTCTTTCTGGCTTTATACTGCCCCATGGCGTCATGAGACTTAAAAAAAAATGGTACATTACGCTTTCAGGTCCCCAAGGGAAATTTTTGATGTTTCCGATATTTTCCGCCATAAAGCGGACACATAGCTTTATGGCGGACGGTGTCGCTAGTGTCGATAAGAAGAACAAGAAAAATTTCCCTTGGGGACCTAAAAGCGTAATATACCAAAAAATAGTTAGAGGTGACCCTGAGAATTGACACGAGTTAACTATTTTGCTTTCTCACCTGACGACACCATAAATTATGCAGATTTTGAGCAATATGAGATTCAATCTTTTGCAGTCATTAATCAAGCACCTGACCGACCACCCTTTGAAACTCGTAAATTAATTTCCCTAGAAAATCAGTTAAGATACTTGAACTTGACCATTTGGTTTTTGTTTTGTTTCCTCCGTTCCGTATAAAATTTACAATAACGAGACATGACATAAATGCTGAAACGGGAAATGACTTTGAGAACACATGCATACATATAGTACAGGACAACACATTTGCCGTAATGATCTATCATCAATCTTCTAAGTGACTAGATGGTCTTGAATGGACCTGAACAAGACGACTATTAGTAAATATGTACCTTGTCTGCCGATCGTGGAAAAAAGTTAAAATGTGTACAGAGAGAAAATGCTTACTGACAAATAGGCAAGAACTTATTTCAAGCATAACCAGTAGAAGATCAAGATTCATTGTTCCATAATGTCCATATAGAAAAATTGCTGGGATTTTTCAGAATTTAACTGAAAGAAAATAATGCTAGGCTCTCCTGATACGGGAAGATGTTAGTCTCCGCGAACTAAGACGACTCGGATACTAGAAGACAAGATATGTGTATTGAAATGGAGATTTTCCAGGCTCGGATTTTTTAGACCTGGATAGAAGGAGCTCTCAATAATAGTGCTTCAAGACTTAGTAGATCATTTCCAGATTTATTGGAAATCCCATATAAAATTATGATCCTGGAAATTGATCCAGGGTATGACTTGGATCATCTGCCAAACTAATCCCCCAGATGTCTCCGCGAACAATTTCCCTGAAATTTCCCGTATGTCATTTTGTTATTCAGTATTTTTGGTT
Organism: Microchrysa polita; assembly: GCA_949715475.1. Classification (NCBI taxonomy): domain Eukaryota; kingdom Metazoa; phylum Arthropoda; class Insecta; order Diptera; family Stratiomyidae; genus Microchrysa; species Microchrysa polita. The sequence continues at coordinate 56,286,696 of OX454417.1, forward strand.
TGTAAACTTTATTCAGAGTTAATCATTTTAAAATTTCTTGAGACTTTCCCTTTTAATTGTATCTCGCACGGTGCATGCATAATTACAAATTCAATTTATAATTCAGAATATCGCGTTGGGGGCTGATGACACGATAGTCAGCTGTTACTGAATTGGGAAATTTTGATCCGATTTCATCCGACTTGGACAGGATTAATGTCCGTGTAAGTCGAAAAGTACTAATAATGTTTATGCAGTCGTGTGCGCGAATGACTGTCTTGGAATACCCAAAACCCATGTCTTCAAGCCTGGAATATTTCCTCCGCACTTACGCAATTTGAAAATAGTTTTTTATACCCTTCGCTCATAGAGTGAAAGGGAATATTAACTTTGTCATGAAGTTTGTAACGCATTAAAGGAAGCATCTCCGACCATATAAAAAGTATACATATATGATCAGCATGATTTGGGGAGTCGATTGGAGCATGTCCGTCTGTCTGTCTGTCTGTTGCGACGCGTTTTACTCGGCGGGTATTGAAGCTAGCAAGCTGAAATTTTGCACACGTGCTTCTTATTGTTGCAGGCTGTTTGTATGTTTGATTCACCCAAATTGGATCACTGGGTCATGGGGCTGCCATACAAACCTAGCTCCCCAATTTGAGTTCTTCTAAGAAAAACTTTTTTATTTGTCTACCAATTTCAACCAAATTTCACACAAATGTGTTTCTATAGATAACACAAAATATATGCAAGAATGGATCAAAGGGGTCATGGGGCTGCCATACAAACTTTACCCCCCAAATTAGGTTCTTCTAAGAAAAACTTTTTTATTTGTGCACCAATTTCAACGAAATTTCACACAAATGTATTTCTATTGTTGACACAAAACATATGTAAGAATAGATGAAATCGGGCCATGGGGTCATGGGGCTGCCATACAAATCCAACCCCCCAAATTAGGTTCTTCTAAGAAAAGCTTTTTTATTTGTGCACCAATTTCAACCAAATTTCACACAAATGTATTTCTATTGATGACACAAAACATGTGTAAGATTGATTCAAATCGGACCATGGGGTCTTGGGGCTGCCATACAAACCAAACCCCCCATATTGGTTCTTCTAAGAAACATTTTTTTACACCAATTTCACAAAACCTTGAATTAATGTGTCTTTATCAAAGCAATTAAAAAGTTCAAAACGAATGGAATCGTACTGTGGGGTCATGCTCCGGCAACCCCAATAAAATTTTCCGAGTAAATATTTTTATTTGCCCACTTATTTCAACCAAGCCCAAAACTTTTGTCAAGACGGAAGAAAAAGAATGAGGAGGGGGATCAAATACAAGTCATAGGTACGCCTGAAAAAACTTTTAGCCCAAGCGAAGAGTATCCAAATTTCGGCCGCGCCCGAAATTAGCCTCGGCCCCGGGGGTTGGCGAGCGAAGCGAGCAGGGGGCGAAGCCCCCTAGTTTGAAATTGCTTCAACCACAATTTGCATACATTATGTATGTATGCATGTACATTTAAATCGACCGGTTTAGCCTAGAACTAAGCAAAGCATTTGTTTATTCATACGACCTAATATCGTTGCGTTTACAGTGAAATTTGAACTTTTAACCCCTCTACTTCGGAGATGAGCGCAGTTGTCATTATAGCAACCAGGCAATATTGATAAAGCATTTATTTATTAAATCAGATAGTCGTTAGTGACATTCTCAACATAATTAGCTTATTTCCATCTTTACAAAACAACCATGTTTGCTATGATGTAGGAACAAAATTCTGAAATCATTTTTATGATTAAGTGGGCTATAATCTTAAATATGTACCTATTCGCAAGTATAATTAAGATAAGAAAGATACCGAGATTATTTTGTGTTACGTTTTTACTACATTTTTTTAATGTTTGCGGCACACCAGAGAAGATTATTACTATGTATGTATGTATGTATTAGAACCAGAAAATCATCAGAAAGATAAAATATGTGACGATCGTAAATTAAGCGAACAGAAGAAATGCATTATTTTTCCGGGTAGTTCTTCCACTTTTTATGAATGGTTCTGGTGGCTGTTGGGAATGGTGCCTATTAAAAACAGATATAATTTTCTCACCATTACCTGTTCTGCATAAGCCTAGCCTAGACGTAACCTAGGCCGAACGCGACCCTCGCATTGCGTTTTGCTGTCGTAGTCGCGCGGTTTGTAGGTGAATCTTGCAATAATTGCGAATTTTTATTACAAACGGAAAACGTAAGATACATTTGTCATTAGGTGACTTGAGGTTGCCCCAAGAATATTGAGGATGAGGTATTCATATGATAGTGGTGGTCGCATGGTGTTGGGTGTAGGTAGTTACATTTCTGAGAAATTTAACTTGGATTTAAAAGAACAATAGCTGTACAATGTTAGTGCTTTTTTTTGTGCACAGTCGCGTATGTTATAAAAGCCATTTTAGTTGGACAAAAAAAAAACTTGCCAGCGAGTCTATGAGACACTACTATAGTATGTATATGACGTTCATTATACGTTTAAAAACCGCAAGAAAGTTTACATTAAATAATTTGAGTAGCTTTGAAATAAATGCATTGAACTGAGGGTCCCTTTAAACGAAGATTACCAACCAAATCCATTTTGGCAGGACCATTGCAGAACATCCTCGTCGCAATAATATTGGTGAGTTTCTTGTTGATACTACGAACAGTGTAAAAGACTCCATGCTCGTCACTTTAAACTCAAATCGAACGGTAGAACTATAGGTTTAAAAGTACAGTAGACATTCGAAAATCTTAATTTCAGAACTGAAGTTTTTGGAAAACCTAATCTAGCTACAGCTGTAATGGGGCGTCCTAAAATCTTAATTTCCTGCTAAGTTCCAAATACCAAATTTGTGCGGAAATTAAAAAAGAAAACTAAGTATATTAGTTCATAAATGTAATTATTACAAATAGTTATTTTCAGGCAACTAATTATGGTTCCTCTTAAAGCCTTGTGGAGATAAGGCATTAACTACGCCCTGTCTTCCACCCCGTTCTGTGCCACCGACATTGACCTACATCCACGAAGGCAACTAGCAGCTCTCCATGCCAAACGGCAGTTGTTATCGCATCTTCACAAGCAGCCATTCGTCAATTGTACAGGGCTGCAACCGTTTATCGAATACAGAGTAAAAATTTTGCAACTTTTGTCTCTTTTTTGTCTGATTCTCTTGAACGACCTAATTGGATTTGAGTTCGATTTTGTTAATAAATTTTAAGAAAATGAAGTTTTGATGACGTCCCTGACGCTATTTGGGTATCAATGTGGATGTAGCTTTAATTCTAATGGTTAATGATACAACCTCACTATCAACCGATCATCTCAATTCTCTCACTCTGGCTCCTTGTAGTGTCCAATCTGATCTGTGTCTTGTCGAGCAACATTTTTGGTTCGCTTTCCACCACGAAAGTACCTATCCGATCGCGTGTGATGGGAGGGTATATGTAACTGTAATGAGATCTTTATGAAAACAATCATAGATGCTGGTTTACGAAAGTTTGAAACTTCGTTGGTCACCTTCTAATTTTAACAGTTAAAAACAAGCATCGATTTCACAATTACATAAAAGATTCGGAGTTTTGTGCTCTTGGAAATAATATTTTGCCCAGCCTTCTTGCTAGAAGATTAAACATCAGCGTCTGTGTGGCCACCTACTCGTAAGACTAGGCTCAGTGCTCCAAAAAGTTCTGAGAGCTTGACTCCTTAATGATAGAAACTAGTTTATCTGGTGTGTCTTTCCCTCTCGAGCATATATTCCCGGTCGTACAATTCATCGAAATCAAGGAATATAAAATATAGTGGGGATCTCAAATTACTCATTAATAATTCGGAGAGTATTGATTTGTTCGCTAAAAAAATCTTCACAAAAGCCAAACTGATCATCGTTTCAAGATAATGTTTGCCATTAGTTTGGAGACCGCTGTAGACAGATGTAAACTCGTAAGATGGCTTTTTTGTGGAGTCTAAATAATTGCCCTTTGTCATTTGAAACGGAGAGTTTTTGTTTAATAACACTGTCAGCGTTTATCGATTTGATAACTGTTTTAAATGGCCTGGAATTCTTCATCTCTCGAATAAAATGCACTTGCAGGTTCAACGCTATAGTTCAGGACTTCAAAATGAGTTTTTCGTCGCAGCAGTTGGGCGTTGGCCCTCCTTTCTTTTCTCAGTACCGTATATAGCCCGATCTGGGACCATGGTGCGTTAACTAAGCCGTTTCGAGTCAACGTTACATTGCATATCATTTCGGAGTGTATATAATGTTGCAAGCACTTTTCTTTTACAGGATGTTCATAAGTAAAATATTTGCCCTTGAATGCTATAATAATATGCGCGATGAGATAAAATAGCTAGAGATGTATAAATCCACCTATACGAACGTTTTGTCGAAAGCAATTAAAAAATCCTAATCCGAAACCTTCCAAAAATCCTTACCAACACTTTGATAGGCAAGGACCATGGTCCCCTGGGCATATCCATCCCCGAGGTACACTATTCGCTATAATTTTCTCTATAGCAGGTGTGAACATCCTTCGGCACCATATTGGTTAAGCGTCACGTAGAATATTCAGATGTGCATATCCCAAGCTCGTTAGAACTGTGACTACTTAACAAAAACATTGTTGTTAGGCGGTGGATGTATCATGCTCAAAAAATGTATTTGATCCACCGTCCAGTTTGTCTATAGTGGGACTACACCTGTATGCATAGTCCAACAGGGATGCGCTGCTTTTCACATCCAGTCAGCCATGCGATTCGGGCCGTGTGGTCATTAATCCACAAACAAGTTAGTTATAGGCGCGTAGGCATTTTCCACCAAAGCCATTCTAGCTAACTAACTAGCCCCTTCGAGGCTCGGGTTATGCGAAGCCGCCAGCTCCGAAGCTCTTATGATTTGCTTATGGTGACCCCTTTCCAATAAGGAACCATCGTAATCGTGCTCGGCCTGCATATGACTGACCTTCCGTAAACTATGGGAGAAGGCTACCCGTACATGATTCGGGAGCACGGAAGCGTCATCGCCGAATGGTCTTTGTACAGATCCACGTCATGGCGTATCAACCATACAAGGAGCCTCCCTGCGCTGCTCGGGTACGTGTTGTCGTAACTCACCAAAAATCTGTGTTCCACTACACAGCAGTCGGTGTGCCACAAGGCCCAGACCCTCTGCGGGGTGATATCTTAGTCAGCAGGATTCCTTATTCCAGCATGTCTGTCGTATTGTCTTCACTTTCAGAGAAATGCTGTACAATGTGACAGCTCGTGATAAAGTCGCACTCTATCAGATCCGTTTTGTTTAACTCAGTCTTACTAGGCAACAAAATGGTATAATTTAAAATAGAATCTCTTGAGACAATAATGAAGTTTTTACAGTTTTTTGCGGTTCCTAGAACATTATCGCACTTGATTTTCCAACACGTACTTAATTTTGTGGGCGTTTTATTTTCAAAAATGTTCTCAAGTAGTAATAAATATATAAATATAAATGTAATTCTCATTTTTACTGTTATTATTATGGGATTTTGCCCTCTGTCTTAACTCCGTCTCGAATTCTTAATATTTCAGAAATCTTAATCACCAAAAAACAAACTAGTTAAGATTTTCGAATGTCTTCTGTACAATTTCTTCATACAAAATATATATCGTCGAGAATGGCCATGTGTGAATATTTTTTGTACATATATTTTATAACAAATAGATAAGAATTGTGCACAGCATTAATGGAATACTTCTGTAAATCTATTTTTGGATTGGGCTAAATAAACGCGTTCCACCTTTAATTAGACCAATCCAAAAATAGATTTACTATTTACCCAGCTTGTATAAAAGTACTCCCAGGCAAATCTACAGGCATTTTTCGATTTAAGATTTCTGATGGCCTTTGAGCAAAAATAAACTCAGGCAAACCTAAGGATGGCTTGCCTTTATATATGAACTAAATTATTAGCTGTAAATCTACTGTGACTGTTTTTTTTTAATCAAGGAAAAGCAACTTAAATGATTCCATTGTCTCCCCTGACATAAGAGCCCACGCAAGCTTTCCTATGAGTATTGAACATACTTTTGCAACTATTCAGGGACACCCTGCTAACTTGGTCCTACAAACTTCAAAAATAGTTGTGGCCAACACTATTACCATTCTATGCATTTCCACCAAATTTCATGTTCATTGTTTCATCAAGAAGATGTGCATTGAAGAAGTGCTTAGGCTTCCCTTGCATTGTGAAAGGCCCTTACTAAATACTTCCTTGGCTATATTTCCGGGTTGGATACAGTTATTCCAATAAAACCTCGTAGACGTATTCCCTATGTAATTTTTTAAAAACCCTTAGCAGAATTTTCATATTTGGAAACCTAAGAGGGGCTACACACGAACAAATTGAAATTTTACAAATTTACTGTTATTTATTTTTCCTTAGCAAAAGTCAACAGTCTTAATATTTAACGTATATAAGGCCATACTGACCAATCTTTGTGCAAAGTTGCATATCGATCCCTATAACGGTTTAGAAAAACGGAGATGGAAAAGGAAGTTCAACTTTAAACGCCAATATTTTTTTACCGTTACTCAAAACTGGAAAATTTTAACTGTTATGAGATGCACTCGTTTAGATCTTTCATTTAAATACTCATACGTCAATCTCGGATAAAAACTAAAAAAGTTGACTTTTTTCAAACGTTCGGGACACCCTGTTATCTTCTTCCTACCAACTTCTAAGGTATTTATGCCAAAGACCGTAACGATTCTATACACATTCCTACCAAATTTCATGACAATCGGCTGAGCCGTTCGTGAGTTATTTAGTGAGCAGTCGGACGGACAGACGGACAGACGGACGGACAGACAAAATCGATTTCATAAGGTTTTTTGAAAAAAAAAAAATCTAAAAAACCCTAAAAACGATTCCTCAAATTTTAAATGGTAAAATGGTTGATAACTCTTGTAAGAGTTCGACTCTTACAAGAGTTATCAACCAAAATTTCTACTGCAGTTTGCATGATGATGAAAATTTAGCATCATTAGTGAGGGGTGTAATAGCGAAATTTAAATTGTAATTTTGCAGCAATAAAATATGGGTCCAGGAACTCCACACAAATTTGAATGCACTCGCATCCATGCATACTTAATATTTTGTACGAAAATTCAGTACGATCGATTATTTAAACTACATAGATTCAGGCCGCAGAGAGAAATATCTTCGGACTTTGTATTTTTGCACAAAATTTTCGATTGCACAATGTGTTGCGGCTCTAAATTTTGTGAAAAAATATTTTTCCCAATATTCGTTAAAAAACTAGTCAATGTACGAACTCAGGTTATTCACAATAATTCAGTCTTTTAAATTGAACTCCCCTTGTAATAAAAAAAATCTGCTTAAGGATCCCCTCGCCCTCCGAAAAGGTATCTACGCCACTGCTCCTATCAAAAAAGAGGATACGAATCCCTGCCATAAAACTAATATCTAATTTATTAAGTTTAGCTGGTGTCGAAACATTTTATTTTTCAGAATTAACCTTTAGCAGGTTTAAGGTATTCCTGTTGTTGTAAAGGCAGTGCAAAAATATTGACAAATAGTAATTATATTGTGTAGGGGCCCCCATTTCGTTTTCGAACACAAGATATTTTTGAAACGTTACGCCACTGCTTCTAAGAAACATTTTCTACACCAATTTCACAAAACCTTGAATAAATGTCTTTTTATCAAAGCAACTAAATGGTCAAAGCAAATGGAATCGTACTATGGGCCCATGGTCCCGCATCCCCCAATATTTCTGAGTAAATATTTGTATTTGCCCACTTATTCCAACCAAACCCCACACAAATATTGTTTTGCCGACGCAACGGAACTTCGCCCCCCCCCCCTCCCCCTGGCCGATGATTATGATGAAAAAAATCGTTACCAATGTAGTTAAAACGAGACCGAGGCTAATTTCGGGCGCAGCCGAAATTTGAATACCCTTCACTCTCCTCGGGCTAAAAGTTTTTTGAGGCAAACCTATGACTTGTATTTAATCCTTCCCCATTCTTTTCCTTCTGTTTTCGCATAATATTTGATATTGACAAATTCTGTGACGTCGATAAAACAATATTTGGGTGAGGTTTGGTTGGAATAAGTGGTAAAATAAAAAAAAATATCTCAGAAAACTTTATTGGGGGGATGCGGGAGCATGGCCCTATAGTACGATTCCATTTGTTATACTTTTTTTTTTGATAAAGAGGCATTGAGGTTTTTTAAATTGGTGTAGAAAAAATGTTTCTTAGAAGATCCAAAATGGGGAGGTTGGGCTTGTATGGTAGCCCCATGACTCCATAGTCCGATTATTTATGGCATCAATTGAAGTGCACTCTTACGAGTTTTGGTTGAAAGTGGTGCACAAATAAAAAAGTTGTTCGTAGAAGAACTCAATTTAGGGGGTTGGCTTTGTATGATAGCCCCATGACCCCATCGTCCGATTCCATTCATTTTTACACATGTTTTGTGGCATCAAATGAAATGCACTTTTATGAGGTTTGATTGAAATTGGTGGACAAATAAAAAAGTTTTTCTTAGAAAAACTCAATTTGGGGGCTGGGTTTGTATGACAGCCCCATGACCCCACAGTCTGATTCCATTTATTCTTACATATATTTTGTGGCATCAATAGAAACACATTTGTGTGAAATTTGGTTCAAATTGGTGCACAAATGAAAAAGTTTTTCTTAGAAGAACCTAATTTGGGGGGTTAGGTTTGTATGGCAGCCCCATGACCCCATGGTCCGATTTGATCCATTCTTACATATGTTTTGTGTTATCAATAGAAACACATTTGTGTGAAATTTCGTTGAAATTAGTAAACACATGAAAAAGTTTTTCTTAGAAAAACCAAATTGGGGGGGTAAGGTTTGTATGGCAGCCCCATGACCCCACGGTCCGATTTTAGCGATTCAAACATACAAACTGCCTGCAATAAAAAGAAACATGTGTGCAAAATTTCAGCTCGATAGCTTTTAAACTGGCCGAGTAAAACGCGTAGCAACAGACGGACAGACAGACAGACGGACATCGCCCAATCGACTCAGCTCGTCATGCTGATCATACATATTTTATATGGTCGGAGATGCTTCCTTCAATGCGTTACAAACTTCATGACAAAGTTAATATACCCTTTACTCTACGAGTGAAGGGTATAAAAAAACACTGCACTATATAATGCTTGAAGGTGTAAAAATGCACAAGTTTGATTCCAAGCACTACGTAAAATTTTCTGCTGCTGAGACTGTAGTCTGGAAAACTAACCAGATGCTTTCTTTGCCGTTCCATATACTGCCGCGGAATGCATGACCGTGATAGTTTCCAGCACGGACAAATGAACAACAGCAAGTGGCCACTCGTAACTGACGGTGGTGCGGAGGCTACGTTCTAATACGTTTCACTCGTGGAAAACTAAAATATTTGATATAGTTTTGGGTGCTTTTTCACTATATCCTTGATACACTCGCAATCAATAGGATAGTTCCACTTGAAAAATCGCTATATCTCGGTAAGTGATAACGGTATTTTTTTCAAAGTGGGTGACAATATTTTCAGTAGCCTGTTTGTTCTTTTAATAACAGAAGGTCTCAAATCCGGAGTCCCGATAGAATTTCTTACGAGAACTCTTAAAAACAGTAGGTCTTTCCATAACCTTGATTAGTTATCAATCAGAGGTATTCAGAGCACCCAAGCTTTTAAAAATATTCTTCCTAATGTAATGCCTAAGATTACTGACAAATTCTATGCCACTTCTTTAAGATTTTAACAAGTTAATGACCCCAATTATGCAACAAAGCTGATAAAAGATTGGTTTCAAGACCAATCCATCAACATTATGGATGGATGGATAGTCACCATACTCCCTAGATCTAAATATCATCAAAAAGGATAAGGATAAAGGAGATCTATACCGGTACACGAAAATTTAATAGCACAGAGGAGGTTCTGTAAGCGATTGGGGGAACATGGGAAGAAATTATCGTGAATTAATATCATTTTACGGAAGTTTAATTCATTACCAGCCGCTTTTTCCAAAGTAAAATTGTCTTTATTTTGTGTTTTATATGCTATGGAATTATCCTAATGACTTTCACATTTGTACTGTTTTTAAGAATTCTCGTAAGAAAATCCTTGTTCACTTACTTGTTTCAATGGCCGGCATGGATCCTGGATAGGTTTCTTTTGCTCCATTCTCTTTGAAATCTTTAATTTTCAATGGTTCCACAAAACAAAGTACACATACATAATACCATGATATTTACAAAAATACGACACGATATCACTTTTATTTAAACACTTTTATTTTTTATTACATCTTATCTAAGTACAGTAGAGCGTCGATTATCCGAACGTCCATTAACCGAATCAGGCAATTAGCTTTTTTTCATACACAGACATCGATTTAAATAAAAAATCATGGGTTTGAAGGAAGCAATCTCTCATCTGCATCGCTTATTTATCTCGAATATTTTATTTTTGTTCAGTTCTAGTCGTTTTCAGTTTGTAACTTAATTTTGTATTTGGGCTATTTTCTAACTTTTCTATTGAGCTCGATTAACCCAACTTTCGTTAATCCGAACCACCCTTGTCGACATTAGTTCGGATAATCGACACTTTACTGTATCTTAAATTTTCTGTGGATTTTAAACTATCAATAAACTGTCAGAAATTGATAAGAGCGCTTTTTTATTTTACTTCCACGTAATAAACATAATTTTTAGATATTTTGACGATTGACAGTAAATGCTCACTACAACTACAAAATCAAACTGTAGGTTTTAAAGTGCAAAACAGAACGCTTACGTTACGTTACGTACGTGCCGAACACCTGTCAAAGATGATTCAATGGAGTTTGTATGTAAATGCACAGAACGCACGTAACGGAACGGAAGCTTTGAAAAAAACTACTCGGAAAGTCAAATTCCACGGTAATTCAAGTCAGTTTGTTGTTGTTTTGAATTATATTGGCGTTTCGTTTCGTATTGTATTTCGAGTTTATTCAAATATTATTTCGGGATCTATTTTTTTTTTTAGTTTTTGAATAGTGGAAACAAAATAACCATCTACGTATATTTCTTTTTTATATCTTTTGTGCAGCTTCTATAGTGCATACTTTCAAATTTGAAATATAACGTTTCGGACGTTTCCTTATGTGGCCACGGAACGGAAAGGTATGGCACGTAACGTAAACGTTCTGGTTTGCCCTTTACTCGTAAAGACACACTTTGCAGGTATGATATGATGATGCAATCTCGCAGGACTTGTACGACTATGGCAGTGGACATTCTGTTGCAGGGATCGAACAAACAAATCTCAGTTCAAATCAATTATTTGAAGTGGATAATATATCCATATGGATGCAATTATTATTTGTATTGTTGTAGTAGTAGTATGTCACATAACTACTCGAATTATGTTCATATCATGATAGTTTTCATGTGAAAAGTGGAAAAAAAATCTACCAAAACCGCATGTAGTAAACCCATACCCAAAACTGTCCCAAACATGCGTGCTTGTTTGGCAACACACACATCTTTATTGTCCCTCTATAAAACAATAGCCATAAAAATCAATTATGAAACGTAACGCAAGATGCTAGGAATAATAGAAACAACCCAAAATTATCGGATTTAGTGTAAAAGAAAACTTGCGCGGATATGGTTGGTACGATCCGAAATGCAATACATATTAGATAAATCAGTAATAGCAGTGACTAAAAAATATTTCTTCTCCTTTTCCAGCTCATCCTCCGAAATCCCCAAAGAACACATCTGCAATCTACTCTTTCGACGAAGCTGTTAAACTTACCGGCCATGGCAAATTTCAACACTTTCTGTTCGTCGTATCGGGAATTGCACTTATGGCGGTTATCGTTGAAACCGGCGTAGTAGGATTCTATGCACCGATAGCAAAATGCGATTTGGAATTCTCAATATCCGAACAAGGAATCTTATCATCAGCTGCCTACTTTGGAATCGTGATTGGATCATATCCGTGGGGATATCTTTCGGATACAATTGGACGACTCAAAGTTATTCGATTCTCAACTTTGGGAGGACTCATCGCTTCCGTTATTTCGTCCTTTTCCAATTCCGTCGCTATGCTAATTGTTTTTCGATTCATAGTTGGCATTTTTATAGCCGGAACGCAAGCGTCAATATTCAGTTATTTGGGAGAATTCCACTCGAGTAAGACCCGCACGAAAGCGGTTACCTTGCTGTCTGCGTTTGTTACTCTTGGATTTACATTTACGCCAGGTAAATTTTGATAAAAATGTGTTATCAACATTTAATATACGTTTTTTTTTCAGCTCTTGGCCTTGGTGTTGTTCCGCTAACGTTTACCGGCGAAATCTACGGAAAACCGTTTTCGTCATGGCGCCTGTTTGGACTTCTCGCCACCATACCCAGTGTTGTATGCTTGATCGCTCTATTCCTGTTGCCTGAAAGCCCGAAATTTCTGTTGGCCGTCGGAAGAACAGAAGACGCGCTTAAAGTACTTCAGACAACATTTCATTTCAATACAGGTCTACCACGCGAGGACTTTGCAGTGCATGTTCTTGCAAAGGACGATAGTGCCGCACACACATCTGATCCCGGATTCAAAGGAAGGATGAAACAAATTGTGAAACATACGTCACGAATGTTTTCGAAGGATCGAATTGTAACATCATTTAATTTGCTGTTTCAAATATTTGGAATCTATCTAGTGTCACATGGATTGTACATGTGGTAAGTATATTTTTTGCTCAGCTAGTTGTAGTCGTAGATAAAAATATTTCCGACTTTCGTTTTAAGGTTCCCCAACGTACTGATCTGGATGGTGAAGTACATTGACGAGGACGTTTCGGTGTACGAAATAATAAAACTCGAACAAGCACCTAAGAACGAGACTCAATTTACCACCGACTGTGATACACCACCCAACATGTTTACTTATGAAGTACTTACAATAATGGGACTTGTGTATACAACCTCGTATATCGTTATTGGTCTACTTATCAAAACTGTTGGAAAGAGGACACTTTTAGGTGAGTTTTCGCCATATATCAGCATATACGATGAACTTAGCTTGGTGCTTTGCTTGACTTGTACGGATCCAAAATGGACAGAAACGTGTGTTTTGACCTACTTAACTTAGCCATTTTAAACCAAACAAATATTGCAGGAAGGCGTTTAAGTCTTTTTGTGATATCGCCATGCTGGACAGCCAGCTTAATTCTAGTCACGGATTCGGTTAGTTTGTACACGAGTCCACCATAGATACCTTCAAATTCGGGATTTGCTGTTAATGTTCGGTAATGGGATCGACGACTTTGCTGACGCGAAGTGTGGAGGAACCAAATCCACTTCCACGGAGCCATTAAATGGATCGCTTATGCCCAAATATTCTGAACAAAGAACCTGAGACAAGGCATCGCGTACCACCAGGGCCTGATTTCCCATATGGGAACGTAGGTATCTGGTCGGGCGGCAAATTAATTGATAATTGAAGAAAACTAATTTCTCCTTTTTATTTATTCTAGTCAGGTGTATTCGCTCAATCGAGGGCGCCCAATAGCACCCTCAATTCAAATTCTGCCAATTCCGCTTGGTACGGTAAAAGCGGTAAAAAAATTTGCCAACCGTTAATGACCAGGAGATGAATCTACTTGCAGAAGCGGTTGTTCTTCGTCAGCAAATTGGGAGAGCATTATTCGATCTTCTAATAACGTTGTTGATGATATTCACGAAAAAAAGCTAGGCGGTGTCTAGGTATTGAAACCTTGCGGTTTCGATCTGGGTTGATAGATATGATGAATAACTACCATAAGTCAGTCGGGGTAATAGCTTGATCAGTGAGTGTGTGACATTATAGTATTTTCCAATTGGAAACATCCCAAATGTAAAAATCCTTATCCCAAATAAAAATACCCATATCCCAAATGAAAAAACCCTTATCCCAAATGAAAAAATCCGTATCCCAAATGAAAAAATCCGTATCCCAAATGAAAAATCCTTGTGTGCGAATTAAAATAAAATGAATTTATAGGTGTTATAAGTTGTTTCTTGCATCAAATTATGAGGTGTGGTTGATGTTATTGAGGATATGTATAGAATCGGCTTCGTGGGGTTGGCTAATACAATTGCCGTGGTTGGACATTTATGAAATTGTATACTCGTACGTTAAGTTCCTTGCGTGTGGTTGGCTTTTGATTTTCATCACATACGCATACCGATCGTCATGAAATTTGGTAGAGATGTGTAGAATGGTAACAGTCTTTGGCACGAAATACTTAGAAGTTGGTAGGGCAAAGAGAACAGGGTGCCCCGAAGATTTGAAATCGAAGTCGACCTTTTTAGTTTTTACTTAAATCAACATTTTTATTTGTGCGTGTGTAGCCCAGGTCTGCAGATTTGAAAATTATGGTGAGACTTTTTAGAAAGTTACATAAGAAGAGGCCAGAAAATTTTAATTCGAATAACTTAATAACTATACCAAAGAATGAACATGAAATTTGGTGTGAAAGCATTAAATGGTAATAGTGGTAATAGTAATCTAGAAGCCAGAGATCGAATCTCGACGTTATCCAAACATTTCCGTACATGTGCGCATAGGAAATATATAGTGCTTGCAACATTAGACAGGGTGTCCGGAAACTGCCGCATAAACGCCCCGGATTATGATTCCTCAATTGATTTCCAGCAAAAAAGTTGTACATAACATACCCCCTATACTTAACTCTTTAGCTGCCACAGGCATTTGACGATTTTTGAAAAAATCATATTCTTGCGCAACTTAAAGCTCAATATCTCCAAAGCTAGACCAGCTAGAATGAGCAAGGGAGGCTAGCATCATGCTGCCCAACATTTATGCTCTTGAGCTTTTTCTTCTCTTGATTGAACATGAGTTTGATTGGGGTAGCGAGATTGATGTTCAATGGCTGATTTCAGATTATAAGACGAAACCGGACGGGTAAGCTTGCAAGACAAGAGAGCTTTTGTAGTGGCCAGCAGACAAGCATTGTGCATTTCAAATTGTAAGAACGAGTCTTACGAAAGATAAAAAACGTGACACGATTGTTTTTCTTTCGTAAGAATCGTACGATCGATAAGACGATTGCATCTACCGATAGTTCAGGCGTTCTGCGACGACAATTAGCGCGTGTTTTACTTGCATTTTAATCTTGTCGACTCGTCACTTCATTGTACACTAACTTTGGAGCGGGCATGGCAACATTTATACATACTTGCTGTGTGATTATTGTTCGCCGGTCCGTGTTTTGATCGGATAGTGTGAAATAATCATACGATGGTTCTTGTCTTGCAAGTTTACCCGTCCGGTCGTTTTCTTACAATTTGAATTCAGCCAATGCCATTGTTGTGCATTGTTTTGTTGAATGTGGGCGTTTATGCGGCAGTTTCCGGACACGTCTAATGTTGCAAGCACTATATATTTCCTATGCGCGCATGTACGGAAATATTTGATAACGTCGAGATTCGATCTCTGGATCTCTAGATTACTATTACCACTATTACCATTCTATGTTTTCACACCAAATTTCATGTTCATTCTTTGGTATAGTTATTCGAATTAAAATTTTGTGGCCTCTTCTTATGTAATTTTCTAAAAAGTCTCATCATAATTTTCAAATCTGCAGACCTGGGCTACATACGCACAATAAAAATTTTGATTTAAGTAAAAACTAAAAAGGTCGACTTCGATTTCAAATCTTCGGGGCACCCTGTTCTCTTTGCCCTACCAACTTCTAAGTATTTCGTGCCAAAGACTGTTACCATTCTACACATCTCTACCAATTTTCATGACGATCGGTATGCGTATGTGATGAAAATCAAAAGCCAACCACACGCAAGGAACTTATAACGTACGAGTATACAATTTCATAAATGTCCAACCACGGCAATTGTATTAGCCAATCCCACGAAGCCGATCCTACACATATCCTCCATAACATCAACCACACCTCATAATTTGATGCAAGAAACAACTTAAAACACCTCTAAATTCATTTTATTTTAATTCGCGCACAAGGATATTTCATTTGGGATAAGGATTTTTTCTTTTGAGATACGGATTTTTTCATTTGGGATACGGATTTTTTCATTTGGGATACGGATTTTTTCATTTGGGTTATGGATTTTTTCATTTGGGATAAGGATTTTTTCATTTGGGATAAGGATGTTTTCAATTGGGAAATACTATATACTTGTATATGCTAATTGTGATGATTCTGCATTGGAGACATGGTGTTTTTAGTGCTCGAAAAAGACATAGTGAAAATAATTTTGAAAATTGAAATTGATAAACCATTGGCTTCTAACCTTGTTTTGACGAGGCGATCCATTAAGTATGAAATTACCAATAAATTCTACAGCTCCGTATACTATCTTCTTATTTTGTAAGCTGACCTGAAATTGTATTCATTCCCTATTATTTTCTAAATTAGTTGTGCAACGAAAGGACTTGGCCATCCGAAGATACCCAGGGGATGGAGTCAATGCCTCAACAACCGTGCAGGTCAGGCAACGAAGATAGGGCTCCTTAACGAGCGAGCAGCGGCATGCGCTTGCTGCAGCTCAGTTTCGGGAGATTCGAGTGGGCTTTCTGCCACACTCGTTTCCCCCTGATTCGTATAATTGAAAGGGATGTCGCATGCTGGGTACACTTCACAGACAAAGGGATTAAAATGGGTCGCGGCCGAAATTTGAAGACTCTTCACTCTCCTCAGGCTAAAAGTTTTTTTTGGGCGAACCTATGACTTATGTTTAATCCTTCCCCATTCTTTTCCTTCCGTTTTCACATAAGTTCTGTTGCGTCGATAAAACAATATTTGTGTGAGCTTTGGTTGGAATAAGTAGGAAAATAAAAAAAATGCGGAAGCATGGCCCTATAATACGATTCCATTTGTTTTACTTTTTTTGTTTTGAAAAAGACTCATCAAGGTTTTTGGTGTAGGAAAAATGTTTCTTAGAAGATCCCAAATTGGGAAGTTGGGTTTGTCTGGTATCCCCATGACTCCATGGTCCGATTCCGTTAATTTTTAGGGTTTTTTATATTTTTCAAAAAACCCTAATGGAATCTATTTTGTCCGTCCGTCTGTCCGTCCGTCTGTTCACTAAATAACTCGCGAACGGCTTAAATGATCGTCATGAAATTTGGTAGGAATGTGTAGAATGGTAACAGTCTTTGGCACGAAATACTTAAAAGTTGGTAGAATAAAAATAACAGGGTGTCCCGGACATTTGAAAATTTGTTCACTAAATAACTCGCGAACGGCTCAAGGGATCATCATGAAATTTGGTAGGAATGTGTAGAATGGTAACAGCTTTTGGCATGAAATACTTAAAAATTGGTATGGCCAATATAACAGGGTATCCCGGACATTTACAAATTTGTTCACTAACCGATCGTAATGAAATTTAGTAGGATTGTGTAGAATCGTAACAGTCTTTAGCACGAAATACTTAGACGTTGGTAGAACAAAGCAAACAGGGTGTCCCGGAGATTTGAAAAAGTCGACTTTTTTAGTTTTTACAAATCAAAGAACAGTTAATATGTGGAGCCATGATACATAGTAAATCTATTTTTGGATTGGTCTAATTAAAAAGTGTTACAGAATGGAAGGCGTTTATTTAGACCAATCCAAAAATTGATTTACGAGAAGCATTTCATTAACATTGTGCATAGTTCTTATTTATTACCTATAAAATATATGTGCAAAATTATTCACTATGTATGTATCCAAAATCTAAAAAACCCTCGTATTGCGGGCGCAATACGCCAGTATTTTTACATATATTTTGTGGTATCAATAGAAATGCACTTTTACGAGTTTTGTTCGAAAGTGGTGCACAAATAAAAAAGTTTTTTGTAGAAGAATTCCATTTTTGGGGGATGGGTTTGTATGACAGCCCCATGACCCCATTGTCTGATTCCATTAATTTTACAAATATCTTGTGGCATCAATTGAAATGCACTTTTATGAGATTCGGTTGAACTTGGTTCACAAATAAAAAAGTTTTTCTTAGAAAAACTCAATTTGGGGGCTGTGTTTGTATGGCAGCTCCATTAGCCCAAAGTCCGATTCCATGAATTCTTACATAATGTTCTGTGGCATCAATATAAACACATTTGTGTAGAGTTTGGCTGAAATTGGTGCACAAATAAAAAGTTTTTCTTAGAATAACCAAATTTGGGGGTTGGGTTTGTATGACAGCCCCATGACCCCACGGTCCGATTTAAGCGATTCAAACATACAAACTTTCTGCAATAAAAATAAGCATGTGTGCAAAATTTCAGCTCGATGGCTTTTAAACGGGCCGAGTAAAACGCGTAGCAACAGACGGACAGACAGACAGACGGTTATCGGCCAATCGACTCAGCTCGTCATGATGATCATATATACACTCCCAGTCACTTGAATAGGGATGGCCTTTTCGAGAGTTGTTTATCTCCAAATAACATCTTCCTTGCAGCAGAGAGCATAACTCAGTATTTGTTTACAAAGGCTATTATGTTGCTCATAGTTTGCGAGAATAAAAGTGAAACATTTAGTAACAACAGTTATGTTTCATCAACATTATGCTGATGCACCAATAAATTCTATGTTCAAAATTCAATCACTTGAATAGGCACAGTTGCGATTCGGTCGTGATTTCGAAAGTGCTAGCGTCACATCCTAACTGTTTTTGTTTTAATTAGCTCAGATTGTGTTTTGACTTTAATGAAACAGTTTAGCTCATCATGGCTAGAGCAAAAGCATTAAATACCGCGCAAATGGCTCAAATCAATGTTTTGAGAAATGAACAATACAGGGGGCCTATCATGTGATTCGAAACGAAAACGGAAGTCCCGCCACTTTCGTATTCGATTCGAAAGCAATTTGGTATCATGTAACTCGTTCGTTTCGAGAAATTGGTATTGCGTCATGAATTAGTCAAAATTCCCTTCATGTACTAGTCTGGCTGTCTATAGCGGTTAGTGCGCGCACCTTCGGTGCACAGGGTCATGAGTTCGGATCTCACCGTGGATCATGGTGTTTTTCGAAATTAGGAGCCTGTGACGGACTATGATCTCACTGCTGAGCGTGATACTGATCTCATTACCTCAACAAAAAAGCAGATAAGATCTTGGAAATAGGATGTCACTAACACATCCTGCGGACTTAGTCCAATGCTGGATTGTCGCGCCTGTTATTTATTTTTTTACTAGACTGAATCAACTAACGTAGTAGACCATGTGATTCAAAGTAAAATTTAATATTTTTGTATTTTAGATTATATTTTAGTGTTTCGGTGTGAAAAACAAGTTAAATTAAAATATAAAATTTAGCTTTTTTGTAGTATTCGGTTAAAAAAAAAGTGAAATAGTGACGGAGAAAAGACGTTAAATTGTTCGAGTCGCGATTGGGATTCGAACACACGCTCGAATTCAGTGTATCGGGTCAGACGGGAGAAAACGCGCCCTCCATCGTCACGACGAAAATTGAATAATTTCATTAAAGCAATTTTTATGTAGATGCGATTTTTTAAATTGTGGATTATTGTATTACGTAATTTCAAACCAAAAATTTAAAATTATCTATGTGTGTGGTAACTGTATGTGAATAAAGTGTATATGTATATTAATATAAAAAAGCCTTTATTTTTAAGAAAAAATCCTTTAATTTCATTTGCATTCTGAAACGAAATCCATTTTTGTTTAACCGAAGTTATTCACTTCATCTTGTCCTCCTTGGTAGCATTCAAAAATACACGAAAATTCCCGGAATACAACATTTTTCTATTCGTGTTATAAATTCATTATTTTGAGGAAAACTTATAGTCTTTGTCTTAAGAAGTCCGTAACATTTGTGCTAAGACGCAATCTTCGCTTAAAACAAAACATATAAACGATCCTCATTCTCGAACGCTTTCGAATTACATGATAGGGGATTTTCGATTCGTATGGTCGAAAGACGAAAGTCCTATTACTTTCGAATAGATGTTACTCGTTTTCGAGTTACATGATACCACTTTAGCCGTTTCGAAAGCAATTCCTTTCGAAACGAATTACATGATAGGGCCCTAGTTTACGCGAAATTTCGAAAATAGTGAAAAAAGTAAATCGGTTGTGTTTCACTATTAAAAAAATAAAAGTGGATATGATATGGACGAAACATGAAAAAGCGTACGCGGGGTGCCCTAAGCGCCAAAGAGAAAAGGGCAATTCTGCGAACCGCCTCTAATTTCAGCGACTAGAATTGGAGCCATTTGCGCGGTAAATGCTTTTGCTCTTACCCATGATTACCGAAACTTACAAAAATTTAAGTCAATCCCGTGTCCCCGATTGACATCCGTCACCTCACTCCCCAAAGTTAGCCGCTTAATCATGATTTTTTTCGGCCCAGCTGTTCCGAGCTAAGACTCCGACATAAATGGACTTTTGTAAAAAAGACATACGTAAATGGTTCGTGGGGTCTGACAGACCCCAGACCACTTTCAAACTGCTATAATTAATTAACAGAATCACAAATGCATGCTTAAGTGAACGTATGTGACACATAAAGGGTTTTCCAATAGGGACGCTTGATCTTTGAAATGAAAAAAAAAATACATGTAGGAGAGATATTTGCGAATTTTTTTTTTTATTTGAAAGGTCCATCGACCCCATTACATATGGAATATGACATCATTCAAATGACCGCCACGGCTTCGGTTGGTGGCGCGCACACGAAAGGTCGAATTTTCGATGACTCTGGCGCACAAATCGGGCTGTATTTGATCGATGGCGTGGCGTATGTTAACTTTGAGGGCATCGGTGGTTTGCGGTTTGTTGGCATAGACCTGCGACTTAAGAAAACCCCACAAGAAAAAGTCCAGCGGGGTCAAATCGCACGATCTCGGTGGCCAGTTCACGTCGCCTCCGCGCGAGATGACCATGCCCGTAAATTGCTCGTGCAGAACATCCATCGTAGCGTGTGCTGTGTGGCACGTAGCGCCGTCCTGTTGAAACCACATGTTGTGCAGATCCATATTCTCGATTTCAGGCCAAAAGAAGTTGGTTATCATCGACCGGTATACAGCCCGATTTGTGCGCCAGAGTCATCGAAAATTGGACCTTTAGTGTGCGCGCCACCAACCGAAGCCGTGGCGGTCATTTGAATGATGTCATATTCCATATGGCGCAATCAGGATGTTGTCCTGGAGGGGGCTGAAGCTATCTATATTACATTATACATTACATCATTATTATATGACATTTTGATTTGATGTTATTGTTGCAAGATGGGTGACATTAAATTTATGATACTAATTTGAAGAATCAGAAACTCTTTAAAAAAAAATATTTACTTTAATCTGGTAACCTAAACTGAAAAACACATAGTCCCGAACAATTCCAGTTCCAGTGATATGCCAGATTGTCAAACAGAAACTTCTTTGTTCTGTTGTGGAGCATCCGACGTTGTCCAATGGAGCAGACCCAGCACCATATCTAATCCGGCTGAAAGGATGGAGCGAAGGCTCCTGAAACTTGCCCACTCCGCTAAAATAGATAGCGCATTCTCTAATAACCCACTAAGGGTTTCAGGAAATTTACCTCTATATCATAGCATAGGCACTTTGCATCCAATCCTTCCCAGATTCATCGCTACATTCCAGAGTAAGGGAGATAAAACTCCTCCTTGTGGTGTGATCCTACATACATACCTAGAAACGGACACAGTACCTAAAGTGCTGCGAATGCGTCTGGACTGGAAGTAAGAAGCTTGTTTACAAGGGTACAAATTGGACAATTAGACTCTCAACATGTAAAACCAGAAGAGCTTCTGTGATTTCCCTGAGTTTGATAAAGTTGAATGCTCCTTCAATATCTAAGAATGTGACCATCGTGTATTCCTTATGATGAAGTGATTTTTCAATATAACTTACCAGCGAATGTAAAGCTGTATCAACTGACCTCCCTTTCCTATATGCATGTTGTGCCATAGATAATAATAGGTTAGGTGAGATCAGTGGCGGCTCGTGGTGGAAAATACCGGGGGTTCACAGGGAAACATAGAAATGTATTGATTATATGGCAAGAATAGTGATGTAGCTAAATTTTTCATAGTTTGTATTTAAAAAAAATACTGTTTTTAAATTATTATTCTTCCGCAGACTATTTCCGACTTTTGTTAACTGGAATGTTCGTTTTCACTCCCGCACAACAAACAGGGAAAACACACACATGGGGAATCCATTGATTTTATTAAATTTTCATTGTGTCAAAATCAAAATCGGCCTGTGGACAAGCTCATTGGACAGAACGAAAATCCATTAAAATTCATACATTCCACATATTCCCATAAATCTACGTGTTTTCCGCGTAAATTGCCGCCTTAATTTCACGCTGAAATTGTTATTTTTCGTCGCTTGCACTTGCACTAAAGAAATCAAGGGTGTAGTTCTTCCGCAGTTTTTTATTTTAATTTTATTTTCTATTAGAAGATTTTTAAAATTTACTTTACCCATTCCCCGCCAACACATTTTTTTTCGAATTACATCCTGAAAATTGGTATTTACGGTAAAGAAGCCACCCTGAATCCAAAACCGTTTACCATTTTTTCCTACGTGCCTCCGTTCTCCCGCAAAGGCCCGATGCCATATGGCATCATTGGCGGGAACCCATTACAATTTTTTTTTTTCAATTAAGATAAAAACGTTGAAATTTTTTTGGAAAAACAGTTTTTACTTTCTTTAATTATAATTCTGAGCTTGTGTGAAATTTTAAGAAGCATTTAACACATAATCCTGTATCACATTTGATGCATTTAGTCCGAGTTTGGCTTTTGCATCTTCTTCTATTGCATTTCGCAACATAATGGCCAATTCCATCATACGTGCAACATTCGGAAGACTGTGCTATGTGCTACCCAAATCTGATGAGCCACAGTCGTACAATAGTAGGTTGCAATATCCCTACGGAACTGCATTTGGGTGACTTTCCGACTTTATTTGTAATATCCAAGCATTTTCATCATCCGACATGATAGGTTCAAGATATTCAACCGCCTCATGTAATTTCATTCTGCATAAGAAATATGCATGAAAAAGAATGGATTGAAATTGCTTTCTTTAAAAAAATAACGGATAAATGCTCATTGTGGAAATTGAATTTTGGTAAGTTACTTTTGCACACTTTTTTTTTGCTCTGTACCGAGACAAGCCTTTCGAAGTACTGACTCAAAGCTTTTGTTGACAAATATGTCCTTCAAACTCCTTGAAATAAAAAAAAAAAAACAAGATGAATAATTATCACGGTTGATTCAGCGCTTGAAAATAATGTTGCGTATACGCAACTTTGAGCGTTTACAGGGTGTAGTGTGCATGCACATAGACCACCCAGAGTAAAGGATGATGCACACTTGAGAGCAACAAGGATAATTCCGAAAAAAGTCCCATTGTTGAGACCAGATACGTCAAAGGAGTAATTTGACTCTTTGACGAGGTCTCGTACGTGTCTGAGTTTATTATTTAGTGCATCGTATGTTAGTCTCCTGGATGGAATACACGTCCATATTTTAAAGGTGTTTGTGGGTGCGCTTTAGAAAATGATGCATTTGATTGTGAAAACGATCATCGGACTTGGACTCTAGTCTAAAGGTTTGTGTTCGTAGAGACGACTCATGGGATCATCGCTCAGCGATCGAAGTGAAACCACCGGTTTTGAGCACTATATGGGTATATTTTCTATACAGACATGTTCCTTTAGCCCATAGTCGATACTAGGAAATTAGAACCATTCAAAAAATATTTAAATACGGCTCGAAATTGGATGCAAAACTACGATCGCTGAGCGATGATCCCATGAGTCGTCTCTACGAACACAAACCTTTAATCCTCAGAAACGAATTTTCAGCATAAAATTAATTTTCACAGTAAACATATTGAAAAAATATAAAAAAAAAATAAAATTAAAAATAAATTTTTTATTAGGTTTCCGCCAATGATGCCATATGGCATCACTAAAATGTATTTAGTGTTACTACCTATAAAACTACCGTTATTGCAATTTGATTTTTTGCTATTCTAATCTATGCTACTCTGGCTTTTGTTTAACACAAATTGTTCTGAGAAAATCAGGTCGCAAGTATATGATTTTTGAAATTTTGTGGAGTCTTACCCGCAAAAATCGCATTTTTTTTTTTTAAATTTCACGACGCTTTTTTTTCTGCTCCCAATGGCACAAATCTAACTAAATACTAGCCAGGAACATTGGAATAGATAGAAGAAACATTACTTAGTGTAACAAAGAAAAAAACAATGTTGAGGATGTTACAGGGTGTCCGTGGCGCGCTCCCAAATATGAGGCTTTTACTGATGCCATATGGCATCATTGGCGGGGAATGGGTTAAAAAATCGACCATTGCAATTTCATTCATCCCGATTTCAACAGAACAGAAGGATGCGAGCATACGACACAATCTCTCTGCTTTTAGAATTTAGCTCATACAATTTACAAGGTGCTGTGCACAACCTCTTTGTGCACAAGCTCTAGTGTAAACTTTGTACTACCCCCTTGCCCCGGAAACCGCTAAGATATCCAAAATTTGAGCGTGTGCTCCTCTTTCCAGATTGTGCACCCATCGTGATTGCAGGTTGTTGGTCGCAGTGTCGTGACCATGTCGTATGTGCATAGTGAGCAGTCGGCATAGTGTACATTTATACGTAGATATGGGATGGGCATATAGATTCAGTAGGTAGAATGTGTATCTTGGTATAAATAGAATAAGGCCGTGTTGCGAGCTATGCGCGATTTGGGATACACATTTTCGATTTTAAGAAATCAGTGAAATACGTGCCCTTACGATTTTTTTTGTCAGGGGGTGCACGCGCACTTGTGCACATATGGGCGAGCCGCCACTGGGTGAGATAAACGTTGGTAGATGAGTTTCGATTAATCGCTCCAACAATTTCAGCATAGTTGACGAGAGGCTGATGGGCCGCAGGTCTTTAGGAGTAGCACGTGAACTTCTTCTTTCGGAATAAACGTAACTCTCATATCTCTCCTGATACTAGGAATATAAACCAAATTTAGGCAAGCTGGTAGTATGCCCTCTATCCATGGGTAGGTAATATCTACACATTGCCATCAGGTCCTGCCGATTTAAAGGGCTCAAAGCTAGATTTTGCCCAGATAATCTTCTCACAGTCGAGTAAAGATTTCGTATTACAAGACTCTGTGCGACCTATCCGGAGGACAGATGAGTCAATAGCTGAACTTCCAGAAAAATGCGTATCAAACAGACACTCAATGGTTTCGATACTTGTTGACGTCCATGATCCGTCCTCTTTTCGAAGAAAGCTTGGCACGGATGGGTTCGACGCCAAGACTTTCGGAAATCTAGATGTCTCTGAAGGCCCTTCTATGTTTTTACAAAAACTTCTCCAAGCGTTGCGCTTTGCTCCTCTTAACTCTTTCTTGAAATGTTTTTTATAGAAGTACCAATCGGATTCAACTCTCGAGGACTTAGCTTTGTTAAATGTCGGGCTAAAAGATAAACGACTCAGGCCTCCCCGGCTCCCGAGCTACCAAATTTGTTATACTTAACTGAACATTTTCACTGTGTCTATGACACTACGAGCAATTTATTTAAATGCCTTGCTGCACTCCTTCAGAACGAAAACGACGACCCTTGAAGATAAATTCGCGCATCGCATAATGTACAACAGTATCACATCTGCGACCTTTTACCGAAACGAAACGAAAGCCAAAACTAAAAAGCAATTGACCCTGACCGCGATTCTAAGGAGAATCGACATTAACGACAGTTCTTCATTTATAAAGACCTTGAAGGCAAGGGTTAGCGCGTTGCTTCTAAGTGACCCTCCACTCCCCCCACCCCTCCCTTGCATGGCTTTGCAGCCAGGGTATCCATTATTGATGTACATTTGCGTCACTGGACCCCTTCCGCAGATGGGCGCGGGTCGCGGAACACCCCGGAGATTTAGGAGGGACATATCTAAAAGGCGCCAGCGACCCTCCAATCGATCGGCCAGATTTTTTGATTGCGAGATATATCGGAAGGTGTATGGGACAATCGGATTCACTTTTATGATTTGACATGTGGAACGTATTGCCAATGTAATTTTCCGTACAAGCTGTCATGACAATCATGTGTTGCTGATATTCTGACATAAACCTGTGGTCGTTCGTCATGCTGTGGTTGAAGCGGTCATTCTCCATCAAAGTAGCAATGGATGTCCATCTTCCATCGCCAAAAATGGTATAATTTTCGCTATTTTGTATTGTGTCTTGTGGACCGTGAGACTGTCTATTTCAGATTGCCTGACAAATTGCCTAATGTATGTGCTGTACGGGCGGCAGATCGATTGTGGGCAATCGATTGCCCAATCGATCGGCCAAGAAATCGTCAGGTTTGTGGCGCCCTTAACATCCAGAAAGCCATGTCTAACATCATCGAATGTAAGCCATGTCTATCTACCGGATGAGCCTTGTCTGAGGTCCATCCAATAACCGCCCCCCCTTGAACACATCAGGCATGGATTTTCTTTTAATCTTGTTGTAAAAAACTTCGAGCCAAACAAGCCTAACAATTTCCATCTTCTGTAAAAAATTCATAGTCCTTCATCACTGCGAATGAATCGTCATTGGGTGAGGTTATAAAACACAACGTTCGCGTAACGTTGCGCGTTTTCCGAAACGTTTCCTATTGTGTGCTGTAAACGCATAGATCCGGATCAGACTTGGTGTTCCCATCGCCATCTCTCGGAAAGTGACAAATGTGACAATTGACACATCACAGCTGATACGTTTTGCTCGAAAATTAAAATTTCCAGTTTTAAACGAGATGCAGATACATTTTATTTTGATTATAAATAGTTTAATAAATAAATGAGGGCGGAAATGCACGGTTCGACGGCAGATTGTAAATTTCTGTCAATCAATCAAGCTATGCCTCGCAAGGGGGCGCTTAGGGGATCTGTTTGTAGGGAGAAGTTTCTGATCCGTAACGGCCGGTTGATTTCAAACGTTGCGCGAAACGTTGTGTTTTATAACCTCACCCATTGTCTGCTAATTCCACCAACTTGTTTCTTTCTTTGTATGAAATGGTCCCTTCAAAACTACAAGTGTCTCCGCTACTCAAATCTCCTCTACTTACATTTTACCCAAGACCAAAGCCCCCTCCATACAAAGCCAGGAACCAGAAAACTCTCCTAAGCTTTGACAGGCAATCATGGGCTTAAGAAGATTGCAAATGTTCAATGCGTTAAAGGGAACTCGGACAGTTTCGCGACAAACTTTACATGAAAAATATTGGTTCCCGGTCGATTTGCATCGACAAAAGTTAATACGTTAGGCACTAAAAGGTTGTGAGAACAGTGAAATCGAAAAAAAAATGTTAGAAATGTTTATTTTTAGTGGATTTTCGAGTGTTTAAAACCCGAACGGCAGAATTTTACCTTACATTTGTCCACCATTTTGACGTGTTTACCAAGGCAAACATGGGCTGATTTCCCCAATTTCTCTCCCGGCTTGTAATAGAGGGAGTTTTTCCCAAGAACAAGGCATTTGTGTTTTACTTTCCTCAGTACAGTTGAAATTGAAATGGCTCCATCGTTCTGTCAATTACTGCGTTTGCTTTAAAAATAAACTTTAACAGGAGCAAACAGAGTATATTGTATATAAACAGAGTATAACAAAAGATTCGCTCAAGATTGCCTTGCAGTCTTTAACCCTCCGTTTCATAAAACTGAATTCCTTTTTTTCCTTGCCTTTACTATTCTACAGCCTGGGGTCGCGTTGTTCGGCCTGCAGTGTAGAAACTTCGTCCGTTCTATACAGTGGCGTAACGTTTCAAATATATCTTGTGTTCGAAAACGAAATGGGGCCCCCTACACAATATAATACTAAGCACTCAGCCAACATTTTTGAAACGACCATATTTTTTGTCCGCTAAGGCTATTATTTTTATTGCAGCGGTTCGTATCCTATTCTTTGATAGGAGCAGTGGCGTACAGAGGGAGAGGATCTGTGACTAGACTTTATCTTAACAAGGAAAATGCAATTTAAAGGAGTATAGGAGATCGTGAATAAACTGAATTCTCACACTGACTATAGTTTTTGTACAAATAATGTATTTTCACAAAACTTAAGAACGCAACACATTGTGCAAACGAAAATTTAAGTAAAAAGTCTGAAGAGATTTTGCGGCTTGAGTCTACATAAATTAATTAATCGCTCGTACTGAACTTCTGTACAAAATTTTATGCAAAAATTTATAGCGTAATTGTTGTACAAAATGCTAGTGCATTTAAATTTGTGTTCCTGAACGTATTTTTACGCTGAATGTTTAACTCTCCAGCAATGTCAATAAAACAGAAACTCCGTTTAAAATACTCCGAATTTAATCAGGGCCGACAAATTTAAGAGTTAATAGCAGCTTAAGGAAGTGCCGGGTGCCGGGCAATTACTCGCCGGGGCCTCCCACCTCACCTCAGCACTAAAATGGACCTTGAAACTATCGCGAAAAGCTGCTTCGTAGCAAAGAAGAACACTTTGGTACTAATTTTAGGTATAATAAAATCTCATTATTTTTAATACTTGTAGGCCGGGTTTCTGATAGTTCTTATTCAGTACTTGTCGGCTGATTAGTCTTATCGCGTAGAGAAGACACAAACCATATTCAGAAAGCTTTTCCATTTTATTGAATGGAATTTTTGTTTATTTTGCATAGCTACGCCATATTTTGCTTGGTTAAGCCATCATCTTAGATTGAGAAAATCACTTCACAGCACTTTCCTCCAACAGCGTAAATAAGCAAAAGATAACATAACTATGCAAAATTAACAAAAAATCAATTCA
This sequence comes from Microchrysa polita, assembly GCA_949715475.1. Lineage (NCBI taxonomy): Eukaryota > Metazoa > Arthropoda > Insecta > Diptera > Stratiomyidae > Microchrysa > Microchrysa polita. Next base: position 56,315,572 of record OX454417.1, read on the forward strand.
ATATAATGGAGAAGCTTTTTGAATATTGTGTGTGTCTTCTCTAGGCGATAAGACTAACCATTCTATAAGATCTACGAGAGAATGGGCCGTAGAGTACTAAAATAAAAAGCTTATCATAATCACAACAAATTTATGTAAGAAACACAGTCATATATGTATTATAATAGATATCAACATAAATGCTTTACTCGGTTTCGTTTAAAATTTAGGTATGTGTTATTGGGTCGAGTACCTACAGGACATAAAAACAAAGCGTCCACACAATGGTCTATACAGGGTGTCCGGAAACTGCCGCATAAAGGCACCGGATTATGATTCCTCAGTTGATTTCCAGCAAAAAAGTTGTATGAACATACCCCCTCAGCTTAACCCTTTAGCTGCCACAGGCATTTAAAGATTTTTGAAAAATAAACATTTTCTTGCACGACTTAAAGCCTAATATATCGAGAGCTAGACCAGCTAGAATAGTGAAATGAAATGATTATTACAGCCAACGAATTTACCTGTAAAATAAAAATAACCACACTAAAATCGGATAAGAGCTTTGGTTTTTACAGAGCTTCAAAGTCAAATTTGCGTGATTTGACCCAAAAACAATCTTTTTTTCCATCTCAATTTTCTCCAACTTCTGCCAAGGTGAGGTGCTTGTACGATTCTTTTAAAAATTGGCGCATATTCTTACGATCATATCTTTCTTACATCATTTTATTCTTGCTCTATTATTTCTAACAGTTTTAGTACCTTAAGTGCAGAAAACTAGGGTTAATTTTGGCTCGATTTCGACATACTTCGAATAGATTTTACCAATTGCAGATCTTTAGGGGCAGTGTGAATTGAATTGTATTGAATTCGAGCTAAAATTAACCCTAGTTTTCTACACTTAACGTATAAAAACTGTTAGAAGTAATAGAGCTAGATCAAAATGATGTAAGAAAGATATGATCGTAAGACTATGCGCCAATTTTTTAAAGAATCGTACGAGCACCTCGCCTTGGCAGAAGTTGGAGAAAATTGAGATGAAAAAAAAGATTGTTTTTGGGTCAAATCACGCTAATTTGACTTTGAAGCTCTGTAAAAAACAAACCTCTTATCCGATTTTAGTGTGGTTAGTTTTATTTTACAGGTAAATTTGTTGGCTGTAATAATCATTTCATTTCACTACTCTAGCTGGTCTAGCTCTGGAGATATTAGGCTTTAAGTCGTGCAAGAAAATGATTTTTTCAAAAATCTTTAAATGCCTGTGGCAGCTAAAGGGTTAAGCTGAGGGGGTATGTTCCGTACAACTTTTTTGCTAGAAATCAACTGAGGAATCATAATCCGCTGCGTTTATGCGGCAGTTTCCGGACACCCTGTATAGAACATCTTCTGTCAAATTTGTATGAAAGTGTTTCACCATTACACTCATTTCCTCCAAGGGAAATATACTTACTTATGCATGTATTTTATTAGTCAATCGCCTCCCTCTTCCTTTTATAACCGGGCTTGGGACCGGGTTCGGCGGAATTAAGACGATGTGCCTTTTCAAAACACAACAAAAATGTAGCAACAGATTTTGAAGATTATTATTGTCGCGTTGGACCCTCAGTTTCAGTTTCCGAGTTATCCAAATAAATGTAATAAACAAGTAATAAACAAACAAGATGAGGGGAAAATTTTATTAGTTACACACGCACGCTCATCTACGTGAAGGGTTCCAATCCAAATAGTCTACATAATCTCAACCCAAACCAATAAATTGATTCTTATGATACAACTCATTTTTCTCAAACTTTTTGATGTCTCATAATTAATGGTATGGAAATTTCGTTTTTACGATATACATATGTAGATGCGAATTTCGGCGAAAATCGTTAATTTTTTGCGGATAGATGCGAACTATTATAGTTTGTCCTTTTTTCCGTAAAAGGTTCATTTTCCTCCAAAAAATCAATTATGGAAATCATTTCAGATTAAATTTTTCCTGTTAACTAGAATTGAATGCGGTCGCAGAATCAAGAGCACGATGGCTTACATAACACCGAGCCAGCTTTTTTATTGGAGCTTTGAAAAATGAACTTTGTTTTCTGTAATGCGAGTTTGCTAGGCAGATTTTTTGTTTGTTTTTCGCCTAACCTTAAAATTTAAAGAGAGCAATATTAGTGTGCCTATACCCTATACCTCAGCAGTTGCTTATCGGAATGCTGTCGACTAGTACTGCGAAACACGTTTCTTCGACAACTGAATACGGAGTATGAAGCACTTGATAGTCACAGTTCTATAGTATTTTTTTTTTATTTTTTATTAAATATTTGCGTAAATTAAAGACACCATGAATCTCCAGAATTTCCATTGTAAAACTGAGTTTAACAACAACAAAATGTAAAAATATGATTTTTATGCGAATTTCAGCGAAATTTCTAACATTGGTATTTAATTTATGCGAAATTCCTGTTTTTATTTGCGAAATTTCCGTACCTCTACTCATAATATTAAAAAATAATCTAACTAGATATCCCTTTTTTATGTATACAACATACATATGTTATGTATGTATAAATCTGCAGGCATAATTTACATATGTAAATCGTTTCTTTTTGGACGCACGATGCGTCCAACTTGAAATTTTACTTGGGACAAGTGCTTATATGGAGTTGGCATCTCTGTCTAACTTGGTCAACAGCTTCTATATTCCAATAACGCGACAAATTTGCTACTATGCGTAACTATGCGAAGGGGGCCCCTGATGGGGGCCCGTGTTTCACCGAACACATGGAATACCGTACGTTACGCCACTGGTTCCATAGCATTAATGTCTCAGCCTATTTCTACAGGCAGGTCTGCCACTGACCTGGATCGTGTCATGTATGATCGCCAAGATCAATGCGTTGTTGTTGCTTTTTCATTTGACACATCCACGTACATATTCTTCGGTCTTCCTCTGGCCTTGGGTCCAAAGGGGGCTTTTTTATGTCTTCGGGACAACTTTAACAACATTTTTAATACAATAATTCGATTTTCTAATCTTAGGGAGACACCATACGAAGCGTCCGAATCCATTTCTTGGATTCTTCGTTCTGTCAAACTCCATATAAAAAATATGACAAAAATGTCTTTTAGTTTCGTTGGATTCCGGGAATCCACTGATTCCGTGTATGGGCGTCCTTAGGGTCCGTGGGGTCGGCGCATTTCACGTTTGAGTTTTTATCAACAATCTGACAAACACAATAAAAGATGTCTTAACTGACTTGATTATGATGACTCGTAAAGCAAAACTGTACAAACGCACGTCGTTATCTTATTTTTACGATATTATCACGGCTATCTTGAAATACGTGTATTAACCCTTTTATGCATCTCATATCTTTTCAGGCATGTGGCTTCTTATGAGCGGACTTGCCGGTATCGGACTGTACTGGGCGCGTGGATTCTATCTTTGTGCTGCACTGTTTATCCTTTTTATTGGAACTGGAAATTGCGGAGGAATTGTTTGTACAATTTCAGTTGACTACTATCCTACACAAATTAGCGCGCTGGCAATGTGCCTCATCATGTTAATTGGACGTCTGGGTGTCGTCGTTGGCAGCAATATTTATGGAAATATTATCGTAACAAATTGTAATATCCTTTTTTATGGATTGGGCAGTCTAATTGTTGCCATGGCAATTTTATCACAATTCTTACCGAATGACAAAGTCAAGAAAGAGGATCCGCCGAAACCAACGAGTAATGGCGAAGCGGAAAATGGCGACTTGAGTGGGGAATATAATACGAGATTTTAGTTGTATCGTGGATGTGCATGTATATATGTGTATGGATTCGATAAGTGTAATAATAATTAGGCATTGTACTGTAAATTATAAGAAAAACTAATGAAAATGTGAAATTATTTCGTTAATCCTAGTGTTAATAAAGTTTTTTAAACTACTCGTTAGAGATTTGTGGTTATGTCCTAGGATGAACAGTAAAATGGGTATAGATTGATTCATTGTTTTAGCAAGCTGTAAAAAGTTTACTCTTCGATCATTTTTGGTCACTAGTTTGTGCTTAAGGTTACGATGGCTTGAAATAGCAGAGAACCGTGCTTATTACAACACCATAAAGGCTATTGATGAGTTTGAGCCTGTAGCTTCTGAGATATACGTCTAGTCTACATTTTTACATAAGATGAATTTACATGCACTCGGAACAACAACAAACGTTAATCTGTGTTTTCTCGAAAATGCATAACGCACTAAGCATCCAATGAAATCGTGCATGCTAACAACTGTATCAAACATGTGCTTATTTTACAGCTCATAAGAAAATGATGCATTTGACGAATGCATCTTTATTGCTCCTCTATAATGGTCGCCATAGACTCAGCGATTAATTGAACAATCAAACCTCATTTCTGTGGAGAAAGCACATTTTCTGCGAAGAAAACTTATTTTCTCCTGCGTATTCGGTAGTGGAGCCTAGAAAATGAGCTTTCTCCACAAAAATGAGCTTTGGTTGTACAATCGATTTGATAATGTATGCGACTCTTTAGGTACTATTAATAAAATTAACTTATGAAACGTAATTTGAAGCACGTCATATGAGGTTTGAGATAGTGAAAACATTTAAAGGTAAATGGATGGTAAGGCTAGTTAAATATTAAACAAAGACTCAAATTAATTTTCTCCTATCTTCCAGCTCATCCTTCAAAATTCCCGACAGGCACGGACATATTCACAATCTATTCTTTCGATGAAGCCATTACACTCACGGGTCATGGCAGATTTCATCATTTTCTGTTTATCGTTTCTGGGCTAGCACTAATGTCGTCATCCGTTGAAACAGTCATAGTGGGATTTTATCCACCCTTAGTGAAATGTGATTTGGAATTAACACTATCGGAACAAGGCATTTTGTCATCAGCCGCCTATTTTGGAATCGTCATAGGATCGTATCCATGGGGTTATCTGTCGGACACAATTGGACGACTTAAAGTTATTCAAATCTCAACTTTCGGAGGACTTATTGCTTCGGTTATTTCGTCCTTTTCTTATTCAATTGCCATGCTGATTCTGTTTCGATTGGTAGTTGGTATTTTTATTGCTGGAACGCAAGCTTCAGTATTCAGTTATTTGGGAGAATTTCACTCGAATAAGACCCGGACGAAAGTGGTTATGCTGCTATCTTCGTTTGTTACTATTGGGTTTACATTTACGCCAAGTAATTTTTTTTTTTCAAAATTCAATTCAAATATAATTGAAATTGACTTCCATAACTTTCCAGCTCTTGCTCTTTTTGTCGTTCCACTGTCATTCACTGGTACGATCTACGGGAAAGCCTTTTCATCTTGGCGCCTCTTCGCGCTTCTGGCCACCGTACCATTTTATGCTTGATGTTACTATTCTTGTTGCCAGAATGTCCGAAATTTCTACTGGCGATTGGAAGAACCGAAGAAGCCCTTAGAGTCCTTCAGATAACGTTTCATTTCAATAAATCTTTACCACGCGAAGATTTCCCCGTTCGTATTCTGGCGAAGGACGATGGGGAGATCCAGTCATCTTATTTCGGATTTATTGGACGAATGACACAAATTATCCAACACACTTCACAGATGTTTTGCCCAGATAGAATTTTAAATTCATTAAATTTGCTGGTTCAAATTTTTGTCATATACCAAGTATCGAATGGACTGTACATGTGGTAAAAACACTTTAAATTTCGGAATAACTTAATTGCTGACTAATTTTCGTTATAAGGTTTCCGAACGTACTGATCTGGATGGTCGAGTATATCGACCAGGATGTATCTGTTTATGAAATGGCAAAACTCAAAGAATCGACGAGAAACGGGTCAGAAATTCCAACAGGTTGTGAAAGTGATGCATTAGCAAATATGTTTACATGTGAAATATGTACTTACAATAATGGGACTCGTGCTTACAGCATCGTATATTGCTATTCGTTTGCTTATAAACACGGTTGGAAAGAGAAATCTTTTGGGTGAGTTGTACTTTTTGATGTTTGAAGTATGTACATGTACACAATTGAAAAACCGTCTGTCGCATTTAACCAGTCCCCTTTTCCTGTTCCCTAACAGCGATTTTATAGCAGCCTGACTGTTATTGTTGATAAAGCCATGGAACACCTACAACCAGAATGGTCACTCCATACAAAATTCTGCTAGTCGAAAAAATACCTGTGTTGAATTTGCTCTCACGTATAATATAGGATACACTAAGTTTAGCACAGGCCATAGCAACTAAACGCATGTGAAAAAAACGAGATAATGATAAATTGACAACTTAACGAAACCCATTTTTCTCTAAACTTTGCATATTACGATCATACCCGAATCATCATCAGCCAAATTCAAAAATACAGAGTTCTCCCAGCGAGCTTTCGGTCGTCCACGCAACCTCGTCCCCGTCAATTCGTTGTGCATTCACCACCTTCTTTGGCATGCGATTATCATCCATTCGTTGTACATGCCATGTCCATTGCAAATAGGGTGGCCAGATGCCCCGTATTTTACGGGCTACCCCGTTTTTCAGGCACGGAAAGTCCAAAAACCCGTAATCCAAAAATAAAATACGAGGCAAACAATGGATGATCCGCAAGGAAAAAACTCCATCAAAGGGTTAGAGGCAACTATTTATTGTTAGAGTCAACCAAACACTTCGAAATTTGCCGGGATGCGAAAGTGACGTAATCAAGGTAGTAATAGGCACTGTTAACATAGTACATGAATTCGTTGCAGTATTTGCAATCAGGATTCGATTTTGCCGAACACACTTACTTGTACTGTCCGCAACCCTGAAATTTGAGCAACTGTAGACAATAGTCGAATGTCTAAACATAACTACAGTCAACTTGGATGAACTTTATGAGGAATTTTGTGTAATTTCGCCCCTAATTAATAAATATGTTCAGGAGATGAAGAGAAGCCGATGAAGTGATAAGCCCTGACACACGGACAAAATTATTTAAAGCTGTCAATAATACCAGCAAAATATGATTAGAATTTTGAAACTGGTATTTTCTATCCTGGTAGCTTATTTGGGAACCCTTAATCAGTTCGTCCCAAGGCAGGTGACGAAATCGATCAGATTTTCTAGTGGCCAAGTACCAAAAAACCCTTATCGATTTCGTCCCCTGAAAGTGGACGAGCTCAACTAGAATTTCGAGTACATTTTACGCCAAAAACCATTGTTCAGCTCGAACGAGTTTTTGGCGTAAAATATACTCTTAATCCTTTGCCAGCTCGTTCACTACAGGGGACGAAATCGATAAAGGTTTTGGGTAGTTTTGGCACTAAAAAAGCTAATCGATTTCGTCCCCAAGCAGGTGACAAACTGAACAAGGTTTCCTAAATACGTATCGCGGCAATAAATTATTCTCCTGTAAGAATATTATCGCTTTGCGGTAACGCATGGACAGATAGCCGGAGCCCAAAATTAAGAGTTATTGGAGGCTGTGTCATTAAATAAGAAATATTAGCGACGTTTTTTTCGCATCGCGGGTAAATCTGACTCGAAAAAAAACGATCGCGGGTAACATCCCGGTTATAAGACCAAACAGCTGACATTTGACAGTTTTTGCGCATCTTTGACTCACCTTCGTCGGCTTATTTTTTAGATGTGGTGGATTATTTATCACAAAAGATGATTATTTCTTTGCAAAATCTTTTCTCGTGATGAGAAAAACTCTCACATTTGGTTTGAAAAAACAAATTCCCTCAAATTTCCCCTATGCGTCCGCCATCTACATTTGAGCTCTATCCCGTGTAGGGTAAGTGTAAGTGTCATTTTTTTTATATGAAGTTCTACCCAAACCTGCACGGGATAAACACAATAAAACGTGCCTATTGTTACAAAAAATAAATGACATATCGGTATCAAATAGTTTTTTTTAATGTTTGCCCCGTAAAAAAAAATCTAAAAACCGTATTTTATAGGCTAGTGACCCGTAAATCGAAGGCAGGCAGGTGGTCACCTTAATTGCAAACGTTGAAGCTTCGCGAATTTCGATACTTCCAGGTCATCGCACAATTAATACAGCTCGTGGTTGTACCTGAATCGCCATTGATCTCGCTCGCAAACGGCCCCGAAAATTTCGTTTGAATTGAAAAAATTTCAAAATTTCGGAGGCTTCAGCAGTAGCACATGTAGGTATAGCGTTGGTTAGGCACGTTCCACCGTGCTTCAGCAGTTCTGCTGGGATGGTGGTGAATTGAGGAGCTCTTCAAAATGCTAGGCACATCGTTTGTTTATGCCGCAGATGTCGCTGATAATGTTACCATCCTTGTCCTTACATAGGCTTGTCCTGGTTGGATAACCATTCTTGATTTGTTGATTAGTTTGTAACCATATCTATTGTTCATACTGGCTAATATCTGGTTTATATACACTGCGCGTCAAATGCTTAGGTTCACTCATATTTCCTTCCATCAAGCGGTAGAATAAAATCTTACCGGTTCAAGAAATGTTATTTTCGGAACTATTAAATATCACAAACAAAATGAATAGACTGAATCCCCACAGGACATTTTCCTTAAATTACAGTAATTTATTTCATTCAAAGAGTCAATTTGCAGTGCGACAATTGCTTAGGTTCAGGGATGATTTTACCGTTTTACATAATGTTTTCGCTAAAAAATATTTCAGAAAAGTATGAAAGAGGATAAATACGACAAGACAAGAACATTCTTTGTAATTTAATAGTGTGTATTTCCGCCATTTTTATTTATAATTTCACAAAGCCTGCGAGGCAGGTAATCGTATAATGAATGCAGCACGGATATCGGTATTTTAGACCAAGCTGTCTTAATTCCATAAATTACCTCTTCTTTAGAGTTGTATTGTTTACCACTACTGTAAACCTCCCGAACAAGCCAACCCCAAATGTTTAATGCCAGGGGAGATTGGCACCCAGTCTAACAAAGTCACATTTTCCGCCTCAATAAACGATTTAACCACCCTCGCTGTATGAATTGGGGCAAGATCATGTTGCAATATCCAAAGGATCGCCTCCGTGCATGACATTAATCTTAGTGATTTCCTGTTTATAAGATGAATCCGTTTGGCGACCACGTACGACGACCAAGTCGATAGTTCGAGGATATGATATTGCTCCCCATAGCATAACGGAACCTATTCGGGAGTGATGGCGTGACAGGTACATAGGTTCCTTCCTAATATCGTGATAATAGTAGGAGAACCCATCTGGACCGTCCAAACAAAACCGTTTTTCATCCGTATATATTACCTGCCTCCATTGTGATGTCCAGTTCATGAATCTTGAGGCGAATTCCAGGCGCTGTAGGCGATGTTGTGGGGTTAAGGCTGGTTTTTTATTTAACCGTAAACGTTTCAAACAAGATGACGATCTAAGAACTCGTTGGATGATCCTTACACTTGCTGATAACACCAAAATCTCCCCAAGCTTACGCGCAGTAAGGGGCGAATTCGAGGCTTCTCTTAACCCTCTAGCAGGACAGACCGCCTTTTGGCGGGATCTGAATTTATCCCCCTAACTCCTAATGTGATGACTTTTTTTGGCAACTAATGCTATAAGAAGTTGTGTTTGGTGCTGTACAAGCGCCTTAATATTCCAGAAAACTGGGCAAATACCGTTATCCTATTCTATTGCCAGTTGAATGCGAGTTGGTGCGAAAATTATTGACGCAAACAGTGCGCATTTCGCAATACAAAAACACCTCTTTGTTATTAGCTTTGCCCTACAGAAAAATTATTATAGATGAGAAATATTGTTTATTTCATAATAATATAAGTGAATTTTGATTTTTTGAAAAGTAATATGCATTTTAGGTCCGATAAGTTAAGCCCGTCAAAAGGCGGTCTATCTAGGTAACCCAAACTTTTTTCTACATTTATCGTATATCGTATGTATTTTTTTCGAAATAATTTTTAGTGAATTTTCAACAAAATTATTACTGCTAGAATGTGAATCGATATTATTTGAATTTTTTATGCTGTAGCGTCTTTCCAGAGCAATCGATCAGCTAAAAAATCCGATTAAGCTCTGGAGAATCAGCTGATAAATTTAGAGCCGATTGGGACTATGGAGCCGCTTGGAATTATGGGGCCGATACTCTACATATGGCCAACAAACGGGAAAAGGTGACTTTTGTACAAAACAGGAATATGAACCGGAAGTAACTGTTATAACTAATTTAAACTCAGGATCAATTTCAATATGAAATGGGGTCATATCGTGTTGTAAAGATTTGGGAACAACGGTTATCCACAATCCTAAGAAGACTCAAGAAGCTAGGAACAAGTGATTTAAGTCAGAGAAGGAGAATCATTTAATGCTTCCTAGGGAGAGTCTAATCAATACTAGTCTGCATTGAATGTGTGAGATCCGACTTTGCAAAGGAGAACTCAGGAATTCTGAGCGATATATCAGTTTTGTGAGTGGTCGACCAAACCAGGGTCCCATTTTTTACATACCCAAACTGGTGCTGTGTATTGTGATGCAGCTGGTAGTGCTAGCGGTGGTATTTGCTTTAACCGACAATTTAGTAGCTATACAGACGACAACCTACATCACGATGACTGGATGACTGCCCATAATCATGCTGTTATGCTCCCCCTTCTCCTAAATTGGCATATGTATTTGAAACACCCAAAAATGTTTCTAAGTTCACAATAATAAAACTTAATAGTAACAGTACTGGTTGGAACTTACCCAAAAGTGGGCACAGATGTATGTATTTTTGTCACGATCCACCATCTAGAAAATCCTTTATAAAATAACTAATAAGGGCTAAGGAGTAAACAAGATGGCCCAATCTTGCAAGCTCCTTATTCCTACCTGTGTAATTCCCAATACATAAATGGAAACATAATTGTTAAAGATTGTTAGGTATGTACTCAAACCAAACCAATGTCGAGTATTGTTAAAGCACCCCCAAACCATTTTGGATTAATTTCTAGGGGATAGAGCTTTGACTAAAGACGCACTGCTAGTCAGTAAGAATATAGTGTTATGGTCGCCATAGAAACCGCTCCCAGTATCTACCTGCCACAAATTTCAAACACTTCAATTTATATACGCAAATATCATAATAAATCTCTTTTCTACCAAACACCGTTTTTTTAGAGTATTTATAACAAAATTGAGAAAACACGGCAAAGTACGCAAATCTACCAAGCGGGCCAGGCGCAGTCTCTTTTTCTTTGCCGTTCCCTGGATAGACCGCCTTTTGGCGGGCTACACATTTTAGTGTCTAAAAACTAAACCAATTACCAAATTCATTTTTTGGTTCGTTTTCTTTGGTTTTTATGCTAATATTAACCTACCATAATTTTTCCGCGAAGAAAAAAAATTGTCCGGTTAGAGGGTTGTACTAAAGTGAGGACAGCGAAAGGCATAAATACAATTCTTGGCTTAAATGCAGCTTCTTGGCTTACCTTGATCTAGGTTGCTAATATTGTAGAATAAAATGTATTGCTTATCCACGAGTCCCTTTATAGATTCATCGTAAACCCAAGGCTCCCTAAGGAAGACGAGCAGCAAAATGCTGGAGATTAAGCTGCACTATTTTCATTGTCTTTATGGGTTTCGCCTGCTTCGATGCACATATCCTCCAAGAAGAGGTCAGCTTTCGTTAGAATTTGACCGAAAAACCTTTATTTTGGCATAGGTTTCGTGTCATCAAGAGAAACACATTTGCGTAAAATTTGGTTGATATTGGTATACAACTTAAAAAGCTTTTCTTAGAAGAACCTAATTTGGGGGGTTGGGTTTGTATGGCAGCCCCATGACCCCATTGTCCGATTTTACTGATTCAAACATACAAACTGACAGACGGACAGACGTACATCGCCCAATAGTCTCCCCAAGTCATGCTGATCATATATGATATGGTATATGGTCGGAGATGCTTCCTTCAATGCGTTACAAACTTCATGACAAAGTTAATATACCCTTTCACTCTCAACGTGGTCAACCCCAAGTAACAATTTCATTCCTATAATACTTCGTAAAATATTCCTTTCTAGCATTAATAGGGGCACTTTACAGGGTATAACCACTGAATAACAGTCCAATAATGGCATTTGGCGCCGTTTTTTTTTTATCCAATAGAACCTTATTGTAGCACTAAATTATGCTTTAAAAAGGCGTACGTCATTTGCTTTATATCATCATTTTCTGTCATTGAACGAATTTGCAAAAAAAAAAAATAGAAAAACAAAATTTCCGCAGCTGGCTTCGAACCAATGTCTGTTGATTGCCTGTCCTACACGCTACCCACTCAGCTATCCTCACATATGGTCGGCATTGCTCGGAAACACTACATGGTTGTTGCTACTATAGAAATGCTTGACAATTATTTATCGACTCTTTTGCACTGCACCCTATCATACATTTATCAATAAAATAGAGCGAATTTCTGCGCAGAGATCACCCTAATTAATTTCGAAGATAACAATGAGTGCATACGTGTGGTTTTCATGCAAGATTTTAAGGATTTCTATTGCAGAAATTGTGTATTTCAGAAAACTGTGTCAAGTGTCAATTCATTAAAAAATCACAAAGTCCATCCTTGTATAAAACTACGGTGAACAATTTATTGGATGACCATACGAATGTCACACTATAAAAATGACACCGACTGTGCTATAGAAGAATATAATGCATGTGTGTGAGTTAACTTAGTGAGACCATTGCATGTGTGTGCTGTATCATCCAATAAACACAAGAGTGGAGTATTTAAAGGAGTACGTTTTTAGGTTAACGTTTAGAGACAGTTTTATCGAAGTTTTATACCACCTTCTTTAAATTTATTCCATAATGAAGATATAAGCTTTCCGGAAAATACTTTAATGATGTTTTATCGCTTCAAAATATTACTTTAAGCGATGTCACACGATAAATGAATTTCGTGGTACTATATGATTGCTACAGTATGGAGTGCTTCTTTAAAGAAAACGAATTGTTGCTTGGGACGTATTCGGTGTATGTAAGAAAAAAAAGAAGCGGGGATAGGAAATAGTGTTTGAAACATTATACAATTTCCCAAATTTATATCCAGGGTTACAGTATCCAGAGAGATATAAATACATCCTCTCAAAACAATTTCTGAACAAAATAAATTTTCAATATAAATATTTTAAATAGAAAGTTCGCCAAACTTGCAGGTACATATCATGTCTTTCAACTTTTAACAAGAAATTCACTATACAATACGCACGCTACTTGTATTGTACTATCAACACCGCAATAAACCGCAAAAGTTTCTGTCGCATTTATCTCTCTACAATTAGTAAATATTAGTGTAAATTACAGTAATTTGAACAGTTCAATGTCACATTCTCTACAACGTCAGACCCATGCTCAAAACCAACTCCTCAGTAATAGATTTATTATCTCTCTCTCGTAAACGTACATTATGATTATGCATTTTCTTATCACTTTAATCACTAATTTCGCCTATTTACCAGCATCCCAAAAAAAACTACATAAATAGAATTAACATGACAACAATTAAATTTTCGCCGGCTTCACGTACTTTCCGTGGGTATTCTAATTTACCGCACGACACGATTCCGAATTTATAAATAAATATTAAACAAAAATCAAGTGCCGGGGATTTCTCTTTCGTTTTTCATTACCGAGCAAATCTAGATTCCCCAAAATACGAAAATCGCTAAACGCATAGGTTAGTTAGTGGCTGTTCATAGAAGAGGACGAAGTTACAGACGCTATTGCGAAAATGGACAATCTTGCATATGAAGACGATCATAATAATCGCCGAAACGGTATGCTATGAAAAGAATATTGTGTTAAAGTGGTTGTGTTAAATGTTCAATTGAGTAAATTAAATATTTCGGTAAAATGTGGCTTGCGTGCACTACTCATATTTTGTAGGCGTTAGTTCAAAATTAAACCGATTATCAATTTTGATCAAACATAACGGTATCGTCATCGTAATCATTGTTGTTAAGTGTGTAAATGTTTGTGGTTCAGAGCGAAATTTCGCAATGGTTCGTGTAGTAGTTGGAAGCAAACTCGTGTTTTTTGGTTTTGTGTTTTAGGATAGCATTGGTTGGAACTGGAGGAATATGTAGTGATTGAAATAATTATCCTTTGAACATTTTGAGACTCGTCATCCTTGTCTTGAACACAAATTAAAAATGTTCACAGGAATCGATGCAAGCGAATGAATTTTTTGTCAAATTCAATTCTTGTTGATAATTTTTTGACAATGTTTTTAATTACAATGAACAAATCGTCTCTATTACTCTTCAGTCTGATATTTTGAGTCCATGAAAGTATACTACTCCGAAAATTAATTCATTTTATACCAGGGTTAAGACTGGGCTGCTGACAGTGCCGGATTTATCGTATGTATGTGTTTTTTTATTCATTGGTGTATGCAAAAAAACGTTAAATTAAAAACAAACAAAAATACTTAAGGGGCGAAAAACACATGGTAGGTACGAAAAAAGAAGTTTAAGTTCGAAACTTTGAAATAGCGGAAAAATTATTCTCTCAATAACGAAATGAACCAGCTAAACATTGTATTTACTGCGTAATTCATATTAAAAAGTAAATAAAAGCAGTTTCTAATGCGGTTAAGTCCAAGGACAACTGTCGGTCTCATTATCACCATGGCGAGAAAAGTTATCTTGACATGACTGATGATTTTCGCGGCAAATATTGAAAATATAGAATCCCTTTAAAAAGTTAATCGAAGAATACAAGAAGTAAAGCAGTTTTGACAAAAAGTTTAGAACTTTCCATGGCGACGTTAAAAACTGTTGACGGTTCAAGAAAATTTGGGAGGGATATTTCTTCTTGTTCCAGACCGAGCAATGGAAACTCACAGAATATTCTGTTTTATTTATGAGGTCGCAATAAATTTCATTGGGAACTAATCTTATCGTAATATTCTTCATTCACGAAAAAACAATATGATATACGCTACATCAACTAGCTATTTCCCATGGAGGCGAAAAAACATGGTCTATGGTTTAATTTTCATAGTTTCGTTCAAATATACTTAATAACCGTTACTTTGAAGCAATTTCCATATAAGAAATGTTAGTTGAGAGTCCTAGAATATTTTGCTGATGAACCCATACACTTTAAATGGGGATTTCAGCAGGATATTAACCCTAACCATACCTCACAAACTGGTCAAGGATCCGCTTCAACCAAATCGGGTGGCTTTTCACGTTGTTAGAGTTAAATTAAATCCGGAATGTTTAGAGAGAGTTGAATCAATGAACCAGAAACACAGTTTTCACAAAACAGACCAATTACGGAATTTCCTGGAAGTAACTGGATATATGGGAATATGCCATAAGAATTATCTCCAGAGGGCCAACAAAAACCTTTTATTTCTTTCAAAATAATGGACCATTTACTTTTAAATAATAAAATAAATTAAATTCTTGCCGAATCAGAACTTAATATTTTAATTAAAACAAGTTTTAATCAAATTAACTGACATGTACTTATTATTTTGTCCTGCCTATTTTAGTTAGTTCGTACTTTTTCAAGTTAAATCATCATCATCAATGTGGCACGATAGCCCGACGTCGGGCCTTGGCCGCCTGAATCGTTGACCTCCAATTGTCGCGGTTACGTGACCTTGTCCTCCAGTTTCGGAAGCCCAGCAGCTGGTGGGCGTCTTCACCTACGGAGTTCTCCCAGCGAGCTCTCGGTCGTCCACGCAACCTCGCTCCGTCAATTCGTTGTGCGTTCATAACTTTCTTTGGCATGCGATTGTCGTCCATCCGTTGTACATGCCCCGCCCGTTGCAGACGTTGAAGCTTCATGATTTTCGATACTTCCAGCTCATCGTACAATTGATACAACTCATGGTTGTACCGGATACGCCATTGGTCTCGCTCGCGAACGGCCCCGAAAATTCGCCGAAGGACCTTTCGTTCGAATCGGTCTAGCAAAATTTCGGAGGCTTGGGTGAGGGTCCATGTTTCGCAGCCATAACATAGCACGGGTCGGATGATCGTTTTGTACACGCGGAGCTTCGTGTTCCTGTGCGCAAGTTTCGAATTAATTATAGGGAGGACCGAAAAATATGTCTTATTGGCTAGTTGTATCCGTCGCTTAATTTCGTCGGTTTCGTTGGCGTCCTTTGATAAGTCACAACCCAGATAGTTGAAGTTGTCTACATACTCGATATTAAGGTCCCCCACTGTGATGCTTGAATTGGCTGGCGTCCTTGTTTTCGATTGCATCATGGCCTTTGTTTTGCTTTCGTTGATATGTAGTCCAAATTCCTTTGCGGCGTTATTGAGGTTATGCAGGAGGCTTTCTGCATCACCCAACCTTCGAGACATGATGTTGATATCGTCGGCGTACGCTACTAATTGAGTCGACTTTATGAGTAGCGTTCCGCTGCTGTCCATATTCATAGCTCGAATTACATACTCCAAAGCCAGGTTGAAGAGCGTCGGCGCCAGCCCGTCGCCCTGCTTGAGTCCAGTACGAGTTTCAAATAGGTCAGTGAGTCGGTTCTGCACTTTGACCTGCAAGACGGTATTAGTCATCGTCATCCTTGTGAGTCGCACTAACTTTGCCGGTATACCAAAATTCAGCATAATGTTGTACAGTACACTTCGGTCGATACTGTCGTATGCCTGCTTGAAGTCGACAAAGATTTGGTATACGTCGATGTTGTATTCCCAGCACTTTTGGAGTAGTAGCTTCACTGTGTAAAGCTGATCGGTCGTTGAACGACCAGGTCTGAAGCCGCCTTGATACTCGCCAATGATTTGTTCTGCGTACGGATTGATTCTCTTTTCAAGAATTTTTGATAAAATCTTATAGGCCGTACAAACTAATGATATGCCCCTGTAATTCTCACACTTCAGCTTGTCACCCTTTTTGTGGATTGGGCAGATTATGCTTTTGCGCCAATCTTCGGGGATTACCTCGTCGTTCCATATTTTCAGCAGTAGCACATGTACAGCGTTGGTCAGGCACGTTCCACTATGCTTCAGCCGTTTTGCTGGGATCTCGTCAGCGCCGGGCGCTTTATTATTTTGGAGCGACTGTATGGCAAGACTCACCTCCTCTACTGTTGGGGGTAGAACGGGAGGGCCTGGTTCGGCTAACTGCTCAAGAGCTGGCTCCGCGGGGGATGTTGATGGTGCATTGAGGAGCTCTTCAAAATGCGAGGCCCATCGTTTGTTGACGCTTTCGATGTCGCTGATGATGTTACCATCCTTGTCCTTACATAGGCTTGTCCTGGGTTGATATCCGTTCTTGATATTATTTATAAGTTTGTACGCCTGTCTAGTGTTCTTACTGGCTAATCTTTGGTTTATTTGCTGTAACTGCTCGTCAAAATGTTTGCGTTTCTTACGTCTAATTAACTTATTAGATACTCGCCGAAGCTCGTTATAACTTTCTTTCTTGGCTCGGGATGCGCGTTGTGTGTATTGGCGATAGGCTTCATTTTTCGCCTCAATCGAGGCCCTGCATTCGTCGTCGAACCAGTCTGCTCGTCTGAGCCGGCCTTTATAGCCCACGACCTCTTCTGCGACCTCCTTGAAGCTGTCTTTGAGCTCCTCCCAGAACTCATGGATGCCTAGATTATTGATGTTATCAAGCATGGGCGACAGTTTTTCCTCAAGGGCTGTAGTATACGCAGCCGCCGTGGCATCATCAATCACATTGTCAACCTCGAAGATCTTGGCAGGGTTGATTCTCGTTAGGTGCACCGAAGAGATTCTGCACCTGTAGGTCGTCTTCACCAAATAGTGATCGGTGTCGCAGTTGGCTCCTCGATAGGATCGAACATCTAGGACATTAGAAGCCCATCTCTTGCTGATCAGTACGTGGTCGATTTGGTTCACGGTGTATTCATCTGGAGACTTCCAGGTCTGCTTATGGATTCGTCGATGAGGGAAGCATGTAGAGCTTATGACCAAGTTAAATGATAGCTGTTATTTATTATAATATGCTAATTTACATATTATTTGATTCCTCACCAATTAAGTAATTAAATCTTTTCATATGATTTTATTTCCTCAAATAGGGTAAAAGTGGGATAGTTGCCCCACTTTTTGTCTTGGGTCAATATTTAGCAACATAAAGCATTATTTCCCGGTTTTCGTGTATATGCGCTTTCCCACATCTGTTAGTAACTATTTTCAAAAGAAATATTTTTGGGAGCAGTTAAGGCTTTGTAGTTATACCTTTGAAAAGACACCTCTTGTTTCGGGGATAGTTGCCCACGCTATGGGTTAGTTGCCCCAATGCATATTTTAATGTGAGGATAGTTGCCCTAAGGGATAAATCAGTTAAAATTTGAGTCAAAAGGGAAAACTGAATTCTAAGATGTGGGAAGAATAAAAAAAATGCTTAAGGCTATCCTGAAGTGGCGAGATTTTTAGTCTATCTCAGCTGTTTCGATCTATAAGATCAATGAACGCAACCAAAGAAAATCGTGTATCTAAGTAGTGTGGAGAGCTGCTTCTACTATCCACGTGTAATTACAAACCATTTTTATAGCATTAAAATGCATATTGCAATTTGAAAGGTTGTAATTTAGCCCATTAAGGAATGAGGGATAGATGCCTTTAGGAAAAGTCTTGGGGCATCTATACCCATGGGCGTAGCCAGGATTTCGGTCAGGGGGGGGCAAGCCCAAAATTTTTCAACATCATGATTTTCTTAGGAGTTTCGTAGCAGAAATATTGTTAGCAAATTTTAGAGTAGCCTGGCTTGTGGTTGGATTGGTGCACAGGGTCATGGATTCCAGACTCACCGTGAACGAATTCATTTTATGGTGTTTTTAGAACTCACGACTTAAGTAACGGACTATGATGTCGCTCAGATTGTAAACAAGTATCCATTTATGGGGATAAATAATATTGCTGGGCGTGCTGTTAATCGCAACACCTCAACAAAACAGCAGTTTAGATCTTGGAAATTGGATGTCACTCATACATCTGCGGTCGTAGCTTACTGGTGGACTGTCACGCATGTCATTTCTTTTTTTTTTTTGCTAATTTTAGAGCCAAATTTAATAACGGTGATGAGAATTTTTTTCTTTTGCCTTTTAAAGCGTAGTTAGTCTATTTTTAGTGCAATTCTTGTATCTCGGACTGCATATTCCACTTGCGAAATCAATTTGTTTCGTCTGTCACTTTCATCTTATCAAAGTAGCATCGTCAGCATATTTATAAATCCTTTATTGCTTAAAATATGGATAATAGTGTAGTTACTACTTGCTAAACCTAGTACATCAGATTGCAAAATGTTGTAGAGTCAAAATTGCGAAAAACCCTAAAATTTTTGCTGTTTTTCCGTTATGGCCCCTAACTCCGAAACTATTTATTTCCGCGAAAAACTCTCCATGGATATTTTTGTCAGCACAAAATAGCGCTCCCAAAGAGACATAAATATTACAAATCAGTTGAGCGGTATTACTACAATTGATATTTTAAATTTGCCATTTTTAACATAGTTCCATAATTATGAATACATTTTTTGACTTGGAACGGTTTTTCATATTTGGTTGCAAAAGTTGCATTTTTCTTGAACGTTATGTAGTTTGGGGTGAAGAACCTGAATCCCAAACTTTCCACCAAAATTTCGTTGCAAAATAGGGCCAAAATTGCAAAAAACGCAAAAAAAATGACTATCAATTGTAGCTATACCGCTTCACATTTTAATAATTAATGGCGCGTTGGAACCGCAATTATGTTTTCTCTAATATTTTCATGGACAAGTGTTCACTTTCGGAGTTATAAGCAAAAAAAACGGGAAAACTCCGAAAATTTTGGATTTTTTCGCAGTTTTGACCCTTATCCGCAACGAAATTTTGGGGAGAATCTCCAGATTCGAGCTCAACACCTCAAAAAACATAGGAAGCAAAAAAAAAATTTTCTCCACCACACTTTCCAATCTGAAATCACCTATAGTAACTATACTATAACGGTTTAATTAAGATTTCTTCCAAATTTCTCAAAGTACACCGAGAAAAATAACGTCCCTTAAAATTAACTCGATATCCTTTTGAAATCGAGTTACATTCCTATTAAATATAATCCTTTCCTTTTAAATATATATCGCTTTAATTCAAATTCATTCTTTTTAAATTAATGGGAAATCCTTTAAATCCAAATTTTCAATAGGAAATCATTTTAAATTAATGGGAAATCCTTTAAATCCAAATTTTCAATAGGAAATCTTTTAAAATTAATGGGAAATCCTTTAAATCCAAATTTTCAATAGGATTTTTTTTTTGTTTACACTCGCAGTTGGTCGGCAGTGTAGTCGAGCGATGTCACAATGTATGGTGTAAATTATAAACGTCGTCCCGTATAGTCTGTGTGGTGTAGTAGGTAGGGGCGTTAGTTTTCAAATCATAGGTTCGCGGGATCGAATCCCACTGTAGGCAGGTAATTTATTATGCATTTTAGAGCGTAAAGAGGTAAATGAAATGTCGCCAACACCTATAGCGAGGTCAGTTATACAAAACTCATTTATGAGTAATTTTCACAGGGAAAGAACACCCTGTGAAAATTACTCCTTTTGGTGTAATTTAAAGTATTCTTTTGAGTTCATGCATTTAAAACAAAGAGTCCATCCTTTTAAATTAAAAGGAAATCCTTTCGATTTATGGTAGTGACCTGATTAAATTGACACTGCATCACTTTAATTTAAAGTGATTATAGATAGACTTTCAAAAGGAATATCTTATTAGTTCAAAGGGAAATCCGTTAAAAAAAGGGATTATACAATTATTCAAAGGGAAACAAATATGAAGCAAAATCATATTTGAATCTCTTTGAATCATATGCGTATTTTTTGAATTCACAGGATTTTTTTTCTCAGTGTAGTATCAGTGGCTACATTTTATTGCTGGCATGATTCAGCTAGAAAATAAATTTTGATTAAATAACTTGAAAGGCACTGAAATATGATGTCCGTTCTTTACCAGATCCCTAAAAAACCATACTATTTGTCCCCTTTCAGATGAAAATAAGTTGAATTCCACTACCTTCCCGAAATTGTTTACTCCAGCTCAGAAGCCATGAAATGAAACAGGAAATATGGGATCCACGCAGCCACAGTAGCATACTCACAAGTGAAATGTGTGTGCTGGAACGCAGCCTCCATCAGTTACGAGAGGCCACTCGCTGTCATCTATTTGTATGTGCCTCCTGACTGCAAACTGTCCCGATCATGGATTCTCCGTTAGCACTTGGAGTGGTGGAAAAGGCAACTGCTGAAAATTTTTGAAAATGTTGTATAGTGCAGCGATTTTTTTACTACATCGGTAAGAATTTTTTACCATCTTCACCGACCAGGGGGGGGCGACCGCCCCTCCCTGCCCCCCCCTGGCTACGCCCATGTCTATACCCCAAAAATTAGGGGCATCTATTGTTTTCTGGGTGGACAGATGCCCTACATTTTTGTGAAAAAAAAATAATAAAAAGAAATAAAAGTTGACTGGGAATATAAAAGTAACTAGCAAAGACCTAACAAATATGAAAAGAAGCTTCCGCTGACATGAAATAGAAAAAAGTTGCGCGAGATTCAAAAAATGCCAAATTGCAAATTCACATAAGTTGAAAATATTTTTTTCGTAATATCGTTACAATGTGGTTGTGTGGACAACCCTAAAAATATAAATGCAATTACTGTTAGTTTTAGACGATGCTCTTTGATTGTCTATAACGTTTTTGTTCGTTTTGTGTCTAGAAATACTAGTTTGAGCAACTGCAGCATCTATCCCACTGGGGCATCTAACCCACTTTTACCCTAACTACTTTGCTACAGGGTGATAAGAAAAATTCGTATGGGTGTACTTATTTTTTGGCCATATGTGTATATATCAGCATGACGAGCTGAGTCGATTGCGCGATGTCCGTCTGTCTGTCTGTCTGTCAGTCTGTCTGTCCGTCTGTTGCTACGCGTTTTACTCGGCCAGCTATTAAGCTGAAATTTTGCACGCATGCTTCTTTCTATTGCAGGCAGTTTGTATGTTTGAATCGCTAAAATCGGACCGTGGGGTCATGGGGCTGCCATACGAACCCAGCCCCCAAACTGAGTTTTTCTAAGAAAAACCTTTTTATTTGTGCACTAATTTCAATCAAACCTTATAAAAGTGCATTTCAATTGATGCCACAAAACATATGTAAGAATGGATGGAATCGGACTGTGGGGTCATTGGGCTGCCATACAAACCCAGCCCCCAAAATTGAGTTTTTCTAAGAAAAAACTTTTTTATTTGTGCACCAATTTCAATCAAGCCTTATAAAAGTGCATTTCAATCAATGGCACAAAACATATTTAAAAATGAATGGAATCGGACAATGGGGTCATGCAGCTGTCATACAAACCCAACCCCCAAATTGAGTTCTTCTACGGAAAACTTTTTTTATTTTTGCACCAATTTCAGCCAAAACTCGTAAAAGTGCATTTCTATTGCTATAAGACATATATAAAAATGAATGGAATCAGACTATGGGATCATGGGGCTACCATACAAACCCAACCCTCCATTTTGGATCTTCTAAGAAACATTTTTTTCTACACAATTTCGAAAAACCTTAATATGTCTTTATCAAAACAAAAAAATAGTAAAACAAATGGAATCGTAAATACTATGGAGCCACGCTCCCGTATCTCTCCAATAAAGTTTTGAGATATTTTTTTATTTTCCTACTTATTCCAATCAATCTAATGAGACATAAATATTATAAATCCGTTGAGCGGTATTACTACAAATAATAATTTAAGTTTGCCAGAGATTTTTTTTTGTTTGTTTCTTATGTTTTTTGAGGTGCTGAGCACGAAGCCGGAGCTTCCCACCAAAATTTCGTTGCGGAACAGGGTCGAAATCGCGAAAAACCCAAAATGTTCGCTGTTTTTCCGTTTTTTGGCTCCTTATTCTGAAACTATTCATGTCTGCGAAAAAAGTTAGAGAGAACATGATTACGCGTCTAATGAGACATAAATATTATAAATCCGTTGAGCGGTATTACTACAAATAATAATTTAAGTTTGCCATTTTAACATAGGTCCGTATTATGAAGTAAATTTTGAGACTGAAGGGTTTTTAATTAATTTTTGGTCGCAGAAGTTCCGAAACAGGGTCAAAATCACAAAAAACGCAAAAAAAAATGCTATCAATTGTAGCGATAACGCATTTTAAAGATTCATATCACGTTGAGCCCGCAATCATGTTTTCTCTAACATGTTTATGGACAGGTTTTCGAAGAAATGTACAGTTTCGAAGTTTTAAGCCAAAAAACGGAAAACTCCGAAAATTTTCGGGTTTTTTTGCGGTTTTGGCCCTGTTTTGCAACGAAATAATAATGTCACCTACCTCGGCGTTATCCTGGACAACAAATTACGCTTTAATCTTCAATATGATAGGGTTTTATCCTTGGCCACCAAGCAGTTTGGCTTTATTAAAAGACGTTCTAAGGAATCTAAAAATATTTGGGTTACTAAAACCTTATACACCACTCTTGTCCGCCCTCTTTTAGAATACGCATGCATGGTCTGGAACCCTGTCTTCGGTCTACACTGCGATAGATTCGAATCTGTCCAAAAGCAATTTACACTTTTTGCTTTGAGGGACCTTTATAACCCAGCCGACTAACAAAATCTCCCCTCGTAAAGTTACAGGCTAAGTCTCTTAAACCTAATGACTCTTTCTGCAAGAAGAACTCTACTTTCTGCCTGTTTCACCTTTGATGTTATTTACGGCACAATCAATGTTGATTTTATCCATAACAGAATCATTTTTAATGATCAACTGAGACGCACAAGGCATACAACTCTCCTTAAAGAATACCATCACTCTACCGTCTATACTTTTAATGAACCAATTAACAGATGCTGCCGCACTTTCAACTCACTCACTATGCATTATTGTCCTAACATATCTAAATCTGTCTTTAAACTAAACTTGATTAAAGCCCTTCAATAATCCTAGTCCATCCAACCTTTTAAGCCTAATCTCACACAACCTTCCCACTCAACTACAATTTACAATTAGTATTAAGTATTTGTTTTTTAAATGCCTTGTTTGGTAAATGAATAAAATAAATAAAAATAAAATAAAATTTTGGTGGGAAGCTACGGATTAAAGCTCAGCCCCCTAAAAAACAGACAAAAGAAAAAAAATCTCCACCACATTTTGCTATTGGAAATTACCTTGTGACTACACTATAGATCCGATTTCAAATGGCGGCAAATTTTAGAGAACTTGCTATTGGTTTTAAAATTTCGTGAAATTCATTCTGGAAATTCAAGAAGTTCCTCTCAATTTATTCTATTTAAGTGTATCCAATTTAGGGCCCCAATCACAATCTCACCTAAATTTGTAATGTGACTGCGACTTCAAAAATTGGGACTTATCCTGCTAGAAGCATTCACTCCGAACGATCCACTTGCTACGGGTAATTTGGTTAGACTCAGATTAAGAAGCAACTTTGTGTGACGCATTGGCTTCACTTCAAACAAGGGCAGGGATATAGCATACCAGTGGCGGCTTGTGGCATTCAACAATAAGGGGGCAGCTGACATATTCAGTTGCTTTATGAGTCCGATATGGCTTGAAGGACTTTGGTAGCAAAAGTAAAATATGTAGATATATTTTACTGAAAAAAAGCACAGGAACAGACACAAACTATAAGAATTACGAATTTAAGGATTTATTTTTTTTAATTAGAAGCGAAACACAACTTAAAAATAAAATCCATTCCTCTTTTTGGTGGCAAAGTATTTAATAATGTCGTCATACCAGCCGTTTTCTTCCTCCAAGTTTTTAACAAATTGCTTTTCAATACTTAGCAGAGATACACTGCTCGCCATCAGATTAGCACACCCCTTCGCATGAATAGTTTCGGCTGATTTCCAACCAAACTAAAAGAGCTAAAATTTCAAAATTATAACTGTTAATAGTCTATTCAATTCTGAGTTAATTAACACAAAAAGAATTGTGTTTACATTTTTTATTATTGATTTATAATTGATTTTCGAAAAAGAACACACAAAATAGCCATTTAAAATTTGTCATCAGGATAGCACATGCAATTCCTTTTTTGTTTATCTTCCACAATTAAAGACGTAGGACTCCTAATTTTTTTGTGGTTGTTTGAGTAAGATATTAACTTTAATATGAATAAGGGAAAATCATTATCAGCGGAAGAGGGATCAAAATTTAAGGCTTACAAGGAGTCAAGGTGGTCAAAAAGTGAAATTTCGAGAAAAAATTAAAAAAAGTCGATAAGTTGAATCCGAATTCGTGTGTAATAAGTAGCGTTAAGATAAAAATAACAGACGCGATAAAAATTGAGTATTTGTTAATCCCTATGAGAGAGTAATTTTGAGAGAAGCATCCAGTCATCATGACTCGGTCGCAAGGATTAGGGTAAATTTTGACATTAAGGTGAGCCTATTGTTCAAATAGTGATACAAAAATGCTCCACATCTAAGGAAACTAAAACTAAAGGAAAATGCGCTTAAATTAAACTCGAGAGCACTTGACATGTAATAAAGAATGGCGCTATGTTGTCTTTTCGAATAAAAAGAAGTATCATCTCACAGTATCACTTGGCCCTCGAGACCATTACACAATCTGTCCGACAATGAATGCGATCCTAATGGTGTCCTTCCTAGCAAAGATCCTGGAAGTAGACATTATAACTGTGTTACTCTTCTAAAGTGTACTTCTCTTTATCCGAAAAGATAACAAACCGCCATTCTTTGTTCCATGTCAAGTGTTCTCATGATTAATTTTAACGTATTTTCCTTCGGGCAAAGTTAAGTTGGAGTTTATTCTGTAGTTTTAGTTTCTTGAAATGTGAAGTTTTGTTATCACTGTTTAAACAAAAGATAGGTTCGCCTTAATGGCAAAATTTACCCTAATCCTTGCGACCGAGTCATGAGGGCTAGATGTTTCTCTGAAAATAACTCTCTCATAAGGATTGACATGTACTCAATTCTTATCGCCTCT
Source organism: Microchrysa polita (assembly GCA_949715475.1). Lineage (NCBI taxonomy): Eukaryota > Metazoa > Arthropoda > Insecta > Diptera > Stratiomyidae > Microchrysa > Microchrysa polita. The sequence continues at coordinate 56,341,513 of OX454417.1, forward strand.
ATTATTTTTACCTTAACGCTACTTATTACACACGAATTCGGATTCAACTTATCAACTTTTATTAAATTTTTCTCGAAATTTCACTTTTTGACCGCCTTGACTCCTTGTATGCCTTAAACTTTGGTCCCTCTTCCGCAGATAATGATTTTTAATTATTCATATTAAAGTCAATATCATACTCAAACAACCACAAAAAATTGGAGGTCCTACGTCTTTAATTGTGGAAGATAGACAAAAAAGAAATTGCATGTGCTATCCTGATGACAAATTTTAAATGGCTATTTTGTGTGTTCTTTTTCGAAAAACAATTATAAATCAATATTAAAAAATCTAAACACAATTATTTTTGTGTTAATTAACTCATAATTGAATAGACTATTAACAGTTATAATTTTGAAATTTTAGCTCTTTTAGTTTGTTTGGAAATCAGCCGAGACTATTCATGCGAAGGGGTGTGCTAATCTGATGACAAGCACAATGCTGACGGAAGTAGCGGTAATAGTCAAAACTAAATCAATTTTGTAGCTTCTGGCATAATAACACAAATTCCATTAATATGGAAAAATGTTTAAAGGTATCCCTGAACGGAATTTTCCCACATGGCTGAATCGGCAGAAAGAATTTATCAATTCACTTTTAAGCTTTTCCCGATTAAAGAAACTGCCATGAACATCAAACAGTCAAAAAAAAACTTCAGACTTCAAAACATTATTCAGGGATGATTTTTTATCTTACTGCTATCGATGCTATTGCTTTGCTTTTGACATTTTTATGTCTTGACTCTGACACATAAATTCGAAAAGCGTCACGAAAATCATAACGAAAAAGCGTTAAGTTTTTGGCATTACAGGTACCCTGTGAGTTTTGGGTGCCATTCAAGGTTCAACGGAAGTTGGGCTAGGTTGTACCCTGTGAGTGTAGGGTGCCATTCAAGGTTCAACAGAGGTTGGGCTTGGGTTCAATTTAGGTTCAACTTGAGTTCAACTTGGGTTCAAATTGGGTTCAACTAGGGTTTAACTTGGGTTCAACTTGAATTCAACTCGAATTCAACTTGAATTCAACTCGTCAACTCGAATTCAACTCGAATTCAACTCGAATTCAACTTGAATTCAACTTTCAACTTAGGTTCAACTCACGTTCAACTTTCGTTCAACTTTTGTTGAACGACCCAAAAAGTGTAACTTTTAACTTAGGTTCAACTCATGTTCAACTTTTGTTGAACAACCCAAAAAGTGTTACTTTAAACTTAGGTTCAACTCACGTTCAACTTTTGTTGAACGACCCAAAAAGTGTTACATTCAACTTAGGTTCAACTGACGTTCAACTTTTGTCGAACGACCCAAAAAGTGTAACTTTCAACTTAGGTTCAACTCACGTTCAACTTGCGTTCAACTTTTGTTGAACGACCCAAAAAGTGTAACTTTCAACTTAGGTTCAACTCACGTTCAACTTTCGTTCAACTTTTGATGAACGACCCAAAAAGTGTTACTTTGAACTTAGGTTCAACTCACGTTCAACTTTCGTTCAACTTTTGTTGAACGACCCAAAAAGTGTAACTTTCAACTTAGGTTCAACTCACGTTCAACTTTCGTTCAACTTTTGTTGAACGACCTAAAAAGTGTAACTTTCAACTTAGGTTCAACTCACGTTCAAATTTCGTTCAACTTTTGTTGAACGACCCAAAAAGTGTAACTTTCAACTTAGGTTCAACTCACGTTCAACTTTCGTCCAACTTTTGTTGAACGACCCAAAAAGTGTAACTTTCAACTTAGGTTCAACTCACGTTCAACTTTCGTTCAACTTTTGTTGAACGACCCAAAAAGTGTAACTTTCAACTTAGGTTCAACTCACGTTCAACTTTTGTTGAACGACCCAAAAAGAGTCAAATTCGAAAAGCAAATCGTCACGAAATAATGTAGTATAAATCATTTCAGTACTGTACATTAGAATTTGTTGAAAACATGAAAATGTCCCACTGAGTTGCGGACTTGTACGCAAGCTATTTTTTTAAGTTTTAAGGCCTAAACTAAAAAAATAGAATTGTCGACGAATCTGTTGAACAGTCCACCCATAGAGACAATTCGCCGGTCGGTAGTTGATGCTAGTGGAATGTAGCAACAACACAGCAATATTCCAAACATAATCGCTTGGGACTATTGAGAGGAGGCTGTCCTCCGAGCAGCAATGAAAATTGCGAGTATAGAACACTATACGCATACACTATATGTAAAGTCGTCGTATAGCAGCGACGAACTCAACTCAACAGAAGACTAGCGTTAATATAAGGCACGAATCTGCCTCACGTTTATTTTCCGAATTGAGGCAGTCCTCCGACCATTCGTTGTGAACAGTAGGAAGACGACAGATATTTTCGCCTATATCAGATTAACGATATGACGAATTGAGTGTTGAAAAATACAATTCTGGAGGCTAGGATGATTCTGCCTCATTTCAACTTAAGTTAATCGTTCTATGTTGTATTGTACTGTATAAGAGTTAAATGAATAGTCTAATTGAAGTAGCTTTGCTCTCTATGAATGAAATGAAGTAATGACATGAAATCGTAGAAATTTATGAGTAAGATCATTGTTAAAAGTTAAAAAGTTCACTATTTTTAAAGGAGGCACTGCCTCCCTTGCCTCCTCTGACGAGCCGCCTCTGTAGCATACATACTTCAGCGTCGATTTTTATAGGAGGCTTTACAATTGGCCAACTCGTGAACCTACAATAAATATTGGAACATTACGCTATCCGCTCTGAAAAGAAAAAATTCTTATTTTTTTCGACACTAGCGACACCCACCTTTCCATAGCGGATAATATCGGAAACATAAAAGTTTTCCTTATGAGAACGGACATAATGAGTCGTGAGAAATCGCGAATAACCTGAATTCGTACTAGTTTTTGCACAAATATTCAGGAGCATTTTTTTTTTTGCAAAATTAAGGCTCGCCTCGATTTTATACAAAACGAGAAAAAGAGAGCCCGACGAAAATTATTATCGAAACATCCGGAGGATTTTTTGTATAGAAAATTCCTTCGGACACATAAAGCGGTAGATAGACACTAGTATCAAAACGAAAATGCGTAATAAAGGTAATACTTTTTCGTCATCATGAGGCATTTTCGGAAATACTTCTACCTTAATCTTCTTTTTTTTTCACTTTTATTTCGAAACTACTTGCCAAACTGCGCAGCTGGAAATTTACACAAAAAATGCTTCCATTAATAAAAATATCATAAAAAAATCCTGAGAGCCCGAGTGAAATGATCGAAAACAACAATCGAAAAATTGTTGAAGATCATTATTATTATTTTTTAGAAAAACATTATTATCGTATTTTTAGACGTTATTCTGATTTATTAGGAATACTATCGAAAAACGAAGCAAATTACGCAGTTGACACTTTGCTATTTGCTTTGCCTTCGCTTATCACGAGAATTATTAGTAACTTGATCATCCAAAATTTGAGAAATCGGTATATGTTTTACCTACTTTAATACTGAATCTTTTTTTGTCAAACATGTACATGATCTCTCGCAAATTCCAAGATGTCCATCTGAAAGAGAGGATAATTCCCTTAACCGCTGCTTTCCGCTAATTTAAATTGTCTGAGACGCAGACAAGATTCGGTTTTGGGAGATGTCTGTCTGAATTACGGAACCGGTCTCGGGTTGTAGCTTATGGAATTCCCCACCGTTTGTGACATATATATTTCACGACAGTAAGTATGCATTTTTATTGATAAAATCGCAGCCCCTATCCTCTAATCTACCGTAATCAATTATTGAATATCGAGGGTAGAAGACAAATCATTTAAATCAAATAAAATTCAGCAAAACGTAGCAATTTTTAGGTGTGTAATGATTTTGCGGAAAACATCACATCAATGAGTGCTTCCATTTTCGATTATTTGGGGTCACCTTTTTCACCGAACACAAAAAAAATCTTTTTAAATGGAACCATAAGCCGTAAAAATGCTACTAGATTATTCGAAAAACCCCGATTAGGTTAAAGTGTAGCTTTTAAAATTCGCCGTAAGTTTATGTGAAATTAGAGTTTCTGACTTTTCGTCAGACAGAACAACATCTTGTTGATGTTTTCTTGTCAAAAATGACGTCAAAGCTAATTTTATTTGTTGAGGGTATTCGTTCATGATTTTGAAAATGATACGTAATGAATAAAAAAAAACCTTAGAAAATGTAAAGATATTTAGTAACAATTCTAAGCACATTCTGAAGAAAATGTACGGCCAAATGGAATGAGTATGCCTCATTTGGAAAAAAGTCGGTGGGAGACTGTGCCACAGGACCCCTCGTCTGGCTGTGCGTCGCTGAAGCCAATATGTTTTGTGAAAATAATTGCGAAAAATATAAAATTTTGCTAATCATATACGCCCGCTTACGTTTTGCCCACCATGTGCATGGGCCGACGAAACCGTACTGCTACAAACCGTACGGCGAACGGCGAGAGCTCTTATAGTGGCCGGCAGCCAAGCATTGTGCATTTCACATTGTGAGAACGCGTCTTATGTCAGAATTGTACGACCGAATTACAACCGGATGACGGATGTACGATAGCATTTCCCGATTATTCGGGCGCTCTTCCTGCGACGATAATAAACCCATAGTGCGGCTGGTTGTTTGACTTTCATTTTTATATTGTCGACTCACTTCACTTCATTGTACACTAACTTTGAAGCGTGCATGGCAACATTATACTTGCTTTATTATTATTATTCGCCCGTCCGCGTTTTGAACGAGTAGTGTGAAATGATCGTACGTGAGGTCCTTGTCGTGCAAGTTTGCCCGTACGGTCGTTTTCTTATAGTTTGAATAGTGCCGGAGGGCGGCAATTTCGTTACTGTCTAGGGGCGCCATTGGGGCTTAATCCGGTTCTGGCTGCTGTAGTCCATTCGGAAATGTATACAGTAGAGCCAGGCATGTCAAACTCACGGCCCGCGGGCCACATGCGGCCCACTTTGCAGTTCTGTGCGGCCCGCGACCATGTCGACGCAACATAATGTGTATCGACACAAAAATCGTGAAATTAGCTAGGTGACAAAAATTCAGCCGTTGAACTCAAGTTTACAAAAATACTAAAGGTACATTTTCCTCGGAACCACCCCAGCGGCTCTACCGTAGCGACTCGCTCATTTGATATAAAAACTCATTTTTCTCTCATTCTAAAAACGAGTTTTTATATGGAATGAGCGAGTGGCTGTCGCTAGAGCCGCTGGGGTCGTGTCGAGGAAAATGTACCTTTAAACTCGCCAGAAAGTAAGTGGCTTATGCTAGGTTATACTATGTATATTTTAGAATTTTTTCTCTAAATACTCCAAACAATTTGCTGATAGTTATTTGGTTTTACAAGGCGGCTCATCAAAAAAAAATGGTTGGCTTTACCGTAAATGAATCGAGATTTACTTGGGAAAATAGAAAAGATGAAATCCTGAAACGTTCAACATAACAATTATAGTCCAAGTGACTGATTTTTAGCCCTATACTTATCAAGCAGTATTGGTGCAAGAGTTTTTTTAAAGCCATATCGACGAACAGAGTGCTAATTAGCTCGGGCCGGGTTTTCAGTTTGACACCAAATTTGACAACAAATTTGTTCGCAAACAAAACAGGAAACTTCTCGTACGTACTTATATATTGAAATATGTATAATGGGCGCCACATACCTAGCGGATTATTGGTCAATGGATTGCCAAATCGATTGCCCACAATCGATCTGCCGCTCGTACAGCACACAGCCGATCGATTTGGCGACATTTTTTTAATTGCGAGATAAATCGGAAGGTGTATGTGACCATCGGATTAAATTTTTTGATTTGACGTGGGGAACGCATTGCCATGCAATTTTCCGTACAAGCTATCATGACATCATGTGTTCTTAGTTGCTGATTTTTTTAACATAAACCTGTGGCCGTTCTTCATGTTGTGGACTTATGTGAAGTTAGCCCGCACACATTCTCAAATTACGCTCGTAACCGTTTGTTCGCCGGCGGCTACGTTTGTTCGTGAATGTTCGTCAATTATTTTTGTTTGTTCGTCTCTAATAATAGCAACTTTAGAATAACAACTTAGCCCGCCATCTGTAAATATGGTCGGATAAATAAAAATTTGGTATCAATCGAAAGCCAGACATTTGTTCGTTGTTTTTGTGCGTTTGTTCGTCCTGGAAACGCAAGGATTTAGGAGTAATTAAGGAAAAACAGAAGACGAGACACAAACCATTGCGTAAAATAAAGCGAATTCTGGTTACACTACTCTCCACTAGCACTGGCACTCAGTGTTTATAATATGTATGGTTTGTGTCTCGTCTTCTGTTTTTCCTTAATTACTCCTGAATCCCCGCGTTTCCAGGACGAACAAATGCCCAAAACAACGAACAAACGTCTAGCTTTCGATTGATACCAAATTAATACCAATCCAATCATATTTATAGATGGCGGGCTAAGTTCACACTTAGAATTTTAAAGTTGCTATTATTAAATAATTAGAGACGAACAAACGAAAATAATTGACGAACATTCACGAACAAACGTAGCCGCCAGAGTACAAACGGTTACGAGCGTAATTTGAGAATGTGTGCGGGCTAACTTCACATAAGAGATAAGACTGATGTTTCTCTTTTGCATTCATTGGATGCAATCTTATCAGAATAATTTTAACTTTTTTAACGAAGGATTGAGGTGGTTGATTCCTACTAACATGGTTTTTCTTCAAATTATACTGCAAAAAAATTTGGACACTGTGCCAATTAACTTAAGCAGTAAAAACAATTAGGTACAGACAATAGTGTCACATTATGTGAGAAAAAATGCACTGCTTCACGAAAATCAGCAGTACAATGTAGACTGAGACCACTGAGCTTTATGCAACTTAATGTCTGCACACGTCGCATTTACAGATCGACCACAGACTTAGTAACGAAAGTATTCTCCTTTTCTCAGAAGAGATCCATATAGTAAAACACGGATAAGTGCACATCGATAATGTACGATTTTTTCGTGCACTTATGCGTGTTGTGCACTTATCCGTGTTCCGTGCAAACATGCTAATTTACGATGCTTAAATGCACACAACTGATTTCGTATGACTTTTTATTTTGTAGCAATAGCAAAAGTTTAAAAATTATTAAATAAGAACAAAAAAAACTTTAAATGCATTTTTTCTCAGTTTATGCAAGCATAAGTAACTATACTTAGTGAATTTAATTGTGGCCTGCGAGTATGCGTAGTTCGAATTCTTTCGGGACTCGTTGTACCTACCCAAGTCGTACTCAATTTATTTCAAAATTAATTCTCTTCAAACGGGTCATCATCTAATATGATGAACATTCTCATTTCAAATCATCTCTATTTCCCTCACTTCTAAAATCAAATTACGGGACACTCAAGGAGGTTACATATGTGCTACTGCAATGGACATAACAATTCAATAGCCAAAGCGAAATGTTTTGCCATTCAAGCCTAGGGATAAATTACTTTATTTTAATTTTTGAGATCTAAACAGAAACCAACCAACCAACCCAACTGTTTTCCAAAACAACCAAATTGTCGTATAAGATGGAGTTTGTGCGGTGCGGAGCGGTAAAACTAAGAATTTCTACCAGAAAAAAATAATTGATAATTGCAGTTCTCAATTTAATTTTTAATGATTTTTTGATAATACTGCACTGAACACAAGCACAATGATACGGAATCCAGCGCGCGACCAATAAGAAATGGGGTGGACAATCCTGGCTTAGACCAATAATAATTACGTTTTTTTGGTTATCCCCCCCGGCTAACGAAACTCCATATAAAAAAATGACAGCTGACCCACCTGTCATTTTTTTATATGAAGTTTCGCTACCCAAACCTACACGGGATAACCAAAAAACACACTAAATAATTCAAAGCTGACAAAAAGCGGGACAAACTCTCCTTGATGTATAGGGGTATAAAACTTATAGACATATGGTAATTTCAAAAATAAACAAGAGTTTCGCACAAACTAATTTTGAATATTACAAGTTTCGCTAAAATTCGCATAAAACATATTTTACGTTTTATTTTTGTTTTATTCTCTTTTATTCCAAAAATTCTGCAAAAAAAATACATTATAATAGGCAGAGAACCGACTAGGATATGGTGTGACTGACAACTGTTCATACTCCGAATTTAGTTGTGGAAGAAACATTTTTGACGTCCATATACTACTACTACTACTACTACTGACAACGCTTCTCAAGGATTTACTCTAAACAGAGAAATTCTTAATGCACGCCTACTTCGGGGCTCACCGAACAACGAGAAAAATTCTTCCTATAAAAGTCGCATTGCAGAAGAACTTGCTCCACAATTTATTTATTTTTTTTTTTAGAAAAAATACTCTTTTTGTAATAAAGCACAAATTAGAACTAGAAAATTTCGCACTTAAGCCTAGTACTGACATCAAGAGTGAAATTTTTGTCCGCTGCGATTTTTTCAATGAAAATGTATTCTTACTGTCGTGGAATATGTGGGGAATGCTGGGGAATTCCATAAGCTACAATCCGAAAACAGTTCCATAATTTTTCTCGGCCATTTTATGTAGTTTTTTTCTGATTCCCCGGTTATTTCACCGTGAAATGTTAAATAACCGGGAATCGAAAAATAATACATAAAATGGCCGAGGAGAATTATGGAACCGGTCTCGGATTGTAGCTTATGGAATTCCCTACCGTTTGTGACATATTCCACGACAGTAAGTATGAATTTTTATTGATAAAAACGCAGCAGCAAGAATTTTACTCCCGATCCTAATTCAGCCCATTATTTGCATCTATTTCGTAAAAAAACATTCCTTTGTCAACAACTACATATTTGTAAATGTGGAAATTTTAAATGTCCATCTAAAACGTAACCAATTTCTATGGTTTACCATTAACAAATTAACAGCTGATTGCTACCTTCCGCGTGCCGGTTGTGAGTAACGATGAGCATGCATGCAACATCAATATTTCTGAACTATTCTACGCGACTTTTTGTTAAGGTGGAGCCTTTTGTAACCTTCCGGGACGCGACTTGATTGTGTTGCCATAAACTGAAAATTGCCTTACACTTTCACTCTAATCCCAATGAGTCGTGAGATCGCACAATCTGGCGATTTGCATTTAATTTTTTTTCATTTTCAATTACAATTTATGCATATGAAAACTTTTATATTTCACCGGTTTGATACGTCTGCTCTAATGATTTTTTGAAATGAACATGTGCACTTATCCGTCATGAAACGTTCACAAATGTTGCTAATGCTGACAACAAATTGTGTGCTCTTAAGCGTGTTGTGCACTTATTCGTCGTGCACTTATCCGTATTGAAAGGTATAGAAAATCGCATTGAATGGATGGTGCATGAAAACTGTGTGCACTAATCCGAGTTTTGCACTTAAGCGTGTTGCACTTATCCGTGTTTTACTGTAAATAATATCTCGCGAAGCATTTGCGTGGGTCTCACGGACCAAATTCGGTCCACGAACCTTCTGTTGGGAAACAGTGATAAAATATGAGTTTATATGACGAGGGGAGGCGATTGGGCGATGTCTGTCTGTCTGCCCCGACGGACCTGAGCAAAGGACAGAAGGGGAAGGGGAGGCTGGTATGGTTGATACGCCATGGCGTGGATTGGATCTGTACGAAGACCTTCGGGCATTGACAATCCTGATGCACTCGAGTCATGGTAGGTGGCTTTCCCCTTTCTCCCTCTTCTTTCGGAAGGGCAGTCATACAAGCCGAACACGATAAAGTGATTCCTTGCTTGGGAGGTATCCGCTATAAGCAATCGCATAAAGCTTCGCATGGTGCGGCTTTGCACAACCCGAGCCTCGAAGGGGCTAGTTAGGGAGAATGGTCTTTGCAAAATGTCTACACGCCTATACCTACCTAGTTTGTGAATTGATGACCACGCGCCCCGAGTTAAGTTGATGACTAGTATCAACGCCATCTCATAGCCGCAACTCAGCTGTACAATGCCGTCATAGTTTAGCAGCTCTTAAATTTATGGATGATGCGAACAAACAACTAAAACAAGCATATGTCGTAATTAAAAGCAAAAACAAAACAGTGCCACTTTGGCGAACATAGCTCAAATTTTCGAGCTGATTTTGATGTCTATGATTCTGCATTGCGGCCTTAATATATAGACGGCGTTGCTAGTATGCTGAAGGACCACCCAATTTGAGGGGCTCTAGGGGGCCGGGTGACTATGGGGAGAAGTAAGCCAGATCCGTTCATACCAAAGCCACCTATATCAGAAAGCCGGGAAGCAGCAATACATGCACACAATATGAATATGTCGTATATACGTTGCACTAACACAAGCACAGCACATGTAAAAAAACCGTGTCTGCTCTGATAAAAATCGCGAAAACATGTGGAAAACTCACTTTTTATCGGGATTTTTTGTCTTTCACTGCATTATAGACACTTCAATTCACGACACATTGCACTTTTCGCGACGAAAATCGACCGGGAACCAATACTTTTCATGTAAAGTTTGCCGCGACCCAACCCGATTTGCCTTTACCGCAATGTAAATTTTCAAACTAATCTAGCCTATGATCTGCCGCAAAAGTATATGAGCGGGTTCTGGTTCCGGGCTTTCAAATATACATAGATGGCTTTGGTCACTGCCATCTAGATAGACAGGCCGGATTATCAGCTGATCTGTCAGTCGTCATGCAACACAAGTACTGCCATGGTAAGTCATGGTCCGCGCTCAGTACTGCCAAAGTACCGCTCAGTACAATCCACAATCCAAATATCAGGCTGTCAGCCTGTCATTTCGTATCACTTGCTATTATACACACGTGCCAGTGCGTTAATTTTTGGGATAAAAATGGTAAGTACGATGTTGATGTATACTATTTTACCAATTGCACATCAAAAACACACTGAAACGCACCACAACCTTTGTTTCGTAATAAACGCTCGGCACATTTGAAACTTTTGGGTTCAGAAGCACTGGAGTTTGTGAGCTTTAGAAATGTCAACTGTCACTGGTCACGAACGCACTTTGTCCACTCGTGGACGAACAAATTCCTGCAGTTTAGCCTGTCTATCTAGATGGCAGTGCTTTGGTTCATACTCATTGGCGTCAACACCTTTCCTTAGAATAGAGTAATATGGAAAATTATAGCAGAAAAGACAATCATTTTAATATAGACACGCTTTTTGTATATTTTGACGAAATTCGATAGTCGTTAACATAATCATAATTTTAAATTGAAGTGCATTGCATCATTATCAATTTGCTACGCATAGTACCTACATAGTAGGGATGTCAAAAACCGGACGTTTAGTCCGAAAACCGGTACTTTCAGAACGGTTAACCGTTTTTTTTTTCGGTTTTTTCCTCCTCCCGGTTCTAAGCCGGACGGTTGTTGGTCCATCCGGTTAAAACCGGAAAAAAATCTTTCAAAATTCATATAATTTTTTAGGTTTTCTTGATTTTTCAGTATGCAATTCTATTACTTATCCCCTATGGAAAATTTCGTTTTCAAATTTCAGCCCTTTACTAATTGTCGAACACTCTTCTTTTTGCCCGGTTACTCGGAAAACCGGTACTTGGAGCCCGGTTAAAACCGGACGTCTAACCGGTTTTGCAAAAAAAAACGAAAAAACCGACAACCGGGCTATGGACCGGTTTTTGACATCCCTACTACATAGTATGTACACAAATATAATTAAATCATACAATTTTGTTTCTGAGAAATTTTAATGTTGTGTGTGTGGAATCTAAATTTGAAACAATTTTATTAATTGACATAGCCGAAATTATATAATAGATAACATTGCATTTATGGACATTTATAGCATCAAATTTATTAATTGGTCCGAACGGACACCATAAGTACAAGAGTATCTTGTCTTTTTTGTTTCTAGTTCAGTTCATAATTTAGTGTTAACGGTTGTAGAATATTTAAAACTTTAGCATGACAAAAAAATATATGTGACAATAGAAAGTCGGTTTTGGTTTTTGTTGTCGTCATTTTTATCCGAATTGTGAGTGCCATCTAACAATGGATTTGTGTAAGCGAAGTTTTCTAACATAATTCATATTAAATCAGACATTAACTGCCGCATAAACGCATCGGATTGTGATTTCTCATGTGATTTCCAGCAAAAAAGTTGTACGGAGCTAAAGGGTTAAGCTAAGGGGGTATGCCCCTTAGCTTAATCCTTTAGCTACCTCAGGCATTTGAAGATTTTTGAAAAAAAAATAATTTTTTATACGACTAAATCTTTAATATCTCAAAATCTAGACTAGCTCGAATAGCAAAATAAGACGATTATTACAGCCAGCAAATTTACCTAAAAAAACTAACGGCACTAAAATCGGATAAGAGGTTTGGTTTATACAGAACTACAAAGTCTATTTTTTGTGATTTGACCCAAAAACAATATGTTTTTCCATCTCAATTTTTCTCCAACTTCTGCCAAGGTGAGGTGTTAGCAAATTGCAGATCTTACGGGCAGTTTGAATTGAATTGAATTGAAATCGAGCTAAAATTAACCCTTGTTTTCTGCACCTAAGGCATAGAATAACAATAAGCTTTTGAGATATTGAAGTTTTAGTCGCACAAGAAAATAATTTTTTCAAAAATCTTCAATGCCTGTAACAGCTAAAGGGTTAAGCTAAAGGGGTATGTTCCGTACAACTTTTTTGCTGGAAATCACATGAGGAATCTCAATCCGGTGCATTTATGCGGCAGTTTCCGGACACCCTGTATATTTTGCCCGCTTGTAAAAACAAACGGACTTTGGCCAACGCTCAGACAGCATTTTCAACGGCTTTTCATTATTTAGAGAATACTAAATTTGTTTGTTTTCTACTACTTTTGGTGCTTTAATTATATTTCTTGGAGAGAAAAAAATCAAATGATAAAAACCGGCTATTAGTCTAGTACAGATAGCTCAAAACCCAAACATCCAAAAAAAAAATGAATTTTTGATGCAAAATTGTTGAATACACTGCTCAATATACGCAATAAAAAGTTACACTAATTTGCGCCATGGGTTAAGGGGGAGAGGATGAAAGTTTTTTTTCAAATATCTGGAAAACTATGAGTCTGAGCTTGAAACGTCCTGAGGACGAAACAAACTACATAAAATTACCTTTGTAATGATATATAACACTCTAGCAATTTTTGCAGAAAATTATACCTTAGACCCAAAAGTATTATAGTGAATTTACATTTTTTGAGTTTTACATTTCGCATAGATAGAATACACCTACCGTCATAAGATCTTGTCCATATATTGATAACAAAATTATATGATAAATGATAAAAACATTTTTCAAAAAGGCATGCCTGTACCTTCTTTCTAAATTGAGCCAGGCAGATCAAATTTAGTGGGGTGCCTAGTCTAAGCTCCATTATGCTCCCCACCAAAAATTATTACTATTCGATCAAAACTAAGGGTACCCCCCATACAAAGTGAACGAAAATTTCAACAAATTTCACATTTTTTCATTTCTAAATTCTATGTAAAATAGAAAAAAAAAGTGTATCTCTTAGAACGTCATTATAACAGTCAGTAGTCTTCTGAATGTATGTTCAAACGGTTGTACCAAGGCGTACGCTACAAGTATCAAAAAATTGGGTTTCAAGGTCAGTGATACCAGTTCTAAGGCTATTTGCAAATATTTCGAGTAACGTGTACTAGCCCGATTTTTCGTACTTGTAAGGCACACTCTGGTACAAACTTTTAGATGTACATTCAGAAGACTACAGTTAACTGTTATAAGGACGTTCTAAGATATAATTTTTATACCCTTCGCTCATAGAGTGAAAGGGTATATTAACTTTGTCATGAAGTTTGTAACGCATTGAAGGAAGCATCTCCGACCATATAAAAAGTATACATATATGATCAGCATGACTTGGGGAGTCGATTGGGCGATGTCCGTCTGTCCGTCTGTCTGTCTGTTGCGACGCGTTTTACTCGGCCAATTTAAAAGCTATGAAGCTGAAATTTTGCACAAATGCTTCTTTTCGCTGCAGGCAATTTGTATGTTTGAATCGGTAAAATCGGACAATGGGGTCATGGGGCTGCCATACAAACCCAACTCACCAAATTAGGTTCTTCTAAGAAAAACTTTTTTATTTGTCTACCAATTTCAACCAAATTTCACACAAATGTGTTTCTCTTGATGACACAAAACATACGTAAGATTGGATCAAATCGGACCATGGAGTCATGGGGCTGCCATACAAATGTGACTCCCCAAATTAGGTTCTTCTAAGAAAAACTTTTTTATTTGTGCATTAATTTCAACCAAATTTCACACAAATGAATTTCTTTCGATGACACAAAACATATGTAAGAATGGATCAAATTGGACCATTGGGTCATGGGGCTGCCATACAAACCCAACCCCCCATTTTGGTTCTTCTAAGAAACATGTTTTGCACCAATTTCACAAAACCTTGAATTAATGTGTCTTTACCAAAGCAACAAAAAAGTTAAAAACGAATGGAATCGTACTTTGGGGTCATGCTCCCGCAACCCCAATAAAATTTTCCGAGTAAATATTTTTATTTGCCCACTTAATTCAACCAAGCACAAAACTTTTGTCAAGACGGAAGAAAAAGAATGAGGGGGATTAAATACAAATCATATATACGCCCGAAAAAACTTTTAGCCCAAGGTGAGCGAAGGGTATCCAAATTTCGGCCGCGCCCGAAATTAGCCTTCGCCCCGGGGGTTGGCGAGCGAAGCGAGCAGGGGGCGAAGCCCCCTAGTTTTTTCTATTTTAGATAGAATTTAGAAGTGAAAAAATGAAAGCGAAAGAAATTGCCAGTTTATCCGGTATCTTTTCCCTACATTTTCCAGGCAACTACGGTGTTCTTGCCATTGTATGCAGCGACCAAAATGGCATGTATAGACATGGACGTAGCCAGGATTTTATTTAGGGAGGGCCAAAGCCAAAATTCAACCAAAATCGGAAGTGTCGTAATTAAGATTTTGGTGATCTAGATCGGATGCTGCTGAAAGAATATCCTTCTAATTTGTCTAATAGCCGATACAGACTACTGGTGTAGATTAAAATTAATCAGGTCAAACCCGTGGTTACTAGATCGAGTCCTATGTCACTAAATTCAAAATTCATTGTAGATTGTTCTTGCATTACTCAAATAGCAGTACAATATATGGTACAACGATTAATCAAATCAAGGATTTATTAAATCCTGTCAGAAGTGGGAATCCTTTCTAAAATTACTAGGTGCACCTAGTTACTTTTACCACACTAATATTTTAGGAAAAAGCCTGGAAATTATTTTTAACACATGATTTTCAGCGCTCAAACTGGATTGTATAGGGCTCATACATATTATATTTCTAACCGCTTTTCTCATTACGCCAGCCTTTTACAGGTCGAAGGTGCTAACGATTAAGAATTTCAACCACTACCCAAGGAACTGGAACTACGGGCGGGCTAGAGAATCAGGCTACTATTGGTACTGGTACTCGTTGAGTGGGACCCATCATCCTATTGCGCCTGTCTAAGCACGGAACAAGAACAAGATGAAGATGTCTTCCCTATCGTCTTCATGCTCCGTTTCCACTTTCAACATTGAACTGATTGCGTCAAGTAATCAGAACAGATGAATGCTTCATTCTATCCACATCTGTTCATTATTTATCGTTAGATGTGTGTCGCGGCTTTGTTCAGGACAGATTAATGATCAATTCTTTCGTTAATACAGTAGAGCGTCGATTATCCGAACGTCGATTATCCGAACATTCGTTTAACCGAACCGGGCAATCAATCTTTTCATATGACAGACATCGAATTAAATGAGAAATCAAGGATTTGAAGGAAGCAATCTCTCATCTGCATCGCTAAATTACCTCGGATTTTTTATTTTTGTTCAGTTCTAGTTTTTTAAATGTGTTCAGTATGTCGCTTAATTTCATATTTGGGCCATTTTCAAATTTTTCCATGGAAGTTCGATTAACCGAACTTTCGTTTATCCGAACCACCCTTGTCGACATTAGTTCGGATAATCGACGCTCTACTGTAGTATAAGAATAGATGGTGAGTTGTTGCCATATTCGATATTTGCAATCGCGTTCAAGAATTAATACATTTCTTAAATAGCGCAGACCTCCCAAGTTTCAATTGTCAAAATAAGAAAGACGAACGAAAATTGAGTGTCTAGACAGGCTCATTCTCCATCGAAAGTAGCAATGGATCTTCCATCGCCACAAAATATATAATTTTCGCTATATTGTGTTGTCTCGTGTGAACCACGAGATTGTCATTGCAGATTGCGCGATAAATTCCATAGTGCATGTGCTGTACGGGCGTCAGATCGATTGGTCAATCGATCGGGCAGTATATGGGCACTCTTAAGCCTAAGTCTAAGAACATGTAAAGCGTTGGATTTCATGAGCCACTTTGCAAATACAAATCACCCCCCGAAATAAATTCCTGGGTTCGCCCCTGAAAAGGGTACCAGAAGGTAGCTAAGGTTTCAAACTTTTAAACCACTTACAGCTTTTATGGATAACTATCGTACTTTTCAAAAAACATGTACAAATATACGCGATTATAGGTTGAGTCGATACTTTTGTCCGTAAGTGCATGTCAGACTCCCGAAGGCCCAATGCTGCATACAGTATTAGTATGTGTATACTTTGTCCGTTGTGATACCTCTGTAGAATTCGAATCTATAGTAACCTCTTAAGCTGAGAACCAGCCCGTGAATTTGTTGAGCAGTATTGGGCTCACATCACGAAAATCGTCCGTATGATAAAAATACCTGGAACCAAGACAACGGCTTCATTTCTCGGCCAGCCAAAGCAGGACAGTGACAAAGAAAGTGGTGTACGTTCTCTTCCTCCTCTTCGTCATCACAACTTAAGGCCTGAATAGACCTCGGGCGGAATGAAAATGAAATTTTTGTCCGCGGCGATTTTCTCAATGAAAATGCATGCTTACTGTCGTGGAACATGTCGGAAAGATGGGAAATTCCATAAGGTACAATCCGAATATGGTTCCACAATTTGTCTCTGCCATTTTATATATTATGGAAATTATCTAATGACCGGGGAATCGAAAAATAATAGGTGTGTTTTTTTGGTTATCCCGTGTAGGTTTGGGTAACGAAACTCCATATAAAAAAAATGCCAGCTGACCCACCTGTCATTTTTTTATATGAAGTTTCGTTACCCAAATCTACACGGGATAACCAAAAAAACACACCTATTATTTTTCGATTCCCCGGTCATTAGATAATTTCCACGATGAACTCGGCCATATCATCCTCGTCGTTTTGCAAGTTTAACCATAGGTCCTTCTTGCATTGTTCACGCGTTCTAGAGCGTTTTATTACCAATGCACAAGCCGCAAATGGTGTTTTCATGTTTCAACGATCGCCTTCAACGCTACCAGGAGTACGTTCCGAAATTAACTATAGTCGTAGCTGTAGTCATCGCATGACTATTGTCGTAGTTATGAGCGTTGTGAGAGGGCTCTCAGGAGATCATGATATGGAAATGTCACAACAGCCGTTGAATTCAAAAATATGTTTACCAAAAACAATTTATAACTCGATGAGATCCATATTTAGTGTTTACACTCATCGAAATCTATCTGTACACTTAGTTTATTAACTTTAGTGTCATTTAAAAACCAAACATTGCCTAAATAGTAATTAATAATCGCAACATTTGATAATAACATCAACAACCGACCCGACATAACCTCACATACTTGAACTTGCCAACGGACATTTTCCATAGCTATCGATAGATCATCTCGAGAGTGCGAGTGGAAATAGCTATCAACGACAGTGGAACATTTGAAATTTGAAACGTCATAAGTTGACTCGGAGAGATAGCTATTTGTGACTATTGGTGTTTTGGAACAACGTAAAGTCAACGTTAGTAACTATTTTCACTCAGATCGTATAAATGGAACGTACTCCGGCTTACGCATTTCTCGCCAAGTCACCTGCGCGTCGATTGCCTTCAAAGCCACTATGACCCGATATCCAGCATAGCGTAATGTTGAAGAAACAACCCATCTCTCTAAGTACTAAGCGGCACTTCTTGATTATCTTTGATGTAGTTAGCACTGATTCAACTGATCTAATAGCAGCCTGACTGTCGGTGAAGAGAATAACGTTCCTTCCTGTGACGATGTAACTACCCAACCAATTTAGGGCCTCCAAAATTGCAGAGACCTCTGCTTGCAGAACACTGCAGAAGTTAGGGAGACTGAGAGACAACTTAATGTTCAGTTCCTCAGAGTATGCTCCGATACCTACTCCTGCGCCCGTCTTAAGGTCTGGATAGACATCGGGCGGAATGAAAATGAAATTTTTGTCCGCTGCGATTTTCTGAATGAAAATGCATGCTTACTGTCGTGGAACATGTCGGAAATGATGGGGAATTCCATAAGCTACAATCCGAATATGGTTCCAACATTTTTCTCGGCCATTTTATGTATTATTTTTCGATTCCCCGGTCATTTCACCGTGGAAAATATCTAATGACCGGGGAATCGAAAAATAATACATAAAATGGCCGAGAAAAATGTTGGAACCATATTCGGATTGTAGCTTATGGAATTCCCCATCATTCCCGATATGTTCCACGACAGTAAGCATGCATTTTCATTGAAAAAATCGCAGCGGACAAAAATTTCATTTTCATTCCGCCCGAGGTCTATTCAGGCCTTTAGAGCTATCAGTATAAATTGAAATGGAAGCACTGGAGGGTATTATCCTACGCTTCCCTTGTCGGAATCAGGCTACAATGGTTTCTTCCGAATAGGTATTTGGGAAGAGTGTAGTCAGTTGCTGGGGGGCAGGTTGATGTTACAAAGAATCGTTGAGTGCCCATGCATGCTGTACTACGTGTTGTAGTAGCTTAACACATTAATTGCGTGTGTCGGGTCTTGCCGATGTTTTTTTTTTTGTGCTTCACAGAAGCTTCTTCCCCCAAATATATCAGAGACGAGACCCAATGAGACTTTGATATGGTAACTGCTCGACCTCTCGTCGTTTGTCTTCTTTCGCTGGACACATACTTTTTGATAACTTTTGGCCTACGGTAGAGTTTTCCATATTGAATTTTGTAGCACCATATTCTTCATGTTGAATGACTTCGATAAATTTATTGTTTATTTAATTCGTGAACTCTTTCTGGGTAATACTATGCCACGAGCGACGAGCGTGACATCCTCATTGTCTCGGTCCAAGTAACCGCAAGGATCATTGAGCGGTTTTAATTTCATATCTTTCAATTTATCGTCAAGTTTTCTAAGCCATTGGCACCTAGACTGCTTGAGACCATAAATCGCCCTTTTGATAAAACACGCTTTTCGAACAAATTCGACGGTCATTGAGGTGCAGTTGAACCACCAGTGCCATCAGCAGACGGATCGATCCAATTTTTACCACAGGGACGCACGTTACGTGAAAGTATATCCCAAGTCTTTGTGGCTTGGCTACTAGACTGGCTTTTCGTCGCTCGAACTCTCCGTTCATTTTAAATTTTGTTCTTAGCACCCATCTTGACTTGACGATATTCGTTCCTTCGGAACGATAAACGATAACACAAATTTGGTTTTATTCGTGGATCATTGTTTGCTTCCATAAGCATAGGTAGCAGTTTTCAGATCTGCGGATTCGATAAGGTTTGCTAAATGTTCCTCATCTTTTGACTTCCGCATCTGTGGCGAACATTTTGGCTTGTGTGGCGTACTTTGCGGCCCCGTCTGCAGTCTGCCTGTTGAAATAGTTCCTGGGCCTTCCCTATTCCCCCGTCAATTACTTTTTCGGTCGGCCTGGTCCTCTTTTCGAATTCAAATGGGTTTTCGTCATCACGTCATCATCATGTTAAATTTATTGACATCATCTTTTCACCTACTGCTGTCCTTTGGGATAGAAACGGAGTTATTTCCATTAATATTCCAGGATCACGTTTTCAATGTTCGTTCCGCTTGAAAAAAGGCAGTGAAAGTGGCAAATCTGCTTCGGATTATTATTCTGGATCTCACGATACGCTTTTGACTTGATCGAATATCCAATGAAAACGTACTTTCTCGACTTTGGATCGAGCTTTTCCATTCCATATTGATTTTGTCGAGCACATACGCCGTTGTGCCAAATCATTGAAAATAACTAACGACTGGAGTTCATCCTATCCATGGAACTTCGCCGTCGAGACTTTTTGATGAACTTTGATTACAAATGTGTTTCACCGTAAGAATTTCCTCTGCCCCAAATGCTGGACAGAGTCCAGCCTGGACAAAAATACATTGAGCCATTTTGACTAATGTTCAGTTTTCAGCCACACCGTTCTGTCTGTCATGTGTTTGCTGACGTATTCCAATCCATTAACGGAGCGAACTGTCTTGATATTTCGTCCAATTCTATTTTCGACCATTACCTTGTATTCCTTGAAATTTTCAAGAACTTTGCTTTTCTTCTTCATGAATTAATTAAACTTTACATGACTTGAAATAGTCATCCATAAATATAACGAAAAACCGAGAGCCAGCTAGAGATTCGGCACGCATAGGCCCACAAATATAGCTGTGAACGAGTTTGAGGATTTCGTTGGTCTGGCCACGTGACGTTGAATACGGTTTCTGAGTTTGCTTGCCCTGGATGAAATGTTTACATACACCAAGATGTTCATCGGATTTGATTTAAATTCCCCTCACACTGAGCGCGTATATACCGGCTCTTAATTTAAACTGTCTTAAAGCATTTTTGGAGATAGTACCTTTTCCATAGGGTGAATATACCGTCCTAGTCTAGTTCGCGTATTAACTTTCTTCTTCTTCTTTTTATTCCACTTGGTTGTGGAATATGCAGATGTTTAGAAATGGTTCTGACATTTCGATTACATATTTGGACAATATTATGATTGGAATTTGTTAATCTCGCGTTTTTTCTAACCAGGAATTTCATATAAACTTTGTAGCGAAACGACAATCGAAAACGATATTAGGGACGTTTTATTGTGTTTATCCCGTGCAGGTTTGGGTAAATGACACTTACCCAGGTAAAGTTAACCCGTGCAACTACCCTACACGGGATAGAGCTCAAATGTAGATGGCGGACGCATAGAGGAAATATGAGGGAATTTGTTTTTTCAAACCAAATGTGAGAGTTTTTCTAATCACGAGAAAACATTTTGCAAAGAAATAATCATCTTTTGTGATAAAACCCACCACATCTAAAAAATAAGCCGACGAAAGCGAGTCAAAGATGCACAAAAACTGTCAAATGTCAGCTGTTTGGCCTTAACCGGGATGTTACCCGCGATCGTTTTTTTCGAGTCAGACTTACACGCGATACGAAAAAAACGTCGCTATTATTCCAGTAGCAAGACTACTTCACTCTTCCTGGATAAATTTCAGAGACAGTCGCTTGTCTAGGCATTATGGATTGGTAAGCACCTCGCCATCTGTTGCGAGCGGGACTAAATTTAGTTTCGATTAGTTAGTGCAGCCCGTATATGCCGTCCAAAAATAATTTAAATTTGTCTAAAACTTTTTATCTTTCCTCCGGTATATAAGCGGTCACTTTCTGTCTTTCAGGTCTTCGGTGAGCGGTCATAACAGTTTCGGGGATTCTTATGATAGCTTTAATCTTCTTGAAGATGACTTCGTATTCTCGTTCGGTCATTTTCCCAGCCGATAACAAACTGAAATGTAGGTTAGGAAGGTGCAATGTTACGTGGACCTTGTGCCGTCTTTTGTACTTTACCTCACAGTACCACTGTCTTCAGTAAGTCAGTGAGTCCGTACTGGCCGCGACGCACCGGAATCCAAAAACCATTCCTCATCAAACTTCGGGTTGATTTGCATAGCACATTCGGCATGCCGTGTCGAATCTGATAAGTCTATTCTGCCATCCGATTGTTTCTTCTTGAAGAACTTCGATTTGCAATGACGAACCATATGCCAACAAGAGTGATGCTTACGATCTTGACTTTGTTTTCTCGTGTTTTTATGTGATTTGCTTCGAACAAACATAGGGTTTGTATAACAACAAGCGCCTCACACCACTAGGGCTTTACTGGGATAATGCGGGAAGTGGAATTGGCCGGAGCCTTTCAGCCTGTGAAGCCTCTCCTGCACAGCGAAGGGTCCTCAGTTTTGCCAAAACTGAAAAAGATCTAAAAAAAAACGGCCGGAGCTTTTCAACCTATATCTCCTCCCTTACTTACTGTAGTGTTATGCCGATTTTCCTGAGTAGTAATGTTTTGAACAGTTAAGGTCGATCCACAGTCATCAGTTACAGTCATTTGTCATAGAATTTGCCAGATTGTCAGTCAACAAATAACTGACAATCTGTCAACTTTTATGAAAATTCACTGTGACTGTTACTGATGACTGAATAGTGTGGATCGATCTTAAAGCTATACCTAGTCCCCGCGAAAGTTCTGTTGCTTATTGCCTTAATAGGGTTTTAATGATTGTCATTAGTTTGTTGTTGTCTTTAGCGTTTAACTCAGACCTCGATTAATTTTAGGACGTTCAGCATTTTGCTGTACAGTACCGCATTTGTATTTTTTGATTTGGCAAATGTACAGCAAAGTGTACAGCATTCGCCATGTCACACAACGACTCACTGCAGTATATAATAAGCTCTTCGGTGAGCCTGTGGTTAGTCTTGTCTGCTTTTAAGGTGCAGAGTTTGACCTTGTACCTTGTACGATCGACATTTAGCGAAATAATCGCAATTTTATGTTTAGCAATCGTTCGTTCTCGAAATCTCGGGAACCCTTCTCGATCTTTCTAAAATCTAGCAAACTTGTAGAGCTACTCGGCGCTAACATTTGCTCCAAATGACACGGTCCTACCCATTCGCGTTCGGCAGTTACGGCTGAACAAATCGCAATTTTGAGTTTCCAAGGTTCAAAAGTCCTTACCTCTATAGGTAAAAGCACACTAAAGAAAGAGCTCTGCCAGGGGTTTTTAGATAAAGTTTTGTTTCTTCCACAGTATATGTGCTTAACCATGAAGAATTGCATACTTTCCTCCAGAAATCGCTTTGGAGGTTCTCCACAGACTCCACTCCATAGCTACATTTAAAATGTGCCAGGAAAGTCATTACTATTTTATGTGTATAATCTTATTTCGAGTAATCTTCCCTGTTATACGTGTTAAAACATTCGTTTGTGCTTCAAATTCAATTTTTTTTGTCAAGGAGAACCAGTGGCGTAGATAACTTTTCAGAGGTCAGGATAATTTTTTTCAGCACAGGGGTTTTAAATTGAGAAGTTCTAAATAAAGAATTTAAGGTATAGTCACCACCATATTGTTTCTATGCTTTTGTACCGAATAAAAATGTCCTTTGAGGTATGCTGACGAGATCGAAAAATGCCGTGGCTTCAAGTTTTTGAAATTGTTTTAATTCTGCTTCTTTAGGTGAAATTAGGAAGAATAGGTTTGGCACTGT
Organism: Microchrysa polita; assembly: GCA_949715475.1. NCBI lineage: Eukaryota > Metazoa > Arthropoda > Insecta > Diptera > Stratiomyidae > Microchrysa > Microchrysa polita. The sequence goes on from OX454417.1 coordinate 56,364,981, forward strand.
GAAGCAAATATTTTACGTTGAACAACGTGGAACTAGACACCTTGTTTCATAATCCCCACCTTAATGTTGGTATACCTACTTAATCGAAGTAGGACTAGAGACTCCTGATGATACGCGGGAGCTTGATCCCGTCAAGCGCCAAGTATCTTAAGAAGAACTGAGAAGTGCATAGCATCGCCTAAACTTATCAGTATGCAGAATACGCTCTAAACTTTGAAAGTTCGATGGAAGGTTGTGGGTGAACTTAACATTGAAAGATCGTCTGCAATATCGACACTGGAGTTCGATGCGGTAAAAATAGGCCTCAATAGGAAGAAAGCAGGATGTAAGGACGCTGAGACCGCCCCTGTGAAGTAATACCGGCGAATGAGTGATCGAGATGGTTGTGATTTTATTCGAGAAAAATTTTACATAACTGCATACCTGGTAGCATGATGCAGTATTGGTCAAGCAAGTTAGTACAACATGAACATATGACGTAATGCCGCTCAATGAGAACCCTATTGTATCACTAGATTATCTCACAATACTGGGTCCATTTTCGTCTCCTTACAGTCCTCAGTGATTTCCAGAAGTCGACTGATAATTATCGACTTCTTCCTTCATCACTGAGTCCCGCGTGATAAGTAGCATATTTTTGAAGCTAAGTTCTCTCATGGATTCCACACTTATTGTGGATTTACCTAGTATCCTTAGCCTGGGCATTCACATACAATGTGTGCTGCCGTCTCAGCCTCTTCCAGACATAGTCTGCATACATCATCTTCCACGATTTTCATCTTAGATAGATATGAGCAGGGGCGGCGCATAAGGGCCCGCAGGGCCCCCGTGGCGGGGTGGCCCACGAGATTTAGGGGCCCAAAAGCCCAGATTTGTCGAACCATAAAAACAGCACAACTGCGAAAAACTCCGACGTAGATTTTTTTGTAAGCAAGAAGAGAAATACACTTTTCGAAGTCAAAACAAAAGTTGGTGTAAGGGCACACTCAGAGAAATATTCACTAATATTGAACGAAATATATTTAATTCAAACGATTTGCGCTTTTGATTTGGCTCCACACGCAAATGCGTTTAATTCTAACGAGTGGCGTTTCTTTCAAAAGCATAATGAGTTGTAAAAAAGCGTTTGAATTAAAAGAATTTACGTTTTCCTGGAAAGAAGGAGCCAGTCGATTTAAACGTATTTTTCATTGAAATAAACACTTATTCTTTTATTGTAAACGGGTAAAACATTTTAAATAAATGAAAGGCAATTGTATCAAACGTCTTCGTTTTTATATTGAACATTTTTGTTATTTAAAATAAACGAAGCATTCTTTTCAATGAAACGGTATGTATTTCGACAGTAACGCATCGCGTTTTCATTTCATAGAAATTACCTCATTCAAAATAATTGAGTTTTACATGGAATTAAAAGCAAACTCTGCTGAAATAAAATAATACATTCCGTTTGATTGTCCATTCTCCATTCGATTAGATACTTACTGTTACCTGGGTTGATAAATCAATAAAGAATAAAACTTATGAAAACTTTAGAAAAACACTTTATTTTTGATTTAGGTCTAATTTTAATATGGTTAATACATTACACTTTTATTCTAACACCCGCTAAACTTAAATTGCACGTGTGCAAGCGTCCATTCCTCCAGATGAATGCAAAAGTAAATTATCGAAAACACTCTTAACATCGACGAAGATTCTAATACGCGTTTGTTGTTAGACACTACACATTTGTTTGGAATGAACATGAACACGCGAGACTCATCGGACCGGCCGGAAGTATTTAACTACCTGTTGTGCTACGTTGAAACAAATGACATTTTGGCATCGCGTCCTTTAGGTATGTGTATTTGTTACGTAAAGGAATGTATACACATTACTATGTAATGCGGAATCATTTGATTCAAACAACCATCGTTTGCGGTTTGGCTGCTCTTTTGTTTTAAAAGAAATTCTCTTAGCGTAAATGAGAATTCGTTCAAATCAAACGAGATTTTTCAAACGAATACTGCGTTCAATTTAAATGTGGAGCTTTTAATATGAATGTGCGTTTTTTTCTCTGAGTGCAGAGACTAAAGTTCATGAGACAATCCGGATCCTCAAATTTTTACAAAAAAAAATTGCTCCTGACATGGCAGCGCTATTTGCTGTATCTGTAGCCGCGGTTTGTAATCCAACCCACTCTTTTCCTTCCCAAGTACCATATGGGCAAAAAGATTATGTAGGTCTCTCTGCAAATAAATTATCTTAAAACATTTTTGGTGATTGTACGTTTTCTAAACTTTCGGACTAAATTCCTATCCACTTTGTCATGATTTGTCAAACACGAACAAAATAGTTAGAGAGTGGTACTAAACTTAGCTTAAACTACTTAGTACGGCCTGCACATGTCGTTGAAGACTAAAATATTTTATCTAGCCTGCGGTATATACACGGTCATTAGGGCTGTGGTGCAGAGAACACATTTGGTTTGAATGGAGTCTTTCCAAGATTGCTGTATTGAATTTAATACTAAGTACAAACCTTCTTAAATTTGAAGGATTTAAATTAATTTTAAAGCTGAAACAAGGAATAGAGTTGAATTAATAAAGTTTCGCTTTTTTCAATTGTATAGCAAGTAAAACTTAGGCCACCCACACACGAAGCGTCCGAATCCATTTTTTGGATTCTTGGTTCTGTCAAATTTATACATTTTCTTCGATTTTGTAAAATATTGCTAGTAGGTTTTTCTAAATGTTCCGCCCTCTACAAGTTTAAGCTATACCCATAGCTATTGAGTAGGTTCATTCACTCACAAATGAGTGGTCCTGAGTTGTAGAGCGATGTTTGCTTTTATTATCCTTCACCAAAAGGCACACGCAAGTGAGCGATTAAAATGGCGGGAAATCATCATATGAAGGTGTCCTATTTTTATTGTAACAATACAATTCATCATAATTTTTCAAATGTATTTTTCCGCAATTTACTTTGCTTCAGTGCTACATAGTTGAGAATGGTATAAAAGGGGTAGAGCCGTTTTTGTGAGCTGTCCAGAATTTTGTACTCTTTCTGCTAATATTCTCTCCCATCACAAAGCGAAAATTTGGCAAATATGGCTGGGTGAAAAATGATCAAACTAGGATAACACGTCTAAAATCGGAATAATATCTGAACACCAAAGTTTTAATTAAAACCTCTGGAATACGAGGCGTTTCTGTTAAAATTCCGCCCATAAAATTAACCGCCCTAGGTATGAGCCCACTTTTAAATTGTGGCTGTAGTATCACTAGGAAGCTTATCTGTGTAATACAATAGTAATAACGCAGTGTCAGTGCAAAGCAAAATCGTGTAAGCCGTGGATACGAAAAATTGTGGCATCTTTTTCTAATCAAAAGCCGGACTGGTAATGTCCTGCTATCTTCCGCATCTACTGCTTACATATCTTTTTCACATATTCCTTTGATCTATTCACTGGATGGAATCATCGAATTTCTCCTTCAATGGCGTATTCGTATATACTTAATTGAACATGAAATTGGCTTGGTAGTTCAGTCGATTGAAAAACATTTTAATAAGTAGTGAATTTCTGTGAAACTCTGCTGCTTAAAATCTCATAAAAATAATTAATACAAACATTCGGAAGAATAGCAGAGAATCACATTTTTCGCATAAAATCCATCTAGCGATTTCACATCACATACACCCCCATTAAGCCATCCATGTGAATACGACTGCCATAACTAGTGACGAAGGGCGGCGATTCGACTACTGCCCAGGGGCGCCATAGATGGTAAGTCCGGCACTGCTGAAAAGTGTGGATCGACCTTCAAGGGTGTTTTCGATTGATTTCACTCTGCTTTTTTCTCAGTTTGGGGGGCCCACTCAAGAAGTTGGCGGGAGGGCCCCGAGTAAAGTTGTTCCGCCACTGGATATGAGCAATGAGGATAAATACATAGAGGGCTCACTCCATACTAGCTATTTTTCTAACAAAAAAATTGCAAGAGCGTGACGACAATATTACAAGTAGGCAATCGCGTATAGAAAAGTGCAAAAGAAAATCTCTGATTTCCAAAGAATGTGTTTGTATTTGTACCTCTTTCCGAAAAAAATGTTTGTATGAGTATAGATATTATCTCTTCGTTGAATATGTGTGCGAGAATTTTATTCTCTCGTTGCAGGTTGAGAACATTGCAAAGCAATGGGCCTGTCTACACGCGCACAAGAACAACAAGAAGAGATTTGCGAGGAGCAAGCTATAAAAACCTGTTTTTTGTTGTGTTTTGAATGACAGCCGACTGGTCACGAAGTGGACACTGGATTTCACATACTAATTTATAACATAAAATGTATAAATATACACTTGCCGGACCTTACAAATACACTGCGTGACACTGGCGAATAAACAACTGTAAAAAAAACTGCGCGTTTCACTAAATTTTGTTCAATTCACATTCGCGAAATTTGTAAACAATTTGTCGGGTCCGCTCGTGTCGGTTGAATGAAAATTGAGCAAAAATTACAGCCGACCGTTCACGACGTGTACTCTAAACTAAAACATGCACTTTATGACATAAAATGACAAAAAAACGCACTTGCACACCAATTCAAATGCATTTGCCTACATCTGAGAAAAATAGATTCGAAGTAAACAGTATTTACCACTTTACATCGGCTATGTGAAGTTAGCCAGTCATGTTTTTGAAATTAGGTCCTTTTGCTCGGTGAACCGTTTGTTCTACAGCGGCTACGTTTGTTCTTGATTGTTAACCAATTAATATCGTTTGTGCTTCTCTAATTATTTAATTATAGCAACTTTCAAATTGTGAGTGTGAACTTAGCCAGTCATTTTTAAAGATGGGTCGGAAAGGTATAGGTTTGGTATCAATCGAAAGCCAGACGTTTGTTCATTTTGTAGGGCGTTTGTTCATCCTGGAAACGGAAGGATACAGGAATTATTAAGGAAAAAGAGATTAGTTGTGACGTCATCTTCACTCAACCAACGCCATCTACTCAGCTCAGCTGTACGGGCAACCCGTGTCCCGCGAACAATTTATGCAAGATCCACACCATCATCGTACAGCTGAGCTGAGTAGATGGCGTTGGTTGAGTGAAGATGACGTCACAACTAATCTCTTTTTCCTTAATAATTCCTGTATCCTTCCGTTTCCAGGATGAACAAACGCCCTACAAAATGAACAAACGTCTGGCTTTCGATTGATACCAAACCTATACCTTTCCGACCCATATTTAAAAATGACTGGCTAAGTTCACACTCACAATTTTAAAGTTGCTATAATTAAATAATTAGAGAAGCACAAACGATATTAATTGGTTAACAATCAAGAACAAACGTAGCCGCTGTAGAACAAACGGTTCACCGAGCAAAAGGACCTAATTTCAAAAACATGACTGGCTAGCTTCACACAGCCCTTTACATCCAATAGTTTTTACTTGAAAAATTTGACAAGAAATGATTCGGCTATCATCGTGTAATCAACATTCTGAAGAGAAAAACACGTTCTCAGATTTCATTCATCTTAGTCCAGTCAAAATATGTATCCCAATTCAGGCATCCAAATAGAAAATATAGAGTAAAGCTAATTTTTGTTATTTTTGAATCAGCGGCCTCCCAGGAAGCTAAAACGCATATTGCTAAAAAAAAAATGTATCGGAAAGGTTCCAAAAAGGACAAAAAAGGATACTCCCTAATCCTTGACCGGAGGTCAGCATGCAGGGTATCAAATCAAAGGGGACGTCGAGTACATTACATATCCGGTGTCTGTTTCCTGTTTCAAGGAGTTTTTAACGGAATAAATCGAGCTCAAATGGGAAATCAGCGAATTATCGTGTTTCCCGTGTATCTTTCCAAGGGCAAAACTATAGGAGAATAATTCAAGTTTTCACTACTTTTCTCACTTTTCAAAATTGATAATACCGTAAGATTGTACCAATCAATTCTGAGAAAAAATTTATCGTAAAGCTTTGAAAAAGGACATAAAAGGACACTAATTATACACCTTGACCAACATCGGCATGCGGGGTGTCATATCAAAGAAAACGTCGAGTACATGCCATATCCAGTGTTTGTTTCCTGTTTCAAGGATACTAAATGGAATAATTCAGGCTTAAATAGAAAATTACGGCTTTGGAAAGAAACAGATACGGGAAACTCGAAAATTTATCATTTGAACCCAAATTTCGCCTTTGGGAGTCTCTGAAATAAGTAGCAAACGCCGGATATGGAATGTGCTCGACGTCCTCTTTGATTTGACACCCCGCATTCCCAAGTTCGATCAAGGTGTGTAATTAGTGTCCTTTTAAGTCCTGTTTTAGAACTTTCCGATAAATTGTTTTCTTAGCAAATTTAATGGTAGAATCTTAAGATTCTGAAAAGTCAGAAAAGTAGTGAGAACTTGAACTATTCTCGTGGTTGTGGCTTTGGAAAGATATACGGGAAACACGATAATTCAATAATTTTCCATTTTAGCTCGTTTTATTCCGTTAAGGGTCATTGAAACAGGAAACGGACACCAGATATGTAATGTACTCGACGTCCCCTTTGATATGATACCCCGCATGCTGACGTCCGGTCAAGGATTGAGGAGTATCCTTTTTCGTCCTTTTTGGGACGACTCCGTCCAAATTTGTTTTTAACAAATGTGTTTTAGACTCCTGGCAGCCCACTGAATCAAAAACAACAATAATTTGCCTTATCTATTTTTTCTATTGGGATACCTGAATTGGGATACATATTTTGACTGGACTAAGATTAACGAAATTTAAGAACAAATCTGATAATTTCGTGTACCCTATAGTATGCCTATAGTATACGTGTGAACAAATTTCACACATAGGTACTTTCTGGATGGGGACTTTTTTATATGGAGTGAGAGTTCTATTAGTTATTTTTCAATGATATGAGCTTTAAAATTACCATGCCCTGTTACTAAGGCAATTATCCAACTTAAGCTACTCCGTGTGTAACTGAGTACTTGTTTGGCTTTCCTCCGTAGTGGACTGGTAATTGTCCTTTAACCCACATTAGCGTAACTTCGTTGATTGAAGCACACTCATTGAGCTTCTGGACCCACTCCAGTACCAATTTTGAATTGATGTTGGATTGCTGCATGCGTTTGATCACCGATTGGTTGTCGAGTGCTATCAGAATTTTCTTCCCTAGTATCCCGCCTTCCAGAATATGATCCAGCGCGTGCAGCAGTCGAAGCATCTCCGCCTGATATACCGACGAAGTGAGCATGCAAGGTTTGGCTCCTCGGAGTATATTCGCTATATTAGCGACGTTTTTTTCGCATCGCGGGTAAATCTGACTCGAAAAAAACGATCGCGGGTAACATCCCGGTTAAGACCAAACAGCTGACATTTGACAGTTTTTGCGCATCTTCGAATTGCCTTCGTCGGCTTATTTCTTAGATGTGGTGGATTTTATCACAATAGATGATTATTTCTTGGCAAAATCTTTTCTCGTGATGAGAAAAACTCTCACATTTGGTTTGAAAAAACAAATTCCCTCAAATTTCCCCTATGCGTCCGCCATCTACATTTGAGCTCTATCCCGTGTAGGGTAGTTACACGCGTAAACTCTACCTGGGTAAGTGTCATTTTTTTTATATGAAGTTCTACCCAAACCTGCACGGGATAAACACAATAAAACGTACCTAATGTTAAGTTATCTTAAGGTGTGTTTTTTTGGTTATCCCGTGCAGGTTTGGGTAACGAAACTCCATATAAAAAAAATGACAGCTGACGCACCTGTCATTTTTTTATATGGAGTTTCGTTACCCAAACCTGCACGGGATAACCAAAAAAACACACCTTTAGTAAATTCCAGCTGGTCTGTTCTTGTGGCAGTCGCACTTTTAACCGAAACATGCCTTCCCAAGGTTTTTCACATATTTCCCTCGACAGATATTATTCTTTCTCCAAATCGGCGTAAAGGGAGGGGCTGAGGCTTTGCCTGAAAACCGAATTCCGCAAGTATGTGTACAACATAGGGTCTTCTCGAGTCGGGTCAGCTTATAGTTAACCGATCTTTTACTATCCAAGTTTAGCCATTTTTAGGGTTTTTTAGATTTAATTAAAAAAAAAACCCTTATGAAATCGATTTTGTCCGTCCGTCCGTCTGTTCGTCTGACCGTGTGTCCGTCCGTCTGTTCACTAAATAACTCGCGAACGGCTCAACCGATTGTCATGAAATTTGGTAAGAGTGTGCAGAATGGTTACAATCTTTGGCACAAATACCTTAGAAGTTGGTAGGAAGAAAATAACAGGGTGTCCCGAACGTTTGAAAAAACGACTTTTTTAGTTTTTATCGGCAATTGACGTATGGGTATTTAAATCAAAGATCTAAACGAGTACATATCATATCAGTTAAAACTTTCCAGTTTCGAGTAACGGTAAAAAATTTATTGGCGTTTAAAGTTAAACTTCCTTTTAGACCTCCGGTTTTCTAAACCGTTATAGGGATCGATATGAGACTTTGCACAAAGATTGGTCAGAATGGCCTTATATACGTTAAATATTAAAACTTTTGCTAAGGAAAAGTAAATTAAAGTAATTTTGTAAAATTTAAATTTGTTCGTGTGTAGCCCCTCTTAGGTTTCCAAATATGAAAATTCTGCTAAGGGTTTTTAGAAAATTACATAGGGAATATGTCTACGAATTTTTATTCGAATAACTGTATCCAAAGCAGAAATACAGCCAAGTAAGTATTTAGTAAGGGCCTTTCACAATGCAAGGGAAGCCTCTTAAGCATTTCTTCAATGCATATCTTTTAACTTGACGAAACAATGAACATGCAATTTGGTGGAAATGCATAGAATGGTAATAGTGTTTGCCACAAATATTTTTGAAGTTTGTAGGACCAAGTTAACAGGGTGACCCTGAATAGCTGCAAAAGTATACTTGTTCAATACTCATAGGAAAGCTTGCGTGGGCTCTTATGTCAGGGGACACAATTGAATCATTTCATATAAGTTGCTTTTCCCTTATTAAAAAAACAGTAATAGTAGATTTGCAGCTAATAGTTCAGTTCATATATAAAGCCAAGCCATCCTTACGTTTGCCTTAGTTTCTTTTTGCTCAAAGGCCATCAGAAATCTTAAACCGAAAAATGCCTGTAGATTTGCCTGGGAGTAGTTTTAAAATAGTAAATCTATTTTTGGATTGATCTAATTAATGGTGGAACGCTATCTATCTAGCGCCTTCTTTTTGGAACGCGTTTATCTAGACTAATCCAAAAATAGATTTACAGGAAGCATTTCATTAACAGGTACGTTTTATTGGGTTTATCCCGTGCAGGTTTGGGTAGAACTTCATATAAAAAAATGACACTTACCCTGGTTAAGTTCACGCGTGCAATTACCCTACACGGGATAGAGCTCAAATGTAGATGGCGGACACATAGGGGAAATATGAGGGAATTTGTTTTTTCAAACCAAATGTGAGAGTTTTTCTCATCAGGAGAAAAGATTTTGCAAAGAAATAATCATCTTTTGTGATAAACTCCACAACATCTAAAAAATAAGCCGACAAAGGTGAGTCAAAGATGCGCAAAAAGTTTCAAATGTCAGCTGTTTGGTCTTAACCGGGATGTTACCCGCGATCGTTTTTTTCGAGTCAGATTTACACGCGATACGAAAAAAACGTCGCTAATGTTGTGCATTACGTTACGTGCAGAGGAGCTTACGTGCAGAGGAGCTTTGTGTAGAACAATTTTTCTTTCGTCTCGTGGCGTGCATTCTGTTCAGTTACATACATGGACGAAATAGAAGAGGACAGCGTGTTAAGCTGCGTGCGTCGGGGAGAGTAACCAAACTGTCCTTTTCTTTCTGTGGACAAAAGTAACAACGCAACAGTCCCAAGTTAACTTAGTAAATGGGCGTAGCGCAGACAGTATGACGACTTGGTTATATCATGAGAAAGGTAGACCAATTTGCCTACGCCCATGAAAGTTGTGATTGTATAGTATACATTAAAGCAAATGGCTTCCAAAATTTTCAACGAGGTCACTTCTTGGTTTTCCTATTCTGTAGCACTAGGCTACCAAAATTTTCAACATGGAGACTTCTTGGTTTTCTTATTTTAATGTTACATACATTCAGGTATTTGGCACGGAACGGAAGAATTCTGATCATTCATTTGGCACGGGACGTAACGTAACGGGAGCCAAACGTAGCTTATCTTAAAGTGACCAGACCCCCCAAGGCACTTAGCTTAACGTCAAAATCTACGTATTTATGTGCAGCTCACTACATAATTTTTCATTAACTCGCAACTTGCAAGTAAACAAAGTTGGCCTATTTTAGCGAAAGTTTGACGAATTACTCAAATAATACTTGTTGGCCAGTATTTTTTTATTTTCTGTTAATATGAGGAATTATAAAAGTTTCCTAAGGCTATTTTTCTTATTTCATAAACCATTGGATCGTAGTCTGGTAGTCTGGCTGGTCTAGCGGTTAGTGCGCGCACCTTCGGTGCACAGAGTCATGAGTTCGAATCTCACCGTGATCCATGGATTTTTTCGAACTCACGAGCTTGTGACGGACTATGATCTCACTCAGCTGTTAAACGAGTACCCATTTATGGGGATAAATAACACTGCTGAGCGTGATGTTGATCTCATTATCTCAACAAAAAAGCAGATAAGATCTTGGAAATAGGATGTCACTAACACATCCTGCGGCCTTAGTCCAATGTTGGATTGTCGCGCCTGTTATTTATTTATTTATTGGATCGTAGGATTTGCAAACAAGTTTTCCTTTGAAATAAAGCTGTAGAGGACAAAAAAGCACTAATTGAACATTAATCGAAGATCAGAGGCATCAGATGAATACAGTCGCTGATTTCTCATAGTTTGGTGACAGGAAAAATAAATCAAAATCGCATCTTTCGACTGCTGTATCTTTAGAACCTTGGTAGCGAGAGCATTGAAATGTTCCCCAAATATGGACAGTGCAATTCTCTACAAGTCTACCAAATTTCAAAATTTCGCTCAATAATTTCCAAGTTTTGGACAACGCAATTAGAAAACACAACAGTCAGATTGGGGCAGCTGTAACTTCGGAACGCGGATAGGTAGAACCTTCAAATTTGGAGGAAATGTGCTCCAAGTGTGCCAGATTTCAGGAATTTCGATCGGTTTCCGAGTTATCGGAAATGAACGATTGGTAAACATATACATAATAATAATAGCGACGTTTTTTTCGCATCGCGGGTAAATCTGACTCGAAAAGATGTGGTGGATTTTATCACAAAAGATGATTATTTCTTTGCAAAATCTTTTCTCGTGTTGAGACAAACTCTCACATTTGGTTTGAAAAAACAAATTCCCTCATATTTCCCCTATGCGTCCGCCATCTACATTTGATTCACCTAAGTTCTATCCCGTGTAGGTTAGTTGCACGGGTGAACTTTACCTGGGAGTGTCATTTTTTTTATATGAAGTTCTACCCAAACCTGCACGGGATAAACACAATAAAACGTACCTAATATCGATCGCCCATGGGTTAAACTTTACAACATGAATCGCAAATTTTGACGGCTGTTACTTCTGAACCTTGCGATAGCTAGAGCCTTTAAATTTTTACCAAATGTGGACAGTACAGTGCTCTACACGATTTTTAAATTTCAAAATTTTCGCTCACGAATTTGCGAGTAATGGACAATTTTCAATTAGAAAACTCAAAATTGCAATTTGGGCAGCCGTAACTTCCAAACGCGGATAGGTTAGGGCGGTTAGGACCATGGAATTTGGAGGTAATGTGAGCGCCAAGTAGCTTTGTAAGTGTGCCAAATTTCGGAATGATCGGGAAGTGTTGCAGAGCTATCGAAATGAACTTAGTATGTATTGAATCAGATTTAATTGTGCTGCTTGAAAAATGCTGTACACTTCCCAATGCTGTACGACAGGTCAAAATGCTGTACTGTACAGCAAAATGCTGTACGTCTGGTCAGCTTAGCTTATCTGTTACGCCCTTAAATTAGAGCCAATTTTAAAATAGAATGGTTGAACCTATTTTATAGATCACAGATTATTTTTGTTTTAGTACCTACATTTGAATTAATGAGCTCAACAGTTATCACGTCAATTGCATTTATGTTGCTAACTCATTCAATACCTTCATTCTTCATAAACTTATTAATGGTCTCGTTACAGCTAAAGATGTCTCCAAAAAGCTCTACACATTTGACGATGCAATCACGCTCTGTGGCACGGGAAAATTTCACAAAATGCTGTTCCTTATTTGCGGATTATGTGTTTTTACGCTGATGTCATCCACACTATCCGTGGGATTCTACATTATGTTCGTCAAATGCGATCTGGACGTATCCGTGTACGAGCAAGGACTTCTAGCATCGATGGCTTTTATGGGAATCGTTGTGAGCTCGCACACATGGGGTTTCCTATCCGATACATGGGGCCGATTGAAAGTGATACGAATATCAATATTCGGAAGTGTAATCCTCTCGATTTTATCAGCATTTTCATACACAACGTGGATGCTGATTGTGCTGAGACTGTTTGTGGGCATATTCATTTGTGGAACACAATCGTCAATTTACAGTTATTTGGGAGAATTTCATGGAAATAAGACTAGAACGCGACCTATAACATACTTATCGACATTCCTTTCGGGAGCAATGATGATAGTGCCAGGTAAGCATGATTTGTGTTAAAGGCCTAAATAAAATACCTAAATATCTTACACTTAAGCATTTGCTATTGCAATCCTTCCACTTCAATTCACTTGGAACCTTTACGGTCAGCCGTTTTCGTCCTGGAGACTGCTGGAAATTGTATGCACTATCCCTGGCATGATTGCATCCGTGGGTCTTCCATTTTTGGTCGAGAGTCCCAAATATCTTTTCACAAAGGGTCATCATCAACGAGCGTTAGACGTACTTAGAACCATTTATCGCATAAATACGGGAAATCCTGCGCATACATTCCCTGTACAAGAATTCTCGGACTCAGAGACGAGCAGTAAGTTGAAAGAAGTGACAGGCGTCAGGAGTGCATTGATGCTAGTATGGAATCAGACGATACCGATGTTTGAGCGATCACGCCTTTGCGTTACGCTGAATCTTTTGGTGCATATATTTATTTGCTATTTTGTAGCACATGGAGTGTACATGTGGTAAGTTTAAGATATTTCCTTCTAATCGTAAAGCCTTACACTAATTTTTTCTACTAAAATCAAGGCTACCGGAAGTGATCACAGCACTAGTGAAACACAGAGACAGCGCTATGACCGTGTGCGAAGTCATGCACGCTGAGTTTGAAGCAACGGCCAATGCAACTGGCGAGTTCAGCGGCAATCTGGGTTGCGCAACAACTGTCGATACTCTTACTTATGAAATGATGATTATCATGGGTGCAACCTTCACCTGTGTCTACTTTTTAGTGGGCTACCTTATCAAAGCTGTTGGCAAAAAAGGACTTTTAAGTAACCCACAACCTCATATTATTGAGTACAATTTTTTAATAATTTTTCTTATTTCCAATTCTAGTTAGCATGCTACTTTTGGCCGGCATTCCGGGAATTATCTTGACGTGGACACGAAATTTCTACCTGAACGTGGTGCTATTTATTAGTTTTATGGTTATAGGATCATGTGGTGGCATAATAAGTACAATTTCTGTGGAGTTTTATCCAACGAAAATCAGTGCCATGGCTATGTGTCTGATTATGATGATAGGACGTTTGGGTGTTGTGGCCGGAACAAATTCAGTTGGGCTAATTCTTAGCACAAATTGTGATTCAATATTTTACGGACTGGGGAGTGTGTTGTGTGCGTTGGTGCTGCTTTCGATGCTGTTACCAAATGATTTGTCTGAAAAGAAAGCATCTTCTAATCATTCGTAAAGTAGGATAGGGAATAGGATATAAGCTTAATGTTAATGTTTGTAGAGCTTCTTAGTTCTGGTATATAACTTAATTAGACAATAAGGTGCTGTATTTTTAAGTCCCCTTTGAGAGTATTGTTGTATATATGCAAGTACAAGTAAATAAATCTGAGTGCTATAAAAAATAATTTTAATTTTATTGGAAAAATATTACGTTAGGAGGCACCATGAATAAAAAATGTTCTTGTTGTAGCGATTCAAGAGATTTTTTTTCTCTTGAATCGAAGGGGGTCTTGGCAGCTCTTGGCCGTTTTAACAACGGGTAGTTCCGGGACGATTTACATCGAAGAACCGGCTGCCGTAGGAGCATTTTTATGGACAATACAAACATCCATGGGTCACAGTGGGATTCGAACCCACGCACCGGCAACTCAGAGATAGACATCTCTGCCACTGAGCCACCGAATGCCCCAAAATGTTTTAATAGAGTTAGCCAAGAGTTTGGTTCAAAGTGGTGTCTTTAATGTCACTTCAGATAACTGCCTCACTAACGAAGCACCCGGATACCTGGCGCACTCTGGTACATTCTAGCCTTACTGTACCATGCGGGGCTTAGGTGTGGTGGGCCTTTACTTGCCCAGCTACTCGTGAGAATGCAATTATACCAAGATTAATGAAAAAAAAAACAAACGTAGGTGCAGACGAAGTGTTGGACACTCCAACAGCGACAAACTATTTCAAGAAGAGTTCAAAGCTTCCTTTGCCACAAAACCCTGTCCATCTTAACAAAAGATGGTATGGTTGACGAAAAGCCAGGGTTCAGGCAAACTTATCGTTAGCCTAATGGACACGGTACTGTCAAGGAGAGGACAAGTAAGTTCACACCTTTTCCCAAACCCTGGAAGCAGATAAACTTAAACGCAGGCGAAACTTGGAAAAGGCTACCTCTTCACAAATTTCGAAAAGGAAACAAGACCAGCTTCTTAAGAAGAAAACTCCTAAGGCCCAAGAAAACGAAGCTGCAAACTCAAACCCCTCTTCAAATAAATCGTAAGCTGGGATCAGAGTAGAGTCTCAATAGGAAAGAAAAAAATGGGATCAAAATGTAATGGTCATCTCGCAATGCGATTCCTGCAATTAAGCCTTAACCACTGCCACGCGGCAACAGAGTGTGGTGGTCAGGAAACGAATAAGCATGGGCGGACACATTGTCACGCTTCTCATGTTCTGAGAGTGGAGAGTATCTGAACTAAGATCCATCATGGACACTGATTGGCTACTTTTTAAATTTAATGCTAAAGAGTAGCGACGTGAGACGCCGCAATCATACGTTAATCCTAAGGCGATAAAATAGAAGAAGTTCAGGCAGTAATGTATGGCTCGATAAGCTCCTTGAAGGAGCTGGACAAAAAAGTTAAAGTCATTGGAAAATACCATGAAAATTCCTTTCAAATGTGAAAAGGAGTAAGAAAACTCTCCCTTCATGGTGGAACATGGATCTATCTAAGTTATAGAAGTTAACTCAATATATATTTAACATTTGCAGCAATAATAAGTTCTGACAGCCATACAAAGGGCCAAAAAAAGATCCGTCAAAGCTTGGGACGATATCCGCCAATCCTTAGACAATGTCAGTGCATTTGCGCATCTGCAGAGATGTAGACTAAAGAGATATTTTGACCTGGTATCGCACACTGGGAAGCTTGAAGGATACGGGAGACTTTAACGCGTGGGCTCGGGAATGGGGCAGCCGCGAAACAAATAAGCGGGGACGGACACTTTTAGACGCTTTCTACCGGCTCGATATCGTTCTAATGAACTCAGGGAACGTTAACACCTTTAGGAGGGGAAATACGGGGTCCATTATCGACCTTACATTTGTAAGTAGTTCTTTAGTCACAGCCACGGAGTGGCAAGTTAGTGAGCACTATACGCACAGCGACCACCAGGCAATTATATTCTCGATAGCGGATAGATCACAAATGAGTACAACGACAGCTCCAACTGAGGGATGGTCTACCTTCTACCAGACGCTCCGATGAAGGTTCGTTCATAGAAACCCTAAACAGTTTAGGTACAACTAACGGCTCAGCCGAAGAGAAGGCATTGCAATTGATCGACCAACTATCAACAGCATGCGATGCCTCTATGCCAAGAAAAAGTTCGATCACTAATCGCCGAGAGAACTACTGGTGGACCGAGGAGATTGCCAATAAGAGGCGTGAATGCTTAAAAGCTCGACGCCTTTGTCAACGCTCCATCAGATCAACGACGTACAATGTTCTACTCGAGGCTTATAAAGCAGTCCGTAGATCACTTAAAAAGGCTATTAAAACTAGCAAACAAAATTGCTTCAGACAGCTTTGTGAGGACGCCGACGCAAATCCTTGGGGAACTGCGTATAGAGTGGTCATGAAGAAGATTGGACAGAGAGCTCCCCAACTCAAATGTCCGGTTCTGCTCGAAGATATTGTCTCCACTTTGTTTCCGCAGCATGATTTGGAACCTGCGACACAAGGACTTACATCGAATATCAATATAACTCCACCGATTATAGAGTTAGAACTTTTAAAAGGACCATCAAGGCTTGAGGACGGTAAAGCACCAGGTCCTGATGGTGTCCCTAATAGGGCGCTGAAGGCGGCCATTCTGACGACACCAGCAAAGTTTATCGACGTCTTTGGAAAATGCCTAGAAGAACGGACTTTCCCACAACCATGGAAAAGATAAAAATTGGTGCTTATTCCAAAGCCCAATAAGCCTGCAGGTGAGCCTAACTCCTACCGTCCTATTTATTTGCTAGACACAACGGGAAAAGTGCTCGAGCGAATCATATATAACCGATTATCGGATGTAGTGGAAGCACAGGGGCGTTTATCGGACCGCCAATATGGTTTCAGACGAGCACGATCTACGGTGGACGCAATTACCATGGTAACTGCTATTGCAAGGGAGTTATTACGTAACAGCACTTGTTGCGCTGTTGTAACTCTAGACATTAAAAATGCATTCAATTCTGAGAGCTGGGTTTGCATCCATGCAGCTCTACAAAGAATGTACTGTCGCCTCACGATGTGGCCCATCTGTTTCAATGCCCAACTGCACCCACTAATCTCACCCCCCCCCCCCCCCATTGCAGCTGCCACGTTTTTGTCCCCGGAGATCTCGGACGACAAACTATAAATCGAATCCATATAGATACACAGCGGTTCATACCTTCCTGTACCGCTAAAAGAAGAAGAAGAAAAACGGGTCTAGGTCTATTCACGATCGCGGGCGGATCTATGTCCCGGAACCACCAAGAGAATTCAGGAGCTAAACTCCGAAATAAATCGACAAGTCAACACATACAAGAAAGAAAAATGAAACGAACATCTTGAAAGCTGCGACCTCTCGAAGGGTGTCAGCAAACTTTGGACTACAGTCCGCGCCTTGTCCCATCCAACCAAAGACAAGGGTAGTGTAGACAACAGATTCGGCAAGAAAATCACCGCAGATCCTAAACTTTGTGCGAGCTTGTTCAATAAACAATTTATTGAACACCCCAAGACCAAGTCGCTCAACTGAAAATAAAAAGAAGGATATGCAACCGAACGGTTGACATCATCTCCACCTATACGGCGGACCAAGTTTCAGCGGCGATCAAGAACGCTAAAAACTCTTAAGGCCATTGGACCAGATGGCCATGCTGAAACATCTAGATCTTCCGGCTATCGAATACCTAACGATGGCTTTCAACTTGTCGATATCCACGCTTGTCAGTCCTGAATTTTGGAAAAGGGTCGAATCACCCCCTTCTAAAACCCGGTAAAAGCGCAAAACTAGCTAAATCCTACCGTCCAATCACAATCTTATCACCCGTTGTAAAGACGCTCGAAGCACTCATCCCCCTCACCCTTGTATCACATGCTGAGCTAGCTTCTCACTAGCATGGCTTCAAGAACATGCATAGTACTACAACAGCTCTGCATCTGATCACCCATCACATCCATAATGGCCTCAACCAAAAACAGACCTGTGACAGAACTGTCCTAGTGGCGTTTGACCTGTCGAAAGCCTTCGACACGGTAATCTACCCTGCGCTGTTGGCCGACCTTCTCAATATGCATGTTCCCGCACAAGAGGTTAGATGGATTGCCAACTATCTAGCTGGGAGGCAATCCCATACCGAGTCTCGTGGCAGTTGTTCAAATCCTAGGAAAATTAAGCAGGGTGTTCCACAGGGTAGCGCACTCTCTCCTATATTGTTCAACATCTACCTGTCGAGCCTTCCAACACCCCCGGAAGGTGGAGTCCTCTCAGCGCCCCCACCACCTATATTGCCTGAGGAGACTAGGCTCCCGAGAGCCTCAAGAGCGACACTAGCCCAGCTTAGATCGGGTCTTTGTTGTAGCCTCAATTCCTACCTATCTCAAATAGACCGGGTCATTCAGAACATTTGTCCGAGCTGCGGTGGTGCGCCTCACGATATGGACCACCTGTTGCGATGCCCTGCTGCACCCACTAACCTCACTTCAAGGGCATTATGAGACAACCCTATTGCAGCTGCTACGTTCGTGTCGCTTGAGACAATAGGCGAGGACGACGACGAAACATAGAGCACTTCCACAAATATGCACAGCGGTTCACGCCTTTATGCACCGCTACTACAACAACAAGAAGTGGAAGGACAATACATATTTCGAAGGGATTCGTTTCATTCGCATCATCGTAGTATCGCCAACGATCAACCTATACTAAGATTAGGCACTCCTTATAAGCGACCGATTGTTTTTTTGGAGCGTATCAGAGCTGGTATCGCTTCAGGAACTCAGGGCCGGCTCTACTATACAGGGTGTCCCGCATTGGGTGGTCAATACTGTAACGGTTGATAGCGCAACTTGTTTCAGCAAGAAAATTACCAATACAATCGGAATTTTTTTTACCGTTACCTTGTTATCGCTCTTTTTGTGAAAGTCATCAAAAATCGTGACTTGTCACGCAAAATCGTAATTTGCAGCACTCCTGATGACTTAATCCAAGATTTGATTTCAGTTTCAGAAACTACATAAAATTTCGCAAAACTGAAGTTTTTCCTGTTGCCAACATTATCGGCACTTTCAAGATACAGTTACTCAAACTTAATAGAAATTTTAAAATAGATTTTTCATCGAAAATTCAAACAGTAATTTCATAACGGTGCTTTATACGTACAACTCTGCAAAGTTGATAGAAGTTGCTTCAACATGTTGGCTCTCCAACGGTATATCACTTTACATATTTACATTGCGGGATTTTAAAATTACACATATTGGATATAAAAAAACAAGGTAATTATTTTCTTATCGGATTATTTAAACTGAAATTTTATGCATTTATTTTTTATATTTTACTATCACAATTTTGAAAATTTGTTAAATAAAAATTAAAATAAAGTTTTGAATATGAGAAAGAACCAATAAACTAAAAATATTAACTAATGATTAAATGGGTCTGTTTGATGAATTGGAATAATGCTGCTGGAATTGGCATCCTCCATTTTGTATGCAGACTCGACACCTTCGGCGCATGGAACAAACGTCCCGAAGGATTTCAGGAGGTGTTTCCTTGATTTTGTCACAAGCATCATTAATTCGCTGCAGCAGCTGTTCCCGGGAGGTAATCGGCTCGGAATAGACATTGCTTTTTAAGTTACCCCATAAATAAAAATCTAGGGGAGTAAGGTCGGGACTTCTCGCAGGCCACGCAACTGTCCCAAATCTGCCAATCCACTCTCCGGGAAATTCGTTTTCCAAATATTCTTTGATAGGTCTCGCATTATAAGCGAGCACCCGTCTATCTGCCATAAATAGCAAATATTAAATTTTAACCGTTATAAGTACCGTTGCATTTGCCAAACAATGTACCAAATTTCAAATATCTTACAGTTCTGGTCAAAATAATGTTGCGAGATTCTATCCCGAATTATAATTGCCTGTGTATGTCTTTTTTCGAGTCATGGGAAAATTGTTAACGATTCCACTGAAGCCGTGATTTTTACCATTCAATGCGTGTTTACCTAAAATTCTGCAATGTAAATAAGAAAAGTGATATACCGTTGGAAAGCCAACATGTTGAAGCAACTTTTATCAACTTTGCAGAGTTGTATGTATAAAGCACCGTTATGCAATTACTGTTTGAATTTTCGATGAAAAATCTATTTTAAAATTTCTGTTAAGTTTGAGTAACTGTATCTTGAAAGTGCCGATAATGTTGGCAACAGGAAAAACTTCAGTTTTTGTGAAATTTTATGTAGTTTCTGAAACTGAAATCAAATCTTGGATTAAGTCATCAGGAGTGCTGCAAATTACGATTTTGCGTGACAAGTCACGATTTTCGCTGACTTTCACAAAAAGAGCGATAACAAGGTAACGGTAAAAAAAATTCCGATTGTATTGGGAGTTTTCTTGCTGAAACAAGTTGCGCTATCAACCCTTACAGTATTGACCACCCAATGCGGGACACCCTGTATGTGCAGACGAACAGGACGCCAACCGAAAGGGGCGCCAAATTCACAAATTCAATATGCCTTTAAGATCAAGACTTCCTTTAATGACAAATGCATGATGATCAAATCAATTCTCTTCTCGGTTGTATAGCATTTATTTATATATATTTATATTGATTGATACACGTTGTCCACGTATTGTACATATTAAACGAACTAGAACTGATTCAATTATTATCTAAGGGGCGATTCAGACTTTCGACAAGATTTACTAAATCCTAGATTTAGTTGACATTTGTACCATATTGTACTACAATTTGAATAATGCAAGTACATTCTACGATGCATTTTGAATTTAATGACGTACGATTTAATCTAGTAGCGGGTTTCGACTCGATTAATTTAGTGGTTTTAGTAAATCCTGCCCATAGTGTGAATCCCCTCTAATCAATTAATCCATACACTTCATATGCGGGATGGGCGCCCTATGGGCGCTAGTTTCATAGATTGTATGCTTGGCAGAAGTGAAGAGTTGTGCATTGCAGAAGTTGTGTACATAAGAAATTGTTGTAGAAGAGCGTACATCCCTATATTCTGCAAAAGAGGGGAATAGCTGCTTTGCAGGCTCGTTGTAGGTGAGATGTGCGTATTCACGTGATGGCTCATTCTCGTAGTCTCAGCTCGTAGTACATGTTTCAATTGTATGAGAGTGGGCGATAGAGGAGTTTTGTAGGATGTATACGAGTACTGTATAGTTTGTAGGAAGAGATTTTACCGCGTAAAATTTTCATGCAATCCATATTAAGCGCAGGATATACCTCGAGAGTGAGATGTTTGTCCGCTGCGATTTTCTCAATGAAAATGTATGCTTACGGTCGTGGAATATGTGGCAAATGCAGTGTAATTCCATACGCTACAATTCGAAAATTATTTCAAACTTTTCTCGGCCATTTTATGTATTTTTTTCCATTTCCCGGTCATTTCATCGTGAAAAATATCTAATGACCGGGGAATCGAAAAATACTTTAAATAGCTGAGAAAAATTATGAGATCATTTTCGGATGTAGCTTATGAAAATCCCCAGGATTTTCCACATATTCCAGTAAGTAAGCATACATTTTTAGGTAAATTTGTTGTCTGTTATTTGTAATTTGCTATTCTAGCTAGTCCAGCTTTCGATATATTTATGTTTTAGTCGTATAAAACAATGATTTTTTTCAAAAATCTTCAAATGCCTGTGGCAGCTAAAGGGTTAAGAATTGGGGGTATGTTCCATACAACTTTTTTACTGGAAATCACTTGGAGAATCACAATACTGTGCGTCTATGCGACAGTTTCCGGACACCCTATATAGAAGGGCGACTTTTTAGTATATGAACAGGGCGCCATAATACCTAGGACCGGCGCTGCAGGAACTCAACCACTGGTGGGGGAGTACTGTGGCGGACCACACAAGGAGTCTAACCTTATCTATCATACATCATATGGGACACATTATGTGATGCACGGGTCTAGCTATAAATAGCCATCTCATGTCCTGTAGAGTACAGTTCATCCAGAGCATTCATTCCATCCGCGCATGCATATCCCACTGTACAAATATACATATCTATAATTATTGTTTGAAAATATACATTGTTCAAATTAAGTAGAGACCTTTATTTCACCCTCTACAAGATTCATAGAGAAACGAGTTTTTAATGCTCAGCGTGGCTCGTCGCACGTTTATTATTCAAAAGAAGATAAGAAATGTTCTTATCATAGAATAATAAACAACAATACGGCTAGAAAGTGGTATGTCTTACAACCGTATAACACTGCGAGTTGAGTTGTCGTTGAAACAACTACAGACGTAAGTCGTCAACGCACCATGCTCCACTAGGAGTTAGACCACATCAAGATCATCAATATTTGGCGCCACAGATACTGAAATCGTGCTACTGACATCAATGGTGGTGGTAATCTGGTAATCAACTATTCTACAGTGCCTATCTTTATCTGAAAGTTCAACCGCTTACCGACCAACAAAACAATTTTGCGATATGCACTCATTGTCATTCTCATGTGCCTATTACGGAAACTCTTCAATCCACCCTTGTAGTTTCAAAAATACACACTACAGCGTACAAAAATGAGATATTTTATTCCAATTATTACAACAAAATAAATATAAGATTAAAAACTTAACAATTTCACCAATTAAATTTTTCGTTTTCGTTTGACATATACTCTCAACCACCGGTGGTTCGTTGCGAATAAATAGCCACTTCGTCTTCGGGGGCAAATTGAATTTCAGGTAGCGGAACTCCTAAAAATAATAAAGCGAAAAATGGTTATTCAATAGTAAACACCTAGTACATACTACTGTAAGAACTTACGTCTAATATACGGCGCTACGCCCGGTAATGGATCCTCTGCAAAAATTCAATTCAATTAATAAGTTTCATCATCACCATTTTAAATTAGAAGTGGTGGCGTGTACTAATTCGGAAACTGCAAAATGCAATCTCCTGGTTAAAAACAGAACATTTTTTTAAACTAAAGGAATAATTTGACTAAATGAACATTGAAGCGCCTGTTTTCGTAGCCTAGAATACTAGAATACAACAACGAAATTCATAAACAATCAATATTTACCTGGGTGGATGAATATGTCGTCGTCATCAGCGTTACTTTGGATTGAACATCTATTAGACGATCGGGATATGGCTGGAAATAGGAAAAGGAATAATTTCGGTGTAAATATTTATAACACTGTGACATGGGAAAATAATAGTGTCACCGTCTTTACCGACGTGTTACCGCAAGAGGTGACTAAAGGGACAGGAGAAGAATAAAACTCTGAGTTTCGAACATATCTCTACAATTGTGCGCACAGTGACTCTGTTTTTCGGTTTAGGGTTCAGAAATGTACGAAACTTAACAAAAAATTGACCCCTGTGGTTTTGGGGCTAGATCCCCGATTGTCGTAAAAGGCGGCTCGAGGGATAGGGTAGGCTTGTATCCCGCGTACCTAAAATTTACCTTACACTCGAAACATTAAACGAGCCTCTGACACCTCGGACTGATTCAACGGCAACGACTTTTGGCTATAAACAACGGACTACGATCGGTTTTGGAACGTTCGGACGATGTGGAGTGAGTGTAAGAAGTAATAACACAAGGCTCACAGAAGTCGAACAGGAAATGACCGCATACAACATCGCTATACTAGGACTGAGCGAAACTCCATGGCTCGGATCGGGGCCGACTTTATCACCAAGCTCTCGTACTGTATTGCTGCTAAGTGAAAACGATAACACACATCGGCATGCACGCCGACCCCTAATCGACTAGAAACCTACATATATCCGATCGTATCACCCCAGGCAGATTCAATTCCATAGTACGAAACATTTTAATTATTTAGTGCTACGCACCGACTGAACCTGCAGATCAATCAGCAAAGGACGTTTTATATCAGCGACTAGGCGACACCTTTCATAGGGGTCCCATCAAAATTATTATGTGGGATCTCAATGCCAAAGTCGGTACTGATAACTTAAGCTTGGAACACCTTATGGGCAATCACGGGCTTGGCGACGGGAACAACAATGGCGAAATGTTCGTGGAGTTCTATAACACTCGACAACTAGTCATTGGCCTTGTTCAAGCATAAACCCTGCCACCTAACTTGGATTTCTCCTCATGGCAGAACAGAAAACTAAATTGACCATATTGCTGTTTCAAAGACATGGAGAAACTGCCTCTTAGACGTCAGGTTCTTCTTCTTTTAGCGGTGCAGAAAGGTGTGAAACCTCTGTGCATCTATGTGGGTACGATTTATGGTTCGTCAATGTTTGTGTCCGTGAGGTCTAAGGACAAAAACATAGCTGCTGCCATAGGGTTTTCCCACAGCGATATAGGGGTAAGATCAGTGGGCGCAGCGGGGCAATGAAACAAATTACCTACATCATGAGGAGTACCATCGCAGTTTGGACAGATGTTTGGATGTCCGGGTTTATGCGAGAAAGGTACGAATTAAGGCGTGAACAAAAGCCCGCCCGAAGTTGAGCTAGTGTTACTCTATAGTGGCTCTCGGGAGCCTAATCTCCTCAGGCGAAATTGGTGGTGGGCGCTCTGAGAGGACTCTATTCGCACCTAAGCTCGCAATAAACCGATTCACTTCTTCAGTGTGGATCGCTGCGATGGCGGCTCGGTATGTAACTTCATCGTAAGGGTCTCGTTTGTATCCCTGAACCTCTCTCTCAAGGTCTCGTAAACCACGCCTGACATGTCGTGGTGGAGGAATTCGGTCCATGAGATAATTATTGGGATGATCCTCACGATAGCAACCAACAAGATACTGTTTTGAGAGTAAGAGATTGTGGTCACGTGTTGGCATCCATTTTGTCTCCTGATGTAAGTGGTTGCGGCTTTCGAAAAATGCATGTAATCGTCCTAGATAGCGATTAATTTGGAGGCGCATTTCATCATTATCACCCCCTGTGGCGAGTACGGTGCAATCGTCAGTATAGGAAATCACCTCGATTCCTTCAGGTGGTGTGGGAAGGCCGGACATGTAGATGTTAAACAGAGTGGGGGAGAGTACCCCTACCTGTAGAACACCTAATTTGATTTTCCTAAGCTTAGCGAACGTTTGCCTCGAAACTCGGTGAAGGAGTGCCGACCAGCTAGATAGTGTGCAATCCAACGAATCTCTTGTGCAGGAAGGTGCATATTCAACACATTTGCTAAAAGCATTGAATGGTTGACCTTATCAAAAGCATTTGATAGGTCAATTGCCACCAGAATGGTTCTGTGACAAGGACGACGTTGATTTAGCCCATCGCGAATGCGTGTAGTGATCGCATCGAGGGCAGTGGTGGTACTATGCATTTTCCTGAAGCCATGCTGGTGAGGTTCTAGCTTCGCATGTGCAAAAAGAGTGGAGTGAATAAGGGCCTCCAGCGTCTTTGCGACAGGAGACAGTATCGTAATGGGGCGATAGGATTTCCCGAGATTTGCACTCTTCCCTAGCTTGAGACAGGGAACAATTCAACCTGTTTTCCAGATTTCAGGGATGGCAAGCGTGGACTTCGACAAGTTAAAGGCGGCCAGGGTTTCAACATGGTCATTGAAAAGCCATCTGGTCCGAGGGCCTTGGAGTTTTTAGCATTCTCGATGACTTTTTTAACCTGGTCCGCGGTAAATGATGGTATGGTGTCAACATTCCGGCTGCGAATCCGTCTTCTAATTTTGCGCTTAAGGCCGTCAGACTTGGGATGTTCAATAAAGCGCACTGAAGAGGATCGCAGGTTTTTATGTTGCCAAATTCAATATCGTTATGGCCCCTTTCTTTCCCAGGATTGGAAAGGGCGCGGACAGTAGACCATAATTTGCTGACACCTTCATCGAGGTTACATTCATCGAGGTGCTGATCCCATTTCGCCCTCCTATAGTCTTTAATTTGTCGGTCGATTTCGGAGTTAAGCTCCTGAATTCTGGGATCATCAGGATGAGCGCTTCTGATCTGATCACGTTCATCGGCTAATCTAGCGGCACTAGTGGGGAAGTTTGGCCGAACTTTCGGGATACATCCTGCAGGAATAAAACGTGCCTGTGCTGTTGTAATGACGTTCCTAATATTTTTCTCGGCTTTATGTATGTTGTTAGGTGATGGTAGCTCGATGAACTTCGCCGACGAGTATGCTTTGAAACCGTCCCAATCAGCTTCCGATATGTAATGCTCCCAATATGACGAAAAAACACATAACTCGAATCCACACATATACACAGACAAACACATCCTTCCTGTATCGAACCTTCAAGGCTCTTGCCAGGCAGGTATTTTGGCCGTTTCCATGTAGAAAACGGGTGCGGTCCGCCCCGTAGAGGCAGTTTCCGTAGGACCGCTCTTTCTTTCTTTTCCTCATAGCCATTAACGATGTACTAGTGAGCGCGCTTCAAAACCAAATGAAAGGTATCATATAGAAAATGTTTGATCGCCTGCAACACCTGGACTATGCTGACGATATTTGTCTGCTATCAAATGAAAAGGAGGATGTAGCTTAAATTACGAAAGTCGTAATGCTGGGCTCAAGATAAACGCAGCCAAGACAAAGTACTTGAGCTCTGATCCAGGGGGACACTCCATCTTGCGCCTACCTCGCACTTGCCATTAGGAGTACTTGAGCGCGGTGGCAATAACCTCCCTCTCTTGCGGGACGGCAATGTTTATCCGGGCTTAAATCCATAATTCTCCGCCGGGATGCCTCCCTTTGGAACCCCACCTTGGGATGCGACTCTAGCTGGTCGACTTGTCTAACACCACAAACCCCCTCGAGATTAACGCCAAGATGGGTAGGGACCATGGTCCCTTGGGCACGCCCATCCCCGAGGTACACTATTCGCTAAAGATTTCTCAATAGCAGGTGTGATCCTCCTTTGGTCCCCTTTTGGTTAGATCTAACGAATTCTGCTTGCCAGCCGCAAGATCGTTATGCCTGTTTACTACTCGTCTGCTTAAAGCAGACGCGTAGCGCTAATCGCTCACTTCAGAATGGTCCGCTTACTAGGTAGCAATTTGACTCAGGCCGTGTGGTCATCAATCCACAAACTAGCTGGGTATAGGCGAGTTGGCCATTCTCCCCTTTGTGGCTTGGGTTATGTGAAGCCGTCAGCTCCGAGGCGAGACAAGTACGCTTATGATGGGTTCCTCCTCTAAAAGGAAACGCTGCGTCGTGTGAGCTTGTATGACTGACTTTCCGAAGGAATAGGGAAAAAGTCAGCCATGCTATGCCACCTATACATGACTAGGGAGCTCGGGAGCATCAACGCCCGAAGTTTTTTGTACAGATCCGCCTGCGCTGCTCAGGTCCGTGGTGACGCAACTCACCAAAGATCAGTGTCACAAGGACATCGACTTCCTTGCGGGAAATCCAGCGGGACAAAGCGGAATTTGTGTTTCGGGCCAGGCAGTCGAAAAGGTTGACGAATTCTGCTACCTCGGAAGCATAGTCACAGCAGATGGTGGCGCGGACGATGATGTGCAATCGCGTATCAACAAGGCCAGGGCAGCTTTTTTCACTTTGACTCCATTCTGGCAAAATAAAAACATTTCCCGGCGGACCAAAATCTGAATCTTCAATGCAATTGTAAAATCTGTGCTTCTTTATGGCTGTTCAACTTGGAAGGTGACCAATGAGATAACAATTAAGCTGCAAACTTTCGTAAACCAGCGTCTAAGGCGCATCCTACAAATCCGCTGGCCGGAGATTATTTCGAATGAATGATGATCACAGGAATGGATTGGATAGGCACTTCTGAAAAAAGGCGAAAGTGGCAATGGATAGGTCATACTCTTCGAAGAGAGCCAAAAAATATTGCAAAGCAGGCCCTAGATTAGAACCCACAAGGAGCCAATTCAAGACGCCATGTTTGACCACCAAGAAACAAGTGGAGAAGATTGGTTAATAGCGAGGCTGCTTCATTAAACAAGAGGTGGTCAGACCTAGAGACGATGGCACTGAACAGAACGATGTGGAAAGTAGGCGTAGTTGATGCCCAATGCCCCACAAGGGGTTAACAGGAAACAGAGAGCATTTATTTACAATATATAAAACATGGTATTTCTGAACAACACCAATTAAATGAATAATAAAGAACGCGGGAGAATTTAAAATACGAAACAGTTTTGTTCTATAACCACCCAATGACATACCAAGTATCAAGCTACAGCTACATCCGAGGCAGCTTGTCCATAGACCAACCAATCACCGAAAAGCTCGAAGACCGACAAATGGATTGGTATTGCCATGTTCAACGGCGTCCGCCTGAGAACCCAGCAAAGAAAGCGATATCAATGGAAGTTCCACTTGATGGACCCAAGGCCAGAGGCAGACCGAAGAACACCTGGATGTGTCAAATGAAAAAGCAACAACAACGCATTGGTCTCGGCGATGACACGATCCAAGATAGAGCTGCCTGTAGAAATATGCTGAGAAATTATCGCCAAAACGGGCGATGTGCCTACACCGCAGGTCGAGCAACGCGGAACCATGGAGCGGTATAAAGAACGAGGCAAGGAAGAAGAAGACATACCAAGTATCAATCACCGTCTTCAACTGATCGCTCGATTGATGTACACCATTAAAGGCAGACATGAGTGAATGATCTGAGCTTCTTTTTCCCCGGAGTCACCCTCACCCCCTTCTCACGTTACAGTCTGGATGGGACTACGACCAAACCGAAATTACAGTTTCCGTAACCTCTAGTGAAATTGATGTCAATTGAAAGGTCTCGACTCCCAATCAATGGATCTGAAGTCCTTGTCCCCATAGTCACTAACGATCTCAACGAAATTACCATTTTCAGTACTGAATGTAAGCAATTTCCAGAGGAAGGGTGTGGTATGCTGTACCAGGAAAAAGGGAGTAAAATCAGGGAAGAGGACTACAGATCCGTTCATTGGAGGTCAAGAGCTTTCGTTTTAAAAGTGTAAAAGTCCCCCCTTTTTCACAACCGGTGTATATAAGTATCTTCTTCCTTGCATCTCAAAAACCGCGCGCGCTGCCTGCAGTATAGGCAGTGCTCGCAAAGGCATCAAAGATTAAAAATGAAAGAAACTTATGTTATATTTAACCCAGAAGAGGGGGAGATTTCAGTATCTGCGGCGACAAATTTTGATGATGCCATTTCATTAATATTGGCCTGAAACGACTGAATCTGCAATCCTTTTTCGCGAAATCGTAACGGTTCTCCAGATATTCAATGTCAAAGTTTGACTTTTCTATGAAGCGAGTTAGGTAATTTGTTAAGAAAAAGGGGGATATTTCCGCTTTACACATTGAGGAAAGTGTTCGATGCCATCAAATTAACGTTTTAATTTTAATCAGTCCCACTAGAATAATAAGTTTTACCAATTTGGCAAAGATTTTAATAATGTGAAAAGTCGAAATATATTCCGGACAAGAATTTGATAGACAGGGAGGCAAATGAAATTTAAAATGTTATTTTCGGTGCAATGCTATTGATTCACATCAATATGTAGTAAAAACACCCCCAATTTCCCATTAAAAACTGAACTACCCCATATAAATGTCAAACTTTTACATTGAATATCTGGAGAACCGTTACGATTTCGCGAAAAAGGATAGCAGAATTGGTCGTTTTAGGCCAATATTAATAAAATGGCATCATCAAAATTTGGCGCCGCAGATACTGAAATCGTGCCCAGAAGAGCTTAAGATAACTCAAGAAAAGGACGAACAATTTCGAAAAGGCATGCCAAAAAAGAAACTTACATGAATCTTGTGAAGTGGATGTAGTCGTCGCATTGCCAGTTGTCGTTGTTTGATCGTCGTCCGTTTGCCGTTGGTGATTCTGCAACAATGAAATCCTTAATTAAATAATATCCTACTGATTTCTCAAGTGCATTCTCTTACCCCACGCCTAGGAGTTACTCCATTATTCTCCGGCAAATCACGTTGTGATTGACTCAGTCGCAATCGATTCTGCAAAAAGAAAGACCCAAATTCAGTCACATGAACAAGTACAATTGACAACGACGAGGATCTACCTCACGCGTTAGCTGGACTCCACGACTCCTATTGGCACTCAACAATGATCGCTGATACACCATATTGTCCCATTCATCCCGGGACGATTGTGACGATGTCAGTGTGGACATGCTTGGTAACTCCGAATGTGAACCTTTCCTTTGTGAAATTTGAAGACCACCATCACGGGCATTCTTCTCCACAAAGCGTCTTAGCTGTTGTTTGGCACGTCGTCGACATTCTTTGCAGAACAGTGACTCCTCCTGCAATGCGGATAGTGGGAAAATTTCTTAACTTTTTTCAAAAACATAACCTTAAGATGATTGTATACAAACCGTTACACTTGGCTTGGCCCTTTTCATTAATTTTAATATGAGGCGGTTTACGGTAGCCACTTCGTTTGTATGCGATCGACAGAGCACGCACTGTAACATTTTTATGAGGACTATTACAATTGCATACAGGAATCCAGGAAAAATATGAATACAAAATCACCCAATAGTCAAATTCGACTCAACCGACAACTTAATGGGTACGGTTCCGAAACACACCGGTAACACAACCATTCGCAACGAACATGACAGTTGATTGGCGGCAAAATGCAAATGTCAATTGCGCAATTTCCAGCGCTGCCAACACCAAAAACTACAACTGGGTGCACCAACGCCATCTAGATATACAAGCCAGATTATCAGCTGATAAAAAGGTCGCTAAAGGTCCCTCTAGATTAGCAGCCAAATGGCGACACGTGCAGCCAAATGGCTGTTGTCATTCCATCCAAACATGTCGCCATTTGGCTATGCAGCCAGTTTTGATATTCAATATGGCAACTCAACCAACCGCTTGTCAAATTCAAAGTGACAATTCTTCAACTTTTGTTCGTTCTTTTGTGAAAATGAATAATTCTTGAATGGTCGTGTAATAATAAAAATGCGCAGAGTCCGATTTTGATAATTGAATTTAAAAAAAATCACCAAAATGAAATGTTGGTTTTGTCATTTTCTGTCGTCATTTGGCTGCTAGTGTGGATGCTAAGTAGCAGCCAAATGGCTGCACGCGATGCCAGTTTTTGGACGCGCAGCCATTTGGCTGCTAATCTAGAGGGACCTTAACCCTTGGAGGCATACCTGGGGTCAATATGAACCCAGGGCCAAATTTTGGTTTATATCTTTTTACTCTTCAAACTTATTAGCCTATAAACTTCGCAATATCTTCACAAACATGTTTTTGACTTATTCTGCCATATTTCTAATCATAATAATAATTAATAAATATTTTTTAGACAAAAAACCACGACAACCCCCAAATGCACACCTGGGGTCAATATGACCCCAACTTCATTCTCTTATGTTTTCCACTAAACTGCACCATTTAAGCTGCAATTTTACGTCTGCTGCAGTCATAGTTGTTCTGTTTTCAAGCGTACTCGTAATGGCAAAAAAAAATCTCTTACCACGAGTCAAATCATCGACTTGTTAGAAAATGAACAACTCCGTCTACTTTGAAGATTTTCAGATGTTGAAATTGACTTTGATGACGAAGCAGAAGAAAGAGAGGTTTTGGAAGGATTCGAAGAACCAGAACCAATCACATGCGCAATGAGAGCGGAAGTTTTGTTGCAAAAGACGGGGTCGTATGGTAAACAACTCCCCCAACAAACTAACGATTTTTAAAGGAATTTTTTTTTCGTGAAAAGAAAGCTAATGAGCTCCAGTAAAAATCTCTCGGATATAGAGGAATCCTTCAAGATTATAATAAAAATAAAAAATAAATAACAGGCGCGACAATCCAACATTGGACTAAGGCCGCAGGATGTGTTAGTGACATCCTATTTCCAAGATCTTATCTGCTTTTTGTTGAGGTAATGAGATCAGCATCACGATCAGCAGTGTTATTTATCTCCATAAATGGGTACTCGTTTAACATCTGAGTGAGATCATAGTCCGTCACAAGCTCGTGAGTTCGAAAAACACCATGGATCACGGTGAGATTCGAACTCATGACCCTGTGCACCGAAGGTGCGCGCACTAACCGCAGAAGAAATCGTAGACATTATAGTTCGCAAAACGAACAAAAAAGCAAAATCTGTTCGGCAAGCATTGGTACGATACGGAAACATAGAAGAAAGTGCCCCAAGTAACAATTTCATCCCTATAATACTTCGTAAAATATTATCTTCTAACGACAATAGGAGCACTTTACAGGGTATAAACACTGAATAAAAGTCCAATAATGGCATCTGGCGCCGTTTTTTGATCCAATAGCACCTCATTGTAGCACTGAATTACGCTTCGAGAAAGATATACATCATGTGTTATGTCATAATTTTCTGTCATTTTCTCCCGATTGCAAAAAAAAAGAGAAAAAAATAATTCCCGCAGCCAGCGTCGAACCAGCGACTGTCGTACGCCAGTCCGACGCCCTAACCACTCGGCCAACCTCACATATAGATAACATTGCTCGTAAACACTACAAGTGCTCGACACTTCTTTATCGACCCTTCTCCTATGCACCTTCATCTTTATATGTCAATCAGTTGAAGCTAATTAAAATCACACATTCTTCAATAAAATACAGACATTTTCTGCGCTGAGATTATCTTAATTGATTCATAAGCTAACAAGGAGTGAGAAATTGTTGGTTTCAAGCAATATTTCAATGAATTCAATTCAAGAAACGTGGTATTCCAGAGCACTTCATAAGTGTCAATTCATTAAATCACAAAGTCCATCCTTATATAAAACTACGGTGAACAATTTATTGGATGACCATACGAATGTCAGACTATAAAAATGACACCGACTGTGCTATAGAAGAATATAATGCATGTGTGGGAGTTAACTTAGAGAGACCATTGCATGTGTGTGCTGTATCATCCAATAAACACAAGAGTGGAGTATTTAAAGGAGTACGTTTTTAGGTTAACGTTTAGAGACAGTTTTATCGAAGTGTTATACCACCATCTTTAAATTTATTCCAATATGATGATAGAAGCTTTCCGGAAAATACTTTAAGGATGTTTAATCGGATCAAAATATTACTTTAAGCGATGTCACACGATAAATGAATTTCGTGGTACTATATGATTGTTACAGTATGGAGTGCTTCTTTAAAGCAAACGAATTGTTCCTTGGGTGCCTACTTCGTTTGTGAACCATGAAGGTCGTTCTGTAAATAGTTCCTTGTTTGGTTTTCGAGGTCATGCAACTCTTATGAGTTACATCCTAAAGAAAAACCGATCAGTTGTACTTCTTTCGACAATGCACCATAGTACTAGTGTTGATGTTACTAGCACTGAGCAGAAGCCTGATATAATCCTCGATTATAATAAAACCAAATCTGGAGCTGATGGATTAGATCAAAACGTAAAGACCTACACATGCAAACGATATTCTGAAAGGTGGCCAATGACTTTATTTTACAATATGATCGATGTGGGTGCATTTGCTGCATTGTGCTCTTTACTACAAAATTTGAATCAAGGAATCACACAAAAAGTCACAGACGTCGCATATATCTCACGGAACTATCCAAGAGCTTAGTTCAGGCGCAAATAA
Organism: Microchrysa polita; assembly: GCA_949715475.1. NCBI lineage: Eukaryota > Metazoa > Arthropoda > Insecta > Diptera > Stratiomyidae > Microchrysa > Microchrysa polita. The sequence goes on from OX454417.1 coordinate 56,398,389, forward strand.
CTAGACGACTGCAGAAGCCACAAAGTTGCCAAATTGGTGTTTTCGAAATTGAAAATATCTATAGTAAGCCATCTTCTACAAAACGCGTTAGGTGTTCTATGTTTGGTCGTTCCAAGGATACCAAGGTTTCAACAAACTGTTTCTATTGTCACAAATATGATCACTCAATTGTTTCATGTAAAGACTGTATCGAAAGTTCGACTTAGTAAGCACGTACAATCGCTTGATCGACTACGAAATGTTCATAAATTATAATGATATCCTTACAGTTAAAAATAAACGCATGCAAAACACAACAGTAAATATGTCTTTTTACTTATTTGTTCGAAAAACATTATTTTATCGTCAAAGAGACTCCATCGTGTGCAAATATGGTTGGGGTCATATTGACCCCAGGTGTGCAATTAGCATGAATCTAAAGGTATGCCACGAAGGGTTAAAGGCAACGCCATCTAGATACATCCATATAGAGACGGCGGTGCTAAAGGTCCCTCTAGATTAGGCGCCAAATGGCTGCGCGTCCAAAAACCGGCATCGCGTGCAGCCATTTGGCTGCTACTTAGCATCCACACTAGCAGAAGATAACAATGAGTGCATGTGTGTTTCATACAAGATTTCAAGGTTTTCTAATGCAGAAATTGTGTATTTCAGAAAACTTCATAAGTGTCAATTCGTTAAAAAATCACAAAGTCCATCCTTCTATAAAACTACCCAAGCAACAATTCGTTTGCTTTAAAGAAGCACTTCACACTGTAGCAATCATATAGTACCACGAAATTCATTTATCGTGTGACATCGCTTAAAGTAATATGTTGATCCGATAAATCATCCTTAAAGTATTTTCCAGAAAGCGTCTATCATCATTATGGAATAAATTTAAAGATGGGAGTATAAAACTTCGATAAAACTGTCTCTAAACGTTAACCTAAAAAGATATCCCGTTAAATACTCCACTCTTGTGTTTACTGGATGATAGAGCACACACATGCATTAGTCTCTCTAAGTTCACTCACACACATGCATCTATTCTTCTATAGCACAATCGGTGTCGTTTTTATAGTGTGACATTCGTATGGTCATCCAATAAATTGTTCACCGTACTTTTATAGAAGGATGGACTTTGTGATTTAATGAATTGACACTTATGAAGTGCTCTGGAATACCACGTTTCTTGAATTGAATTCATTGAAATATTGCTTGAAACCAACATTTCCTCACTCCTTGTTAGCTTATGAATCAATTAAGATAAACTCAGCGCAGAAAATGTCTGTATTTTATTGAAGAATGTGTGAATTTAATTAGCTTCAACTGATTGACATACAAAGAAGAAGGTGCAATGGAGAAGAGTCGATAAAGAAGTGTTGAGCAGTTGTAGTGTTTACGAGCAATGTTAATTATATGTGAGGTTGGTCGAGTGGTTAGGGCGTCAGACTGGCGTACGACAGTCGCTGGTTCGACGCTGGCTAGGGGAATTATTTTTTTTCTTTTTTTTTTCACGAGAAAATGACAGAAAATTATGACATAACACATGATGTATGTCTTTTTCAAAGCTTAGTTCAGTGCTACAATAAGGTGCAATTGGATCAAAAAACGGCGCCAAACGCCATTATTGGACTATTATTCAGAGTTATACCCTGTAAAGTGCCCCTATTATATTCTATGAAATATTATAGGGATGAAATTGTTACTTGGGTTCTGAAACTATTAACAAAAAATGCTATAACTTTATAACGGTTAAAGATAGAAGGGGTCATGTAGAACATTAATTGTCCCAAGTAACAATTTCATCCCTATAATACTTCGTAAAATATTCTCTTCTAACGACAATAGGGGCACTTTATAGGGTATAAACACTAAATAATAGTCCAATAATGGCATCTGGCGCCGTTTTTTGATCCAATAGAACCTCATTGTAGCACTGAATTACGCTTCGAAAAAGACATACATCATGTGTTATGTCATCATTTTCTGTCATTTTCTCGCGATTGCAAAAAAAAAAGAGAAAAAAAAATAATTCCCGCAGCCAGCGTCGAACCAGCGACTGTCGTACGCCAGTCCGACGCCCTAAACACTCGGCCAACCTCACATATAGATAACATTGCTCGTAAACACTGCAAGTGCTCGACACTTCTTTATCGACCCTTCTCCTATGCACCTTCTTCTTCATATGTCAATCAGCTGATGCTAATTAAATTCACACATTCTTCAATAAAATACAGACATTTTCTGCGCTGTGATTATCTTAATTGATTCATAAGCTAACAAGTAGTGAGAAATTGTTGGTTTCAAGCAATATTTCAATGAATTCAATTCAAGAAACGTGGTATTCCAGAGCACTTCATAAGTGTCAATTCATTAAATCACAAAGTCCATCCTTCTATAAAACTACGGTGAACAATTTATTGGATGACCATACGAATGTCACACTATAAAAATGACACCGACTATGCTATAGAAGAATATAATGCATGGGTGTGAGTTAACTTAGAGAGACCATTGCATGTGTGTGCTGTATCATCCAATAAACACAAGAGTGGAGTATTTAAAGGAGTACGTTTTTAGATTAACCTTTAGAGACAGTTTTATCGAAGTTTTACACAACCATCTTTAAATTTATTCCATAATGATGTTATAAGCTTTCCGGAAAATACTTTAAGGATGTTTTATCGGATCAAAATATTACTTTAAGCGATGTCACACGATAAATGAATTTCGTGGTACTATATGATTGCTACAGTATAGAGTGCTTCTTTAAAGCAAACGAATTGTTGCTTGGGGTACCCAAATGAACTGTACTATCACCCATTATCGGATGTACCATGAGTCGTGGGACACCCTGTATATTAAGGCCGCAATGTAGACTCGTAAACATCAAATCCGCAGATTAAATTGCATTGCATTGTTGTTGCTTCTCATGACATTGTTGTTGTTTGCCCGTGTCCGACGATCAATTTAAGCAGGTTCCATGTCGTCATCGTACAGCTGAGTTGCGGCCTTGATATATCTAGATGGCGTTGCCGAAACACGAACTTCTCCATATGAACGCGCCCATTATTGAAAGAAAACTATTTTTGTTGTCAAATGACGTAGCTGTCAAAAAACAGAAGTGCCTGCTGTTCTGCTAGTAAATCCTTGGTCCCAGATTTTTTTTGTTTATTACCGTTCGTGAGTTGCATATTACGTATTTCGTAATTTCCCTGTTTCATCGATAGCCTGCCGAAATAATTTCGTTTTCCGATGGTGGCGTGAACGAGCAAAACGAGTGAATTCATCGGACGCTTTCAAAAGAAGAAGGTAAGTCTCAGGCTCAAGTGCTGTTCAAGGTAATAGGATCCAATTAATGTCCTCTCCAGACAGATAAGGCTTCTGGACACATTACAGTCAGTCTTGCATTATTTTGAATAAGATTACCATTAATTTCTTTGGTTTTTAATTCCAGAACAATGGAAACGTCTAGTGTCAACGACAGTGATCAATCCAGTCAGGATTCTAGTGTGGTAGAGGTATTTTATCTACTAGCTCTGAGCGAAGTATCTTTAAAGGATTGTCTCGTTTCCCTTTCTTGTCTTTTAGATGAACAACTCGGATAGCGTCCTGCACAAAATTGCCAATCTCTATGCCGAGCAATTGATGTCCGATATCTGCTTGGTGGTTGGCAACAATCGTTATCCTGCGCATCGTGTTATTCTGTGCGCCAGCAGCGAAGTATTTCAGGTGATGCTTATGAATCCCGAATGGAATGAGTGTCGAAAGAGTGTTATCGAATTGAAGGAGGAGCCATGCTGTTCGATGGTGTTTCCGCAATTTTTGAAGTATCTTTACGTAGGCCAAATACGTATATCGCTGCATACTGTAATGCCCATGTTGGCGCTAGCTGATAAGTATAATATTAAGGTAATCCCTTGACTGCCTGCTGGAACTAGTTTCACTCATCTTCTGTTTTTCAATGCAGGATCTAGTTAAACTGTGTGTTGATTACATGTTAGAACATATTGCCAAAGCAGCCACCCAAGGCTATTTGATATCGTGGCTACAATACACGATAGCCTTCAGTCCATATCACAGGAACCTCACCGAAGCGCTAAAGCGGTTTTTAAAATGGAATTTAGAAATTGTGGCCGACTCCAAGGACTACGGCGATCTAGATGTTAATATATTGAGTTTGCTGCTGCAGCAGAACGATATTGTGGCGAAAAGTGAATTTGAACTGTTTTCGTAAGTATCACATTAGAAATCACCCACATCATGCTGTATACATTTCCAAATTATTACAGGTTTCTCGAAAAGTGGCTTACGTGTAAAAAGGAACAATTGGACAACGATACAAGTATGACAGAAGCGGAGAAGGCGGCGGTGTTTTGCAATTTAATCGAATCGACTGTTGTACATATTCGGTTCTCAATGATGTCGCCAAAAGAATTGGCCCATCTACTGTTGAATCCGGTGGTTAACTATCATAAGGAATTTCTAGTGCAACGTATGGCAATAGGAATGAGCTATCACTCAGGTAATGTTCTTAGTCAGTTCCCCTTTGAAAACAAATGTCTGAAGGCTGCTTTTATTGCCCAACAGGTCAAATTGAACGAGTCGAAGAAGTCAGATATTCAGAGGAAGGTGCTTTGCAGTTCACGCCGCGAATGTATTTGAACGATGTGTGGAGTTTCAATATGCTCGTGAAGGACTTCGAAAAAACGAATGACTATGAAAACTTTGTGGCGTGCTTCTTTTCGCAGCGAAATTTAGCCGAAAGAGAGGATGGTGAGTGATTTTAGAGACTGTATGCATAATATCAATTATAATGAAGGGAAGGAAGGAAGGAAATGATCTCTTTTTTTCTTAGAGATTAGTGGTGTGATGCGTCATTTGATAATAGGTGTTTTCAGTGGAAGGAATAATTTAAACCCCCGTAAGGGGGACGATAAACGTTGAAAGGCTCCGGCTAATTCCTATATCTTCTTCAGTTGTGGCATAACTGCGGACCCTTAGCTATGCAGGAGGAGTTTCATAGGGTGATCGGCTTCGGCCAATTCCTATGTCTCTCTACGGGGCGTTACTTTCCCGCATGATCCGAGTAACCGCTGCGCCTGAGTGCTGTATTAACATCTGCAGCGTCTCAGGTTACTTAACGCGATAGGTGACAGAAATCATTTAATTCAACCACTAAGCAGCATCTTTGAGGCATGCCCATGATGGCCTTTACTCAACGATTAAACCCTATCATGGATTAGCGATGTGCCGATAACTCATCCTAAGAAAAACTTCAAGTCAAGAAACCTGAAATAAAAGCCTCGGATTGGACGGATACTATTTTGAGTCATCGTTTCATTGCATATAATTACGGAGTGTAATGTTGCAAGCACTATATATTTGCTATCCGCACATGTACGGAAATTTGGACCACGCCGAGATTCGATCTCCGTACCTCTAGATTACTCAACCAAGTAAGCCACAGAGCGTGTTTTTTATATGTTGGAACAACCAAAAATCGAGCATTGAATTCCATAGAAACCCCTTTCCAAAAGTAGGTTAAATCGGCATGAGGGCTAAATTCTCCTGCATAATAATATACAGGGTGTCCGGAAACTGCCGCATAAACGTACCGGATTATGATTTCTCATGTGATTTCCAGCAAAAAAGTTTTACGAAACATACCCACTTACCTTAACCCTTTAGCTAACACAGGCATTTGAAGATTTTTGAAAAAATCATTTTCTTGCACGACTTAAAGCTCAATATCTCCAACTCTAAACCAGCTAGAATAGTGAAACAAAATTATTATTATAGCCAACAAGAAAGAAAGAAGTGATCGTTAGACTGTGCGCCAATTTTTAAAAGAATCGTACGAGCACCTCACCTTGGCAGAAGTTGGAGAAAATTGAGATGAAAAAACATATTGTTTTTGGGTCAAAACACAAAAATTTGACTTTGAAGTTCTGTAAAACCCAAACCTCTTATCCGATTTTAGTGTCGTTAGTTTTATTTTTTAGGTATATTTGTTGGCTGTAATAATCATCTTATTTTGCTCTTCTAGCTAGTCTAGCTTTTGAGATATATTGAAGTTTTAGTCGTACAAGAAAATGATTTTTCAAAAATCTTCAAATGCCTGTGGCAGCTAAGGGGGTATGTTTCGTACAACTTTTTTGCTGGAAATCACATGAGGAATCACAATAAGGTGTGTTTATGCGGCAGTTTCCGGACACCCTGTATAGTGGGGGTGTCGCAGGGGAAGTGGCGAAGAGTCTTGCTTTGGCCAGTAGAAATAAGTCATAGCTGCATCGCTTACACTTTCTTCCTTGCCTCGTTCCATATACCGCTCCATGGCTTCGCGTTGCTCGACCCGCGGTGTAGGCACATCGCCCGTTTTGGCGATAATATCTCAGCACACTTCTACAGGCAGCTCTATCTTCTTCTTCTTTTAGCGGTACAGAAAGGTGTGAACCGCTGTGTATCTATATGGACTCGTTTTATAGTTCGTCGTCGTTTTCATCCGCAATCTCCAAGGACAAAAACGTGGCAGCTGCAATGGGGTTTTCCCATAGTGAGAGGGGGTGAGATTTGTGGGTGCAGCTGAGCATTGAAACAAATGGGCTACATCGTGTGGCGTGCCAGCGCAGTTAGGGCATACGTTTAGTATATTTGGGTCTATGCGAGATAGATACGAATTGAGGCGTGAGCAGAAGCCTGACCGAAGTTGGGCTAAAGTCACTCTGGTGGCTCTCGGCAGCCTAATCTCCTCAGGCGAAATAGGTGGTGGGAGCGCTGAGAGGACTCTGCTCGTACCTAAACTCGCAATAGACCTACTCACTTCCTCAGTGTGAATCATTGCAATGGCAGCCCGGTATGAATCTTCATCGAAAGGATCCCTTTTGTAACCCTGCACTTCTCTCTCAAGGTCACGAGGGCCACGTTTGATGTTGCGTGGAGGGGGAATTTTGCCCATAAGGTTTCGATTAGGATGATCCTCTCGATAACAACCTACTAAATATTGTTTTGTAAGTAGTCGATTGTGGTCACGTATTGGCATCAAATGTGTCTCCTGATGTAGGTGGTCCTGGGCAGACATCAGAAGGCATCCTGTAGCTGTGCGTAGAGCAGCATTTTGGCAGACTTGGATTTTGTTCCAGCTTGTGTTACAGAGATCTTGCGACCAAACTGGCGCCGCAAAATCAGCCGCTGCTCGACCCACCGCTTTGTAAGTGGCTAGCATTGTCTCCACCAGTGCTTTAAGAATTTTGTTCCTACTGCGCATCTTTTCACATACCGCTTCCGCGTGATGAGCTGAAGTCATCATTTTCTCAAAGTGAATTTTTGGATTTGCAACAGCAGGAACTGGTTTGTTGCCAATACGTACCCCAACCGGCCACTTACAATCACCTGACCAGGTGGTAAGGAAGGTCGCAGACGATTTGGACGCTGAGATGGTTAGGTTTCTGCTATGGAAAAAGGCTTCTAGTCGCGCTAAATATCTATTGTTATCTTCACGCATGACATCCCTATCCGCTCCCGTGGCGAGTACAGTGCAGTCATCGGCATAAGAAATAACTTCAATGCCTTCCGGAGGTGTTGGGAGACCGGCCATGTAGATGCTAAACAAGGTGGGAGAGAGAACCCCACCTTGAGGAACACCTAATTTGATCTTTCTAAGTTTGGAACGACTGCCTCGAAACTCGGTGAAGGATTGCCTACCAGCTAGATAGTTGGCAATCCATCTTATCTCTTGAGTCGGAACATGCATATTGAGGAGGTTTGCCAGAAGCATGGAGTGATTAACCTTATTAAACGCATTTGATAGGTCAATCGCCACCATGATGGTTCTATGGCAAGGTGTACTGTTGTTTAGTCCGTCTCTTACACGTGTATTGATCGCGTCCAGAGCGGTGGTTGTACTATGCATGCGTCTGAATAAGTGCTTCCAGCGTCTTTGCTACAGGTGACAGGATCGTAATCGGTCTGTAGGAAGTTCCTAGTTTGGAACTTTTCTCTGGTTTAAGGCATGGGACTATGCGACCTTGTTTCCAGATGTCGGGGATGGCGAGCGTAGACATTGACAAGCTAAAGACTGCCGTGAGATACTCAATGGCAGGAAGATCAAGATGTTTGAGCATGGCCATTGAAATGCCATCTGGTCCAAGGGCCTTAGAATTTTTTTCATTCTCAATGACTGTTTTAACCTGGTCCGGAGTATAAATTGGTACGGAGTCAACAATTCGGCTGCGAATCCGTCTTCTGATTTTGCGCTTGAGGCCATCGGACTTGGGATGTTCAATAAATTGTTTATTGAACTGGCTCGCCCACTGAAGAGGATTGCTTGTTTCTTTTTTGCCGAAGGTTATGGCTATATTGCCCTTATCTTTTGTGGGGTTCGAAAGGGCACGGACAGTGGACCATAACTTACTGGCACCTTCATTAAGGTTACAGTCATTGAGGTGCTCGTTCCATTTGGCCTTCTTGTAGTCTTTAACTTGTCGCTGTATTTGAATATTGAGCTCGCGAATTCTGGGGTCTCCAGGGTTAGCGCGCCTAATGTTGTCACGATCATCGGCTAACCTTGCGGCACTTGTTGGAAAGTTTGGACGAACCTTTGGAATGCGCCCTGCAGGGATGAACCGTGCCGCAGCTTTGGCAATGACGCTCCTAATGTTCCGTTCGGGCTTATGTATATTGGTGGGAGGGAAAACGCGAGGAACTTCGATGACGTGAATGTTTAGAAACCTTCCCAATCAGCTTTTTTGTGATTGACAAAAGTTCGCTTCTCTGACTTGGTCAGGTCAGCTGGTTTGTCAATTCTGACTATGATTGGGAGGTGATCAGAGGGAAGACCAGTAAGTGTTTCCCAGGAGGTCTCACTAATTAGGCTAGCGCTGACAATTGTAATGTCTGGTAAGCTAATACAATTGTTTGCATCACGGGTTGGCGAGTTTTCATTGAGGGTACAGAAATCTGATGCGTCCAGAGATTCGGCGATAGCTTGACCCCTGGCATCGTTGTGAAGCGCGGAATGCCAGAGTTCATGATGGGTATTGAAGTCACCAAGAATGATCCTGTGCTCTCCATTAAGAAGAGGACCAATATTGAAATGGTAGTTTGTACAGCTAGAATGTGGTGGTATGTAGATATTAAAAATTTCAATATTGGTGCTCCCTGATGAAACTGATATGGCTTGCAATTCCGCCGTACCGTCTGAAACTACATCTAATACACTGTAATGTACGGACCTGTGTATTAGGAAGGCAAGTCCACCTCCAGGGTGAGAATCATTCGTGGCGCCTTCTCTGTCCTTGCGTATGATGATATATTCACCTTCAGCGTTGAATGGTGAATTCGCGTGGAGTTTCGTCTCTTGGATGGCTGCAATCAGAATTCTGTACTTTCTCAAGAAGCTTGTGATTTCAGAAAATTTCCCTAGGATGCCATTACAGTTGAACTGCAATATGGACACCGGTGTAAAAATTGCTGGCGGAGGGGCGGGAGTTAAACTGTGTCTTACGTTCAAGGCAACATTATTGGGGAGAGTAAGGGGCATTTGTGGTGGGGAGAGGCCTGGTATTACCCGAGGCTGCCCAGTATTCCTACAGCCTGGTGCAACAAATGTACCTTCTATGTAATGACCCATCCTTCTCAAACCGGAGCATCTGAAATACACCCACTCCGAACAGCAACTACACTGAAGTGACCTGGCATTAGAACCGATACGTCGGTTGCAGACACTACACATCCATACCAAGACAGGGCCTGGATTTGCTTCAATGCTGGCGCGTAAGAGAAGAATTGAGAGCAGCCGCGCCGAGATGTGATGCTCCCAATATGACGAAAAAACATATATAACGAGTCCATACATATACACAGACATACACAACCTTCCTGCATCGAGACCTTCGAGGCTCTTGCCAGGGAGGCGTTTTGGCAACTCTTGGTCGTTTGTTGTAGCAAACGGGTGTGGTCCGCCCCGGAGAGGCGAATTGCAACTGCAGAATGCAATATGCAATGGTTGCCAGTAGGACTACTTGGATCGTGTCATCGCCGAGACCAATGCGCTGTTGTTGCATCGCTTACACGTTTTGTTCAAAGTGCTCCCCCGTGAATATAAAATGAATCCGATGAACTAGAAGGAGAGTATCTTTGTGCTTAGCTGAGAAAAGAAAATTCATCATCATCAATGTGGCACGATAGCCCGACGTCGGGCCTTGGCCGCCTGAATCGTTGACCTCCAATTGTCGCGGTTACGTGACCTCGTCCTCCAGTTTCGGAAGCCCAGCAGCTGGTGGGCGTCTTCACCTACGGAGTTCTCCCAGCGAGCTCTCGGTCGTCCACGCAACCTCGCTCCGTCAATTCGTTGTGCGTTCATCACTTTCTTTGGCATGCGATTATCGTCCATCCGTTGTACGTGCCCCGCCCATTGCAAACGTTGAAGCTTCACGATTTTCGATACTTCCAGCTCATCGTACAATTGATACAACTCATGGTTGTACCGGATGCGCCATTGGTCTCGCTCGCGAACGGCCCCGAAAATTCGCCGAAGGGCCTTTCGTTCGAATCGGTCTAGCAAAATTTCGGAGGCTTGGGTGAGGGTCCATGTTTCGCAGCCATAACATAGCACGGGTCGGATGATCGTTTTGTACACGCGGAGCTTCGTGTTCCTGTGCGCAAGTTTCGAATTAATTATAGGGAGGACCGAGAAATATGTCTTATTGGCTAGTTGTATCCGTCGCTTAATTTCGTCGGTTTCGTTGGCGTCCTTTGATAAGTTACAACCCAGATAGTTGAAGTTGTCTACATACTCGATATTAAGGTCCCCCACTGTGATGCTTGAATTTGCTGGCGTCCTTGTTTTCGATTGCATCATGGCCTTTGTTTTGCTTTCGTTGATATGTAGTCCAACTTCCTTTGCGGCGTTATTGAGGTTATGCAGAAGGCTTTCTGCATCACCCAACCTTCGAGACATGATGTTGATATCGTCGGCGTACGCTACTAATTGAGTCGACTTGATGAGTAGCGTTCCGCTGCTGTCCATATTCATGGCTCGAATTACATACTCCAAAGCAAGGTTGAAGAGCGTCGGCGCCAGCCCGTCGCCCTGCTTGAGTCCAGTACGAGTTTCAAATAGGTCAGTGAGTCGATTCTGCACTCTGACCTGCGAGACGGTATTAGTCATCGTCATCCTTGTGAGTCGCACTAACTTTGCCGGTATACCAAAATTCAGCATCATGTTGTACAGTACACTTCGATCGATACTGTCGTATGCCTGCTTGAAGTCGACAAAGATTTGGTATACGTCGATGTTATATTCCCAGCACTTTTGGAGTAGTAGCTTCACTGTGAAAAGCTGATCGGTCGTTGATCGACCAGGTCTGAAGCCGCCTTGATACTCGCCAATGATTCGTTCTGCGTACGGATTAATTCTCTTTTCAAGAATTTTAGATAATATCTTATAGGCTGTACAAACTAATGATATGCCCCTGTAATTCTCACACTTCAGCTTGTCACCTTTTTTGTGGATTGGGCAGATTATGCTTTTGCGCCAATCTTCGGGGATTTCCTCGTCGTTCCATATTTTCAGCAGTAGCACATGTATAGCGTTGGTCAGGCACGTTCCACCATGCTTCAGCAGTTCTGCTGGGATCTCGTCAGCGCCGGGCGCTTTATTATTTTGAAGCGACTGTATGGCCAGACTCACCTCCTCTACTGTTGGGGGTAGAACGGGAGGGCCTGGTTCGGCTAAGTGCTCAAGAGCTGGCTCCGCGGGGGATGTTGATGGTGCATTGAGGAGCTCTTCAAAATGCGAGGCCCATCGTTTGTTGACGCTTTCGATGTCGCTGATGATGTTACCATCCTTGTCCTTACATAGGCTTGTCCTGGGTTGATATCCGTCCTTGATATTATTTATAAGTTTGTACGCCTGTCTAATGTTCTTACTGGCTAATCTTTGGTTTATTTGCTGTAACTGCTCGTCAAAATGTTTGCGTTTCTTACGTCTAATTAACTTATTAGATACTCGCCGAAGCTCGTTATATCTTTCTTTCTTGGCTCGGGATGCGCGTTGTGTGTATTGGCGATAGGCTTCATTTTTCGCCTCAATCGAGGCCCTGCATTCGTCGTCGAACCAGTCTGCGACGGCCTTTATAGCCCACGACCTCTTCTGCGACCCCCTTGATGCTGTCTTTGAGCTCCTCCCAGAACTCATGGATGCCTAAATTGTTGATGTCATCAAGCATGGGCGACAGTTTTTCCTCTAGTGCTGTTGTATACGCAGCCGCCGTGGCATCATCAATCAAATTGTCAACCTCGAAGATCTTGGCAGGGTTGATTCTCGTTAGGTGCACCGAAGAGATTCTGCACCTGTAGGTTGTCTTCACCAAATAGTGATCGCTGTCGCAGTTGGCTCCTCGATAGGATCGAACATCTAGGACATTAGAAGCCCATCTCTTGCTGATCAGTACGTGGTCGATCTGGTTCACGGTGTATTCATCTGGAGACTTCCAGGTCTGCTTGTGGATTCGTCGATGAGGGAAGCATGTAGAGCTTATTACCAGGTTTCTGCCGCTCGCGAAGTCGATAAGTCGCTGACCGTTGTTGTTGTTTTCGTCGTGGAGGCTATGACCTCCAGTAGTTCCCCTATACCAGCTTTCATTTCCGACTTTGGCGTTAAAGTCTCCTAGCAGCAGCTTGACGTCGTTTGATGGAAGTGAGTCGAAGAGTGTTTCTAGGTCGTTGTAGAACTCGTCCTTAATCGCGTCTTCTTTTACTTCTGTAGGGGCATGCGCATTAATGAGCCAGAGATTAGCGAAACGGGTCTTAATGCGGATCGCACATAGCCGCTCGTTGATGGGTTTGAAGCCGATAACGTGGTCCTTGAGCTGCTTATTCACGATGAAAGCTACTCCAAACTCCTTGTTGCCCTCCTCTTTACCACTCGTAAAAATAGTGTGCGAATTGAGGTCGTTAATCTCGCTTTTGAGCCATTTAGTTTCCTGGATTGCAACTATGCTCAGCTTGTATTGTTCTACCTGATCCAGGAGGGCCCTTAAGGCCCCCGGTCTATTCAGGGAGCGTACATTCCAGGATCCGAAAGAGTAATCAGTTGTTCGTTTGCGGGGTCGTCGTTGTTTTGTATCCGTCCAATCCGAGGCTTTTGTTTCAGGTTTCTTGACTTGAAGTTTTTCTTAGGATGAGTTGTCGGCACATCGCTAAACCATGATAGGGTTTAATCGTTGAGTAAAGGCCATCATGGGCATGCCTCGAAGATGCTGCTTTAGTGGTTGACTTAAATGTTTTCTGTCACCTATCACGTTAAGTAACCTGAGACGCTGCAGATGTTAATGCAGCACTCAGGCGCAGCGGTTACTCGGATAATGCGGGAAAGTAACGCCCCGTAGAGAGACATAGGAATTGGCCGAAGTCCTTTTCCTATGAAACTCCTCCTGCATAGCTAAGGGTCCGCAGTTATGCCACAACTGAAGAAGATATAGGAATTAGCCGAAGCCTTTCAACCTTTATCTTCCCCCTTACGGGAAAAGAAAATTGATTCATGAAAATTTCGGTCATGAAACATTTGAAATATGTTTGGCCAGTTCCATTTTACACTCAGGATGGCTTAGGTTTGTCGGCATTCTTGATCCCGTGTGTTACTATGAAGAAACCCAGCGTGTTCTATATTTGCCGCGGGTGGCATGACGCTCCTTTTAGTTTTTATTTGCTGATTATATAGCCCAAACGCCCAATTACAAAATATGCTAGGTGGGGAAAGTTACAAATTTTGTGAACTTTATTAGTCTAAATAACTGATATTTTGAAAAGGATGTACATGAATGTGAATGTAGCTCTACACAACGCTATAGGATGCATTCTGATGTTCTCCTAATGTAGAATTCATATTCTGATACACCAATCAATGTTTCACCATCATCAATAATAATGCCTAATGTGCGATTCATTCTTGCAGATCAATCTGTTACCTGGGAAATTGAATTCTTTCCGCGTGGCGTCAAATATTCGCGAGCGAAAATGGTTTGCAGTGGCGAAGATGTACCCGAAAGTGTGATACGAACCGTACGATTACGAGTAACGTGTAAAGAAATTTTCGAAAAGGACGAGCGATTCAAGGTAATTTTGCATATGCTTACCTAACGGGAAGATTTCATACATATTTTAATTACGTTTTCTCTCTTATGCCTAAAATCAGATCTGCGTCCTGCTAACTGGCGTGCAAAATAAAATACCATATATCCGAACGGTGCACGAACGTACTGAATATTTTTCAAAATCATTTCGCGTATTGAACGTAGACGGTCTCCTGCCGTACAAGGAGTTGGATTTCGCCACAAGTAAATTGAGCCCACATCTGATCGGTCCCGAACGTAATAGTCTGTGCATAAATGTTATAATAGCACCGATGGGTCCGTACACATGTCACTGTGCTCCGCCGTTCGAATTCAAATAATACGTAATACCAGAGGGAATAGTTTTATATACGAGAGTATGTGCGCAAAAGATGTAGAGTGGACGAACGATTTATATATATATTTGAATATGTAACCAAACTAATAAATAGACAAATTTATAAAGAACTGGTGCGGGCATAGTTCTTGTAAACACATCATTATACAGAAATACACAAAATTTTATTTTAAGGAATTTATGAAATAGTATGTGTGTACCAAGTTTAATTTAGTTGTTTTTCTTTTGTGAATACGTTGCGTAATTTCATTTATCTCTTATAGATGCGTGTGATAATTGATATTTTTTTTAAATTTAGACATCATTTTCTATTCATTCTTTATATAATTGGTAAAGGATGCATAAAAGAGAATCTAATAAAGTGAGTAATTTTTGTGCTGCTAAAGTTGATTTACAATTTGAATTTTTGTTGCGTCATTTTAATGTTTACTTTCTCAAGATAGTATATTTGATTCTTTTCTTGTTGCTAAAGAAGGAGAAAACCGTCATAATAAAGAGACTGCTGAAAATTAAAAAAAAAATATGTTTTTTGTTTGTAACTGAGGAAAATGAAGCATTTTTCTAGTGGATTTTTTTGATGCCAACTAGAGCTAGTAGCTAGCTACTAAAAGAATAGTGCTGTACTTCAAGAGAGCAGACCCGGAAACATAATTTTAGGCGAAATTGATATCAGGTGATTTTTTTTAGCAGTATCGCCGAAGACCAGGCTGGATTTCTATTTGACTTTTTCTGTGCCGATCACACCAATGTACAATCCGAAAGAGTGGACGTGCTAGGGGTTGTTGTTGTGGCGGCGCAACTAAGATGGTACGTGTGGCTCTAGGTAGATGCTTTGAATCTTTGGACTTCCCTTACATTGTCCCTTAGCGATCGTCTTACGTGACGTGGTGGTGGGGTTTTGTACATAAGATCGTGACTCGGGTGTCCAATACGATAGCAACCAAGATATTGCTTAGCGAGGAGCTCATTATGACTTTTCAGATTTAGCAGCTTTGTCTCTTGATGAAGGTGGTCTTGAGATATAATGCGTACACATCCAGTTATTATACGCATCACTGCATTCTGTCACGTTTGAATCCGCTTCCATTGGGTGTCGCAGAGATTGTTCGTCCATATAGGTGCTGCATAATTTACCACAGAACGACCGATGGCTTTATACGTGGTAATTAACGTCTCCTTTTCTGTTCCCCATTTGCTGCCAGCCAGAGATTTCAGAATCTTGTCCCTTGTCTTCATTTTGTCACATATGTTGTTGGCTCACTTCTTCTTTGTGAATCGCTGCGATGGCGGCTCGGTATGTAACTTCATCGTAAGGGTCCCGTTTGTATTCCTGAACCTGTCTGTCAAGGTCTCGTAAATCACGCCAGACATTTCGTGGTGGAGGAATTCGGTCCATGAGATAATGATCCTCACGATAGCAACCAACAAGATACTGTTTTGAGAGTAGGAGATTGTGGTCACGTATTGGCCACAATTTTGTCTCCTGATGTAAATGATCCTAGACAGACATCAGAATGTGCGTAGAGCGGCATTTTGACAGACCTGAATTTTGGACCAGTTTGTGTCACATAAACTATGTGTCGAAACTGGGGCTGCATAATCAGCGGCCGCTCGACTCACCGCTTTGTAAGTAGCTATCATGGTTTCTTTATCTTTGCCCAGGTGCTACCAGCTAGAGCTTTTAGGATTTTATTCCTACTGCGCATTTTTCACAAACATATGCTGCGTGCTTCGCAAACGTCATCATATTCTCTAGGTGAAGCCCGAGCAGTTTGGGGGTTGCTACAGTAAGAACAGAATTGTTACCAATGCGTACATCAATCTCCCATCTAATATCCTCACACCAAGTGGTTAGAAAAGTCGCAGATTTGGACGCAGAGATGGTGGGGTTTCGGCTTTGGAAAAATGCCTATAATCGTCCTAAGTTACAGGCATTTTTCCAAAGCGTGATCCTACGGCAACTGCCCCTACGGGGCGGACCACACCCGTTTTTGTACAAAACGGCCAAGAGCTGCCAATATGCCTGCCTGGCAAGAGCCCTGAAGGTTCGATGCAGGAAGGTTTTGTTTTTCAAAATGCCATGATTGTCCATTGTAACGCCGAGGATTTTTTTTTTGATGTCTAGCCGTAAGTTGTATTCGAGGTTGTACGTGGTAAAAAGCGTGGCCGAAGATCCGGGCGCTGATAGCTTCAGGTTCTAGCTATTGAACAAGATGTTGAGGTCTTCCAAGTAATCATTGATTAGATCGCACATGTCAGAAATATCGTTGCCGGATTTCATGATGGTACAGTCGTCAGCGTAAGATATTATGGCGATTCCTTCGGGTGGGATGTAGATGTTAAACAAGGTGGCGGATAAGACTCCACCTTGTGGTTCTCCTTGTTTGATCCTTCTTTGTTTAGATTTCCAATTTCTAAACTCCGTACTGAATTGACGTCCGGCAAGGTTATTTGCGACCCATTTAACTATATGTGACGGTGTGGATGTGTTACAAAGATCCGTCAGTAAGAGACAGGTGATTCACCGTATCTAGAGGGACAGCTGGAGACTAGAGGAATGTATATGTTGTAGATTTCAAAGTTATCGCCTGTTGTTCCATGATGTTATCGGCGGAAGTGACATGAACGATGCTGTGCGGTATGTTGTTGTGAATTAGGAAGGCTAAACCCCCTTCTGCATTGCTTTCTCGGTCGCGTATGTTGACTTTATAGTTTCCATATGAGCTAAGCGAACTATTGGAGATGAGTTTAGTCTCCCGAACAGCTGCTATCTGGATTTTTTATAAAAAAAATATAAAAATAAAATATAAAAATATGTTAATATGTTATATCGACGATTTTATTCTGGAGTCTGTTGCAATTAATTTGGACGATTTTAGTGGTGGGCTAGTTCACGTCCATGGTTAGTGGATCTGGGGTCAAATGTGGTATTGGTGGGACAGGTCGGACAGTGTTTGCAGGGGAATAATGTGATAATTGTTGGAAACCTTGGCTGGGTGGCTGTTGAGAGGAGTTAGATGATGAGCTATGATCCTATTTCTGCAGACACAGCATATCCATGGACCTGGGTTCGATTCGATGCCGGCACGTAGTAGCAATGTGAGGAGCATCTGGGCTCCAAGACTGCTCCCCAAGGATAAAAATGATACGAATAAGACACATAGTTTCCTTCCCCTTCTTCTTGCGTCGAAAGGAGTCGTTGTGACCAATGACAATGCTGGATAGTTGGGGTCGTTCCGGTTCGTAGACCTGGTCGCAGTACGAACGTATTATGGGATAATGTAGTACTAATTGAAGGCGAGGCATTTTTGTTGCATTCTCGATATCGACATCGGGACGACGCCAATAAGCCTGGATCCCTGCATTCCGAAAAGGACTCCAAACACCATCTCTTCTGTTTCTGAAACAAACTCCTTGTCATGAGTTGCTCTACACCTTCTTCTCCAAGGCGAGAACCAACTCCCCCGTGGCAGACATCAAGAACTAACCCAAACCTGCATTTTTTATTGGATACTACAACTAAACCTATGGTTTGAAAATACATTTTATTTTTCTAATCTTTTTCATACACTCAATAATCCAACCATACATACGCGGAGAATCTAATATTGAATTCGTTGTGTGGGCCCTTACCTCTTACTACTTTTTTCCATCTTGAGCTCCATTCTGTCCTACGACAAACTTATATAAACTATCCAACTCTCTATTGCCCGTATAAGTTTGAATTCTTTTCCCATTTTTATAAATAAATAGAGCCGGAATGGTTTCGACTTGTTGACTTATACACAACTCTGTATTGTTTTGTTCCGTACAATCAACCTTAGCCATTTTAACATTTATTTTATTTTCCGTCAATTTAACAGCCAACTCTTCCCAGATGGGTGCAAGCATTCGGCAATGACCGCATCTGTTGAAATAATTAAAAAAATTATCGAACTCTTCGTTATGTAAATCACACCATGAATACTCACTCTGGAGAATAGAATTTAACGAAAGTAACACCTTTCTGGATGGTAGATTTGAAATTATTTGCCGATAAAACTGATACTTTTAATAGGGCTTGTGTCACAGAAAACGCCCGATTGGATATTGTTATAAATTTTGCCATTATTTATTCCAGACCGTTCTGAATAGTCTGCGAAATATACCACAATGATTTAAATGGTGGGTTTGATTAGTGTCATTACCGGTGCATAGAAAATTCCTGAAAATGAGTAAATGTCAGATATGTATACCTAAAGATTAAACTCCAAAACTCATAATTAAAAAAATAGTTGACATTTCAATTATTAAAAAAAAGTAATTACTTGTTATTAAATTTGTAAAATTTACTCTGTAAGCAGGCCATTGAGAAAACTTAATTTTTACCACTAAAATTTCAATGAGTAAAGTGTGGAAAGTGTTGAGTAGTATTCAATATCAATATCCTTCTTCTTCTTTTAGCGGTGCAGAAAGGTGTGAAACCGCTGTGCATCTATGTGGATTCGAGTTATGGTTTGTCGATGCTTTCGTCCGTGATGTCAAGGGACAAAAACATAGCTGCTGCGATAGGGTTTTCCCATAGTGAGATAGGGGTTAAGTCAGTGGGCGCAGCTGGGCATTGAAACAAGTGACCCACATCGTGTGGAGCACCAGCGCAGTTTGGACAGATGTTTTGAATGTCCGGATTAATGCGAGAAAGGTACGAATTGAGGCGTGAACAAAAGCCCGACCGAAGTTGAGCTAATGCCACTCTGGTAGCTCTCGGGAGCCTAATCTCCTCAGGCGAAATGGGTGGAGGGCGCACTGAGAGGACTCTATTCGCACCTAATCTCGCAATAGACCGACTCACTTCTGCAGTGTGAATCTCAGCGATGGCAGCTCGGTATGAATCATCGTCGTAATGGTCCCTCTTGTATCCCTGGACCTCTCTCTCTAGGACTCGTAAACCACGCCTGACATGTCGTGGTGGAGGAATTCGGTCCATGAGACTGTTGTTGGGATGATTCTCACGGTAGCAACCAACAAGATATTGTTTGGACAGTAGGAGATTGTGGTCACGTATTGGCATCAATTTTGTCTCTTGATGTAAGTGATCCTGGGCAGACATCAAGAGGCAACCTGTGGCTGTGCGTAGAGCAGCATTTTGGCAGACCTGAATTTTGGTCCAGTTTGTATCACATAGACTATGTGACCAAACTGGGGCTGTATAATCAGCAGCTGCTCGACCCACCGCTTTGTATGTGACTAGCATGGTTTCTTTATCCTTGCCCCAGGTGCTACCGGCTAGTGCTTTTAGGATTCCTACTGCCAGTGGCGGTTACTCCCTAGGAGCACATGAGCACGTGAACCCCCTACACTCATCATAACCATTACATCGCAAAATTACTTCCCTTCGTAAAATTTTCTATCACAAAAATTCAAATTTATATAAAAATCTATATCAACTATCTCAAACCCGCGAAGAATAACCGAAATTGTTAATACAAGTCAAAGACAACAAGCCACCTCTATTCTCTAATCGCACGTGCGGTTAGAGTTGCTTGTATCCGTCATCCGTTTCCATACGATCATATGCGATGTCCCATAGTAGCAATCGACGCACACTCGCTGGCGTAGGAGCACACAAAATATGTGCGAACAGTGAAAGAATTGAGTGCAAGCTTCAGTATCGGTGATGTTTTTTTCGTTTGATACGTTTTCAATTGATGCAATTTGCATTGTTTATATGAATCCTTATGATAACGTATCAATTGCTCAGTTTGTTTTTAATATTTAAATAACAAGGCAAAAATAATGACGAATGTACTCGTATTAAGTATGGCTAAACAATATTTACAAATTTATTTATAATTTAGAAACATGTGCGGATGATGTGGTGTTACTAACTAACTAACTAATTAAAAATTGTTGTTTAACCCATGTTGTACAATTTTTGTACACACTTTTAGAGCTATATCCTCTGGTTAAAAATCCGTTAAAAAATAATTTCTGATGTATAATTTCGAGGATATGAGTGGTTCGGAAATGAACGTTTGGAGCTAGAACTCTGATATTTACTATTGTGTATCTATTATTCGAGAAATTAAGAATTGTTAAATTTGTAATTTATTGAATTAACATCCATAGTGAAAACCGTTTCTATCGCACGGAGAGAAAAATGTGCAATGAATTCAACAAAATCATACAATGCAATTCACAACATAATAATTTCAATAATTTGTAGTGAAAGTTATTAAAATGTAGTGAAATTGATTACAATTCAGTTTTTACTGGTGCTGGCCTATTGTAAAAATGATTGCAGTGTAATGACAAAAATCATTGCATGATATTTGTATCGATAGTAAATTTCCATAAACACAATAAATGTGTTTATGGAAATTTTCACCACTGTCTGTAATAATAATTATTGCATGGTGTACATGAAATTAAAAAGAGCGCATAATAATTATGAAACTGTCAAAAAATAAGACAACTAATTTATTCGCATAACTTGTAATCTTAGATAGCTTAGGTGTAGGACTACGAAACTATAGGTCCCCGGTTCAATTTCCAGTAGAAGCAAATTGTAAAAAGGTAAAGTTAAAATAGGGAAAAAGAAGTTAAGTATAAAATAGAAGTAAAAAATAAAAAAGATAAAAATAGAAAAAGTAAAAATAAAAAAAATCACTATTTGTATTTTTTCTATTATTGCCGAATTATTTTCCTGGCAAATTTTATTATCAAAATTGTTAATTTTTCTACAGCGCAATGACATTTTTCATTACAGATGTAATAACTTTTACATCAGTTGCAGTAGGGTCAAAAATCGTTACAAATGCAATGGTTTTTATTACAGTTTTAATACCTTTCACTACAGTTTTTTCTCCGTGCGGTAACCATATAAGCAGAAATGCAATTTATATTTGTTGCACTTTAAGATCGTCTTCAAGATACATATTTCGCTTCTTCTCTTCCTAAATTCGATCATTTGTATTGGCCTACAATTTAATAATACTAGCCACAAAATATCTCTATATGTATAAATATAGACGAAACGGCTAATGAAGCCAAAAAAGAAATTCTTCTAATAAAAAAATGTTGAAAAGCTACATAATGGTACAAAGTTCAAGGGGTAATGAAATTAGTTTTTTTGCATAATTTTGAAGAATTAGTTGCTCTTGTTTGTTTCAGTTGTGAACCCCCAATTTAGGAGATCACGAGCCGCCACTGCCTACTGCGCATCTTTTCGCAAACGGATGCTGCGTGATGAGCTGACGTCATCATGCTCTCTAAATGGAGCCCGAGAATTTTATGATTAGCAACAGTAGGAATTGGATTGTTGCCAATACGTACATCAACCTCCCACCGACAATCCACCGACCAGGTGGTAAGAAATATCGCAGAAGATTTAGACGCGGAAATGGTGAGGTTTCGGCTTTGGAAGAAAGCCTGTAATCGCCCAAGATAGCGATTAATTTGGAGGCGCATTTCATCCTTATCCTCCCCTGTGGTGAGTACGGTGCAATCGTCTGCGTAGGAAATCACCTCGATTCCTTCCGGTGGTATAGGAAGGCCGGACATGTAGATGTTGAACAGAGTGGGGGAGAGTACCCCACCCTGTGGAACTCCTAATTTGATTTTCCTCAGCTTAGAACGTTTGCCACGAAACTCAGTGAAGGAATGCCGACCAGCTAGATAGTTGGCAATCCAACGGATCTCTTGAGCAGGGATATGCATATTCAGCAAGTTTGCGAGAAGCATCGAGTGATTGACTTTGTCAAATGCACTCGTTAGGTCAATTGCCGCAAGAATCGATCTGTGGCAAGGACGTCGGTGGTTTAGCCCATTACGGATGCGTGTAGTGATCGCATCGAGGGCAGTGGTGGTACTATGCATTTGCCTGAAGCCATGCTGGTGAGGTTCTAGCTTAGCATGCTGAACAAGACTGGGGTGAATAAGGGCCTCTAGCGTCTTTGCGACAGGTGAAAGTATTGTTATGGGTCGGTAGGATTCACCGAGACCAGCGCTCTTTCCCGGCTTGAGACAGGGGACAATCCGTCCTGTTTTCCAGATTTCAGGGATGGCAAGTGTAGAGATCGACAAGTTTAAGGCTGCCGTGAGATAGTCAATGGCTGGAAGGTCGAGATGGTTCAACATGGCCATCGAAATGCCGTCGGGTCCGAGGGCCTTTGAGTTTTTAGCATTCTCAATGACTTTTTCAACCTGGTCCGCAGTATACAATGGTATAGTGTCAACATTTCTACTGCGAATCCGTCTTCTAATTTTACGCTTTAAGCCATCGGACTTGGTATGTTCAATAAATTGCTTATTGAACAGGCTTGCGCATTGAAGCGGATCGCTGGTGCTCTTATGGCCAAATTTGATGGCATTATTGCCCTTTCCTTTCCTAGGATTGGATAGGGCGCGGACAGTAGACCATAGTTTACTGACACCTTCATTGAGGTGCTCGTTCCATTTCGCCTTCCGATAGTCCTTAACTTGTCGATTGATTTCGGAGCTAAGCTCCTGAATTCTGGGATCACCTGGGTGAGCGCGTCTGATGTTGTCTCGTTCATCGGCTAATCTGGCGGCACTGGTAGGGAAATTAGGTCGAATTTTCGGTATATGTCCAGCAGGAATATAACGTGCCGCTGCTTTGGCAATGACGTTCCTAATATTTCGTTCGGCCTTATGAACGCTAGTTGGTGTAGGTAGCTCGATGAACTTCGCCGACGAGTATGCTCTGAAACCCTCCCAATCGGCTTTCTTGTGATTGACAAACGTTCGCTTCTCAGACTTAGTCAGGTTTGCTGGTTTGTCAATTCTTATTATGATTTGGAGGTGATCGGACGAGAGAGCAGTGTGCGTCTCCCATCGAGTAGCACTGATTAGGCTGGCACTTACAATAGTTAAGTCAGGAGAGCTACTGCAAGTGCCTGTGACTCGAGACGGCGAGTCTTCATTGAGTGGACAGAAATCTGAGGCGTCTAGAGATTCGGCGATAGTTATACCCCTGGCATCGTTGTTGTTGAGGTCAGAATGCCAGAGCTCATGGTGCGCGTTAAAGTCACCAAGAATGATCCTGTGCTCTCCAGATAGGAGAGGACCAATATCGAAACGATAGCCAGAAGGGCAACTAGAGTGTGGTGGAACATACACATTAAAAATTTGGATATTAGTACTCCCTGATGAAACTGAGATGGCTTGCATTTCCGCCGTACCGTCGACATCTACATCTAATACACAGTAATGTACGGACCTGTGTATTAGGAAGGCAAGTCCACCTCCAGGGTGAGAATCATTCCTGGCGGCTGGTTTATCTTTGCGCAGTATAACGTAGTTGCCATGGACGCTAAGAGACGAGTTCGAATGGAGCAAAGTCTCCTGAATGGCAGAAATCAGAATTCTGTTTACACTCATGAAATGAGTGATCTCGGTAATTTTTTGGTGAATTCCGTTGCAGTTAAACTGCAATAAGGACAGTGGAGTGAAAACCGCTGGAGGAGGAGCCGGGGTTAAACTAGGTCTAGCATTCCTGATCATATTGTTTGGGGGGGGGGGGGGTGCTGAGGAGGAGGTGGAGGGCTAGGAGCAGCCCGTGGTCGCCCTGAGTTTATGCATCCCGGTGGTGCAACATATGATATGGAGTGCTGACCATCCCTTCTCAAGCCAGAACACCTGAGATGTACCCACTCCAAGCAGCAATTACACTGCACTGACCTCGAACCAATTCGTTGGCCGAAAACTCTACAAAACCATACTTCTGGGCCTGGATTTGTTTCAATGCCGGCGAGAATTAATAAAATTGAGAGCAGCCGCGCCGAGATGTAATGCTCCCAATATGACAAAAAAACACATAACTCGAATCCACACATATACACAGACAAGTACAACCTTCCTGCATCGAACCTTCAAGGCTCTTGCCAGGTAGGTATTTTGGCAACTTTTGGCCGTTTCCACGAAGAAAACGGGTGCGGTCCGCCCCGTAGAGGCAGTTTCCATAGGACCACATCCAATATCCTTCCAAAGTATTCGATAAATTTATGAATTAGTGGCGATACTATACTGCTCAAAACAAAATAAAGGCCACTAATGTCCGTTGACTTTAACAACGTCTTTTGGCTAATTTTTTGTATGATAATTAATTTCAAAATTGCCATTCTGTACTTGAATGTGATGTGAATTATCACAGTATGATTCGTCAACATTAGCTTTAACGGAACTGGCTTAAACAGTTCTTTTGGGGTCACGAGTCATACATTTGGTAGTTTTGTCTGTAAAATCTGTAAAATACAAAATGCCAGCAATTCGGTGCCATTTAAATTTAAATGCTTCGTCCAGAGCCTTAGAAATGTTGGAGGAAGGTCGTTCGCAACGTTCTGTGGCCCTGCAATTAGGGTATTCGCGAAGAGCCATTCAAAATCTTTGGAACCGTTACCAGGAGACAGGAGGTATCTCCCGTCGCAATGGTTCAGGCCGAGTTCGAATAACCACCCCCGCAGAAGACCAATATGTCAGTCTTTGTGCGCGACGGGATCGTACCATTAGTGTTCGTGGACTACAAAGTAGGCTATTAAGGACGACTGGGACCATTGTTAGCCCTCAAACAATCAGGAATCGTTTGCAGGAAGACCAACAACGGTCAAGAAGACGTGTTACCAGAACACAACTGACCAGGACGCATCGTACGAATCTTTTAAGATTTGCTCGTTGACATATCTAATGGGACATGCAACAATGGCGCAATGTGCTCTTCTCGGATGAGTGCAAAGTAAAACTTTTTAGTGACGACCGACGCATAAGAGTCTGGCGGAGAACTGGATGTTTGCATTAATCAAATTGAGAGGCAAGGCGGTCCCAGTGTGATGGTGTGGGGCGGAATTAGCTTGCAAGGCGAAACTGACCTTGTTATCCTAAATAACGGGGCAATTTCGTCCGAAAGTTATATTGAAAGGATTGTAAGGCCACATATCATTCCTTTTTCGCAACAGGCGTTGGATGGTTTTAACCTCATGCAGGATAATGCACGACCACATACTGCCCGGGCGACAATGTCTGTTTTCGAGGAGGCCAATATTGAGGTCATGGAGTGGCCTGCCAACAATCCGGGCCTAAATCCGATAGAACATTTTTGGGATCAATTAAAACGCCGGAGACCGCTGAAGAGGACATACATGCTAAAAATGTGTTGGGACGGGATATCAAAAGAAAGCGTTGATCGGCTTATTGAAAGCGTTCCGTTCAGGCTTTGAGACTGCGTATCAAAAAGTGGAGGCCATACTCGATAATAAAAAAAACAAAGAATCACCGCAAAAAGTAACCAATACGAAAAATGCTAAAAAAGTGTAACTTTTGGTCAAAATTCAATAAAATCCATTACATTTAATGAAAAACATATTGTTTTATTAAATTAGACCAACAAAATTATGATTTTCCTTTTCCACAGAAAAATAATCAGAAAATTATTAGTGGCCCTTATTTTGTTTTGAGCAGTATACAGGGTGTCCCATTCATGGTGGAGAATATTTTAATGGGAGCCTGGCTCATTTGGGGAAAATTAATGTACAACGGGACCCCTCTATTTTTAACCGTTACTATGTAATAGCATTTTTTATCAAAATGTCCGACTTCCTGAACAAAATCATAATTTGCCACACCATCAAACATTTCATCCGAGATATGACTTCACTTTCTGAAACTGCATACAATTTCCAATAAAACGACACCTCGCCCGTTACGAAGTTGCTCGTATCTTCCGAGATACACTCGTTCAAACTTTAAAGTAATTTTAAAATTGTACGTATACAATTTTATTATTTGATTTGATTTTGATGAGAAACCAATTTTAAAATTTCTTTAAAATTTGAATGGGTGTATCTCGGAAGATACGAGCAACTTCGTAACGGGCGAGGTGTCGTTTTATTGGAAATTTTATGTAGTTTCAGAAAGTGAAGTCATATCTCGGATGATTTGTTTGATGGTGTGGCAAATTTTGATTTTGTTCAGGAAGTCGGGCATTTTGATAAAAAATGCTATTACATAGTAACGGTTAAAAATAGAGGGGTCCCGTTGTACATTAATTTTCCCCAAATGAGCCAGGCTACCTCCCATTAAAATATTCTCCACCATGAATGGGACACCCTGTATATAGGGGTTTGGGGCTTCAAACACCCTCCGAAATAAATTAATAGTTGAAGCATAGTGATTACGATGTTTGGACTTTTCCTGCCACCACAATTTGAATGCCATACAGGCCATGTTGCTATTGAAACCCTATGTACTTAAACTAAAATAACCTACACCGGAGTACAAAAAATACGCCTATTGTTTTAGTATGACCCAGCTCTGATCAGTAGAGCCCGACTGTCTCGTCGACACACCAACACAAGATAACTTTAATGCGCCAATATGCGACACGGGTGCATCAAAGCTCGTCATTTTTATCAACCGTGTCAAGCGTTGACAGCAGCGTCCGGCAACTTGGTTCAGGCCTGTACAATAGCTCGTAGATCCCTAACAGGCCAAATACATCTGCAACTTGGTTGCCAACCTAGGTTGCAGTGCAGGTACCTTACTACACACTTGCAACATTCCGGCAACCACGCCATTCACGTTCTTGTGTCTTCTTGTAACCTGGTACTGCAACCTGCAACATGCCTACAAATCACTTAATTTCCGGTTTTCTTGCAAGTTGCAGGTGTATAAAGGCTGTAAGACTTTAAACAATAAAGGACTGAATTAAGATCGAGAGTGAAATTTTTCGCCCAGGGATTTTATCAATAAAAATGCATACTTACTGTCGTGGAATATGTCACAAACGGTGGGGAATTCCATAAGCTACAATCCAAGACCGGTTCCATAATTCTCCTCGGCCATTTTATGTATTATTTTTCCATTCCCCGGTCATTTGACATTTCACGATGAAATAACCGGGGAATCGGAAAAAATACATAAAATGGCCGAGAAAAATTATGGAACTGTTTTCGGATTGTATCTTATGGAATTCCCTAGCATTTCCCATATGTTCCACGACAGTAAGAAGTCGAAAAATTTCACTCTCGAGGTCAGTACTAGGCTTTAAAGCGAAAAAATATATAGTATCTGATTCATCAATTGAGAACGGCTGGGTCGATTTGGTTCAATTTTTTTCAGTTGATTGCAATGGCCAGGAAGGTTTTTACGAAAGAAAATTTCGGCAAAACCCTCCGGAAAAGTCGAAAAATTGGAAAAATCGAAATTTAATTTTTTTGCTTGCAATTTTTCCGCAATAGCTTTTCGAATGAAAAACTATAAAATTCTTAGTGGAAAACTGCAAATGGAATAATTGTGGAATTCATTGTGATAAAAAAACGTTTTGCGTTAAATTTTGGGTGAAGAAGCGAACGAGATAAATAATTGCTGTGCTGTCAACAACTATCGAACAAGCGCAAAGTTCATCAAGGCCAAATTATGAGGACAGTGCATATTCTCACATTTTTACCTCCATCAACTTCTGTTCATATTGGCGTATCTCGGTAAATTTGCCTTATCTCCGAATAACTACCGAAATACGAGCAAAATTCTTCTTCTCCTTCTCAGTACCGTATAGCCCCATGTGGGGCCATGGTGCGTTAACTCAGCCGTTTATAGGCAATTTCGAGTCAACGTTACATTGCATATAATTTCGTAGTGTATATATTGTTGCAAGCACTATATATTTCCTATCCGCACATGTACGGAAATTTTAGACCATGCCGAGATTCGATCTCCGGACCTCTAGATAGCATCGTAGAGAGCGACTCAACCAAGCCACTGAACATAATTCACTAAAAGCAAAAATCGCTCATAAATTTAAAATATTGTCCAGTTGTGAGCGAAGCGAGCTCTCTCAGCTAGTAAATTATAAAAATATAAACAAATTGCTTCAACAGGTCTGTGAGGGCGCGAACACAAACCCGTGAAGAAGATTTCAATTCGTAATTTTTTTATACATTTTCTACAATTTTACATATCGGACAGAAGGCACCAACTCAAATGTCCGGTATTGCTAAAAAATATTCTTTCTACTTTGTTTTTCAATACGAACTAGAACCTGAGACAGAACTTCTAAATGCTGCATCAAGTTGGGTAAAGTGCCCGGCCCGCATGGTACAATTCTGGCGACACCCGGAAGGCTAATTGACGTTTTGGGAATCTGCTTATAAACTCATTGACTCTCATTTCTAAATCGAACAACCCGGCCACCTTTTCCGCATGCATTACAGAGGAAATGTCTGAAGTAATCATTTATAATCGATTGCCAGGAGTTGTGGAAGAACAGGAGTACCAGGAGTATCAGACCGTCAATATAATTTTAAAGCGCGGTTTTCCACAGACGCAACCACGACGGTAACCACATTAGCGAAGAAGAGCACTTGCTGTGCTGTACTGGCGGTAGACATTGAAAACGTATCCACTCTGGAAAAGATGAATGTATTCGACTACCTAGCCGCGATAATTAAAAACTACACAAGTCAAGCTGCGGCTGGAAACCTTTGAATTCTCTCTCTGGTTTCTGTTAACCCCTTGTGGGGCATAGGGCATCAACTACGCCTACTTTCCACCTCGTTCTGTTCTGTGCCATCGTCTTTAGGTCTGACCACTGTTTGTTTAATGAAGCAGCCTCGCTATTAACCGATCTTCTCCACGTGTTTCTTGGTCGTCCAACACGGGCGTCTAGCATTGGCTGCCTGAGGGTTCCAATCTAGGGCATGCTTTGCAATATTTGTTGGCCCTCTTCGGAGAGTATGACCTATCCATTGCCACTTTCGCCTTTTGACAGAAGTACATATCCAATCCAGGCCTGTGATACTCATGAGATCATCATTGGAAATAATCTCCGGTCAGCGGATATGAAGGATGCGCCGTAGGCACTGGTTTACGAAGTTTGCAGCTTAGTTCTTATCTCATTGGTCACCTTCCAAGTTGAACAGCCATAACGAAGCACAGATATTACAATAGAATTGAGATTCGGATTTTGGTGCGCCTGGAAATGTTGTTATTTTGCCAGAAAGGAGACAAAGCGCCGCCATCTGCTGTAACTATGCTTCCGAGGTAGCAGAGTTAGTCAACTTTTTCGACTGCCTGGCGAGAAACACAAATTCCGCCTTGTCCCCCAGGATCGGAGCTCAGGTACTTGGTCTTTGCAGCGTTTATCTTGAGCCTAGCATTACGACTTTCGCAATGCAGAGCATCGGCCATTTGAGCTACATCCTCCTTTTCATTTGAAAGCAGACAAATATAGCATAGTCCAGGTGTTGCAGGTAATCAAACATTTTCCATCTGATACCTTTCCTCTGGTTTTGAAGCGCGCTCACTAGTACATCGTTAATGGCTATGAGGAAAATAATAGGTGATAAAATGCAACCATGTCTCACTGCACTGTGCACCTCAAAAGGATCTGAAAGCTTACCCTTGTGCAAAACGTGACATTGGGCTCCCTGACAAGATTCCTTGATGATGGAAATTATTTTATCTGGTATGCCCCTCCTACGAAGAGCTCTCCAGATATACTCCCGATCAACACTATCGAACGCCTTCTCGAAATCAATGAACATGAGGTGTAATGGGGTTCTCCATTCGGCGGATTGCTCAATAATAATTCGGAAGGTGTTTATATGGTCACTACATGAAAAACCCTCACGAAAGCCAGCTTGTTCACTGCTTAAAGTGCGATCAACTTCATCCTTCATCCTTGGATACAGCTAGAAGTAGGCAAATACCGCACCAATTATTACAATCCTTAAGGTTACCCTTCTTGGGAATTTTAATAATTACGCTCTTTTTCCATTCTACTGGAAGAGTTTCGGTTTCCCAGCACTCTCTGATAAGGGAAAGCAGAATATCCGCTGTAGCATTCGAATCCGCTTTAAATAGTTCAACCGGAATTCCATCTATCACAGGGGCTTTACCGGCGTCCATAGATTCGATAACCCGCTTTAATTCCGTCTTAGATGGTGGTCTGGAATTAATACTGGCTACTGGAGGGACATCTTCTTCTGCCGATCAAGATGGACTTGCAGGCCCAAAACGGTTGTTAAGGACTTCAAAAAAGTGTTCTTTCCATCTCGGAAGTTGCTGTTCTTCAGTAACAAGCAGTAACCTGTTTTTATCTTCCACAGGATGGTCCGTTGTGAACGATTTACCAATTAGTGGTTTAATTAGCTTAAATAGGGTACCGCTTTCACCACGGTAAGCCGCATCATTTGCCTGCTTTGCTAAAGCGTTGATGGAAATGCTACAAGAATTACCCGCCATCGAACGCTTTCTCCGCTTAATAGTCCACATGCGAAATGAGAATCCAATTGGAGTAAAAATGTTCTGCTACATTTTTCGTTCGCTGAATTATTATAATAGATAATATATGCCTCGTTAATTTGGGCTAGGGCAGTACGGTTCGCTTGCAAAGCAAACCCCTTTAACGCGGTCTATCGTGGATGTGCTTTGCTAGTGTGTACCGAACCACATGCCTACGAGTTGCTGGGAAAAGGCATTAACCTTTTTCCTTCAAACTAATGCTAGTGAAGCGAATTGGTGGGAGCGCAACACTCTCCGCAATACTGGCCTCTACAAATTAAAAGTGAAATTCTATTGAAGAGATGCGCACCTGGTGCCCGAGATAGTCATTTACAAATAAAATACCAATTCCGTCTTAGGAAACAATAAATTTGGAAGTTATTAAGATTCTTCTATGCCGATCAGTTGGGTTGTCCTATTCTGCCGAAGTCTTCCCTTCCTTGGGACTCTCCTTGCCTTCCATCAGTCGGGAATTAATCCGTCCAAGCTAAAGCTGTGTATAGATATGAGAGAAATACTGGACTGGTGTTGGAATGATTGACAATGATAAGGTTCACAATACGTAGATTGATCGTTGCATGAGTCGTCTAACCATATTGAATAGATGTGCTGTATTATTTACTTAGCCTTTGGCCGCGGTTGTCAAGATTCGTCATACACTTTAGTCTAAGGCCGCATTGACACTGTTCGGGGTTTGCCAAACATTGCGGTACAAAAGATCATGGAGGGACAGAGGCACTGGGTTTGGCAAACTCCGCGAAGTGTGGGGCCGGCATATTACACATTGACTACATAGCATAATTTCCGAATCGCAGCTGTGTCAATAAATAAGGCATATTTCCATTTAATAATTTTTTTTGTTCATTTCTTTTTTATAATTTTAAAAATATGTGTATTCCTAACATTTCAACACTCAAAACTGACTTTACTTAAACTTAAAACTCATGCGATAGACGCCTTTCAAAGCTGTCTTTTTTCAATTGGAAGAATATCCTACAAAAATTCGAAAACAATGTAATTTGCCTAAGTTTCACACATAAACAAAAAAAGAATGGAAATACATGACTATGACTAAAGAAATTCACAATATTATTAAATACAATTTTCAATGTTTACGTACATAATTAAAGTTTTATATTTCGATTGTTTTTTTTTGTTCGTTAATTTTTTTCTATCAATTCCCATGATTGTTAATGTAGCCCCAAATTAAAAAAAATTATAATTTTGGGCAATTTTTCATGAGTGATGCATAAAAATACAAACAAGACATGACGTCTTACAATTTACAATTCATCGTGAGCTGCAATGTGTTTAATGGCAAATTCATATAAACTATTCAATTGTCTGCTGCCCATATACTCTTCGAGTCGCTCGCCATTGTTGTAGATGAATAGGGTGGGGTAGCCTTCGACTTGTTGATTCACACATAGTTCACGGTTTTCTTGTTGCGTACAATCGACTTTGGCAATCTTTATATTGGCCTTGCCAATCATTTTAACTGCCAACTCTTCCCAGATTGGTACCAGTTTTTGGCAATGGCCACACCTTTTGAAAGAGTCATTTAAAGAGTGAAAAAATGTGACAATAGAATCATTTCATTATCTTCTCACCATGGTGCATAGAATTTAACAAAAGTAACTCCTTTTTCGATGGCATGATTGAAGTTATCTGCCGATAGAACTGCAACATTTGATGAATCACCGTCAGTAGCAATTTCGACTGGTTTCGAACCACTTGCTCCGGCCATTTTTGAAACGTAGTCCTTTAAATCATCCAAAGAACGTCCGCCTGAATATTTTTCAATTTTCTTGCCATCTTCAATCCATAAGAGTGTTGGATAGCCCTGAAAATAAAATATGATTGAAGCTTCGAAAGAGCATTGAAAAAAACTAGGAGGACATTACCTTCACTTCAAATTCTTGGCAGATGGGTCTGTATACGGTGCAATCGATTTTAGAAATTTTAACATGTCCATTTGGAGATACAGCGCTTGCAAGATCATCCCATGTTGGAGCCAATCGCTGGAAATTTGCAATTCAATTATAATTTTGTATTATGTTAGTCTGTTTGGTGTAGTGATTAGTGCGCTCGCCTTCAAAGCACAGGGTCGTGGGTTCAAATCCCATCGGGAATGGATTCATTTTTTTATGGTTTCGCACTCACGACTCATGTAGCGCACTATGACCTCACTCAGACGTTAAACGATTACTTCTGCAGAAAAGCAGATGCATATTTCAAGATGACTCCCACTTACCTGACAATGCCCACACCATGGTGCATAGAACTTAACAAAATGCTTGCCAACTGCTACGTGTTTCTCGAAAGTTTCGTCAGTCAATTCGACAAGATCTTGTTCCGCTTCTCCGTCATTAGAATCATCGCTGGCAGGCTTCGCATCGCCCAATAATTCGTTGATGAAATTTGTAATGGTGGACAAATCGCGAATTCCCTTGAATTTAGTTGAATCAATGGCATTCGGTTTGAAGAATTTCAGTGTCGGGTAGCCTGAATGTATCGAAAACGGGTTGATAATTAATTTATGGATCTAATGCTGGTAACAGTGCAGTTGATCTCTTACCAGTAACATCATTTTCAACGCATAATTGATTATTCTCGGTACAATCGACTTTGGCAATTATAACACGCGGATCACTACGAAGATTGAATGTTTCCGCTATCTGCTCCCATATTGGAAATAGTTTCTTACAGTGTGCGCACCTGTTACAATGAAGTGAAAATGATGATAAATCAATGACAAAGAAATTTGTTTATAGGAACTCAGTAAGTGAAAGATGACTTCGCACACGAAGCAAGCTATATCATTGCATGGAGCGATTGTGAAGACACCTGATGGAATTCGCTGCGATCCTTCAAGCTTTTCATACTTTTGGTTTTAAACCATTCTTACTATGTGTATTTAAATGTCTTTGTCTGGCATATATCTTTCAACCCAATAGGTTGCACGAAAGTCTCTCTCGCAACTTGCAACATGCAACGCTATTTGTCCGCGATTAAACCAGATTGAGAAAAAAACACAATAAGAAAACAGAAACGAGTCCCTTGCATATGCCTATAGCCGATTCGTCAAGCAGATCAACTTTCAGCATAGTCAAGCCACAACCGCAGCACTAAGCCCCCCATCGCAGCCGAGGGTTTGTATTTAGTCCTCATCCAAGAACTGCTTCATCATCATCAATGTGGCACGATAGCCCGACGTCGGGCCTTGGCCGCCTGAATCGTTGACCTCCAATTGTCGCGGTTACGTGACCTCGTCCTCCAGTTTCGGAAGCCCAGCAGCTGTTGGGCGTCTTCACCTACGGAGTTCTCCCAGCGAGCTCTCGGTCGTCCACGCAACCTCGCTCCGTCAATTCGTTGTGCGTTCATCACTTTCTGTGGCATGCGATTATCGTCCATCCGTTGTACATGCCCCGCCCATTGCAAACGTTGAAGCTTCACGATTTTCGATACTTCCAGCTCATCGTACAATTGATACAACTCATGGTTGTACCGGATACGCCATTGGTCTCGCTCGCGAACGGCCCCGAAAATTCGCCGAAGGACTTTTCGTTCGAATCGGTCTAGCAAAATTTCGGAGGCTTGGGTGAGGGTCCATGTTTCGCAGCCATAACATAGCACGGGTCGGATGATCGTTTTGTACACGCGGAGCTTCGTGTTCCTGTGCGCAAGTTTCGAATTAATTATAGGGAGGACCGAGAAATATGTCTTATTGGCTAGTTGTATCCGTCGCTTAATTTCGTCGGTTTCGTTGGCGTCCTTTGATAAGTTACAACCCAGATAGTTGAAGTTGTCTACATACTCGATATTAAGGTCCCCCACTGTGATGCTTGAATTTGCTGGCGTCCTTGTTTTCGATTGCATCATGGCCTTTGTTTTGCTTTCGTTGATATGTAGTCCAACTTCCTTTGCGGCGTTATTGAGGTTATGCAGAAGGCTTTCTGCATCACCCAACCTTCGAGACATGATGTTGATATCGTCGGCGTACGCTACTAATTGAGTCGACTTGATGAGTAGCGTTCCGCTGCTGTCCATATTCATGGCTCGAATTACATACTCCAAAGCAAGGTTGAAGAGCGTCGGCGCCAGCCCGTCGCCCTGCTTGAGTCCAGTACGAGTTTCAAATAGGTCAGTGAGTCGATTCTGCACTCTGACCTGCGAGACGGTATTAGTCATCGTCATCCTTGTGAGTCGCACTAACTTTGCCGGTATACCAAAATTCAGCATAATGTTGTACAGTACACTTCGATCGATACTGTCGTATGCCTGCTTGAAGTCGACAAAGATTTGGTATACGTCGATGTTATATTCCCAGCACTTTTGGAGTAGTAGCTTCACTGTGAAAAGCTGATCGGTCGTTGATCGACCAGGTCTGAAGCCGCCTTGATACTCGCCAATGATTCGTTCTGCGTACGGATTAATTCTCTTTTCAAGAATTTTAGATAATATCTTATAGGCCGTACAAACTAATGATATGCCCCTGTAATTCTCACACTTCAGCTTGTCACCCTTTTTGTGGATTGGGCAGATTATGCTTTTGCGCCAATCTTCGGGGATTTCCTCGTCGTTCCATATTTTCAGCAGTAGCACATGTATTGCGTTGGTCAGGCACGTTCCACCATGCTTCAGCAGTTCTGCTGGGATCTCGTCAGCGCCGGGCGCTTTATTATTTTGAAGCGACTGTATGGCAAGACTCACCTCCTCTACTGTTGGGGGTAGAACGGGAGGGCCTGGTTCGGCTAACTGCTCAAGAGCTGGCTCCGCGGGGGATGTTGATGGTGCATTGAGGAGCTCTTCAAAATGCGAGGCCCATCGTTTGTTGACGCTTTCGATGTCGCTGATGATGTTACCATCCTTGTCCTTACATAGGCTTGTCCTGGGTTGATATCCGTTCTTAACATTATTAATAAGTTTGTACGCCTGTCTAATGTTCTTACTGGCTAATCTTTGGTTTATTTGCTGTAACTGCTCGTCAAAATGTTTGCGTTTCTTACGTCTAATTAACTTATTAGATACTCGCCGAAGCTCGTTATATCTTTCTTTCTTGGCTGCTTAGGAACTACCAATAATATACGACGTTACTTCTGGCAATGCCAGAACCTGCATCTATACCAAGCCAAACGTCAACATCCTGCCACTATACGACTATACAGGGTGGCCCAATTGAACTGCAACTTTTGGCATACTGATTTATTTTTTATTTAATACATAATTTATTTTTTTTATTTATTAATTTATTTATTTAATACATAATTTTATTGAACATAAGCAAAAATGTTGAAATACAATTATATTTTTAAAATTTAATTCAAATTTTCGATGTGACCACCATTAGCGCGAACTATGGGTTTCAGTCGGTTGACAAACATATCGCACGCTGCACGAATGTGAGCCTCTGGGATTTTTGCCCATTCACAGCGAAGACATGCCTTGAGCGTATCAATACTCTTGGTATCTTTTAGTGCTGACATGGGCCTGCAAAATCCCCCATATGGAGTAGTCCAGCGGATTCGCATCCGGTGAATGAGAAGGCCACTGTTCGGTCGAAATGAATTTTGGAACATTGTTTCTTAACCAGTCTTGGCTTGCGCGTACTTTGTGTGACGGTGCAGAGTCTTGCTGAAATGTCCATTCTCTTTCAGTAAAATGTCTGCGTGCCCACGGCTTCAAAGCACCTTCCAAAACAATTTCTCGGTAAACAAAAACACTAGCGGAGATCGGTTATTCGCCGTCACGGCTGCCTAAACCATCACAAATGGTGGGGATTGAGTTTTGGTGGCCATCCGGATATCTAAATTCTCGGACGACCCTTCTGTTAGGTAGACACGATCGTTTTGTTTATTTATAAATTGCTCAATAGGGCAATTTTTCTCATCGTTAGTGCAATCGCACTGTTACGTTTTACTTCCATCACGGATAAAACATTTTCCACAACAGTCAGGCGCAAACGCTTGCGGATGCTTAAGCACAACAAGGTGAACTGTCGTGGAACAAAATATGAGGGCGCTATCATTGGCGGTTACAGATTTACAGTTACCTACATTTGGTTGCAGTTCAATTGGGCCACCCTTTATTTCTAGGGATCTAGTAGCGGTTAAGATAGCATAATGGGAGTAGAAATCGGGAGCTTATCCTCGCTGCCGCATACTTCCCATATGATTCATAGGCGCCTACATCACGTCAAGAGATGGAGAAACTGATAAATAGCAGCGGAACACATACGCCGCAGCTCATCATCGGAGCGGATGCAAACGGCCATCATACAGAGTGCGGGAGCTCTAATACGAACAAAAGGGGTGAGTATCTTTATGATTTTATAATTTAAGAAAAGGGTAGTACTGAGTTTACTTTTGTAATAACGCGACGAAGAGAGGTTGTTGTTGTAGTAGCGATTCAAGAGTTTTTTGCTCTTGAATCGAGGGGGGTTGGCAGCTCTTGGCCGTTGTATTAACAACGGGTAGCTCCGGGACGATTTTATCGTAGAACCAGCTGCCGTACGGGCTTTTTTTTTTAAGACAACACAAACATCCTTGGTCACAGTGGGATTCGAACCCACGCTCCAGCGACTCAGGGTTAAAGTGTCATCTCTACCACTGAGCCACCGAATGCCACGGTAAGAGGTCATTGATATAACCTTGGCCGCCTTCAACATACACATCTCCTAATGTTCGACAAGGGGTTACGAAACGGAACAGTTGTGTATGTTTCGCAAACATGTTTGCCATTCTGATCTCCTAACTTTCATTTTCCGGATCAGAAATCATCTCCAGTTCTTTTCGTTACCATATTTCACAAAGGCAGACAAAGGAAAAGAACCGGAGATTATTTCTGATCCGCAAAATGCCAGTTAGCGGATCAGAATAGCAAACATGTTTGCGGAACATAGGCAAATGTTCCGTTTCGTAGCCCCACCCATTGGCGGGTCTTAGACGAACCATAGCTATCGGATCACAGATACATAAGTATGGAAATCGACAAAGTTGATAAGCCAATCGAATTGTATCATAACCCGAGAAAAAACGGACTAGGACCTCTACAGGGAGCGCCTGTCCACCAATTTGACAGAAATTCCCAGATATATTAAAACTCATATTTGTGTGGAGGTCGTGGCGGATAAACTGCAAGACGCAATAAAGACCTCCTTCGAAGAGAGTTGTATGTTAACGAGACGACATACCAATGCGAAGTGCAAATGGTGGAACTTAAACTTGGACATCCTGCGTAAGAGAACACGGAAACTCTTCATCGCGGCGAAAAAACTAGGGATTGGGACACGTGCCGTCTCACTCTAACCTAGTACAGCAAAGTAATCAGGAAAGATCGAAGATCTACAGGAAGGAACGAGACTCCAGAATGTTCTGGCCAGGGATCCAACAAACCCTATCGGAACGCTTAAAAACTCCGACGGAAACCAAACAAAAAAAGATATGGAAACCCTGAAGCTTTTTCTAGGGTCTCACTTTCCAGGGCAAACAAAAACGGATGGTCGCTCGCGAACCAAATATGTAGTAACTTATAAAAGGATGGAATGGGCGGTCAAACATTTCGAACCTAGAGGTCCATCTAGATTAGTCGCCAAATGGCGTCACGAGCAGCCAAATGGCTGTTGTCATTCCATCCAAACTGATCGCCATTTGGGTGTGCGTTCAATATGGCAACTCAACCAACCGCTTTGACAACCGCTTGTCAAATTCAAAGTGACAATTTTGCAACTTTTGTTCGTTCTTTTGTTTGAAATTGAATAATTCTTGAATGGCCGTGTAATAATTGAAACGCACAGAGTCCGATTTTGATCATTAAATTAAAAAAAAAAATCAACAAAATTAAATTTTTGTTATGTCATTTTCTGTCTCCATTTGGCTGCTAGTGTAGACGCTAAGTAGCAGCCAAATGGCTGTACGCGATGCCAGTTTTTGGACGCACAACCATTTGGCGACTAATCTAGATGGACCTTAACAAATCACCGGGGCAAGACGGTGGCTATCCAGCCCTGCTTCAGTAGGGCCTTACGACTCTGGCTCCACATTTACTAAGACTATTTAGAGCCAACATAGGCTCAGCATATATTCCAATCACTTGGAACCAGGTAAAAGTAGCATTTCTGGGCGTTACCAAACTCTAGCAAATAAGCCCAACCCCCTTCTTTCTCAAGTTAATGGAATCGACGAGCTATTCGTCGATAAACATATCAGGGATAGGTGCCTGTCGCTTTTCCCCCTGCATCCAAACCAACATGCTTATTAGACAGGGAAATCGTGTAAATCAGTACTACATTACTTAGTTGGGAAGATTGAGACCGCACTAGCAACCAAAGAGATAGGGCTCGCGGCCTTCTTGGACATTC
This sequence comes from Microchrysa polita, assembly GCA_949715475.1. NCBI lineage: Eukaryota > Metazoa > Arthropoda > Insecta > Diptera > Stratiomyidae > Microchrysa > Microchrysa polita. Next base: position 56,437,477 of record OX454417.1, read on the forward strand.
GACAATACTTCCTTTGATTCTCTTGTACATGGCGCCTTGAGTCCCGTCGGTGGATAAAATCAATGCTTCAGGGACGACATACCCAAGCAAACCTATACGGTGAAACCATGTATACAGCTGTCCTCAAAGGATCCCCGCAGGGGGGTCGGTATCCTTGTGACACTCAGCCAAGGAAGGCTGTTTGTACTGGGACAAAGATCTTTGGTGAGCAACGACACCACGGACCTAGTAGCGCAAGGGGGCCCCTGGTACAGTTGAGACGCCATGGCGAGGATCTGTACAAAGACCATTCGGGCGGTAACGTTCCCGTGCTCCTGAGTTATGTACGGGTTGCTCTTGGCGTGCCTACCTCCCCCCATAGATTGCGGGAGGGAAGCACTAAAGGCCAAGCACGATTGTGGTGTCCTCTGGTGGGGGAGTGCATCTTATGGAAATCGTGTGAGCTTCGGAGTTGACGGCTTCGCATGACCCGAGTCCTGAAGGGGCTAGTTAGGGAGAACGGCCTTGGTGGAAAATGCCTACGCGCCTATATCTAACTAGTTTGTGGATTGATGACCACACTGCCCGAGTCGCATTGCTGACTAGTAAACTGAAGGGGCCACCTGGATGTGAAAAGCAGCGCTACGTGTCTACACAGGCTCGTAGTCACAGGTCCAACGAGCCTGGGATGTGCATGTCTGAATTCGACGTAAGGCTTAACCAATAGGGGGCCGAAGGAGGATCACACCTGCTATAGAGAAGACTTTAGCGAATAGTGAACTACGGGGATGGATGTGCCCAGGGGACCATTGTCCTTACCCATCAAGGTGTTGGCCTCGTAGTGGCTGGAGGTTGTTACCCAAGTCATCCAGCTAGTGATGCAACCCCGGGGTTGGGTTCCTGATGGTGTGTGCATGCGCTGGATGGAGAAATCCCCATCTGACAACAACACCTTGTCAGTAAAAAGCCGAAGGTCCAAACATTTAGCGGGACCGGGAGATAAAGGCCGAAAGGCTAGGTGCTCCCCTGACGGTATACCTCGTAGATGGTTTCTCTCTCTGGTTCCTGTTAACCCCTTGTGGGGCATAGGGCATCAACTACGCCTACTTTCCACCTCGTTCTGTTCTGTGCCATCGTCTTTAGGTCTGACCACTGTTTGTTTAATGAAGCAGCCTCGCTATTAACCGATCTTCTCCACGTGTTTCTTGGTCGTCCAACACGGCGTCTAGCATTGGCTCCCTGAGGGTTCCAATCTAGGGCCTGCTTTGCAATATTTGTTGGCCCTCTTCGGAGAGTATGACCTATCCATTGCCACTTTCGCCTTTTGACAGAAGTGCCTATCCAATCCAGGCCTGTGATACTCAGGAGATCATCATTGGAAATAATCTCCGGCCAGCGGATTTGTAGGATGCGCCGTAGGCACTGGTTTACGAAAGTAAGCAGCTTAGTTGTTATCTCGTTGGTCACCTTCCAAGTTGAACAGCCATAAAGAAGCACAGATATTACAATAGAATTGAAGATTCGGATTTTGGTGCGCCTGGAAATGTTGTTATTTTGCCAGAAAGGAGTCAAAGTGAAGAAGGCTGCCCTAGCCTTATTGATACGCGATTGTACATCAGCGTCCGCGCCGCCATCTGCTGTGACTATGCTTCCGAGGTAGCAGAATTCGTCAACTTTTTCGACTGCCTGGCCCGAAACACGCGCTCACTAGTACATCGTTAATGGCTATGAGGAAAAGAATAGGTGATAAAATGCAACCTTGTCTCACTCCACTGTGCACCTCAAAAGGATCTGAAAGCTTACCCTTGTGCAAAACGTGACATTGGGCTCCCTGATAAGATTCCTTGATGATGGAAATTATTTTATCTGGTATGCCCCTCCTACGAAGAGCTCTCCAAATATACTCCCGATCAACACTATCGAACGCCTTCTCGAAATCAATGAACATGAGGTGTAATGGGGATCTCCATTCGGCGGATTGCTCAATAATAATTCGGAGGGTGTTTATATGGTCGCTACATGAAAAACCCTCACGAAAGCCAGCCTGTTCATTGCTTAAAGTGCGATCAACTTCATCCTTGATCCGGTTCAAAATAATTTTAGCCATCAGCTTGGATACAGCTGGAAGTAGGCAAATACCGCGCCAATTATTACAATCCTTAAGGATACCCTTCTTGGGAATTTTAATAATTACGCCCTTTTTCCATTCTACTGGAAGAGTTTCGGTTTCCCAACACTCTCTGATGAGGGGAAGCAGAATATCCGCTGAAGCATTCGAATCCGCTTTAAATAGTTCGACCGGAATTCCATCAATCCCCGGGGCCTTACCGGCGTCCATAGATTCGATAACCCGCTTTAATTCCGTCTTAGATGGTGGTCTGGAATTAATACTGGCTACTGGAGGGACGTCTTCTTCTGCCGATGAAGATGCACTTGCAGGCCCAAAACGGTTGTTAAGGACCTCAAAAAAGTGCTCTTTCCATCTCTGAAGTTGCTGTTCTTCGGTAACAAGCAGTAACCCTTCTTTATCTTTCACAGGATGGTCGGTTGTGAACGATTTACCAATTAGTGGTTTAATTAGCTTAAATAGGGTACCGCTTTCACCACGGTAAGCCGCATCATTTGCCTCCTTCGCTAAAGCGTTGATGTAAGTACGCTTATCACGCCTCACACTTCTCTGCACGCCTTTTTGCAGTGAACGGTATTCAGCGCGAAGTTGATTTTTAGCTGAATCATTAGCAGCAGAGTTAATCTGTTCCTTAACTCTTTTGCGTGCTGAGATAAGAGACCAAGTAGCATCACTGATAAATGTTCTCCTACCTCGATACAATCTTCCCACAGTCGCTTCGCCACATGAAATAGAAGAATCCTTTGCAAAATTCCATCTATCTTCAATTGTAGGATTCTGAAGAGATGTTGCTGCACAAGCTTTTTCGTGCAAGGCGGTCGAATATGCACGTCTAGTTGAGGAATTTTTTAGCTTTTGCACATTAAATCGTGGCAAGATTCGCGTATTGTGAGATCGTTGAATCGCTGCCGTTCGTAAGCGAAATTTCGCGATAACAAGATGGTGGTCGCTGCCAACATCAGCCCCACGCTTCGACCTGACGTCTAAGAGGCAGTTTCTCCATATCTTAGAAACAGCAATATGGTCAATTTGGTTCTCTGTTCTGCCATCAGGAGAAATCCAAGTTGATAGGTGGCAGGGTTTATGCTTGAATAACGTTCCGCCAATGACTAGTTGCCGAGAGTTACAGAACTTTACGAACATTTCGCCATTGTTGTTCCTGAAGCCAAGCCCGTGATTGCCCATAAGGTGTTCCAAGCCTAAATTATCAGTACCGACTTTGGCGTTGAGATCCCCCATTATGATTTTGATGTCACCCCTGGGAGCCCTATCAAAGGTGTCGCCTAGTCGCTGATAAAAAACGTCCTTTGCGGATTGGTCTGCAGGTTCAGTCGGTGCGTAGCACTGAATAATTGTGATGTTTCGTACTCTGGATTTGAACCTGGCTGTGATGATACGGTCGGAGATAGGTTTCCAGTCGATAAGGGATCGGCGTGCATTCCTAGTCAACAGGATTCCGACGCCCGCTTGCCGAGGTGAATTATCGTCTTCACTTCCAGAGTAGAGCAGTACAGTGCGAGAGCTTGGTGATAAAGTCGCCCCCGATCCGAGCCATCTTGTTTCGCTCAGTCCTAGTATAGCGATGTTGTATGCGGTCATTTCCTGTTCGACTTCTGTGAGCCTTGTGTTATTACACTCACCCCACATCGTCCGAACGTTCCAAAAACCGATCGTAGTCCGTTGTTTATAGCCAAAAGTCGTTGCCGTTGAATCAGTCCGAGGTATCCGAGGCTCGATTAATGTTTCGAGTGTAAAGTAAATTTCAGGTACGCAGGATACAAGCCTACATACCCTATCCCTCGAGTCGCCTTTTACGACAAGCCGGGATCGCTGTGGTATAATTCTAACCCCAAAACCACAGGGGTCAATTTTTTGTTAAGTTTCGTACATATCTGAACCCTTGAGCGCAAAACAGAGTTGCTGCGCGCACAATTGTAGAGATATGTTCGAAACTCAGGAGAGTTTTATTCTCTCCTGTCCCTTTAGTCGCCTCTTACGACACGTCGGGAAAGACGGTAGCACTATTCTTAACCCGTGCCACAGGGCCAATGGTTTGCTTGTTCTCAAAGGATCCCCGCAGGAGGGTCGGTGTCCCTGCGACATCAGCCAAAAAGGCTTCACCATTACGGTTAATCGTGTGAGCCTCGCAGCTGGCGGCTTCGCATAACCCGAGCCTCGAAGGGGCTAGTCAGGGAGAATGGCCTTGCTGGAAGATGCCTACGCGCCTATTTCTGACTAGTTTGTGGATTGATGACCACACGGCCCGAATCGCATTGCTGACTAGTAAACTGAAGGGGCCGCCCGGATGTGAAAGGCAGCGCTACGAGTCTGCACAGGCTCGTAGTCACAGGTCCAACGAACCTGGGATGTGCACTTCTGAATTTAACGTTAGGCTTAACCAATAGGGGGCCGAAGGAGGATCACACCTGCTATAGAGAAGTCTTTAGCGAATAGTGTACCACGGGGATGGGTGTGCCCAGGGGACCATGGTCCTTGCCCATCAAGGTGTTGGCCTAGTGGTGGCTGTAGGTTGTTACCCGAGTCATCGAGCTGGTGATGCACCCCCCAGGTTGGGTTCCTAAAGGTGAGTGCATTCGCCGGATGGAGAAATCCCCCTCTGATAAAAGGACCTTGTCAGTAAACACCGAAGGTCCAAACAGTCCGAAGGACCGGGAGATAAGGCCGTATGGTATACCCGTAGATGGTAAACTTGTCCTCAAAGGATGCCCACAGGGGGGTATACTACCACCTCTCCTGTGGAACCTTGTGGCCGACAGCTTCCTGGTCCAGCTATGCCGATCAGGGGAAAATTTACAGGGGTCCTTTCCGAGCTTATGCAACAAGCTTTAACTTTAGTTGACGATTGGTGCAGGAGCGTAGGCCTATCGATCAATCCCGCCAAAACAACACTATAATAACCTTCAGTCGCAGCACACAATTTGGAAGGACTATTCAATCAACAGTTGCAGTTTACCACTGAGGTAAAGTATCTCGACAACAGACTCACGTGAAACAAGCAGCTGCAAAACACAATTACAAAATGCAAACAGACCCTATATGCAACCAAAAGAGCAATAGGGAACGTGGGGCTAAAACCACGCACACTGGATTTACAAAAACGTGGTCAAACCCCGTCTGACTATGGCTCGATAGTCTGGTGGACTAAAGCCAAGCAAATAAACAGCGGAGATTTCAGTATCTGCGGCGACAAATTTTGATGATGCCCTTTCATTAATATTGGCCTGAAACGACCGAATCTGTAATCCTTTTTCGCGAAATCGTAACGGTTCTCCAGATATTCAATATCAAAGTTTGACTTTTCTATGAAGCCAGTTATGTAGTTTGATAAGAAAAGGTGGACATTTCCGCTATAGTAAAAATAGCCCCCGATTTCCCATTAAAAACATAACTACCCCATATAAATGACAAACTTTTCCATTGAATATCTGGAAAACCGTTACAATTTCGCGAAAAATGATTGCAGATTCGGTCGTTTCAGGCCAATATTAATGAAATGGCATCATCAAAATATGGCGCCGCAAATACTGAAATCGTGCCTAGTTATCTAATCCATCCATGTGAATAAAGCCTTAAATAGTGGTCCATAAAATGTCTCTATAAAACTTATTTGTATTCCATACAATTCTAGTACAAGGCTAATTATCACAAACCGACTTCCATCTGATTCATAGATAACAGCAAATATCACTTTCTTTGTCTCATTCTTAATGCGTCGTGCCTTAAATATGTTTCGAGCAGTTCAACAAAACATTCTCTGTTCCCCGGGCTAATGACCTTTAGCGCCACCAGGTAAAGCAAACAGCCGGCAACTGTGCTACTGATGACATCGTCAAAACACAGAAGACCCACAAGTTTTCCACGCATAACACATGCCAAACAAGGAACTCTTTGTCAGAGCAATCCCACATCTTATACATAAATTAAAGAAAAATGTCCAAATTCTGCTGAATACTCACCAAGGTGCATAGAACATGACAAAATGATTATTTTCCGTGAGGGCATCTTTGAAATTGTCCGCTGTGAGTGTCACTGTAAATTTGGATGATGCCTCATCGTCCTTTTCCGTACACAAAACTGTTGCGGCGAAAATCACAAAAAGGAAATACTTGAGACGTAACATGGTCGCCTTCGGACTAGACGGTTTTCTTTTTCAGGAAAGCTACAACGGGAAGTACTGCGATACGCCCCCGAGCCGATTGGGAAATGTAACCAGAACTTAATCGCCAACTATGAGATGAGCCAACTCAGATAAGGACCCGGCGATATTGCAAACGTCATTCGAAATCATTGCCCGGTGCAAGTGTCAAGCTGATTTGTAATTTCGAAAAATGTTGCCAATGTGGTAATGATGTTCTTATCAGAGGAAGATAAACGCTGTAGTTTATTGCATATTTGAAGGACAGCATCTAAAATTGTTGGCTATATTCTATTTGCCTTCTGTTTGATTGTAAGTTCTTATTGTCCTTTGCTTTCATATGCGAACAAAGGCCCTCCTCCTCTTATCAGTTCCTCGACAGTTTGACTATCTATGAAACTAAATTGCACGTGCTGTGCTATCACAATTGAATTTCGAAATCCTGTCTACTGTCAAAAGTTCTAATCAGAACAAGATCAGTAGGCCAGGTTCATTAATTGGTCTCTGGAATTAAGTTTTTATAAATTTGTCTAGGGATTTTCAAGTACATACATATATCTAGTCTTTTCGTAACATTCACAACAATGAGCGCGTTCTATCACTGACTGACACAGTTCGTGACTTTTTCCGGTCATGACAACCACCGTGTGGCGCAATTTCTTCGTTTGTTTTTAGCTAGATACAACTCAAAAACATGAATTCGGCTAATCCGCCAGGAAACGTGCCTGGTACAATATCAATATGGGATCGCGACGATCCCCGCTTTTGCATACAACCGTATCAACAGGCAGCCTCAAGTTGTACAGGAGCTTTGATTACATCGCTATGCAGTAAGTTACGAAATAATGTTTTGATTTGCAAATATGAATTTTGATTTTTAATTAGAGGGTCGTATCTATTTAACGAATTGCTGTTAAATATGAAAGTCATGTTTGTTGTTGGCAGTATAATAGAGTGGTGGCCTCCCAATTCATCACTTCGCCTATTGATAGTTGTTGTGTAGGTGATTGATGACCGATAAGATAACCACTGTCAGGTCCTAATTTGTTGAATGCATCATTTAATTCCAAGTGTGGGTCTTATGTAATATGTTTTCACATTATTGACATCACGGTTGATCATCACTCGCTTTAGTTTTTATCCCTATGTAGCAACCTGGGCCATCAGGCCAGTTCTCGGCACGATTCCAGTATCTGCGGCGCCAAATTTTGATCATAATATTGGCCTTAAGGGTTCTCCAGATATTCAATGTTAAAGTTTGACATTTATATGGGGTAGTTTAGTTTTTAATGGAAAATTGGGGGTATTTTTACATCATCGAACACTTTCTTTCCCCAATGTGTAAAGCGGAAATATCCCCCTTTTCTTATCAAATTACTTAACTGGCTTAATAGAAAAGTCAAATTATGACATTGAATATCTGGAGAACCGTTACGATTATGAGATAAAGGATTGCAGATTCAACCTTTTCAGGCCAATATTAGTATGTCGCATTTTTACTGCTCAGACTTGAAAAAAGTGACAGTATATCGAGTTGTCTTTTGTTGCTCCAGGGTGTCTGAATGCGGGTCGGCCACCAGCCACCCCAGGCACCAGCTAACAAGCTAAAGTTTTACCACCCTATCCGGCCATTCCTGTTCTTAGCGCCCAATACTCACAATACATTCGCCTTATTGCAGTTTAACTGTAATGGCGTCCGTCAGAAGATCGATTAGATCGTCCATTTAATGAGTACACGCAGAATTCTGATAGTGGCATTTGAAAGACAAAGCTCCAACCAACAACAAATCCGATAGACCCCAGAATTCAAGAGCTGAACTCCGAAATTAACCAAAGAGAAGCGCACTGTAGGACTGTAGCCATCAGATTCGGTAAGAAAACCACCGCAAATCCGAAACTTTGCGCGAGCTTATTCAATAAGCAAATTATTGAACATCCCAAGATCAAGGTGCTCAACTGCAAAATAAAACGAGACCGAGGCTAATTTCGGGCGCGGCCGAAATTTGCATACCCTTCGCTCCCCTCGGACTAAAAGTTTTTTTTTCGGGCGTACCTACGACTTGTATTTAATCCCTCCCCCTCCATTCTTTGCCTTCTGTCTTTACAAAAGTTTCGTTGCATCGACAAAACAATATTTGTTTGGGGTTTGGTTGCAATAAGTGTGGAAATAAAAATATTAGCTCAGAACATTTTATTGGGGAATGTCTGTTGTGACTTTCTTAGTTGTTTTGATAAAGACACATTAATTCAAGGTTTCAGAGTCACCTCCATAAACGTCCGAGTCAGTGCAGTCATACGACGAAACAGATGGAGACTGTTCCCGACTGCTTGGTAGAATGGCTGTGCACTGCTGCACGCCACTAATATCCACAAACGTTGGCGGAGGGGATGTGTTCTCGTCCAGAGCTGGCTTTAGAATCTTTCCTGAGAGGTGCTAGGTGCAACCACTGAGATTTTTGTTTTGTTTGTTGTTGGTATTGATAAGATTCCCAGGAGTGTCCGGGAAAAACGGTCACCGATGACTTCACCCGGTTGCCGCCGGAAGATTGAAACTGAAGGTCGACCAAGAGCCCTCGTGACCAAGCATCCCTCAGCGTATGCTGTTCCACCTTGCAGTTAGGGTACGTTTATAAGGAGATACCGCTCCCGCCCGACCAAATTTAGTCAGCACTTTTGACATTATTTAACGTACATTCCCAAAGTACGCCTCAACTGAAGCATCCCACCAACACACCAAGGCAAGTTTTGAGCACGAAATTGTGCACAAAAGACATGAGAAAACCTTAAGTGATGGTTACGCGCAGTGTTGCCAATTTAGCCGTTTTCCGGCCAAATTTAGCCGGAAACCGGCAGTTTTTCCGGCTAAAATCATTTTATGTGTTTTTTTTTTAAAATTTGAAACTAGAATCAATTTTTTAATATTCACAGCCAAAATAATTAATCGCCGTGAAATTATTTCTACATACACTTATTGTCGTGTAAGTACCTACTATGTCCTCCGTTAAAAAAACTTGCATTTATGTCTCCTGGGAAAAAATGCCTCGGAGATTTGCCTTTTATCAATAAATTTAGCGTAATAGGTTTCACGTAAACTGATGTTAGTACCTAGTCTAAGCATGTAATTTACTAACCACCAATATGCTGAATAATTTGCAAAATGGAGGACAGTTTCTTAAATAAAATTCTTTGCTGGGCAAGTCTTGGAGCATGGGGGTACCCGAAGATTTTTCAATTTTTCAAAGTGTCAATTCTTTACCACAGATAACGTAATCATGCCAGATTTAAGTACAAGGGTGAAAACTTTTAACACAATTCATAGATACCGGAACTTTGTAGTGTTCACAACACTAACGTTGTGCAAGTAACTTGCCCAGTAAACTACAAAAATTAAATTTAAGTGTGTATATATTTCTGGGACAACTTACCCCCTTCTTCAGCACAAAAGCTAAGTGCTGAAGAAGGGGGTAAGTTGGCCCTGTAATATATACTCACTTAAATTTAATTTTTGTAGTTTACTGGGCAAGCTACTTACACAACGTCTGACGATTCATAGAACCTACACATTTTCGTAGATGCATTACATTTTGTTGTTGGGTTTGTAGCAACAAATTTATCGAAAATCTATACCATTTCCCGGCTCATAATTTTGGAACATCAATTTCGTATCTTTTGAGCTTCAAATTCGTAACTGCGGAACATCAACAATGGAACATCAATTTCGTAACTATGGAAAATAAAACATAGAAGGCTCAAACTCGTAAATGAATAAAATGGTTAAATTTAATCACAATATAAAATTATTCAGGTGCGATGATGGTAAGATATCCATACATAAATGCGGTTGCTCTTGCCCATAGTTACGCATTGGACGTTCCTTTAACGAATTTTATGTTCCACAGTTTCGAACTTAATGTGGTTATCGACTTGACCGAGAAATTGTCCTGTATACAACAATTTTGACTAGTTGAGCTATCTAACTCCGAACAAAGTAAATTTTGACTGTAATGCCAGCGATTGGAGCATATATGTAAATCTAAAGGTCCATCTAGATTGATCGCCAAATGGTTGCGCGTCCAAAAACTGGCATCACGAACAGCCATTTGGTTGCTACTTAGCAATAGAAAGCAACTACTTAGCAACCAAATGGAGACAGAAAATGACATAACCAAAATTTCATTTTGGTGATTTTTTTTAATTGAATTATCAAAATCGGACTCTGCGCGTTTGAATTATTACACGGCCTTTCAAGAAATATTAAATTTCACACAAAAGAACGAACAAAATTTGCAAAATTGTCACTTTGAATTTGACAAGCGGTTGGTTGAGTTGCCATATTGAATATCAAAACTTGACGCACACCCAAATGGCGATCAGTTTGGATGCGATGACAACAGCCAGTTGGTTGCACGTGCAACCATTTGGCGATCAGTCTGGATGGACCTTGAGGAATCTGCCTAAGGCCTAGTTTATGGGTTGGGTAATACTCTAGAAAAGAAATAAAGTGATTAAAATCAGTTGTTTACTATATTTTTTCGTAATGTCACTCTTTTGTATAATTTAGCCGGTTTTTTGGCCGTTTTTCTGGCTGAAATTTATTTAGCCGGATTTTTAGCTGTTTTTGAAAAAAATATAGCCGGTTTTCCGGCTAAATTTAGCCAAATTTTTCCAGTTGGCAACACTGGACGCGCCCTCTAAAAAATGTCCGAGTAAAAGGTCCCCAAATGTCATAAGCCTGCTTCCGCTCACCACCATGTATAGGTAAAGGTCGCACTTCCAAGAGTAGGACAGTTAGGAATAGATGTGCATCAGCTCATCTGCTGGTCCCCCTGTCATACCTCTCGGCAAACGAGTATTGATAATCATTGCCAAAAAATTTTGTTTTGAAACTCTTAAATTACTTCTTCTTTTAGTGACGCCTCTTGACGTAGTGAAAACACGCCTTCAAGCCCAACAAAAAGCCCTCATCTCGAACAAATGTTTCCTATACTGCAACGGACTTATGGATCATGTGTGTCCATGCGGACCAGATACTTTCAATAATCCACAGCTGCGCCAGAAACCAGTCCATTTTAATGGAACAATAGTAAGCCATCATCCTTATAAAAATATCGCGCAATATATCAAACAATTTTTTTTATCCTAACAGGATGCCTTTGTGAAAATCAGTCGAACCGAAGGTGTACGCTCCTTGTGGTCCGGTCTTGGTCCTACACTAGTTCTTGCTGTACCTGCCACCGTACTCTATTTTGTAGCCTACGAACAGTTTCGTACGAAATTGCAACGACTACATGCACAATATGTCGATAGTAGTGTGGAAAAGAGACGATCACCGCCCATTTATATTCCCTTATTGGCCGGTGGTTTTGCACGAATATTTGCCGTATCGATTGTAAGCCCGCTAGAATTAGTTAGAACTAAAATGCAATCGCAGAAACTTAGTTATAAGGGTAAGTAGTTGGGAGGTTGATTCCTTCAGAATTTTTTTCAACACTGCATGATCTTCTTTTTGCATTATAGAGCTTCAACACAGCCTTAAGGAAATAATAGCAGTAAGAGGTTATGCAGGATTATGGCGAGGTCTATTGCCCACACTATACAGAGATGTTCCTTTTTCTGGTAGGATTTTGGAATATTTTCATTGCAATAAAAAAATTTATTGAAAATGCCATGTTTTCTTGCAGCGATATACTGGGCTACGTACGAAAATATTAAATCATTTTATGGCGTCGGTGTGCCAACATTTGGTTTTAGTTTCTTTGCCGGAGCTATGTCGGGTTGTGTAAGTACTAAACATTTTTCCTATGAATTGGTAATATAGTGTCCATTCTAGGTTGCTTCTTTTATAACGACACCATTCGACGTCATCAAGACGCATCACCAAATTCAATTTGCCGAAAAAGTCATATATACTGGTAAGTTATTACAACGTCTCTACAGATAACATTTTCCGCGCCGCATAATGAATATGGACATATCATATTGATGTATTCCTTTTCCAGATCACCCCGCTAAAGCATCGGCGTCAGAGAGTATACTCGGGTCATTACGTCGCATCTACTCGATGAATGGGTTTCAAGGACTTTTTGCTGGTGTTGTACCGCGTGTAGTCAAAGTTGCACCGGCTTGTGCAATTATGATTGCCTCATTTGAGTATGGAAAAACATTTTTTTATAAGTTGAACTATAGAAGATATCATGAAAAGGCCGCTTTAAATATCAATGAAAAATAAATTGTAAAAAAAACTCCGGCCGAGTCCGAGAAAGAGACGAGTGTACGTATTTTGTATAAGCGACAATTTTATATTTTTTAACGGAAGGGATCGTATTGATTTGTTTTGAAGAACAAAAGCAGAAAAAAAAATTTTTTCGCTTAATGTACAGATCACGGATGTGTTGTCCTTAGTTGTAAAATCCACTAGTGTTCATTGTGATATAATATCATTTGAAAATGTATGTGTGGACTAGTTCAACTAGGAATCGCAATATGTAAATAAATTTGTATAAAATAAGAGTTAGGGAGTCTTTTTCCTGAATAAAGTCACTTCGATATATGGAACCTAATACAAGCCTGCGAAACTTTGTTGGTTACATTCAAAGTGCTTCGTTGCATTGGGGGTTTCGGTACCCGATGTAGAGCGTATCGCGGCGGACATTTTGCTGAAAACCTTAGAATCCTAGCTATAACCATTTCAGACCTCCAGCAGTCCAAAGAGGCCAGAACACGTGACAAGTTCGACCCCTTTTTTATTTAGAGGGTTGTGGGGGGAATCTTGCATAGATACTCTACGCCTGTAGTATGCACAGTTATGTCAGATTCTTACTGATTAACCCCAAACACCTATTCCATGCCGTGGGTCCCTGCTGAACCACCTTTTGGTATTACTTCGCAGGGATGGTTTTTTTTTAATCTTTCCAGAGGGGAGTTTTGACAGTAGGCAGTTTTATGCTTCAGATCGCTACATCTAGTCGATCTAAAAGGCAATCTAAATGATATTTCGGATAATATGTTTGGTGCATCAAGATTAGCGTTAATTAAATTGTATAAAAACACGGCGTCAGAACATTTCCTTCTGGTCTCATGTGATGTTATATTTAGCGTGGATGCTATTTCAGCATAGGAAATGTTTTCAGAATGAAAACCTAGCTTGTAACCAACAACTCTTATAAATTTATTTTGGACCTTTTCGAAATTGTCAATACGGACATTGTAGTAAGGATTCCAGAGAATAGAACAATAATCTAGCTTGCTCCTGACGAGTGAAAAATATAGCATTTTAATTGCATTTATATTAAGGAATTCACGTGTGTTTCGTATAACAAACCCAAGGCTTCTCAATGCTTCACTTATTGTTTTATTAATGTGACTCACAAAGTTCAAAGATGAATCAAATAATAATACACCCAGATCTTTCACTGTCTCAGATTGCTTCAATACAACTCCGTTAAGAAGGTAATTGCAATCGATAGAGGATTTACAGCGATTAAAGACCATAAGTTGGCATTTGTCAACATTGACATCTAAACTATTCAACGCACAGTAGTTACAAAACTTGTCTAAATTTGACTGTAGTAACAAGGTATCTTCTATTGACTCAATGGACTTGTAAATCTTGCAGTCGTCCGCAAAAATAAAAATTAAGAATAAGATGGGCCCAGATCCCTGGGGGACACCAGATGTTGAAACAAATTCCTGAGAATGTTGATCATAAGCTTTGACTATTAATGAACGATTGCGGATGTAGTCACATAGCCACTTTAAAATTGCTCCACTGAATCCAATTATACGAAGTTTTCTCTCAAGTAAGCTATGATTAATACGATCGAATGCCTTACTGAAGTCAGTATAAATGGAATGAACTTGATTGGAGCGAGCAAACGATTTGATGATGTAACTATGGTATTCTACTAAATTAGTGGTAGTAGATCTATTTTTGCAAAAGCCATGATGGCGTAGTGTGATTGGCTGAATTCAAATTGTAAGACGAAACCGGACGGGTAAACATGCAAGACAAGAACCATCGTTCTTACAATCTGAAATGCATAATGCTTGTCTGCTGGCCACTACAAAAGCACTCGCCGTCCATTTATTAGCACAAACAAACGGATGGCGAGAGCTTTTGTAGTGGCCAGCAGACAAGCATTGTGTATTGCACATTGTAAGAACGATGGTTCTTGTCTTTCAAGTTTACCCGTCCGGTTTCGTCTTACAATCTGAATTCACCCATTATCGGTCTTAATAATGGCGTAATGAAGTCAGTTAGCAGACTCTCTAATATTTTTGGAATCACAGAGAGTATACAGATGGGGCGATAATTTCTCTTTCTCTTATGTGCGGCATCCGCACTTTCTGCCAGCTCTTCCTTTTGAATTGTGTGGTCAGGGCTTTTTGCTATTTTAACAGTGGTCTGGCGGGCAAAAAAAGAACAGGTTGAGCGAACAGAGTGCTGAGGATTCGCTTTTTCGAGTCGGGATGAATGTGCCGAGGCATAGTCGTGTAAGAGCTTGTTTTTCCTTATACGCCTTCCCCCACGGATTTGTATCAGCATCCTCATAGAGCTGTGTAAAGCAAGCTCGTTTTTTCTCCTTAATGACAAGTTTACACGCGTGTGGATACGTATACAGCAGATTAATGTGTGCCGGTGGGTACAACGCCCTTTGGTTAAGCCGCCGCGCTTCCAGCCATTTTTGCCACAGACCCGTAATTTCTTCGGTCTTAAATTGTTGCAAATATAAATATTAAAATAGCTGATAATGCATTGACATTTAACAAGAATATTATGCCTATCAATTGTTTTTTCGTCGTCCTTTAGCGGAGCCTTTCTTAGGTATAGAGTCATCGCAAGCCACTTCCAATTACTCTGTGATGATGACACGGTTCTTTGTTCGGCGCCTATCCCTCGCTGGAACCTGCTTGCAGGATTGCCCCACATTAACTCATCAAAATCCAAGGGACCATCTAACGGGCGGACGTCTCTATGTGTGTTGTTGTTTTTGTAGCGGTGCAGAAGGGTGTAAGTCGCTGTGCATGTCTGCGGATGTGCTCTAAGCTACGTCGTCGTTCTCGTCTATTGTCTCAAGCGACAAGAACGTAGCAGCTGCAATAGGGTTGTCCCATAATGCCCTCGGAGTGAGGTTAGTGGGTGCAGCGGAGCATCGAAACAGGTGGTCCACATTGTGAGGCGCACCACCGCAGCTTGGACAAATGTTCTGGATGTCAGGGTCTATTCGAGATAGGTACGAATTGAGGCGTGAACAAAAACCCGACCTAAGCTGGGCTAGTGTCACTCTTGTGGCTCTCGGGAGCCTGCTCTCCTCAGGCGATATGGGTGGTGGGGGCACCGAGAGGACTCTATTCGGACCTAATATCCCTATTGACCGATTCACGGCGGTTGTGGGAATATCTGCGATGACCGCATGGTATGCTGTGTTATCGAATATATCGGGAGGTACCGGTTTGGACGTCTCTCTCGAGATCTCTGATTCCACTCCTGACATGTCGTGGAGGGGGAGTATTGTCCATGAGATGATGTTTTGGGTGATCCTCTCGATAGCGACTGACCAGATATTGTAAAGACAGGAGGAGATTGTGATCACGCACTGATAACATGCTGCTTTCTTGATGAAGATGATCCTGGGACGACATGAGATGGCAACCTGTAGCGATAGGTATAGCAGCGTTCTGGCATGCCTGGATCTTATTCCAGTTTGTGTCACAAACGGTTTGTGACCACACCGGTGCTGCATAGTTAGGGATTGCCCTACCTATCGCTTTATAGGTGACCAACATAGTTTCTTTGTCTTTGCCCCAGGAACTCCCGCCGGATAGTGCCTTTGGGACGTTGTTTCTACTGTGCATTCTGGCGATTACGTCTTCGACGTGATCTTTCGACTTCATCATGGTATCCATATAGACACCAAGGATCACGGGGTTGGTGACAGTAGGAGCAACGTCTTCAGCATGCTTACCGATACGGATCCAAAGCACCTCCGAAAATTCCTGCGTCCAGGTGGTGAGAAGAGTTGCAGTACATTTAGACGGCGAAATGACTAGGTTGCGGATATTGAAGAACTCCACCAGTTTCTCAATATAGTCATTCAGTCGAGCACACATGCCATTTAAATCATTCCCCGAGATGAGTACGGTGCAATTGCCTCCCAGCTAGATAGTTGGCAATCCACCTAACCTCTTCTGCAGGAATATGCATATTTAGGAGATCGGCCAACAACGCAGAGTGAGTGACCGTGTCGAAGGCTTTCGACAGGTCAAGGGCCACCAGGACGGTTCTGTCACAGGGCTGTTTCTGGTTGAGGCCATTGTGGATGTGATGGGTGATCATATCCAGAGCTGTTGTAGTACTATGCATCTTCCTGAATCCATGCTGGTGAGAAGCTAGCTCAGCATGTGATACAAGGGTGGGGTGGATGAGTGCTTCGAGCGTCTTTGCAACGGGTGATAAAATTTTGATTGGACGGTAGGATTCGGCGAGTTTCGCGCTTTTACCGGGTTTGAGAAGGATGATTCATCCCTTTTTCAGGGATGCATGACAAGCGTGGATATCGACAAGTTGAAAGCCATCGTTGGGTATTCGATGGCCGGAAGATCTAGGTGTTTCAGCGTGGCCATTGAAATGCCATCTGGTCCAATGGCCGGAAGATCTAGGTGTTTCAGCGTGGCCATTGAAATGCCATCTGGTCCAATGGCCTTTGATTTTTTCGCATTCCTGATTGCTGCTGAAACTTGGTCCGCTGTCTAGGTATTAACCGTTCGGTAGCAAATCCTTCTTTTTATCTTGCATTGTAGCATCTTGGTATTGGGGTGCTCAATAGATTGCTTATTGAACAAGCTCACGCAGAGTTTTGGATTTACGGTGGTTTTCTTACCGAATCTGATGGCTACACTGCCCTTTGTCTTTGGTTGGGTGAGACAGGGCGCGCGTAGCCCATAGTTTGCTAACACCTTGTGAGAAGCCGCAGCTATCCAGATGCTCGTTCCATTTCTTTTTTAATAGGTGTTAACTAGTCGATTTATTTCGGAGTTTAGCTCCTGAATTCTGGGCTCTGCCGGATTTGCGCGTCTTAAATCGTCCCGCTCGTCGGCTAACCTTGCGGCAGCAGTTGGGAAATATGGCCGATCTTTGGGGATTCGAACTGCCGATGTAGCGAGCTATGTGGTTTATTGATTCCTTCACCACAGGGGGTATTCGGATAGCCCGGAGAGTATCGTATCGTGGAGAAGATAGGAGTTGGCCGGAGCCGTTCATCCTATATAAAGCTCCTCCTGCATGGCCAAAATTCCGCAGTTTTGCCACAACTGAAGAGTATGTAGGAAGCGACCGGAGCCTTCAACCTATAACATTTCTCTTACGGAGCCCTTCGACCCCTGTAGCCGCTCTAATTTTTTGAAATAATCGCACTTTTATGTTTGTAAATGAACATTTCGAAAGTGGGCGTTCCGAGAGCCGACGTAAAACGTAACGGGGCACATTTGGCTGAAAACCTAAGAGTCCTAGCTACCACCGTTTCGGAGATATAATAGCACAATTTCTGACCCTTTGCAATCCAGGGATTTATTTAATAGGATTAATATGCAAATCTGCCCGTGGATGAACTTATTTGATAGAAAATCCATTTTAATCTAATTAAATCCAAGGATTCGCCGTTTAGGTGCAGCCCAATTAACACTTTCCCGGACACAACGTCTATAGACGTCCAATTTTGAGCATTTGACATAGAAATCGTGTCAAATTTTGGCGTTGTGTCCGGGAAAGTGTTAAACAACAATCATACGCATTATTAGTTGGGCCAACAAAACGCAAATCAAAAACTACCTGTTGCTTACATTCCACTTTTTCCGTTACCAGTACCACCACTTCCGACAAATTGCACAATAGTTTGAGCACCACTCGTTGCACAAGTTCCAATTCCCAATCAGCTGTATGACGAAAACAAACAGAAAACATGTAATTTGGCAACCCGTAGCCGGCTGTCGTCCTCCCGTCACACTGACAGTTTTAAGAAATGTGCTACGCCAGTTTTTACGTGCCGGAAAATTACAATTGCTCGATTTCTCCTGAATTTACGCGCCCATCTTATAGAATCCTAAAAAAACTTTCGTATCGGCATCTGTAGGACCCAACTAGGCTTGTATTTGAATTCGAATACGCAGTCGTTGTGCGGCGACAGCCGCTAAAAATCGCGAAAAACGGTAATCTCGCGTTTCGGTTTTGTGATAGTGGGTCATCATCCGATGCGATAATGATAAACAACCGTCCAGACTAGTCAAATTTGCCTCAACAGGCGGATTTTGTGCATAATGTTGATACAATTGCCAAACAATTGCAAATTTACGAAATCGTTCGCGTGTGTCAATTATTGTGGTGTAGTTTGTGATCTGCAGCGAAATTTCACGGACTCGTGTCCGGAGCACAATAAATCGAAAAGAGACGGTGGCCTGCCGGAGAAATTGACGTATCGGGGTCAGTGGGTAGTGATTTGCCCAAATCGAAACGGCTCAAAGTCTGGCCGGCGAGAAGTGCGACTATTTCGATGGACCGAAGGAAAAGAGGTGGCCGAGGAATGTCTTCAACGGGAGCCGGTTTTAGTGGCATGTCCTCATCCGCGGGAGAGGGCAGCTCACATTCGTTTGGGCTATCGCCTGAAAGTGGACTCGATCTGAGCACAAGTCGTGGAATGGACATGGCAGGAAGCTCTTCCATTGGTAAGTCAGCAAATAGTGTACAGGTACATAGTGTCCTTTAAGGTTATCCACCACCTGTTGTTATCCAAGCAGGTCCTATATCGATATTGACATTTATGGTATTTAACGCTTGCGTAGTCATATTTCATATTATATAAATATTTTCATATTTCTTTACGAGAAGTGGTTTTTGTTAGGATATGGAATCCGTGAAATCACGTTACAAAGAAGCTCGAAGCAATAGTCCACCCCTCCCTGTATAAGATACTGTGCTAGCTAGCTTCTCTCCAGCATGGCCTCAGGAAAATGCATAGTACCACAACAACTCTGGATTTGATCACCTATCACATCTACAAAAGACTCAAGCGCTTTATCACCTGCCGGCGCGAATCAAGAGCTAGCTCAAACAGATTCGCTCCATTAAGCCAGCTATCCACGGATGACGTTCCCCCGATTCCCGAAATATGCCAATTGATCTATCTAGAGATCATATCGAAGCGGAGCTAAACGCGCTCAACACAAACGATTATTTGCTTAAATTCGCAAGCATTAGAACAAAAGTGTACTCGCTAAACAGCCGTCAGCCGTTTATAGACAATTTCGAGTCAACGTTACGTTGCATATCATTTTGGAGTGCATACAGAATGTCCGGAAACTGCCGCATAAACGCACCGGATTGTGATTCCTCAAGTGATTTCCAGCGAAAAAGTTGTACGGAACATACCCCCTTAGCTTAACCCTTTAGCTGCCACAGACATTGGAAGACTTTTGGAAAAATCATTTTCTTGTACTACTACTAAAACCTCAATATCTCAAAAGCTAGACTAGCTAGAATAGTAAAATAAGATGACTATTACAGTACAATGTGCAAAAACTTACAGATCCATCAACAATACGTGCAGTTTCTAGCGCATTGCACGAGATAGCTCATGCACAAACGCCAGATACTCCTTCATCAATTGATGATAGATGGAACATTGTGAAGGACGCTTTTATATCGTGTGGCGAAGCATTTGTGGGCAGACTTCAGCGAGGTAGGAGACCATTTATCAGCGACGATACATGGTCTCTGATAACTGCACGGAGGAGAATTCAAGAGCAATTGAACTCGTTTACTGACACTACAGTCAAGCAACAACTGAGGACCGACTACAATTCTCTTCAAAAAAGAGTGCAGAGAAGCGTAAGACGTGATAAACGCAACAACATCAACGCGTTAGCGGTGGAGGCAGAAGATGCGGCTCACCGTGGTGGCAGTTTCGTTGGAATCGGTCTAGCAAAATTTCGGAGGCTTGGGTGAGGGTCCATGTTTCGCAGCCATAACATAGCACGGGTCGGATGATAGTTTTTTACACGCGGAGCTTCGTGTTCCTGTGCGCAAGTTTCGAATTAATATTATAGGGAGGACCGAGAAATATGTCTTATTAGCTAGTTGTATCCGTCCCTTAATTTCGTCGGTTTCATTGGCGATAAGTTACAACCCAGATAGTTAAAGTTGTCTACATACTTCTTCTGCTTCTTCTTTTAGCGGTACAGAAAGGTGTGAACCGCTGTGTATCTATATGGATTCGATTTATAGATCGTCGTCGTTTTCGTCCGTAATCTCCAGGGACAAAAACGTGGCAGCTGCAATGGGATTTTCCCATAGTGAGCGGGGGTGAGATTAGGGGGTGCAGCTGGGCATTGAAACAAATGGGCCACATCGTCTGGCGTGCCAGCGCAATTTGGGCATATGTTTTGTATATTTGGGTCTATGCGAGATAGATACGAATTGAGGCGTGAGCAGAAGCCTGACCGAAGTTGGGCTAAAGTCACTCTGGTGGCACTCGGGAGCCTAATCTCCTCAGGCGAAATAGGTGGTGGGAGCGCTGAGAGGACTCTGTTCGTACCTAAACTCGCAATAGACCGACTCACTTCATCAGTGTGATTCATAGCAATGGCAGCCCGGTATGAATCTTCATCGAAAGGATCCCTTTTGTAACCCTGGACCTCTCTCTCAAGGTCAGGAAGGCCAAGGCTAAGGTCACGGTGAGGATGATCCTCTCGATAACAACCTACTAAATATTGTTTTGTGAGTAGAGGATTGTGGTCACGTATAGGCATCAAATGTGTCTCCTGATGTAGGTGATCCTGGGCCACCCTATGGCTGTGCGTAGAGCAGAATTTTGGCAGACTTGGATTTTATTCCAGGCTGGCAAGAGCCTCGAAGGTCTCGATGCAGGAAGGTTGTGTATGTCTGTGTATATGTATGGATTCGATTCTCTACATACTCGATATTAAGGTCCCCCACTCTGATGCTTGAATTTGCTGGCGTCCTTGTTTTCGATTGCATCATGGCCTCTGTTTTGCTTTCGTTCATATGTAGTCCAACTTCCTTTGTGGCATTATTGAGATTATGCAGAAGGCTTTCTGCATCACCCAATCTTCGAGACATGATGTTGATATCGTCGGCGTACGCTACTAATTGAGTCGACTTGATGAGTAGCGTTCCGCTGCTGTCCATATTCATGGCTCGAATTACATACTCCAAAGCAAGGTTGAAGAGCGTCGGCGCCAGCCCGTCGCCCTGCTTGAGTCCAGTACGAGTTTCAAATAGGTCAGTGAGTCGGTTCTGCACCCTGACCTGCGAGACGGTATTAGTCATCGTCATCCTTGTGAGTCGCACTAACTTTGCCGATATACCAAAATGCAGCAGAATGTTATACAGTACACTTCGATCAATACTGTCGTATGCCTGCTTGAAGTCGACAAAGATTTGGTATACGTCGATGTCATATTCCCAGCACTTTTGGAGTAGTAGCTTCACTGTGAAAAGCTGATCGGTCGTTGAACGACCAGGTCTGAAGCCGCCTAGATACTCGCCAATGATTCGTTCTGCGTACGGATTAATTCTCTTTTCCAGAATTTTGGATAAAATCTTATAGGCCGTACAAACCAATGATATGCCCCTGTAATTCTCACACTTCAGCTTGTCACCCTTTTTGTGGATTGGGCAAACTATGCTTCTGCGCCAATCTTCGGGTATTACCTCGTCGTTCCATATTTTCAGCACTAGCACATGTATAGCGTTGATCAGGCACGTTCCACCATGCTTCAGCAGTTCTGCTGGGATTTCGTCAGCGCCGGGCGCTTTGTTACTGTGGAGCGACTGTATGGCGAGACTCACCTCCTCTACTGTTGGGGGTTGAACGGGAGGGCCTGGTTCGGCTAACTGCTCAAGAGCTGGCTCCGTGGGGGATGTTGATGGTACATTGAGGAGCTCTTCAAAGTGCGAGGCCCATCGTTTGTTTACGCTTTCGATGTCGCTGAGTTGTCGGCACATCGCTAAACCATGATAGGGCTTAATCGTTGAGTAAAGGCCATCATGGGCATGCCTCGAAGATGCCTCTTTAGTGGTTGCGTTAAATGTTTTCTGTCACCTATTACTTTAAGCAACCTGAGACGCTGCAGATGTTAATACATCACTCAGACGCAGCGGTTACTCGGATAATGCGGGAAAGTAACGCCCCGTAGAGAAACATAGGAATTGGCCGAAGCCGTTCACCCTATGAAACTCCCCCTGCATAGCTAAGGGTCCGCAGTTATGCCACAACTGAAGAAGATTTAGGAATTAGCCGGAGCCTTTCAACCTTTATCTTCCCCCTTACGGGAAATTATTTACTGCTTCATTATTTCCAGTCATATGACACCCATCTCGCCTACATATCACCTCCTAACTAACTACGCCCAAAAATTCAAACTGTTTTTAAAGAACTTAAACTGCGTGCAAATTTATTCTATTGCTTACGTTTTAACATCTCCAGTCATATGGCACCCTTATTACCTAGATACTACCTGATTGCTAGAAATATCCTTTATACTCTAAAAGGAAAGGCTGTGAAAGGATACCAAATTTCTTCAATCTTCACTATACATCCAAAGAAATCCATTTCTATCCATTTTGGACTTCCTTTCACCTTATGATTGGAAAAGTCCATTGTTGTACTTGTTACTTCAAAAATCAATAATTAATATGTACTACTGATTCCAAGACGGTAAATTAATGAAAGAAATACTCACTGTATTAATTCTGGTTCCCAAATTTCGTGGGTGCGAATTTTAACTAATTGTGGAAATCTTGACTTATCATTCCCTTCTATGCACCAACTGCGGTGCATGTCTGTGGTATTTTATGGCATGGCAACTTACCAGCTCTATGGGAACTACGCGGAACTTTGTTTGGAGGAGAAGAGCCCCAGCGGGAGAAATAACGAGCTATTCAATTTCGGAAATGTCACATTGGAATCTTTGCATTGAGACCCCTAAGCGTCTATAGCTCAGTAGGTAGAGTTGCTGAGCTTGTGACTGAAGGTCGGAGGTTCGAATCCCGATTGGGACGAAACTTTTTTCCCTCAATTTTTGGTATTTATTCCCAAAGTTTTGTGGTTTCGTACAGATAGACACACTCATCAGGTCTTGTGTCTATTGTCTATCTGTGCACAAGACGACCACTTGAATTTTAGCGGGAGAATTCTATGGAGATTTTTTTTTTGATTTGATTTGCCGTTCCTAATATTTCGTTCGGCCTTATGAACATTAGTTGGAGTAGGTAGCTCGGCAAACTTCGCCAACGAATATGATTTGAAACCGTCCCAATCAACTTTCTTGCTTCTCAGCATTAGTCAGGTTTGCTAGTTTGTCAATTCTTATAATGATTAGGCTGTGATCGGATGGGAGAGCAGTACGCGTCTCCCATCGATTAGCACTAATTAGGCTGGCACTTACAATGGTTATCTCAGGAGAACTACTACAGGTACCCGTAACTCGAGTCAGCGAGTCTTCATTAAGTGAACAGAAATCTGAAGCGTCGAGAGATTCGGCGATCGGCGTCGTTGTGTAGGTCAGAATGCCAAAGCTCATGGTGCGCATTAAAGTCAAACGAGTTCGAATGAAGCAACGTCTCCTGGATGGCAGAAGAATTTTCATGAAGTGAATAATCTCGGCAATTTTCTGTCGAATGTCATTGCAGTTAAGCAGTCATTGCAGTTAAGGATGTGTCAAATGAAAAAGCAACAACAACGCATTGGTCTCGGCGATGACACGATCCAAGATAGAGCTGCCTGTAGAAATATGCTGAGATATCGCCAAAACGGGCGATGTGCCTACACCGCGGGTCGAGCAACTCGAAGCCATGGAGCGGTATAAAGAACGAGGCAAGGAAGAAGATGTCATTGCAGTTAAGCTGCAATATAGACAGCAGAGTGAAGACTGCTGGAGGAGGGGCAGGAGTTAAACCCGGTCTAGCATTCCTGATCATATTATTGGGTGGTTGTGATGGTGGGTCAGGTGTAGCCCGTGGTCGCCCTGAATTTCTACATCCCGCTGCAACATATGATCTTGTGTGCTGACCCGTCCTTCTCAAACCTGAACACCTGAGATGGACCCACTCCGTACATCATTTACAGTGGCCATTCGAACCAATTCTTTGATTGCAAACACTACAAAACCGTATGGACCTGGATTTGTTTCAACACCGGCGCGAATTCGTGAAATTGATGCTTCCAATAGATGAAAAAACAGAAAAACACAATTTACACATAAACGCAGACAAACACAACCTTCTCGCATCGAACCTTCAAGGCTCTTGCCAGGGAGACGTTGTGGGAACTCTTGGCCGTTTTCTGTTGAAAACGAGTGTGGTCCTCCCCGGAGAGGCTGAGATTGCTGTAGCAGCAAGGTTGCCGTAGGACCACTACCAAATGCTATTAGTAGTTGTTGACTCTTAACTGTTTTTGATTGTTTCAGAGCAGATATGAAAAAATACTCAAGTAAATATTTCTCTAGCCGCTGGTTTAGTTTTTCAAATCTCCTGAACCGTTTTCATATTGTCCTTTAGTGACTTTTACCTCTAAGCAGACAATCGCTGATCGCGCAAACTTCCTTTAGTGATGTCAAAACGAATGAGTCATAGGAAATTCTAAATTGTGTAAATATCTACGAAGCTCTGATATATTCATCACTTTTAAGAATCCCAATTTATTTCTTTTCTCATTCAGGTGATAAAGGTGACATGTCTGGCTATCACATTTTCGCCGAAGATTTGCGCATCTCAAAGATTCTTCGTCGCCTACGTATGGAAACAAGTGGAGCCGTGGCCGATGATCTAGCCTACAAGCTTCAACAAGCCATCCTGGATCCGGCCAACTCATCATATGTTCGTCGAGTATTTGACATGCTATCGGAAAACTTTCTCGACCTACTTGAAAATGCCCCAGAAGAATCGCTTAATCGTATTGCTGCCGCTTACGGGATGTGCGGCTATATGATTCGTCACGATTTCCACGTGTATAGAAATTGCATTTTTAAAACGTACGACACCATGCCTGAACTTCGCACGTATCTAATGAAAGCACTCGACACAACATTCAAATATGACAGTCAAACGCTCGATTTGATCACGTACAGCGATCGTTTGATAGTACAGCTCAAGAATTTGTTGGAAGCCACCGATCGAGTGGATGATTTCATTTGTGTGAGCGATGTAATTCCGGTTTTTGCAAAAAATTACAAGAAATCGTTTAGCAAGCATTTTGAAGATATTGTTGATATTGTGGTTGGATGGCATCTGGAGAAGGAGCATTCGACCCGTTTGAAGCAGCACTGTTCGAAGGTTTTGCAAGGTGTAACGGATTTTTTCATGAAAGATTTGGAATTTACTGATGGATTAATGTCGCAGTTTTTGGAGGATATTATTGCACTCGGGGAGGATATGGAGAGTGCGGAGAAGGGTGAAGGAGGTGGGAGTCCCACTGCAGAGAAAACTGTTTCGCCGGAAATCAGTGTTGGATCATTGATCGGGGCACTGACGTCGGTTCTGAAGTGCGTTGTGGACGGGAAGAATAGTCGAATTTTTCACATGAAACCAGAACGTTTGCAACAATCTATCGAAACAGTTGAGCGAGTTGCATGCCAGAGCTTAATGTCCACCTGTTGTCCAGACACTGTTCAGGCAATTAATGATTTTTTCGTGCTGATAATCACATGCAATGGAAACAACATTTCTTGCGACTATGACCAAATCTTGCAGATCATCCAGTTGGAAATGAAACAATTTCGTAATTTTAACGACGATCAGATAAGAAGTTGCTTATTCCTCTGGCTTTACTATGTCAAAGAACTGAAAACCGGCGTTCCGCTCAATTTCATCACATTCATCATGCAACCGGGACAAGTGGAATTTGGATCGTTGAAGATGACGTCGAGCGAAAAAAGCTACAAATTGCTGATAAAACTTTACCACGAGATTCTGAGCATTAAAAACGTGGCAATTTTGCAAGAAGCTTACAAGCACATTCTCGTCGACATGCGAGAGGCAATGCAGTGCGTAAAAGGTTCGGTAGAACGGAAATATACTCCGGAACAGGCGGAGAGTGTCATAAATTTTTATTTATCCGCCCTGGCCGTTTTGACCAATCAGACGTCTTCCCTGATCGGCATGTATGCTCTCCAGCCTAGCGTTTTCGAACTTCTCATCATTGAAATGAATTTGACCAATGTCGCCATCTGGGGAGATAATCCGGCACTACACCATTCAGCTCTCAATTTGCTGGCCGTCTGCTGCATGAAGAACAACAACTACGTTTTGTCCAGCAACCTGGTGCAAATGTTAAGCAAACTATCGTTGGGTAACACGAGTCCCACGGCAGAGAATTTTTCGATAATTCTCAAATTTTTGCGAGCCATTTTCGAAACCAGCCTGTGGAGTGCAAAAACAATGTTTTTGCTCTTGGATTGGGCGAAATTTATTTATCATCAGTGCGCACAACATGCAGAAATCCTCATGGGCAACGAATCGTTCATCAAAATTGCCGAAAATATTTGCCGTCTTTCTACCCGATGTCAACCCGATATTCTGATAAGTTGTGCCGAATGCCTGGATGTCCTGTTCACCTATTCGCGACTGAATACGGAAATATTTAACGCAATCGGCGAGGTTTGTTGTATTCATATTCGCTCGACAGATCGTCATATTCGCAACGTGTATGTTCAGTTGTTGGCCAAACTACCGTTAAACGTCGCATTGAAAGCCGCACAGGAGACTAACGGTGTTGTCAAGTCCAAAGATCTCGTCGCGAACGATCTTCAGCGTTGGTATATTTCATCTCCGGTGGCGGCACGTTTGCGTGAAAGTCATTTTCGAAAATTCTTCGAAATTATCACGATTAAAGAGTCGGCAACGTACATTGAACAATTTTTGCTCGGAATCTTCCCAAAGTGCTGGATCGCGCAAAAAGGACGAGGCGCCGACTTCTTTTCGTTGGCTTGCAACAATCTCAACTATTTGCTGGCCTGGGCCGAGTGGGAGCTAGCCGAATTTTGTGTCAATAACAAGCTACGAACGCCTTTCGGGAAACCACAGGAAACACTTTTGAATATTGAAGCCATGGTGCGGAAAGGAATGCAAATTTCGGACCAACGCGATACCAGTGCCACCCGGTTGGGAAACACCGAATCATTGGTTGCGAATCAAAAACACATTCGGGTGCTTTTGGAGTTCCTCGAGTGTTTGGAGAAGTCCATTTACAATGCGGCCGAAGGAACTGCATTTGCCATTCCGGCACCGGAGAAGCCTGCACGAACGTTCTTCAAGATAAACACGCCCACGTGCCGCGAATGGTTTAATCGTATTAGAACAGCTGTCGATCTGGTGGCCATGCATTCAATTGAACCGGAAATGATTATACGGTACTCTGAGTCGGTCCTCTCGGGCCTAGTGGCTGCTGGAAAGACGGAAGATCCATTATTCGGCCATACACTGGTCCTGTATGCATGGGCCTTAATTCGGAACAAAGAAGCCGAAGCTTTGCACGGCCTCTACGTATGGACAAAACGAGTGACAGGCAAACGATTTGCATGGGTTAAGTTTGCAGCAGACCAGGCTGCTGGTCATCGCGAAAAGGCTGCTGAAGGATACGTCAGTTGTCTGGCTGATGAAGAACACTTGGACGGACACTTACGAGAATTTGTTTGCGACGAAATCGTGGAATGTCTTTACCTAACGAATCAGTGGGAGTTGCTGAAGAATTTCATTCATTCCCGAAAGCCTAGAGTGCAACCTCAACTTACAGTGCCACAGATTTCACTGAAATATGATCAAGTCGAGTGTATTCAAATTTTCGAGGAATCCGGCGATGCGCAAGTCATCAGTTTAGCTAATTGGGACGTTTTAGAAAATAGCGAAATGCCTGCAAATAACTGTTCATTCAATAATCTGCTGACGATCACCGAAAACACCTTGATGTCCCTGGCACTGGGCGACCACATAGACGCACCTCGATGGAAGGCTTGCTCGAAAATTGTTCAGTCAGCAATTGAAGAATTCCTCCTGACCAAGCCGAAGGATAGCCTTAACAGCTTCGTACTAATGAATCACGTGGCGTACAAAATAGCATCAGCACAGAAACATCTCGAAAACGGACAAAACCTAGACTCATTTCTAATTGATAAGGAATTCGGGTCGGCGACACTCAATCGCACTCTTCGATGGGCCGAGTTCCTCTCTGGCGTTTATAATGTTGAGACAACTGTTACGATGGACCTACGTCTGAAAACGGCGTCCGTTGCCCGCAAGGAGGGCAATTATCGACTTTGTAAAAACGTCTTGGAGAAATTTTTCAAAAAGACAAACTCCAGACTGCTACAAAAAGACTTGGGCGAGATTGGTCGCATGCTGATTTCAAATGATCTGGAAACTGTCGTCTGGAACGCCGACACCATGCGTGGTGTGTACGAGGCGTCCAAATGGCTCCACTGTCAGCCTGGAAAGCAGGAGGAAGCCATTCAATTGCAGGCCACTTGCTTACTTGGCGCATTGTCTATCGGACATTCCGAAGATTTGTCGAAATCGTTACTCACCATAGCCGATTGGTTGAGTCAGAACTCTGAAAATATTCTGACCGGAGAACTAAACACCCCCCTTAAGCTGCTATTGGAAAAAGTCGATCCAGTTCAAACATGCTCCGATGATAGCGTCGAAGTGATAATTCCCGCCCTGGACAAGGCCGTAGGAAAGCTGATTTATTGCAGCACTCAAACTTGTCCCGAACTAGCAAAAGCTTGGACCACGCTTGGATCGTGGTGCTACCGATGGGGACGTAAAATTCTGGAACAACGTACGTCCGGAAGTCTTCGCACCACCGATATTGATGCAATCAAACAGCTAGTGCCTGACGCATCCAAAGACGAAATCGGCAAAATTATCGCCATTTTGTGTCAGAATGAAGTGATCGGTGACGATGAGGAAATCAGTCCGAATGAAGCCAGCTCCACGGAACTGATTGAGAGTCAACTAATGGCCACTCCGGTTCTATCCAAGTTGGGACGGAAAACCGTTCAGGCAATTGTTGAAATTTGGCGCCAAGCTCACAAATCCGTCTACGCTTACTACGAGTTGGCAGCCAGTTCGTATTTCAAATATTTGACCCTCGCCTCAACATCAGACGGCTCGGGACAGAATGGAGACTGTTCTACGGTCACGGCAACACTACGCCTACTTCGTCTGATCGTAAAACATGCACTCGGACTGCAAGAAGTACTCGAAGAAGGCCTCTTAACAACTCCAACCCATCCGTGGAAAGTGATTACACCACAACTGTTCAGTCGACTCAACCATCACGAGTTCTACGTGCGAAAGCGTGTCTCCGAACTGCTGTGCCGCGTCGCAATGGATTCGCCTCATCTAATCATTTTCCCGGCAGTTGTTGGAGCCGCGCAGGAAACTACCAACAACGAAGATGACAAATCTACGGGCAATAATGTCTTGACCTCTTGTTTTAACTCATTGCTGGACACCCTTTCAACACAAGCGCCTGATACTGTCAAACAGGTTCAACTTCTAGTCAAAGAACTCAAACGTATTACCCTACTTTGGGACGAATACTGGCTCCATTCACTCGCGCAATTATACAGCGAATACTCGGAACTATTCCGCAATTTGGAGGCCGAGATCCGCAAATGTACTGACGACAAATTGAATTTAGTGGCGGAAAAATACCGCATCCTCATGAACCATGTCGTGGAGGACATGAAACGATTGGCCGAAACAACATCCCGCCCTCCCGAGACCAACTACGAACGCATTTTCCAGGAAAAATATTCCAATGTCATCCAAACTGTAATTGATGATCTGAACAAACCATTCGATCGAGAGAAACCCACCGAACCGTCATATCGCATCAAACACTTGTACCTGATGTTCCAACAACGTTTGCAAAAAAGCTCACAGTCAACTCTCAAAACAATAGACATAAGCCCCGTACTGGCCAACATGAAAAACACGGCCATTTCAATGCCGGGCGTCGAGACGTCAGAGAACACGCCCATTTACATCAAGTCCATGGACAACACCGTCTATATTTTGCCCACGAAAACAAAACCCAAAAAATTGTCATTCTTTGGCAGTGATGGCAAACGATACACATATCTCTTCAAGGGGTTGGAAGATCTTCATTTGGACGAACGTATCATGCAATTCCTATCTATTGCCAACACAATGATATCGAAACCTTCTGAATATAACGGTCATAATCCTGACTATCGAGCACATCATTATTCCGTTATTCCGCTTGGACCACGATCGGGTCTCATCAGTTGGGTGGATGGCGTCATGCCTATTTTCGGTCTCTACAAGAAGTGGCAACAACGCGAAGCAGCAAATCCGAAAAAAGATAAACAATTCACCGTTATGCGACCATCGGAAATGTTCTACAACAAACTTAATCCTCTGTTGGCCGAAAACAATATCAAGACGGTGAATAATCGAAAATCGTGGCCACTGAACGTATTGCGTCAAGTCTTAGATGAACTAACCGTGGAGACGCCTCATGATCTGTTGGCAAATGAATTGTGGTGCTACAGTAATAATGCGGCGTCATGGCGTCGGTCGATTCGTACATATTCGGTTTCGGTTGCCGTCATGTCGGTGATTGGCTATGTGATCGGTTTGGGTGATCGTCATTTGGACAATGTTCTTGTGAAATTGTCAACTGGTGAAATTGTGCATATAGACTATAATGTGTGTTTCGAGAAGGGAAAAACGTTGCGAGTGCCGGAGAAAGTTCCGTTCCGGATGACACCGAATTTGGAGAAAGCGTTGGGCATAACGGGAATTGAGGTGAGTAGTTGACTTATTTACTATAAAGATTTGTTGCTGCGTACAAAATTATCCCTGAAGCAGATGCGGGGCTACCAATTTTTATTTGATCAGAAAAGTTCCTTTGCCTTGGACCAAGCCGAAATTCGAAAAATGTCCTTAGGATTATTTGTAAAAAAAAAATACTATGAAGTTTCAACGGGCTTAATCATATAAATTGCAATTTCAACCTCAACAAAGCCTGGTTTCTAAAGTAATCAGTCCTACCCAGGTTAAAACAAGGCCACAGGTTCCGGCTCAGGTATATTCACCAAACCGAGGGCGACTAATAACAGAGAACTTGTGTAAGGATTCAATGATAGCATTGTTGAATGCACCTCCGAACTGAACTCACGCTCAGTTAGTTCTGATCATTTTAATTTTGGCCTTGTCTCTCTCTCTCGCCCTGTATACCGTTTGCTCAGCCATATAATCATTATTCAAGTTCGAGTAGTCCTTCATCGTTAATGAGCAGCATATAAGTCCAGCTTCAAAAGTCTTAAGCACAGTACTCAGTCGTCCATTGACCTTTGTTTGTGACAGTCCTATAAGGAATCTTATAGTCAATCAAATGCGGGCTCTCTTGAAATCTGTGGCTCAAGATTAGTTTGATCTTTGAAACCCTTCTGTCTCTAATCCTGTCAACACCCTAGTATTTCAGTATAACACGGAAGCGAAATATTTCGGTTTCAACCTGGGTCACCGTGCCTCGCATGCTGTAGTAAGGCTACATTGTACTGGAAGCGGCCAGGTATCCGGCTGCTCCTCTAACGGCTAAGTCAAATCATCTGATGCGACATTTGGAACAAGCACCGCTGCGCCTGAGTGCTGTATTAACATCTTCAGCGTCTCAGGTTACTTAACGTGATAGGTGACAGAAAACGTTCAAATCAACCACCAAAGTAGCATCTTCGAGGCATCCCTATGATAACCTTTCTTCAACGGTTAAATCCTATCATGGTTTAGCGATGTGCCGACAACTCATCCTAATAAAAAAAAGCTTCAAGTCAAGAAACCTGAAACAAAAGCCTCGGATTGGGCGGATAGAAAACAACGACGACCCCGCAAACGAACAACTGACTACTCTTTCAGATCCTGGAATGTACGCTCCCTGAATAGGCCGGGGTCCTAAAGGCCCTTCTAGATGAGGCAGAAAAATACAAGCTGAGCATAGTTGCAATCCAGGAAATAAAATGGCTCAAAAGCGAGATTAGCGACCGTAATTCCCACACTATTTTTACAAGTGGTAAAGAAAAGGGCAACAAGGAGTTTGGAGTGGCTTTCATCGTGAGTAAGCAGCTCAAGGATCACGTTATTCGCCTCAAACGCATAAACGAGCGGCTATGTGCGATTCGTATCAAGACCCGTTTTGCTAATATCTATGGCTCAGCAATGCACATGCCCTACAGAAGTAAAAGAAGACGCGATTAAGGACGAGTTCTATAACCACCTAGAAACACTCTTCGACTCACTTCCATCAAACGACGTCAAGCTGCTGCTGGAAGACTTTAACGCCCAAGTCGGAAACGAAAGCTGCCATAGGGGAACTACTGGAGGTCACAGCCTCCACGATCAAGGCAACAACAACGATCAGTGACTTATCGACTTCGCGAGCGGCACAAACCTGGTCATAATGTTACCCTCATCGACAAATCCATAAGCAGACCTGGAAATCTCCAGATGAATACACCGTGAACCAGATCGACCACGTATACTAATCAGCAAAGGGATGGGCTTTGAATGTCTTGGAGGAGCGGCTCCGATCACTATTTGGTGAAGACACCTACAGGTGCAGAATCTCTTCGAATCTCAACGAGAATCAACCCCCGAGGTTGACAATTTGGTCGATGATGCCACGGCGGCTGCGTATCCTACCACACTTGAGGAAAAACTGTCGCCCATGCTTGATAACATCAATAAATCTAGGCATCCATGAGTTCTGGGAGGAGTTCAAAGACAGCATTAAGGGGGTCGCAGATGAGGTCGTGGGCTATAAAGGCCGGCGCAGACGAGCAGACTGGTTCGACGACGAATGCAGGGCCTCGATTGAGGTGAAAAATGAAGCCTATCGCCAATACACACAACGCGCATCCCGAGCCAAGAAAGAAAGATACAACGAACTTCGGCGAGTATCTTATAGGTTAATTAGACTTAAGAAACGCAAACATTTTGACGAGCAGTTACAGCAAATAAACCAAAGATTAGCCAGTAAGAAAATTAGACAGGCGTACAAACTTATCAACACTATCAAGAATGGTTGTCAACCCAGCAAGTCTATATAAGGACATCATCAGCGACATCGACAGCGTAAATAAAAGATGGGCCTCGGATTTTGAAGAACTGCTCAATGCACCATCAATCTCCCCCACGGAGGCAGCTCTTAAGCAGTTAGCTGAACCATGCCCTCCCGTTCAATCCCCAACAATAGAGGATGTGAGTCTCATTTCAACCTAATAAATCTCCAGGCGTTGACGAGATCCCAGCATAACTGCTGAAGCACAGTGGAACGTGCCTGACCAACGCTATGCATGTGCTACTGCTGAAAATATGGAAAGACGAGGTAATCCGCGAAGATTGCCGCAAAAGCATAATCTGTCCAATCCACAAAAAGGGTGACAAGCTGAAGTGTCAGAATTGCAGAACATATCATTTGTTTGTACGACCTATAAGATTTTATCCAAAATTCTGGAAAGGAGAATTAATCCGTACGCTGAACAAATCATTCGCGAATACCAAGGCGGCTTCAGACCTGGTCGTTCAACGACCGATCAGCTTTTTACTATTACTGCGGAAGCGCTGAGAATACAACATCGACGTATACCAAATCTTTGTCGACTTCAAGCAAGCATACGACAGTATCGATCGAAATGTACTGTACAACATATTGCTGCATTTTGGTATACCAGCAAATCTAGTGCGACTCACAAGGATGACGATGACTAATACCGTCTCGCAGGTCAGAGTGCAGAACAGCCTCACTGACCTATTTGAAACTCGTACTGGACTCAAGCAGGGCGATGGGCTGGCGCTCTTCAACCTTGCCCTGGAGTATGTAATTCAAGCTATGAATATGGACAGTAGCGGAACGCTACTTATCAATTAGTAGCGGACGCCGATGACATCAGCATCATGTCTCGATGGGTGATTAAGTGATGCAGAAAGTCTTCTGCTTAATCTCAATAACGCCGCAAAAGAAGTTGGGACTACATATCAACGAAATCAAAACAAAGACCATGATGCACCGTAATGGGGGACCTCAATATCGAGTATGTAGACAACTTCTGCCTGTTTTGTAAGTTATAAAAGGACGCCAACGAAACCGACGAAATTTAGCGACGCATTCAACTAGCCAATAAGACTTATTTCTCGGTCCTGCCAATTATCAATTCGAAGCATGCGCACAGGAACACGAAACTCCGCGTGTATAAAACGATCATCCGACCCGTGCTATTCAATGGCTCCGAAACTTTGGTGGATAGATTCGAATTATCAATTGTACGATGAGCTGGAAGTATCGAAATTCGTTAAGCTTAAACTTTTGCAATAGGCGGGCATGTACAACGAATGGACGATAACCGCATACCAAAGAAGGTGATGAACGCACAACGAATTGACGGAGCGAGGTTGCGTGGACGACCGAGAGCTCGCTGGGAGAACTCCGTAGGTGAAGACGCCCACCAGCTGCTGGAGGACAAGGGCACGTAACTGCTAAAGCCCGACGCCGCGCCGGGCTATCGCACAGCATTGATGATGATGAGCCGCAAAGCCGATATAAGGCGTAATTATTTCAATCTCCCCTTCTTGTAATAGGATTTAAGATACAAAGATTTTTATACCCTTCGCTCATAGAGTGAAAGGGTATATTAATTTTGTCATGAAGTTTGTAACGCATTAAAGGAAGCATCTCCGACCATATAAAATATATACATATATGATCAGCATGACTTGGGCAGTCGATTGGAGCATGTCCGTCTGTCTGTCTGTCTGTCTATCTGTTGCGACGCGTTTTACTCGGCGGGTATTGAAGTTAGCAAGCTGAAATATTGCACACGTGCTTCTTATTGTTGCAGGCTGTTTGTATGTTTGATTCACCCAAATTGGATCACTGGGTCATGGGGCTGTCATACAAACCTAGCTCCCCAATTTGAGTTCTTCTAAGAAAAACTTTTTTATTTGTGTACCAATTTCAACCAAATTTCACACAAATGTGTTTCTATTGTTGACACAAAACATATCTAAGAATGGATAAAATGGGGTCATGGGGCTGCCATACAAATCCAACCCACCAAATTAGGTTCTTCCAAGAAAAACATTTTTAATGGTGCACCAATTTCAACCAAATTTCACACAAATGTATTTCTATTGATGACACAAAACATATGTAAGATTGAATCAAATCAGACCATGGGGTCATGGGGCTGCCATACAAACCCCCATATTGGTTCTTCTAAGAAACATTTTTTACACCAATTTCACAAAACCTTGAATTAATGTGTCTTTATCAAAGCAACTAAAAAGTTCAAAACGAATGGAATCGTACTATGGGGTCGTGCTCCGGCAACCCCCATAAAATTTTTCGAGTAAATATTTTTATTTGCCCACTTATTTCAACCAAGCCCAAAACTTTTGTCAAGACGGAAGAAAAGGAATGAGGAGGGGGATTAAATACAAGTCATAGGTACGCCCGAAAAAACTTTTAGCCCAAGCGAAGGGTATCCAAATTTCGGCCGCGCCCGAAATTAGCCTCGGCCCCGGGGTTGGCGAGTGAAGCGTTTAATATTGTTTTGACACTTTCGTATAAAAATCACTCAAATTCGGCTAAGTTCGTTTTGCAATTGGCATTATTTCAAATTTGATTTGTTTCTACATGCCAAAGCTTAAATAATGGTCCTTTGCTTTGCACTGGATTTCCACTCGATTATGCCCAATTTTCACCTTTCTCTTGAAGCCCATTTCTACTCCGAAATCAATAACCAACTCGGCCAATTTCAATATTTCAAGAAAGGCTACGTTGTTCCTCAATAAAATATTTGTTTTCCTCCAGCACTGTATCTTCAAAATATTATCGGTATCCAATATCAAACTTCTAAGTGCGCTATTGTGTTTTTTTTTGCTCCATGGTGCGTTGACGACTACAACTGAATTCGGAGTGTGATACTATTGTCAGTCATACCACTTCCTAGTCGCATCGCATTTTTGTTGATCAGTCTATGATAAGAAACATTTTCATCTTCTTCTTAATAATAAACGTACGACTGAATGATCACGGCAAGTTACCCATCGGAAGACCCGATATTTCCATCAAATGTCACATAAAACACATTTGTTCGAATAAATGTATTGTATCCATAAATAGGTATAATAATTTATTAAATCTAAACAAAAATATTTTCGTCTCCGACTTTGTGCATTATTTCTGAAAATAAGATTTCAATTGATTTCGGTTAGCATTTAAATAAATCATCAAATGGCACTCAAGCAAAAACAGACCAAAACTCACTGAATCCTCCAATAAGCTACGGTCAGTCGCCTGGCAATGTATCGAAATTTTAAAATCCATTAATACGAGTAGTCTTCGTCGTCCTAGATGCTATCGTATAATTTCAAATTGTGTTTACATAGTAAAGTACTCAATCGCAATGTTAATTTTAACTGGTTTTAAAGGGACATTTACATGTACATACATTCTATAAATCAATAGAGGTAAATTCTTAACTTTTTCTTGTATAAGTTTTCATTTCAACAGAAACTTACTTATGGATGACCACAGATCACAGACTTTACTCTAATCCATAAACAATATTAGAAACAGTCCTTAGTAGCTGAATAAACCAACGACGATATTGTTTATAGTACATATTTGGTCCCTTTAGAAGCCCTACTCATGGACTCATTTTGCGTAACAATATTGTCTAAGTGTCCCTTTAATACTCGCAATTCGGCTCCAGTGATTTTGAAGCATTTTGTGCTTGCCGAAACACTAATACATACTACACTACACTATTTTGGTCTTGCATTTCGCGTCTCCATCCTGTGTGCTCTCAATTTAGTCATGGACTTGGTATGTATCAAATTCCATCAAATGTTCACAGGATTTTAAAATTTGTA
Organism: Microchrysa polita; assembly: GCA_949715475.1. NCBI lineage: Eukaryota > Metazoa > Arthropoda > Insecta > Diptera > Stratiomyidae > Microchrysa > Microchrysa polita. The sequence continues at coordinate 56,474,713 of OX454417.1, forward strand.
CAACACAAACACAAGTAAATCATTGAAATTGTGTCGTGCCCAATTGAAATGCCATTACCGAAAAATTCCAAGCAGGATTTACAATATCAACACGGAGAGCGAGAGAAATTTGGGTATGAAAGCTTAAAAAGTCAATATGCATTTGTCACGTTTAAATTGCTATTGAGGCGGAAAATAATAGGACAAAGTTTTACTAAGTTGTAGTGTAGACAATTGGGTTTGGGCTTTCTTGTTCGTTATTCCTTTTTTCGGACGCGAGTAGGACAAGGGATATCGGGTTGCTTTTTCTAAATTAGGAGTTGGAGTAGGGCATAGGGTCGACGATCTATACCTGAATCCACGTAATTGGTCTCCATTAATTGTATATAATGGGGATACTATCGGATTCATTGTTAGATGCCGATGCTAGGGATTGATCTATTTATTTAGGATATTTGTTTTTTTTTTCCTGAGCACAGTTCGCTTAATGAGTAATTAATTTGTTACTTTTATGAAAATGAAGGTAGAAAGCATTTTTTGTTACGTCCAAGGGTCAGTTTGGGTAATGAGTGCAATTGGCATCGAAAAAAATTAATGAGTTAGGTCGGGTCAAAGATTATTTATTTTGTATAAATATTATATTTCAAATTTGAAGCTGTAATTAGTGAAACCTATGTACTTATGACCTGTAATCATAGGTTTCTGACATAAATGTAATTTTCACTTCTTAACCTTTTTTCCCATTTTTGTTTTATAACGACCGTGAAACTAAAAAGTATCGATTTACATATACATTTCCCATGCAGAATGCTCCATCCTGGAAAATTGTATATGTCAATACCGAGAAATCTCATTATCCAAAATACCACATCCTCATAACGCTTGCTATTTGGCTTGGTGTATCAACAGTTTGTGGACCTGTTTCGTAATTAACCAAACAGCACGGTCTAGGGGTTGTTTTACAGAGTGGCAGGTGTCTCTTTTAATTGCCCTAATTGAAATTACGCAGTGTGCGATCTCATTTTATTCTTTGATGACTCCACCGAAAGCAACGACACCAATCATCCTCCTCAATTATTATGCTGGCGTTCATGCGAGCGCCGGAGTGCCTAGCGGCCAAATATAACCTTAACCGCAACCCGGTAAACTGGGAGTAATTGGTGGCGTTTCGTATTTCCTGGGTCCGATTCTCTATGGATGTCGATTCGGGACACAGTTGGACATCACATCATGTCCACGCGGTTTCAGATTCAGAACTCCCTCACAGGTCGGTCGGTCGGTGTTCAATTTTTAAAAGACATCAAACATGAATGAATAACTTGAAAAGGAAGGTCAACAGGTAAACGGACTCATGAGTACGGTTGTGTCCTTATTTTCCGAAACCGCATTGGTTAAACATGTAGCATTTGAACGGACGCGTTCGGAACGAGGACAATAAGGTGACGCGATGTGAGAAGAGTGTGACGTTTTTGGGTTTTAATTAAGTTCATTTGTGCATGGCAAGTGGCCGCATGTTACGCTCTTGAGTTGATGTTGTTTATGTTGCGGCTGATGATGATGGTCGTTGTAGCAAAAAAAAGATTAAATATGGATACATCCCATGTTATTAGTACGCTTATTAATTATTCATTGAGTTGTCGGGAATGGAAAATTACTCATTGTCGGTGGAAAATTATGCGGACGTTGTAAATGATGCTTCGAAATAATAAACTTTTAATAGGATTGGTTGGAATATAAATAGGGTTCAGTAGCATTTTCACGGAATTTATCAATGACATTTGATTTTGTAATTATGTTACGCATTAATTTTGAATTATGATGCAGGTTGCTTAAATTATGACAGTGGAACTGAAATCAGTTTGTTGATATAACATTTATGTCTTCTTCTTCTAAAAAAAAACTCCCCCTGGTAATTCAACCTTATGAAAATTGTAGCGAGACTTAAACGGTCCCATAAGGAGGCTAACAAGTAGTCTCATATATGTCCTGCGCAGAGACTTCATGCTGGTAAAACTGAAAAGGTTAACCAGCTGCTTCGCAAGTGGTCGACTAAAGTGGTCTCTTCAGTAGTTTAACCTGACACTTGAAGACCATAGCCACAAATCGGGCCCCTAGCCCCCCATCAATTTAGCTCACAGAAAGGCTCAAGGCCAATGAGTACAAAGGGCTCTTCCTATCCTCGTCACATGTGTGTCCATGTACACAACAGATGGGCACAGAGTTATGAGAGGAAAGGTTCTGGAGAAGGTCAAAGCCCCCCGAAGACTAATTTTAATGAAAACTTGTGTGGAGAAAGTATCTTGATTGCAACCTGGCTATCGGCAAAAATTGTGATATGGAGTTTTCGCTCCAGGATCTCTTTGGTGCAGATTTGAATAGTGTGAATCTCGGCTTATGAAAGACACAAGACCTCATTGCAGTCGAAACCCTGGTATTAATTCTGAAGACTGAAGCACCTACGCCATGGTCTGTCCTAGAGCAACCCGTAAAGCACTCCTCATGCTTCTAGGATAAATGTCATTAGCCAATTTCAAACGATTTGGGATGTAGCGGACGGTAGTTTCGTTGTTGTGATGTATTCTAATACCGAGTAGATTATGCGAGGCCAGAAAACTTTTGCAGCATGCGTATATGCTCCCTATCGCTGATACATATAAGCTGAGAACATATAAACGAATCTTGAGAGCACTGCAGTTTCTCATATAAAAATGTTCAGTCAAGTAATGTCACAGATAGCTTCCAGGACTAAGGTCACCAGTGATATCCAGACAGGTAAATCATTGGAGTTTATTGCAGCTGTTCATGGTGTTGCGTTGCAGTGTTTTAGGTCAACGTACTAGGGAAGTATAAGTAATTACAGACCGTATTAGAGTACAGTATAACCACTCCGTTATTCTAGAAGAGATACCTCCAGTTTACCTATAAAAATTGCGGCAAGTTCACACGACCGGCGTGGTCTGACTTAAAACATTTTCTAAGTGACTTACCACCTTTGGAACAGGTAAGAGGAACTCTCTTAGATGAATTAGTTTAAGTGCAGGGTTGAGTTTCTTTGTTAATGCCACCAAGATAGAGTAGGCTCGAGTCGAGATGATCGAATCAGTAATGTCGGATTCGTATTTGCCCTCACCATCGTGATGTCAGCGTAGCCAATGACGAAGAACCGTAGTAGCGAGAGCAATTCATCTACAGAGAACGCCTCTTGGGGGCAGGGCAACCGTTGATGGTTGCGATCTCTTTGTCGTCTACCAGTTTCTCTGCCTGTGAAGGGTCTGATGTAAATGCCTGTTTCCTTCTATAAATCCTCTGGTTTATAATAACGGTAACCGTTTCATTGTTATGAGGATGAAGGAGCCGATGCTGACGGGACTGTAAGATTTTGGTAGCCTGGCCAACTGGCTGATAAGATAAGTTGTGTATTTACCAGAAGTTGGAGAGTCTCCTTGGTGCTATCTGTGAAGGAACCGCCCGGATTTTTATGTAAACCAACTCCATTGGAGTTACTCTTGAAATTTGGAGGACTTTATGAAGTCTTTCAGCGTCGGGTGTCTCGTTGCCACCTCCAAAACTTTATCTTGGATTCTCTCGTTCATTGAGCGACCGTCTATGCGCATCCCATTGGCAGGTGAATTAAATAACCTTCTGATCTGAGATCTTCGTTTCACCATGGTATCCTGCAAGGTAGTATCGAATGTGCCTGTGATCAGGGAAGGATTCCTCGCGCTAGAAATGTGTCAGATATATAGGTAAACTCCCAGATTAGTCTGCTAGAAAGAATGAGGTCAATATCAACAATCAAGAAGTTTTTCACCTCGCGTGGTAACCTCCGTACTTCCCCACACTGGGTGATGGGCGTTAGCGTCATAACCGAGCGATTAGGAATTGACGGTTGGTGCTTTTGCAGTAGTCTAGCAAGCTTGAAACTCTTTCCGGTGGAATGGAGTTTTTGTCCGTTGGAAAATAAACAGACGCAATAACTGCTAGATCTCTCTGATGTCGTCCTTAGTTGTAAGCGCTATTTTTTTTAAGTGAAAATACGCGGTTTTTAAATATCACGGAAGCGAAATATAGAATCTCTCGTAGGCAGCAGGTAACCGTTAACGGAACAGCTAGCCTGACGACACGTTTTCGTGCGCGTTAAATCCATTATAGTGATTATTGTTTTGGCGTAGCCAGCTTTGCACTTGTGCCCACCCAAAAGTGATTACCACTCCCGCAGGACCAGAGGCTGCGATAGCGTGCCCGTGTAGCCTACAGATATGCACAGTGTTCATGGCAAATTGTGACATACGCATACCGTGCGTGTTTTAGATGTGTGCTCGGTGTCGTTGCCAAACGATAGAGACAGCGAATTTGACAAATACTCGCCGCGAACAGAAGAAAAACATCACGTGATAAATTTTGCTTCTGTGTGCTTGTTGTGCCGGTGTTTTGTACGCGCACCATCGAAATTGGCCAGAAAGGTGTTTGACAATCACAGAGTACTTGTGAAGTTGCAGGAATTAGAGGTGGTTTGGTCGCGGAACGCGACGCCAGGTAAGCTGGGCAGTAGTATCGCACACTCGACCTACGCACCCGTTTTTTTTCATTTCATTTTCAGTGGGTTTCTAATGGATACTATTAGAGACCCCAACATTGCTACCACCTGTCAAAATGCCTCGTCAAGAACATTGGCATCTGGTAGCCAGAAGTCCCGTTAGGGACTCAGACCCACGTTCGGCGAATCGTCCGTATGATGACAGTGCCTTATCACCATCCCCCAGAGGGAACCCAAAGGCAAAAAAAAGGATTAATGGAACTTGACTCCTTATAAGCGCCTCCCAACCTCGTGGCGCTTAGGTTAGGTTAGGTACAGGGGCCGCCAGATTTGCTCCCAGCGCACTTATACCAGCCCGTAGTAACAATATATTTATTGAGCAGTATTGGGCTCACATCCCGAAGATCATCGGTATCGTAAAAATACCTTGAGCCCAGAAAACGACTTCGTTTCTCAGCCAGGGCGGGACAGTGACAAAGTAAGTGATAGACACTCTCTTCCTGTTATTACCCCCACTAAGTTAGGGCTTCTAAAATCGCTGAGTTCTCTGCTTGGAGGACGCTACAGTAATTAGGAAGGCAGGAAGATTACGAAGGCCTGGGAACTGAAACGAAGAATTCTTTTGCCATGCCAAAGCGATTAACTAGGTTTATATATTATAAATGGTGCGCTTCTAGAGTGTGCGGTGCGTATTGCACCACTTCGCATAAAGCTGCTTATGTTGTAGATGGAATGGTGCGAATTGAGATACTCGTGGACGAGACTAACGGGATGCACCGGTGCAAATCAAGAACAATTGCCAATTCTGTAGATCGGAGAGGTGTCGAGAAGTTTCAGTCGCTGAGAACGTGGCAACTGAGATGGAATGATGTTTTTACAGGTCTAAGGACGCATACTCTAGTCTCCAAAATAGTGCAGTGGGTAAACAGAAAACATGACAAGATGAATCACTACTTTCATTTTTTTACGAGGCCATGTACCATGGGTATTTGATCAAAGGTGTTTCAAGCGGAAATCTATGCCATTGAGGCCAGAGGCATAGGAAGGATTTTAGACAAAACGCCACCGAACGTGAACATATCTATCTGCACTAATAGGAGTCATTAAGGTCCAGTCGCCACAGGAATTTTCTCAAACACCTTTAATATTTAGAACCAGGACATTGGGGCATTTGCGGTAATGATGATGCGGATGAGTTGTTCCGGCATTTATATAGTGATTTCGGGTCAATCATGGAATCGCAACACTCTGCAGCAGAAGAGTTCCTAAATTAAAGTGCCAAATTACACTTCAATCCTCCAGCATCACCTTACTTTGGAGCAACTATCCTTAACCGGTCGTCCGCGGACCACTGCTGGTCTCTGAGCTGATCAGAAATGGTCCGTGAAGGCTTTGCTGTAGTTTTGACAATTCGAAATGAAAATTCTCTGAACTATGCAGCATGAACTGCAGCACTTTGAAAACACAATGTCAGTGTCCAGTATCTTCTAGCTATTTTTATAGATTTATTACTTAATGGTAAAAAGTTATCGTTTCGGAATCCAGCCCCAGGTGTCTTATTAAAGACACAGTTTAGTTAGATCGCCACTAGACCTACATACTGTTATAAAATAGTAAAATAGCTAAAATATAGGTGTTAACCACATTGAAAAAAGGAAAGGAACAAATCTGTGGCTGGGCTGATTCTGTGGATAAGATTGCACCTTAAGTCGAGGATAAGTACGAGCAGTTGCGCAACCAGGATCTTGTCCTGGAGGGGGCTATAAAACCACACTACTGCACATTTGAATTGGCCTTCGCAAATTAGATGATGACAACATTTTTGCAGTAACGACGCTATACGATGGTGTTTTAACCTCCCATTGCTAAATGTTAAAATCAAAGAGTGCGGATGCGCATAGAAGATGTGCCACAAGCGATCCCTTAATTGTCGCTTCTTAAAATACTGCTAGAGCTGATTGGTTGCAGCTGGGTATTGAAACAAGAGGCCCACCGCATTTGAAGCAGAATTTGTGAATGCCCTATACTACACGAGAAAAATTTAAATGTATGCGCAAAAAATCGGATCGCGGTTAAGCTAATGTCGTTCTAATCGTTCCAGGGAACGCAGGTGGAATAGAGAGTAACAACACTGACAGGATTCTATCTCGCAAAGAGCTAATTAGTTTTAGATATGATGTGATATCACGATATATGATGAAAGGATACAATACAACACTTTCATTTAGTACAATCAAAATATGTGTATCCCGATTTAGGGCTCCCAATAGAAAAAGGGGTAAATACCATGTTCGGCCGAAGCAGGCGGATTTTGTGAAGCATTCATTTTGAAGACATTTTTTTTTGCAAAAGCTACTTCATATTATCGTGTTTGTCTTACCCATTTTCGCACAAAGATATTTTTGAAATTCTGGCAAATGAGCTGTAAGTTGCATTGCACTGACTGTCAAAACTGGTGAATAACCTATGCTCCAAAAACATGAATTATAATTTTTAGAAAGTCCGCAACGAAATACATTTTTTACAAATCTGATTTTGCTATTTTTTCTTCTCAATTGTCGGGTCTGGGAGCGAATCGATTACTTTCTTGCACTAATTGCATTAAGTTGAAAGGCGAAAAAAACCATTGATTTTTCCCAGCTTCGTAAATATGACTGAAGGATTGCCTGTGAGGAGGAAAGATCCGATTCGGCGCGAGTGCCGTTCGAATCAAAAATGTGCACTGAAGTGGTTTGTAAGAATGTGTTAAAATATTTGATTCAATCACTATCAATCTTGTCATGTGAATCTCCGAAGTGGAATATGTCCACCAAAGCCTCTCCATCGATTTTCCATTTAGTGGTCCGCGACAAATATAGAGCATGGTCAAGTGGTCCCTAAAGTACAAAAGGCTAAGAACCACTGCTTTGGAGTCTTGTGGGAGGCTGTTGCGAAATCAGTAAATGAACACGTTCATCAAATATTTCGAAATGCTTTACAAATTTGCGCGAGGAGTTTATTACCACGCTCACGTAAAGCATTATATCCATACGTCATGCTCTCATTTTATTTCTAAATAAATCCAAAATTTTCCTGTTTTACACTTTTCACAAACTACACCTATGCTATATTACCTGATACAACATTTTAAGCCAATCTCCACCCTTAGAGACTCAACCGGTATCCACTTCAGAGTCCATATTTTGGTTTTTCTACATGTTGCTGCAGTTATATTCCTTATTTTCTTTTTCTCTTTTCACCAATCAATTTCGTAACTTGAACATTTTGTGGCATAGCCTGGTGAACTTCGCCTTACCAGCCGATGTAAGCCGTTGAAGTCTATTATAAAGCAATATGCGATACTCACCAGTTATCATCCATATCGAGGTTACTCGTCAGGATCCAATTATCACCCAAGCACGCTGATCGATTTTCATCATGATTATTCCACCCAAGTTTTATCTTGTATTAAAATCATTTCATTCTCAATGTAATGGCTGTGTGAAGTTAGCCAGTCATTTTTTTGAAATTAGGTCCTTTTGCTCGGTGAACCGTTTGTTCTACAGCGGCTACGTTTGTTCTTGATTGTTCGCCAATTAATATCGTTTGTTCTTCTCTAATTATTTAATTATAGCAACTTTAAAATTGTGAGTGTGAACTTAGCCAGTCATTTTTAAATATGGGTCGGAAAGGTATAGGTTTGGTATCAATCGAAAGCCAGACGTTTGTTCATTTTGTAGGGCGTTTGTTCATCCTGGAAACGGAAGGATACAGGAATTATTAAGGAAAAAGAGATTAGTTGTGACGTCATCTTCACTCAACCAGCGCCATCTACTCAGTTCAGCTGTACGTTCAACCCGTGTCCCGCGAACAATTTATGCAAGATCCACACCATCATCGTACAGCTGAGCTGAGTAGATGGCGTTGGTCGAGTGAAGATGACGTCACAACTAATCTCTTTTTCCTTAATAATTCCTGTATCCTTCCGTTTCCAGGATGAACAAACGCCCTACAAAATGAACAAACGTCTGGCTTTCGATTGATACCAAACCTATACCTTTCCGACCCATATTTAAAAATGACTGGCTAAGTTCACACTCACAATTTTAAAGTTACTATAATTAAATAATTAGAGAAGAACAAACGATATTAATTGGCGAACAATCAAGAACAAACGTAGCCGCTGTAGAACAAACGGTTCACCGAGCAAAAGGACCTAATTTCAAAAAAATGACTGGCTAACTTCACACAGCCCAATGTAATCCAATTTCTGTTGTAATGCTCGATATTTTCCTCCAAGCATAAAGGCTCTCGTCTACTGCAAGCGTAAACTTGAGCGGCGCGGCGCTCAATCGGCAAAGCTTTCACAAAATTTGCGGAAAAAAGCTTTTACAAGTAAGCACATCTTCCACTGGAATAGTTATTTAGTCGCTTGTAATCTACAAAGGAGAGTGGAGTGTTGCTCGGGTGTGCAGATTAGCGATTAGTATTGCGAAAATTATTTATATTATACGATTTTGTGGGCAGTTTTCACGATTTGAAGGTAACAAAATGTCTTATGCTTGAAATAGATTACGCGCATCAGCAGCAGCATCGGCATCGCGAAACGTCAAGCGCAATGCATTTTACATTGCTTACAAAAATGTGGAGCAGAAAACTTGGCATTCAGCATAGTTTTTTAGCTATAAAATTCTGCCGATGCTGCTGCTGATGCGCGTAATCTATTTCAAGCATGACACTGGAAAAGTTTTTCAGTCGTTTTGGATACCCAAGCGTGTTAACATATTAGGGCCGGGTTTCTGATAGTCTATATTTAGTTCCTGTCGGCTGGTTACTCTTATCTCATAGAGAAGACACACACAATACTCAGAAAGCTTTTCCATTGTATTAAATGGAATTTTTGTTTATTTTACATAGTTACGCCATATTTTGCTTGGTTACGCCATCATCTTAGATTGAAAAAATCGTTGCGCACTTTCATCCAACAGCGTAAATAAGCAAAAGATAGCATAACTATGCAAAATTAACAAATTCAAATTCAATATAATGGAAATTATCAAGGTAAATACTAGCCCATAATTTTGATTGGATATCCCGGCGGTGGTACCGGCTATCCCGCATATCCCATAGTGGGGAATGCCCATGAGCGGCATTTATTAATTTCTATTATCTATGTACATTATATCCATTGTTAGATATAAAATACAAAATTTGTATTCTACTTTTCAAATCTGGTGTATTTAATACACCTGATTTGAAAAGTAGCTCTCAACGCCTGAAGTTCGTGCGGCAATAAGCGTCAAATCCAACACTTAGGGCTCTCTTCCACTGCAAGCGTAAACTTGAGCGGCGCGGCGCTCCAGCGGCAAAGCTTTCACAAAATGTGCGAAAAAAAGCTTTTACTAGTAAAAGGTATAAGCACACACAATATTCAGAAATCTTTTCCATTGTATTGAATGGAATTTTTGTTTATTTTGCATAGTTACGCCATATTTTGCTTGGTTGCTCCATTAAAATTCGGAAAAGCTTAAATTAAAACTTTAAACGCGGGAGCGCCGCGCCGCTCGAAGCAGGTAATGGACGGCAGGCGTTATTGAAACAATCGCACGAGTCGCGCGAAGCATGGAAAAACTATTGGCATGACGACTTGTGTTTTGTTTTTGTTAGAAGGCAGTTCGTAAAGAGAGTTCGTATGTACTCTCGACTGACGAATTTGCTGTGCGCCTGTGTTGTTCCTGTTGTGCGTGAGTCAAAGTAAAGCAAATTCCAGTTGTGAGAGTTGGAATGCACTCTCGGTAAAATTCGGAAAAGCTTTAAACGCGGGAGCGCCGCGCCGCTCGAAGCAGGTAATGGACGGCAGGCGTTATTCTCCTGTGCTCGACTCATCGCCCAGCGGAGGGCGAATGTATCGGAATTTCCTGAAACAGTTATTATGTTGGTCATTGTCCGCACCACATTGTCACGTTGATTGTTGAAATAGACTGAGACATTACCACCAGAATAGGCGATGTGCCTACACCGCAGGTCGAGCAACTCGACGCCATGGAGTGTTAAATAACGAGGCAAGGAAGAAGAAGATCAAAGAAATTTCGAAACTTTGCTTTAAAAATTAGCAGTTTCGGAAACAAAACAAAATTTAGGAAAAAAAACATAATTTTTATAATTATTTTTCAAATTCGATTTTTTTCAATGATCAATTTTCAAGCTTCGAAAGTTCGGTAAACTGCAGGGTGTCCGGAAACTGCCGCATAAATGCACCGGATTGTGATTCCTCATGTGCTTTCCAGCAAAAAAGTTGTACGAAACATACCCCCTTAGATTAACTCTTTGGCTGCCACAGGCATGTTCAAATGTTCAACATTTTTAAAAAAAATCATTTTTTTGTACAACTAAAACTTTAATATCTCAAAAGCTAGACTAGCTAGAATAGCAAAATAAGATGGTTATTATTACATTACCGCCAACAAATTTACCTAAATAAAACTAACGGCACTAAAATCAAATCATAGTCCTGGCACACTAGACGATAAACTCGTTCCATAAACCGCTGAAAGCTCTGAACTTCATAAACATGATAAGCATGACACACTAGGCGTATGCTGGTTATGAACGTCAAAGTAAACTCATATAGAGCTTTTGATATGTGACTTTGACTTCCAAAAAATATTCAAAATTCAGTAGACACCCCTCAAACGAAATCAGATCTCCTGCGTGTCACTAATACAATGCACCGATTTTGGAGCTAGCAGATAGCTATGTTTACCCATGTCATTTTTTGGCTATAATTTGCATTTGATCGACGAAAGCTGCATTTCAAGCGGGTCGGGCGTGATTCTGAAGAGTAATCTCAGCATTTTGAAGATATGTTCATGGCCTTTACGAGTGTGATTGTAAAATATTGAAAAAAAATAAAACTTTGTTAATTTCCACAATTTACTTTTCAAACACATTACGCTTATACACATTTTTTGGCATAAATATGTATTTAATGGTTCCATGAATAAGTTGAGAAATCTCGCGACGGGCTAGAATCAGTGACGAATCCGTAATATGTGGCTTCTGATTTATTCCTCGAGCAAGTAGTTCACAAATCTTCTTTATTGTTCATCCTTGGACAAGTACCGTCTACAAATCTTCTCTTCCATATCTTCTAATTTCTATAGATATAAGGTAGACACCGAAATTAATATAATTAATTCTTATGAATGAACAGATCAATTTACTTACGTTAATTAGCATATTACAATGCTTGTAATTAATACCAAGCACCAGACAATAACAGCCAAACTTTGACATAAGAAGACGTAAGATACATTGGCCCATTCTCTCGTAGATCTAATAGGCTGATTTCAGATTGTAAGACGAAACCGGACGGGTAAACTTGCAAGACAAGAGAGCTTTTGTAGTGGCCAGCAGACAAGCATTGTCCATTTCACATTGTAAGAACGCGTCTTACGAAAGAAAAAAATCGTGACACGATTGTTTTTCTTTCGTAAGATCTTTCGTACGATCGATAAGACGATTGCACCTACCAATAGTTCAGGCGTTCTGCAAAGACAATTAGCGCGTGTTTTACTTGCATTTTAATCTTGTCGACTCGTCACTTCATTGTACACTAACTTTGGAGCGTGCATGGCAACATTTATAAATACTTGCTGTGTGATTATTGTTCGCCGGTCCGTGTTTTGATCGGATAGTGTGAAATGATCATACGATGGTTCTTGTCGTCCAAGTTTACCCGTCCGGTCGTTTTCTTACAATTTGAATTCAGCCATAGAATGGTTAGTCTTATCGCATAGAGAAGACACACACAATTTTAAGAAAGCTTTTCCATTATATTGAATTGATTTTTTGTTAATTTTGCATAGTTATGTTATCTTTTGCGAATTTACGCTATTGGATGAAAGTGCGCAATGATTTGTTCAATCTAAGATGATGGCGTAGCCAAGCAAAATATGGCGTACCTATGCAAAATAAACAAAAATTCCATTCAATATAATGGAAAAGCTTTCTGAATATTGTGTGTGTCTTCTCTATGCGATAAGACTAATCAGCCGACAGGTACTGAATAAGAGCTATCAGAAACCCGGCCATTGACTTTTTGAATAATCCTAGGCTAACTAGGAGAGCTTTTTGTGGTTATAATGCAGGTTTGAAATGGAAAGCTCTACTGAATTGCGGTTTACAACGTGGTTATGTGAGCTTTCGTAAACTCCAAACGGCATGTAACCTCGCTATAAACCGCATATAAACTCGTTCCTAGCTCATAAACTGCATTTGTTCGTAAACTCGTTTAGGTGTGTCAGGACTATTAGAGGTTTGGTTTTTACAGAACTTCATTTTATTCTAGCTTCGTTATTTTTAACAGTTTTAATGCCTTAAGCGCAGAAAACTAGGGTTAATTTTGCATCGATTTTGATATAATTTAAATAAATTTTACCAAATAGCAGATCTTTAGGGGCAGTTTTAATTGAATTGAATTGAAATCAAGCTAAAATTAACCCTAGTTTTCAGCACTTTAGGCATTAAAACTGTTAGAAATAACGAAGCTAGATTAAAATGATATAAGAAAGAAATTATCTTTACATTATGCGCCAATTTTTTAATCGTACGAGCACCTCACCTTGGCAGAAGTTGGAGAAAATTGAGATGGAAAAATATATTGTTTTTGGGACAAATCACAAAAGTTTCACTTTGAATCTCTGTAAAAACCAAACCTCTTATCCGATTTTAGTGCCATTAGTTTTAGTTTTTAGGTAAATTTGTTGGCTGTAATAATCATCTTATTTTGCTTTTCTAGCTAGTCTAGCTTTTGAGATATTGAAGTTTTAATCATACAAGAAAATGATTTTTTCAAAAATCTTCAAATGCCTGTGGCAGCTAAAGGGTTAAGCTAAGGGGTTATGTTCCATACAACTTTTTTGCTGGAAATCACATGAAGAATGACATTCCGGTGCGTTTATGCGGCAGTTTCCGGACACCCTGTATACATATAGCAGTGCAACATTGCACAAAATAGCGTAAGTAAGTCTCCACTATTTTTTTTTTGTTATTGATAAGTAGGTTTACATACATAAATCCAGATTATCTTGGCGACAAAAACAGATAAAATGGATAAAATATCAAGAGTAATTCTTTTTTGTTTAAGAATATTTAAAATTAATTTTTATCGAGTTCTCCAGACAATACGACAGAGACGCGACGTATCCTGGCATTTCTTTGGAAAACATCAAAGCTACTTTGCTTTTTTCATTGCTACTTACCCTAAAAGCTTTCGCGGAAAGGAGAAAGCATGCAAAATTAAATGTGAATTGAAACATAAAGTCCTGAATAATTTATATGTCCTTATATTTTTTTACAATTTTATTTATATGTTACATATCTGACAGTATACACACATTTCATTTTGTTTTTGTTCAGTAAATTTAATGTATATCTTTTCATGTATATGTATATAGTTTTGGCTTAATCATCTTCACTTTGTACACAGTTCATGCTTAGGTCTAGGTTCTTTAAGTACATAAACTTTTAGAGCGTTCTTGTTCAAGAATATTGATGTGTATATAGTCTTTAGGCGAGTCAGAAGTCGTATTCTTCCCAGTAACCGTTTTATAAATGTACATAAACTTAAATATCGAATATCACAGTAACTACATCATTCCAACTTAATGGTAAACATTTTGCAACAGAATGTTTTGTGACAAAGAATTTAGAGAGGAGTCCTTACCGCGAGCCACTTGCTCCAAATAATATACGAAAGCTAAAACTAAATTCCTACATAGTCATCTAAAAGTTCTATCTCTCCCTTCACCCGTTATTTTGTTCCAATCTAGATTAATTGACTCTTACAAAAGTGACTACTAAAACCGTTGACAATTAAATTCCTTTCATTGAGTGCAGTTGCTGCCAAAAGTTTTTGGGGTGTTGTCGGATCCGAAATGGATAAATAATTTCGCACTTCCACTGGCGTTGCCGGCTTCAATCCATCACTCGTATTCACAATACGAATTTCAGTATTTGCATTGCCGTCACAATCGATTCGCTGTATGACCAAACCTTTGGCTCGAAAACCCGTCGTCAATTTTACACTCGTCGACCTTATCGTTTCCTCGGGAACCGTTCCAATTGGTATGATGACATTCTTATCAAAACGCACTTCAGACTTTTCATTTTTCACGGTCGATCCGTTGGCCAACACCACGGTTTCAGTCAAGGGTAGTTTCAACGGTGTTTTTGTCTTTTTCAACGGTCTTCGTATATCATTCAAATTATATTGACTACACTGACTGCTGTCACTGTTTGTCCTTATCACCGCCATTTGTTCGGTGAATGCATTGAAATTGCCACTCGTTGCACTGTTGGGTGGTGTTTGATTCTGATGCTGAAGTGATGAGCTCTTCCGATGTATATTCGATCGGGTACTGTGCTGACTCACGTCTATATAGTCGGGACTTTGACAGCGCAATAAGCGTGCAAAGGCTCGTCGAAAGCTGGTATTTTTCCATGCATAGATGATTGGATTCATGCCCGAGTTGGCCATGGCGAGGGAGAAGGCGCCTTTGTAGAGGGTGGGCGATGAGCTTTCAATGAATTTGAATATTTGTGCACACGCTATTATAAAGTACGGAAGCCAGCAAATTGAAAAGCAGCCGAGTATGAAAAGAACCACCTGTTGATGAAAAAAGAAATCAAATTAGAATTTCAATAAATCGGTTGTGACTTTTTTATAATTGAATATCAAGATATGTTTTTATTTGATTGGCTCTTTAAATCTCACGTAACTCACAAAATTATTTCTTTTTCCTGAATTCCTATTTCCATGACTCGAGGAAGTTACTAAAAATATCCCAAAACAAATTTCTCTCATATTTCATCTCTATCAGGGCTGTACATCCCCCAGGATCCAATTATTGAATACACCTTATCTTCTATTGTTTCTTCCCGAATGCCGCTTTTTTTTCTCTCGACCGTACAACGAACTCTGAACGAAGCGCGTATGTTTGATCGTTTGCCATTTATTACAACACAAAGTATATTTACTCCTGGAATGGCCTCATTTGTAGGAAAAAATTACAACTGCCACCTATAACTTTTCTGCCAGTACTATGTAGCTAGTGCTTAGCTTGCCAAATCAAATCATCGAACAATACCATCGCGGGTATAAACTAGCGCTGCCACTTGCTGAGTATGTTATCGCCTTGATTTGTCTCTCGCTAGGAAGTTATTATAGAGCTTGGCAACTTTCTCTCTGCTCCCTCATTATCGGATGATGGATGCATTCCTAGGGCCAACGCAGATGATTGATGAATTCAATATATTTCGACAAACTGTATATGAAGTAAAGTTGGTTTGACATATGGTTAAGGATGTTTTTTGTTTGTTTGTTGATTTTTGTCACTTTGTTGGTTGGTTGGATCTAGGCCTGTTCGGTACAGAGATTTCAGTACCGGGTTTCGGTTTTTTTCAATACCCGGTACCACAAGCGGTTTCCCTGACTCAGGTTTCTTTTTCAGTACCGACGGTTTTTTTTTAACCATAAGCCGGTTTTTTTGAGTACCGGGTTAAAAACCGACTCAGGTTTTTTTTTCAGTACCGACGGTTTTTTTTAACTATAAGCCGGTTTTTTTGAGTACCGGGTTAAAAACCGGTACCAAAAAACCTGAAAAAACCGGCTCATGGTTGAAATGAATCGTTCTTTTTAACTCGGTACCAAAAAACCGACTCGTCGGTCGGTTTTTTTTTTAACTCGGTACCAAAAAAAACGGGATATCGGTACTTTATAATATCGGGTCCGGTACCAAGTGAACACCGGTTTTGTACCGGGATCCCGGTTTTTGGAACAGGCCTAGTTGGATCATTTGGTATTGATTGCATATAAAATCAAAGTTCAACGAAACGGGTTTTTAGCTGATGGCTGATGTAATGTCGTTTCATCAGGTGGTAAGAAATGGTTTTTTTTTAATAAGATTAGGTTGTAGAAAGTACATTTAGAGAATATAAAAGTCCCTGTTATTGGATTAACTAACATCGTAATTCCGAATTGCTAATACATATTTTGAAGATTGAAGTTGGGCGAAATAGCATGCTTAAAAACTACAGCCGCAAATTACTCCACATCTTCCATAAAGATCCACAGATCTGTACTACTAGTGACTAGGCCAGTCATTTAACGATTTTAGGTCGCAAAAAATTATTGCTCGGCTCTGTTTATTTGGGATATTGTTGGGATAGATACCAGAAGTGTACCACCAAGTTTGCAACTTCGAAAAACCTGTGCTAAACCCGTAACCCTCAAAAAACCTCAACATTTTCGGACTTTTTTCATATTTTTGTTTGTAATTTCTAAAAGGTGCTTCCTACAAGTAAGTCGTCCACTGCACTTTTAAAGCTAAGAAAATCTTATTTAATTTGAGTGTAACCCCAGCTTTGTAGGTGCAAAGGATCCCAAGATAAAGCTCTTTAAAAAATGTTTTTTTTTTGTAAAAAAGTCCGAAATTGTTTTTTAGGAGGTTTGTATGACAGCCCTATGACGTAATGTTCCGATGCCATCCATTCCTAGATATGTTTTGAGGCTTTACTAGGAACACATTTGGGTGAGGTTCGGTTAAGATAGGTTCATAAGCAAAAAAGTTTTTCTTAGAAGAACCTAATTATCAGGGGTTGGTTTGAATGACAGCCCTATGACCTAGTGTTCCGATTTCATCCGTTTCTAGATATGTTTTGAGGCTTTACTAGGAACACATTTGGGTGAGGTTTGGTTAAGATTGGTTCATAAAGAAAAAAGTTTTTCTTAGTAGAACCTAATTTCCAGAGGTTGGTTTGTATGACAGCCCTATAACGTAGTGCTCCGATTTAATCCGTTCCTAGATATTTTTTGAGGCTTAACCAGGAACATACTTGGGTGAAGTTTGGTTAATATTGGTACACAAAGAAAAAAGTTTTTCTTAGAAGAACCTAATTTTTAGGGGCAGACCTATGACCCCATGGTCTGATTCCATTCGTTCCGAAATATATACAGCCAAGTAACTGGTTTATAACTTCATGTCACATGACTTTCTCCGTAGAATACGCATTTAAGCCGATATTCAGCTCGGAACATGACTGAAATTACAATTTCGAACTTTTTTACAAAAAACAATGTTTAAAGTGCTGTATCTTGGGATCCTTTGCACCTAAAAAGCTGGGGTTACACTCAAATTAAAGAAGATTTTCATAGCTTTAACAGTGCAAAGGACAACTTACTTGTAGGAAGCACTTTTTAGAAATTACAAACAAAAATATGGAAAAAGTCCGAAAATTTTGAGGTTTTTTAGGGTCACGGGGTTAGCACAGGTTTTTCGAAGTTGCAAACTTGGTGGTACACTTCTGGTATCTATTAACAATATCCCAAAAAACCAGAGCCGAGCAATTTTTTGCGACCTACCGCCTTATATTTCGGTTTATTGACTGGCCTAATATCCTATGTAAGTGAAAATATATACATATTTAAGCCGCTCGGCGCGGCGGTACACTCTTTAGAGCGCGCATTTATTGGCTTCTTTAAGAAAATTTGCCAACGTTTCATGACGGATAATGGCACTTGTTTATTGCGAAAATGCAAGCCGGAGCAGTCCAATTTCTACATGTATATAATTCAAATTAAGCGAGAAAATACTTGGTTTAAATCTTTTGGAGATCTCCCGGAGGTGTGATTTTGTGCGATACATCAACCTACGATGCAGAACGAATTGTCGACGTCCCAAAAACTTACAAAAGGCTACTCAATTTAGCAACAAAAAAAATATCGAATTGACCAAATTTTGGAAACATCGATGTTCGATGCTCATCCCTACTCGAAACCGGCGCGGTAATATTGCAATCAACTACTAATTTGATAATGGGAAACCCTAAATTGTAATTTCCCAGCTAGAAAAAAAAATTTTAAAATTATTTAGAGTATGCCTTTTTCACCTTTTAACTATAAATGGCATATGCATGAGTTCAGCCTTTTACTCATGATTAGCTCGTATAACGTCACGAAATTTATCCCTTTCAGACGGAGTGATGTTAAATTCCGTTAACTTTTCAGAGAGAACGACATTGCGGACAGCCAAAAATGGTAAATGGTATATTTAAGCCCAGAGGTCATGAAATGATAAAACACAGACAATATGGGTTTGGGAACTTTTTGGCGGCAAAATATGATTGATGATTAATAGATGTTGTCTAGATAAAATAATCACAAATATAGCTTGTCACGAAAACAAAACCACACTAACGGAAAATTTTCAGATTAGAAAGATTAGGCGAAACGTCAAGTTGCAGGATCCGACGCAGTGCCGGATTAAGCAAGTGCGGGGCGCGTGTCAAGAGTCAAGGACGGGGCCTTTTAGCTTTGCATTAGGTGATCGTGTCTGGAGTACACTGGAACCTCGAATATTTCGGTTTAATTATTATTTTTGCCTGAAGTAAAATATTTTGAAAAATTACCGTATTTACTTTTATTCCGATTATTCCGTGTGAAATATTATTTAGTGTGTTTTTTATATCGCTGTTTTAACCTGTAATATTTGCAAATAATGTCGTCTTAGGACGCGTCAGGAGCAATAATTCCTTGCGATTCTTGCTGGACTTAGACAATATAAAAAACCGACTTGGTCGCCTATCACACTTGGACTGTGACACTTCTGACGTCAAAACAAATGTTTTAATGTATTGTCAGTCTCTGACCAGCTTCTTCTTGGTTCAGAGAATTTAATTTTGGCAAGTGTTTATTTAAGACGAATTTATCAGCCAATTTTAACCATAAAATCATAAGTACTCGGTCATGTGTCCCTAGTTCATTTAAGATGAAAGTGACCGAACTTTAGCCCCTAGAAGAGCAATTTGTGTTTAGTTTGAATGATCGTGATAGTTGATCTCCTCGATCCCCATCTGACTTTCCTGGTTGTATCTGTTGTTGGCCCAGTTTTGTATAATTCTGTTCAAACATAATTTATAACATAATTTTGCTAAATTTGTGAAATTTGTGAAATCCGACTTCAGAGTGCATGCCAGGCACTGTCTGAGACTATTTTAGAAATCGATAGGGTATTAGTCAGATAGCTTAAATTTAAGTTTGCACCACTTGCAAAAATTTCAAACGGTCCTTGTGAAGGTTTTTGTCTTGTTTGTGTTTCCTGCGTATATATCCGCTCCTGATGGTCGGACTTTTAAAAGAAAGACAACAAATTGAAATTGCCTTCATCTGTTGTATACTGACTGTGCATCTCAAAGCAGTAGTTAAAATGCTACAGCGTGTCAAAGTGGAGAACCCCGTTTTGTTAATCAGTTTTTTTGATAATAAGTCGATAACGGTGAATTTTCATGCATACATGGTTGAAATAAGCTGTGACATAGTTTTTACTTACTTTTCGGTAGTAATTTAAAATTTAAATAAAACATGTTAATAAATGATATTTATATACACTAGACTATTAATCCGCGTTGAGCAAATTTGAATATACCCTCCAGTTTACTTTTTATGGACGTTTAAATTATTTCATAGCAACTGGTTGAAATAAGCTGTGACCCACTGTACGTCATCAATTGCCCATTTCCATGCGATTTCATCGTCACTAGCCATCGTTTACTTCCCCCTCTGCTAATCGAGCTTCCATAGAAAAATTGGAAAATAGCTCAAATGTGAAATTAAGCGACAAGCTGAAAACGTGTAAAACGACTAGAACTAAACAAAAATAAAACATTCGCGGTGATTGATTGAGGCAGAGGAGACGTTGCTTCCTTCAGATCCTTGATTTTTCATTTCATTCGATGTCTTTCAGGAGAAAAAAAGCAGAGTGCCCGGTTCGGTTAATCGAGTGTTCGAATAATCGGCGTTCGGATAATCGACGTTCTACTGTAAATGATCAGGTTCGGTCCCTTACTCGAATAAGCGATGTCTGTCCGTGTGTATGTCTGTTCGCACGATAACTCCCGAAATAATGAAGCAAGGGGTTTGAAATTTCGGTCAATGCTTGCTTCGCTAAAATTTTGGACGGTATTCAAAATGGACCAAATCGGACAAAGAGTTCCCCCACCTCCCATACAAATTATTTTGGATTATTTAAAAAAAAAAACAGAAAATATAATTCTATCTATTTTTTTTTACAAGACATAAATTCTAAAAAGCTTTTTGTATGTGTCAGTTTATTTATGCAATAACAAAAGTTGGCACTTTTGCGGTGGTATCATTTCTCCATTCGATTAGGCTTCTAGCGGAAACGATACAATTATCGGATTTGCTTCAAATTCCGGTAATTATGGTGCGCTTTGCAATATACCTGGCAAAACCATGATTCCTGGGAAAGCTACAAAGGTGCGGTTTACCATTCTTTTAGGTTAACCGCACCTTTACAGCCCTTTTCTTATTGCTATGCAGCAATCGTACTATATGTATTAAAAAAACATGATGGCTTATTATCATTCGGGCTTTGTTATGAAAACTACAAGGTCCTGATGTGGTCGCATTAAGCGGCGTCGACTGTATGTCACGTTTTATGGCAACCACCATGATGCTGGATGCCATTAAAACGATCACGTATTCTCCTTCGTAAACAGAATATAGAAGGAATAGTAGCCGATATTCTGGGAAATGTGTGGTGAACCTTGGGATAGCAAGGTTCTGTTGATACTAAACAGGACCCAGAAAAGAGCCCTACCCAATTATCTCATTGACAAAACATCATTAGCATGTGAAGTACAAAATGTATGTTTTAACACGCAAAGCTCGGAAAAGCATGGGAATAGCTTAGCCAGGATCTAGTTTAGAAGGGGCAAACCCAAAAAAATTTTTTTTAACCCAATGAGCCCGTTTTTTTTAGTAATTCAAATCTACGACAAAAATTAGGTTTTCCTGTCAGTTTAAATTGTCGGTTCCATTTTGTTAGAAAAGATGTTGGACATTTTAAAACCATACTTTAAGAAAGGACAATTGATAATCCAATTTGTTCCAATTCAGATACGATTTCCACTTTCTAAACAGTCGATATTCTGTAATTTATAAACTTTTGAGTTTCAGGTTTCGAATCATCAGTACGGATGTTGGGTAAATTGTCTACTTGGCCGGCGGCGTTAGCGCTACAGCGGGCGCTGAACTGATGCTACTTTCGGGCGCGGCCCTTTGAAGCTGTTTTTTTGAAGTACGGAAAATATACCTCCTTGCACCTACAAATTTAAAAGGTTCGTTTCGTTTATTACAATAGATAAACTGATACCTCCTTTAGTTTGTTTTTTCTTTCCCCTAAAGAGGTTAAAAGGGGAATCGGACGGAGTACAGTGATTTTTGCATCGTTTTGTGAACTTAAAATCGAATCTTTACACGGCTGTTACTTCTTAACCTTGGCATCTATAGATCCTTGAAATTTTTACCTTATATGGGCAGTGCGGTGATCTATACATGGCTGTCAAATTTAAAAATTTTCCTCTGGAAAATTTCCGAATTAGGAACAATTTTTAATTGATTCGATTGAACTCCCGAACGCGGATAGGACCTAGAAATTTAGAGGGAATGTGAGCGGTGAGCGCCAAGTAGCTCTGCAACCTAACAAGTGTGAGCTAGAGCCTTGAAATTTTCATAAAATATGGAAAATGCGGTGCTCCACAAGTCTGCCAATTTTCAAATTTATTGGACAACATTTTATTGTGAATTTTCGATTAGAAAAGACAAAAGTGTGATTTGGGCAGCTGTCACTGCCGAACGCGGAATGAAATGGAGGAATTTAAGGATATGTAAGCACGAGTTAGCTCTACAGATGTCTTAAATTTCAGAACGATTATCGAAAATTCTCGAATTATTGAAAATAAACGTTTGCGATTATCTTGCTAAAAAACACTTTTAAAACAGACAAGACTGACCGCAGGCCTCCCCGATAAACTTATTATGTACCGATTTAAGTTTTTTTTTGTGTGGGAATGGTGTACATTTTGCTGTACATTTACTAATGCTGTACGACAGGTCAAAATGCTGTACTGTACAGCAAAATGTTGTAGGTCTGGTCAGCTTAGTAAAGGGTATACACTCATCGTGCTATTCGCTCGATTAGAACTCGGTCTCGTTATATAATGGTTTTGAAAGAACAGATTTTGCCGAATGTGTCCTCTTTCGATTTCAGAAAATAAGAAAAAATATGGACTCGCCGCTTGTAATTATCAACAAGCACTAAACAATAACCACTGCCGCCAATCGATGACATCGGACGGAAATTTGCGACGCACACTTTCCTTTATCGTTGTACATGGTTTTCGCAAATCTTCCCCTTAAAACACAGAACATATTCTTTTAAAAAGGTTGACAATTCACTCCGTCACAATTGTTCATTTTTGACAACGAATTCAAATGGGCCAACTGAGGATGCCAAGATACCAAATCTTAGAATAATAAAATAATTCGTCCATGGTCCAAATAAGATGCCATCCTATCGTGAATATTCGAGAATTCACTGACGAATAAAAAATATGTCCTCGTATGCATATCGTTGTCGTTGAACGAGTGGACGGAGCCAGATTGCGTGGACGACCGAGAGCTCGCTGGGAGTACACTGTAGACAAGGACGCCTATCACCTGCTAGGATTTCGAAACTGGAGAACAAAGTCACCTGACCAACAATTTAAGCTTAATGATTTAGGGTGTCAGGGATCGGGGTTGGGCCATCATACCACATTGATGAAGCTAAATCTAACCACAATTCACCACACTGAGCTATACAGTGGTCTGATGGATCGTGGAGGAGCTCATGCCTTTTGTTATATAGTTCATCATTGTAAACGATTTTTTTTAACAAACTTTTATTTTATTATTACATACATTAATTTCATTTCGGGTTAAATGAATTCAGAACATACATATGTATATGTATCTATCATGTAATTAATGCATTTAACCTTCGAAAACCAGAAACTGATTACATAATATGATGGTCGTGGTCTAGGCTTTTCATGCTTAATCCAGTACATATTAATATGATACGTTTATCGTTGAGCATAATAAAGAGCGTATAATGAATATTGCGCAATATCATTTGCTCCTGACTAATTGAGTTTTTACCTTTTTGTCTTTGTCCGCCAGTGTTCATTTTGTCAATGTCATGTTTTCATAAATAATTAATAAGGTGCACACCAAAAATCATGCTCTTTATATTGTAATATTATATGTTTACGAACATGAACTAATGGATGATTATTTTTTCTCGGAGGCCAAAGTTTTCCCCAAAGGATTTGTTAAATTGAAATCGATTTTTTTGCATGTAATAATTCACAAATTTTACCCTGAACGGACATTGCCAACTACATAAATTTCACGTTCAGTTTTAAAAGTCGACTTGTTCAGTTAACACTTTCAGTTACTAAATCTTTTTGGGCGCACTCCTTGTCAGGATATCAACATCTTTCACTAGATTGAACCAGCAATTTATTTACCGCATAAGAATCTGCTTCTTTGACACAAATACGAGTATACTTGTGCAAAATTCTTCTAAAATGCCTAAAGCTGTGTATGGTTTGTGTGAAGTTGAAAGCTGTCAGTTAAAATGTATATGTATGTGAATTACACAAAGGACAAAAGTTAATTGTAGTGGAATGACTTTAGGGATTGTTTTCATCCATTGTTGTCACGATTCTTAACTTTATATAAGAGAGAGAGAGAGGGAGAGAGAGTGCACACATGTGTAAGATTATGGCGTAAGATTATGTTGAAAAGTTTACTCATTATTCACAAAACAACTTTGAAATGAAAATTTCCGTTTGAATAATTCAAATTAATTTGTAAGCCTAACAGCAAATGAGTTATCCTTTATAGATATACAGGAGACCTCGTGTTCTAATAGACACAACACATACGATATAATTTGTGTTCTTCGGATTTATTATTATATTCGCAGAATCGTAATTATAATTGACATGCTTTATAGGATTTTTGCTCGAAATTCTTGATGCTTTTCTCATTTTTCATCTACTCTGCAAATTACACTTCCGAAAAAATTCCCCGGGTCATATTTACGTCACCGGATCTACCAATAAATTTTGACAATCTGTACGTAAAGTCAAGTTCAATTTATTATTTGTACATACCTCCACGGAAAGTACGCGATAAGAGATTCTCCTTCAACCTAACTAAGGAATTATTGAGTTGCATTCCGCAGTAATTCTGTAACATACTATGTGATTAGATTGAAGACCTTAATTCAATAATTATCACATTCTGTTCCGCAATAATTCTCTAGTCCATTCTGTAATAAAGATTGACGAACAGTCTGAACTTTGAACAGGAAAGCTAAGCCTCTTTTACATGTATGTATTCAGTGACTTAGCATTGAGCTGATAAATCGGAAATTATTAGAAGTAAATAAAGGAATTATTATTTTCACCACTAGGGATCGATTGTGTGTCGTCAAATATTTTTCAGATTTTCCGTTGAACTTCATTTATAGGATACTGTCTCACATTATTCAACTTCAAGTGCTTTAGCTGCAGACCCTTTTGAATAGCCTTAAGGGCTTCTTCAAGAATCTCTTTACTTAAAACTATTGAACTATGTACTATATTTTCGTTAAATTTTCAAAACAGAAGCTCGTTCAAGATGAGCGCGCCTGAGCTTTATCAATGTCAACATCTCCTCGGTCATGTTCTATTACCAACCCACTCATGAATCAGAAAACGTAAAAGCAGGAAAAATGACTATCACATAAATCAAAAGCACGAAAAACTTACCTGTACCGATTTCCAGTCCGATGGTATCTCATGAATACCATTTGCCGACGATCGAAGATGTTTAACATGTTTTGACGCCTCTCGCCATATACGCCAATAGACAATTAACATGCAAACCCATACCATTGCAAAGCCGGGCGTTATAATGCCCGCCATATACCATGGCGGTAGGACTTCGTCAAATTCGCAGGATGTTGCTGTACCCCAATTGTTCCAGAACAGTGGTATGGCTGCTATTGTGGCGCCCAGCACCCATCCAATGCCCAAAAGAAAAATTGCAACTTTTCGTGTTATGTATCTGCAAGTATAGACAACAACAATAACAGCATCAAATAAAGTGTAAGGTACAATAAGAATAATGTATTAAAGTTTTCAAGGATGGACTTTGTGGTACAAGATAAATTTGTGTGTTATCACGAAATGCAAATTAGAAATGTGTATACTCCTCGTAGTATATGTTTCTGTAATTAAATTTTACATAAATTTACTATGAACGGGTCAGAGCTATGGAGAGACTCCACGACGCGATGAAAAGTAATGAATGGCGAAGCGTTGGATGTTATGCGAATTTCAATGATTTTATGGCATTTGTTTTCGGGTAATTTGAAATTGAAATGTGAAAATTGTCTGTGCGCCAAAAATGTCGTAAATGTTTCGTCCAAAATATAAAACGGCGCAATAATGAGATATGATGACTCCGCTATAAGAAGGATTCTGCCTGTAGAGGTAAACATAATATATACAAAATTTGCTGATACTGAATTGCGTTTCGAAAACGACCAACTCTTTTGTCAGGATATCAATCATCTACAACATTCTACCTTTGGAATTATGCGAAAAACCGTAATTCTAAAGACTGAGCCTGATCAATCATCTTGCCTTTGACGATCGACGCATTTAAATGCATCCAAAATAGCTTTCTAAAATGTATTACTTCGACTTTCGACACTAATGAAGAGTGAAATAATGGTAATTAATTAACAATGGAAGAAAGAGCAATGTCACTATGGAAAACTTCGTCCGTGCGTCCATGCTAGAAATACTCGTACATTGAACTCGCGCCTTTATCCCTAAATTTGTAATTGCTTACGTACCATAGCGACTCATAATGTTTCAATTGCATGCGATTAGTGTTGGCTGCTAATCTAATTTTAGCATTATCTCAATATTTTAATCGCAATAATTAAACCTTATCTTAGTTGTAATAAGATTTAAGCAAGAAACCGGGATATACAGTAGAGCGTCGATTATCCGAGCTAATGTTGACAAGGGTGGTTCGGATAAACGAAAGTTCGGTTAATCGAGCTTCCATAGAAAAAGTAGCAAATAGCCTAAAGGTGAAATTACGCGACAAACTGAAAACGTTGAAAAGGACTAGAACTGAACAAAAATAAAAAAAATCGAGGTAATTGAGCGATGCAGATGAAAGGTTGCTTCCGCCAGGCCCTTGATGACAAGAAAAGAAGCTGAGTGCCCGGTTCGGTTAGTCGAGTGTTCGGATAATCGACGTTCGGATAATCGGCGTTCGGATAATCGACGCTCTACTGTATTTGAATGTGAAGTTTGTTCAGTTAATTTCGACAGTTTAATGTTTAGTTCTACAGTACTATCATGAGATGCGGGAGCGTCTCGCCCGCCAATGAAAAAAGTATGACCAAGTAACATTACTGCATGAAACACACGATTAACAGGGCTAAACCCTTCCAGGCAACTTTCAGAAAATCTTCCCGTGTGGGGATTTTGAAATTTGATACACACATGATTTTCTGATGGCTGTATCAAATAATCCGGAATCGCCGCTGACTGAAATGACGGTAAATGAGTGTTTAAAGTGAACGACGCCTCCCGTTGCGGTTCCTGATTTTTTCCCGTGGACAACTTCCTTAGATATTCATAGTAGTAGTTTGCTCTGTGGCCGTGATCTTTCGGTCACCACTCTGTGAAATAGACACTCATAGAGAAACGAGTTTCCAAACTCGGCACGACTCGTCGCAAGTTTATTATTCAGAAGAAGATAAGAAATATTCTTATCGTAGAACAATAAACTAACAATGCGACTAGGAAGTGGTATGGCTGACAACCATATCACACTCCGAATTCAGTTGTCTTTGTAACGTTGATGACTACACACAGTAGTTATCAACGCACCATGCTCCACTAGGAGTTACGGTATTGAAGAGAGAGTTTACTTATGGCTATTGTAAAATAACAAAACAACCAACAACAATTTATAAATTTTCGCTAGTAGAATCCTTTCAAAACCAGTGGCGGGTTTACCGGAAAAATCACTTAAGCATACGTTAGTTTTTGGGGCGGGATGAACTTAAACCGCCTTTTGTTCAGAGGTGACCTTACTCCCGCGAAAAGTCAGGCGACCAGTCCTAGGGTATTCAAGGTATCATTGGTAGCAGTTTTCTGCGAAGTCTGTAAACGAGGTCATATATCTTTGGAACGGGTGTCGGGAGTGCAATCATCTCCGCGACGAGTGAGGTAGGATTTGTGCGGATTGTGGTTTACAATGAGGTGGAGTTGCGCATCTACCGAGAGCCGGGATCCACAAAACGTCAGGAAGTGATAGAAAGACCTCCCACCCAGCAGTATGAAATGACAGGCCTTCACACTTGGTCTATACTGATACTGCCACTGCTATAGTTGCTTCTTTGAGAGGCGTCCACTAAAGCCTTTCGGGCGGGGGTGGACGTTAGGCGTAGATTTTTGTCTCCGATTGAATCAAAACTAGTCAAGCCGATCCATGGAGCTCAAGGCTTCTCCCACCTAAAAATACTGTTTTAAGACCGCTACGAGCAGATGCCCAGGTTGCCCATATGGGAATTTCGGTCCTTATATACACTTAAATTATAGAACAACGTTAACTACATATTAAGAACATGTTAAAGTAAGCTGACCATACGTACAGCATTTTGCTGTACAGTACAGCATTTTCACCTGTCGTACAGCATTGGGAAATGTACAGCAAAGTGTACAGCATTCGCCATCCCACACAATAACTCACTCACACAGTGTCGGTTACTCGTACATATTTATCCTTAATTTAAACTTTAAGCATACTTATAGCATGGTCGTTCACACTGGCTATATATTGCTTTAAGCTTATTTATTTGATAAAATGTATGAGTAACCGGTATTCAGTCTTGTCTGCTTTTAAGGTGTAAAGTTTGACTCCTGTAGGTACCATGTACGATCGATGTTAGTGAAATAATCGCAATTTTATGTTTGGCAATCGTTCATTCTCCATATCTCGGAACCCTTCTCTGTCTTTCTAAGATCCGGCAAACTTGTAGAGCTACTTGGCGCTCACATTTGCTACAAATGACACGGTCTATCCGCGTCAAGGAGTGGCGTAGATAGCTTTTCAGAAGGGATCAGTGATCAGTATATTTTAAAAACATTAAATTGAGGAGTTCTAAATAAGGAATTTAAGGTATAGTCACCACCATATTGTTTCAATATTTTTTACCGAATAAAAATTTCCTTTGGTCGTTTGAGGTCTACTGACGAGATCGAAAATGGGCTGGGGCTTGAAATTGTTTCAATTTTGCTTGTTACTTACTACTTAATTGAAGTTGGACTTGAGACTCCTGAATGATACGCGGAAGCTTAATCCCGTCAGGCGACAAAGCATCTTAGGAAGAACTAAGAAGTGTATAGCATCGCCTGAAATTATCAGTATGCAGAATACGTTCTGAACCTTGAGAGTTCGATCCTGGCAGGTTGAGGCTGAGGGTGAATTTAAAATTAAAGGTTCGTCTGCAATACCGAGTGCAAATGTTAAGAATGGTTCCCACACTGGAGATGGATGCGGTCAAAATAGGCCTCAGTAAGTGGTTTGTCTGTAGCATACAGCAATGTTCTGCAGAACGTGGAAGCAGGACGTAGAGACACTGGGACCGCCCCTGTGAAGTAATACCGAAAGATGGTCTGGCGGATAAGTGAACGAGATGGTTGTGATTTTATTCGTTAAAAATCTTACGTAACTGCATGCCTGGTAGCATGATGCAGTATTGTTTAAGCAAGTTAGTACAACATGAACATGTGCCGTAATGCCGCTAGAACCCTAGTGTATCACTAGATTATCTCACCATGCTGATTTTTGATATAATGTTAAGTTATCTTAGTAAATTCCAGCTGATCTGCTCTTGTGGTTATTATTCTTTCTCCAAATCGGCGTAAAGGTGAGGGGCTAAGGCTTTGCATGAAAACCGAATACTGCAAGTATGTGTACAGCATTGGATCTTCTGAAGTCTGGTCAGCTTATGTTAAAGAGAAACATAAATATATAAAAGCATACAGGTACATTACATTTAATTTTCAAAAAAAAAAACACTTATAAAATCGATTTGTTTCCGTCCGTTTGTCCGGCTGTCCGTCCGTTCGACTGTTCGCTAAATAACTCGCGAACTACTCAACCCATCGACATGAAATTTGATTGGTATGCGTAGAAAGGTCAGTCTTTGGTACGAATACTTTACAACTTGGTAAACGAAGATAACATGTCCCCGAAGAGATGAAAAAACTAGACTTTTTTACTTTTTATCGTAGATAGGCGTGTGTGTACTCAGATCAACGAGTACGACGAGTTATTGGTCGTTAAAGTTGAGTTTGCGGTTTTTCTAAATAGGTAAAGCGAATCTACTATTTACCAAGGGCGTTTCACATTGCCAGGCTAGCGAGTTTCAACCTATTTACTAACCATCTCGTTATTAGCCGATCGATATGAAATTTGGTTGAAATGCATAAAATAGAAATTCTACTTGTTACGATAATTTTTAAAGTTTGTAGGGCCAAGTCAACAGGGTGTCCCGGAACAGGTGAAAAAGTTTATTTTTTTATTATTCATCCGAGAGAGGTGTGTGGGTAGTCATATGAAAGGACATTGTTAGGAAATGCTTTCTTGTCATAAGGGTGTCCATGAAATTTCATGCATTCACAACAACATGCATAAATTTCCGAAAATTTGTGGCAATATTTACAGTGACACGCAAAACGAAATTAAAGATTTTTGCTTTTTTTGCCGCTGTGAAATTAGGAGATAGAAATTAATAAAACTTTTAACATAAATAAATAATTTATTTTATTTTATCCCGAGCAAACAAATCAAAGAAACTTGAAAATTAAATTATAATATTTAATAAAAAAATGGATTTGTTTATTTACTTTTGTGAACACTTTTACGGGTCGCAGGCAATTTCGATTTTAATACATCGTATAACCGCCTGTGGCCTTGATAATGGCATCCATACGCTTGGATATGCTTTGGATAAGGTTATCCAATAGTTGAGCATCAATTTTCTCCCATTTGCATTGAGCTTTTTTCCCAAAGCTCGTCCACAGCTTTCGAAATATCCTTATTTGCGAGCAGCCGTTTTTTGTTTAACAGACCACAAATTTTCAATAGGATTTAGGCCGGGTGACTGAGCGTGCCATTTTATTGTCCTAATATTAATATTTTCCAGCCATTCTTTTGTTAAAATTTTTGGGAGAGGTTCAAAAGAAGTCGTCCAAAATAGCTATCCCCCGAATCCGAGCGGTATTTTCGTCGGATAATTGTTACTGGTGCAGTTCAATATGCTGCGGAAGAGAATCTAGAGCTACGGAGCACACGGGGGATCCGTATTTCAAATGACACAGACCGTAGGTGTCTTAAAACCGGAGGGTTAAAAGCGAAAGCAAAGGCTTAGAAGCCATTCTTACGAGAGCACCATAAGAAAGCCCGCTTGACCTTTGCTAAGCAGCGCCGAAATATTGCTCATTGGAGGTCTGCAATATTGTCTGATGAACATAAAATTAATCGACTAGGCTCTGTTGGGAGGACTTGGACCAAAAATTAAGGCTCCGCGAACACAATATCATCAAAAGTCTGAAATCCGGCTCTTTAATGGTTTGGAGTTATTTTAAATGCAACAAGTGTGGAAAATTGCGTCGAATAAAGGGAATAATGCGTGCAATTGATTATATAGACATCGTGGAGGTCTCTATGATTCCGAGTATCGATGTTTTTGGTTGCGAAACTGAAGACGCAATCTTTACGAATGATAATGACCCCAAACATACGGCCAAAATAACAAAAGAATGGCTGGAAAATAATAATATTAGGACAATAAAATGGCACACTCAGTCATTCGACCTAAATCCTATGGAAAATTTGTAGTCTGTTTGAAAAAAACGGTTGCCCGCGAATAAGGATATTCTGAAACCTGTGGACGAGCTTTAGGAAAAAGTTCAATGCGAATGGGAGAAAATTGATGCTCAACTGTTGGATAACCTTATCCAAAGTATGCCCAAGCGTAAAGCGTATTGACGCCATTATTAAGGCCACATGCGGTTATACGATGTATTAGAATTGAAAATGCGAACGACCCGCAAAAGTGTTCACAAAACTAAATAGACAAATGCATTTTTTTATTAAACATTAAGGGCGGAATTCATAGTCCCCACTTAAGCAATAAGGATTCCCTTAAGGAATAAGGGTTTTATATAAATAAGTGAGCCCTTAAGGGAGCTTCGTATTCATATACATCACTTATTAGGGCGTTGCCTCATTTAATAAAACGATTTCCTTATTGAACATTATCTATTGAAAGTGACAAATCAAATATAAAAAATATCAAGTAGTTAAAAATTCAAAATTTTTAAAAAATTTCAAAGTGTTTGAATAAGGATATGTCAACAAATATGTGAGTTCATATAAGGTAACTAGATATGAACCTTAACGAATAAGGGAACCCTTTAGGAAACCCTTAAGCGTTTGCTTATTGAGTGACTATGAATAGCGTCAGTCTCTAAGGGTTCCCTTAAGTATAAGTGAGGACTATGAATTACGCCCTAAAATTTAATTTTCATGTTTCTTTGATTTGTTTGCTAAAATAAAATATTTATTCAAGTTAAAAGTTTCATTGATTTATTTCTCCTAATTTCACAGTGGCAAAAAAAGCAAAAATCTTTAATTTCGTGAACAGTTTTGCGTGTCACTGTACATCCGAGTAATAATCCAAACAATAGAACTCGTGCGTATTATCTTTACTGATTATTCTAAACACTATACCGTTCACTTCACGTCTGAATATGTAATACTCGCAAAAAGACTGACAGTCGGCAATACAAGTACGTACCAACATTTAGATAAACTGTGTACCAGCGGTTTGTTTTCGAACCACCCAAATATAGAAACCCGACGTCGGGCCTTGGCCGCCTGAATCGTTGACCTCCAATTGTCGCGGTTACGTGACCTTGTCCTCTAGTTTCGGAAGCCCAGCAGCTGGTGGGCGTCTTCACCTAGGGAGTTCTCCCAGTGAGCTCTCGGTCATCCACGCAACCTCGCTCCGTCAATTGAAAATTGTTGTGCGTTCATTACTTTCTTTGGCATGCGATTATCGTCCATCCGTTGTACATGCACCGCCCATTGCAATCGTTAAAGCTTCACGATTTTCGTTACTTCCAGCTCATCGTACAATCGATACAACTCATGGTTATACCGGATACGCCATGAATCTCGCTCGCGAACGGCCCTGAAAATTCGCCGAAGGACCTTTCGTTCGAATCGGTCTAGCAAAATTTCGGAGGCTTGGGTGAGGGTCCATGTTTCGCAGCTATAACATAGCACGCGAAGCTTCGTGTTCCTGTGCGCCAATTTCGTATTAATTATAGGGAGGACCGAGAAATAGGCCTTAATGGCCCATCCGTCTGTATCCGTCGCTTTATTTCGTCGGTTTCCTTGGCGTCCTTTGATAAGTTATACAACCCAGATAGTTGAAGTTGTCTACAAACTCGATATTGAGGTTCCCCACTGTGATGCTTAAATTTGTTGGCGTCCTTCTTTTCGATTGCATCATGGCCTTTGTTTTGCTTTCCTTGATATGTAGTCCAACTTCCTTTGCGGCGTTATTGAGGTTATGCAGAAGGCTTTCTGCATCACCCAATCTTCGAAACATGATGCTGATGCCGTCGGCGTACGCTACTAGTTGAGTCGACTTGATGAGTAGCGTTCCGCTGCTGTCCATATTCATGGCTCGAATTACATACCCCAAAGCAAGGTTGAAGAGCGTCGGCGCCAGCCCATCGCCCTGCTTGAGTCCAGTACGAGTTTCAAATAGGTCAGTGAGTCGGTTCTGCACTCTGATCTGCGAGACGGTATTAGTCATCGTCATCCTTGTTAGTCGCACTAACTTTGCCGGTATACCAAAATGCAGAAAAATGTTGTACAGTACACTTCGATCGATACTGTCGTATGCCTACTTAAAGTCGACAAAGATCGACGTGTATCAAGTCGATGTTATATTCCCAGCACTTTTGGAGTAGTAGCTTCACTGTAAAAGCTGATCGGTCGTTGAACGACCAGGTCCAAAGCCGCCTTGATACTCGCCAATGATTCGCTCTACGTACGGATTCTCTTTTCCATAATTTTCGATAAAATCTTATATGTCGTACAGACTAATGACATGCCCATGTAATTCTCACACTCCAACTTGTCATCCTTTTTGTGGATTGGACAGGTTATCCTTTTGCGCCAATCTTCGGGGATTACCTCGGAGTGGTATGGAGTGACCATATTTTCAGCAGTGGTCAGGCACGTTCCACCGTGCTTCAGCAGTTCCTTCCACCTTCAAAAAAGTTCCGTTGCGTCGACAAAACAATATTTGATTGGAATAAGTGGGCAAATAAAAATATTTACTCAGAAAATTTTATTGGGGGATGCGAGAGCATGGCCCCATAGTACGATTCCATTCGTTTTGACCCTCTTTGTTGCTTTGACAAAGACACATTAATTCAAGGTTTTGTGAAAATGGTGTAAGAAATGTTTCTTAGAAGAACCAAAATGGGGGGTTGGGTTTGTATGACAGCCCCATTACCCCATGGTCCGATTTGATCCATTCCTAGATATGTTTTGTGTCATCAATAGAAACACATTTGTGTGAAATTTGGTTGAAATTGGTGCACAAAAAAAAAAGTCTTTCTTATGAGAACCTTATTTGGAGGGTTGGGTTTGTATGGCCGCCCCATGACCCCATTGTCCGATTTTACCGATTTAAACATACAAACTGCCTGCAGAAAAAAAGCATTTGCAAATTTCAAATTTCATAGCTTTTAAATTTGCCGAGTAAAACGCGTCGCAACAGACGGACAGACGGACATAGCCCAGTTGGCTCCCCAAGTCATGCTAATCATACACATATGTATACTTTTTATATGGTCGGAGATGCTTCCATCAATGCGTTACAAACCTCATAACAAATATAATATAATAATTAATATACCCTTTCACTCTAGGAGCGAAGGGTATAAAAAAAAAGGTTCGAAAGACTAAGAAGGAGAAAAAAAGTGCTACGTTAATAGGAAATTAAGGGACCATAAGATAAACATTAAATTGTTAATATGTTCCTAAAATCAAAATTATAAGAAAATATATAAAAGTGCAGAAATATGAAAATAAAGTAAACATGAAGAAATTTAATGAAAAAGAGTATTATAGAAAACTTGAAATGAGAGCTCTCTCAAAAATTATGTCCCTTTAAACGGATTTAAACTTCCATAAGGACCTTTCCCATCATCCCAACGGAAGAATTTGCGCTGAACCGACTGGATAAGAGCTGTAAGTCGGAAGTGCGCAGACCAAACGGGGGAAAATACTTCGTACAAGAGAACTGAAGAGGAGAGAAAAAAGAAGAAATATTGTTAAATACGTGAGAGGAGCGATATTCTTACACTAAAGCAACCAAGTCCCCTTCTATGGGAAAGAGGTCCCCTCGAAGAATAAAGCAGACATCAACGGAGATGATAGCCTTGTAAAGTTTCTGGTCGTCAGCATAAAGCAGGCAGGAAGAAACAACTTGAACAGGTAGATCATTAGCAAAAATGTTAAACAGCAGTAGTCCTAAAATTTACCCCTGGTGAACAGACAGGTTGGGTGATGCAGAAAGCCTTCTGCATAACCTCAATAACGCCGCAAAGGAAGTTGGACTACATATCAACGAAAGCAAAACAAAGGCCATGATGCAATCGAAAACAAGGACGCCAGCAAATTCAAGCATCACAGTGGGGGACCTTAATATCGAGTATGTAGACAACTTCAACTATCTGGGTTGTAACTTATCAAAGGACGCCAACGAAACCGACGAAATTAAGCGACGGATACAACTAGCCAATAAGACATATTTCTCGGTCCTCCCTATAATTAATTCGAAACTTGCGCACAGGAACACGAAGCTCCGCGTGTACAAAACGATCATCCGACCCGTGCTATGTTATGGCTGCGAAACATGGACCCTCACCCAAGCCTCCGAAATTTTGCTAGACCGATTCGAACGAAAGGTCCTTCGGCGAATTTTCGGGGCCGTTCGCGAGCGAGACCAATGGCGTATCCGGTACAACCATGAGTTGTATCAATTGTACGATGTACAACGGATGGACGATAATCGCATGCCAAAGAAAGTGATGAACGCACAACGAATTGACGGAGCGAGGTTGCGTGGACGACCGAGAGCTCGCTGGGAGAACTCCGTAGGTGAAGACGCCCAACAGCTGCTGGGCTTCCGAAACTGGAGGACGAGGTCACGTAACCGCGACAATTGGAGGTTAACGATTCAGGCGGCCAAGGCCCGACGTCGGGCTATCGTGCCACATTGATGATGATGAACAGACAGGCGTACAAACTTATAAATAAGGTCAAGAACGGATATCAACCCAGGACAAGCCTATGTAAGGACAAGGATGGTAACATCATCAGCGACATCGAAAGCGTAAACAAACGATGGGCCTCGCATTTTGAAGAGCTCCTCAATGTACCATCAACATCCCCCACGGAGCCAGCTTTTGAGCAGTTAGCCGAAGCAGGCCCCACAGTAACAAAGCGCTGACGAGATCCCAGCAGAACTGCTGAAGCATGGTGGAACGTGCCTGAGCAACGTATACACGTGCTACTGCTGAAAATATGGAACGACGAGATAATACCCGAAGATTGGCGCAAAAGCATAATTTGCCTAATCCACAAAAAGGGTGACAAGCTGAAGTGTGAGAATTACAGGGGCATATCATTGGTGGTAAGATTCTATCGAAAATTCTTGAAAAGAGAATCAATCCGTACGCAGAACGAATCATTGGCGAGTATCAAGGCGGCTTCAGACCTGGCCGTTCAACGAGCGATCAGCTTTTCACAGTGAAACTACTACTCCAAAAGTGCTGGGAATATAACATCGACTTATACTAAATCTTTATCGACTCCAAGCAGGCATACGACAGTATTGATCGAAGTGTACTGTACAACATTTTGCTGCATTTTGGTATACCGGCAAAGTTAGTGCGACTCACAAGGATGACGATGACTAATACCGTCTCGCAGGTCAGGGTGCAGAACCGACTCACTGACCTATTTGAAACTCGTCCTGGTCTCAAGCAGGGCTGGCTGGCGCCGACACTCTTCAACCTTGCTTTGGAGTATGTAATTCGAGCCATGAATATGGACAGCAGCGGAACGCTACTCATCAAGTCGACTCAATTAGTAGCGTACGCCGACGACATCAGCATCATGTTTCAATAATGCCGCAAAGGAAGTTGGACTACATATAAACGAAAGCAAAACAAAGGTCATGATGCAATCGAAAACAAGGACGCCAGCGAATTCAAGCATCACAGTGGGGGACCTTAATATCGAATATGTAGATAACTTCAACTCTCTGGGTTGTAACTTATCAAAGGACGCCAACGAAACCGACGAAATTAAGCGGCGGATACAACTAGCCAATAAGACATATTTCTGGGTCCTCCCTAAAATTAATTAGAAACTTGCGCACAGGAACACGAGGCTCCGCGTGTACCTACAAAACGATCATCCGACCCGTGCTATGTTATGGCTGCGAAACATGGACTCTCACCTAATCCTCCGAAATTTTGCTAGATCGATTCGAACGAAAGGTCCTTCGGCGAATTTTCGGGGCCGCTCGGGACCGAGATCAATGGCATATCCGGTACAACCATGAGTTGTATCAATTGTACGATGAGCTGGAAGTAACGAAAATCGTGAAGCTTCAACGTTTGCAATGGGCGGGGCATGTGCAACGGATGGACGATAATCGCAGGCCAAAGAAAGTAATGAACGCACAACGAATTGACGGAGCGAGGTTGCGTGGACGACCGAGAGCTCGCTGGGAGAACTCCGAAGACGCCCGGCTGCTGGGCTTCCGAAATTGGAGGACAAGATCACGTAACCGCGACAATTGGAGGTCAACAATTCAGGTCACGTAACCGCGACAATTGGAGGTCAACAATTCAGGCGGCCAAGGCCCGACGTCGAGCTATCGTGCCACATTGATGATGATGATGATGAACACCGGACGAAGAACAAAAGGTACAAGAATAAGAGCCATTGTAGATACCTCCAAACTCACGGTTATTCAGGAATGACGAGAAGCAGGTTCGAAGGGAATCACTAACACCGAAATCCTGGAGTTTGACAAGTAAAATACCACGATCGACAGTGTCAAATGCCTTGGAAAACTAGACACTGGTTGTCCAAAGTCCAAGTCCCGAGCCACAGTGGTAACAAGGAGATTGGTGTAAGCAGAACGACCTTTGACGAAACCGTTTTGCTGCTCAGCGAAAAGCTCAGAGGCATAAAATGTTTGTGTTTAATAATGAACAGTTTACCGTATGAAATAAAATTTTATAGGAGCGTATTCAATCTCCAAACCAGGACTAAGCATTGGCCCTATTGATGCTGACACCAAATTTTTAATTGTTTGTTTATGTGTCAATTCACTGTTGATACCAGTGTACATAATTGTGGACTACAATGAACGCTCTGAACCGTGAGCCGTGAGAACTTTTAGCTAAAAGTTATACAAATTATGTGACTTCCATATCAGGGGCACCGGTACAGTCAGATCAACTAAAAAAGAAAGAACATTGATTGGCCTACATGACGACGGATTAGCTATAAGATGCACAGCGCTTTTATGCCGTATTTATTTCCTTCAGGATTGAGTGTTTTATTTTTAAATTCACGTTTGACTTTCAGCGTATACTGAGCGAGCATTATGATAGGTATTTGGAAAAAAATATCCTTTTCTCAACTTCAACAATTTTATTTTTCAAACGTATGATTTTATGCGATGATGTGTACAAGGAACATCGCACTTTCCTGTCCTGTCTCGAAGTTCACTCACTCGTAACATACAGATATCCTTTGTCAATGTTCGCAACAAACACTCGACGAACTTCAAAGAAAATTCAAATACATAATTATAATGAACTCTTGTATTTGAAATACAATATGCGTACATGCATTGAAAGAGACATTTATTTAATTTGAACCAGGTAACGTACGTATGTAGGTACTTATCTCACGTAACAATCAGACTTTCATTACACAACAATCAACAGAGAAAAATAAATCGAAATATCATATTGTGTCTATCAATTTGACTGACAGTTAATTAAGACAGTATGTGCACTCATTAATCGTCCGGGCAAATCATACTCTGCAGAAGACTCACTATCTATGTATGTATAGCTTTGTGCCCATGTACCTCAAATACATTCATTTCAACACGCCAACTTAAATTACCACACTCACACTATCAGCCAAACTAATTACATATTATTATTATATTACTTACCGACTATAATGTAAAGGATACACTATCGCTATATATCGATCCAGCGCAATTGCAATTAGATTCCATATCGATACACAGCACGCCAAAATGATGAGAAAAAATCTTAGCAAGCACCATATTTGCGATTCGCCCAAACTACTGGCGCCAATATAGAACGCCAGATGATAGGGTAGCGTGAAACCCACCACTGTATCCGATATGGCCAACGACAGAATAAACATATTCGATATGACCGAACGTAAACGTCGACTGAATCGTACCGCAAGAATTGTCAATACATTTCCGCTCAATATGAAGACCATCAGGATACCATCGATAACTGCCCAGAATGCAACACTCGATTCGTTTACACGCGCTCGGCTAGCACCCGGGGGAAGTTCTCGAAATAGATCCTCAATAACGAGTGGCATGTCGTCGTCGATACTACCCGACGACTGTGGTGCATTGAAAACTTCATAATATTCTGTAGGATTTATATCCATCTTATTTTCTTATTTCACTTTTATATTTTCTTTAAATTTAACTTTAGTTTAGCTTGCACGTCTTACGGAAACTTTCTTTTTTATTTGATTTATTATAAGTGGGATGTAATCAATATTTTATCTACGTTTTTTGCACTGTACAGTTCAAATCGCATACACTAACTAACTATATATATATTTCTTGTCGAAAATGCAAATACAATTATCTGTTTCGATATGCACGAAATGTTGTTGATTTTAATAGGAAGGTCGAAAACAATGTTTTTCTTTTTGTTTCACTTCTCTTTGAAGATTTCCAATAAAGATTTTCCATTTTCTTGGATTTATTCCCGAAGTTGCTGGGTGATAAGCGCTGCTGGTGTTTCTACATGAACATTTGGGCAACCTGTAAGGACAAATTGAAAGAAAAATAAATATTAATCGTATTTATTTGAACACTGAATGTATGTAGGAATAATTTTATCCTTGATTTATTATTTCAACTTCAATGCAGGATTTTTTTTAAGAATAATTCGAATTTTCACGAAAAGTCCCTACTTGTAATTTTTTTATTATAAGTATGTCTGGTACGACCGTTATAGACGATTCAGAACAAAAATATTCATAAAATTATCACTATGGGCAATCATAAAGCGTATCTGAAAGTCGAATGAATTTAAATAGCTTTAAAGCAAGCATTTTGATTACATATTTGGGCAATATTTAATTGGAATTTGTTATCTCGCGTTTTTTCTTACCAGGAATTTCATATAAACTTTGTAGCGAAACAAAAATCGAAAACGATATCAACCCAATAACAAGACAACTTCGCTCTTCCTGGATAAATTTCAGGACAGTCGCTTGTCTAGGCTTAATGGATTGGAAAGCACCTCGCCATCTGTTGCGAGTGGGAATAAATTTAGTTTCGATTAGTTAGTACAGCCCGTATATGCTGTCCAAAAATAAAATAATTTTGCCTAAAATTTTTTATTTGCTCCGGTATATACACGGTCTGAGATTGTATGATGAACACTTGAATTCGAGTCATGGATTCTATGACAGATATGTCTACTAACTCGTGGTCCGCGGCCAGGTCGAAGAAACACAATGTGTATCAACGGCTGTATCTTGATGATAATCTTGAAAAAACCATCTAAAATCGGCGCTTTCATCAGTTTTTGACCTGTAACTTCTTCACTGTGAGAATTCGTTCTGGGCAAGGTTAGCTAGCTCCCGATGTTATTGTAGAAGCGTAGAGGAGCAGCTGGGTTGAACAGCTAAAGAGATCGGACTCTCAGTTGAATAAAGAGGATAGAGGAGCATCTGAAGCGCTTGGGCTCCTATTTGAAAGAGGGAAAACAGCTTAAGAGCTTAGGATTCTGTTTTAAGGAAGAGGAAAAGCATTCTCTCTGTGGATGCTGTGAATGTGAGATAAGAGGCTTCTCGGTATGTTTCGGGAGGAGATGCGATCCTGTAGAACCAAGCAAAGCCAGAATTTAAAACGGACATTGATCTCGCAACTGGAAAATGCAGTCCAAAAGCAAAAAATAGCACTGAATATAACCGAGCTACGGTCTGAAAAGCAGAGGCCAGTTGAATGTAATTAGAACCACCAGAAAAAGTCTAAACACGTTCAGGGGCCATTTTTCGTTAAATGGTGCAAAAAATCATTCTCGACAGTCCTTTCTTAAAATTTAGCTCTAAAATTAAGAAAAAAACCAGACCGAGGCTAATTTCGGGCGCGGCCGCAATTTGAATACCCATTTGCATGAAACTTAAGCTTCTTTTGCGTTGACAATTTGTACCGCAGCCCGATGACGTGCTCCAATTCCATCTGTTCCTGGATGCGTTGAGGCGAATCCAGGAACACACCTGAATGAATTTTGGTTAAGATTCAAAAAGGAAAAAGTTTTTCTTACAAGAACATAATATTTGGGGGTTGGTTTGTATGACAGCCCTATGACGTAATGTTCCGATTCCATCCATTACTAGATATGTTTTGAGGACTTCCTAGGAACACATTTGGGTGAAGTTTGGTTAAGATTGGTACATAAAGATAAAAGTTTTTCTTAGAAGAACCTAATTTTCAGGGGCAGCCCCATGACCCCATGGTGCGATTCCATTCGTTCCGACATATACATATACAGCGTACACACACTAATAGAAAATTTCAGGCCGATAGCTTCAAAACTGAGGGACTAGTTTGCGTTGCAACAGCACTAAGACGTGTTCCGACTCCATCTGCTTCTGGATGCGTTGAGACTATGCCAGCAACACACTAGGATGGATTTTGGTTAAGATTCAAAAATGAAGAAAATATGAATCTAATAATTGGGGGTTGGTTTGTATGACAGACCTATGACATATTATTCCGAATTCACCCGTTCCTGGATATGTTTTTCTTAGAAGAACCTAATTTTCAAGAGGTGGTTTGTATGACAGCCCTATGACGTAGTCTTCCAATTTCATCCGTTCCTAGATATGTTTTGAGAGTTTACTAGGACTGGGTAAAGTTTGGTTAAGATTAGTACAAAAAAAAAAGTTTTTCTTAGAAGAACCTAATTGTCAAGAAGGGTTGGTTTCTACGGCAGCCTCATGACGCGATAGTCCGATTTTGTTCGTTCCGACATATATATAGCGTACACTAAAAAGAAGCTTGCATACAAAATTTCAGCCCGATAGCTACAAAATTGAGGGACTAGTTTGCGTTGCAACAGACGGACAGACAGTCAGACATCACTCAATTCTCAATCGATTTCTCTCGTCACACTGATCAATATACATATATACACTATATAGTCGGAAGTGCTTCCTTCTGTGCGTTGCAAACTTCATGACAAAGTTAATATACCCTTTCACATAGTGACGGGTATAAAAACAGGCGCAACATTCGAATATTAGACTAAGGCCGCTGATGTGTTAGTGACATCCAATCTCCAAGATCCTAACTGCTTTTTTGTTGAGGTGTTGAAATCAACAGCACGCTCAGCAATGTTATTTAACATCTGAGTTCGTCACAAGGGGCGTGCGTTCGAAAAAAAAACCGTAAACTGTATTCGTTCACGGTGAGTCTCGAACCCATGACCCTCTACTTTTGCATAACTACTCTAAATTTTGCATAACAATATTTTCGCAACCATCGATTTCAACTCCTAAGAAAATCTTGATGTTGAACGAATTTCGTGCTGAAATCCTGGCTACGTCCATGTCAAGCATGGCTTGTTGTCAAAGTTTCATCTAACCAATTAATGACATTAGGTTATATAATTGCTAGGTAAGGACGACCCGAAAGTCTGCGGCACATCGCTGAATATTTCAACCGTGATTTCGGTTTGGTTAAACAAGGTGTTCACGACACGGATCCTGCTGGCTTCATTTTGAATGTTATCTTTTATAGGTGCCATGTCAAAGGTAAACTTTTGTAAGTAGGTACCTACATGTATAGGGATTATGCTTAGCCAGATGGCAAAACGAGAAGAATCCATTTTACTGGTAGTGAAAATCACTTCCTTCATCTTATTCACACTGGAAATTAATTATTTAATGTTAGAAAACACCAAATGTGGAGTATCTTCTGATTAGGATGTTCGCACTTTGGCAGTCATTATTTCAACAATAAAACAATCCCAAAGCGGATATAACAATAAAACTTCTTTGGCTAATACAAGGATATTCAAACATTCCTAACATTTGAATACTGAATATTTCACAGCAAAAAAAAAATTACCATGAATTATAAAAATGAATGCCCGCTATAAAAAAATGGATACTTATGACGAAATATTTTCTAAAGCTTGTCATTTTAAGAATTAAGGGTTATTTTCGGTCAAGTGCCTTCAGGGTCATTAACTTGTGTGCGTGGATGGGTGAGTGTGTATAAATAAGAAATGTGGCTCTGCATAAACTTTCAAACCTATATCCGCGCGAGCAAACAACATTCCACTTTAGCGCAATTCGGGTAACGAACGAGTATTTCGGGATGATTTTAAATGGAGTTTTCAAAAGATGAAATTGGTTTTGGTTGCTTTCCATATATGTATACACAAACACAAACCGTAGGAGTACATACAATAGTGCTACAGACACAAAAAAAAAACACATTTGAATCAACACGCGAACAAAAATGTATACACGTGCTTTATATATCGGGGGCATCCTTGTGGAATTCATCTCAATTCTCGACCTTCTCTAAAACAACGTAACTCGACCAAAAAAACACTGTTCCCATTTTCCTCTAAATCGTCATACCTGAGCAATCCTATTCATGCGGAAAATCCTCTACGGGCGGATATGAGATTGTATTTTCAGTTGGCGCTTTGTGGATCCTTTTGTGGGCATATGAATGAATATATGCATTCAAATTGGTACGCTTTGAATCTAATTTACAGTTCTCCGAGCGCAATATGAAATTCATGGATTGTTGCCTTCGGGGGTCGAATGTCCTGACTACCGGTGGGTATAGTGAGTTCTCTTCTGAATGGTGTAGGATGGACGCGATTTAGAAGTGTCAATCAGACAAAACCCGGGTGAACTTAACCAATCCGCATGAACGAAGTTAGAATTGGAAATGAAAT
Source organism: Microchrysa polita (assembly GCA_949715475.1). Taxonomy (NCBI): domain Eukaryota; kingdom Metazoa; phylum Arthropoda; class Insecta; order Diptera; family Stratiomyidae; genus Microchrysa; species Microchrysa polita. The sequence continues at coordinate 56,518,595 of OX454417.1, forward strand.
TGATTTCAGTTCACCTGTCTTAATTGCCCTTTAATCGGATAATATCTTTGGGTATATTGGATTTAGTATAATGCAGTGGTATCAGTTGTGTTTTCAGCCGTAGAGAGTTCAATTAAATTATACGTGTAAATTGGTGTGAGGCTGGTGTCAGGGACATTAAAGATTAATGAACAATTTTTGTATGGAAGTATACACTACGACGTTTGACCCTAATTTTCGTGGAACCGCAAATGGCATACTAAATTAATGAACTTGAAAATTAATTAGTACGCTTTGCTATTTACGAACGTGTTTTACTCACAGCTGATTGTATGCTTTTTATATGAATAAATGTAAGTACGTATGAGCACGTTTTCCTTTTCAATTTGAGTAAAACCCTGTCCGGAATATAAATATCACGTAGTCGCGTACACTCAAAGGAGAATGGTTCTGATTACAGTAAAATGTAAGCTACAAACGAATTCTTGATTAGAAAGCACGTATAGGTGCGAATGGATTTAAAACTACATACGAGTATGTACAACAGCCCTATCCTTTTGTAATTAGACCATGTATGTAAATTTACTCACTGGAAAAAGGACGGTAGATAAGAAAAAACGTTGAAATTTTCACTTCTAGGAAATTTGAACAGAGATTTGTTGGACTGCGTGCTAAACATTTCAGTTTTGTACCTGTTAAAGAATAGCTGCACTACCTTGGCTCCAGAACGGCACAGGATAGCGTAACTTGACAAGTGTAAATTTAAACCAGGCAAATTTGAAAGGAGTATTGAAGTTTTATTAGATTATCTCATTCTGTTCTGGAAAAGAAACGCAGCTAATTTATACGTATACAATTTTTTTTCCATGGCCGGTAAAAAAGATATTAAACTTCAGTGGTTGTGTTAACCTTTTTTTTTATTGAGATGGCGATATCTTCTATGAGATTCAGTTGGATTGCAACCGACTAAAACCAGAGCAACTTCTTCGTCGCTTCTCCTGCAATATCACCTCAGAATACTAACTCGTAGAGTCGGTTTCTGCAAATTTGACTTCTTGTCAATAGGTTCACTTGCATCTCACCTTTTCTCTTTGAAGGTTTTTGTGGATTATGCATATACAAACTCATGTTGAAATCTCTCTCTCTTGATTACCGTAACTCCTAGTGGAGCATGGTGCGTTGATGACTACCGTGTGTAGTCATCAACGTTACAAAGACAACTGAATTCGGAGTGTGATATGGTTGTCAGCCATACCACTTCCTAGTCGCATTATTAGTTTATTATTCTACGATAAGAATATTTCTTATCATCTCCTTCTGAATAATAAACTTGCGACGAGTCGTGCCGAGTTTGGAAACTCGTTTCTCTATGAGTGTCTATTTCACAGAGTGGCGACCGAACGATCACGGCCACAGAGCACGACGACATGTTGAAATCTACTGCATCCCAATTGTTTTAAATTAAATTCATTCAGTTCCTTGCGGCCGATCGGCGGAAAATCTAGGTCATTCGACAAATACGTGTAATGTGTCTGCTGCGACTCCATTGCAGCTAACATACTCTGCCTGCTTGTCTGGATCGAACAGAATTTCTATTTTAGGGCGTTCCCAGTTGGATCTTGAGAAATAACCGAAATTGGTCAGGCAGTATTATGGCTGTTTGCTGCCTATCCGCATATAGGTACATACTTCAGACAGATTTTCTCTAAAATTCAAATTTTAAGCATTCCCTTGTGTTGTCCTTGATACAGTGTTACTCTCTATAAGATATAGAAGGTACAACCCTGGGATAGTTCTACTAGAGCAGCAGTGGCCAACGTTGTTTTCTCGCATACGTACTTCACGTTGGGTTGGATACGATATCCCCAGTCACAAAATCCCCAAACCAAAATCCCCAAATCAAAATCCCCGTAATCAAAATCCCCGAAATTAAAATCCCCGAAATCAAAATCCCCGAAATCAAAATCCCCGAAATCAAAATACCCAAAACCAAAATCCCCAAACGAAATTCCCCATTCCCCATTTGAGGTGTGATCTAAGAACGCGCGCGCGTTCTAAGATCACACTTCAAATGGGGAATGGGGAATTTCTTCAGGCTATTGTAGATGGTAAACGATAGATGTTAAATGGCAGATGATAAATGGTAGATGGTAGGTGGTTAATGGTAGACGGATGGTAGCTTGTAAATGGTTGATGGTAAATGGTAGATTGTAAATTGCAAATGGTGGATGGTAAATAGCAAATAGTAGATGGTAAATGGTAGGTGATTTAGGCTATTGTAATTGTAATAGTCATACTATGCAATAAAAAAATCACTGTCGTGGACTGATATACATATATGCTAATCAACGGCAAACTCTTTGAAGTGACACAGAACAAAATCAGATAATGTGCAGGCGAATCGGTTCCAACAATAAGCCAACCAAGTTTTCCGCGAATATTCGTTCGGATGAGGACATGTCTCGACGATGTTAAAGAAAACCTAATATGTTTAGAACGATATATACAAACGTTTATTCAATATAATGTACATTTTGTTTGTGCTAATCAAAATAAAAGTTAGTATCGATCTACGACCCTCCTAGTGCCATTTACCATCTACCATTTAACACCTTCCATCTACCATCAACCATCAACAATTTACAGTCTTTCATCAACCATTTACCATCTACCAGCCATCTACCATTTTTTACTACCATTCATCTACCATTTACCAGCATATTTCGGGTGCTTGGGGATTTTATGACTGGGGATTTTGTATATGGGTATTATGATTATGGGGATTTTGTAAATGGGTATTATGATTATGGGGATTTTGAATATGGGGATTTTGATTTTGGGTATTTTTCTACGTTTGGGGATTTTGTGATTGGGGATTTCGTATGGTTCCCCTTCACGTTCTCTCAGAATCTCATCATTCACATGTAGCTATAATTCCTAGAGAAATCATAGTAACCCATTGCATGCGTTATTCCATAGAGTGAGATATCCAGAGATAAAAACACAAACGAATTTCATTCAAATGTCAAATTTTATTTACAATAGTCCAGTCAAAATATTCCAATTCATGCCTCCAAATAGAAAAATTTAGTAAAGCTAATTGTTGTTGTTTTTGAATCAGGCTCCAAGGAATCTAAAACTCATTTTGCTAAAAAAAAACGAGACCGAGGCTAATGTCGGGTGCGGCCGAAATTTGGATACCCTTCGCTCCCCTCGGGCTAAAAGTTTTTTCGGGCGTACCTATGACTTGTATTTAATCCCCCCCTCCATTTTTTTCCTTCTGTCTTCACAAAAGTTCCGATGCGTCGGAAAAACAATATTTGCGTGGGGTTTAATTTGGAATAAGTGGGAAAATAAAAATATTTACTCAGAAAATTTTGCTGGGGGATGCGGGAGCATTCCATTTGTTTTCACCTTTTTAGTTGCTTTGATAAAGACACATTAATTCAAGGTTTTGTGAATTAGAAGAACCAAAATGGGGGGTTGGGTTTGTATGGCAACCCCATAACCCCATGGTCCGATTTGATCCAAGCTGACATATGTTTTGTGGCATCAATAGAAATACATTTGTGTGAATTTTGGTTGATTTTGATGCACAAATAAAAACGTTTTTCTTAGAATAACCTGATTTGGAGAGTTGGATTTGTATGGCAACCCCATGATCCCACGGTCCGATTTGATCCAATTTTAGATATGTTTTGGATACATTTGTGTGAAATTTGGTTGAAATTGGTGCACAAATAAAAAAGTTTTTCTTAGAAGAACCTAATTTGGGGGGTTAAGTTTGTATGGCAGCCCCATGACCCCATGGTCCAATTTGATCCATTCTTGCATATATTTTGTGTTATCAATAGAAACACATTTGTGTGAAATTTGGTTAAAATAGGTACAAAAATAAAAAAGTTTTTCTTAGAAGAACTCAAATTGGGGGGCTATGTTTGTATGGCAGCCCCATGACTCAGTGATCCAATTTAGGTGAATCAAACATACAAACAGCCTGCAACAATAAGATGCACGTGTGGCTTGCTGGCTTCAATACCCGCCGAGTAAAACGCGTCGCAACATACAGACCGACGGACATGCTCCAAGTCATGGTGATCATATATGTATACATACTTTTTATATGGTCGGAGATGCTTCCTTTAATGCGTTACAAACTTCATGACAAAATTAATATACCCTTTCACTCTATGAGCGAAGGGTATAAAAAATTCGATCGGAAAGGTCCCAAAAAGGATAAAAAAGGATACTCTTTAATCCTTGAGCGGAGGTCGGCATGCGGGGTATCATATTAAAGGAGACGCCGACTACATTACATATCCGGTGTTTGCTTACTGTTTCAAGGACCCTCAACGGAATAAATCGAGCTTAAATGAAAATTATCGTGTTTTCCGTGCATCTTTCCAAACCCATAGCTACGAGAATAATTCAAGTTGTCACTACTTTTCTCACTTTTCAAAATCTATAATAGCAGAAAATTCTAGGATTAAATTTGCTAAGAAAAAAATTGATTGGAAAGCTCTGAAACACGACATAAAAGGACACTAATTACACACCTTGATTGAAAGTGGGCATGCGGGGTGTCACATAGCAACGTCGTAAGACATAGTATGTAAACTGTTTCTTAAACCAAAATTAGACCTCTTCAAAACATAAGATTAATTTCACAGAAGATTTAGCTACACCTCAGGCATAATAAGTCATAGGAGCCGATAGAAGGGTTAACAATTGCATCGACATTTGAATGAATTCGCGGAGTGTAGAGAAATAAATTTTGAGTGAAACACATATGGGTTGTGTGTGTACATAGCAAAACCATCGTTACTCACAGGCCGAATTATTTATTTATATGCTAGTAGGCCTCTCGTGACATACAATTTTGCATGAGTACGAAGAGTGCAGTTGAGAAGATTACATTGTCTATGTATTAGAGGACTCCCGCTACTACTATTTTGCATTAGTTAGAAAGAGAAGCTAAATCGGCTTTTTCTAGTTCCTGGCTGGATGGTTTTAGAAATGGTTTTGGTACATAGCCACTCTGGACTAACGTATGCAATGCTTTCTCTTAGCTATAATTATAATGCCAAGATAGTTAGGCACAACCGTTTTAAACCGGTTAAAAGTGTAATTTTGTGCAATTTTTGGTGTTTTGGGCTATATCTCTAAAACGGTGAGTTGCAGAGAAAAGAGTTGTGAGTAATCATTAAAGCTTTCTAAATATCCTATTTATTTATTCATACGTGCATACGCAAAACTCCCTAACGGTTCTTCCGATATTGTTTAATTGACTCTTCCAATTGTTTTTCCAAAAACTTTTGTAGGGCAAAGTTAGTAATTATTAAATTTGCTTTTATTTGATATACTTCTTCCTGGCTTGTCTCCTATCATTCGAAAGTTAAGGATTCTCAACGAAATAATATTCTATATTCATCAGAATGAAGACAGATATTGTGGAAAATGGATTCGTTTTGGCGGTTTTCGCCTTTATGTCGGAAATATATCGGAAAGAGTCCTACTGAAATTCTTTGTTGTTCCACAACCACATATCGGATTCCTAACGGTTCCCCCGATATAGCATTTTTAAATCCGACTATTGTCAAAAAAGTCGTTTTTTTCCATGTTTGGCTCTGGTATCTCCCGTGATCAGACTACTGTTGCACGACAAATTTGTACAGTATTTTTCTTCAATCAGTCAAACGTTTAAGAGCTTAATCCAAGCTTCCGAATCCAATTTTCTTTATTGATAAGTATAAAAACAAACTTTGTGGAAAATCGGGAGGGAGTGACGGTTTTTTATTTGATGGATTTATAAAGCGTGGTTAGGAGGAAAACATTCTTAAAGCACGCGGTCATGAGGTGTGAGCTAATGTAGGGAGGTGGGGCAAAAGAATTTTCTTTAGCACTGAAAAAATTGGGTTATCTCAAATTAACTCTTTTCTCATTTGCAAAATTCCTGAATTTAGACAAAATTTCTGAAAATGTGAAATTTCTTCTTGAATCGATCCTATTTTACAGACCTTTTGAGAAATAGGAAGTACATTCAAACCTAAACCATTATTCTCAATTTAAGCAAGCAAATGCTTGACAATCGATTTTTTGGCATTTTTTCATGTAAAGCTCGTGGAAAAGCTTTATTTTAGCTTTAGCTTATATTGGAGCGTTGTAGTAGCTTAGTCAGAAGTGTCTCTGGTTCAGTGGGTAGCGCGTTTGACTGGGAAGAATGGGGTGGGGTTATGGGTTCGATGTTTGTTGGATGGAAGTTTCTTTTTTTTTATTTTTGTTCAGATTCTCTCTTGTCTTTTTCAAAAGAAAAATTTGCTTGATTCAAGGTTACTTTTTCTTAAAGCGCTGCTATTGGCACTTGGATCAGTGTGACTAATTCTCAAATGAAGAGAAATATTTCTTGGCTGTTTTTCCTTGATTTCAACCATATTTTCTTTATTTTAGCAGGCTATTTGGTTCAGTGTAGGTATATTTCAACTGAGAAGATAAGTTTCCCTGGAGCAATATTGGAACGACATTAACCCAATCTCGGTCCCGATTTTTTATGTGTGCTTGAATTCCTATTTTTCTCGTAGCACCGGGCGTTCACAAATTCTGCTCTAATTGAGGTGGACCTTGTTCCGAAGCCCAGGTGGTTTTTGACCTTACTCGTAAAACGTTGTGAGATAACGGCAACAGTCCTAAGACTAAAACCACATACGCCGTACAACAAGAGTTTACTTTGTTCAACTCGAAAGCTCGTACAACTGTTGGTGGTAAAACGTGCTGACTACCAAACAATTAAGATCGAAAATAAGCATGACTGTGATGGAAGCAAAACACCACCATTACTGGAATATTGCCCCATAACCCAAATTGCGGAGGCAAACTCAAATTTCTACTAATGTGGCCATAGCCCCCTCCAGGATAAAATCCTGATTACGCCACTGTGTTCCTCCGCAATCCATACGTAATGATGAATGTTTGTTTTTTATTGTGGATATGAATGGATGGATGAAAGTAGTAACGATTGTGCAAACATGCAGTGCAGTACAACCCAGTTTTGGCGTACACGTACTCAACAACAAAATCGCGTATGGACTTTGAATGAGGTATCAATGGATAAGTCACACATACAGTGCCGTGCAACCAAATTCCAAAAGCAAAAAAAAATCGACTGGTTTCTACCACAAACCATGTACAATCTGCACTGCATGTTTCTGCAAATGCAACCTCTTTTTTTATTTATATAAACAACAACTCACCAAATTCAATTTAAAAATTATAGTCATTAATTTTCTAATTCGGACCAGCTCCACTGTAATTTCTATAAATGTTACTTCTCTAATCCATGTGAATTACAAACGCCAGTCGAAATTGTTGTTGTTTTTTTCTAATCCTTACGTTACAAGCCGGGGTGTACTGCGCTGCAACTTTCCACAAAAGTTACCTCGTTCATCCACTCAAAGCGTCATGTCACAAAGCCGATCTGAAATCAAAAATCTTGCCAATATCGACGCCTATCAACACAAACATCGTTAAACAGCCCGAATCAGCGTCGTAAGCTGATATCGAAACACGCCGCATCGTCCGGTCTAACGTCGGTAGTGCATTAAATCGCTTCGCATCGCGCGGCTTGGAAAAGCTCGGCGTCAGACTTGGATGTTAATGTCCGTGCCCGACCAAAAAATGACAGCATATAGGTTCGTATTTTTCCTATTTTGTTCCAAAATCGCAGTGAAAAAAGTGTTTGAATACGAGGAGTATCTTTATGTTTGACTTTTTATTTCTTTCCTGTTTTAGCAAATAACTTCTTATTCGTGTATTGCCATAAATTTGTAAAAACATACTTACTTCATTTTATATCTAATAAATTCTCAATATCTTTACTGTTTCTCAGAATTTTCTCGTATAAGCATACACCAACAAAACATGCACATTTCATTTCATTCATATCCATAATGTCACGTAAAAGACCCAGACCGTAATCGAGTTTTTATCTTACCACCTGAAGAAGCTGAAGCTTCCTCAAACTTTAATAGTATAGTACAATTGGCTCAAAAAAGGCCCAAACCCAAACATTCAAAACAAAAAGAAATTTTTGATGCCAAATTGTTCAATACACTGCTAAGTATACACAGTAAAAAGGCACACTAAATTGCGTCATGGGTTAAGGGGGAAGGGGTGACAAAAGGGTGGGGTAAGAGATACATATATTTTTTCTATTTTAGACAGAAATTAGAAATTAACAAATGTGAAATTTGTTAGATTTATGGTTCACTTTGTGTGGGGGTACACTTCGTTGTGATCGGATGGTACTAGTTAGTTTTTGGTGGGGAGCGTAATGCTTCAATTAGGCACCACACCAAATTTTATCTGCCTGTCTCAATTAAACAAGAAGCTACAGGCATGCCTTTTTGAAAAATGGTAGGAGAAGTGAGGGGGGTGTCGGAGACATTCAACGTTTGGTTCAAATCATAAGAATTTTGTTAGCAAAATGTGAACAAAATTGTATGACTCTAGGTCTATTCTATCAAGAGTTACAGTGCGAAATGTAAAACTACAAAAATGTAAGTTCATCATTATACTTTCGGGTCTAGGAAAGTATAATTTTCTGAGAAAATGTCTAGAATATTATATATATATCATTACAAAGGTAATTTTATGTAGCTCATTTCGTACTCAAGACGTTTTGCGGCAAGACTCACAGTTTTCCAGATATTAAAAATGAATTGAATTTTCACCCCTCAGCCACCCCCTCCCCCCTTAACCCAGGACGCAATTTAGTGTAACTTTTTACTGCGTATACTTGGCAGAGTATTCAACAATTTGGCATCAAAAAATTCTTTTTTTTTTTATGTTTGGGTTTTAAGCTATTTGTACCATAGTATAAAGGCTAAGATAGCACCACAACAACCGACAATCATATGTTGCTCTACAAGAAAATAAGGTGTCATCGTGCAATTTTACGGATGTGCTCTTGTTTCTTATTGGATTAGGTACAGGGAAGATTTGAACGCGTGGAATGGATGATAGGATTACATGGCGGTTTTTCAATTTAACAATATATTGGCAGTATACTCACTCGTATGGCAATATGTACAAAATTATTTTAACATGAAAATCCTTTGTATAACGATGAGACCATTAAATTCGTTGTCACGTTGTTCTGTACGTGCGGTTTCTAGTGAAGCATGTTGCACAATAAACGATATTAACGAGTACACAATAATAATCCATACATCAGAAGGAACAATCTTTCTGATCACTTCAGAAATATTAACTCAAAGCCGAAAATTCAGGGAAATGTATTTTTATTTAAATGAAACAAAAAGACATTAATTTACCACTTTGATTTTACATACGCATAATTAACTATTAATTGATTATGCAATCTCGAAAAATATATTTGTAATTCGAAGTATGTATTTGAATAAATCAACTACGTATTTACCATACGACATGCTGTGGCGTCTAATTAAAAGAATTTTTTTTCTGAAATAAATTTTAGAAAGGTTTATGGGATTTATAGTATATAGAATTATTTAATACTAATAAGAATTACTCATTTGTGAAATGCATTTTTTAAGCGTTGGCAATTAACTAATTTTAGCAGAGATGTGGATAATAAATGCCCAAGTTGTTTATTCATAATTTTTAATACCGAATAGAAATATATTTTGTAAATTCACTCAAAATAGACTACCACTAGGTATCGAAATGTACCAGACAAAATATGGGATTATTTATGATAGACACGTGCTCACGAGCATACTGGTCAGAAGTCTAATTGGGAGTCAACCCTGCCAATCGATGCAATCAAAAGCTTCCTAGTCAAAATAGACCTTTTAAGTCACTAAAGCAGAAATATCTTTTCATTTTTGTTTAATTTCCGCTTTACAGTTGTTTTATTGCGAAAAACTTTTAAATTTACGTACATATTTAATCCGGATTGATTTACTCCAGGTGTATTTCCCACCAGGCGCACGATTTCTATTTCCTTGTGAACAGTGGACATTGTGCTTATTGATGTTTAGGGTTGCTTTTTTGAGGGTATAAACTTTATAATTTGCATACATTATGTATGTTCTAATCTAATGTGAATGCGTATTCCGTATTTCTATTTTCTTAAAAGCCCCTGAAATGTCTGCATGGAAACACTCCCCGTCTACACTGTACAATGTATCCATGCTACCGATATGCATCAATATCAATCCAAATCCAGCTGAACAATACAAATGAATCAATTCCTGTCTAATGTCTCGTATAAAATCGATGGGAAATTTTGTTTAACAAACATCGTACACACTTCTAAACACATTTCGGTTGTAATCTATATTGTTAAATTAATCATTGACGCTAATCGAGCAATTCTATTGAAAATTAAAATAATATTTACACTAAATTCAGTGTGCCAGCCAACAGCATTTTTGCATACTCGCAATGAGTGTGCGAGTACATTCATATCACAACATGGACATGGATATTTAGGGAGGGCAGACAGTATGAAATTTGTTTTTCATCTAATTTGTGTCGGTATAGTTCAGATAATTTTCATTTCATCATTTTTTTTCTCTAGTGATTTTTGTGATTTTTCAATCTTCTCAGTACGAACGGATATGTATTGGCATTCATTTTAAAACACATTGACCAAAACAAAAATAGTAATCACACAACACAATTAGTATAAGAACACGAGACATACGAACACACGCCTCCCGAATGACTAATGCCATTTTCGTTTTAATTCAACCGGAAGAAATTGTAGGGGCGTAATTTACGTTAATGACAGTTTGTAAATTTCTTTCAATTTTTATTTTTATAAATAGATAATGAGGTCTAGGTTTTTTTAAATTGTGTTGAGTGGCGCATGTGGTATAGAACAGAGCTTGTTGTATGTTGTGATTTTAGCTTTTTGCGAATCTGGATAATCTTTTAGGGGAATCTGTTTTTTTTTTGTAATTTACTGTCACGCGATAGATGGCAAATTATTGAAATTTTATGAGTTTTCGATAAAAAGGGAATCTTTGTACCGAAATCATTTGACTCATAATTATTTCACGCTTGAATAAAATGTAAGTAGAACCCAAAGTAGCGTTGATACCTACTATTATGTATTATTTGCTTTTAAGGGCTACCGCTGTAAATACTTTCTTTGAGTACTTACGTTTTTAATCCGGAATGAATGAATCGGGGCTCCTATGATGAATGACTGCTGGTTATTTTTAGTTACTTCATAAAACTGATAATTTATGGTGATTGCATCAACCACTTACCACTAATCAGATATCAATTTATCAAACATTTGTGTTGCTTTAATTGATAAACTATAGGATAACTCAATATATATATAACAGGAGTGTCTACGGTTTCCTTGTAGCAATTTTTAAAATTCAGCGTGAAGTCTGCCATTATGAATCCGACACAGAATTAAGAACTAATTGTGACACGCTCTGTGGCTCATTTGTTTGAGTCGCACTCTACGATGCTAGTAATCTAGAGGTCCGGAAATCGAATCTCGGCGTGGTCCAAAATTTCCGTACATGTGCGATTATTCTTGCAACATTATATACACTCCGAAATTATATGCAATGTAACGTTACTCGAAATTGTCTATAAACGGCTGAGTTAACGCACCATGGGCCCCACATAGATACCGAGAAGAGAAGAAGAGAATTGTGTTATTACCACTTATTGTGGCTAAATCCCATTTTTGGAAAAATATACGCTAGTACACTAAGCTGACCAGCATTCGCCTGTACTTACAATACAGCATTTTGCCCTGCCAGAAGCGTACAGCAAAATGTACAGTTTTTTCGTTTTCACACAATGAAACCTCATGTCATGAGCAATCCAACGACCTCCTACTACGAAGTTTTCTACAATATACGAGATCTGAGCTGGCAGTAAGGCGATAGGCGGCAGTTACGTATTTTTTGGTTATCATCCAATGTAATGGCTCCTGGAATGGTTGATCGATAGTTGATTTATAGGCGATACATAGCAACTTCACCGTTCATCATTATTATCAACCTGAAGGTATCAAAATGTAAAATGTACCGAACTATTCCAACAACAACAAAGAAATTGTTTATTGGCTGTCAGGATTCAACCGAGAGCCCACCAGCATTTCTACGGGCAACTATTATAGGGATTCCAGTGCTTATCGCGCCCTATTTTGATATTAGTATTTTATGAATGCCAATAAAAAAAGGTTTAGAAAAATTTGCATTTGATCTTTTCGTGCTAGAACAAACTAATTTTGCAAAAATTGCTTCAAAAGTTTGTACAAATATTTAAATACTACAATGCACCTCACATTAGCAGATTTTTTGTATTAAACTCGGCTTCAAAAGTGTGCTGAAAAAAACAGAACTGTCAATTTTGAACAATGAATAAAAAAATCTAAAAAGGAAATGCAAATAACCGCATAATACACTAGATATGCGACTTTTTTTTGGACCAAAATATTTTCTATGGTGACTTGATTTTGTAGCTTCGATGACATATCTCATTTGAATTTTATATGGAAAATTAATTGTAAACAAAATCATGCACATGCGCAGCTTAATGCTGTTACTTCGTGTAGGGGCGTCGGAAATGAAATGAATACGAAATTTCAAAATTATAGATGCTTAAAATTAATTAATCACCAACGTTCCTGTTGCATAGCTGTATCCCAACAGCATTAAAATTTACACTATTGTGAAAAGTACATTTAAATGGAATTGCAAATCGTTGCGAGCTATAAATTCGTTTAAATACATAATTTTAAATAGTGTGTATTCCAGTGCATTGCGGTTGAATACTCAAACCAATAAAAAAGCCAAAAAGTATTAAACCACACTAGCCCCAAACACTAAATTTCCTACGCCACTGCTAGCTATAAAAAAATCAATTATTATTTTCAGATATTTCGTTTCCTTCTTTTTCTTCTTCATTGATTTTGAATAATGAATTAATTTTTTGTTTATTCGATGCAATAATATTTTAAACAAACTCATGATGTTTGGATGACAAATCAAGAAACTCAATACCACATGTGCTGACAAAATCTTTTGTGCTATTCCGGAGGTACCCACAAAAAGGCTGATTAGCGATAACTGAAAATGCTGGATGGTTAAAATTGTTTTGTTCTTTACAAAATTCCCCACTAATTTCAGATTGGGGCTGAGTCTCAGTATATTTGCAATTAACGTCTTCGGGCCTTTAACATATAATTAGAGGAAGAAATGAACCTAAGCAGTGGATTTAAGTTCCAGGGATTGACAAAACCCTATCTAGTTTTTCATCTGTTTTTCCAAAGCTTTGTAACCGAATTTTACAAAATAGTTCTCCAATACAAATTAGATTAAATAATAGCATTTTGACATATGCCTTCATTTCGAGAAAATTGGAACATGTCGTTATAACAGAAAATCATTATTTTTTAAGAACGAGGACATAATTTCTCCTCAAAAAAACATCATCATCAATGTGGCACGATAGCCCGACGTCGGGCCTTGGCCGCCTGAATCGTTGACCTCCAATTGTCGCGGTTACGTGACCTCGTCCTCCAGTTTCGGAAGCCCAGCAGCTGGTGGGCGTCTTCACCTACGGAGTTTTCCCAGCGAGCTCTCGGTCGTCCACGCAACCTCGCTCCGTCAATTCGTTGTGCGTTCATCACTTTCTTTGGCATGCGATTATCGTCCATCCGTTGTACATGCCCCGCCCATTGCAAACGTTGAAGCTTCACGATTTTCGATACTTCCAGCTCATCGTACAATTGATACAACTCATGGTTGTACCGGATACGCCATTGGTCTCGCTCGCGAACGGCCCCGAAAATTCGCCGAAGGACCTTTCGTTCGAATCGGTCTAGCAAAATTTCGGAGGCTTGGGTGAGGGTCCATGTTTCGCAGCCATAACATAGCACGGGTCGGATGATCGTTTTGTACACGCGGAGCTTCGTGTTCCTGTGCGCAAGTTTCGAATTAATTATAGGGAGGACCGAGAAATATGTCTTATTGGCTAGTTGTATCCGTCGCTTAATTTCGTCAGTTTCGTTGGCGTCCTTTGATAAGTTACAACCCAGATAGTTGAAGTTGTCTACATACTCGATATTAAGGTCCCCCACTGTGATGCTTGAATTTGCTGGCGTCCTTGTTTTCGATTGCATCATGGCCTTTGTTTTGCTTTCGTTGATATGTAGTCCAACTTCCTTTGCGGCGTTATTGAGGTTATGCAGAAGGCTTTCTGCATCACCCAACCTTCGAGACATGATGTTGATATCGTCGGCGTACGCTACTAATTGAGTCGACTTGATGAGTAGCGTTCCGCTGCTGTCCATATTCATGGCTCGAATTACATACTCCAAAGCAAGGTTGAAGAGCGTCGGCGCCAGCCCGTCGCCCTGCTTGAGTCCAGTACGAGTTTCAAATAGGTCAGTGAGTCGATTCTGCACTCTGACCTGCGAGACGGTATTAGTCATCGTCATCCTTGTGAGTCGCACTAACTTTGCCGGTATACCAAAATTCAGCATAATGTTGTACAGTACACTTCGATCGATACTGTCGTATGCCTGCTTGAAGTCGACAAAGATTTGGTATACGTCGATGTTATATTCCCAGCACTTTTGGAGTAGTAGCTTCACTGTGAAAAGCTGATCGGTCGTTGATCGACCAGGTCTGAAGCCGCCTTGATACTCGCCAATGATTCGTTCTGCGTACGGATTAATTCTCTTTTCAAGAATTTTAGATAATATCTTATAGGCCGTACAAACTAATGATATGCCCCTGTAATTCTCACACTTCAGCTTGTCACCCTTTTTGTGGATTGGGCAGATTATGCTTTTGCGCCAATCTTCGGGGATTTCCTCGTCGTTCCATATTTTCAGCAGTAGCACATGTATAGCGTTGGTCAGGCACGTTCCACCATGCTTCAGCAGTTCTGCTGGGATCTCGTCAGCGCCGGGCGCTTTATTATTTTGAAGCGACTGTATGGCAAGAATCACCTCCTCTACTGTTGGGGGTAGAACGGGAGGGCCTGGTTCGGCTAACTGCTCAAGAGCTGGCTCCGCGGGGGATGTTGATGGTGCATTGAGGAGCTCTTCAAAATGCGAGGCCCATCGTTTGTTGACGCTTTCGATGTCGCTGATGATGTTACCATCCTTGTCCTTACATAGGCTTGTCCTGGGTTGATATCCGTTCTTAACATTATTTATAAGTTTGTACGCCTGTCTAATGTTCTTACTGGCTAATCTTTGGTTTATTTGCTGTAACTGCTCGTCAAAATGTTTGCGTTTCTTACGTCTAATTAACTTATTAGATACTCGCCGAAGCTCGTTATATCTTTCTTTTTTGGCTCGGGATGCGCGTTGTGTGTATTGGCGATAGGCTTCATTTTTCGCCTCAATCGAAGCCCTGCATTCGTCGTCGAACCAGTCTGCTCGTCTGCGCCGGCCTTTATAGCCCGCGACCTCTTCTGCGACCCCCTTGATGCTGTCTTTGAGCTCCTCCCAGAACTCATGGATGCCTAAATTGTTGATGTCATCAAGCATGGGCGACAGTTTTTCCTCTAGTGCTGTTGTATACGCAGCCGCCGTGGCATCATCAATCAAATTGTCAACCTCGTAGATCTTGGCAGGGTTGATTCTCGATAGGTGCACCGAAGAGATTCTGCACCTGTAGGTCGTCTTCACCAAATAGTGATCGGTGTCGCAGTTGGCTCCTCGATAGGATCGAACATCTAGGACATTAGAAGCCCATCTCTTGCTGATCAGTACATGGTCGATCTGGTTCACGGTGTATTCATCTGGAGACTTCCAGGTCTGCTTGTGGATTCGTCGATGAGGGAAGCATGTAGAGCTTATTACCAGGTTTCTGCCGCTCGCGAAGTCGATAAGTCGCTGACCGTTGTTGTTGTTTTCGTAGTGGAGGCTATGACCTCCAGTAGTTCCCCTATGCCAGCTTTCATTTCCGACTTTGGCGTTAAAGTCTCCTAGCAGCAGCTTAACGTCGTTTGATGGAAGTGAGTCGAAGAGTGTTTCTAGGTCGTTGTAGAACTCGTCCTTAATCGCGTCTTCTTTTACTTCTGTAGGGGCATGCGCATTAATGAGCCAGAGATTAGCGAAACGGGTCTTAATGCGGATCGCACATAGCCGCTCGTTGATGGGTTTGAAGCCGATAACGTGGTCCTTGAGCTGCTTATTCACGATGAAAGCTACTCCAAACTCCTTGTTGCCCTCCTCTTTACCACTCGTAAAAATAGTGTGCGAATTGAGGTCGTTAATCTCGCTTTTGAGCCATTTAATTTCCTGGATTGCAACTATGCTCAGCTTGTATTGTTCTACCTGATCCAGGAGGGCCCTTAAGGCCCCCGGTCTATTCAGGGGGCGTACATTCCAGGATCCGAAAGAGAAATCAGTTGTTCGTTTGCGGGGTCGTCGTTGTTTTGTATCCGTCCAATCCGAGGCTTTTGTTTCAGGTTTCTTGACTTGAAGTTTTTCTTAGGATGAGTTGAATATCCTTATTCCTTAATAGTATAGTGATTTTAGCTGAAAAAATGATGAAACCCAAACATCCAAAAAGAGAGCTGACATTTGATGCCAAATTGTTCTATGGTCTGACTGACTGCATTACGCAGTAAAAAGTTACACTCTTGCGCGTCAGATTTGGGGGGGGGGGGGGGGGAAGGGGGTGGCAAAAGGGTGAAATTATGATTTTTTCGCAAATATCTTGTTAACTGTAATATTTACAGCAAAATGTTCTGAGAACAATTTAAACTATACAAAATTCCCTTTCTAATGATATATAATACCGTATACCTTCTCTTGGCAGATTATATGCTAGACCTAAAAACATCCGATGTAATTCCGATTTTTTGATACTTACGTTTGTCTCTCTAGCTCCTGAAGTAATTTAATTGGAGCCATGGTCATTGGGATAACTATTCCCATCAATATATGTATAGCTGGCCCACACGGAAACTCAGGCTGCTCCAACAAAGCATACCTATACTTCCTCTATTTGCATTTTTCAAAAAGACATGCCTTGCAACTCTCCAAATCACAGTAGGCTCCAAAAAATACAAAATAACCCGAAAATTGCCTACGAGCAAAACTTTAATTTTGGTTGACTTGTTCCCTTATTTCTTAATAAACTAGTGGCATTGAATTTGAATAATTTGTATGGGAGGTACTAATGGGACTTAGCCTTAACGTTTGCTAACTTTTCCCAAGCTTACTGTGATTTGGAGATAAGTTGCAGGCATGGCAAGAGTGTAACTTTTTACTGCGTAATGCAGTCAGACTATAGTCAGCTCTTTTTTTGGATGTTTGGGTCAAGAGCTAAAATCACTATACTATAAAGCTATTCAATAAATTTCGTTTCGTGCTATTACAATTTCAGTCATTTTGTCGCACTTGGCAACTACTAGCGCTGAACCCGTAACGTCAATAACATTTAATTCAGTCGACGTTCTTTCACAAACTCTGCATAGGTAGTATTTTCTTAATGCCAATATTTAAATATATTATGTACTACGATGTCTATTTAATTTTTTACCATTTCACATTTTGTTTGATTCAACCTATTCAATTTAATTAATATTATCTTTTCATATTTTTTCAGGTAATCTTTCTATATATAAAAATGTTAACTTCGGAAAATGGCATTTTATTCGTGTTCTGATTGGCTACGATGATTCCCGAATGTACCCGAACATTAAGCCATTATCCAGCGTACATATACACACGAACAATCAGCGTACAGCTGTCGATAAGTATACCATTGAATACGAAAACGAAAAACAGTCAGTGCCGCGAGCGCGAACGCGGGGTTGTTGAACGTAGTGAGCAGGGGGCGAAGCCCCCTAGTTATCTTGAATTTGGTAAGCTTGTCAAAAAACTTTTATTGATGTTTGGGGTTCAGGAAGTAGTTTCTGAAGTACCGTTATGTATTTCAATGGCTCGTTCACTAAAATATAGTAACTTACAGTGTACAGTCATATGGCTAAAGTGCAACAAAATTTTCTTAGGAAATTTACGATTTCTCGTACATCTTATGGCTGGTTAGTCTTATCTAGTCTAGACAAGAAAACTACATTCCGAAAGCTTGTACATTATATTGAATTGAATGTTTGTTTACTTTGCCTAGTTACGCCATATTTTCCTACTCAATTTCATACAATGGCATAACCAAGCAAAATATGGCGATATATTATGCAAAATAACAAAAAATCAATTCATTATAATGCAAAAGCTATCTGAAAATGGTGTGCGTCTTGTCTATACGATAGGACTAACCAGCCAATAAGATATACGAGAAATCCGCAATGTATGTGAAGTTTGAATATCAAACTGAGACAGACAGTTAGTGTAGTCATTATTGAGATTGCATAATGTGATGTACAATTTTTTTTTGTTTCTTATGTTTTTTGGGGTGCTGTGCTCGAATTCGGAGCTTGCCATCAAAATTTTGTTGCGGAGCAGGGCCAAAATCGCAATAAAAAACAACATTTTCGATGTTTTTCCGTTTTTTTGCCTATAACTCTAAAACTGTACATTTCTTCGAAATCTGCCCATAAACGTGTTAGAGAAAACATAATTGCGGATCCAACATGACATTAATTTGTTTAACGTTTTTTTGCGATTTTGATTTCGCAGCGAAATATTGGTAGGAAGCTAACAAAATTTATTCGTGCTCAGCACTAAAGAAGAGCAAGAAAAATGTAAAACCGTTCAATCTCTAAATTTATTTGATAATATGGATCTTAAAAATTGCAAATTTAAATTATCAGTTGTTGTAAAACCGCTCAACGGATTTATAATATTTATGTCTCTTTGTACGCATTATCGTGTGCTCTCTAAAGTGGCCACATAAAACCTTTTTTACTAGGACCGGATTTCCCATATGGGCAACCTGGGCAACTGTGCTGGGCGGCCAATTTTGAGAGGGCGACATATTTGTGGAATTCCTATATTTTTTTATTAAGAAGTCCCGAGAAATTTGCATTTCGAGATCTCAATATGTAGTTAAAAAGACTATAAGGCTGTAAAAGCGGTATTTTTACTGTCTAATGTCATTTTATTCCAAAAAGTTACATGAATGGTGCAATATTTTCGGCCAACATTTAGATTTGGAATGAATTGTGGATGGGGCATTTGGGTGTGTAAAAGTGTCTGTCACGCCAATTAGACAAGTTTTCCTCGAGAAAACAGGGGTACCATTCTGGAGCGGGATATTCCAAAATTTATTTTCTCATTGTTGACCTCAAATTTTAAACCAGGGACAAAAAATTGTGTAAGTGTTTCCCTCCAGCAAAATTGTAAAGTATTGCTTTCGCGGCCCTAATTTGAGAGACGAAGATTCCTACATCATCAACGAAGGCCTCCCAGTAGCATATTTCGCAAACCTTGTTCAATTTGTCCCAGGTAGGCGGCAGAATTGATGTGCTTATCTAGTGTCTAAAGGGAATAGGGTTTCGAGCACAATTTTTGTTTACAACTCGCTTCAAGCACGTCCCTATGGAAGTGACAAAATCGATCAGCTTTTCAAGTGGCTAAGTATTTAATTTGTTATACTCGTCCCCTAAATTATGATGAGATGAGCATGTGTCGATTTTTAGATGTGTTCCTTGTCCAAAATATTGTATTGCGAAAATTGCTAAATTTTAAATAAAAAATTTCCGCTTTAGTTAATGACGAAAAATACTTTTTTATTTGTGCACCAATTTGAACAAAATTTCACACAAATATGTTTCTAATGATGACACAAAACATATGTAAGAATGGATCAAATGAAACTATGGGGTCATGGGGCTGCCATACAAACCCCATTTTGGCTCTTCTAAGAAATATTTTTTACACCAATTTCACAAAACCTGGTCGACGCAACTGATCTTTTGTGAAGATGGAAGGAACATAAGGGGGAGGGGGGTTAAATACAAGTCGTAGGTACGCTCGAAAAAACTTTTAGTCCGAGGAGAGCGAAGGGTATCCAAATTTCGGCCGCGCCCGAAATTAGCCTCGGTCTCGTTTTACATTATTTTTGGACATTCGCGCAAAAGTGTTTCTATTTGCTCAATGAAGGAAGCGGTTTTATTTTTGCTGTTGTTATACAAACGAATACATCGAAATTTTCACGCATAATGATCTGAAGAGTCGAAAGGCAAGACAATCTATATCTCCTTCAATACTACGAGGCATACGCATCTCATAATATTCATGTACATATATGATTATCACGTGTCTCATAGAAAAAAGGATTTTTAAGATTTCAACGATGGGAGTAATGACGTCGAAATATTGATCGTGTATATCCTGACATTCCTATCAGTTCACGTCTATTGGTCATATGTACGAAGGATTTCAGAAGTAAAGAGTAATAGCCGTCACGGTGTCGCAGTGGTAATAGCTCCGACAAATCATCAGACAGGAAACTTGTTTTTCATAAAAAAGCTAGCGCGACGCTGTGTACAACTAAGACAAGTTGAAGATTATTCCATCTGAAATCAAAGTATGTATTGCAAAGAGGTGTTGCCATTGTTAAGTGAACTAATGTTCGATTCGACGCCTACATGTTTTCAAGCCAATGATTTTAGTGGCTGTAAAATTGTTAAAAGTAATTGTGGATTGTTGAAGTGAAGATAAATTGTTTGTCCGTAGATACCATAGCGGCTCTTACTCAATTGGATCCCTCCCCACTCTAAAGGTACAATGTCACTAACTTTGCCTGCCAGCCCGCCTTTTATAACTATGCAGTGGTCCAAGTCGGACACCATGTGAAACTTCGAAGCTGCACTAATTTAAGAAAATTGTCTCCGCTCACATCGTTTTGCGGAAAAATCGTGCTACTTTCCTAGAATCAGTTGTTGGACCGTAATTTGTGGCAGTTCATACACTTAACCCTTCTGTCGGCACATAGGTCTGGCCAGACCTTTGGCACTATATATTGGTCAAAAAAGTATAGCAGATGAAATCGCAGCAACTTCATATTTCATCATATACTAGAATAATATGTTTAGACGCATTTTGAAAAAAATTTAAAAAAATCGGTTGAAGTTTTGAGCATGTTTTTGATGATTTTCAATTTATAGTGCTTTTTGATACCCAATAGGTCTGGCCAGACCTATAGTTTTTCCCCCCATTTTCGTCTTGAGATAAAAAGTGAAAATATTAAATTCTCTTAAAATCTCCTATTTATAATGTATTAAAGTCATTAACATTAAATTTGTACGATAAACGATAAAATTTTCTGAGATTTTGCTTTAAAAAGCCGTGAAGTTCGCAAATTGGGTACGCCTAATTTGATCCCGTCTTATAACATCACCTAATCAAGTGAGATTTGATTCTAGGAAAATCAAAAGAGTTTTATTTCCTTTGTAATAGTATGAACTAAGTATTAGTGACTTACGATAGTGTTTTTTAATAGATTTAATTGAGATATTTACGGAAAATTTAGAATGAAATGATTTTTGCGGTTGAAAATTCCCTATTTCTATCTATCGATTTTCCCAAATCTGCAGACTAATATCGCGATAAAATCTACCAACAGAGTGCCAAATATTTCCTTAAAGATATTGGACTTGGAAAATTTGATCAAACTTTCTGTACGGATACGCAATGAAAAAAGAGAAGCAAAAATAGAAGAAAAAAAGGGAGAAACATGTTTGTACAAATACCACCTCAAAATATGTCTTCTTAAAAACGCTTCTAGTATATCTACAAAAAAGATTTTAATGCTTTTATTGTTTATAAATGGCTGTAAAGAATGGGTAGAATGATTATACCGATAAAAATATAACTTTTTCTAAAAATAAAATTGTTTTCTCAGTAGGTCCAGCCAGACCTATTGGGTATAGAATATGCATATTGTAGTAGGTGCCGACAGAAGGGTTAACTGTTGTGAAAGTAAAGAGTATTATAAAACTATTAGGTATATAAAAGTTGAACATATTTTTTCTGTCAGAATTCGCCTTATCTTTCAATTTCGTATCACGTCAAAAACCGGTTTTCACTGCCGTTACCACTACATCTAGCAACCGGAAATACATACATTTATGATTCAGATGTGACTCATAGACGTACATTTGGTCTCGACATGTTTCAGACTTAGAGAAAGCATGCGTTAGTCCAGAGTGGGCATCAGAAAATAAAAATGGCACCGTTTTCACACTATTGCAGTTCATAGTATGTGTGAAAATTTTATTCAAATGTCAATTTTTTGTTTACAATTGAGAATATAAAATCCGCGTAGACCATTGGTGCTATATCTTGATGAAAAATATCGTTCAACAATATTTTCCAGCCCTTACCATATATATTTCAATGGAACTGATGGCCACAAATGCGATCAAACGTTCGTCGAAATATAAACTATGTCTAAAGAAACGAAAAAACGGCGTATCACATAGTATGTAAACTGTTTCTAGAACCAAAATTAGACCTCCTCAAAAAATAAGATTGATTTCACAGAAGATTCAGCTACACCTAATGCATAATAGCTCGTAGGCGGCGACAGAAGGGTTGAAAATTGCATCGACAATATTTTGACGTTTGAATTATTTCGTGGAGTGTAGCGTAATAAATTTGGAGTCAAACACATATGGGTTGTGTGATCACATAGCCACTCTGGACTAACGCATGGCATGGGTTGCTATGCTTTCTCTAAGGTTTCAGACTTCTCAAACAGTTCGTTCATACCGAAAATTATTGGGTATTTAAATCCCCAATCGCTAATTCAGTAGTTTCGCGGTTCTGGGATATTGGGGATGATATATACACTATTATAGTTAGAGATGCTTCCTTCTGTGCGTTGTAAACTTCATGATAAAGTTAATGTATGCTAGCTGACGTGAATGGCATAAAAATGTGGTATGGGATGAGTCTAGCAATTTCATTTCCCGATATTTTAAACTATAAACTGTACCTACTCGATTACATTGGGACCAAACCCGACTCGACTCCATGTCTCGAAGGCGACCATTCTAACCACTACACCAACCGGATTACAATTATACATATACATATATGTAGTTTTAAACACGTTTCTTCAGACAACTTTACTCTTTCTATGCGTGCAAGTTAGAATTACAATCAATTTGCATTTTTCGCTGACAAAAAAAGAATGAATTGTTATAGAAGACATACAATGTTAGAACATTACATCATAATCAACTACATAATCATAACCGTTCATTTAATAATATAATAGAATCATCTAAAATGATACAATAAATACGTTGCGGCATGTCATCTGCACGAATTCATATAGTGAGCGCAAGAATTTCCGGGCAAATCGGAAGCTTTGATGGAAATGTGTATAATTAATTTTGCAGAGTCAGCTTGCAATCAAATAATAGTGCAAATTATTCAATTGTCTGGTTTGATTTGTGAAAATAGTTTTTGAAAATATACAAAGCCGAATAATGAAATACTATATGGTTGGTAATGGTGAAAAAATGCTATAAAGTCAAAATTGGATGTGCTTTAATACGGTTTCTGGTATATATATATATTCTACTCACATGTGTCACTTCCACGGCAGACAAGAGTCCTTAACTTATGAAACCAAAAAGAATCCTTGGGCGTTAGTCCGCTTTTCCGAGAACTTTTACACTATATGTCGTACACAATGACAGTCAGACATAAAAATTAGATTACAAAATACAGCTTCAAAACTCTCCAGGGAGAGAGTTGTGTCTTTCACAAAATAAAACAAATACGAAGTAAAATCTACGTACAAAACAAGAGCAGGCACATCAGAGAATAATAATACGGGAAAGACTACCATTATTTGACCTTTTTCTGAATTATTCGAAGAATGTAGATACACTTTAAATTTGTATTTATTTATCCAAATGCAAATGCGAAAAGATAACATCCGACGCATATTGTTTATGCATACAATGTAAACAATAAACAAACATTTGCAAAAACAAGAAAGAGGGGTTTAAAAATTAATGTTCATACCTTTAAGCTTTAAGGCTATTTGCCGAGGAAGCTAACTAAAAATTAACTGTGTAGCCGACATTTTGAAAGACACTTTTTTAAAGTTATGTATACGTTCAATCGTGGGTACAATCCTAGTGTGAAAAAAGAGAGAAAACGTTGAATTGAGGAGACTCAACATTTTTTTACGTTATGCATAACACAGAATAGAACCCACAACGCTCCCTGTCCATTCAATTTTACAATAGGGCTTCTTCCCATGTTCATATTGTAACATTTCATCCGGCATGTGACATGTTTTACTAAATTTTTCAAGAAGTTAACGAAATTCCTCGAAAGGATTCTCGTATACTTCGTAGTTTGTACTTCCTGAATTCCGTCCCCATGATAAATATGTATGTATACAGGGTTATTGGTTAAGTCGACCTATTCCCTGCAACACGTTATAATAGGGTAAAAATGCAACAAAATGAGGCCATAAATGTTAGGCCGATTTTCAACGGTCACTGAGATATTTGAATTTTTAGGTTTTTTTTTTAAATAACCTCGAATTTTACCATTTAAAGTAAGAATTAAAAAAAACTACTAAGGTAATGGGTTAAAACTTATTTTTGGATTTTGGTCAACACTATAGCAGACATTTCTTAATCATTTAAAGTTTCAAAAACCCATCACAATTTCGGAATTTTTAATTTTTAATAAAAAAAAATTATCTTAAATTTTTTTAAAGTTGATTTTTAATATAGTATTACTAAAAAAAATTATATGACACGGACTCTGCAGACCACTAAAAAAACATACTCGTGTTGTCAGCTTTCCAAAAAGGTGTCAATGTCAATATAAATATTTGAAATAATTGAACCAGTTAGCTGCAACTTGTTCGGGGACCATAATTTCGTTTGATAGAAAAACGACAAATCCATAAAACAATAAAAACAAGTCTGTCAAGTTAGCACTACCACTTCAAAATTTCGACAAACGCTATAGTGCATTAAATGTCGCGATTTTATCGTAATTCAATGGAAAAAGAAAAAAATTGTCGCGCCCCTCCTTCCTCTTAAAAACTACCCTTAAGTGCATTTGAGCCTCAGTTAACCAAATTCGAGTTCCAAGAATCTCCCCAATGCTAAAGGTGTCCAGTAAGATATCACAGGGGCTGCTTAAGAGATTTCCACCCTGAAAAAAATTGTCGCGCCCCTCCTCCCCTTATAACCTACCCCCGTCAAGTTAGCACTACCACCCCGGTAGCGGCCAATTCAAGCATTTCCGTAAAACAAAAAGTATCCAATTAATTGTCGCAGGAACCGAAAGGCATATTGCACGCTTCAAAAAATTTGTCGCGCCCCTTCTACCCCTTAAAAAGTACCCCTAATTGCATTTCAGCCTTAGTTCGCCAAACTCGAGTTCCAAGAATCGCCCCAATACTAAAAGTGTCCAGTAAACTCTCACTACGGCTGCTTAAAAGATTTCCACCCTGAAAAAAATTGTCGCGCCCCTCCTTCCCTTAAAAACTACCCCGTCAAGTTAGCACTACCACCCCTTTCGGTTCCTGCGACAATTAATTGGATACTATAAATCTATAACTTTGTTTTACGGAAATGTTTGAAGTGGCCGCTACCGGCGGTAGTGCTAACTTGACGGGGGTAGTTTCTAAGGGAAGGAGGGGCGCGACAAATTTTGTCAGGGTGGAAATCTCTTAAACAGCCCCTGTGATATCTTACTGGACACCTTTAGCATTGGGGAGATTCTTGGAACTCGAATTTGGTTAACTGAGGCTCAAATGCACTTAAGGGTAGTTTTTAAGGGGAAGGAGGGGCACGACAATGTTTTTTTTTCTTTTTCCATTGAATTACGACAAAATCGCGATATTTAATGCACTATAGCGTTTGTCGAAATTTTAAAGTGGTAGTGCTAACTTGACAGACGTGTTTTTTTTGTGTTATGGATTTGTCGTTTTTATCAAACGAAATTATGGTCCCCGAACAAGTTGCAGCTAGCTGTTTCAATTATTTCAAATATTTATATTGACATTGACACCTTTTTGGAAAGCTGACAACACGAGTATGTTTTTCCAGTGGTCTGCAGAGTCCGTGTCATATATTTTTTTTAGTAATACTATATTAAAAATCAACTTTAAAAAAATTTAAGATAATTTTTTTTTTATTAAAAATTAAAAATTCCGAAATTGTGATGGGTTTTTGAAATTTTAAATGATTAAGAAATGTCTGCTATAGTGTTGACTAAAATCCAAAAATAAGTTTTAACCCATTACCTTAGTAGTTTTTTTTAATTCTTACTTTAAATGGTAAAATTCGAGGTTATTTAAAAAAAAACCTAAAAATTCAAATATCTCAGTGACCGTTGAAAATCGGCCTAACATTTATGGCCTCATTTTGTTGCATTTTTACCCTATTATAACGTGTTGCAGGGAATAGGTCGACTTAACCAATAACCCTGTATAACTGTAACCGTACCATCAATGATTGTTGTGAGGCTGCATCTATCTTGAAAGAATATCGATTTTCTCTAGTATTCTGTAGTCAGAATAAACTCTATCGGCAAAGTTTCTTGGAATCCCGGTCCTAGCTCTATAGCTGAAATGTTTTTGTTGATACATACTACGTCGCTAATCGTTGGGGTTGTGTTCTATTGACGGTTTCATAGATTCGGTGGCTTCCTGTTTGGAATGCCACACGACTGTTCGCAACACGTAACTCAACTGGCTGCTCTGCTGTTTATTCAAGAACGATAAATGGCCGATGGCACCTCACGAAAATTGACACAAGAACAAAATGATAGCTTGTATAGAGAAGCGAGCACCCCACAATATTTGTTTTTCTTCGTCATAACCATGCTATCACACTTGTTGAACAGCGCGGTGGTGGTGGTTAGGGGAGTTTAACCGTAAATGGTAGCTGGGTGGGGGTGGGTATTAACCTTGAAGGTGTATCATTTTATGTCATTTCCATAGGTCTTTGACTTTTGCATTAATGGTGTGTATACCACGGTAAGCCATTAACCACGAACTGCAAGACATGATGTAGTTGATGGAATTCACACTATGACAGAGAATGCAGGTGAAACCATGAAGAAAATTAAGATGTTGGTTTTAGTGCCAGATGACTATGAGGGATGGTGGAGCAATAATAATAAAGAAGTAATGAACGTGCTTCTTTAAACATTTAACCATTTTGTGGCGGTAATTAATGCTATTCATTATACGGGAAATTTTGCGTGATAAATCAGCGTATGCGTGCATATGTGCACCGATGTTGGTAATTTTCATCTTTTGTATTCACACTTCTCCGAGAAGGACAAGTTTACCTCTGTATACTGAGTGAAAAAAAAAACTTCTGGTAAACCTGTTCTGTTGATACTAAACAGGACCCATAAAGTACCCTAAACTTCTCAATGTCCTCATTGACAGAATATCATCATCATGTGAAATACCAATCTTCTTCTTCTTCCTTGCCTCGTTCTTTATACCGCTCCATGGTTCCGCGTTGCTCGACCTGCGGTGTAGGCACATCGCCCGTTTTGGCGATAATTTCTCAGCATATTTCTACAGGCAGCTCTATCTTGGATCGTGTCATCGCCGAGACCAATGCGTTGTTGTTGCTTGCATGTGAAATACCAATATGCATGTTTTAACGCAATTCTATAATAATCAAAGGCGTAGCGTAGCCAGGATCTCGTTTAGAAGGGGCAAACCAATGAGCCCGGAATTTAATGCTGTACGACAGGTCAAAATGCTGTACTGTACAGCAAAATGCTGTACGTCTGGTCAGCTTACCGTAACCCCTTGTGGGGCATGGTGCGTTCACTAGGCCGTTTATAGGCTACTTCGAGTCAACGTTACATTCCATATAGAGCTTACGGATTGAATGTTCCAAGCACTATATATTTCCTGGACCACGCCGAGATTCGATCTCCGGACCTCTAGATTACTAGCATCGTAGAGTGCGACTCAACCAAGTGAGCCACAGAGCGTGATTTTAACTCTGACGTCCTTAAATTCAGTAGAAACATTATAACGTCAAAATCATATTTTAAGGATTTATTTTAAGCTTTCATGAGTATACGAAATTTCACCGTTATTCTGCACATACGCTTTTTTCTCCCCGAAACATTGTTTGATCCTCGGTGGATGCCGAATATAGGTACAGATACTCCGAATGTTCAACTAACTATATGTAAATAAATAGGAAAGCTCAAATCTTTTTTAGTGCCGAGCAAATGCGAGCTAATGATTTGCAGCCGATCAAAACTATTCCGTAACGGATTCGAGATCGTGCACAGCCAATCCGATCTTTTTAGCCAACTTGATACTCCGAATGTTCAACTAACTAAAATTAAATAAATAGGAAAGCTCAAATCTTTTTAAGTGCCGAGCAAATGCGAGCTAAGAATTTGCAGCCGATCAAAACTATTCCGCAATGGTTTTCGAGATAGTGCTTATCCAACTTGATATAAGTATTGTTTGGGTGTGTTTTGCGAGTCAGCTAAGCATTAAGCATCAGCCTGACTTGCTTTGATCAGTCATGATTATATTATTTTAAATTTTGCTTTTTTTTCTACGCTGGCTTCGCAAGACGGCTTCGGCTTTCTGATCAATCAGATCCGCAAACCAATCACGATGCGAGACGATGCCATTTGTTCCGATAGCTCGAAAACCTGATTTTACAAGGGAATTTTTATACAACGCTGTTTGATGATGCTGGTAGGTGCATGATTTGTGGCTACCATCACAAGAAGCGCCTCGTCACGGAAGCTTTTTTCCTGCGGTGGGAAGCTTTTCACCTCTCATCGCATCGCATCGCTTCCGATGTTAAGGGGCACTTATTGCGTACTGCGTACATTTTTTTAGACTTTCTCCCGTCCCTAATTTCTGAATGGTTTTGTAGAAACTCTTTCTCCGATATGGAGAGTATGACTATATTAATTATGCACAGTTTCATCAAAGCTAACGCTATCTGTTTTATGCTGGAGGACCAACACAGGTGGAGTGGTTAGTTTCACCATTGCTCATTGCCCATTGGACACCAGTTTCAGCAAACGTTTCTGCAGCATATTTTAAAATATATAAAATTGGCACTGGTATTTGCCAATTGTTGAATACACCCCCCTACAGTGGCGCAACCACGGGAGGCGCTTAGGGGGCTAAAACCCCTCCCAGAGCCAGAAATTGGGAAAAGAAAAATTGCAAAATGAAATATGAAGAAATGCTTTTAAATGCAGAGTTTATCAAAAATTAACTCTTGTTCTTGGAGCATACATTTATTTACCTGTTTCGATGGTCTGTGCAAGTTGCAACATTCTTACCAGTCGAAGAAAACTACAACTTTTAACCGGCAAAAATCATGTATTTCTGGATTTTTAAATGAGTATTCGGATCGGCCCCTGAGTATGGGAAAAAAAAGTCCAGAGCTATAGGCGGCTTGGTGGAAAGGAGGGAAATCCAGAGGATTGTCCCCATAATCCTGAGAAAACGGAGAGATACATGATTGCTTCCGCTCAATGGCAACAATAAATTAAAAAACAAAAATATTCGAAAAAACTCGTCCTGCTTCGATACTATTTTTACCGAGCTCTAAATATTCATCAGCGGAGACAAAAATGTAAATTTTTCATTGCAATTGGGGATTTCTTCGAAGATTTTTATAATGTAGCAAAAAGAAATTAACTAATTACAAGCGATGGATCCTTCGATGATATATCGTACCTACATACCTAACGAGCCGTCATTGCATTCACATTCAAAATCAAATATGCGAGATGAGAGTCCTCTCGGTGCTCACACTATTTCACTTGTGAATATAAATTTTTTCGTGTAGTACCGGGCATTCAAAAACTCCACTCTAATTGTAGTGGGTCAATTGTTTCAATACCCAGTGCACCCCTTGAACTCACTCGTTAAACGTAGTGAGACAACACATGTTTCGACTCCGGGACGGGTGAAAGCGACAACAATCTTTAGACCCGCGGCCGCGTAGATTGTCACATTTCTGTATTGGCAGCAAAGGATTAATATGATAATGACCAAGAGCCGAAATTATAGAAACCCAAAAAAAAATTCGAACCGAAGATTATGGAGTTCCTTGTGGTGCACAGTGAGTGCTTCTCACCGTGCTCACTTTCGTTTTAGCATTTACTAGGTCCTGAAGGTCCGTTAGAATTAAGCAACCCACCCAACTTGCGAAAGCAAGCTCTATGTTCAGTAATATGGATGGACTTAGCCCCCGCCAAGGCAAAATCCTGGTTGCGCCATTGCCCCCCCCCCCCCTAATATGTATGCTGTTAAAAATTACACTAATTCACCCGTCGGATTAAAGAGTGAAAATTCATTTTTTTGCAACTATCTAAGAAACTTTGACCTGACCTGACGCTAATGTTGCCCACCAAAAATTGAAATTGCTAATTACTATCAAAACTATACCTTATACAATGTGAACCCGAAATCTACCAAAGTCGATATTCTTTAATTTCAAAATTATATCTAATTAGAATATATTATTAGAAAATTAGAAAAAAAATGTCACTGAAGCTAAAGGGCAAGTTTTACAAAACGGTTGTACGTCCCGCACTCATGTATGGGTCAGAATGCTGGACCATGTATGAAGGTTACGCGAAAAAAATTACAGCGACTGAAATGAAAATGTTACGCATGTCACTTGGTGTAACCAAAAGGGATCGCATGAAGAGTAGCTACATCCGAGGCAGCTTGTCCATAGACCAACCAATCACCGAAAAGCTCGAAGACCGACAAATGGATTGGTATTGCCATGTTCAAAGGCGTCCGCCTGAGAACCCCGCAATGAAAGCGATATCAATGGAAGTTTCACTTGGCAGAGGCAGACCGAAGAACACCTGGATGTGTCAAATGAAAAAACAACAACAACGCATTGGTCTCGGCGCTTACACGATCCAAGATTGAGCTGCCTGTAGAAATATGCTGAGATATTACCTCAAAATGGGCGATGTGCCTACACCGCAGGTCGAGCAACGCGAAACCATGGAGCGGTATAAAGAACGAGGCAAGAAAGAAGAAGAATATATCATTATAGGAAATTTCATTAGAGTCAAAACGACATTTTCCGGTTAGACATATATAGCTTTCCGGATATTTGCCACAAACTGAATGTTCACCTCTTTGCTACCCCTCTAATCTGACGAACAAATTAGTATAACTTTTTACTGCGTAAAGTTGGGTGTATATCAAACAATTTGGTATCAAAGCTTCCCTCTTTTTGGATGTTTGGGTTTGGCCTTTTTTGGGACCAATTGGTTTTTGGATTAATGGATTTTAATTGCGGATTATTCACCTTCAGGTCTTCCTAGAACGCCGCGCTTATAATCTGGGTTCTATAACCTCTTGGAGACTACGGCATTCCAATTTTATGTCCTGGGGCAGTCCAAATTATGGTAAAGTAAGGATTAATTAGAAAAGTTTGTCGCTTTGACCACATACGCCGGGAATATAATTGATTACTGTATTAATTCTGGTTCCCAAATTTAGTGGGTGCGAATTTTAACTAATTGTGGAAATCTTGACTTATCGTTCCTTTCTATACACCAACTGCGGTGCATGTCTGTAGTATTTATGGCATGGCAACTTACCAGCTCTATGGAAACTACGCGGAACTTTGTCTGTTTGGGGGAGAAGAGCCTCAGAGGGAGAAATATCGAATTATTCAATTTCGGAAATGTCACATTGGAATCTTTGCATTGAGACCTCTAAGCGCCTATAGCTCAGTAGGTAGAGTTGCTGACCTTGTGACTGAAGGTCGGAGGTTCGAATCCCGATTGGGAAGAAACTTTTTCCCTCAATTTCTCAATTTTTGGTATTTTTTCTCAAAGCTTTGTGGTTTCGTTCAGATAGACACACTCATCGGGTCTTGTGTCTGTTGTCGCCCGAGCGACTTCGGAAAAAGGGGTCATATTTTCCTGCTAAATCGGGTGTATGAGCTCCAGTTATCTATAATTTGTTGCTTGGTGTACGTGATTTCAGAAGAAACAGCAACACATTTTAAAGAGAGAGGGGAGTTCATAAAAAGGACTGAATCCTTCAAAGGAGATAATACCGACTTTCAATGGAATATTATTTTTATAAAAATGTTCAGTAGATGCCTCGTAATTTTATGCAGCAGTAGTCCTTAAATTACAGAACTTTGAAGGCATTCAACAAAGCAACCTCGCCACTAGATTCATTGTCAGCCGACTGTAGATTAGATAAGATTTGTAAAGGGCAGGGGCAACAGGACAACAGCCGACTGTAATAACTCGTTTCCTGTTTTTCTACCGAGCAAAAACTAACCTATGGCTATAATTCAAAAAAACTTTTTCGGTCGAGCTACCCTTAAATATACTTATTTTCTTTTTTTAAATTCTAACGCTAAGATTTTCAGTATTTTTTTAGTTAAGAGGTTTTTACACCTAGAGCTAAAATTAAACGGCAATGAACCGGCAAAATACAATGGTGAATTTATAATTTCAGCTCCAAATAGTGCTACAAAGACATTTTAAGTACTAAATAATCTTAGAAATAACATATTCAAAGATTCGGTAAAGGCTACAATGTAACAAAACTTGGTAGAGTGCAGAGATCGGCTTGCCTTAGCATCACAGGAGGCATGTGAACATGCCCGAGGGATGCGCTGAATGTAATCCTGCATCTTCCACCCATCGATCTTTTTATTAACCAACTGGCAGCATGTAGTGCCGTCAGGCTTAAAGCGTTAAACTGCTGGAGTGCTAGGCCATACGGCCACAGCAATATTCTAAACCAGCTCCCACAAGACGTACGCAACGGTGTAACGGATTTCAAAGTGCCCAAACTAAGCTTTGGGAAGAACTTTGATGCCAAATTCTCAACTAGGGGTAAGTGGAATGAGAGTGGGGTGGTCAAGGATTTTGACATCACCTTTTTCACGGATGGATCTATAATGGATTGTGGCGTGGGTGCCGGAATCTTCTGCGGATCACTAAATATCTCTGAACATTACCGTCTTCCTGACCATGCCAGCATTTTTCAGGCCGAAGTGCTTCCATGAAGGTCTGTCATGCTCTCAGGAACATACCAAATAACCAGAGTATCGCCATAGTCAAGCTGCTATCATGACATTGCAATCGGCGAAAACGACCACCAAGGTTGTTGAAAATTATGAGGAGGCTTTAACCAACCTTGGCACACGGCAAAGAATCAGACGAAATGAGCATGCAAGGTTTAGCTCCTCGGAGTATATTCCAGCCCCCGCTCTTCCTTCGATGCGAGACCAATCAGTAAAGATAGCAATATCACGTGGATGCTCCTCGTGTATCCTACCATCCTCTATGAGAGTGCTGTGATGTGTTTCGATTACCCTACATCTACTCATACCATCCAAAGGCATATGAGTCTCCCTGACACTAACAATATCAAGGATCCTCTTATGACCTCCACATATGCTTATACATGCTATGCGTTGAATCCCATCCAGCCTAGCAGTTTTCTGGCTACTCTTGGGCCACCAGACCACTGCTGCATAGGATAGTGTAGGCCTAACCATCATTGCATAGATCCGATGTGCCGCTTTTGGTGATATACCCCACCTACACACACTCTCTTACACTGATGTAAAATCCTCGCTGCTTTTTGTGTCTTTTCGTTAACATGAGAGTTCCAAGTAAGTTTGGGATCTAAGGTTACCCCTAGGTACTTCACCTCCTTGGACTCTTTTATCTCCGAACCAAAAAGCTGCATGGGAGTGGTTTCTACATCTTTCCTTTTCAGACACCCCTGCATGCATTGACCTGAATTCTTGAATGAAGACATGCCATATTTAGGGCATGTCTTCATTCATTCTTCATTACCTCGCGATAATTTTTACCATACCACCAACGGTTAGTAAAAGCATAAATCCGTCAACCGAGGCCACCTAGCCGGCAGAGGTTATGTTGAAAGAGTATACATTTTCTCTCTCCACGCTTCTGCTCCTGCTTCGAAAGGCTTTGTACAATAACATAAAACTCCCGACAAATGTTGATTCTGTTAATGCGATTTCAAAACAAAGATAAACCTTATTTTCCCTCCTACGTACCACGTACGAAAAGAGCAGACATTGCTATGAATCCATCAAAACTAATGAACAAAATTACATTTCGATTGTGCAACTTACAATAAATCTCTTTTCGACGTATATCGGTAGAACTCATTTGGTTCTATTCGACAGCTTCTACTCCCACGTATTGCCGTTGGCAACTTTTCCAATTAATTTACCATTTCAATTAAAACCTTACTACCTTTATAAGTGATCCTATATTCTGTGAAATTCCCCCTCGTTCTATAATATTCAATGCATAGTTTACCTTCATTCGCGCTGATTGCATCGAATTGAGTCGCAATAAGCGTTGGTCACATGTTTGCCATTTTATGTGTAAACATCTCCGTACATTACTACTCTCTGTACTGTATATCCTTGAACGAAAAGCTTAAATTGATGCCAACACCAACGCGTCACGATTTTTTTTGTACCCACACCAACGCGCTGGGTACTATCACTCACAGCTGATATCATGTTGTTGCCTTAGAAAAGGTATTAGATTTATGTAAGGAAGGGACTTAGACATGATAGAGAATAACAGCAAGAACTGGCCAAATACAATTATTTTGACATTTACTAGGGGGCTTCGCCCCCTACTCGCTACGCTCGTCAACACAACATTTTTCAATCTAAGATGATCGTGTAAGCATGCAAAATATGGCGTAGCTATGCAAAATAAACAAAAATTCCATTCAATACAATGGAAAAGCTTTCTGAATGTGTGTGTCTTCTCTATGCTATAAGACTAACCAGCCAACTGGTACTGAATAAGAGCTATCAGAAACCCGGCCTTAGTGTTTTATTGAGTATTGGTAATGGTAAATTTTGAAGAAGCCTGTTGCTGTTAGCCGCAGCTGAAGATGAAGATATGCAACGGTAAGATTTTGTTTTATTTTAATTATAGATTTATCGAAATATTTGTACATATTACAATTTAAACTTCTTTTTATAGGGCGAAATGCAGAAAATATTGGGTTCATGACATAAATTTGGCGAAGAATTAGAGGCGAGTACCATACATTGGTACAGCAGCTTCGACTGAAGATTTTGAATTTAATGGCTAGCTTCATTGTTGCGAACGGACAGAATACAGACAGACATAGCTTATTTGAATCAGGAGCGATCCTGATAATTTCTATATACATGAGGCATTACATAATATCGGTGTAACAAAACCAATCACCCATACCATCTGGGTATACGAATTGGAATTGACCGCCCTCTCTATACATGCATACTACACAAGTTTCACCAGTTTTCTCCATCCATGGATACATTCTTAATCTAATGCTATAACTCTTTTTTCGATGTCACACGAACGAGTTGAATGGAATGCATGTTTCCAAAAATGTTACTCCTTTTACTCATCCACAGATGCCATAAAACATTCAAAACTTAAATGCTTGGTCAATACCTAAACAACTCATTTCAAATCTACATCTTATTCGGGTACACCAACATCAAGTTGTACTACACTGCACCTGTCAAATAAATTATTTGAATAAAATGACATTAGGTAGCGAATATTCGAACCGGAAAAAATACTGCAAAACTGGCGAATATTCGCGTTGGTGTGGGCATCTCCATACAACGCAGTGTGTTACAATTTTTACGCCGCGGAAAAATTCGCCGCGAATATTCGCTGACGCGCCGGTGTGGGCATTACTTTAAACTTGCCATTTGTCTTTTCGATTAACATCCCTTAGAGAGGAGTGTGTATGTATGTATATGTGCATTTTAATGGAAAACCGATTAAAAAGTTTACATAAGTATTTTAGTTGTTTTAGGGATATAGGAGCTTCAAAGTTGGCAAGCAAAAAAGATCACTCCTTCAAGATGAAGATGGTAACGTTCGTCAAGGAGATAGACATGAACAGTTCCGCCTGCTTTGAATTGTTCTCGAAAGAACTAGGACGTTGAAAATGAAGACATTGCAAATTTACTACGTATATCCTTATGCGATAATCTTGATCGGTCGTCAACCAGTTGTTCTTCTCACAAGTGTGAGATGTGTGAATATTATACGTTCTTCATGTTTTGTCACCCAAGATGACCGACATACATAAATATCAAGTTATCACTTTCATTTTTTTTTTATCGTCCGCCTTTTCTCCGGTAAACGTAGACGTTAAGCAGGAAGTAGACGATAGTCAATTAAAGCATAGTCGGTCGTTCGTTGGTCCTCATAGACCTAACCGCATCCTCTTCCTCCTCCGACTATACACTACTCGCTCTGCACTATACTATGCACAATGGGTCCCGAATTGGGTCAAAAATTCTCTCCCTTACTCAAGCACCGCGCGCTTAAGTGTCTGCTGACACAATTTATCTAGACACGATGACAGAACTGGTAGAGTGTTGTCAACATCAGGACATGAATTTGGGCCAATGCATTATGGGCTCGCGACGGCAACATAGACTCCGATGTCGGATAATTTAAGGAAGTACAATGTTTGTAAGTTGTCCTGCTCCTGGATATTTCCCATAACCATCGATGCGCCTCCTTGATTTGCGGTCGTATGGACATCATAACTATTAGCAGGGATATATCGGGTGAATGGCATGCAATCAACCGAAATGACGCAGGAATGGATGTTTACGGCCTTGATATGGATGGAGGGTGAAAGGACTCGTCGATTGGATAAAAATGAAAGCGCGCTCGTGTGGTGTGATGCGATAGTTTAGTGTTTAGTCCATCGGTTGTCAAGTGCGCCTGTATTTTATGGAGTGAAGGAAATCTATATTAGGACAGTCTTTCGGCAATTTGAAGTGTTTTGGTGATAGACTGCACGATATACAATGGCGCGCGCTTGGAGAATACATAGAAGCATTTCTATGATTGATGATTTGATTGGAACGATATTATTTCGTAAGGGGGAACACGAAGTACGAAATTGAGTTGAGACGCCATGACATGTCGTAATCGTTTCCTGAATTGCGTGTGGGCAATATACTTAACGAAATGAGATGTCAATTAATAAAGCCATTCAAGTGCATTAGATTTGTCTATTAATAGCTATGGCTAGAAGAATGATTTTTCGGTAGGGTAATGCTTCATGCAAATTTATTTCGATCTGGTGCCACGGCCAGTTTAATTAGTCGCTCGTGTAGTATAGTCATTTTGAAGTTGCTGGAAAAGCAATGACGTGCCTAAGCAACAGGATTGGGAATCAAATTTTATCGCAACGAAAAACGACTCTCAACGTCAGCAATTTGTTAAGTGGACCTCACACCGAAGCGGCAACGGATTCGCGTCGATTTTTTGATATTCAGCTTAGACCGGCTTACTTGTCACTGAAAGTTATTGATGTATAAGCTCGCAAGGAATGGGACGAGACATCAATTTGATTTGTCCGCCCCAGAATGGTTCCTAACTGCATGTTCCATGCATACTCAACAAATTTCAACTGTTTCTCCCATCCCACGTAGGGGGGAGGCTGTGTCGGAGAAGGTAAGTAACAGGTCAAACGAGCCTTCGACATGCACGTCGCAATTCAGCGTTAGACTTAACCTTTAAGGGGGGAGCCTAAGCAGCATCTCATCTGTTATTGAGAAGTACTTCGGGGATGGACATCCCCAGAGGACCATGGTTCCTACCCGCCAAGGCTTTAATTTCGAGGTGGTTTGATGGTCAACTAGTGTTTTATAAATATATCGAATATATGTATGTAGTAGCCTTGAAATAGAATGTCAGTCTTATATTAATATTTATAAAATATAGATGTCTATAAAAATACTTTTGTAATAAAATTATTTATTTATTTAATTTTACAACATGGCGCAGTCGTGGAAAATGAAATTTTTCCTAAAAAAGAACCTATAAAAAAAAGAGTAAAAAAATAAAACTGAAAATTAAAATTGAAAGAAAGAGACTAGAGGAAACTTCGATGTAGACAGTTTGATCCTTCAGAAACGAAAGGAAAAGAAAAAGTAAATAGAAGAAAGAATAGTAAACGAATATTAATGAAGCTTTAAAGCAAAGGAAACTGAAAAAAAAGTAAGGGAAAAAGAAAAAAGAAAATGGAAATAAAAAGAAATCTTGTGTTCGTTGTTCGCTTTTGGCAAAGTAAGACCAAACCAACAAGCGAAATACAAGTAAGATCAATAATAATATAGAAAAGAAAAAAGGTGTAAAAAGGAAAGAAATAGAAAAAAATGAATTGAAAAGAAACAAATAGGAAAGATAAAGAAAAACGAAAACAGAAGAAAGTTTAAAAGCAAAGAATATGATGAACACACTTAGGCTTAGGCCTCCATTAGACGATCATATATATGTATGTATGGATATTATACTAGAAAAATTATATATGATATGATGTTGTCTGATGGAGCCATTAAAAAAAAAAAAAAGAATGAAGAAGGGAAATGTTTTATAAATATATCGAATATATGTATGTAGTAGCCTTGAAATAGAATGTCAGTCTTATATTAATATTTATAAAATATAGATGTCTATAAAAATACTTTTGTAATAAAATTATTTATTTATTTAATTTTACAACAACTAGTCAACCAGCTAGAGTTGGAATTCCGGGGTTGGATTTCGGAAGGAGAGTGCATTCTCTGGACACTAGGTGAAGAATTTCACATTCGACGTTGGACCATCCGTATCGATAAAATCATCGGAAGCCCAAACAGTCCGAAGGGCCTGTCTAGACGCTGGTCTTGGTAGACAACATCTTTGCTTACCCCATGAGCTTCTGTGTTCGGGCTATATGGAACGAATTCCATCATGATACCGGTGCATCGATTTTGACGATATGGTCGGTCAATGTAAAGCCAAGGCCTAAACTTGTTCCCAGGGGTTGCGGTTAGGAATTGTTCCAATCCCATTTGTTTCCGAAACTGTGAGTTTTGCGGACTGCCCTTCAGCCTTATGTTAAAGTTGGAGTGTGGTCGATTTATTCGTCGATGGTTGTGAAATACAGTGCCACACACTAATGTCAGGGCTGTGCTGTTTGTGCAGCTGAACTTTGCACATGCCTAGGTGGATAGGGGGAGAGGGGCATGCATGATCTGGGAAACCGACTATTGCAAACAAGGGCCTCCTTTTCCTTACGGCAAGAGCCTTGGGCAGGTAAGGGGTGTGTCGTCTGGCATGAAAGTTTTAACGTCGAAAGCTGCGGCGGATGTTGTCGGCCATAATTGTGAACAATTCTACTGTTATACGAGGGTAGTCTGATAAGTACCCAGCCTCCCCGCCTGATGGTGTCAGTATCGCAAGAGCAATTTACTATCGTGTAGTACATTCTTCTAGACGGCAACTGTTTAAAAATTCAGCCGGATCAGACTCTTCCAGCTTTTCAACACGGCTTTTCCCGACGAGTTAGAAGTCTGCGCCCATGCTCGTACTGCCCAAGAACCTTGATAACGATAAGTCTGATCCTCACTCAAATCATGGCACTAGTATTATTCTAGTGCTAGGTAGAGTTCGCAGAATGGTAAAAAGGTTTGTCGTGCCGACAGATGCACATTGAGAAATGCGTTACTTTTCAATAGGGATTCAGTATCGCGCAACCCGTTCACATATGTCCTTGTAATTTCGGTGGATTTCATTTGATGAGTTTTTGTGGAATGCAGTCCTGCGCAAACTAGAGGCAGTTTGCTGGTCTGAGTTGGTTTTTTGGAGGAGCTACTTCTCTGACGAACAGTCTTTTGTCTTCGGGGTTTATAACATGGTGCACAAACTTGCATTGCGTGGCTGTTCCTACGTAGGGCTAGTTCCTTTTGTTTTGAACCCAGATATGAATGACCTGTTTAAGTTACTTACTTCTTTTTTGAAAGGTTATTTGTGTAATGAGAATGAGCGTCATTCGTGGATGTAGTTCACCAAGGGCGATACCAGATGGAGGTTGAAGTCTCGACCTCGGGTACTGTGGTCATGTTGCTCAAGGGCAGTTTTGATCACAGTCATCCTCCAATGGTCAGGATGGGGCATGTTAGGCTTAAATACCAGAGGCTGTCGAAATCAAGTATCTGGGCATAACTATGGGAGAGAGGATGAATTTCAGGTTCCACATCACCACATTGGGGGACAAATTTGTTGAAGTAGTTGACACGTGGCTACTACTTTACCAGTGGAGGATAGGATATTTTTGGCACGTGTCAACGTATCCCATTGACAAAATGTCTCCGACTATGTAAGACGGTATCTATCGTAACTTTGCAGGTCCCTATGAGCGCACCTCTTGATTTTGAGATTCTAAATTTTGGGACGTCGTATTACATATGAAATGGGTTTGTTTTACCCCCTTTACCCCACTACGTTAAGCAATGAAAGGAAATAGTGACCTCAATTTTAGTTTAGGCGTGGGTTTCGAAATCATAATGCTTTTAGCGTCATTTTTGAAAACTTCACGCTGAGATGCTAATATTTCCTGGCTCTAAGTGACGCAAAGGCAGCATTTAGTCCTCGACGTAGACAAATGCATGGTGAAGATGCATGGCGGTTAGGCTCTGGTCGGTTTTGCATTGTCTTTGGCGCTGTTGTCGCATTGCGTCGCGTTCATTGTCCGGAAATAGCTTCAGTTTCAAGCCGATATTAGCAGGGAGGACCCTCACTGACTCAAAGAGATTGCGCCGATTGCAGTGTGGTGACTATGGCGTTGTGGGTTCGAATCTCACCGTGCGCGAATTCAGTTTATGATATTTTTCGAAAACACGATTCATGTGATGGATTATGATCTCACTCAGATATTAAACGAGTACCCATTTAGATAACTCTGCTGAGCGTTTTGTTGATCTGTACACCTCTACAAAAAGCAGTTAAGATCTTGGGAATGGATGTCACCAAGCCGCCTGCGGCCTTAGTTTAATGCTGGTATGTTGCGCCAGTTATTTATTTATTTATTTAGGTACAATACAAAACACACCAATTATTTTCAAAATTCGACCGGTCAGTATGATTGACCTAAGGCGATGAAGCAAGTACTGTTAGATGGGTATTTTAATTCGTAATAGAACATGCATTCAATGCTTGTATGTAAGAAAAGTATCGAGAAAAACGACTGATCAAAGAAACATGCATTTTACCGTATATTCCCCCACCTCTCGAATACGAAAACTTAGTTTTAGATATAGAACATGTCCCCTAACATCCACACAAAATTTTAGCCATTACGCATTAAAAACAGCGATTTTCTATCGTGGGTTTACAACATGCCAATAATGATGGAACAAATCTCAGCTCATCAACGACAAGACGCCTGATGTCATCAGCGTTTGTGTCGTAAGCAATTCTTGATACGAAGAAGTGACTTTGGAAGTTGTCCTCTATCAACCGTAGGAAAATTTGACTGCTGCGTGCGCCGTTGTGAGGGACTTTTTATCTGTGTTGCCAACTTTAGTTACATTTCAGTAATCGATGATATTCGTTTCTTTGTTTTCGTTACTTTGGGTTCGTTACTTTGTAATCGTTACTTTTTATTCGTTACTTTGTAATCATTCAAAGAAAGTCATTAAAAATGGAAACTAATTATTAATACCTTCTTCTTCTCTGTGCCGTACCCTTGTGGGCATGGTACGTTCACTTAGCCGTTTATAGGCTACTTCGAGTCAACGTTACATTTCATATAGAGTTTCGGAGTGTATATTATGTTGCAAGCGCTATATTTTTCCTGGACCACGCCGAGAATCGATCGCTTGAGCTCTAGATTACTAGCATCGTAGAGTGAGCCACATAGCGTTTATTAACACCTACTAGAATATTATAGACGGTTGGTCACAGAGATAGTAAGTAGGAATGTTTTTACTCATTTTTCGGCGCGGACTCCAGATCCGTTTTTTTAGTGTTCACCCCCGGTTTCCTCCGGAAATCCTCCTCCGCGCCGATTGGGCGAGTATATCCCCGAGAAAACAGGAGCATTCCATTTTAAAAAGGGGCAACCCCAATATATTTGTTTTTCCCTCTCACATCCACCGATACGTACAATAGCTCGAAACCACAATGACGGACGATTTTTTTTTCGAATACTGCAACAGGAAAATTCATCGGGAATAATCCGGTTCTGCCGCTACTACCTGAGAGTGCATAGATACTAGAATACTTGTTTTGTTTGTTACTTTATGTAACGACTACTTTTTGTACTCGGTAGACGTTGCTTTCGATATTTAAGAGTAACGACTATTTATTTTATTTTTTGACATCTTTACTTTTTATACAAATTCAGGGAGATGATTTTGAATGAACGCTTTTTCGCAGAGCGTACTTTACATACTTACGTACTTTTCGTTAGATGCACGGTTTTTATAGGTACTCCCACACATTGTTAATTAACCATTGTCAATCGATTTATTGGACACTTACCTAAAACAAAACCAAAAATATTTTATTATAGTATTTACTTTATATTAAGCATATTTAACGAAATAAAAACTACGTATTAGTTAAAAGAAAAAGGTATGGTGTTTCCTACGACGGGATTATTATTGTTTATTATGATCTCCCGATCTTCAGTGGATCTGCACTGCATCGTTTTCTTTTAATTTGTTTTTTTTTTCTTTCGTATTAGTACCCATGGATTTACAAACATTTAGCCTAACGCCGAAAAATAAGGCGAAAGCTTGATGTTTTGAAAATGAAATTAACTTTGCTTTTATTTTTTGAGGTTTTAAACCAGACCCTAAAAGTCTCCATCGTTACATGTGTCGATAGCGGCGCTACTGTCGGCCGAAATTGTTCAAATTTCATACAGATACGCACACCGCTAAGCGCATTACATGGGTTCAAAGACCTGAAATTGATTTTCCATAGCATTTTCAGGTCAAATAAATAACTCTCCGAATCAAATAGACAAATTTCCGAATCAACAAAATACGTTTTCAGGTCAAATAAAAAATTTCGTGAACCATAAAAATGAGGTCCCAAATGAAAAAAATGAATATCCAAATCAGAAAAATATAATTACCTGCCACAAAAAAATAAATCAAATAAGTACATTTTCCAATCAAATAAATAATATTCTTTCAATTAGACCAGTGGATCTTGTTCTGGAGGGACTAAGGCTAACCATATTACTGGACATTTGTGTTTGTCTCCGCAAGTGCTGTCTTCCATGTTTGAAGCTCCCATTTAATCCAGGCTTATTTTCTATGAAACCCAAACGCCCGTTTAGGTGTATGTCGTTTCATGAGTAAGGTCAAAGGGTGCTGCTGGCTGGGTACTGCGGAACAAACGTCGGACGGACGTCAATAAAATGTTCAAGCCTTGCGTCTTGTCTATACGATAAGTCTATACAGGGTGTCCCATCCATGGTGGAGGATATTTTAATGGTAGGTAGTGTGGCTCATTTGGGGAAAATGATTGTACCACGGGAATATCTATTTTTAACCGTTACAATGTAATAGCATTTTTTTGTAAATTGTGTCAAAACGCCCCACTCTGCCGAACTAAATAAAATTTGCCACACCACCAAACATTTCATCCAAGATATGACTTCACTTTCTGAAA
The DNA here is from genome assembly GCA_949715475.1 of Microchrysa polita. Lineage (NCBI taxonomy): Eukaryota > Metazoa > Arthropoda > Insecta > Diptera > Stratiomyidae > Microchrysa > Microchrysa polita. The sequence goes on from OX454417.1 coordinate 56,562,012, forward strand.
CAACATAAAATTTCCAATAAAACGACACGTCGTCCGTTACGAAGTTGCTCGTATCGTCTGAGATACACCCGTTCAAACTTTAAAAAAAAAATCGGGGTTTCATCAATAATTCAAATGATAAAAATTGATGAAAAACCTTTTTCGAGTACACCAACATCAAGTTGGGCTACTCTACACCTTTTATATGAACTATTTCAATAAAATGACAGTAGGCAGCCAAAAACCATAGACTACTAGATCATGCATTGCGCAGGAATGTTATTCCATCTGATACGTCTATCGTGCTGTGACGTCACACTAGACCAAAGATACAAAATTCTGATTCATTCGTTACAAGTATCTCGTGAAAAATCAAATCATAAAAAATGAGGTGTCCAATGGCAAGTTGCAAAATCGTTAACAAAACTACAAAGTGCAGTTTTTTACCTTCCCAACAAGTGCCGTTGTTGGGAAAAAGTAGAAAAGTTTCTGTCGGCGTGGGAAAGACTAATATAAAAACGAGTGTCGTCTGAATGGATCATTTTAAAAAAGATAATTTCGAGAATGCTATACAGTATGAAATGGGTAAATACAATTTTATTTGAATTGCATTCACATTACTAAAAATATAAAAAAAAAACTTAGGATTAACCAGTAAAAGATTGTTGAAACGCGGTACCGTGCCCACAATTTACAAAGCGGAATTTTCGGCGCATAGTGACCGTAGCCGGCCGAACGAAGAACAAATTAAACGAGACCGAGGCAAATTTCGGGCCGAAATTTGGGTACCCTTCACTCCCCTCGGGCTTAAAGTTTTTTTTGGACGTACCTATGACTTCTGTTTAATCATCCCCCTTCATTATTTTACTTGCGTTTTCACATAAGTTCCGTAGCGCCGATAAATCAATATTTGAGTGAGGTTTGCTTGGAATAATTGGGCAAATAAAAAAAATTCTCTTAGAAAAATGTATTGGGAGGAAGCGAGAGACATGGCTCCATAGTACAATTCCATTTGTTTTTACATTTTTTGTTGTTTGGACACATTAATAAATGGTTTAGTGAAATTGGTGTAGCAAAAAATGTTTCTCAGAAGAACCAAAATGGGGGGAGGAAGGTTTATACGACAGCGCCATGACCCCATGGCTCCATTCCATCCATTTTTACGTATGTTTTGTGGCATCAATAGAAACACATTTGTATGAGGTTTGGTTGAAATTGCTGGACAAATAAAAAGTTTTTCTTTTAAGAACCAAATTTGGAGGATTGGGTTTGTATGGCAGCCCCTTTACCCCATACTCCGATTACATTCATTTTTGGATATGTTTTGTGACATCAATAGAAATACATTTTTATGAGGTTTTTCTGCCCGAATAAAAAAGTTTTTCTTTGAAGAACCCAATTTGGGGGTCAGGTTTCTATGGCAGCCCCATGACCCCATGATCGCATTACAATCAATTTTACATATGTTTTGTGACATCAATAGAAATACATTTTCATGAGGCTTGGTTGAAATTGGTACCCAAATAAAAAAGTTTTTAAATTTATGATTTTGTATTGCCGGGTCGTAAGGGATGATGCAACTTTTTGTATTGCCTCCTTTTTAAAAACCCGAATAAGAAAAAACACTCAAATTTTTTCAACTCATCCAATATATTTCGGGCATATTTATTGGCCCATCTTCAGGGATTCTAAGTTTGTTAGTGTTCTTTATTCCTTTTCAAAGAATAAAGAACACTAACAAACTTAGAATCCCTGAAGATGGGCCAATAAATATGCCCGAAATATATTGGATGAGTTGAAAAAATTTGAGTGTTTTTTCTTATTCGGGTTTTTAAAAAGGAGGCAATACAAAAAGTTGCATCAAAAAAGTTTTTCTTGGGAGAAGAATTTGGGAGTTGGATTTGTATGGCAACCCCATGACCCCATCGTTTGATTCTATATATTTTTACATATTTCATGTGACATCAATACGGATCAATTTATGTGAAGTTTGGTTAAGATTGGTGCATCAAGAAAAAAGTTTTTCTTAGAAGAACTTAAATTTGGGGGCTAGGTTTGTATGGCAGCCTCATGACCCAGTGATCCAATTTGGGTGATTCAAACATACAAACAGCCTGCAACATAAATAAGCATGTGTGCAAAATTTCAGCTCTGTAGCTTTTATATCGGCCGAGAAAAACGCGCTGCAACAGACGGACAGGCAGACGGACATCGCCCAATCGACTCACCAAGTCATGCTGATCATCATATGTATAGCTTATATGGTCGGAGATGCTGTTATAACAAACCCATAATTAAATATTATTTTTTTTTGATACCCATCAAGGTATCATATTAAATACGAAAGCTTTTGCGCCTGAATGTGAAGAAACCCCAATGGAATATGCAGATGGATGGTCTGGCATATGACGGCTTAGAGAGATTCAAAAGCAATACCTAACAAAGAAATATGTGAAAAAAATACAAATACTTAAAAATCAGATATGTGATACCGTTTATTTTAAATTTAAACATGAAGAAAACATATTTTAATTGGAGTACGAGGATGAACAGATTATATTTAAAAATAAATGAAAATCATATTCCTACTAATAAATAATATAATAATACATAAAAGCATAAAAGAATATTTTTTTTCTTTAAAATGAATGTTATACATAGGGCGTCCGCAACTAGCCGAACAAACGCACTAGAAATTCCCATGATTGCTTTCCCATGTTGTTTCCAAAAAAAGATGTACGGAACGCATACCAAAGTGAGGTGCTTGTAAGATTATTTTAAAAATGGCGCACAGCCTTAAGATCATATCTTAACAAAACTAAGGATTTTGTGGCAATTTTTGCATAATGTTACCAGAAAACATGAGGAAATATTTCTCCTGTGTTTATCCGATACTTTCCGGACATCCTGTATAACAAGGGAAGGGATAAAGGAATTGTTCTTGCGAGGGCTTTGTTTAATTTGTAGATAAATTTGGCCGTTCTTATAGGTTTTTTTTCTACAAAATCGAAAAAAATCCATGCTACAAAATCATTTGTATTACGGCTGAACAATCATTTTTCCGGGGTTTCCCTTCGGCATTTTACTAGCAACTTTACAACTCCTCACCTCCAGAATATACAAAATTTGCGGCCGTCTATCTAAACGGCATTTACACTTTTCTTTACAAATTTGTTCGTGAACTTAACAATTCTCGCCGGTGTGAGGGACGCTTATAATGCTTATATCAAGTTCATTTTTTACTAGAAAATACATAGATATTTATTTGCACAGCAACTTTGGTTAAATTTTTTTACAAAATTTAACAATTTAAATTAAAGTTTTTTTTTATGGCTCCTTTCCTTATATGTACACTTACGGTCAAAAGTATCGACTCAACCTAAAAGCGCGTGTATTTGTACGTATTTTTCGAAAAGTATAGCAGTTATCCATAAAAATCGTATGTCATTGAAAAGCTTAAGGCCTCAGCTTTACGTTGGTACCATTTTAACCAATATTTGGTGAGCACTTTTAAAATTGATGCTCTTTGAACGAAAACGTAGCGAAAATGAGCAAATATGAAAATGGATTTTGGTTAGGTTTTTTGCAAATAAAACAAAAACTGTTGGAAAATAAATTAAATATTTATTATTTTAGTATTTGGTATTTCCTCCTCTTGCTCTAATGACAGCTTCCAGTTGATTCTGCATTGATTTGATCAAGTTGCTGATGGTATCTTGAGGAATACCGTTCCACTCCTCTAATAGGGCTGCCTTCAATTCTTCAGTGGACGAAGGGACTGGATTTCTGGCTCGGACTCTTCTCTTGAGTTCGTCCCATAAGTGTTCAATGGGATTGATGTCGGGACTGCGCGCAGGCCAGTTAAGTGATGACATATTGGCTTCATTCAAGAACTGCCGAGTGAGGCGCGACGCATGACACCGGGCATTGTCGTGCATCAAAGTAAAGTTCTCGCCAATAAATGCTGCATAGGGCACAACGTGGACACGGAGAACATCGGTAACGTATCGCTCAGCAGTCAGCCCTCCTCCTCCGCCTCCTGCGGGCACGAATACGAGATCCGTTTTTCCCTCCAATGAAATGCCAGCCCACATCATACAGGAACCGCCACCGTATGCAACCGTTTCAGTGAAACAGCACTGCGCAAATCGCTCAGTTGGACGCCTGTAGACTCGACATCTTCTGTCACTGCCATGCAGACACATTCTCGACTCGTCAGTGAACAATACTGACCTCCATTCCGTATCGCTCCAAGTAAGATGATTACGAGCAAATAAGAGGCGCGCTTGTCGGTGTCGTGCAGTCAATTTGGGGCCCCTCGCAGGCCGTCTTGGAGTGATATTCGCTTCCCTTAATCGTCTCCTTACCGTGCGGTCACTGACAGCTACTCCGCGAACACGCCTCAGGTTCCGCTGCGCAGCAACACCCGTGAGGAAACGATTTCGTAACGTACTTGTTACAATGAAACGGTCGTCTCTCTCTGAAGTGGATCGAAGGCGGCCCGTTTTGGTCTCGAATTAAAGCTACCAGTCTCTCGAAATCTCCTGCTAACTCTCGAGACAGCAGACTGACTCATTCCAAGACGGCGAGCGACGGTTCGCTGACTATGATTCTCCGACAATAAGGCTACAACTTGTGCTGCCTGATCTGGCGTCGTATCCATTGATGAGAAAAAAACGATTGAAATTACTTCAGAGGTAAGTTACCTAACTTTCCTGATGCAACTGATAATGAGAAACCGATTACGGGCGCTTTTATAGGGGTAGTTTACCTGACCTGACCTTTACCTGAAACTTTTTCTGGGGTTTTTGTTACAAGTGGCAATAATTTAAAAAGTGCAAAGCAAATGTTGATAAAAAGGGTACCAACAGGTAGCTAAGGTTTCGAACTTTTAAACGACATACGACTTTTATGAATAACTATCATACTTTCCAAAAAACACGTACAAATACACGCGCTATTAGGTTGAGTCGATACTTTTGACCGTAAGTGTATATAAATCACATATACCAGCCACCAGAATGAATTTAACATTCTACTACAACTTCAATTGCAATGAAAATTTCAAATTTTTCGTCGAAATGTCTCACATATAGCCCCGGATAGAGTTCGGGCGGAATGAAACATAAAAACCGTGGTGAATTTAAAATTTTAGCTTCGAAAATTGCTACAAGGGCGTTTTACGTCCTAAATCATCTTAAAAATAACTAAAAAAAAATAATTTCCCCCTTGTCCGAATGCATTTTCAACGTAAAAATGAGTCGACTCTGTAGCAAATTCTCCGTCGGGCGTGGTGAGTTTTGCAAACGTCAAACCGATTCACTGTCCACGACGAGTTCATCGTGGAAATTATCTAATGACCGGGGAATCGAAAAATAGCACATAAAATGGCAGAGACAAATTGTGAAACCATTCTCGGATTTTAGTTTATGGAATTCCCCAGCATTTACCACATATTCCACGACAGTATGTATGCATTTTCATGGAGAAAATCGCAGCGGACTAAAATTTCATTCTCATTCCGCCCGAGGTCTATCCAGGCCTTATGTTTCATCTGTAATAGAGCTGGGTAAAAATTGTATTATCGAAGCAGGCGATTTTTTTTTTGCGATTCCTTATGAAAATTGCAACAAAATGCATTACTTCATCTTTAATTTTATAATTCACCGCGGGAGGGTTGCGCCACTGTTTGTTTCGGAAATTAATTTATTTCACTCGGAGAGTTATTTACTTGACCTGGAAATGCTATACAACCAAACCACCAAATAATTATACTCGTACTAAAAACCACCATGAAAGTATTCTACCAAAGTTTAATGTCCTCTATGGTTCATGACATCTAATAAACGTCTTGCATTTTTCCATCTATTTTAACCCTAAAATAGTCCAAATCAACAAAAAACCACGATAATTTAAATGTCTATTTTCATCATTTCATTTACTTTTCGAAATCAATATTCTTGGCTATATTGTAACGATCAAAAGTGCCTATAATAGCAATTGCAATGCTTGATGGACACTATCTATCTACTCTAGATAAAGTAAATGAAAATGATGGATATGCAATGTCATTCCCTATGGCGTCAAGTTCCTTGTTAGTAGGTTATCAAGTGGCAGGCACTAGTGAAAGCTGTCGAGTTGAAGGACAAACTAAACATAGTTTACTATTCACTATTCGAGGCATAGAGAGTAAAAATAGATGCAAAGCTTTTATAATTGAAGGGATTTCCTTTTATGTATGGTTTCTCGCGGTGGATTACTATGCCTTACTCCAGGCGTTTGGTAAAATCAGAGTGCATGCCAGGCACTGTCTGAGATTATTTTGGAAATCGGTAGGGGCTTAGTCCTAAAGCTTAAATTTAAGTTTGCACCACTTGGAAAATTTTCTAACGGTACTTATCAGGGTTTTTGTCTTGTTTGGGTTTTTTGTGCATATCTCTCCTCCTGATGGTTAGACTTTCAAAAGAAGACTGTTCGGTACAAAATTGCCTTCATCTTTTGAATACTGACTGTTCATCTCAAAGTAGTAGATAAAATGCTACAGCGTGTCAAAGTGGAAAAACCCGTTTTGTTAATCAGTTTCTTGCAAATAAGTCGATAACGGTGAATTTTCACGCAATAATTATTCATAGTTGACTTGTACCTTATTGAATTCCCTACAATCCAGAAAAAAAAATTAAATCGATACGATCATCCACAACTAGAATAATCTCAGACAGTGCCTGGCATGCACTCTGAAGCCCGATTTCACGACCGATCGCCTGAAGTATCTGTGCAGATGAGATATTGAATGAGTATAGCATGAAGAATATTTTGCATAGAAAACGCAGAGTTCTCTGGAAAATCGGGTGCATTGTTGTAGGATTTTCAGCAAAATTCTTTTGTTTTGGCCCATACTACTGCTGAATTATAAATGAAGTTATTTTTACTAAATTTCTGAAAACTGAAACCATTCATAGTTCTTTCCAAATGCCATAGCAACATTCATTCTCCTCATTTCTCATACGTTTGTTCAAATTCCCATCTCGTACATAAAATTTTCCAGAGTCATTAGTATCGTTTTAACAAGCTTGCAGAATACCTCCCACGTGTATTACCAAAAAAAAATTTTTTTATCGTCCGTATGGTGAGTGCGTCGTCGTACATATTAAATTTATAGGCTTTCAAGGATAAGCATTCGGTGAACCTGAAAAATCCATTAAATACGAATATGTTCAGGACCTGCTTGTTAGTCCTGTACATATAGTAAAAACAAATATGCAGATTATATCGAGTACACTTTCTGCTTGACTGCATTTTCTTGTTTTCGTATTCCCAAAAAAAAAAGCGAAAAACACGATTACTTTAAAAATCTATGATTGTCGTATATTATAACCGTGATGCAGAATAAATTGAACAAACACCCAATGTTGCGTCTCTCTATCCATACAAACGTGTATGGTAAATTTACCAAAAATATTTACGCCTCTCTTGAAATCCATAGTATATGTACATAGACAATATTGTACATTTTGGAAAAAAAGTCTACTTTTTCTGACCCACGTAAGATGGCACGCTTGGCAATATTGGGCACTGAAATTGAATTGAACGCAAAAAATAAACACCACAAATTGTACCAGACTGATGCTGTCAATATTTCATAAGTTATATGTAGCGAGCTCAATGTACAATCAAAATGGAAAATTCAAGGCTTCCCTTTCACATAATATGTACATATGACGAAAGGAGGCTGGGAGACCTATCCTATGCGGACAAATATAATACGGCAAGTGAACGAACGACCACCAATTTTGTAATATGTGTTTGGAAAATGAAAAGAATCTTCGAAATTGCTCCACACAAAGTATTGTTTACGTTTGAGACTATACTTGTTCACAAGAACTTGTGCGGGAGAATTCCGCAGTGGGCTCTCAAAGAAAATGAATTTCACTTGTTCCGACTTGGTCCCGATGAAGGATATAATTTACGTCGTAATAGTAAAAGTCAGCGGTAAGCTGCTTATGGGACTTTGGATTTTAACATTTTTAGATTTTCATATTTGAAGTTGTAAACAACAACGCATTGGTCTCGACGGTGACACAATCCAAGATAGAGCTGCCTGTTTAGGCTGAGACATTACTGCTAGAGCGGGCAATGTGCCTACTTCAACAGGCCGAGCGACGCGACGTTTTCTAGCGGTATAAACAACCAGCCAAGGAAGAAGAACAAGTGTAAACTTATTCTGCGAATATATAAGTAAGTGATGTTAATGCATTGTAACTAGTAAAAAAATATTTGTGATTAATTTGCTCGGTCCTTAGGCTTTTGTTATCAATAGTAGTGCATGTAGTGTGTACCTTTGCGTCAGCCAGACCATATTTCAAAAGCAGCTGACAAACCAATGCGTTTCCACCCATACGATATTCTGTTCAGTGGCGGATTTACACATTTGCAGCCAGTAGACTATTCACATTTAGCCGCCCCTATTCAGCTTTTTAAGTATTGCTTAAGGGACCAGCTAAGGCGTTTGGCTTTTTATAGTTTGCCTTTTAACATCACATTGTGCAAAAAATGCGTGAAACACCCATATCAGTACTTTGTGTCAATAATAAATACATACTCAGCACGGATTTCCTTTCTTTATCTCCTCTAAGTGTTTTCAATTTACTCTTTTTACGTGGAGCTTCGAGCTTTCCGTTTCGTGGGCCCTGAACGTTCTTAATAGTTACCATAAAGCGAAAGGTATATAAAATAATTCCTTGGTTCGATCGTCGGTATGAGGGGGTATCTTCTATTGAAACGGTCATATAAAAATAACTAAGAAAAACGTGACAAACGACTAACCTAAAGTCATGTGCATATGATGCTTCTGTTCATGACGTGCCGCATTGCTTGAGGAATACTAGTAGGGTCGGTAGTGCAATTTGTTTGAGCAAAAATGTCATGAATAGAATTGACTTGACTTGAAACTCGACTTCTATTTTACTTTTACCAGTTTCAAATATATCATCCTTATCAACATTATATTCAAGACACAGCTATAAAAAGTATAGTATAGTTATATATAGTATAGTAGTAAAAAAATGAAATAGTTATTTTTTTTTTAAACAACAGCAACTTTAAAACTGCATGGTTTTGAGCATTACGTTTAAAGTTTTTAGACAAAGTAAGGTGTTAAAATTAAAGAGGACTTACTGCAACTTTTACCTTAAGCAAAATCAAGTACGAAACTTTTTTTTCTTCTAATTCTTGGAATCATCATCGAAGGCTCAGAAGACCAAAAAATCGTCGTTTGTTTGTCCCATAGTGTAATAGGTCGTGAAAAACACTTTTGGTCATTGCAAAATTGGAACAAATTTTGTTTAATCCACTGGACAAACTTTATTTGATAGTGTAATACCATCTTTATTCTTTAGTATTTACTGCTACTTTCTATATTTGTGGCTGTATGGTAATGGTGACAAACATTTCCTTATGTCGAGTAGTGCTTTGAAATATGGATTCTGAACTCAATCCTTTGCGGAACATGAAGTGTGCATATTTGTAAAAATATTATGTTGTGGATATTTGATAATCTGCGTTTTTCGGCTCTAAAATTCAGACGTATTTCTTATATTGTTCGAGACATGTTTAATCAAATATTCTCCATTCCCTTCAACAACCTTCTGCTAACGTTGCAGCAAAAGCTTAATAGTACTTCTTGAAAGCTCTGTATTTTATTGAGAAAATGCTGAAGCAAGTCTTTTTGACGGCTTCTAAAGATTCAAAATATGTCGCTACAAAATGTATTTTAATAGGTTTCCAATCGAAAAAATCAAAGGCAATCGCACTAAAATCATCTAACGAAAGCATTCTATTTATAGGTATGTTTACCACACCGAGTTGAATCCTAAGAAGAGGTTCCTTTTGTCGGGAATGGTCTCCTGATTATGGGAAAAATGTTCTGGCCGATAGGGGATACGGAAGTTGGAGAAATTTTACTAGTCTAGGTCTATGGCCAGTTTTTGTTAATGTGACGCTAGCGTAAGCGGTTAGGAAATTTGTTTCTTAGCATTTTGGCTTGCGTTAAATTGTATTAGGTATCTCTAAAATAGACGGGCGAAAATAGTACATCCAGGTGTCGATTCAACATTTCGCTCCTTATGACAAAAAAAAACTAGGGGGCTTCGCCCCCTTCTCGCTTCGCTCGCCAACCCCCACAGTACGATTCCATTCGTTTTGAACTTTTTTCTTGCTTTAGTAAAGACGCATTAATTCAAGGTTTTGTGAAATTGGTGCAAAAAATGTTTCTTAGAAGAACCAAAATGGGGGTTGGGTTTGTATGGCCACCCCATGACCCCATGGTCAGATTTGATCAATTCTTAGGGCTCCAGTACACAGTCATATTTTGTAATATTTCTATTATAATATGTTTAAACCTACTTGATTTCGCTTACTGCACGTCTAAAAATTTATACTGAATGAATCGAGTAGGCTTAGGCATATGACATACATACATTTGGGGGGTTAGGTGTGTATGGCAGGGTTAGGTGTGTATGGCAGCCATGTGTATGACCCCATTATCCGATTTGATCGATTCTTAGATATGTTTTATGTCATCAAAAGAAACACATTTGTGTGAAATTATGTTGAAATTGGTGCACAAATAAAAAAGGTTGAAATTGGTGCACAAATAAAAAAGTTTTTCCTAGAAGAACTTAAAATGGGGGGCTAGGTTTGTATGGCAGCCCCATGACCCAGTGATCCGATTTCGGTGTTTCAAACATACAAACAGCCTGCAACAATAAGAAGCACGTGTGCAAAATTTCAGCTCCGTAGCTTTCATAGTGGCCGAGAAAAACGCGCTGCAACAGACGGACAGACCGACGGATATCGCCCAATCGATTCATCTCGTCATGCTGATCATATATGTATACTTTTTATATGGTCGGAGATGCTTCCTTCAATGCGTTACAAACTTCATGACAAAGTTATTATACCCTTTCACTCTATATAACAAAGTTTCTGTTTCAAATGCACAACCTTCTGCCATTGAGCTTTCAATAAACTACAGTCAGACGCTGCTAGTTACTAGCTGCTAGTGCAGCGAGTAAGTTGCATGCGGGAAATCTCCACGGTGACGACGTCGTCAACAACGAAACAGTGTCATATAAATGGATGACTACGCGTTGTTACGACGTTCGTCACCGAGAGTGTGTGCAACTAGAAGCGTGAATAGCCCTATCGACCTAAAATGAAACGCCAGAAACGATTTCCGGGGTTTCTTACAGAACAATGATCGAAAACTTCTAGCGGTCAATGGTGGAAGAGCACCCTAATTTGTAGTTTCAACAAGATGGAGCGACTGAGTTCAGATTTCCCTTAGTCACCTCGTTCACCAGATTTAACTGCGCCCGACTTTTTTATGAGGATATTTAAAAGATAAAGTGTCTATTAATAAACCCGAGACTATTAGACAACTAAAGCAGAATATTCGAGGCGAAATACGGAGCCTGCAACCAGAAACATTACGTGGTGCAATGGAAAATTCGCTAAAAAGAGCCCATGTCTGTATCGAACGAAATGTTGCACATTTGTCTGATGTCATCTTTCATACTTAATTTCCATAAAATGTATTTCATATATATAAAAAATTAAATAAAACAATTGGTAATTACAAGAGTTATACGCGTTTAAAAATGGTAGGTCTTTCGTGGCACTCTGTATATCCCCAACCATATATATAATATATGTAGGTATATTTATTTTTTTTTTTTTTGGTGGATGTGTCAAAGGAGAAAGCAACAACGCATTGATCTCGGTGATGACACGATCCAAGGCAGAGCTGTCTGTGAAAAAGGCTAAGACATTATGGCCAGAATGGGCGACGTGTTTACACCGCAGCGATAAAGCAAGGAAGGAGAAGATTTTTTTACAGATTTTTTTAATAGAAAAGTACCGTTTTATGTGTTTTATAAGACAAAGTTGAAAGATACGAGAAAAAACTTCAAAACTGCCACAATTGTCAAATGCCACAAATTTTTTGAAACAATTATCTGACATTACGATTTGAATCTTTTCGAGGATTTCGAGTCAATGCAAATCAAACTGAATATTTAATTAAACAAGTCCATTATAACGCTCCCGACCCATAAAGTTCCTCAAATGAGTTTTTATCCTTTCCAGTGTGGTAATTGTTCTTTCTGAAGTAGCTGTTGTTAGGGGTATTATTGTCATAATTTTTATGAATGGGGTTGCATTTACGATTGATTTTTCATTAACTATTTGAAATAAAAAACACCTAGGCATTATTATATCTTAAAAGTAAAATATAAACATATTCCATGATTACTTACAGTGAAGGCATCAAATACATTTTGAATGTTTTTAATTTCCTTGGCTCCACATTTTTTACTTCAGAGATCCAATTTTCTTATACGCAGCTTAATATTGTATGTAGAGTCTACGCATTTTTTTTCAACTCTTTTAATTTTCTTTAATTGTCCAAACCACTGAACATTTTTGAAAAATGTACCCGTCGAGTAATCGAAGACAAAATGCAATCCTAAAATATTTCTCTGCCGTTTTCATTTTTGCAACGATGTTGTTGACTATCGCATATATACGTGGCAATTTGATTTGAATCTCGGTTTCGCAACAAATCCCTGTTATATGTTCATATATTCTATGAAAAAAGAAATTAGCATTTCGCTACTTTGTTTTAAAACCTCAAAAAACATCGTCTGCTGAATCTAGATTTTTCGACTGCGGCGACAAAACTTGTAAGCCTGTCAATTTCATTATCTGCCAGAAAATTTTAAACTCAACTTTTAAATTTGCCCGTAAAAGTCGAGAAGCCTTTTGTGCAGTGTCGATTGATTGGTGATCGTTTTCACTTTTGATTAAATGAAAATTTGAACTTTACACATAGCAATTAGCCGATAAAAAGCAGGGATTCGCCATAATAAGCGATTTCGTAGAACGTTTTTATACCCTTCGCTCATAGAGTGAAAGAGCACTCGTATATTAACTTTGTCATGAAGTTTGTAACGCATTAAAAGAAGCATCTCCGACCATATAAAAAGTATACATCTATGATCAGCATAACTTGGAGAGTCGAATGAGCGATTTTCGTCTGTCGGTCTGTTGCGACGCGTTTTACTCGGCCACGTTAAAAGCTATGAAGGTGACATTTTGCACAAATGCTTCTTTTCGCTGCAGGCAGTTTGTATGTTTGAATCGGTAAAATCGGACCATGGGGCTGGTTCTTCTAAGAAACATTTTTAACACCAAATTCACAAAACCTTGAATTAATGTGTCTTTATCAAAGCAATGAAATAGGTCAAAATAAATGGAATCGTACTATGGGGCCATGCTCCCGCATCCCCCAATAAAATTTTCTGAGTATGTAAATATTTTTATTTGCCCACTTGTTCCAACTAAACCCCATACACAAATATTGTTTTGTCGACGCAATGGAACTTTTGTAAAGACGGTAGGAAAAGAATGGGGAGAGGGGAGGAATTAAATACAAGTCATAGGTACGCCCGAAAAAACTTTTAGCCGGAGGGGAGCGAAGGGTATCCAAATTTCTGCCGCGCCCGAAATTAGCCTCGGTCTCGTTTTAACTTAATTTATTAATAATCATCTTAGAATTAAATTTCAGTAGCCGATATTTTGATGATATTAGTTTTTCTTTTGTCAGAGAAATGTATCATATGGAAACTTAGCGGTTGATAGAACCAGCTATTATAAGGTGACCAGGCTTCCGAAGGCTCAATGCCGTACACATCGCGGAGTTTGGTTTTCACGCAAACCCTCAATCATACTATTTGTAATGCCCCTTTTCACGCCGATTTTGAGAAAGCCTAATATGTCACGAGGCAACCACCATGATGCAATGGTCGTATATATCCTGCTTTTTCGACCTTAACCTGCCATCCTGCTATAGATATTACGCCGAATGTCCTGCTTTTGTCCTGATTTGTCTTGTTTTTGCACATCAACTGGTCATAGAAATTTACAAATATGATGACCAGAATCCAGAACCCTCATTTTGTATGGCCGTTTTGTATGGCGACTACAGTTGTTTTTATAGTGAATATGTTTGTCGTCGTGGGAACTTGCTGAATACTGTTGAGCATGGCTGATATTAGGCGTCCAAAATCGATGATGATTGTAGACAGTTCCTCGAAGGCCTATATCTCGTTCATTCATTATAACAAATAATTTTTAATTTTAACTGTTACAGATCGTGTCGAAGCTACGAATGCATCTTAACGCATAGTAGTAGTATGTCAAAGCGAGCGAGAGAATAAAATAAAATGGTGATAAGGGATCACACGACAATGGAATAAACTGTTGAATTTGTCAACAAATCCCACAAATACATATTGATATTCTTGACAAATTTGGAAGGTACGTAAAACTAGGCAGCCGAATTTCTGCTTCATTTGTATTTCTGGTTGTCCTTTTTACGTCCTAATTTTTCAATAGCGTTGTCCTGCCAAACGATGATATTTGATGCATTTGTCCTGCTTTTTCCTATCATAAAATTTACGAGCGTTATGCATGCCACAATATAAGTGATATCTTCGTAAACAGAATTGAGAAACAATAGTAGCCGATAATCTGGGAATTATTTGGTGAACCTGTTCTGTTGATACTAAACAGGACCCATAAAGTACCCTAAACTTCTCAACGTCCTCATTGACAGAATATCATCATCATGTGAAGTACCAATATGCATGTTTTAACGCAAATCTATAATAACCAAAGGCATAGCGTAGCCAAGATCTCGTTTAGAAGGGTCCAACCCACGAGCCCGGAATTTTCTTAGGGGGATAGATATGTAATACAAATTTGCGACAAAAATTAAAATTTCCTGTCAGTTTAAATTAGCGGCCCCATTTTGTTAGAAAAGATGTTACACATTTCAAACCCATATTTTAATTGAGAATGATCTTCGTTGCATTTTAAGGATAAATGACCTCTTACACGTGCTTAGCTTTTACCCCTTGATAACATCCAATTCGCCTACAATTCACTTTTTAGATAGTCGATACTCAGTGCTTTTCCATCTTTTGGATTTCAGTGCCCAAGGCATTGTACGGATGATAAATGACACCAGAATTGTACGGATGATAATGACTCGTCTGTGTCTGACTATCCGAGACCCTGACACAGAAATCATGTAGTTGTTTATTTGAAGTGCGAAAATTTTTGTGACGTGCTAGGAGTCGAACCCGCGTTTTCACGCTCTCTTATATTGAAGTGCAGCAATTTTTTGTAGATGGAAGCAAGCAGTAAGAATATGCCGTGGCGTTCGTTTATTACAATAGATAATCTGATACCTCATTGGGTAGAGATTTCATAAGCGGTTGGTGGTCCCCTGGGGATTTAGCGTTATTTCATTGGATTTGATAGACATATTGTGGGAAAAAACTTTATCTGGAAACCCTGGTAGACTCCTTTAGTTAGCATTTTCCTATTTATAGAGGTTGATAGGGGAATCACTGTAGTTTTTTCCATCGTTTTGTGAAAATTTAAAAACGGCGTCTTTCCACGGCTGTAACTTCTGAACCTTGGTAGCTATAGTAGATGTTTGGAATGTTTACATATAATGTGATTGCCAAGTATATCCCACAAGTGCGTTAAATTTCAGAACAATCGATTAAAAAGTTCCCAAAATATCGAAAAATAACGAATGCCAAATGTATGTGTGATTATCGTGCTAAAAACCACCTTTGAAACAGAAAAGACTGTGACCACATGCCTCATCGTGGAGCTTATTTTGTAGTGATTTAGGTTTCTTTGTGTGGCAATGGGAATGCTGTACATTTTGCTGTACATTCACTAATGCTGTACGACAGGTCAAAATGCTGGACTGTACAGCAAAATGCTGGACTGTACAGCAAAATGCTGTACGTCTGGTCAGCTTAAGCTATTATATAGGTAAACGTCAAAATGATAGGCAAAGCTTGCAAATCACTCCAGCCGATGTTTGACCGTCAAATGATATTATCGCTACTTGCTGACTTCTTGCATAGAAATCTTTGACGACGCACTCTTTACTCCTTACTCTGAAGACCCATGGAAATACATGGAAACATGGAAAATCTTTTGGACCGCAAAAGCCCGTCCAACTCCTATCTAAGCCCAGGCCTGAGTGAGTTCACGATGATTTCAGTATGAATTCAGAATGTTCGCTGTGGTCAGTTAAAATGTCGAAATAAAATTTGTATAACAACCAACATTTTTTCCCACAAAAATTGCACTCAAATTAGTCTAGTACATATAGCCTAAAACCCAAACATCCAAAAAGAAAAGAAATTTTTGATGCCAAATTGTTGAATATACTGCCCAATATATGCAGAAGAAAGTTACACTAATTTGCGCCATGGGTTAAGGGGGGAGAGGGTGGCAAAGGGGAGAAAATTCAGTTTTTTGCAAATATCTGGAAAACTATGAATCTGACCTTAAAATGTCCTGAAAACGAAACAAATTACACAAAATTACCTTTGTAATGATATATAACACTCTAGACGTTTTCTCGGAAAATTATACCCTAGACCCAAAAGTATATAGAGAATTTCCATTTTTTGAGTTTTACATTTCGCACTGTAACTTTCGATAGAATAGACCTAGGGTGACAGGATCTTGTTCATTCATTATATTACTTACAAAATTTATTTGGTTTGTACCAAAAATTGAAGTGCTCCGACCATTGACGCCCTCCTCACTCCTCCTAATATTTTTCAAAAAAGCATGCCTGTAGCTTCTTTTCAAATTGAGCCAACCAGATCAAATTTGGTGGGATGCCTATTCTAAGCTATATAATGCTCCTTACCAAAAATTATTACCACCCGATCAAAACTAAGGGTACCCCCCATACAAAGTGAAACAAAATTCTAACAAATTTCACATTTTTTCACTTCTAAATTCTATCTAAAATGGAAAAATAACATTTATCTCTTAGAACGTCATTATAACAGTTAATTGTAGTCTTCTAAATGTATATTCAAAAGTTTGTACCAGAGCGTGCCTTACAAGTACGAAAAATAGGGTTTGAAGTTTGCTAGTACACGTTACTCGATATATTCGGAAATAGCCTTAGAACTAGTACCAATGACCTTCAAACCCAATTTGTTGATACTTGTAGTGTACGCTTTGATGCAAACTTTTGAACATAGATTCAGAAGACTACAATTAACTGTTATAATGACGTTCTAAGAGATAAATTTTATTTTTCCATTTTAGATAGAATTTAGAAGCGAAAAAATGTAAAATTTGTTAGAATTTTGGTTCACTTTGTATGGGGGGTACCCTTAGTTTTGATCAGATGGTAATAATTTTTGGTAAGGAGCATAATGGGGCTTAGAATAGGCATCCCACCAAATTTGATCTAGTTGGCTGAATTTGAAAAGAAGCTACGGGCATGCTTTTTTGAAAAATGTTAGGAGGAGTGAGGGGGGCGTCAATAGTCGGAGCACTTTAATTGATGGTTCAAATCAAGTAAATTTTGTTGGTAATATAATGAACAAGAGCCTGTCACCCTAGGTCTATTCTATCAAGAGTTACAGTGTGAAATGTAAAACTCAAAAAATGGAAATTCTCTATATACTTTTGGGTCTAGGGTATAATTTTCCGAGAAAACGTCTAGAGTGTTATATATAATTGCAAAGGTAATTTTGTGTAGTTTGTTTCGTTCTCATTACATTTTAAGGTCAGATTCATAGTTTCCCAGATATTTGCAAAAAACTGAATTTTCTCCCCTTTGCAACCCCCTCCCCCCTTAACCCATGGCGCAAATTAGTGTAACTTTCTTCTGCATATATTGGGCAGTGTATTCAACAATTTGGCATCAGAAATTTCTTTTCTTTTTGGATGTTTGGGTTTGGGGCTATTTTGAACCTATTGTACTGGACTAAATCGGATAAATGGTTTAGTTTCAACACAGCTTTAAAGTACAATTTTTGGAATTTAACCCTTAAACAAATTATTTTTGCATCTTAAATTTCTTTAACTTGCATGTTGAGGTGCTTGTACGATACGTAGTCTTACGGTCATATCTCTTATGCCTCATTATATCCTATACCCACAAGATGGTATAGGGTATATTGTTTTTGTTACACCGATATTATGAAACATCTCAATTGGCAAAGTATATAAATTATCGGGCCCAATCTGATTCGAAAAAGCCTTGTCTGTCTGTCTGTCCGTGTGTTTTGTTATGATGTTTGTATTGATAAAATCTTGGACGATATTGCACTGAAAAAATTGGGCTATCTAAAATTAAGAAACTCTTTTCTCATTTGCAAAATTCCCGAATTTAGACAAAATTTCTCAAAATGTGACAATTTCTTCTTGAATCGATCCTATTTTCAAGACCTTCTTTTGAGAAATAGGAAGTAGATTCAAGCCTAAACCATATTCTCAATTGAAGAAAACAAATGCTTGATAATAATTTTTTTTGACATTTTCCATGCAAAGCTCGTGGAAACGCTTTATTTTAGCCTTATCTTATATTGGAGCGTTGTAGTAGATTAGTCAGAAGTGTCTATGGTTCAATGGGTAGCGCGTTTGACTGGGAAGAATGACGTTATGTGTTCGATGTTGGTTGGATGCAAGTTTCTTTTTTTATTTTTGTTTAGATTCTCTTGTCTTTTTCATAAGAAAAGTTTGCTTGATTCAAAGTTACTTTTCCTTAAAGCGCTGCTAATGGTATTTCACTTGGATCAGTGTGACTAATTCTCAAATGAAGAGAAATATTTCTTGGCTGTTTTTTATTGTCTTTTTATCTTGATGTGAGCCATATTTTCTTTACTTTAGCAGGCGATTTGGTTCAGTGTGAAAATGGGCCAAATCGGATCAGGTGTTTTTCCTACCTCCCGTAAAAATGACCTCCCCTCGGTATTTTAATTCGGTCATAACTTTCGACAGAATACCACTACCGACTTAAAATTTGTACCAGGGCCTAATTGCAGCATATCCTTGAAAATTGTGGAAAGTGTATAGGTGTGACTACCCCTACCCCTACCCTACCTCCCCTACAAAGATTTATCCAGCCATATCTTTTGGTAGAATGTCGCGACAAAACTTCCAATTTGCGTCAAATGGTAGTTGTTGGATGTCCTTATAAAATATTAAAAGTGTGCCAGATCCGACTCACCTACCCTTTCCACCCCTACAAATAACTTGATATTAAATATTTTGCTTCCCTTCTAGGTCTGTACATGGATATAGGGTATAAATTCATCGGGCTATGCGCACGATTAGAACCCGGTCTGGTTTTGTTATAGCTTCACTATTTCTAACAGTTGCAATGCTTTAAATGCAGAAAACTATAGTTAATTTTAGTACGAATTAATTCAATTTGTTCCTAATATGTATTCTGCAATTTGGCCACATTAATGACAATTGTGTAAAAATCGTTATTAATAATCAATATTTATTTCTCTCTTAAACTAATCTTTGAAAATGAATTAAAATCTGTCTTTAAAAAGTAAGCACTAATCTACCTAACATAATGCACAAAATCTAACAATATAAAGTGTATTAAACTTAATAATATATTCAGTTAGGATAGGAAAAGTTGCTATCTTTCCTACATTTTGCAGATATTTTGTACATAACGCACATACTAACTATTTTTGTCACGAAATCGAAACGATATGCGACAGTTGATTGGCACGTAAACAACGCCAACGATACGAAACCTTCAATTTGCCGCAGACACGAAATTATACCATACAAGATGAGTACCAGCCATTACACGTACCATTTGTTTCGAAAAGAAGTACATGTACATACTTAAAAAGTTCATTTTATATTTTTTTCCGGTCTTCATTTTACAAATTCATTTAATTATACGCGTGAATAGTGTGAATCACCTGTTTATTATCCATCCGGTGAACATTTGTGGTTAGCGGGGGTGCGCTTTTATGTTGTGCGTGCGGAAATCGATTTTCAAGTGCAAATCGATGTTTTATATGTTCAAATTGTATGCTCGATGGTAATTCCAGTTGATTTGTATGGGATTTTTGTTTTTATGCTTGGAAATTTCGAGTACATGTGAAGAATCTGTAATGTAGCTACCTAAGAGTAATAAGACTGATTGTGATTCAGTAATCTGCAGGGATTTCGATTTACTCATTTAACATTATGTTTCGGATATAACAATAAGTTGAAAATGTGCAGTGAACAGGGTCACGGTTATTCAATTTAATTAAAAAAATATATTTTCTTTTGCACGATATAAGATAAGATCTTTTGAGTTTTGATTTCTTAAATCCAAGTTTGAAAATGTACATGTGTATATCCCATTCATTTTAAAAATACGTGTGTTCTGTTCAAAATGATCTTCCCGAATCAATTTTTATTCTTAATTATCTTAAATTCAGCTATTACTAGTCTGATCATATCCAGGAGATTTGACACTGGAAAAAACTTGTCAGTACATACATACTTACCTACATACATACAAATCACTCGCAAAAGTTAAAATTCATTCAAATTCATTTCGAGGAACCAGTAATTAGTTGAATTGAATATAAACTTTCCGGGACTATAAGAACAAAGATTTACGTTGGCTGCAAAAGCCATGAAATCAACTAACCGGACCCCCACATTCAGCATTATTGTACTTTACGTGTACGAGTACATGTCTATTGTTTTGCGAAGTGAATCCTTGAAATTGACTTAGTGTCAGTTTTCATGCTATTCTGGCCCTCAATTTTCCACATTCCAAGTATGTACAAGGAAAAAAGATGGATCTTAATTCCAGCTATTACGCAGTTAAACACCTCGTTAAGAAAATACGATGATGTTCAATACTAGGAAAAAATGGATACAACCGAATAGCATAGATAGCTTCTTAAATACAAGGACACGTAATCACTAAGGACGTCATAAACGTAAAAGAACTACGTCATAATCTTGGTGGCAGGTTGTAAAAACGTAGCAAGAAATTTTTTGCCTTTTTGTAAGCTGCAGCTTACAAGCGAGTTCCAGGAAGCATTTAAAGCAACAGGATGCTGAATTGTGTACGTAGTATGTAATACTCTCTCGATATTATTAACATTACATGTTTATACCCTTCGCTTATTAAGCGAAAAGGGTATATTAACTTTGTCATGAAGTTTGTAACGCATTGAAGGAGGCATCTCCGACCATATAATAAGTATACATATATGATCAGCATAACATGGGGAGTCGATTGGGCGATGTCCGTCTGTCTGTCTGTCCGTCTGTCCGTCTGTCCGTCTGTCCGTCTGTTGCTACGCGTTTTACTCGGCCAATTTAAAAGCTATGGAGCTGAAATTTTGTACACATGCTTCTTTTTGTTGCAGGCAGTTTGTATGTTTGAATCGCTAAAATCCGACAAGGGGGTCGTGGGGCTGCCATACAAACCTACCCCCCAAAATTAGGTTCTTCTTAGAAAAACTTTTTTATTTATGCACCAATTTCAATAAAATTTCGCACAAATGTGTTTTCATTGCTGACACATAACATATGTAAAAAGCGATCAAATCGAACAATGGGGTCGTGGGGCTGCCACACAAACTTAGTCCCCCGAATTAGGTTCTTCTAAGAAAAACTTTTTTATTTTCTCATCGATTTCAATCAAGTTTTGCACAAATGTGTTTCTAGTGATATCACAAAAGATATGTAAAAATGGACCAAATCGGACCATGGGGTCATGGGGCTGTCATACAAACCTAGCTCCCCAAATTATAAGTTCTTCTAAGATTTTTGTTATTTATACCCTAATTTCAACCAAACTTCACACAAATCTGATTCTATTCATGACTATTCATGACACAAAACATATGTATGATTAGATGGAGTCGGACCATGTGGTCATGGGGCCACCATACAAACCTAGCTCCCCAAATCAATTTTTTCTAAGAAAAAACATTTTTATTTGCACACCAATTTCAATCAAACCTCATGGAAATGTATTTTTATTGATGTTACAAAACAATGCAAAAATGAATTAAATCGGACCATGGGGTCATGGGGCTGGCATATAAACCCAACCCCCAAATTAGGCTCTTCGAAGAAAAACTTTTTTATTTGTCCACCAATTTCAACCAAATCTTATAATTAATGCCTCAAACATACGTAAAAATTGATGGAAAGGCCATGCGTTCATTGGGTTGCCGTACAACCCCCCCCCCCCCTCCCCCCTTTGGTTAATCTAAGAATCCCACGTCCCCCGCTTCCCCCAATAAATCGTCGCCCCGGCACTTATGTCAAAATTCAAGGAAAAGCATGGAAGCGGGGAGGACTGAACACAAGTCATAGGTACGCCCAAAAAAACTTTTAGCCCAAGGGGAGCGAAGGGTATCCAAATTTCGGCCGCGCCCGAAATTAGCCTCGGTCTCGTTTTGTATCAGTTTGTCCTTGGAAATAATATATAGGTATACAAGTATACTCGTAATGTTACAAAACAGTATAACAGTATATATAATAAAATAACATGTATATAACAGTTGATACTAATTACTAGATTAAAATAAGTAAACTGTTAAAATTGGTAATTTAAATATATTTGACAGCCCCTACAGTCTAGATGTGTTCTGCTGCATTCCAAAAAGAAAATCGATCGCCTGAATTTACCCAGGAAGGGATTTGTTGATTTGTGGGTTTTAAATCGCCAGGTTCCGTCATCGGGATCCGTAACAGCATTCATTCATTAAATCATGATAACGGAGTTAATTATTCTAGCCAGGTTTTTGCTCAAGCTAGTGGATCGGTGGTTGGAAAGGAAGCGAGTGAGAAGGATTTCCTCTGATTGAGCAATTTCTTATTATTATTGTATTTATTTATATAAATCGGTATTACTTTTTATACCCTTCGCTCATAGAGTGAAAGGGTATATTAACTTTGTCATGTAACACATTGAAGGAAGCCTCTCCGACCATATAAACAGTATACATATATGATCCGCATGACTTGGGGAGTCGATCGGGCGATGTCCATCTGTCTGTCTGTCCGTCTGCTGCGACGCGTTTTACTTGGCCAATTTAAAAGCTATGAAGCAGAAATTTTGCACAAATGCTTCTTTTTGCTGCAGGCAGTTTGTATGTTTGAATCGCTAAAATCGGACTATGGGGTCATGGGGCTGCCATACAAACCCAAACCCTTCAATTAGGTTCTTCTCAGAAAAACTTTTTATTTGTGTACGAATTTCAACCAAATTTTACACAAATCTATTTCCATTGATGACACAAAACATATGTAAGAAAGAAATCCGACAATGGGGTCATGGGGCTGCCATACAAATATGCAAACCCTACCACGCATTTTGGTTTACATCAATTTCACAAAACCTTGAATTAATGTGCCTTTATCAAAGCGACAAAAAAGGTCAAAACAAAAGGACCTGTACTGTGGGGCCATGCTCCTGCATCCCCCAATAATAAATTTTAGTAAATATTTTTATTTGCCCACTTATTCCAACCAAACCCCACACAAATATTGTTTTGTCGACGCAACGGAACTTTTGTGTCGACGGAAGGAAAAGAAGAGAGGAGGGGATTAAATACAAGTCGTAGGTACGCCCGAAATAACTTTTAGCCCGAGGAGAGCAAAGGGTATCCAAATTTCGCCCCCGCCCGAAATTAGCCTCGGTCTCGTTGTATTCTATTATCAGTGGCGTAACGTTTCTAAAATATCTTGTGTTCGAGATCGAAATTACACACACTGTAATAATTTATAATTAAACAAAATTGTCGAAACCACTTCTTTGCCCGATTCGGAATTACAAGTAAATCCAGGGCTATGTTTATAGGGAATTCAAACTTGCGACATATTGAAAAATCAGGACGTGAAAAGGTATAACCAGAAATACAAATAGGGCATAAATTTGACTATACAATTTTTACGTACCTTTCAAATTATTCAGGAATATTAATATTTGTGGGATTTTTTTTGCATAGATACTCAATAGCTAACATTGTAGTG
Organism: Microchrysa polita; assembly: GCA_949715475.1. Classification (NCBI taxonomy): domain Eukaryota; kingdom Metazoa; phylum Arthropoda; class Insecta; order Diptera; family Stratiomyidae; genus Microchrysa; species Microchrysa polita. The sequence goes on from OX454417.1 coordinate 56,585,919, forward strand.
TTAATCGAAGCTAATACGTTCGAATATGTATTTGGTAATCGCTATCCTAAACTTCAGCATCTGTATGTCCTGAATGGGGTCCCCGCACCAAGCTCCGCGAAGGGTACATACATGCATACATGTATGCCTTTAAGGGGAACTGTCTACAATGTGCTTCGATTATGTACCTACGCTAAACATCAACCATGTTCAACAGTATTCAGCAATTTCAGTACGATTCTCTTGCCTACGGCCTTACAGAATGAGGGCTCTGATATTAATACATAATCTTTGTAAATTTCTGTGATTTTAAATGTGTTTCCCCAAGTTTTCCCCAAAGCTGTCTGACATTTGGTGAAATGCCTACTTGACGTTCAAAAACAAATCAGGATAAGAGCAAAACATTCGAGATAATAGCGCGATGACATCATTTGTACACTATGAGTAATAGTAGGTGACTCCCGCTGGTTTAAAAAAATAAATAAGCGAAGCGTGGAAAATCTTCACTATTCTGTTCTAGACAGCCTTATCATTCGAGTTTTCTTCATGTTTACTACATTTATTCGTGTGCGTAGTACGAATGTTACGAGTGATACATCATTCATTCTTTTCCCGCAAGATATGAATATTCTTTATGAGTGGCACATTAAACATATATTTTACATAATTATTATATTAGATTTAGGAGTAGGCCAAAAACAAGGTTTTTTTTTAAATATTCCTTGCAAGCACTTTATGAATGTATCCATATTACCTATGAAAAGAAATATGAAAAGACTAATGTATCTACCTATAGTCTGTAGCTTTAATGGATTTTTTGTAAAAACAACAAAATATATCCTATGACTAGGTGTAGCGGTTATTCTCTCTTTTTGCGTAATAAAGGAGCAAAGGAGTGTATTTATGAAATATGTGAACATTGCACACATTGCATTTCTGGAAACGTGATACATACATGGCCATGGCATTATACGTTAGCTGTATGTATATACCATACAGCTACGTGTAGTGCTTGAATGATTGATCAAATCGGTGTTTTATGCTGGTTGGGTATACCATTTGCAAGACAAATTCTCCTTTTTCTCAATACAAATTAACTATACATCAAAAGAAATAAACTATTTCAACAGGGAAATTAACGCTTTGACAAATCAAGTTAACGATTTCACAAATGAAATTAAGCTTTAACAAGTCAAATGAATCATTCAGCAAATCACTTGTCATTGTCAAATCGTTAATTTGTCTTTTCTAAGCGTTAATTTCATTTGCGAAATCGTTAATTTTGATGTATAGTTAACTTGTGTTGAGAAAAAGTGAACTTATCTTGAAAATGGTATATAATAGTCAGAGGAAGTTAAAAGTGCGCATTAACTGCAGTCAAGAGATCTCACATGAACTTACTCCTTAAGTGTGCAACCATAACCATATAGCCTTCACATCCCTGAATAAATGCTCAGCTATGGAGAATACATATGATTTTTGTCGGGCTGCTGAAGAGCATAATATATGTATTTTCGTAGATCAAAGCTCTCGCCTTACCTTACGCACCTCATAACTTAAATTCCAAAGTTTAAGTTTAATGAATCCAATTAAATGTTTTGTGCTAGCACCTTTTAGAAAATTAACCTTTTGTTCCGCTGGTGTTATTATAAATTTTCTGACTAATGTTTTATGTTTCCGTCACTACACCTTATGCTTCCTTTGCTTTAAACTTCATACTTTATACGCGAACTACTTAACATTTTGCGCTACCCTCATATTAACTTTGTGAACAACCGACCCAATAATTATCATTCAAAACTTTCCATTTACTCATTCCAGCACAACAAGCAGGACACGTGTTTTTGTTCGCCTTTCATAAACGTCACGTCACATCCCACACGTTTTAGCGCTAGACACATTCAAGTAGACAGAAGTGTCAAAGAAAAATTATCCTTTGGTTGTCGTACTATATAAAACGGCCCGATATAAATACACACTGTACACATCAGCATACAGAGCAAGGATTACAAAAGAAATGTATGTAAACATTCTTGTTAGCCTCCTTAGGAGATATAGCGTGATCTTAGAGCTGAGCTATAGTCGGACATATATTGTGTTCCTAACGTGAGCCAATTTTTTGCTTTCTCGAAATGATACAGAAAAATTACTTGTCACACGAAACTTTACTATTTAAGCGCATTGTTGTCCGCATGACATATGGGATATCATGAAGATTTTAACCATTTTGGGATGGCTTTTCCCTTTATGATGACCACAAAAACGTCTTTTTCAAGGTTCACAAATACATTACGTTCTTCTCATGATCAGCAGCCCCCGTATATGTACGGAGAATATTTACCACACATTTCTTGCAAAAGAGCTGAGTTGAACAAAAAAAAAAGTATAAGTGTGTAGATGAAGACATGACACGGGTGCAGAATATTTCAGAAGTTTTATTACGCCGCAATGTATCCTTTTTTGTTCGGGACCATAAGAAGTGTGGTTACGAGAATGATTCCATATACTTTTGCTAAAATGCTTACTGAAAGGATTGAACAAGTTGATAGCGACGCAATTTTAGGTTTCGCTTCCATACACAAGGATGCTGACGTGTTTCATTAGGACGACTCCGCTTTTAGCGAGAGTTTACATTGCGGCTGTGTACATAATACCTATCGGAATTATTATTCATTAGATGGTATTACGTGGGGTTTCCACGGTGCGAGTTGTTTGCAGGGTTTGCTCCCTCGGATGCAGTATACTCGTAGACAAGGGATCAGAGGCGGCGCATAAGGGCTCGCAGGGTGAACGTGGCGGCGGGCCCACGAGATTTAGCGGCCCAAACGCCACATGAAAGATTTCTCGCCCCATAAACACAGCCCGACTGGGCTGCGTGAGGTCTTCTATTTTAAAATAAAAAAAAGACGAGTCCGGGGCTAATTTTGGGCGCGGAAGTACCGTTGTCTAGAGTGTGGTTGGAATAAGTGGGCAAATAAGAATATTTACTCAGAAAATTTTATTGGGGGATGCGGGATCATGTCCTTATAGTTTGATTTCATTTGTTTTGACCTTTTTTTTGTTGTTTTGATAAAGACACATTAATTTTAGGTTTTGTGAAATTGGTGTAAAAAATGTTTCTTAGAAGAAACCCCATTCTGAATAGATCTGTTTTTGCATATGTTTTGTGTCATCAATAGAAACACATTTGTGTGAAATATTGTTGAAATTGGTGCACATATAAAAAAGTTTTTCTTAGAAGAACCTAAATTGGGGGGTTGGGTTTGTATGGCAGCGCCATGACCCCATTGTCCGATTTTAGCGATTCAAACATACAAACTGCCTGCAGCAAAAAGGAGCATTTGTGCAAAATTTCAGCTTCATAGCTTTTAAATAGGCCGAGTAAAACGCGTCGCAACAGACGGACATCGCGCCAAGTCATGCTGATCACATATGTATAGTTTTTATATGGTCGGAGATGCTTCCTGCAATGCGTTCATGACAAAGTTAATATACCCTTTCACTCTATGAGCGAAGGGTATAAGAACGATTAGTGAAACCATTAGATTAATAAATGTTATAACAAGAACGCCATTTACAATCTGAGAATGCAAAGAGTCAAAGTAGCTTTTATCGAAGTTAGTTTAGGTACGCCGTTCTTAATTTTAGTAGTAACACTATAACGTCAAAATCATGTTTAAAAAGAGTTGATTTAAGCGTGTTTTCGAATGATTGCACTCAGCTTTTCTCTCACTGAGGGGAGCCCACTCAAGAAGTTGGCGAGAGGGACCGATTGAAGTTGTTCCGCCACTGCAAGTGGTGTATATTCATTATTAAAATTCAATATACATATTGCATTTGATTTAAAATTCATATTTTCGACTGTGGGGTAGATTCGTCGTCCTGGTATACGGCAAGTACTATAAGACCACCGTGGCCTATATATTTATAATAAAAAACAGGCGACACTATCGCTTATGTTAAATAGATAGATATAAAATGCGTCCTGCTATCTCCACTTAATGATATGGAAACGTAACCAAAGGAAAACTTTTCACAAAACAGCATTTGTTATACTAGGTGGCGCAAAAGTAATCATCCGATGTTCTTTTGCTGTATTTTTTTTAGTAAAAAAAACTTTAATTTTTCTTATGAAATTCGGCATGTTCTGCTATCCGCTTTAATAGGGGGAACTTTTGTGTTTCCGATATTTTCCGCTATATGGCGGACGGTAAGATAAGTGTCGCTAGTGTCGATAACAAGAACAAGAAAATTCTTCTTGCGAAGCTGATAGCGTAATGTTCCTACGTTTATTTAATCCCTTAGAATTTATTGAATCAAGTCGCAAAAATGATATCGGCCAAGTGGCCGATATCCACAGTTGATTACCATACGGGGCCTAAATTGGATGAACTAGGACTGTAGAACATGTGGTTCCAACAGGACGGTGCAACCGCGCACACTGCTCAAAACACACTCAATATTCTGAAGGAAACCTTTCCGGGTCAATCTCTCTTTTTGGTGATTTGGACTGACCGGCCAGATAACCCGATTTAACTGTTCCAGACTGGGGTTTTTGCAGTCGCGGGTTTACGTCAACAAGCCTCAGACTCTTGAAGCCCTTAAGGAGAATATTCGCCAGGAATGCGAAAACCTGTCGCCCGATATTCTGGGAAGAGTGATGGAAAATGCCGTAAAACGGGCCCGTATGGTAATAAACTGTGGCGGCGGCCACTTGGCGGTTATCATTTTTGCGACTTGATACAATAAATTCTAAGGGATTTTAAATAAACGTATTACATAAGCAAAACCGAAGTTTTTTTTTATTAAAAAAAATACAGCAAAAGAACATCGGATGATTACTGTTGCCCCACCTTGTAATAGGTGCGTCATCGTTTCATAGCGAATAAACTATTGTCAACGTTACGTGATTTCGTATTGGAAAGATTTTCAAAAAACCATTAAAATTTCCACAAAATGGTTTTTAAATTTGATATATGTATTTACGCGAAATTTCGCATGCTGGCGTTCGTTGGCGTCTTATTTCTCATTCATTTTATCTATGCATTGCTATATCTTTCTTTAGGCGTTCACTATACACATAACTGAACTATGCCATACCATAGGATTTCATATACTATTGACGCCCATCCCTACTACCTATTATACGAGTATATACATAGTAGCCGAAGAAAAGTAAGCCAAAATATGGCCCATGGAACGACAAAAACCCTACATGGCTGGATTTTTGCAGGATGGTTGGCGATGGCTCCCAGATTATGAGAAAAAAAGTTCCCACCGATTGGAGGTCCGCAGTCTTATAAAAAGGGGGAGAGGGTTTTTCCCCGTTTTTTTTTTGTGATTGTTTCAAAAACGGCTAAAGATACAAAAAATGGTCTGAAGACGAACGAAGCTACAGAGATATAACACATTAAAATTTTATTGGGAAATTCGGCGCTAGGCTAAAAAATTAATTAGAATATTTTCATTTTAGGCCTTTTTTAAAAACTCTATAACTCCTTGAAAAACGCAAGTTCAGCCGTGAAATTTTGTGTAAATATCCACAATAAGTTCAAGATCATTTTGGATGAAACACTGAGTTGCTCCGATCAAGGACCTTCATTCCCCCATTTGAAATTGGCAAAACGGCATGTCCATAACTCCCCCCCAAATTGGAGCATAAAGCTAAGTTTTGATTGATTGCGATTGGAAGGCGTATTCGCCCCACCCACCAAAAATCAGCTCAATCGGATAAAAAATAAGGGTAACTCCCATATAAAGTGCCCACCAGGAGTTTGTTCAATAGGCACTACTCATTTTATAAACTGTAGAACAAAGTTGTATTGGGTCACTTTGGGAAATACCCTTAGTTTTTATCCGATTAAGCTGATTTTGGTGGGTGGGGTGATGATGCCCTCCAATGGCAACAAAACAAAATTAACTCCCTGCTCCAATTTTTCAATCGGTGGGGACTTTTTTCCCATAATCTGGGGGCCATCCCCAACCATCCGGGAAAAATCCAGCGATGTAAGACATTTGCCGACCAAATATAGTATTCTTCTTTGACTATAGTAACAAAATTAGATTCTGCAATTCGTAAAAGGATTTTTTCAATGCTTCATACAAATGGGGGTGTTATTTTATACCTGTATGTATAGCATTTCCAGGTCAAGTAAATAACTCTGCGAAACAAACAGAAGAATTTCCGAATCAACTAAACACATTTCCGAACCAATTAAAGCAACTTCTAGATTAGCAAATAATTAACCGAAACAAAAAAATTAATTTCCAAATCGAATAAAAATATTTACATGCCAAAAAGTAAATTAAATAAATATATTTCCAAATCAAGATCTCTCAATAAGGAAAATTGAATTAAATTATAAGAAATAGATGCCACCCCGCTAGCGGGATTTTATAATGGCGGGATTTAGTAATATCGGGATAATGTAAAGTGGGATTTTTTGTAAAAAGCGGGATTATGAACGAGCAGGATTTTATTTTTCGGGATATTGTAGGTCGAATTAGTGGATTAAAATGGCAATAGTCAGGGCCGGATTTCCCATATGGACAACCTGGGTAGCTACCCGGGGTGACAGATATTGAGAAGCGGCAAATTTCTGAAACTTTATATTTGAGATTTATCACTCACGCAAAATTCTGCTAGAAGCATTCATTCCGAATGTTATGCTGGTGGTGGCGGGTAACTGCATTTGACTATAGGAGTAGACAGCATTGGCTTGACGTTAAACAAGGACAGGATTATGCTTCAAAGTCCTTTTTTATAGGAAGCCTAGATGAGTTTTTGGGTGTAACAATCAAGGAACCTACATGAAATGTTGGACATGTTTTCAATATACGAGTACATGGCCGCAAGCTGCCGATTTCCCGACTGCACGCTTCTTAGCGGTTGTATTGTTCTACCTGATCCAGGCCCTTGAGGCCCCCGGTCTACTCAGGGAGCGTACATTCCAGGATCCGAAAGAGTAATCAGTTGTTCGTTTGCGGGGTCGTCGTTGTCTTGTATCCGTCCAATCCGAGGCTTTTGTTTCAGGTTTCTTGACTTGAAGTTTTTTTTCTTAGGATGAGTTGTCGGTACATCGCTAAACCACGATAGGGTTTAATCGTTGAGTAAAGGCCATCATGGGCATGCCTCGAAGATGCTAATCTGGTGGTTGAGTTAAAGGTTTTCTGTCACCTATCACGTTAAGTAACCGGAGACGCTGCAGATGTAAATACAGCACACTTCTTCCAAATGTCGCATAATATAATTTGACTTAGCCGTCCGATTTCCGTTACTAAATTAACGTTGATGACAAATATCGCGATATTTCAAATCAGAAATTAAAGTTGAATAGTTTCTTGTTGTCCGTAAATTGTTTTCACATCGATTGGTCTTTTATTGTTTAAATAACGGTGATTGAAAAAGGTTTGTACACATATGTGCACATTAGGTCTCAATACCATAAATGAGATTACATTATCTGCACATTGATTCTTAGCAATTGTACCAGATATGATTTTTATTTGGTTGTACAGTAAAACGCCATTGGTTGTGGCTCCTATCCGGACACATAGAAGTCCGGATGCGGATTTTTGGATTTTTTTTCTTACGCGAAGCTTCAAATTGTAAAAAAAAATAATTTTCATTAATTCAATTCATTAATAAATGGGTACAATTACCCGGATTCTGGATGCACAGGAAGAACTAGAGTTCTTTGTGTTAGTTGTGGTGTCTTCCTGTGTGTTGTGAAAGATCGCAACTGCTTTTTGAATTTTCATAAGGAATGAATTCAAATTCTTACTTTTGCATCATTGAATTTCGTTTGTTACACCTTAGACAGACGACAAAAGATAAACATAATTAACTCCCGATTATGTTTAACTAATTCGTCTGTCATGTGCTTATTCAGTTGATGATACTTGAACAATTTAATTTAAACATCATTAACACAACGTCATTGAAATTTAATGATATTTACTCGACATGTAGCCCGGTCTAGGTTACTTTGAAAGTATTGGAAAACTGGAAGGAACAGCTGTTTTGTTCTGACAGTTCAGTAAAATATACAAATAACGATTGCGGAATTAATTTTGAAAAAGGTAACAAAATATTAATTTACTTATTTTAAAGATTTTGAATTGAACACTTTTTATTTTAGCTCAATAAAAAGCGAAAACCCTTATCACGACGTTGACGTTTTCGATTGTCTCCCTAAGGAGCAGAATTTTCGTGCAGGACCAACTGCGAAAGTGTAAAAGTGAAAAGTTACCGTAAAAAATACAATTGACTGAGTGCATTCAGTACGCGCTATTTTAGATAAGAACGCACTCAATAAGTTGAATTTATGCACTTGATGCTGCTTCAGAATAGAAGAGAGTAATGCAATTTTGCAAACCACTTTTATTCTTCAATAACTACAAAAAGCTTCCTGCCAAATTTATATGATATCCTGTTCTGGAGCAAAGACAAATCAGTTGTATGTTGTATGTTCGCATATTTTCGTAGTTGTATTTTCGCATATGCCACTTTTTTTTATTTTTATTTAATTCTACATACTTTATGCCTTGGATTACACAGTGCGAGCTATCGTGCGAATTGGCCTAGACAGCTACTGCAGAGTAGCTACTTGCACCATGTGACCGCATCACGTATGATGCACCATGTGACCGCATCATACGTGATGCGGTCACATGGTGCAAGTAGCTACTCTGCAGTAGCTGTCTAGCAACCTTCAAACACGGTTTTTCATACTTGTAAGGCACGCTCTGGTACAAACTTTTGGATATACATTCAGAAGACTACAGTTAACTGTTATAGGGACGTTCTAAGAGATAATTTTTTTTATATTTTAGATAGAATTTAGAAGTGAAAAAATGTGAAATTTGTTAGAAATTTGGGTCACTTTGTATGGGGGGTACCCTTAGTTTTGATCGCATGGTAATAATTTTTGGTGGAGAGCATAATGGAGCTTAGAATAGGCAGCCCACCAAATTTGATCCGCCTGGCTCAATCTAAAAAGAAGCTACAGGCATGTTTTTTTGAAAAATGTTAGGAGGAGTGAGGGGGCGTCAATGTTCGGAGAACTCCAGTTTTTGGTTCAAATCAAACAAATTCTGTTATCAATATATGGACAAGATCTAATGACGGTAGGTCTATTCTATCAAGAGTTACAGTGCGAAATGTAAAACTCAAAAAATGTTAATTCACTATAATACTTTTGGGTCTAGGGTATAATTTTCTGGAAAAATGTCTAAAGTGTTACATATCATTACAAAGGTAATTTTATGTAGTTTGTTTTGTCCTCAGCACATTTTAAGGTCAGACTCATGGTTTTCCAGATATTTGCAAGAAACATAATTTTCACTCCTTTGCCACCCCTCTCCCCTTAACCCATGACGCAAATTAGTGTAACTTTTTACTGCGTATATTAGGCAGTGTATTCAACAATTTGGCATCAAAAATTCCTTTTATTTTTGGATGTTTAGGTTTGGGGCTATTTTGAACCAACTGTACTGGACTAATATGTAGAATCTTAAGCGCAATTCACCATAGTTTAGCTGGTGTTTGTAGAAAGTTTGTTTGGAATTTAAAAATTAAAACTTAGTTTTGAATTCTCCGAGCAAGGTTTTTTTTCACCGCCGTAAAAAATATAGACATCTCACACGGGAACACACACGACTTTTAAACCAACTTAAAAAATCGAAAATTAATGGGAAAAAACGTGTCCACTAAAAGACTCAACACATTTAAGAAACTAAAGATAAACCTCAATTAGCCGTAAATATATGTAACTATGTCCACTGAGCGAAAAACATATGCATTTTAGTCCAGTCATATCAGCATTTTAAATTAAAAAAAAAAATAGAGTAAGGGTAATTTTTATTGTTTTTGTTTATCAGTGGGCTCCAAGGAATCTAAAACTCATTTTGCTATAAAAAATTTTTATCGGAAAGGTCGCAAAAAGGACAAAAAAGGATACTCTTTAATCCTTGACCGGAGGTCGGCATGCGGGGTATCATATCAAAGGGGACGCCAAGTACATTACATGTTTGTTTCCTGTTTCAAGGACCGTCAACGGAATAAATCGAGCTTAAATGGAAAATTATCGTGTTTTCCGTATATCTTTCCAAAGCTATAAATACGAGAATAATTCTAGTTGTCAATTTTTTTTCTCACTTTTCAGAATCTATAATAGCTGAAGATTCTACGATTAAATTTGCTAAGAAAAAAATTGATCGGAAAGCTGTGAAAAAGGACACTAAAGGACACACCTTGATCATCTAGAAAGTTCTTGGAGAATCAAACAGAACTAATTAAATCGGGGGAGCCAAACCAAATCCCGACATTAGCATACCCGAAAACAAAATAAGTATAGGACTCCGACTGCGACTCTGGCAGTGTGGCACCTCTTGATTTGCCCCAACTCCTTGAGGACATTCGACGGCAACTGGATTCGGAGTGTGATACGGTTGTCAGCTCAGCTATACTAATTCTAGTCGAATTTTATTTCTTCTGAATAATAAACATGCCACGGGTCGTAATTTTTATATCAAAGACTGGCATCCGAACGACTACGATCGAATTTCTCAGGGATTTCTAGGGATCATACAAGCACAGGTTAAACATTGTGGAAATAAGAGCAAATACATTTTCAAGGGGGATGGAATTAGCACATAATGTTGCAATGTGTTTCTTTTCTTAAAAAGGAACTTAATTAGCACATAACTGAGCGAATTGCACCACGAATTGCTTTTCGGAAGTGTGGCGGGTGCTTCAAATTCTCATAAGAACTACATGAAATCGATCGAATTTACGGTCAAATTCAACAAATCTTCGATAGTATGTAAGTCACTACATATGTATGTATACTATGATGCTCCTTGGGGAGTCAATCACGATTTCGAATGCACTTCAACAGCATTTCTATGGAAACTGACTAAAAATATGTTAAGACTTTTGTAACTGAAACTTTTCATTAGAGCTTTCTTAGAGACACCATAAAAATAGAGAAAAATATAAAAATCAAATCAACTCTATAGTCTGGATTGTTCCATGAATTACCTAATATGAATGTTTCGTTTCGTCTCTTTGCTCTCAGTTATGCAATGAAATCATAGCAAGCTCTCTAATTAAAATGCCCCAAACACAATCAAGTTGTCTGCACTACATTACAGATGGGTTCTACATACATATTTTATATTGTTCACGTTTTTAGTGGCGTGTCCTTTTTTTCTGTTGCCAGTTGTCAATATACCTGTAAACTATACGCAGAAGAAACGTGAGTCTATTCTATCGTATTACATAATTTCTACTACTATAGAGATATGGATTGATTTTTTCGACCTGAGAAATTGACACTTTTTTTCAATTTATGCTATTTCTATGGCACTATCGATTTGATTATGACATCTGCTCGTTTGTATTCAGTACAATAGAGAGCAAACGTATATAAACGTGTGACGCTATCTAAACGCTAAATAGCGCAAAGCACAAGTAGCACAACTTACAGAACGTGATACTTCGCATATCTATTCGGATTAAGAGGTATCCGTCTACTTCTTTGTCGCAAAAGACAAACCCTTGGAAACTTATACGTATACGAGTACATGTGACAAGCTGACTAATAGGTCCTTGTAGGATAATTCACAAGAGACACCGACGAATACACTCCCAGCTCGTATACTATGCGCTGCTGCTTTTATTCTATTATATTCTGTTGTGTACATTCCATTGTACAGCTATTCGCAGGACATACATTGGATTATAATTGATGAACATGTTCGCTCTGTACTCACTCTATATACATATTGAGGACATATCAGACGGGTCGGGTCGCGTGTTTCATTGTCTGACATTCTGCATGAATTGTAATTATAGCGTACGCCCGTTGTTTCTCCCCCAGAGAGAGGACTGACTATAAGGGTAACAAAAGCGATTAGGAACTGTAACGAATGTCTGGATTAGATTAATTATCTATAGGTAAGGCAGTTGATTAGTTTAATGTGCACCTGTTGTTAGCACTGGCATGTATGTAGTGGGCAAGGTCATGAATAGACGTTGGAAGGAGTTTATTATGCTTTTATAATACATACGAGTATATTTATCTTACTATGGAGAATTGGAAACCTTTCATATTAGAAGAAAGGCAATGTAAAAAATAAATAAATAACAGGCGCGAAAATCCAACATTGGAATAAGGCCGCAGGATGTGCGACATCCTATTTCCAAGATCTTATCTGCTTTTTGTCGAGGTAATGAGATCAGCATCACACTCACACTTATCCCCATAAATGGGTACTCGTTTAACATCTGAGTGAGATCATAGTCCGTCACAAACTCGTGAGTTTGAAATACACCATGATCCACGGTGAGATTCGAACTCATAACCCTGTGCACCGAAGGTGCGCGCACTAACCGCTAGACCAGCCAGTACAGGCAATATTGTAGAATGTTGGAAATTATTTTCGGGTCAAAATAATAAGGTTTAGGTCAAGTGCCTTCTTGGGAATAATTGCTGACCTAATAACATATTATAAAATTTTACTATGTAATTTCTTTATGCAGATAGTGATAGTTATTAAAATTCCGAAAAAGGGTAACCTTGGATAATTGGCGTGAGATTTGCCTACTTCCAGCTGCCTTCAAGTTGATGGCTAAAATTGTTTTGAGCCGGATCAAGGTTGAAGTTGATCGCACTTTAAGCAATGGGTTTTTCATGTAGCGACCATATAAACACTCTCCGAATTATTATTGAGCAATCCGCCAAATGGAGATCCCCATTACACCTCTTGATGCAGGGGGACAAAGCGGAATTTGTGTTTCGGGCCAGGCAGTCGAAAAAGTTGACGATTTCTGCTAACTCGGAAGCATAGTCACAGACGCTGATGTGCTATGAATCCCGTCGGGCAAAATAACAACATTTCCAGGCGGACCAAAATCCGAATCTTCAATTCAATTGTAAAATCTGTGCGTCTTTATTTAACTTGGAAAGTTACCAATAAAATAACAACTAAGCTGCAAACTTTTGTAAACCAGTGTCTACGGCGCATCCTACAAATCCGCTGGCCGGAGATTATTTCGAATCAGGATCTGCTTAATATCACAGGCCTGGATTGGCACTTCTGTCAATAGGCGAAAGTGGCAATGGATAGGTCATACTCTCCGAAGCAGGCCCTAGATTGGAACCCACAAGGAGACAATGCAAGACGCCGTGTTGGACGACCATGAAACACATGGAGAATGTCGGTTAATAGCAAGGCTGCTTTATTAAACAAACAGTGGTCACACCTAAAGACGACGGCACAAAACAGAACGAGGTGGAAAGTAGGCGTAGTTGATGCCCTATGCCCCACAAGGGGTTAACAGGAACCAGAGAAAGAGAGAAATAGTGCCTACATAGCAGGCCGAGCGACGCGACACCATGGAACGGTACAAAGAACGACGCAAGGAAGAAGTAATTTCATTATCAAATATTCGCAAAAAGTCTTAACACACATTCAATTAACAGATAGTCTGAACTGCAACTGCACAGTTATCCGTTGAAGCTGTCAGTTAAAAACTGTTTCTTAAGTGGAGAATAAAATATCCCCACGTATCTATACAGTTTAGGAGAACCAACAAGTGGGGGTTAAAATTATTTCGGTCATGTCTCGGAAATAGTAAATGCTTGAATTAAAAAAATCAAAACTTAATTCCAATTTCCTAACGATCATACGTCGAAATCCTAACCGTTCACCAGATATACGAGCTTTTGGAAAAATCTAAAATTGCACTTATGGTGTCCTCTCCGGGTTTCAAACACTGAACACTGAGAAAACTTAAAAAAGATAAAATCCATTTCGTTCCATTTTCATTTTTTTTTCTTGTAATTAATACGCAATTTTTACCAATTCGATGAAAATGTCCATACTTTTAATATATCTTTCTGAAGCTAAGGTAACAGGCCAACTTTTGTCTGCGATGCAGATTTGTCAGTTGAAGTTACCGTTACAAAATATGGATTTATCTTTGGCATCCAAAGTGGACTTTAACATTTTTGCATAATTCAAACGGTTGTATCTCAAAAGATACAAAACTTGGAAATGTTCAAAATTTAATTTTATTAGAAATTTTTTGAGCTTTCAAAATAGGATGAAATTTGTTTATTTAAGTAATTTTTGCGAATTGCTTAAGCTGCTTGAAATTGCGTTTAAACAATTAGAGCAATTCGCCATTCGGAATACACAAACGATCTTAACCGCAGCCTAAGGCAGAAGCTGTAAATAGCTTGGTTTAATATAGGATGTACATTTCTGTATAGAACAATTAAAGTTTTTTTTAGATATCCGTAGCTTGATAAGACTCACAAAAATTGTATTATTCCGTTATTATACAATAAGGGTAAAACCCAGAGAAAAAATTTGATCAACATTCTTCCAGTAACAAACTAGAATGTACCATTAGACGAACCGGTATAGCGGAAAACTCTATGGAATCCACGTCATTGCCTTGTTAAAGAATTGAGTCGTGTTTACACCATTCCCCGCTATGGAACTCTTGAGATCGATTTGTTAACGTCGCAGAATGCTATGAAGGTGTACTTCAAAATACTTTTCCTGTTTTCAGCAACCTTTTTTTAACGAGCTGGGGAAATCTTCAGAAAATATTGCAGATGCAGTTATACAGCATTTCTACCTAAAACCAGACCGCCTTCATCTCGATGCTCCCTGCGGGACCATCTCTCGGTATTACTCCGCTGGCCGGCTTCGGCTAATTAGTCATCATGCCGTTTTGCTGACTTCCGTTTTGCTTCTTCTCTTTGAAGTTCCTTCTAGATGGTGCACACAATCTTACTCATTGTAAAAAAATACGTGCCTTGTATCTTCTGCGAGTCGCTTGTCGCTAGGACCCTCTGGCAAGTCATCCAAATTGAAACGGTACACATATTTTCGGTATTTATCATGACCAGTTAGGAATTAAGTTAAACGATGTTTCACCACGCCGTTACGCTACGGTAAACTTAATTCCAGAGCGTTCGCAGATGAATCTAGTGAAGAAGCCCAACCAAACGGATGAGGCATACATTAGTATGGATGTAACAACCTCTCCTGCTTGATCTTGGGCCACCTTTTTTCGACAAATCCTAGCTGAAGCCACGGCGACCTTTATGCATATTAGAGTTTAATTCTACCGACTAGACAACAGTCAAATTTGAGCGACTAGCACGGTTGTAGAGTGATGGGTAGAGTGGAAAGTACCCTACTCGACATGTAAAAAGCGCTGACAAGAACAGTCTTCGTTTTTTTGCTCTGCACAGTTGTAATCGCGTGGTTGGGGTGGACTTCGACGCATCCTAGTTTCTTTTGTACCACCACAACTGCAATATCATCGACAAAATCTACCACAGTCACTCCTCTATGCACGGCAAAAGTCATGTGGTTTCAAATTGTAAGACGAAACCGGACGGGTAAACTTGCAAGACAAGAACCATCGTTCTTACAATGTGAAATGCACAATGCTTGTCTGCTGGCCACTACAAAAGCTCTCGTCGTCCGTTTATTAGCACAAACAAACAAACGGCGACAGCTTTTGTAGTGGCCAGCAGACAAGCATTGTGCATTTCACATTGTAAGAACGATGGTTCTTGTCGTGCAAGTTTACCCGTCTTACAATCTGAATCCACCCAATGCTTGTCTGCCTGCCATTATAAAAGCTCTCGTCGTACGCTTGTTAGCCGTAGGGTCGTTTTCGTATAGTCTGTAATGGCCCATTCACAGACGAGGTTAAATTAGAAAGAATTGAATATAAATAGTAACCGCTCAACATCTGACTCTTGCTTCCACCCATAATAGGAAGATATGAAGGGGAACATTGTCATACTCCCATATTAAAATATTCTTTGCATTGAAATCTTTTTTTTAGTATTGATAGTCTATAATCCTTTACTATAATAAAAATAATCACATCCATGTACGTTAGTCCTGCATAAATAACTTTATTTTCTTTTTGCAGGTATGGGTCAAGTGTCAAGGATATTTTTCTTTTCCTTCGTTGAATTTACCTATATAACATTGAATTAAACTGTGGTAAGTTCATGGAAATCATTCCCAATTCCTCATTCTTTTTCTGTTCCGGATAGCAACGCGATGTGTTGCCTTTTGTGAATTAAATATTAATGCGATACCAACGCTGGCTGATAGACATATGCATTTTGTATGTATGTATCCTGCTTTCAGTATGCTCTCTGGTGGCCAATTGTTTTATTGCGAAAGTCAGAGAGAAAAAGAAAAAATGGGAAATGAAAATTGGCCACTTGTGTGAATATTGACCTTGTTCCTTGTATCATGCGAATTTAAAACAAGTCAAACAACAGTTTTTAAGGTTTCTATAATTCGTGATGTAATATTTTCAGAATAGAAGCTAAATGGAATTACATACATATGTATTTGATTTTCACTGCTTAATTCCAAATTTCGTGTATTCTTGTCTTGTCATACAATTCATGCAATTCACGAGGCTCCCTTTGAATGGAAATGTTTCAAGTGAATCCCCTAAGGTCGTATTCAGACGAGACCACGCCCCTTGATTTTTTTATAAGTTTTTATTTAGTTATGTATAGGCTTAAATTTATCTTCCCCATACTTGTCGACTTTTTTGACTGTGCGCGATTTCTGCTGCCGATCCTTTTTGTGCCAGGAGCTTTAATATAAAACGAGACCGAGTTCTAATCGTGCGATAGCAGGATGAGTGCATACCCTATTACCCATGTGCAAACCTAGAAGGCACGCAAAACCCATAATATTAAATTTGAAGATTCTTTGTAGTGGAGGAAGGGGTAGATGGCTCGGATCTGGCACACTTATCATATTTTACAAGATCATCCATCAGCTACCATTTGAAACAAATTTGAAGTTTTTCGCAACTCTTTATCAAAAGATATTACTGAATATAGTTTCGAATGGGAGGTAGGAGTAGAGGTAGTCAGGCCTGTTCCACTTCCATCAACTTCAAGGATATATCACAAATGGGCATTGATCAAAACTTCGGGTCGCTGGTGATATTTTGTTGAAAGCTGTGGCCGAATTAAAATATCAAGTAGGGGTAATTTGTATGGGAGGTAGGGGAACCGTTGGCCCTATTTGGCCCATCAATACTGTCCAACATTTCGTTAATACAAACAGCTGACCAACATGTCAAACCGGCTTTGTCGTGAATTTTAGTATTTTAAAATCCCCTTCATCAAAGTGGCATACGATAAAAATGTAAAAAAAAATCATTTTTTATAATAGTTTGTGTCAAACGTTTACAAAATAAAATAAATATAAATAAATATAAATATATGTAAATAAGTAGAGATAAATATAAATAAACATAAATTAAAATAATTCTCTATAGCTTCATTATTTCGGGAGTTTTTGTGTGAACAGACAGACAGACATGGCTTTTTCGAATCAGGAAGCGACCCGGATCATTTACCTATATATACTTTGCCATATCTCTGGTGGCATCTTTGAGGTGTTACATGTTTTATAAATATATAAAATAGTAACCTGATTTGTATAAGTCAGTCATATATTAATATTAAATAAATAAAGACGTCTTTCAAATAAGTATTCTTTTAAATATATTTTTATATTAAAACATTACATAACATCGGCGTAGCAAAAACAGTATACCCTGTGCCTGTACCATTTTATGGAAATATGGTATAAAAAAAATGCTGCATTAAGTCTTCATCTTTCAAAAATCAATATTTTTCATAAAACAGCCTCTTTTCTATAAGCTCCATTTTTTCCTTCGGTTGCAACTGAAATTCCCATCAACAGATACTTAAAATTTCGATTTATTTTTGACATCTTATACATTTAGCACTCTTACCCTCTTCAAATCTTAATTCCTTGCAAGTAGCGTCTCGTATACGAGCATTTCAATTTCATCATAAAAATTTGTTCTACCATAAATATCAAATTGGCGAAATGCTATTTTCTTTGAGATATATTTGTCGTGCAAACATGCAAAAAGAACGGTTGACTTTTTACCCGAGGGCAAGAGTCAAAATCCTTTTGGCTTTTATACCAACCGATAAGAAACTGACAAAAAGGTTTTAATTTTTCCTTGAAAAACTGAAATGAAGAAATGGTTTACGTCAAGTAATGTAAATAACCAAGTGTTTCTAAATGAATTTATAAACGTTTCTCAGAAAAGGATTAGTCTTAGACGTTATTCTGAATTTTACAATTTGGGGCATTTGACATGACGAACATTTTACGTATTTTCGTTTGTTACATTTCAGAAATTCTGCATTCTTCGTATACTATGATAGCACTGATATTCGTACTAAGTAATAATTGACCCGGAACCACAGTCATTTCGTTCTTCACTGGCCACAACCATAATAATTTCTCTGTAATTCTATACTACATATACCCATATCATACTCGAAGCTGTTTGGAAAGAAACCAAAACAATGCTATTTACAATATGGAGACCAACAAAAGGGAAAACAAGAATCCATTACATCAGAGCAGAGTTTTGTACGGCGTACATATTTCATCCTGTTTTCTTCCGGGGAAATTCACGTGGGACATTGTCCGACTCTTGTGACAACATTTGAATAGATGAGATTCATTTTCATTTTAATGGCGTTGTATCATGAAAATGTGTACACTGTACGTCTTTTTCGGAAAACTAATGCGAAAAAAAAAGAGGACGGAAGCCAAGTTGATAATAAACTAAGTTTTATGAAGGAGAAGCAATAGTTGTTACTTTATAGCAAAACAAGTTCTGTGGAACTTTCCAGAAGGATGTTTGAAGTTCGTTAGAATCAGTAAAGATTGTTGTTTTATACCCTTCGCTCGTAGAGTGAAAGGGTATATTAACTTTGTCATGAAGTTTGTAACACATTGAAGGAAGCACTTCTGACCATATAAAAAGTATATATGTATACACATACAGGGTGTCATTCATTCATTATCGAGGATATTTAAATGGTAGGTATTGGGGCTCATTTGAGAAAAATTAATGTACAACGTACATTAATGTATTTTTAACCATTACAATGTAATAACCTTTTTCATAAATTGTGTCAAAATGCCAGACTTGCCGAACTAAATCAAAACTTGCCACACCACCAAACATTTTATCCAACATATGTCTTCACTTTCTGAAACTACATAAAATTTCTATTAAAACGACACCTCGCCCGTTACGAAGTTGCTCGTCTCTTCCGAGCTACACCCGTTCAAACTTTAAAGAAATTCTAAAATCGGGTTTTCATCAAAAGTTCAAATGATAGAAATTGACGAAAAACAGATTTTAAAATTTCTTCAAAGTTTGAACGAGTGTATCTCGGAAGATAAGAAAGTGAAGTCATATCTCGGATGAAATGTTTCGTGGTGTGGCAAATTTTGATTTAGTTCGGCAAGTCGGGAATTTTGACACAATTTAAAATGCTATTACATTGTAAGGGTTAGAAAGAGGTGTCTCGCCGTACATCAATTTTCCCAAAATGAGCCACATTACCTATGAATGGGACACCCTGTATATGATCAGTGGGTAGTCGATTAGGCCTTGTCCGTCTGTCTGTCTGTCCGCCAGTTCGTCTATTGCGACGCCGTTTATGGAGCCAGTTTTAAAGCTATCGGGCTGAAATTTTTACACATGCTTGTTTCTGTTGAAGGCTGTTTGTATGTTTGAATCACCGAAATTGGATCACTAGGTCTTGGGGCTGCCATACAAACAAACCTAGCCACCCAAATAGAGTTCTTATAAGAAAAACTTTTTATTTCCGTACCAATTTCAATCAGGGTTCAAACAAATATGTTTCTAGTGATGCCACAAAACATGTGAAAATAGATGGAATCGGACCGTGGGATCATGGAGCTGCCATACAAACCCAGCCCTTCAAATTAGGTTTTCCTAAGAAAAACTTTTTCGTGTATGAACAAATCCCAAACTTCATATAAATGGATCCCTATTAAGGTCACAAAGGATATGTAAAAATGGATGGAGTTGAACGATGGTGTCATGGAGCTGCCATACAAACCCAACCCCCCAAATTAGGTTCTTAAACAAAAACTTTTTTATTTGTGCACCAATTTCAACCAAACCACATACAAATGTGTTTCAATTGATGCCGCAAAACAAATAAAAATGGATGGAATGGGGCCATGAGGACATGGGGCTGCCGTACAAACCCTACCCCCAGTTTAGTTCTTCTAAGAAGCATTTTTTTTACACGAATTTCACAAAACCTTGTATTAATGAATCAATTCGAAACAAGAAAAAAATGTGAAAACAAATGGAATCGTACTTTGGGACCATGCGCTTCGCCTCTCCCAATAAAGCGTTCTAAGAAAAATTTTTATTTGCCCACTAATTCCAAGCAAACCTCCCTCAAATGATGTTTATTCAACGCCACGTTACTTATACGAAAACGGAAGCTAAAGAATAGACAGGGAGAGGATTAAACACAAGACGTCCGAAAAAACTTTTGTTCCGAGGAGAGTGAAAGGTATCCAAATTTAGGTCGGACCAGAAATTAGCCTCGTTTTGGTTCATCTCCTGATTTGCCGCATTTTTATTATTGATATACGAATATGAAATGATATTTTACAACTTCGTTTTGGCTAAGAACACTAAAGCTTTGAGCGCTCTAAATTCGCTGATTATCCTATCCTATATGCATGTATAGACAACTAGAAGCACGCAAAAGCCTAAAATATTCAACTTAAAGTTTTTTTTTAAAGAGAAGTATGGGTTTCACTACCTTGAAACTATGCCACAATTAGGCATTGTCACATAGTTCTCCTAGCGATATTCTGTGGAAAGCCATGATTATTATTAAGGAGGTGTAATTTTTACGGGAGCTAAGGAACCACTTAGTCCGATTTGGTGCATTTCCAGTACAGTTTCATCTAAGCCTGGACTTACTTGAATGATTGTTTTCTGAAATATTGCTAGTTTGCGATCGCGATACAGAAAGGTTATTGAGCAAAACAATCGTTTGATTAATTTTATTAGATAATATTTTTTTTTATTGTCAATCTGGCAATGTAATGATTCTCATTCATTAGCTGATTAATTTGTGCATGTCGCGGAAACAGAAAATACCGAAGAACTTGTATAACCTCCAGAACTTTGTCTGAAACTTCAGCAATTTCAATCAAAGAACCCTTAGGTGCCACAACTACGGTTTAAATATTCATAGCAAGTCTTTCCAACACTAGACAGCGAAAAGCTTTTTCGTCAAAATTGTTCCGGCAAGGCTTTTCGTTTCTGCTAAAAGTTGAGATGATTTACGGTCAGCCAACTCCAAAACTGTTAACAATTTACGAATTCTTTATGAATCTGATTCACTTTTGAAATCACAATAAATTGAATTATTTCCGAGTCCCTCGAAAACTCCATTCATGCTTTCAAGGTCCAAGGAGCGAAAACATACGTAAAGTGGAATTAATTTTTTCAATTTCGCTGATTAAGTCAAATGCTGCAAATTGTCGTTCAATACAAGCGAGCAAACGAACTGCATTTGATATGATTATGATTGGAAATTCTAGATAATTCTAAAAAAATCATAAACACACAAATTGTCAAGATCAATTTACCCATCCCCAAAAACGTGCAATTTCGGTACTTGAGTAATTTTGGCGTAAAAAATTTTGTAGGTGTAATTTAAAAGTAAGTGAAGTTATTTCAGAAATGTCTTACAAAAGGGCAGGAATTGGTATCCACGCTTTAAAATCGACAAAACACAAATTAAAATATGAATATACGAGTATCCTAAAATACCAACTTTTTTCGTATTACTTATCCCAAAGAACTGTGAAAATTATTAACTGAGTCTATAAGCATGCTAGTTTATGGCCGCACAGTGGGGCGAAATCAATGATTTTGCGGACATCGCATATTTGTGAAGATGTCCTGTTGTAAAATGTGCCATGTAAATTGTTGTTGTTGTAATAGTTGAACTTGTTTCTGCTGAATCGAATGGTGGACTCCATTTTCAAATATGTCCTGTCCGAAAGAAGATATAGCGGTTTTAAGGATCCTATCACCAATCCCATAGTATAGATAATTTATCGTTCCTCTTTCCCAATGTTACAAATGATGTTAATCGATAGTACGGCTTACGACTTATTAGCATAATTTGAGCGTATTAGCTTAATTCAGCCAAAAATTGTGACTAATTTAATGTTTTCTACCATCAATTTGTAGGTGAGGTGCGGGACCTGTTGCTCAGATTTTCCCCATTTTAAGTATCAGATGAGCTTATAACATTGCTAACATGTAAACACAATTCAAAGTCCAAAGCTACATAAGATTGGAAGTTCTTATGCAAAAAGTAAAACATGAAAAACAGAGGTTAGTCGATAAAAATTACTACTGTTGCCGGGGTCACAGGTGGTCGCAGCCGAACTCCATTTTTTTTATTGACTCCATTAATTGCAGAATAAGAGGGTTTAATTCATTTCCAGGCGAAATGCGGCCATTTTTTGTTTTTGATGAAATAATAAAAATATCAAGGTTTTTGGCTAGTATCTTTAAAATTTACCGTTATATTCTTTGGTAGATACGCAAATACCATAACCAGACCGTCTTATCCGAAGGCCTAACGTGAAAAGTATATTTATGTGCCATTGTATTAGGTAAGGTGGTATTTAAAATGTTGGTGGTACATATCTGCCAAAAGTGCGTTTCTTATCGAACAAACCTGGCTATACAACCAATACCGTTACAACTAAAAAAATATTCCAAATGATTTTTGGATAGCTTATACTATAAAGTGTAAAATAATATTTGAATTATTAGTCTATTTGCCTATGTCCGAATATTTGTTCTAGTCGGCCCACTTTGGGCCGTCTCGATAGCAGTGTCATTAATCTTCGCGGTACCATAAGGCTTCGTACCCCCGTCCGCACAATAAGTGCCCAGAGTGGAGCCTATTTGATAATTTTCAATCCTTTTTCTAATTTAGGGGGCATCATCTAAAGGGGAAATAAAGTTGCATTAAGGAGGAAGTCAATGAGGAACTATCACGCAAGGGACAACCATTATATATAGATTTATTATATATATATTTAAAAAAAATCCTCTACATATATAGGAATATAAACATGCTTTTTATATAATTTATTTATATTCCTTTATTTAGTGTATTTAAAAGTAATACATATACGAGTATATTTGACGGAGAAAAAATTATGAATTGAACAATATGTTTTTTACATACAAACAAAAATGAAACTAAATTTTTTTTTAAATGATAGAGTGGGTTTTTGACCGGGAGGGGTACTAAAAGTTGACTTTTAAAATCTCGACATAAGTCGAGATTTTTTCCTTTCCAAAAAATATTTCAAAATATCGTTTTTTTTTAAATCACTAAAATAGTCAAAACAGTTGCAGAACAAAGTTTAGTGATGAAAACGCGCACCATTTTGGAGCATGATTTTTTTTTTCAAAAGGGTGTCATCTAAATTCTGCATCTATCCTTAGTGGCGGCACAAACAGTTTGATAACGTGCACTTTCGATTTTTTATCACGTTTTTAAAATTGTCGAATTGTATATTGCCACCCTGTATATTTATCAGTCTAATATTTATCCGGGAAGAAAACCAAAAACCAGATATTTTGTAGCGAACAGGTCTATACGCCATCAGATGCAGATGTACAATCGTGGAGCAATCCGTCTCTCCTAACTTTAAAAGCCTCGTCATTTTTTCAACAAATTATATTTTAATCTGTTGATATATTGTTGATTAATTGTCGAGATTTTAAAAATCGAGATTTTCTCGGAGCTTTATTTTCACTAATCGAGAATGTTATGCAGTCTCGATGTGTTTTAATTCGGGAATTTGTTAGTCGATATTTTGAAAAACGAGATTCAACTATTATTCTCGAATAAAAGAAACACCTTTACATTGAATTCGACGTTTTATTCAAATTTAAAAACTTAAAAATATTGCAATATTTTTAGTCGTGTTGCTGAAGATGGACGGAAAGCCGTCCGAAATGCATCCGATTTTTTTAAATTTTAATAAAACGGCGAATTCAATGTAAAGGTGTTTCTTTTATTCGAGAATAATATTGTGGAGTTCGCGAATTTCATTTCAATAAAACGAACTAATGAGATTCAACTAGTCGAGGTATAGTACTCACCCAACCCTATTTGAACAAGCCTATTTTTTAAATTTTGAATGTAAACAAATTGCACCAGTTCTTCGTGGCAAATAATTTTAAATTTTGCGCACGTTGTATATAGGTACAAAACGTTTTTTTAAACCAAACTTAACATCAGATCACAAAAATTCGTTCGCGTTTAGTGATTAAAAACCAAACAAACTTTTCGTATCACGTTTTACTTTGTTGTCCTACTCCTTACGGGGTGAAAAGCTTCTGTTTCGAATGGAATTGATTCTTTAACTCTGATTCAAAAATGTACGTTTGTTTGAAATGTACTTCTTCGGTGCATATTATTTGTAGGTATGTACAGACATAATTATCCTTTTAGTGCATTTTCTCATACCTAACTTAATTCAATTGAAGTCGTTTCGACTTTAGTCGTTTTTTTCTGGGACGTAATCCTGTCGTAAATCGGGGTTTTCCTGTACTTATAAGATCCTTAACCTACAATATTTGAACAAGGTCGTTATTGAAAATAATGTAAATGAATATGTATGTAATTGATTAACATATGCGCAAACAAATAACCGGCTTTCAATCATACTGCTATACTATTAACTGAACGTTCTTTGAACCTTTTGACTAGAATTACCAATAGTACATAATAAAATAATCAATTCAAGGTAATTCCATTGATACATATATTTCACCAAATAACAATGATAAACAAAAATCATAAATGACTATAACAAATCTTTGTAATTATCACAATCATCCAAAAACTACATACTCATTGGACATGTACGAGAATACGAGAGTATGTCCGTAATAAGTCTTTTCAACTTACAATAATAATAATTCATCCGTACTAAATCACAATGAATTATTCATCAAGTGTGTTACTGACCATTTTTAACAGTCCAGTCTCGTGTTTTTCTTCGATTTTTATGTAATTTTCCACGTGACCTTACACTTGAATGTAAGTGTCCGATTCGTTGACATAAGTGTCATGAGTTAATTTAAAGTAGAATTAGATTCATGATGGTACTATAAACAAGACAAGATTCCAATCTGAGAAAATATATTTCACTTGTTGCGATTATTTCCGCGAAAACGGAAAGAGACTTAATTAAATTTTCGCTCCCGGATAATAGAAACAGCAGTATGACACGTGCAGATCTTTTTTTTTTGTATCTATGGGGTTATGAAATCTTAACCCATTAGCTGCCACAGGCATTCGAAGATTTTTGAAAAAATAATTTTCTTGTACGACTTAAACCTCAATATCTCCAAAGCTAGACTATAGCTAAAATAGCGAAATAAATTGATTATTACAGCCAACAAATTTACCTATAAAATAAAACTAACCACACTAAAATCGGATAAGAGGTTTGGTTTTTACAGAGCTTCAAAATCAAATTTTTGTGGTTTGACCGAAAAACAATCTATTTTTCCATCTCAATTTGCTCCAACTTCTGCCAAGGTGACGTACTTGTGCAATTCTTTTAAAAACATAGTCTAACGATGATATCTCTTACTTCATTTTATTCTAGCTTCGTTATTTCTAACAGTTTTAATGCCTTAAGTGCAGAAAACTAAGGTTAATTTTGGCTCGGTTGGATTGTCGCGCCTATTATTTATTTTTATTCTAAAAATAGCAAATTTGAATTAATAATAATTGTAGTACCGCTAAATGAATTTATAATGTGTATGTCTCTATGGAGCGCGCAATCATTCAACAAATTCATGGACAGCTTTTTGCAGAAATGAGCTGTTTCTGATTTAGGGCAAAAACAAACGGAAAATCAGCGAACATTTTGTTCTGTAGCAAAATTTTGTTCGGAAGCTCCGGATTTGTGCTCAGCACCTAAAAAACACACAAAAAAAATCTTCACCACATTTTGCAATCTCAAGTACTAGGTTTTCCACCTGCTTATTGAACTAGTAATAGGACTCACATATTTGAGATATGCATTTTTAGTAGTGGAAACCTAGAAGCCAATATTCGCTTTAAAAGTAGCAGTTACCCTCGATCGTTCCGAAGTAAGCACCTTTTTGTCGCCGAAATATTACTAATATTAAAAATGAAAAGTTTCGTGCCGAGAACCCTTTTGCCACCACCAGGATGCAACGAGTTTGGAACGTACCAAACTAGTGGCATTGTTTGTCCAACCACGCAATTGGTATACTTTATTGATCCCGTTATGGGTCAGTAAAGTAAATATTTACTTAAAAAAAAAGTCTCGAAATGTTTTATCTTTGTGAAAAAAAAAACACAGTTTTCTGAATCGGTTAGTATAATTATTAAAGAATAATATAAACATTAAATATCCTACTATTTAGTAAAAGCTTGAAAAATATGGCGACAAGTATGTGACAGCTCCAAATGGTACTTTAAAGGTCCCAAGAGGACGCTAGCAACTTTATAGATCCAAATTTTACTACACTTACGGTCAAAAGTATCGACTCAACCTAACAGCGCGTGTATTTGTACGTGTTTTTTTGAAAGTATGATAGTTATTCATAAAAGTCGTATGTCGTTTAAAAGTTCGAAACCTTAGCTACCCTAAGGGGTACCCTTTTTATCAACATTTGCTTTGCACTTTTTAAATTATTGCCACTTGTAACAAAAAACCCAGAAAAATTGAAGTTTCAGGTAAAGGTCTGGTCAGGCAAACTACCCCTATAAAAGCGACCGTAATCGGTTTCTCATTATCAGTTGCATCAGGAAAGTTAGGTAACTTACATCTGAAGTAATTGCAGTCACTGTTTGGTCTTCAATGGATACGACGCCAGAACAGGCGGCACAAGTTGTAGCCCTATTGTCGGAAAATCATAGTCAGCGAACCGTCGCTTGCCGTCTTGGAATGAGTCAGTCTGCTGTCTCGAGAGTTAGCAGGAGATTTTGAGAGACTGGTAGCTTTAATTCGAGACCAAGAACGGGCCGCCCTCGATCCACTTCAGAGAGAGACGACCGTTTCATTGTAATAAGTACGTTACGAAATCGTTTCCTCACGGGTGTTGCTGCGCAGCGGAACCTGAGGCGTGTTCGCGGAGTAGCTGTCAGTGACCGCACGGTAAGGAGACGATTAAGGGAAGCGAATATCACTCCATGACGGCCTGCCAGGGGCCCCAAATTGACTGCACGACACCGACAAGCGCGCCTCTTATTTGCTCGTAATCATCTTACTTGGAGCGATACGGAATGGAGCTCAGTATTGTTCACTGACGAGTCGAGAATATGTCTGCATGGCAGTGACAGAAGATTTCGAGTCTACAGGCGTCCAACTGAGCGATTTGCGCAGTGCTGTTTTACTGAAACGGTTGCATACGGCGGCGGTTCCTGTATGATGTGGGCTGGCATTTCATTGGAGGGAAAAACGGATCTCGTATTCGTGCCCGCAGGAGGCCGAGGAGGAGGGCTGACAGCTGAGCGATACGTTACCGATGTTCTCCGTGTCCACGTTGTGCCCTATGCAGCATTTATTGGCGAGAACTTTACTTTGATGCACGACAATGCCCGGTGTCATGCGTCGCGCCTCACTCGGCAGTTCTTGAATGAAGCCAATATGTCGTCACTTAACTGGCCTGCGCGCAGTCCCGACATCAATCCCATTGAACACTTATGGGACGAACTCAAGAGAAGAGTCCGAGCCAGAAATCCAGTCCCTTCGTCCACTGAAGAATTGAAGGCAGCCCTATTAGAGGAGTGGAACGGTATTCCTCAAGATACCATCAGCAACTTGATCAAATCAATGCAGAATCGACTGGAAGCTGTCATTAGAGCAAGAGGAGGAAATACCAAATACTAAAATAATAAATACTTAACTTATTTTCCAACAGTTTTTGTTTTATTTGCAAAAAACCTAACCAAAATCCATTTTCATATTTGCTCATTTTCGCTACGTTTTCGTTCAAAGAGCATCAATTTTAAAAGTGCTCACCAAATATTGGTTAAAATGGTACCAACGTAAAGCTGAGGCCTTAAGCTTTTCAATGACATACGATTTTTATGGATAACTGCTATACTTTTCGAAAAACACGTACAAATACACGCGCTTTTAGGTTGAGTCGATACTTTTGACCGTAAGTGTATATCGCAGCCAATCCTTCGAAGTTGCAAAGAAATTATGCGTCTACGGTTTCATCACATAAAAATAGAGAACGTTGTAACTGCTACCATGCTGGAACGTTTCAAAAAGTTGTTTGCAGTATTTGTTACAATGAAGTTAAAATTTGGGTGACAAAAACGTGGTCGAAACTTAATAAAGTGTCGGAATCAAAAGCCTTAGTTTTCGCAACTTGTTGCTTGGGATTGATGACGAACAAGCGGTTTTTCGTCGGGAAGGTAAGTTTACGATAAGTTTTTGGTTTGAATGATATCGTTTTCGTATCATAGTTGTGATTTTTCGTCTCAAACGATAAAATTGTTTGCTGGGATGATTTCAGGGACGTAGGACTCTCCGGACCCCTCCCGAAATGTTTTAAATGGCCTTTGGGCTTCTACATTTCAGTGACGACATGAAACATGGACACTGTAAGAAGTTACCGTCGGGATTTTTTCAATGGAGATTCCTTTCCGTAATTTACTCTTTT
Organism: Microchrysa polita; assembly: GCA_949715475.1. Taxonomy (NCBI): domain Eukaryota; kingdom Metazoa; phylum Arthropoda; class Insecta; order Diptera; family Stratiomyidae; genus Microchrysa; species Microchrysa polita. The sequence goes on from OX454417.1 coordinate 56,614,576, forward strand.
CTTCAGTGAAAATACAAGGTGGCAAGAGCACAAGCTTTAACGGGCGACACAGTCCAGTGCAAACATAATCAGCCGTGGCTGTGACCCAGTTTTCAGTTCTAAGCCGGATTTCTCCGTTTCTCTCTCGTTTGATAAAATTGATGTTGCTTGGGATAACGAATTTGATGCAATTTGATCTAACGAATAAAAGACATTAAATTCATAATTAATCGTTTCCTTAATATTTTGACTTATTCGGCCTACGACGAGGGTAACTACATTAATATGCGAATAATTTATCATTGATTTTATGTCCTTTTCAGTCAATTGCTGTTACATACTTGAAAACTAAGGATTAACCTTAGTTCGTTCGATCTGTTCATTTAAAGATTCCATCAGTTGTTTCATTGTATGTGGTTTATTTCAACAAAATCGCTAATCCATAAACGCCTCGGGAAAAAAATCGACGGAGTTGGACAGGGGCATTCGGTAGCTCAAGAAGACACTCTTCTTATGAATTATTATTATTATTATTATTATTTATTCCAACAAAAATTTTACAAAAAGTTAATAACATTCTTATACTTAAGTGAGTTTTAGTAATTGTATTCAATCTCAAAAAAAAAAATCCATTAAATTCAGTACTCAATTATGTTGGTTATCCCATGAAGAGCGGTGCTCGTGTTATGGGATGTAGTCTACCGTCAGTTTTATTTTACGTTATATTCTTACAATCGTGAATCAATAGTTTGTTGTTAACCTACATAGCTAGATACATTTTAGACCATTTATCTTTATATCTCAACTTGCTTCAAAAATATGGTGTTTCAATACTTTTTTAAAGTGTTCAAAATTTGATATACGACGAATAACCTGTGGTAATAAATTATACATCCTTGGGCCGTTACAGTATGCATGCTTGCCTGCACTTGACGTTGAAAATCTCGGTTCTTTAAAAGCGTTTTGATAACGTCTGCGAGTTACTATCCCGATATCTTGTTCTCGGGGGAATTCATTTTTGTGGAGAAAAATATATTTTAGTACTTTATATTTGTATGCCTTTTCTATTGGAAGTACATTCATTTCTTTATAAAGGAGACATGATGGATATCGGATGGGCTTTTTAAGACAAATTTTGATAAGTTTTTTATAAAGCAATATTAATGGTGTGAGACTAAATTCGGATGCACTACCCCAACTAACTATGCCAAATTCGACAGTATTCTGAACAAGTGCTAAAAACACTGTCCTAATTCTTTCAATTGGTAGCACCGACCTCAACTCCACAAATTTATAGATTGTTTTTCTTAGTCTTTTACAAAGAAATGAAACGTGTTCATCCCATCGTAAGTGCCTATCAATAGTAACTCCTAGATATAAAGTGTTTTCCACAACTTTTAATGGAGGACAGGAACAAGTTCTTCCGTAGCACTGATTATTATGTATTTTAATAGTGATGGGCTGATCAGGTATACCATCGACTGTTAAAGAGAATGGAATGACTTTAGTTTTATTTGTATTTAGGCTCAACGAATTAATGTTTAGCCACTCTGTCACTTCATTCAGTCCGTCAGTTGCTATATTAGCCGCTTCATCCCAAGTATTTCCCCAAAAAATTGCTACTGTATCGTCCGCGAAGGAGTATGTGGAACAGTTTCTTAGTTTTAGCTTTAAGAGGTCATTTATATAAATGAGAAACAAGACTGGTCCTAGTACCGTTCCTTGGGGAATACCAACACTAACAATAGCAGGTTCACTTACGACATCATTGATGCGGACGACTTGTGTTCTCCCTTGTAGATAGCTACTAAACAACTTTAGCGTTACCCCTCGCACGCCTATTTTTTCCATTTTTTTAGTAATTTCTCGTGATCAACAGTGTCAAAAGCCTTTTCCAGGTCTAAAAATACTCCTATACATTTACTACTATTGTCCAAAGCAGATAGTATTGACTTTGTCACTTTATATATCGCATCTTCAGTACCTCGAGAGTTCCTGAATCCGTATTGTCTGTCTGAAAGTATATTTCGATATTCCAAGTATTGTATTAATCTGCTTTTTATTAGTTTTTCAAATATTTTTGCAATACTTGAAATTAATGAAATGGGTCTATAATTGTTTACATCTGACTTTGATTTGGCTTTAAAAAGTGGTATAACTACAGCCTGTTTTAACTTACTAGGAAAATAACCTTGGTTCAAGCATAGATTTATAACATGCGTCAGTGGTTTTGTGACAAAGTCACTATTTTCCCTTAATACACTAGCGTGTATACCATCTATACCCGGTGAAACATTATTTTTTAGTGATAGTATTTGCCGTGATACTTCATCTTCAGATGCAGGATTAAGGAAAAGAGAATGGATTAGGTTTTCAGGAGCGATATGTTCTACATTACTCAAATTTCTAGTTCGATTTATCTGAATGTTTTTAGATATTTTATGACCAATATTGGTAAAGTGGTTGTTGAACAGTTTTACTTGTTCTGTTATATTATTGCTTGATATTGAGTCACCAGTTGGAGAAATTATGTCAGAAAGATTTATATTTTTTTCCCGTTTGGCGTTTGTCGCTTCGTTAACAATATCCCACATTTTTCTGGTATCATTTCCACAGTCTATAAATAAATTTCTGTAATAGGAATCCTTTGTGTGTCGTATTAATGATTTGAGGGTATTTCGGTAGCTTTTATATTGTATTTCAAGAATAGTATTGAAAGGTTGCCTACGTAATTTCACTGCCATTCTGTCTCTATTCCTCATAGCTACAATTAGCCCTTTGGTAATCCATGGTTTAATTTTTTTCGTTTTATTATTTGTTTTCCTTATTGTTTTTAGGCAGCTCTCATAGATATCTATAAGTTTATTATAAAATATATCAAATGACTTTTCAGGATCAGTTTCTTCATATACTCCCAACCAAGATTCTGTTGCAATTTTTTGACGAAAATCATAACAGTCCAACTTTTTCCTATCGGGTGCCTTAACGGTTTCATCAAAATCTGTCTTAAAATCCATGCCAACTATCTTACCAAAGATAGAATAGTGATCTGTAATGTTAGTTTGTAAAATTGCACATTCCAATGAATACTTAGTTTGACTTTTAATGAAAAGGTGATCAATACAAGATTTTCTATTTGCAGATTCCCGGGTGCATCCATTTAAATACTTTGTAAAACCATACTCCTGAAGCACATTGAGATATTTATGAGCTACTAATCTTAAGTTATCTTCAAAATGTCAATGTTGAGGTCTCCGACTAATGCATGGTTAGAAAAAATACTGTTTTCCAAAAATATCTCTAAACTGTCTACAAATTGATGAACATCAGTGTCATTTGGAGAGCGGTATAGTCCCGTAATTAGAAATTGATCACTATCTCTATTCAATATTATGTTTAGTGAATTTACGTTTTCAATTTCTTGATCTATAACTTGAAAATTAATATCTTGTCTAATGTACATTATAATCCCGTCACATTTATTGTATTTTGTTTGTTTTATAACTTTATGATATCCTGGAATCTCATATCCTGTACTTTCGTTTTCTAACCATGTCTCAGTTAAGACGACAACATCAAAATGTACATTTAAACCTGTCAACAAGATAACGAATTCTGCAAAATTTTTAGAAATGCTTCTAATATTCGTATGCATTATCTTAAAACTATTTGTATTATATTAAAAAAATTACTAAATTTCTGATTATAGGCATCTTCATAACTAAAAACTGAAGTCTTTCCAGCAGTTTCATTGCTTAAAATACTATTTAGAAAATGTGCTATATTAGCCATTGAAATATTATGTGTATATGTTTTTATATATTAAAATAAGATGTTTGTATTCAATTTATCGAGCTAAGACTCTCTTCATTAAAAATTATAATGGGCCTGGTGTTGTCATCTTTCCTTGTATAAATTTTACCCTCTCTCACCCAAACATATTTAAAAATTTTTTCTTTACAAACCCGTTTTGTTGTTCTCAGCATTTTCGCAGTTGCTGGTATTAGATGATCGCCAACAAATACTTTTCCATTGCCCAGCTGAGCGTTGATGTCACTCGCCAAAATGCCCATTCCCTTATAGTGTTCTTTGTTTTTCTTCTTATATGATTCGATGAAGCGCTCTTTGGATGCTTTGGTGTTGAATTCAATTATGATCGGCGTTGCTCCTGAATCATTCTTTAAATTCCTATACACACAACTGATTTCGGTTTTATCCACCTGTGTATTGATGGTATTTGCCACGGCTTTAATTACGGCTGCTAGATTCTCATTAGGTGTTGGTTTAATTCCGTTCAATTGTATATTTTTTTGTCGCATTTTAAGTTCAATTACTTCACTTTGCATTTTTAGTTTTTCAATATTTTTTCGTAGTTCAATGTTTGATTGTTTCAGTTCTTTCACTTCGGCCAACAACTGTTCGTTTCGTTTGTTGCTTTCATCGAACTTATCCGACATGTACTTGACTGATGTTAAAATTTCATGGGAATTGAATTCCTTTTTAAGTTCGTCTATTAAAACATGTTTTAATGCTTCACATAGATTGTTAACAATATCAGTATTTGTCAGTATAGCATCAACTGAGACTGTCACTGAACGACACAAATCGCACTTCCATGTATCGCGCCGGACTCCCAATTTTCGCCAGGTTTCAGCAGTTTTGACACTACAACATGCCGAATGGAAGCAATTATCACACTTCGAACATGAAAGTTTATCTTTCGCATCAGTGAAAACCTTATTACAAGCACTGCAATTGTTCATTTTCACAATGAATGAGAATAAATCTGCACAATACAAATTTAACTATTATTTCAGGCTAGTTTATATAGAAAGGTCTTAGAACAAGGAGATTCACGATAGATGTTGTTGCAACGATTGACTGTTGAATGAATTGCCGGAGCGTGAGTTCGAGTTCCACTGCCACCATGGATGTTTGTATGTATTGTCTTTATTTAAATGCTCAGCCGGTTCTCCTGATAGGCAGAAAAAACATGTCAATGCGTTCTTTGAGTTTGAAATAAAAGGACGTTATGCATTTTTTGCAATGTATTGGGTATGCGGATTTCAAAGCGCGCATTTTATTATCATCGATTTGGGTGTCTATATAGTACGTCAGTGTAATTGTGTCACCTGGACAATGGAATGTATTATTAACCAAATAAAACAGGTCAAAATCGAAAAGATCAATGGATACATGGTTCTACGGAAAATTTTGCAATGTTTCATAAAGTCTCCAAAATTTTCTGTTAATACGATAAATGAAGTGACTTTTCCAGTACTATCGGACAGTTATGTGATAATGCAATACTTTATCCTCTTGAATCAACACCAAAACTCTAATTTCAAAAAATATCTTCACCTGGTATTGCGCGTTGAGCCCCCTCTCGAAACCAAATCCTGGCTACGTCCCTAGATGATTTATCTTGCTTTTCACCCAAGCTTAGCTTAAGAGAAGAAGTGAAGTATATGTTGTCGTCATTGCAATAAATGCTATTACATACTATTATAATTAAAGCCTTTTGTCAGTAATCGGGTTACTCTCTTAAGTTCTATCGAAAACGTCGTATATGCATGAAATAAAACCCTACTCATTGTGTTGTATCCGAAGAGGCATGTAGTAGAGCCGTAGAGCTATTTACAGTACATAACCGCGACCCTCCATATTCAAACATTATTATGTCTTAGCATTAGCAATATTTTGTATTTGCATAGATCCCTATCAATTACCCCTCTGTTCTGCTACCTAAAATTAACATTTCGTTTTTGTCAAATGTGTAAACAAAAATGATTAGAATACAAAGCGTTCACGATTCCATTCATATTTCCAACGTGTGCACCTGTTGAGATGCTTAATTTTTTTCTCTTGCTTTCAATTTTCCACAGCCCTTTCTGTTTCGTCCTAAAAATATACATATTCAAATCTTATGACATCCATCCGAGCAGATGGTGTTTTCTCGCAGCATAGCAATAACCAGAAAGCTATTTCTTGATATTTTCAAGGTCGGCCTTGGAGCATTTTCATAGGTGTACGGACACATTCATTCATTTATACTCCTATGCATAAATGATCTTTTCTTATCCAGGAAATTTAGTCTGGCTATAAATATATTATCGTCGGCGAGCACATAATCTAATCCGACAATTTATTGAACTATGCTGGAGACTGTAGATTTCAATTAATTTCAGGTACCTATATACAAAAAAAAAAACATGCGAGTAATCATTCAATAATAAAAAGTGAGAGGCGATAAATCGATTGATTTTCAATTACATTTCTTTACTTTGACCCTATGGGAGCGAAAACAAAATATAAAAACAAAAATTTATGACTACTTTTTTTCATTCTCGTTAAAATCGTTTGTTCTCATATACGGACTGAAATGTGCTTTCGCTTCAATAAAATGTAAACAAGTATGTACATAATTCTTGAATTGATTGCTCTTATAGTAGCTATATGTTCTCATCGTCATTTCGCCTTAATAATAGCTTATCGCCAGTAATTGAAGCTAATAAACAATTTGCACGATTTTATCAGAAATCGACCCACTAAAAAATTTCCATGTCCAATGGCACGCAAATGTGTAACACAACGCACTTATTCCTATTATCATTGGCATAGACGTTTTGATTCATGACATGACATAACATTTACTCTTTAACAATATACAGCACGCTATCAATGAAATTCTTGTAAAATAAATCATAGAGATGCAACTTCATCACCTTTACGAGCCTCGCTCGTGTCATAGCAACGGGAGCAACAGCATAAACTGCATCAGAAGCAACTGGTACTCGTGTGCTTGCCGTAAATTTTCCCATTAAATGAAACGACTTGGCAATTTCTGGCCGATAGCAGCGTTTCTCCAGAAGGGTCCTTTGATCTGACTTGGCACTATAATATTGTATTTAGGACAGTGTGTAACTCTATGTAGCATGCAAACTATATCGACAGGAGCGCAACAGTTCCTCCCATCTATCTTTAGCCGGGTCACACACAGGTAGGGGTTTTCGCACTAGAAAATTAGGTCACTCAAACAATACGCCTGTTGCACTTTTACCACCTATCCCGGTGCACTAATAAATTGGGTCAAACTCGGCAATTCACCCTTTGGGAGAGTGCAAGCTTCCGCATGAAGCTTTTGCTGGCATTATTATTTTTGCTCTATATTTATGGACTTTGGCATTTTTCGCGAACACAGTACACGCAATAATTCAAAAATTTATTCACATTTTTCTTTTGTTAATACACATTTTTCATAAAAAAATGAAATTTCCCGCCACATATCGGCTTTTACACAATCACAATTTTTAACAAACACATTCCAGTTAATCGACCACTACACTCTCAAATTTAACCAACAGGTGTCTGTTTCGATTAATATGTATTGGTTGATGAACTTTAGATTGACTTTAAGAGAAGCGCCAACTTCAAAATGAAAACTTTGAATTTTTGCTACCAACGGATTTTTTGCAACCGACACACGTCACACGTCCTTACGTGTCAACCGTTTTCGATTAACTGTTGCAACTAAACTGTAAACGATGGCCAAGAAGCAAATGTTTTTCCGACCTAAAAAAGCTTTTACTTCACTTTTCCGCATACATCTTTATTCTCGCACATTGTATCTATACACGCCGTGTTAGAATACAAAAATTCTGTGTCGATTTAGGGCCACCACGGACCACCCCCATAAACAGAATACGTTTCGTGGGAAACATCAAAGAACGCGGCTATCCGTTGTTGTGCGTTGATGTGCGTTGATGTGCGTTACAGTTTATTCGTGGTCGAATGGTTCGTGCAGAATATGCTAGCATTTGTTAGATACGCGAGCTTTATGGCCAAGTAGTAAGAGTATCTTTGAGGATGAAGCTTTTTCTCTTTCAATAGAAATAATGTTACCAGCCCGCATTGATTGATACGCTTAATTATAATTCATATTCTGTACATCTCGTATATTGAATTGGTAGACGCAGAAAATAGAATCTGTTCGAGTAGTTTCATTGTCAGGTATTGATAAGACTTTGTAGATATCGTATATTCTCCCGATTATTAAAATTTTAGGTATAAAATTGAACGACGATGTTGTTAGTTACAAATTTTTCGGTTATAACTTATAACTGAAGTGATGATCGGAAAACGAAATAGAGATTTCCAAAAAACTACTCGCTAGTTTGGTTTGACAGTATGTATATAGTTTACTGGTATCATCAGAGAGTGTTGCGAAACCGAGACTCTTCCAAAAAAGGGCAACCTTAAGGATTGCAATATTTGGCGTATGATTATTATACCCTATACCCATAAGATGTTAGGGTCTATTGTTTGTCTTACCCCGATATTATGTAACACATAAAAGGAGCCACCGCAGGTATCGCAATATATATACATAGAAATGATCAGGATCGCTCTCTGATTCGGATAAGTCATGTTTGTCTGTCTGTCTGTGTGTCTGTCAGTTCGCAGGATAACTCCCGAAATAATCAGGCTTGAGATTTTGGGCAGATGTTTGTTTTGGTAAAACCTTGGACGGTATGAAATGGACCAAATCGGACCAGGGGTTTCCCTACCTCTTATACAAATAACCCCTCCACGGTAATTTAATTTGGCCATAATTTCCGACAGAATATCGCAAGCGACCTGAAATTTTGATCACTGCCTAATTATGACATATACTTTGAGTTGATTGAAAATGGAGTTGGTCTGACTGCACCCACCCATACCTCCCCTACAAATCTATATTCAGCCTTATCTATTGAATGTCGCGAAAAACTTTAAATTGATGGCAAATGGTAGCTGTTGAATGTCTTTATAAAATATCAAAGGTGTGCCACATTGGACCCATCTACCCCCTCCTCACCTCCACAAAAAAACTTGAAATTTACATGCCTTCTAGATTTGTACATGGGTATAGAGCAGACATATCAAACTCGCGGCCCACCTTGCAGTTTTGTGCGGCGACGAAGCACAATGTGTATCAGCAGAAATGTGTAAAAATAAAAAACTGGGGATGTTAAACTCAATAAGTTTAGTTATAAATTTACTAAAACTCATCAGGAAGTCTGTGGCCTATGCAAGCTCAAACTATGTATTTGATAAATGTTCTATATACTACAAGAATTAAAAAAGGTTATACTGGGATTACTGCCACTGGATCTTTTTTAAAAAGAAAGTGCGGCGCTCACAGCAATAAGAATGATAAGAGATGGCACATGGCATCACTTTGGTAGCAGCGGAGGTCATAAGAGGATCCTTGATATTGTTCGTGATAATGTCAGGGAGATTCATATGCCTTTGGATGGAATGAGGGTATGTAGGGTAATCGAAACACATCACAGCACTCTCATAGATACACGAGGAGCATCCACGTGATATTGCTATCTTTACTGATGGGTCTCTCATGGGAGGAAGAGCGATGGCTGGAATATACTCCGATAAGCTAAACCTTGCATGCTCACTTCGTCTAGGAGAGTATGTATCAGTATATCAGGGGGAGATGCTTGGATTGCTGCACGCGCTGGATCATCTTCTGGAAGGCGGGATACTGGGGAAGAAAATTCTAATACCACTCGACAACCAATCGTTGATCAACCGCATGCAGCAATCCAACATCAATTCAAAATTGGTACTGGAGTGTGTCCAAGCTCAATGAGTGTGCTGCAATCAACTAAGTTACGCTAATGTGGGTTAAAGGACACGTAGGGGGAACAAAAATGTTTCAAGGACCGGAACCCAAAATTGCTTTGGGAAACGGCATGATTGAAGCCAGGATACATGGCTGGATTGATTCCCTCCATCGGTAACGATGGCGAAGGTTATCCACTTGCAGACAGGCTCGTAACGCAATTACCAGTCCACTAGGGAGGAAAGCGAAACAAGTACTCAGCTACACATGGAGTAACCTAAGTTGGATAACTGCCTTAGTAACAGGGCATGGTAATTTTAAAGCGCATCTATCTAAGATGATAATCGTGGAGGACAGGCTGAGACGGCAGCACACATTGTCTGTGAGCGCCCACCACTAGGTAGTAGGAGGCTAAGGATACTAGGTAAGTCAATAAGTGTGAAATCCATGAGGGAACTTAGCTTCAAAGATATGCTACGCATCACACGGGACTCAGTGATGAAGGAAGAAGTCGATAATTATCAGTCGACTTCTGGAAATCACTGAGGACTGTAAGAGGACGAAAATGGACCCAAATAGTAGTGGTCTGCTTCGAGAAATCCCCAAATCATTATATACTACAAATAGTTAATTGTCCGACTATTATTTGAGGTACATTTGTTTAAGGCAGCTATTTTGTGGAGGAAACTAAAAAAGCCCTTTCGTAAAATAGTTTTATCCCGAAATCCGGTCCAGAAAAAAAATTTTAGGGTTTGCCGAATGTGATAGTTACCTGACACGGTTGTACTATAATTCGCATCTTGGATTAATATTTAGGTCTTAGACAGACAGCAAAATCATTATGACGAAAAACCATCATGATGATGAAAGTTCAGGATTGTGTTGACACATATGTTTTCGTTATTGGAATTCGTCATTTACTTTTGGTGTTTGTGTAAATTGTGAAAATGTCTCTCACAATAGCGATATTTTGAAGAAATTTCTCTTCAATAATTTGACGACACATTTTTCTTAAAGAATTTGAATAGATATGTGTAAATATTAAGAACAATTTTAATATTTTTGCAAAAATTCTTCTTCTTCCATTTTACAACAGATGGCGTTTCCTGACATTATTGAGAAAATATGGTCTAAATGCGTAATGGGAAATTTGTGCTAATTATTTTAAATTTGAGTAATAATGACGCATTTCCGTCATTCGAAAATCAATTTGTGAAGCACCTTATTTTAAGACCAAGCTCTAGAATTTAGTAAATATTACGATTGATTGCCACTTAGCGTATTGAGCTTTACTGTTACATGCGTTTGTTTCAAACGACAAGACAAGACAAAACAAATTTTTGCCCATTTATGTCACTAAAAAATTTTGTTCCCAAAGTTTTTTTTTTGACTACATTTGGTTTGGAATGACGGATGTTCTGATAAGATGTCCAAAATATGGCGGAAATTAATTCATAAATAATGAACGAACAACGATGATGATCGACTAACCAAATTTTGGCGTTTGAACACGTTGACTGTCTCACCTGTTTTCGTCGACATTACAATGTTGTCTAGTATCCAAAAATCCATATGAGTCACATGTGACTCAGACGTGAACGGGGAGGAACTCTGTTTACACATTTGACTCATTGGCAGTGAACGTGATAACTTCTTGTCTACTCAATTTGTTTGAAGAACCTTTTCAAAAGATGAAATTTCTAGAGGGCGTAATCCCGAAGAAGGTACTAACTCAGGTTTATATGTAGTCACATTCAAAGTCACCAAGATTTATCGCCAAAAGTTTTTATTCATCGGAGTGAGGTGTGTGGGTACACTTATCTCAAAGGGGTCATCGAAGACATTTCCTATAAGGTATTTTTTGTTAGTTATAATAACGGTAACGGAGTTAAAGCTTAATATCTTTCACTTTTTGTATCTGTAACCTTATTCTTAGGATTGCAATTTTAAGTTTTGGTTGAATTGTCGCGATTGAACCCTTCGGTCAGGTTCCGGTTCGGCCGACCAGTCTTTTTACCATCAGGAAGCGGTCCTCTATCGTATAGAAAAGGTTCGATCCGACAGTCCTGAAACCCCAATCGCACCTCAAAAATGTGCAGCTTCGAACTAATTGACAGAACCCTTCGGTCAGGTTGCGGTGCGGCCGACCAGTGTTTTTAGCAGCAGCAGGCGGTTCTTTACAGAATGGAAAAAGTTCGATCCGACAGCTCTGACACTCCAGCGACCCTTCAAAATTGGTACATACATACATACTTTCAATCTGTTTGGCCGAACTTTTCGATCAGTTTGCGGCTCGGCCGCTCATTTTTTTTGCCATCAGGGAGGTAAATTAGTATTGAATGTGCTTGTTTAGCCAAGTAATAAGTAAGGCATATTTTCACTCGTACGACCTATTGCCTCGATATTTCATAAATAATCATAACAAGTAAAAAAGTGCATGGTTTAAATCGAACACCTTAAAATGGCCCACCCTGTATATTCACTGTATAATAAATAAACATATTTTGTTTCATAAAGTCGAAGGTGTTTTAACATTTTCCTTTAAAAAAATCTAGGTTTAGATGTTAAAATTACAGACATGACATTACAGAGCTTCCATCTTCGTTGGTAATCTAACTAACCTAGGTACTCGTACCTGAAAAAAAATTGTAAAACATGAAATTTTCTTTTAAAATAAAAATTCATTTTCATTTCTGTTATGTAAAGCCTTGTTCTTGCGTTTAATCCTTTTAAACCACATAATAATAGAAAAAGAAACTTTTAACGAACAACCAACAGAATAGAAATGTATTTTGAATTGAAATGAAAGCCACCATCAACCTCTTTTCGTATACTATGTACTACAAATACGTATGCATTACATAATCTATGCATGACGGATAAAGAACCCTATTTGAAATGTGTAATATTTTTATGGTTGTTGAATATTGATATTCAATTGAGGCAGATAGTAAATATTATAGTAAATCATCATTTCATTGTTGGGGCCCCCCTATCTCTATAATACTCATACTGGGAATATTGACAGAAGACATCGATTTGGAATATTCTGATGGTTTAAGTATAGTACTGCCGTACTGCTTGCTGTCGTCACACGGCCTATAAAAATCCAATGTAAACATCAATAATAATGTAATGATAACCGTGTACATTTTCATATAATAATTGCTGTTTATTGGCAGAGGGAATTTGTTGTAAATTTATATTATAATGCATCTTTTCTGCGGCCACAATATTTGTTTATTGTCGAATTTGTTGGAATATGGGAGGTCATATATTTATATCAATTCGCGAGCGCATATTGAAAAAAAAAATGAATGGATATTTATGTTTTGCAGGGATAAAAAAAAGGAATTGTTTAAACTGTTTTCTTTTTTGTCTGTATGGCCGTGCGCCTTATTCGGCCTATTCTTTACCATGGGCCGTTCATATCATGTAGCTCTCAGAGTTGATTGAAATAATAATTTTCCATTTCAACTGTATACATAAATTTTTAAACTTTTCAAATTTTCATATAAGGAACAAATAAACCAACGATTCTTTTATAATAAAGCAGGATATTTTACTTATACGAGTATTAGTCCAATAAGGTGTAATTTTGAACAGAAAAAATTAGCCTAAGGTTAATTTTTGTTGTTTTTGAGTATGTAGGGTCCCAGGAGTCTAGATTAGGTTAAAGGGGCTGTCATGGTAGCCATGACACACTTCAACCACACCTGGGTCTTTTGTGGCACCACACGGGAAAAGTCATCCCGACCACCCCAAAGCTGAAACCAGCCTGAGCGTGCAATAAAACTCAAATCGGCAAAGAAGTATGCTCCTAGAATCGATCTGCTTGATACTTTCCTCCGCCTACTCGTCCTCACAGTTTCTTTACAGATCGTTACCTGGAAGATTAAGCCTCCTGGCGTTCTCCCCGATAGGGCAGTGCTCCGTGACAACGCCAACGACAGCTACAATAACTTGCCTTTTCAGTGTTAATAATTTAGAGGAACGATAAGATCCAGATAAGGCCACTTCAACTTTGCCCTGGAAGCCGTACTTCCATTAATCCATCTAAAGCCGGCCCCACACCGACCGGAGTGTGGCAAACACCGCACTAAAGACCTGTCCAACCATGATATGTTGGATTCGCTCAACCACACTGATGCACTGCTGCTGCACGATATTTCGTATCAATCTTTTGTGCGGGGTTTGCCACACTCCGGTCGGTGTGGGGCCGGCTTTAGATGGATTAATGGAAGTACGGCTTCCAGGGCAAAGTTGAAGTGGCCTTATCTGGATCTTATCGTTCCTCTAAATTATTAACACTGAAAAGGCAAGTTATTGTAGCTGTCGTTGGCGTTGTCACGGAGCACTGCCCTATCGGGGAGCACGCCAGGAGGCTTAATCTTCCAGGTAACGATCTGTAAAGAAGCTGTGAGGACGAGTAGGCGGAGCAAAGTATCAAGCAGATCAATTCTCGGAGCATAGTTCCATGGGCATACCAATATGTCGTTGATTTCCAGGTACAATTCCTGCTATGCCCCGTCGTGCTAGTTCATCCGCTTTACGATTTCCTGGATATCCGCTCTGCCTTGAAATCTAGCACAGGCTAATGCGAAAGTAATTTCCCATTCCCAGAAGTCCGGCTTGACAATCCAGTGCCGTTGTTGAAGTTGAGAGTACGGACTTAAGGCAGTTTATCGCCGCCTGGGCTGTCCGTGAAAATAAAGACATTCCACGTGATGTTACAGCCAGATTATTACTCCCTGGATCGCAACGAGTTCAGCTGAAGAACACTACAGTGAGAAGGTAATCGGATTGAAATGCTTAAGTCAAGTCCGTCTGCGCGAACAAGCCTGAATTGGTCTTGGAAACAAAGGAAGGCCATTGTTCTATTGCGTTCGAGATGGTATTAAGTTCTTGCCAAACAAAAATCTCGGAGTAGTATAATCCGTTGATGCTGGGATAATCTGGTTACTTAGAACTGAAGAGTGGCCACTGCTAAGTAAGGCCTGTCTCACGGAGACCGCATGCAGCTGCCACGCATGCAGCCGTTTGCACCACGAAAAAATAAGAGGAATGAGATACAGTAGGACGTCCAAAGCGTCAAACATCGTCGTGAGTGCTCTGCTGATTAGCTGTTCTTTGCACCTTCCCAACCAAAATAAGGTTAGTTTTAATCGTACGTGTATTCCACCAGACCATCACGCCATGTAGGAGTATAGGCTGAAAGTCGCTACATATACCCAATGTAGAACTTTCGGTTGCAGTTCCCAGATTTTCCCGATCGCTTTTCTGCATGACTAAAAGCCTTGTCTACGTTGTTGAATATTGGGCCTCCATCTGAGCTTTCGATCCAATATGACGAGAAGGAACTTCGATCTGGCTAAGAGACGCAGTCTCAACCCACCCGTTACCGGGGGCTCCACAGGTGGTATATTACATCTATTTCTCCTTGTAAAAAAACTATTTCCGTCTTGTCTGTAGTCAACCCGACTCCATAGTTAGTCGCTAGGGTTACCACCTCAACATGTTCTCTCGCCCGTCAGAACTGACACGGGGAGGGCTCATTAGTATTTAATTTTGGATAGATGTCTCCTATGACAGAGTATTATATAGGTAATTCCATTAATTTCTACAGGAAACGGCATGCGGTCACTCATCCAAATGGTAGACATTTCTTGCCGAATAGTAAATGACGCATTAAACAATATTTAAAAAAAAACCCTCCATTATTGGTATGCAGGCTGCTAAATCCTTTTTAGATACTTAAAAAAAATATGACAAAGCATGTGGGACCCGAAGAACGAGAACCTAACACGGGCAATGACATTACCAAAAATTGTGGCCCGCTTTTCACATTTCTTCTATTTAAGGACAACAATTCATTTTCGTAGACAGACCCATTTTCTACAAAAATTAAAGGCTGCATCTACTCTTATTGATGACAGTAGGTATACCACATTTAAAGGGTCTCATCAACTACTTCGGTTGACAGAGTTTTTGTAGCTCGTAGATTATATATCAATCCACATTTATGGATCAGAAAAATGACCAGATCAGGTCACAATAACGCTCGGATCTAATAAAAATTGGCGAAGAGCCCTGTGTGACAAGTTAATCCCCGGCCTCTGTTTCATAAATTTCTGTCCATTCACTGAATATAGTTGTACCTATACCTGGACCTAAATCTAGACTCGACGATACATTTGTATTGAGATCCTGCAGCACTAAATCATAACATCCAATCTTATGTTATGTTATGGTTAAATCGAGGCTGAATTTTGAGGCACTCAGAGTACGTTTGCGAGATGGCAGCATCCGCCATACATCGACTTTGGCAAGAATTATATACGTCAAATGTAGGGGATCTCAGGACTTGTCCTGGATTATAACATTCATGTTATTATAGGCCTCCCCAGCTGTTAGGGCTATGTACTATAGTTTGCCTGTTAAGGTCCATCTAGATTAGTCGCCAAATGGCATCACGTGCAGCCAAATGGCTTTTGTCATTCCATCCAAACTAGTCGCCATTTGGCTGTGCGTCCAGTTTTGATATTCAATATGGCAGCTCAACCAACCGCTTTGACAACCGCTTGTCAAATTCAAAGTGAGAATTTTGCAACTTTTTTTCGTTCTTTTGTGTGAAATTGAAAAATTCTTGAATGTCCGTGTAATAATTGAAACGCGCAGAGTCCGATTTTGATAATTAAATTTAAAAAAAAATCACCAAAATGAAATTTTGGTTATGTAATGTCTCCATTTGGCTGCTATAGTGTGATGTGTGTGTGATGCTAAGTAGCAGCCAAATGGCTGTACGCGATGCCAGTTTATGGACGCGCAGCCATTTGGCGACTTATCTGGATGGACCTTTAAGCCGTACCGATTAATTCGCTCTGAAATAGACGCATATTCCTGTAGGATGGAGGAGGCGAAGTACAGTCCTTTTCGACAGTCCAAAATTTAAACTAGAGTCGGATATAGGGGAATATCATAACAAAAGTCCACAGAGCTTGTTAATTTGTATACTGCAGTCCAATGAGAATCGATTAACAAATTTATATTGATGGATTTCGAACGATCTGAGTAGATCGATTTGTGCACTCTATAGAAAAAGGCTCGCCAGGCCGCGTTCAACGATGATTAGCAGTTGCAATTCTAGCGATGTAATACAGAATCCCGAGGAGCTCACGGTGTTTGAGAGTTAAGGCTGCGCGCAGACTAAACGCTTGTATTGGGCGACAGGTTTTACGCTACGCTACGCTCCAATACGCCTTTAGTCTGGGCGCAACCTTAGATTAGTATTTAGAAGGCCGATATAAATACCATGGTTCGTGGATTATTTTTAAAACAATTTTCTCTCACTTTTATGAAAAATAGTTGCATTTTTGATATTCAATGTCGACCGGCAGGATTTTTATAAGCCCGGCCGCCCGGAAACACTTTATAGGCCCGTCACTGCCAGACGAGGCCCGAGCAGGTGGTAACCCTATTAGTCTATAAAAGGTAGAGCACGTTTTGTAATACCTCACTTAAGGTAGTAGGGAACTTATCTGAGATATCAAAGCACCCGCATAGGCAATTACATTCCAGGTCCATTAGCAGCCTACTGACCGGGATATTCAAAAGATGAGGTGAGAGGTAACCAATGAGCTTACAGAGCGAGTCGTCAACTCTCATAGTAATTTCACCAGGTTTTACTTTATTGAAAGCGCCTTCGATAGCTACCAGAAAAGCTACTAGCCTACAATGGAGTAAAGGGCTGTATCAACAGATCTTTCCTTCCAGTAGCATGTGTAAAAGAGGCGCATGTATACTACCTCGTATGAGCGTCTCTGGCATTTTGAGCAAGGCCGAGGACAGGCTGATAGGGATAAGATGCTTAGTGTTAAGCGTGCGAAGCTTTTCCCGTTTTCGGATTTCTAACACTTTGACCTCCCTCCATATTCGAGGTATGTAGACAATCTAGGCAGGCCTTAAAAATTCTTTCAATCCACGTGTATACAATGTCAGACACGTGCTGTATTTTTGCGGGAATTATGCCGCATTATGGCATGAATCGCCCAGGAGTCTAAAAGTCATTCTGTTAGGAAAAATATTGGGACAAAAGGACCCAAAAGGGACACAAACTCATCCTTGACCGGAGGTAGGCATGATTGGTATCATATCAAAGAGGACATTGAGTCCATTACATATCCGGTGTTTTTTTTTTAATTCAAGGACTCAGAACGGCCAAACGAGGAAAAAGGACTTGTGCTTTTATGTTTTCAATTTATATTTCCCAGTGCCATAAAATACCTTCCACGCCCTGTGGCGTGGGTCAAGAATAATGCCACCATTTTTCTCGGCGTGTCGACTAAAGGGACAGGAGTGAAGAAAACTCTCCTGAGCTTTTTATATAGATCTGAACACCCTACATATTAAAAAAAAATTAGCCTTAAGTTATATTTTCCTGCTTGCCTTGAATTGGTATAATATTATTGGACTATGTATATAACGACAAATGTAATAAATGTCTGACCAACAAAACAACAAAGTTGTAAAAGTTACTCCGCCAAAGAAAAATTCATCTGCCGTAAAAAGAATACATATGACTCCAATTCGCCGCTCATGTGTAATTTTGTTTTAGGTGTAAATGCTGGATGTAATTTTGTTTTAGGTGTAAATGCTGGAGAAGTTTAAATGTACAGGACTACTTCTTAAAGTAATTTGGTGGGAGCCATCAAATGTCAATATTGCTGTATCATCAAAATTTTGCGCCGCAGGTACTGAAATCGTGCCTCCTAATGTCCGAATGTCCTAATATCCTAATGTGCCAATGTCCTAATATCCTAATGTGCCAATGTCCCAATATCCTGATATCTCAGTGTCCCAATTTCCTAATGTCCTTATGGTCTAATATCCCAATGTCCCAATGTACAAATATCACAGTGTCCCAATGGCCTAATGTCCGAATGTCCCATTCGCTTAGTGTCCCAATGTCCAAGTATCGCAATATCCCAATGTCCCAGTATCCCTGTGCTCCACTCTCCCACCTAATGTCCTTAGATCCCAATATTCAATTGTCCTAATGTCCCAAGGTCCTTTCGTTCCAATTTCCTAATATCCCAGTTCCCCAATGTCCCAGTATCCTAATGTGTTAATATCCCAATTAGGCCAGTCAATAAACCGAAAAATAAGGCGTTAGGTCGCAAAAAATTGCTCGGCTCTGGTTTTTTGGGATATTGTTAGGATAGATACCAGAAGTGTACCACCAAATTTGCAACTTCGAAAAACCTGTGCTAACCCCATGACCCTCAAAAACCTCAAAATTTTCGGACTTTTTTCATATTTTTGTTTGTAATTTCTAAAAGGTGTTTCCTACAAGTAAGTTGTCAACTGCACTGTTAAAGCTAAGAAAATCTTCTTTAATTTGAGTGTAACCCCAGCTTTGTAGGCGCAAAGGATCCCAAGATACAGCACTTTAAACATTGTTTTTCGAAAAAAAGTTCGAAATTGTAATTTCAGTCATGTTCCGAGCTGAATATTGGCTTAAATGCG
Source organism: Microchrysa polita (assembly GCA_949715475.1). Lineage (NCBI taxonomy): Eukaryota > Metazoa > Arthropoda > Insecta > Diptera > Stratiomyidae > Microchrysa > Microchrysa polita. Next base: position 56,633,702 of record OX454417.1, read on the forward strand.
CATTTTACAGAGAAAGTCATGTGACATGAAGTTATAAACCAGTTTCTTAGCAGTATATACACATATGGCCAAAAAAATAAGTACACCCCTCATGTACTATTTTATGCCAAATATCCATACACTTTTTAAAATTGTAATACTCCAAATAGATAGCCATTACAACAATTAGGATACAACAATGCCAAAGGAACCGAAAAACTAAATGGCATCCCCCTATTATCTTAGTCCCTCCCGGTATTAGCTTTGAAGTGGGTTTTCAGCTTGGTCAAAATAATAAGTACACCATCAGTTTTTTAAATTTTTTGACAACAACTTACTATTTTCCGTAAAGATTTGTTTTTTTATTCATTGGTGTATGCAACAAGCCTTAAATTAAAAACAAAAAAAAATTCTTAAGGGGCGAAAACGCATGGTAGGTACGAAAAAAGACGTTCAGAGTCCGAAAAAATTAAATAGCGGAAAAATTATTCTCTCATTAACGAAATAAACCAGCTAAACATTGTTTTTACTGTGTAATTCATTAAACTAAATAAAAGCAGTCTCAAATGCATCAAATAGGTTCATGTAAGGGCCTTAAGGATAACTGTCGATCTCATTATCACTATGGCGAGAAAAGTTCCCTTGGCTTGACTGATGATTTTCGCGGTAAATATTGAAAATAGAGAATCCCTTTGAAAAGTTAATCGGAGAATACAAGAAGTAAAGCAGTTTTCATAAAAAGTTTAGAACTTTCCATGGCGATGTCAAAAAGTGTTGACAGTACAAGATAATTTTGTATGGATAGTTCTTCATGTTCCAGACCGAACAATGAAAACTCACAAAATATTTTGTTTTATTTATGAGATCGTAATAAATTTGATAGGAAACTACTCTTATCGTCATATTATTCATTCAGGAAAAAAATAATATGATATACGGAACATCAACTGGCTATTTCCCATGGAGTCGGAAAAAACTTAGTCTATGGCTTAATTTTCATAGTTTGGTTTCGTTCAAATGTACTTAATAACCGTTACTATGAGACAATTTCCACAAAAGAAATGTTAATTGATAGTCCCAGAATATTTTACTGATGAGCCCATACACTTTAAATGGGGATTTCAGACCCTAACCATACCTCACAAACTGGTCAAGGATCCGCTTCAACCAAATCGAGTGGCTTTTCACGTTGTTACTAGAGTCAAATTGAATCCAGAATGTTTAGGGAGAGTTGAATCAATGAACTAGAAACAAAGTTTTCACAAAACGGACCAAATACAGAATTTCCTGGAAGTAACTGGATATATGGATGTATGGGAACTTAAGAGTAATTCTTCACCAGAGGGCCAACAAAAACCTTTTTTTTTTTAAAAGAATGGATCATTTACTTTTAAATAATAAAATAAATCAAATTCTTGTCGAATCAGAACATAATATTTTAATTAAAAACAGTTTTAATCAAATTAACTGACATGTACTTTTTATTTTGTCCAGTCTATTTTAGTCAGTTCGTACTTTTTTAAGGTAGATGAAAGCTGTTATGTATTAAAATATGCTAATTTACATATTATTTGATTCCTCACCAATTAAGTATTTAAATCTTTCCATTTGATGTTATTTACTCAAATAACTACTTGGCTACAGGGTGATAAGAAATATTCGTATGGGTGTACTTATTTTTTTGGCCATATGTGTATGTCGGAACGAATGGAATCAGACCATGGGGTCATAGGGCTGCCCCTGAAAATTAGGTTCTTCTAAGAAAAACTTTTTTCTTTATGTACCAATATTAACCAAACTTCACCCAAGTATGTTGCTGGTTAAGCCTAAAAAAATATCTAGGAACGGATGAAATCGGAACACTACGTTATAGGGCTGTCATACAAACCAACCTCTGGAAATTAGGTTCTTCTAAGAAAAACTTTTTTCTTTATGGACGACTCTTAACCACCCTTCGCCAAATGTGTTTTTTAGTAAAGCTTCAAAACATATCTAGAAACGGATGAAATCGGAACACTAGATCATAGGGCTGTCATACAAACCAACCCCTGATAATCAGGTTCTTCTAAGAAAAACTTTTTTCTTTATGAACCAATCTTAACTAAACCTCACCTAAATGTGTTCCTAGTAAAGCCTCAAAACATATCTAGGAAAGGATGGAATCGGAACATTACGTCATAGGGCTGTCATACAAACCTCCTAAAATACAATTTCGGACTTTGATTTTTACAAAAAAATCACATTTTTTAAAGTGCTGTATCTTGGGATCCTTTGCACCTACAAAGCTGGAGTTACACTCAAATTAAAGAAGATTTTCTTAGCTTTAAAAGTGCAGTGGACGACTTACTTGTAGGAAGCACCTTTTAGAAATTACAAACAAAAATATGAAAAAAGTCCGAAAATTTTGAGGTTTTTTTAGGGTCACGGGGTTAGCACAGGTTTTTCGAAGTTGCAAACTTAGTGGTACACTTGTGGTATCTATCCTAACAATATCCCAAAAAAACAGACCCAAACAATTTTTGGCGACCTAAAATCGGTAATTGACTGGCCTAAATGGCCAAATGTCCTAATGTACCAATGTCCCAATGTACAAATGTTCCAATATCCCAACATCCCAATGTCCCAATATCCCGATGTCCCAATGCCCCAATGTCCCAGTGGTTAGTGTCCCAATGTCGCAGTATACCAAGTGTCCCAAGGTAACAATAGGCTAATATCCGAGTGTTCCACTGTCCCAGTGTCCCCATGTCCCAATTTCCCCAGTGTACCTATTGTCCCGGTACCCAAATGTCCCAGCATTACAATGTCCTAATATCCTGATATCCCAATATCCCGATGTCCCAGTGGCCCAATGTCTCCACGTCCCAGTTTCCTCAGTGTGCCTAATATCCCAATATCCAAATGTAAATGTTATTCCATCGACTTATCTAAATGGAAGACATTGATTCCTTAGAAGGACCACCAGAGGCTCATTCATTCCAAATTTCATAAAAATCTCATCACGGAGAGGGACAGTAGAAGCAAGTCTTTCTGCAACTGTAGACTACAGTCTGAAATTGGGTTACTCGCTTAAGTCTATCAGGGTGAAAATTTCACCATTTATTGTATATACGAGTATCTTACCCGTTATTGTGCCGATCGAAGATTTCTATTTGAAAGGCACTAGAACAGGATATGTGGAATATTTTGGTACATTTTTTTTTTGGTATGTTGCCTAGAGGGCCCTGTCAATGAAAAAAACAAGTTCTGTCCTGTAATCATAGACTTGTTCGCTTTTGTTTTTTTTTCCTTTGGCGGGCGATACGCTCTCGTGTCTCTTGGTATCGCTTCACTTAATAAAAAATAGGTACATACTTTTGTATGTAATATATTATCTAATAAACTCTCGTTTGGCGACAACGCCACATTTTTTTGGTATAATCATAAAATCAATATCATCTTATTAAGTTTGTGGTATGATTTCAAGATGAATAATAAATTGATGACTCAAAAAACAATCAAAAAAAGAAATAAATACCATTCTTGGAAATCCTGTATCTAGTATAGTCGTTAATAATGTCGATGTATCAAGGACTTAATGTGAATGAAACCAATATTGCTGTATTTCTACATAGTAGGCAGGTACTCAAATAATGTACAGCACCAATTTACAGATAAGTTAAATCGCTTTATTGAGGATGATTCCATTGAATTGTTTTCTTAATATTCTTGCAAAGGTGAAATTCGGGAGACTCCTATTTCAGATTGATTTTCCATCTTTCCATGCGTTTTATATGAAAAAATTCCAGTCCATACAAACATACTTCGAACATAATTAGAGAAAAAACTGTATACAGTACACCCCCACTTAGCCAAAGTAAAGGGGGTTGATACCGTTTTGAGTAACGGCAATTTCGCAATTAAGCAATGGCTAATTAAACACTTTTAGGACTAGTGTATCAAAAGAGATAGTTTTTAGTCGCATTTATTCATATCAACTGCAGTGTAGGCAACCAAACGAAAGGTTGCTACATGCTAGAATCTTGTTGTCCCTTTTTCGTCTGGCGTTTCTTTCCACTCGATTGACTAATGACTTTCGACCGTTTCGTTTAAACCGGGTTTCAGCTAAACGAAGTTAGGTCAAACTATGGGTTCCACTGTAACAGGATGCTAAGTAGTTGTCAATTTATCAAATCGGCAAAAGTCCAAAGGTTAAATATTACGACTTTAACAGAGGGGTACGTACTACAAAGATTTATATCTTTCATCTACAATAAGAACTATGATCCTTTCTCTTAAACTTTCCCACGAATAATTCCTCTTCCTCTTGCGTCTAGGATATCCTAGCTTACTGGCTATTATACTACATATTTTATTATGTGTATAGACAACAGTGTTATCTCTAGCTGCACCTTTGACCATATCGATTTGTTTTGGCTTCTATTCACGAATCGTTCAACCCAATCTCTCTCACTAGTAAGATGTGAACGAAATCAGCCTGTTTTGACGTAATCCAATGTCCGTGCTCGCCAATGATGTACAGCCGGTGAACGTACTTGTTGTACAGGCAATAATCATCCATCACGTAATCAATTTATTCCATTCCCACCCCGTCCCAAAAGCACATCACATCCTGGGGGAGATAAAACAGCATATTTGACGGGACACGGACCACCCCGAATGCTTGATAGTCAATTGGCCGCTCTGTTGAAATTCCGGCTTATCTGGTCTGATAGCAGATTTTATTGAAGATATGAGTGTATATCGACGGAAATAAGGAAGATAAAGTGCTTAATATTGGCTACAACGAATGAAGTGCTTTGGGCAATTAGAGGAAGACTATACCGAGTATATTAAGCGTATGGGCGGAGGTGTTAGAGTTTAATGCTATATACATTGGTTGTGTTATAAGAGAATTTTTCATTGTATTATTTGACCGTTGAAAATATTTTTCTATTGGCCAAGGAACAAAAATAACATTTGTTTTATAATACAATTTTAATTTTGAATCGATCTTTTGTAATATGTATTTAAATGTTATATGAATAAGCAAAACAAAATGGAGTGAATTGAGATGAATTTATCATCATGTTTCCCAAATGCGCTAATATAACAGCCTTTCATGTAAAATTCATTACAAATATGTACTGTCAACATTTTGATGATCGCGAAATCCAATTCGCATCAGTTTTTGACGTTTCGCCAGCGAAAACAATGCATATGATTGATTTTATGAAATTTGTTATATCTTATTGTAATGTTCTGGGAGGGAATAAGTAAAACGACCGAACTGTACGAGACGATAATGTATTATGTTATATGTCAAATTCTAAAAGTACAATTCATGGTATGTATTCACAATATAAAGAATAAAACATTTTGGATATTAATAATAATAATAAATAACCAAAGTGGTTATTTTGTGAATACTCAACACGCTCCCCCTAAAAGTATTATTTAATTCAAATTTAATTTTGAGAAATGCATCAATTATAAATAATTATCTATAAAAAAAAAAGAATAAGATAATATTAATTCAATTCAATTTCTGTTACGTTAATGAAAAAGGGGAGAGCATTTACAAATTTATTCATTGTATAGTAATCAGATGTCGGGATCAACTTTAAGGTTTGACTACTTTTCAATCTTTTCTTGGGCAAAGCCCACTTTTTCTTTTGTTTGTCCTCCTCAAATTGATCTCGTCTTCCTCAATCAAGTTTTCTTCATCAACGCAGTTTTCTGAGGCTGATTCAGAATCTTCTGGAACGCAAGTCGGACCAAGAGAATTTGAATCTTCACTATCAGACGTCGAGACATTCGAAATTACTATTTCAGGCAATTCCTGTGAACTACTATTTTCAAATGAATCATATAATGACTCATCGGATTCAATTATTTCTTGATTACGAATTTGATCAATGTGACGTTTACTATCTTTATTATTATGAGTATATGTGCAGCAATACATACGTGGTCCTAACTTTTGTTTAACCGTTGCTTGTGACCAGGAAGGATGATTTGTATCTTTATAATCACGGATTAAAACTTTCTGACCTTTGTTAAAACTTACTTTACGCTTTCCTTTATAATTCTTAATCTGCTTTTCTTGACTTTGGATAATTTTTTCTTGTACAGTAGGCGGTTTTAAGGCACTAAAACGAGTACGCAGTGCTCTACCGAAAAATAGTTTTGCCGGGGTTTCACCTGTTGTACAGTGTATCGTATTTCTATAGTCTATTAAAATTCGACTGATTACGGTATCAATATCTCCTTTTGAAAGACTCAAACTAGCATCTAAAGATTTTTTAAAAGTTTTAACGAAATTTTCAGCCTGACCATTTGTAGATGGTTGACCAGGAGCAGTTAAAATATGTTCAATGTTATTTTTTTTAACAAATATTTTAAAATCAGTAGAAGTAAATTGTGTTCCATTGTCAGTAACCAAAGTTTCAACTAGACCATAACGAGCAAATAACTCTCTTAATTTGTTAATAGTGAATGTGGAAGTAATTGTTTTCGTTTTGAAAACTTCGACAAATTTTGAATAAGAATCAATAATAATTAAATAGTAGAAACCAAATTTTGGTCCTGCGTAATCAACATGGATTCGAGTCCATGCCGAACCAGTCGGTTTCCATGGCATTAATTCTGCCTTTTCAGGACTCGCTTGAAGTCTTTGACATGGCATGCATTTTTTAATGAGGTTCTCAATATCAGAGTCAATTTTGGGCCACCAAATGTACGCACGAGCAAGAGACTTGGTTTTGACTACGCCCATATGAGAAGAATGTAATTCATATAGAATTGAATTGCGTAATTTGTAAGGAATTACAGTTCTATATCCCCAAAGAATGCATCCGTATTGAACTGTCAGTTCAAGTGCTTTAGTTTTAAAAGGATCAAAACTGGAATCTAAATTTCCAACCGTACCACTTTCAATAGCTTCGAGCAATTTACTTAAACAAGGATCACGACGAGTTTCTATCGCAATTGTCTTGAAATTAATTCGAAGCGGATTTTCATTCTCAATGAAATTAATAAAATTCATATCATGTATTATGTATAATGTATTATGTTATATGTCAAATTCTAAAAGTACAATTCATGGTATGTATTCACAATATAAAGAATAAAACATTTTGGATATTAATAATAATAATAAATAACCAAAGTGGTTATTTTGTGAATACTCAACACTTATGTACATCATAGTTTTGTTATTTATTGCTAATCTTTTCCTTTTCATTATTATCCCTTTCTAGTCATTTTTGTTTAGCTGTTGAATGTTAAGTTATTTATTTTATATCGTTGCTTTTGCTTTGTTTCTTATTTCTTGACTTTCTCTTATAATTTAATTTAAACTTTGTTGCTTTTGCTATGTTCCTATTTTAATTCAATATTGTCAATTTTTTTTTTTATTACACACTTTAATTAGTTAATCAACACTAACTCTTTGACAATTTCCACGCAATAATTTTTAGTCGTGCTGCTGAAGAGGGACGAAAAGCCGTCTGAAATGCATCCAAATTTTTAAATTTTTAATAAAACGGCGAACTCAATATAATAGTATATTAATTAATTCGAAGCGGATTTTCATTCTCAATGAAATTAATAAAATTCATATCATTACTATCTATTTCAAGTTTTACTTGAGGAATCCTCGACAGGTTATCTGCTTCATTTTCATTCCCTTGAACATATTCAATTTTGTATTTAAAACCACTTAAAATAAGTGCCCAACGCTGGATTCGTGCTGCTGCCATTAAAGGAATACCTTTGTTTTCTCCAAAAATTGTTATCAAAGGTTTATGGTCGGTGCATAAAGTGAAAAAATTACCAAGTAAATACTGTTTAAATTTTTGGACCGAAAAAATAATAGCTAGCGCTTCTTTTTCAATGACCGGATAGTTTAATTCGCTTTTGGTCAACGCTCGTGAAGCAAATGCAATGGGTTTCAATGAACCATTGGGAAACTTGTGTGACAACACTCCAGCTACGGAAGTTTTGCAGGCATCCGTTGTAAGAACAATGGGCAGGTTAGGATTGAAGTGTACCAAAACTTGATCTGAGGTGATTTCTTTTTTAACTAAATTGTATGCATTCTGGCAATCTTCAGACCATAAAAAATCAACGTTTTTCTTTAAAAGAGAATATAAGGGCTGCATTATTTGTGCAAAATTTTTAATGAATTTGGAGTAATAGTTAGCCATTCCAATGAATGCTCGTAATTCATGGATATCTTGTGGAATGGGAGCTTGTAATATTGACAAGGTTCTATCATCATTTTTCGATAAGCCAGTTTTATCGATGGTAAAACCAAGATAAGATACTTTGCTTTTAAAGAATTCGCACTTGTTCAAGTTTAATTTCAAACCAGCTTCTGATAACTTTTTTAAAACAGCTTTTAAATTCTGAACATGATGTCGAAAATCTTTTCCAGTTACGACAATATCATCCTGATATACTACAACTCCGTCAATACTGCGAAATAAAGATTCAATGTGTTTTTGGAAAATAGCGACTGCTGGCTTTACACCAAACGGCAAACGCTTCATTTTGAATGTGCCCAAATGTGTGCTCCAACTACACAAAAGTTGTGACTTTTCGTCTAAACATAATTGGTTATATGCACAAGATAAATCTAATTTCGTGAATAGTTCACCTCCTTCTACAGCGGCAAAAATTTCGTCAATTAACGGCAAAGGATATTTAAAATCAGTCAGAAATTTGTTAATTGTTACTTTATAATCGGCGCAAATGCGTAAATCCCCATTGGGTTTAAGTACCGGTACTAAAGGCGTACCCCATTCTGAACTGTCAACTTGTTCCAAAACACCCTTATCGATTAACTCTCGAAGCTGTTTTTCTACCGTTAATTTCCAGGTAATCGGAATAGAGCGCGGTTTAAAAAAAATTGGTTTGGCCAGAGGATCGATTGGCAATGAAATTTCACACAATTTATATTTACCGAGACTACCATCAAATAAATCTGCAAAATCTGCTTTAATTTGGTCGACTATCACTGAAAATTTCGTAGTATTTTCAACAAAATTTACTTGCGTAAGCTCAAAATCAAATGCGCGCAAAAATGTGCGCCCTAATAAAGGCGGCGCCTCCTCATTGGTCACAACGATTAACACGATTTTCGTAATACCACGATATGAAACTGGTGCACTACACTCACCCAACAATTTGATTTGCTTGCCTCCATAAGCATTGTATTCTGCTGTACACCGTCGAAGCTTACAATTTGATAAATGTTCATCATAAAAAGTTTTTGAAACGAATGTTTTTGGTGCTCCGGTGTCACAAGCGATACTCATTGTTTTCCCGAAAATTCCAACTTGCAACCAGTAGACATCTGAAGAGCCATCCGAAAAAACGCTAAATAAAGAAAAATCAAAAGAATTACTATCTAATGAATTTACAGAATCAGAATTTATGTAATTGACATTCTTATCTTTTTTGTTCCTGCAAACGCTGCTTAAATGGCCTTTTGTAGAACATGTGTGACAACGGGCATCCTTAAATTTGCAATTAATAGACTCGTGTGTCTTCCATCCACAATGTGAACATGCCTTCTTTGTCCCGTTGCTCCGGTTCGGTTGTTGCTGCCTGTTTGATTGCATATGGTTCTTGCGCTTGGGCTTACTGTAATTTGGATTCCGTTGGTTCAAAAAATGTACAGAATCTAACGGTTGTTTCGGCTCCGATTTCGATGCAAATTTTATTTCAAAAATTAAGGCTTTTTTAATGCATCCCTCAGTGAAATCTTTTCATCCTCCTCACACATTTTCTCAAAAATCCTTTCTGGTAATTCCATAATAAACTTTTCTTTCACAAATGACTCCAACTTATCGCCGTATTTGCACTCAAGAGCCAAGGTTTTGATACGTGCGTACCAGTCAGAAACTGACTCCGAAGATTCCCTCCTCGCTTTGTAAAATTTCCTTCCTTCCTGGAATATAATTGTCGGTGGAGTATAATGTTCATGTAAAATGGAACATAACTCGTCGAACGATTTTGAAACGGGCGATTCTGGATCACACAAACTTCGAAGGAGCTTGTAAGGCGATGAACCAATCGATTTGAGTAAAATTGCTCGTTTTGAATTTAGATCCACACAGCCAATTTCAACAAAGTGAATGTCCAGGCGTTCCTTCCATATGCACCACGATTCCTCCAAAGGATTAAATTCCGATATTGTGGAAGTTTGTAGGACGGTGGTCGCTTTCGTGTCAGCATCGGTAGCCATTTTAAAGAAAAATTTTGGCGGAATTCGAAACACTTGCAAAACTTTGCACTAAGTGAATTATTCGAATATCACTTTTATACTAAAGTGAATTACCACGCAAACTGCGCAAAAACTATTAATTAATTAATTAATAATACGAATATCACGATAAAAATCTTTATCCTCGTCGCCAATATTTGTAATGTTCTGGGAGGGAATAAGTAAAACGACCGAACTGTACGAGACGATAATGTATTATGTTATATGTCAAATTCTAAAAGTACAATTCATGGTATGTATTCACAATATAAAGAATAAAACATTTTGGATATTAATAATAATAATAAATAACCAAAGTGGTTATTTTGTGAATACTCAACACTTATGTACATCATAGTTTTGTTATTTATTGCTAATCTTTTCCTTTTCATTATTATCCCTTTCTAGTCATTTTTGTTTAGCTGTTGAATGTTAAGTTATTTATTTTATATCGTTGCTTTTGCTTTGTTTCTTATTTCTTGACTTTCTCTTATAATTTAATTTAAACTTTGTTGCTTTTGCTATGTTCCTATTTTAATTCAATATTGTCAATTTTTTTTTTTATTACACACTTTAATTAGTTAATCAACACTAACTCTTTGACAATTTCCACGCAATAATTTTTAGTCGTGCTGCTGAAGAGGGACGAAAAGCCGTCTGAAATGCATCCAAATTTTTAAATTTTTAATAAAACGGCGAACTCAATATAATAGTATATTAATTAATTCGAAGCGGATTTTCATTCTCAATGAAATTAATAAAATTCATATCATTACTATCTATTTCAAGTTTTACTTGAGGAATCCTCGACAGGTTATCTGCTTCATTTTCATTCCCTTGAACATATTCAATTTTGTATTTAAAACCACTTAAAATAAGTGCCCAACGCTGGATTCGTGCTGCTGCCATTAAAGGAATACCTTTGTTTTCTCCAAAAATTGTTATCAAAGGTTTATGGTCGGTGCATAAAGTGAAAAAATTACCAAGTAAATACTGTTTAAATTTTTGGACCGAAAAAATAATAGCTAGCGCTTCTTTTTCAATGACCGGATAGTTTAATTCGCTTTTGGTCAACGCTCGTGAAGCAAATGCAATGGGTTTCAATGAACCATTGGGAAACTTGTGTGACAACACTCCAGCTACGGAAGTTTTGCAGGCATCCGTTGTAAGAACAATGGGCAGGTTAGGATTGAAGTGTACCAAAACTTGATCTGAGGTGATTTCTTTTTTAACTAAATTGTATGCATTCTGGCAATCTTCAGACCATAAAAAATCAACGTTTTTCTTTAAAAGAGAATATAAGGGCTGCATTATTTGTGCAAAATTTTTAATGAATTTGGAGTAATAGTTAGCCATTCCAATGAATGCTCGTAATTCATGGATATCTTGTGGAATGGGAGCTTGTAATATTGACAAGGTTCTATCATCATTTTTCGATAAGCCAGTTTTATCGATGGTAAAACCAAGATAAGATACTTTGCTTTTAAAGAATTCGCACTTGTTCAAGTTTAATTTCAAACCAGCTTCTGATAACTTTTTTAAAACAGCTTTTAAATTCTGAACATGATGTCGAAAATCTTTTCCAGTTACGACAATATCATCCTGATATACTACAACTCCGTCAATACTGCGAAATAAAGATTCAATGTGTTTTTGGAAAATAGCGGCTGCTGGCTTTACACCAAACGGCAAACGCTTCATTTTGAATGTGCCCAAATGTGTGCTCCAACTACACAAAAGTTGTGACTTTTCGTCTAAACATAATTGGTTATATGCACAAGATAAATCTAATTTCGTGAATAGTTCACCTCCTTCTACAGCGGCAAAAATTTCGTCAATTAACGGCAAAGGATATTTAAAATCAGTCAGAAATTTGTTAATTGTTACTTTATAATCGGCGCAAATGCGTAAATCCCCATTGGGTTTAAGTACCGGTACTAAAGGCGTACCCCATTCTGAACTGTCAACTTGTTCCAAAACACCCTTATCGATTAACTCTCGAAGCTGTTTTTCTACCGTTAATTTCCAGGTAATCGGAATAGAGCGCGGTTTAAAAAAAATTGGTTTGGCCAGAGGATCGATTGGCAATGAAATTTCACACAATTTATATTTACCGAGACTACCATCAAATAAATCTGCAAAATCTGCTTTAATTTGGTCGACTATCACTGAAAATTTCGTAGTATTTTCAACAAAATTTACTTGCGTAAGCTCAAAATCAAATGCGCGCAAAAATGTGCGCCCTAATAAAGGCGGCGCCTCCTCATTGGTCACAACGATTAACACGATTTTCGTAATACCACGATATGAAACTGGTGCACTACACTCACCCAACAATTTGATTTGCTTGCCTCCATAAGCATTGTATTCTGCTGTACACCGTCGAAGCTTACAATTTGATAAATGTTCATCATAAAAAGTTTTTGAAACGAATGTTTTTGGTGCTCCGGTGTCACAAGCGATACTCATTGTTTTCCCGAAAATTCCAACTTGCAACCAGTAGACATCTGAAGAGCCATCCGAAAAAACGCTAAATAAAGAAAAATCAAAAGAATTACTATCTAATGAATTTACAGAATCAGAATTTATGTAATTGACATTCTTATCTTTTTTGTTCCTGCAAACGCTGCTTAAATGGCCTTTTGTAGAACATGTGTGACAACGGGCATCCTTAAATTTGCAATTAATAGACTCGTGTGTCTTCCATCCACAATGTGAACATGCCTTCTTTGTCCCGTTGCTCCGGTTCGGTTGTTGCTGCCTGTTTGATTGCATATGGTTCTTGCGCTTGGGCTTACTGTAATTTGGATTCCGTTGGTTCAAAAAATGTACAGAATCTAACGGTTGTTTCGGCTCCGATTTCGATGCAAATTTTATTTCAAAAATTAAGGCTTTTTTAATGCATCCCTCAGTGAAATCTTTTCATCCTCCTCACACATTTTCTCAAAAATCCTTTCTGGTAATTCCATAATAAACTTTTCTTTCACAAATGACTCCAACTTATCGCCGTATTTGCACTCAAGAGCCAAGGTTTTGATACGTGCGTACCAGTCAGAAACTGACTCCGAAGATTCCCTCCTCGCTTTGTAAAATTTCCTTCCTTCCTGGAATATAATTGTCGGTGGAGTATAATGTTCATGTAAAATGGAACATAACTCGTCGAACGATTTTGAAACGGGCGATTCTGGATCACACAAACTTCGAAGGAGCTTGTAAGGCGATGAACCAATCGATTTGAGTAAAATTGCTCGTTTTGAATTTAGATCCACACAGCCAATTTCAACAAAGTGAATGTCCAGGCGTTCCTTCCATATGCACCACGATTCCTCCAAAGGATTAAATTCCGATATTGTGGAAGTTTGTAGGACGGTGGTCGCTTTCGTGTCAGCATCGGTAGCCATTTTAAAGAAAAATTTTGGCGGAATTCGAAACACTTGCAAAACTTTGCACTAAGTGAATTATTCGAATATCACTTTTATACTAAAGTGAATTACCACGCAAACTGCGCAAAAACTATTAATTAATTAATTAATAATACGAATATCACGATAAAAATCTTTATCCTCGTCGCCAATATTTGTAATGTTCTGGGAGGGAATAAGTAAAACGACCGAACTGTACGAGACGATAATGTATTATGTTATATGTCAAATTCTAAAAGTACAATTCATGGTATGTATTCACAATATAAAGAATAAAACATTTTGGATATTAATAATAATAATAAATAACCAAAGTGGTTATTTTGTGAATACTCAACACTTATGTACATCATAGTTTTGTTATTTATTGCTAATCTTTTCCTTTTCATTATTATCCCTTTCTAGTCATTTTTGTTTAGCTGTTGAATGTTAAGTTATTTATTTTATATCGTTGCTTTTGCTTTGTTTCTTATTTCTTGACTTTCTCTTATAATTTAATTTAAACTTTGTTGCTTTTGCTATGTTCCTATTTTAATTCAATATTGTCAATTTTAATGTGCTCTTAATTTATTTTGTATTTTTCTTTTTTGCCTTTTGCGATTCGATATTTTTTTAAATATTTTTTTTTTAATTGTATATTAAATGTTAATGTACATTAACATTTTTTTTTTATTACACACTTTAATTAGTTAATCAACACTAACTCTTTGACAATTTCCACGCAATAATTTTTAGTCGTGCTGCTGAAGAGGGACGAAAAGCCGTCTGAAATGCATCCAAATTTTTAAATTTTTAATAAAACGGCGAACTCAATATAATAGTATAGTGATTTTAGCTAAAAAAGTGATGAAACCCAAACATCCAAAAAAAGAGCTGACTTTTGATGCCAAATTGTTCTATGGCCTGACCGCATTACGCAGTAAAAATTTAGACTTTTTTGCGCGTCACATTTGGGGGGGAGGGGGTGGCAAAGGGGTGAAATTATGATTTTTCGCCAATATCTTGTTAACTGTAATATTTACAGCAAAATGTTCTGAGGACGATTTAAACTACACAAAATTTCTTTTCTAATGATATATTATATCATATACATTCTCTTGGCAGATTATATACTAGACCTTAAAACATTTGGTGTAATTTAGATTTTTTGATAGTTACATTTGGCGCTCTAGCTCCTGAAGTAATTAAATTGGAGCCATGGTAATTGGGATAACTATTCCTAACAATATATAGCTGTTTCACACGGAGACTCAGGCTGCCCCGACAAAGCATTCCCCTATACTCCCTATTAACATTTAAAAAAAAGACATGCCTGAAACTTTTCGCCAAATCACAGCAGGCGGGAAAAATTTTGGTAAACGTTAAGGCTAAGTCCCATTAGATCCTCCACCAAATATTACTTCGATCGGATTAAAACAAAGGGTACCTCCCATACAAAATGACCGGAAAATTGCCTACGAGCAGAACTTTAATTTTGGTTGACTTGTTCCCTTATTTCTTAATAAACTAGTGGCATTGAATTTGAATAATTTGTATGGGAGGTACCCTTTGTTTTAATCCGATCGAAGTAATATTTGGTGGAGGGTCTAATGGGACTTAGCCTTAACGTTTAACAAAATTTTTCCCGCCTGCTGTGATTCGGCGAAAAGTTACAGGCATGTCTTTTTTTTTAATGTTAATAGGGAGTATAGGGGAATGCTTTGTCGGGGCAGCCTGAGTCTCCGTGTGAAACAGCTATATATTGTTAGGAATAGTTATCCTAATTACCATGGCTCCAATTTAATTACTTCAGGAGCTAGAGCGCCAAATGTAACTATCAAAAAATCTAAATTACACCAAATGTTTTAAGGTCTAGTATATAATCTGCCAAGAGAAGGTATATGATATAATATATCATTAGAAAGGAAATTTTGTGTAGTTTAAATCGTCCTCAGAACATTTTGCTGTAAATATTACAGTTAACAAAATATTGGCGAAAAATCATAATTTCACCCCTTTACCACCCACTCCCCACCAAATGTGACGCGCAAAAAAGTATAACTTTTTACTGCGTAATGCGGTCAGGCCATAGAACAATTTGGCATCAAAAGTCAGCTCTTTTTTTGGATGTTTGGGTCTAGAGCTAAAGTCACTATACTATAAAGGTGTTGGTGTCATTTATTCGAGAATAATATATTGTGAAGCTCGCGAATTTCAATTCAATAAACTAATGCATATGCATTTTAATTCATAGGGAAAAGGTGTCATCGACAATAAATCAGGCCGCGAGTGCATATTTATCATTGATTGAAAAACAAGACCGAGGCAAATTTCGGGCGCCGTCGAAATTTGAATACCCGTCACATTTGAATAAAACTTAAGCTTCTTTTGTATTAATGTTGTTGTTGTAGCGGCGATACGTTCCTACTGCGACCGGGTCTATGAACCGGAGCGACCCATGCCATCGGCATGGCCAAGAGTCGCAACGACCCCCTTCGACGCAAGAAGGGAAAGGAAACTATGTGTCTTTTGTGTTAATAATTTCTACCGAAGCCCTATGACGTGTTCCGATTCCATCTGTTCCTGGATGCGTTGATGCTTAGCCAGGAACACACACAATTTTGGTTAAAACTCAAAAAGGAAAAAGTTTTTCTTACAAGAACCTGATGTTTGGGAGTTGGTCTGTATGACAGCCCTATGACGTAATATTTCGATTCCATCCGTTCCTGGATATGTTTTGAGGCTTTACTATGAACACATTTGGTTGAAGTTGGGTTGAGATTGGTTCATAGTCATAGGCATTTTTCGGTGCTCTTAGGTCCTAAAGACTGTCGAACTTTGCTTCATGTGTCGGAGAGTTTTTCGGCATGAGTTAGTTCAAAAGTATAGGCAGCAAAAATAAGCCACGTACACACACAAATACACGGAGAGAAAAAATGTAGTGAAAGGTATTAAAACTGTAATAAAAACTATTGTATTGGTAATGATTTTTGACCCTATTGCAACTGATGTAAAAGCTATTACATCTCTAATGAAAAATGTCATTGCGCTGTAATAAAATTAACAATTGGTTGGTAATAAAATTTGCTAGGAAGATATTTTGGCGATAATAATAAAAAAAATATCCAAAAAGAGATTTTTTATTTTTTTCTTTTTTTATTTTTATCTTTTTTTTATTTTTTACTTCTATTTTATCCTTAACTTCTTTTTCCCTATTTTAACTTTGCCTTTTAACAATTTGTTTCTACTGGGAATTGAACCGGGGACCAATCGTTTCGTTTACACCTAAGCGATCTAAGATTACAAATTATGCGAATAAATTAGTCGTCTTATTTTTTGACAGTTTCATAATTATTACGCGCTCTTGTTAATTTCATGTACGAAAGGATGAAAACTATTACACCATGCAATAATTATTATTACAGACAGTGGTGAAAATTACCATAAACACAATAAATGTTACTATATCCATACAAATATCATGCAATGATTTTTGTCATTACACTGCATCATTTTTACAATAGGCCAGCACCAGTAAAAAAAACTGAAATGTAATCAATTCCACTACATTTTAATAACTTTCACTACAAATTTAGTGAAATTGTATGTTGTGAATTTCATTGTATGATTTTGTTGAATTCATTGCACATTTTTCTCTCCGTGTAGATTAGGCTAGTCGACAAAGTCGATGATTTACCACAATTTTACACCAAACACGCTCGCAAAAAGCAAAGCATCACATTTTTTGAGAATGTTTGTCAGGGATGCACAATCAGCAAGCGATGGTCTAAATGAAATTTGATTTTCCTCCTCTGAGTCATCCGTAGGGGGGAGGGTAAAGGTTGAAAGGCTCCGGCCGATTCCTATATCCTTTTCAGTTGTGGCATAACTGCGGACCCTTAGCTATGCAGGAGGAGTTTCATAGGGTGAACGGCTCCGGCCAATTCCTATGTTTCTCTACGGGGCGTTACTTCCCCGCATTATCCGAGTAACCGCTGCGCCTGAGTGCTGTATTAACAACTTCAGCGTCTCAGGTTACTTAACGTAATAGGGTGACAAAAACCGAATAATCAATCACCGAAGCAGCACCTCCGAGGCCCCTCCATGATGGACCTCTTTCGTTTACGAATACTATCATGGTTAAGCGATGGGCCGACAACTCATCCTTGTAAAAAAATTTCGACGTCAAGAAACCTGGAACGAAAGCCTCGGATTGGACGGATACAACTCAACGACGACCTCGCAAACGAACAACGGATTACTCTCTCGGAACCTGGAATGTACGCTCCCTGAATAGGCCAGGGGCATTAAGGGCCCTCTTGGATCAGGTTGAAAAATATAAGCTGAGCATAGTTGCACTCCAGGAAACAAAATGGCTTAGTAGCGAGATAGACGACCGAAATTCGTACACAATTTTCACAAGTGGAAAACCTGCGGGCCACAGGGAGTTTGGAGTGGCGTTCATTGTAAACAATCAACTTAAGCCGCATGTTATCGACTTCAAACCCATAAACGAGCGGCTGTGTGCGATTCGCATTAAAACTCGGTTCTTTAATCTCTGGGTCATAAACGCGCATGCTCCCACCGAAGTCAGTGAAGACGCGGCCAAAGACGAGTTCTACCACCGCCTAGAAAATCTCTTCGACTCACTTCAATCAAACGATGTCAAATTGCTGCTGGGGGACTTCAACGCCAAAGTCGGAAACGAAAGTTGGCATAGGGGGATTACTGGAGGTTACAGCCTCCATGAAGAATGTAACGACAACGGCCAGCGACTAATAGACTTCGCGACCAGCAGAAACATGGTCATTAGCTCAACGTGTTTTCCGCATCGTCGTATTCACAGACAGACCTGGAGATCTCCAGATCAACATACCGTCAACCAAATTGACCACGTCCTTATCTGCAAGAGATGGGCATCGAGCATGATGGATGTTCGGTCCTATCGTGGAGCAAATATTGACTCTGACCACTATATGGTGAAGGCGACTTATAGGTGCAGAATTTCTTCGGTGCATCATTCGAGATTCAACCCGGCAAAAATTTTTGCGGTTGACAAATTGGTGGATGATGCCACGGTGGTCACTTATACGACTGCCCTTGAGGGGAAGCTGACGCCCTTGCTAAATAACATCAGCAACAAAGGCGCCCTTGAGATTTGGGATACACTCAAGGGGTCGCAGAGGAGGTTGTGGGATACAAAGCCCGGCGAGCCCGAAATGATTGGTTTGACGAGGAATGTCAAAATGCGGTAGATGCGAAAAACGAGGCATATCGCTAATGGACCGAACGCGCAACTAGAGCCAAAAAAAACAAATTATGACGAGCTTCGACGATTTTCGAATAGGTTAATTAGACGTAAGAAACGTAAGCATCTTGACGAGCAGTTGATGCAAATAAACCAAAGACTAGCTAGTAGGAACAGTAGACAAGCGTACAAGCTAATTAATTCAATTAAAAGTGGATACCAACCCAGGACCTGCCTCTGTAAGGATAAGGATGGCAATATAATTAGCGACACCGATAGCGTTGATAAACGCTGGGCCTCACATTTTGAAGAGCTTCTTAATGTTCAACCGAACAACCCCACACAAGAAGCGCTGGAGCTGACGGCTGAAACAGGCCCTCCCATTCAACCCCCAACAATAGAAGAAGTTGATCTCGTCATGCAATCACTGAAACATAATAAAGCCCCGGGCGCTGACGAGATTCCAGCTGAACTGCTAAAGCATGGTGGGGAGAGTCTTGTTAAGGCTATACACACACTTATCGTTAAAATATGGAACGACGAAATAATCCCGGAAGATTGGCGCAAAAGTATAATTTGCCCAATCCACAAAAAAGGGGATAAGTTAAAATGTGAGAACTACAGAGGCATCTCATTAGTTTGTACGACTTATAAGATTTTATCTAAAATTCTAGAAAATAGAATTAATCCGTACGCAGAAGAAATCATTGGCGAGTACCAAGGCGGCTTTAGACCTGGTCGTTCGACGACAGATCAGCTTTTTACAGCGAAGCTTTTACTCCAGAAGTGCTGGGAATATAACATCGACGTATACCAAATATTTGTCGACTTCAAGCAGGCATACGACAGTATCGATCGAAGTGTACTGTACAACATTCTGCTGCATTTTGGTATACCAGCTAAGCTAGTGCGACTCATAAGGATGACGATGACTAATACCGTCTCGCAGGTCAGAGTACAGAACAGACTCACTGACCTATTTGAAACTCGTACTGGACTCAAGCAAGGCGACGGGCTGGCGCCGACGCTCTTCAACCTGGCTCTGGAGTATGTAATTCGAGCCATGAGTTTGGACAGCAGCGGAACGCTACTCATTAAGTCGACTCAACTTGTAGCTTACGCCGACGACATCAACATCATGTCTAGAAGATTGGGTGATGCAGAAATCCTCCTGCATAATCTCAATAACGCCGCCAAAGAAGTTGGACTACATATCAACGAATCTAAAACCAAGGTCATGATGCAATCAAAAACTAGAACGCCAGTAAATTCAAGCATCACAGTGGGGGACCTCAATATAGAGTATGTAGACAACTTCACTTACCTGGGTTGCAATTTGTCAAAGGACGCCAACGAAACAGATGAGATAAAGCGACGGATACAACTAGCTAATAAGTGTTATTTTGCGGTCCTCCAAATTATGAATTCGAAGCTGGTGCACAGGAAGACGAAGCTTCACGTATATAAAACCATAATCCGACCTGTGCTTTGCTATGGCTGCGAGGCATGGACCCTAACCCAAAACTCTGAACACCTGTTGGACTCATTCGAGCGAAAGGTTCTCCGAAGAATCTTCGGGGCCGTTCGTGAACGAGGTGAATGGCGCATCCGGTACAACCTTGAGTTGTATCAGCTGTATGATGAGCTACAGGTGTCGAAGATCGTGAAATTGCAGCGACTGCAATGGGCGGGACATGTACAAAGGATGAACGACGATCGCATGCCCAAAAAGGTGATGAACGCGCAACGAGTGGACGGAGCCAGATTGCGTGGACGACCGAGAGCCCGATGGGAGCATTCTGTATGTGAGGACGCCCACCAGATGCTAGGCTTTCGGAACTGGAGGACAAGGTCGCGTGACCGCGACAATTGGAGGTCTTCAATCCAGGCGGCCAAGGCCCGACGTCGGGCTATCGTGCCATAAAGAAGAAGAAGAAGAGTCATTGCCGCGAGAACGGGCGATGTGCCTACACTGCAGGCCGAGCGACGCGACCTCATGGAGCTGTATATATAAGAATTGGATCTTCCCCCATATCTTCTTTATGGCACGATAGCCCGACGTCACGTCGGGCCTTGGCCGCCTGGATTCTTGATTTGCCCTAACTCCTAATGGAGCATGGTGCTTTGACGACTACCGTGTGCAGTCGTCAATGCAGAGTGTGATAAGGTTGTCAGCCATACCACTTCCTAGTCGCATTGTTAGTTAATTGTTCTCCGATAAGAATATTTCTTATCATCTTCTGAATAATAAACTTGTGACAACCCATGCCGAGTTTGGAAACTCGGTTCTCTATGAATCTCTATATCACAGAGTGGCTACCGAACGATCACGTCCACAGAGCATGCTTGGATTGCTGACCTCCAATTTTCGCGGTCACGCGACCTTGTCCTCCAGTTCCAGAAGACCAACATCTGTAGTATGCCTGCTTGCAGTCGACAAAGATTTGGTATTTGTTGATGTTATATTCACAGCACTTCTGGACCAATAGCTTCACTGTAAAAGCAACGACCACATCTAAATCCACCTTGCTACTCGCCAATGATTTCTTCTGCATACAGATTAATTCTATTTTCTAGAATTTTAGATAAAATCTTATAAGTCGTACAAACTAATGAAATGCCTCTGTAGTTCTCACATTTTTTCAACTTATCCCCTTTTTTGTGGATTGGGTAGATGATATTTTTCCGTTCCATACTTTCACGAGAAATGTGTGTATAGCCTTAACAAGACTCTCTCCACCATGCTTCAGGAGTTCAGCTGGAATGTCATCAGCGCCTTATTACATTTTAATGATTGCATGGCGAGATCAACTTCTTCTA
Organism: Microchrysa polita; assembly: GCA_949715475.1. Lineage (NCBI taxonomy): Eukaryota > Metazoa > Arthropoda > Insecta > Diptera > Stratiomyidae > Microchrysa > Microchrysa polita. The sequence goes on from OX454417.1 coordinate 56,655,402, forward strand.
CTGTTTGGGGTGAGACGGGAGTGTCTAAATCAGCCATCTGTTCCAGCGCTACTTGTGTGGGGGTGTTCGATTGAGCATCGAGCAAATGTGAGACTGTGGCCCAACGTTTATCAACGCTATCGATGTCGCTTATGATATTGCCATCCTTATCCTGGGTTGGTATCCACTTTTTATTGAGATAATTAGCTTGTACGTTTGTCTACTGTTCTTACTTGCTAGTCTTTGGTTAATTTGCAATAACTGAACGTTTGTAACCCACAACCTCCTCTGCGACTCTTTGATGGTGTCTTTGAGTTAATCAAGGGCGCCTTCGTTATGCTGATGTTATGCACGCTTGTCAGCTTTTCCTCAAGTGCAGCCGTGTAAGCAACCACCATGACATCCTTCGTCAATTTGTCAACCGCAAAATTTTTGGCCGGATTGAATCTCGAAGAAATTCTTCACCTATATGTCGCCTTCACAATATAGTGCTCTGAATCGCTGTTTGCTCCACGATATGATTGAACATCCATTACGCTCGATTCACATCTCTTGCAGACGAGGATAGTCAATTTGGTTTACTGTATGTTGATCTGGAGATCTCCACGTTTGCGCCGATGCTGGCAGCACTTAGAACTAATGATTTCTGCCGGGCTATGAGTCTATGAGTCGTTGGCCATTGTCATTAAAATCTCCATGCAGGCTGTGATCTTCAGTAATCTCCCTTAGTATAGTTAAATTAGTTCAAAAAAGCCCCTACACTAATTTGCGCCACGGGTTAAGCGGGAGAAGGTGTCAAAGGGGTGGAAATAAAAAAAAATTGCGAATATCTGGTGAGTCTGATCGCAAAATGTCCTGAGGAGGAAATAAACCACACAAAATTACCTTTGTAATAAATAATAATACATATATAACATTTTAGAAATTTTCTCAGAAAATTATACCCTAGACCCAAAAATATTATAATGAATTCACATTTTTTTAGTTTTACATTTCGCACTGTAGCTCTTGACAAATGGAGCTACAGTCATAAGATCTTGTTTATATATTGCTAACAAAATTTATTTGATATACAGTAAAACACGGATAAGAGCACATCGATAATGCACATTTTTTTCGTGCACTTAAGCGTGTTGTGCACTTATCAGTGCTGCGTACAAACTATCTAATTTACGTAGCATAAATGGAAACTATTGGTAAAAACTGATACTGTGTGGACTGTGGCTTTACTTTGTTAAATTGTAGTAAATTAAAAACTTACTAGATAATAGCAAAAATAAATTTGCAAGAAAAATTTTCCAGTTTATACCAAAAAAAAAATGAATCTCATTCCTAAATTACAAGCCTCGGGTGGTAAGGAATGTTCTCCTTAAATGGAAATCACATTTTTTTATACAAAGCAAAATGTTTCGCGATTTCAGTCTAGACCAAAACACGTAATTTCATTTTTAAGAGCTCGAACAATAAAAAAAAACTTTAGGACCTCACCATGTTTAGGACCATGCTTTTCAAACAAACCTAATGGCCTTTTTAAGCAGCATTTGGTTATATTGACCTTGTGTTCGCTACAAAACTGCTATTAATATTTTTCGACGAAAAATTAACAATAATATTTTTGCACAGAACAAAACCGATACCGAATTTGAACACAAAGCTGATATGGAATCCATCCCAACCATAGTTTAGAGGTTTAGACCAACAATAATTCCATAAATAGCTTGCAAAAGAAGAAGAAGAAGTAACAAACTGCCTATATCTCCGATGTAGGATTATAAGGCTTTTGCGGGTCAAGTAAAGATTGAAATAGATTGGACGCGTCAGCGTCACACGCATTTGCTTTTGATGACCCACATTGACAGCAGCAACAGCAGCAGAAGCATTTTTTCTGCTGCTGCTGTCAATGTGGGTCATCAAAGGCAAATGCGTGTGTTCTAAATTGAAATGTTTGTATAGCCTAAAATATTTTTTTTTGTACATTTTCAATTACAATTTGTGGGTGACAACATTGTGTGCATTCACCTACAAGTGAGCGGAGCCGAATTTTGCAGCGAATTCTACTTATGTTTTCCTCCACCAGGAGGCATACGCAAATGAGCGGTAAAGGTAGTGTGTGAATGGAATGTAACACTTATGTCAAACACCATTCATTATTATGACAAAAATATTATGACAAAAAATATGTAGACGAGCATAATCTGCGTTACATTATTTCAACAATATATTTCTTCATAATTTTCAAATTTGTTTTCCCGCCATCTACTCCGATATATGGCTGCATCGTTGCGAAGCGTAGAATTTTGCGCTAAGTAGAGGACACTGCGATACGTATCACAAACACTGAGTGCCTTCGGGTGGAGAGTAATGTAACCAAAATTCGCTCAATTTTTCTCGGTGAAATGTACTGAGCGTAGTGTACGTGAATACACTCATTATCACTTGCTTGCAGAAATGGAAAACCAACATCCAAAAACATCCAAAAAGTTTTGTTCGCAAAAAAGAAAAACCAAAATTTTCAAACAACCTAATGGCTATCTTAGTGATGTCCTGCGATCTAAATGAGGAGACTGACTGAGACTGCTAACATGAACGCTGGAATGACAAAGAGACTGCCACTTTTGCTAAACATTTTTTTATCAAGACAATGTTTGATCTTAGCCTTAAGCTGCTCCCAAAAAGAGCAATTTTTAATAGTGGAAATAGATTGGCTGCGTCAGCATCGGCATCGGCATCAGCAGGAAAATTTCAATTTAGAACACACGCATTTGCCTTTGATGACCCACATTGACAGCAGCGGCAGAAGCATCGGCAGAAGCATTTTTCTGCTTCTGCCGCTGCTGTCATTGTGGGTCATCAAAGGCAAATGCGTGTGTTCTAAATTGAAATTTTTCTGCTAATGCCGATGCCTCTGTCGATGCTGATGCTGACGCGGGATATCTAATTCAACCATCACTCTCAGATTAATTAAAGACAAAAATTATCCAGTAAAACGGATTTCCCTTTTTTCTACATTTTCATAAATTGAATCAATAAATATTAGATATTCCCGGCTGCGGCTAGGATCGCATAAATTCGTAAAATAGTCCACTGGTTCGAAACGTATGAACTAATAAATTTTTCAAATGCACATGTGCACTTATCCGTCATGAATCGTGTCCAAATGTTGTTAACCCTACCAAAAAATTGCGTGCACTTAAGCGTGTTGTGCACTTATCCGTGTTGCACTTATCCGTTTTGAAATGTATTGAAAATCGCATTGAATGGATGGTGCATGAAAATTGTGTGCACTTATCCGAGTTTTGCACTTAAGCGTGTTGCACTTAGCCGTGTTTTACTGTATACCGAAAATTGGAGTGCTCCGACCATTGACACCCCCCTCACTCCTTCTAACATTTTTCAAAAAGGCATGCCTGTAACTTCTTTTCAAATTAAGCCAGGCAGATCAAATATGGTGGGATGCGCGTCTAGTGTATGAGCGACACAGCCCATAAGTTTCACTAGTTTCCTTATTGCGGATGTAAAAATTCGCTGTATCGAGAAACAATAGTGTTATTTTATTATTATCCATCAAATCTCAAATCCGCAAACATAATGCAGATAGTTTCAGAGAACAAAAAATTTTCTCAGTACCGTATAGCCCCACGTGGGGCCATGGTGTTGTAATTCAGCCGTTTATAGGCAATTTCGAGTCAACGTTACATTGCATATCATTTCGGAGTGTATAATAATGTTGCAAGCACTATATATTTTCTATCCGCACATGTGCGGAAATTTTGGACCACGCCGAGATTCGATCTCCGGACTCAACCAAGTGAGCCACAGAGCGTGACAGAGAACAGAAAATGGATGCCTAAAAATCTCTCAGAATTAGAGAATTTTCATTTAGGCATTGAAAACGTTATTTATGCTTTGAAAACTGGGGTCACTGGAGCAACCATGTGAAGGATTAAGAGAGCTGAAGACATCTTCCCACATACATATACAAATTATTTCGGTTGACAATCTTTTGCGAAAGGATGGCATGATCGGGGTGAGTGAGCAGAGCGGGGCTGTCTCCACAAAACAATGTACCATCCTTTTTAAGACCGTAGATCACTTTTGAGAGGGTGTGCGGGTATGTGTTAAAATAACGACTAAATCATCTACTAGAACCGCATTCTTCGTAACTGATTCTGATGATAGTAGCCTGCTGTCCTTAAATAAAGAAATGATATAAGTGGCCAAAAATGTTTTCCTTTTTAAATTTTCTTATTGTCTATTATACTACCGGTAGATTTTCATCATCTGTACTATTCCATTCGTCACAGGAGCCAGCAGATTGCAAAACATTGTTTCCTTTCTCGCGACGAATACATAATGCAAATGGTATTGATTTAATCGAAAATAAAACGGTTGTGTCTAGTTTCATTCATTGAGTGTTTTATTGAGTTAAGTTTGTACATTATTTATTTCCAGGATACAGACAAAGGACAAGGACAATTTTCTAGCTCAAATCTATATTTCATTGTTTACTTACTATGCATTTGATTAAAATATTTAATACTTTCGATTTGACAGTGAGTGCGACACGGTCGAATGAAATGATTTGTCATTTGTCCTCCCTGTACCTAATACTTATTCCTCTGATTGATGGACAGATAAAGTGAGTAGGACACGTCTAGGTATAGCATAGGGTAGCAAGCAGAGACACCTTGAGGTTTTCAATGTTATTTATTTAATAAATTGTTCGAATGTCACATAAAATCAATACGCCATTATTACTTGGCATTTTACTAAGCGCAGGTGAGGTGACCTTTGTCATTTCAGAATCCTGACAATCGATAAATACGAGTATAAATGAGATTCTTCTAAACACAACAGTGTAATTGAAATAGTGGTTAATGTGCACCACTATAATGAGTCTGAGAGTGACGTTTTGACGACGAAGTGAAAGTCATGTGCAGCAAACGACTAAGAAGAATAGTGGAATGATTGGATATTATAAATTTCTGTGGTTATGGTTGAGAGCAGACTTGCAATCATTCATAACACTAATTTTAGTCGAATCTTGAACAATTTTCTAGCCTAGTCTATTGTCAAACCTGATGGATTGAGTCATATTTATCCTAGAGAGCTGATATTGTAATAAGAAAGAAAAGAAACTCCCACATAATGTCCAGAAGAAAATATTTTTTTCTGAACGTCATTCAAGAGATGTGGGTAGAATGTATAGATTTATCGCAGTCTGCGATAATAATCCACTTGTTTCAATGACAATTGAAAATTAGAAAATAAGTCATTAGGCGGAAATTAACTTACTTCAGCTGAAAATTAAATCATACGAGTAATGGCTGGTGTGAATAAAAAGTAGTTATTTATTTGTGACACATACATTATGTATATTTCCTTCACATCGTCTGTTGTAGTACATTTTGTACGAAAAATGTAGTTATACAGCTATACGGCTATACTATGAATAACAACTAATCATCCCAGCCACTGTCTTAATACTTATGAGCTGCAACGAATGCTAGTTTTAGGGCCGATTACTCGTACATCTTATCTAGTACCAGTCGGCTGGTTAGTCTTAACGTATAGACAAGACGCACACCATGCTTTTTGGTAGTTTTTGTATATATATATATGTATAGCATTTCCAGGTCAAGCAAATAACTCTCCGAGACAAATAGATAAGTTTCCGAATCAACAAAATACATTTCCGGATCAAAAAAATAAATTTCCGAATCAACAAAACACGATTCCGGATCAAATAAATAAATTTACGGACGAAATAAATGGACTTCTAAATGAAAAAATAAATAACCAAAACAAAAAAATAAGTTTCGAAATCAAATTAAACTATATTAAATTTATGACACCCCAAGATATATATTGACGGGCGGTTGGAAGTGGAAGTCTATGAGATTTTAAAAGAAAAATTCGCTTGTGAAGCGCGCAAAAAAAAACAGTATCCCACAATTTTGCTTGTCCCAAGTAGGTGTAAGTTTTTTGACGTACGTTAAACAGCCAAGACTGTCGATTAAAGTTGAAATGTGCAGGATAGTACGACATGCTAAAACTCTCTATTAGTAAAAGTAAACGACATCAAATGAACACTACAATTCGTATAATTCAACAGAATCCTGCCTGAATCGGATCACCGTTACTAAAAGCTGTGTCAATGTGTCTGCTTAGGGTGCAGACGCTCCCGCATTTTCCCCTGATTATTTGCTCGGATTTATTCCCCTGCAATACCACCCTCCCTACTCCTTGGTATTCTTCACCTATTGCGATAGAAATATTTTTTAAGAAACGGAATCTAATTGATCATGACAATAAAAAACTAAACCTTCTCTTGTAAAAAAATAAAAACACTTCTAATTTGGAGCTTCTATTCAAATTCAATCGAGACCTAATAATTTTAACTTTTAAGTACCGACACTGGTTCTTACAGACTCGAAGACACTGTCAATGTATAGATTCCGTTATGTTCCCAAACCTCCATCATTCTGAGGTCACATCTATCTTCGATTCTAATGTAAAATAAAAATTTTAGAAAGCTCAGCTGGTGTGACTTGAGTTTTGAGGAAGTTATGGTAGTTTAGAGATGGCAAATAACGTCTAAGAAAACAATTTATATCGTCCTATTCCAAGCGCGTGTAGTACAATTGACAATTATATACGTCATTTTGAATAAACAAAATCCCATTCAGATTGAAATAATTAATTATTTTTTCAATGCTCAACGAAATGCTTATAAAAGCTCATTATTTACTATATTAAAGTACTATCTTTTTAAATCGTTTCCTTCATACGAAGCATTGTTTATTTGATTTGTGAAATATGTTTTTTGATGGAAAAAATCATTTTTTTGATTTGTGAATTTATTTTTCTGTTTTGGACAATTTTTTATTTGAATTGTACATTTATTTTTCTGATTTGGACATTTACTTTTTGATTTGGAAATTTATTTTTATAATTTATTTATTATTTTTTTTTATTCAGGAATTCATTTTTTTGATTCGGACATTTATCTATTTGATCTGCAAACGTGTTTTGTTGATTCGGAAATTTACTTATTTGTTTCGGACATTTATCTATTTGACTCGGAAAGTTATTTACTAGACCTGAAAATGCTCTACATATATGGGGAAACTATGAAAAGCGAACAAAGATTTAATTCAACACAATCTTTGGAAATATGGTGTGCATCTTGTCTATACGATGGGACTAACCAGCCGACGGGCGCTAAATCAGATGTACGAGTAATCGGCCCTTAATCAAATAGATACGAGCAAATCTGTACCTATAATAATCTGAATGAACACTCGCGAAGAAGACACAACTTCTCTTTTTGTACATTACAAGATACTCGTACATAAATAAATACTACTACGGTCATTATTCGTTTATTATAAAGGTATTCTACGATTGGTCTTTAGTGAAAATAACTACTTTGCGCGTACAAAAGCCAATTTTGCTTTTTAATTACTTGGTTATACATAATGTATTTTCAATCAGAAAAAAAGTTGTTCTAATTAGAGCAAGTTGCATTCCACGATATTTTGTCGGTGAGAAATTGCACTATGCTTTATACCCCGGGAAATTTGAACAAAAATTTGGGCAAACTTCGGAAAAATTTGGGGAAAGCTGGATTTTTGTCTGAGCCTTCCTTTCCAGATCGTACACAAGACCCCAAAATCCCTGTCTGTACGAGTGCCGCTAGCGATGCTACAGAGGGTCAAAGAGCCTCAAAAACGGAGTACAATTAATGAGCTACAAACTTGTCATAGACGACTTTACAGCATACACCTCCGCTACAGAGATATTCACGAAAAAACCCAAAAATTCTCGTTTTTCTAAGGTTTGAGCCCCCGGAGCACCCTTAGCGGTGTATATATTGATGCAAAATTTGGCCAATTTCTTCAGAACCGTATTTGCTACGAATTAACCATACAACATCTTTTAGCCAGAGTTACCGTTATGAAGATTATTCTGAAACCTCCTCGTTTAACATCCTGGAACCATTAGGAGTGCTCAAATCAAAATCGACTTTTGACATTTTATTCTGGAACCATAAGAGCTACAAATTTGCCACCACTTTTCAGCACATGTTACCGTTATCGAGATATTAAAAAAACTGTTTTAGAGGGTCTTTGACCCTCTGTAGCATCGCTAGCGGTACTAGTACAGACGGGAACTTTTGGCGGTCTTGTTTAGGACCTCGAAATGAATGCTCATATAAAAATCCAGTTTTTCCCTAATTTTTCCGCAGTGAAATGCTACATTTCCTGGGGTATTACGACTGACAACTATTTCATTCAATAAATTAGAAAAACTCACGTTTTCTGCAACCAGACTACTCTCGTAGAATATCTTCCCATTATGCTTGGCATATTTTTATAAATGCATAACTTGTCTATTTATAATTATTAATCGCTTCAAATAGGATTCAATGCTGAAGCTGATGGGAATATTGTATCTATTTGCGTTGTTGTCATATTTGTTCTTCTTAGTACCGTATAGCCCCACGTGGGGCCATAGTGCGTTAATTCAGCCCTTTATATAGGCAATTTCGAGTCAACGTTTCATTGCATATAATTTCGGAGTGTATACAGGGTGTCCGGAAACTGCCGCATAAACGCACCGGATTATGATTCCTTAGTTGATTTCCAGCAAAAAAGTTGTACGAACATACCCCCTCAGGTTAACCCTTTAGCTGCCACAGGCACTTAAAGATTTTTCATAAAATCATTTTCTTGAACGACTTAAAGCCTAATATCTCCAAAGCTGGACCAGCTAGAATAGTGAAATAAAATGGTTATTACAGCCAACAAATTTACCTATAAAACAAAATTAACCACACGATTTTTCGTTCAAAAATTTAATATAAATTTTTGTACAAAAAAAATTAAAGAACGTTTTAAAAGAGCCATGTTGGTGTTTCCCTTAATTAATTACCTGAATCTTTCCAAAGCCATTACTACGCAAATACACCAGGCTGACATTATTTCCTCAACTTTTAAGAATTTATATTAACTGAAGATGCTTTCATTCATTTTGAAATGTTGATCGTTAAGATACCAAAAAGGACAAAAAAAAGACACTAATTAATAATAACGACTACATTACATATCCGGTGTTCTTTCCCTGTTTTAAGGACCCACAACCGAGGAAATTTTGTTTTAATTATTCTGCTCAAAACATAATAAGGGCCACTAATAATTTTCAGATTATTTTTCTGTGGAAAAGGAAATTCATAGTTTTGTTGGTCTAATTTAATAAAACAATATGCTTTTCATTAAATATAATGGATTTTATTGAATTTTGGCCAAAAGTTACATTTTTTTTAGCATTTTTCGGATTGCTTACTTTTTGCAGTCATGTAATCGTAACAATAACAATTAATTTGTGTGACTAATCTGTAAAAAAAATAGATTCTTTGTTTTTTTTTAGTATCGAGTATGGCCTCCACATTTTGAAATGAAGTCTCGAAGCCTGGACGGAACGCCTTCAATAAGCCGATCGACGCTTTCTTTTGATATCTCGTTCCAACAGCTGTTGCTGATTGTGTATGTCCTCTTCAGCTGTCCGCATCCGGCGTTTTAATTGATCCCAAAAATGTTCTATCGGATTTAGATCCGGACTGTTGGCAGGCCAATCCGAGAAGAGCACCTTGCGCCATTGTTGCATGTCCCATTGATTAGATATCTCGACGAGCAAATCTTAAACGATTCGTACGATGCGTCCTGTTCAGCTGTGTTCTGGTAACACGTCTCCTGGACCGTTGTTGATCTTCGTGCAAACGATTTCTGATTGTTTGGGCGCTAAAAATGGTCCCAGTCGTCCTTAATAGCCTACTTTGTAGTCCAAGAGCACTAATGGTACGATCTCGGCGGGCACAAAGTCTCACATATCGGTCTTCTACGGGGCTGGTTATTCTAACTCGGCGTGAACCATGACGACGGTAACGGTTCCAAAAATTTTGACTGGCTCTTCGCGTATACCCTAATTGCAGGGCCACAGAACGTTGCGAAGGACCTTCCTCCAACATTTCTAAGGCTCTGGACGAAGCATTTAAATTTAAATGGCACCGAATTGCTGGCATTTTGTATTTTACAGATTCTCCTTATCTTTAAAAGTGCAACAACTAATGTTGCAGTTAAAGAACTCGACGAAAACTAATTCTAAATCAAAATGAGAAATAAACAAAACTTCCCAATGTATGACTCCTGACCCCAAAAGAACTGTTTAAGCCAGTTCCGTTAAAGCTAATGTTGATGAATCATACCGTAATAACTCAAATCACATTCATGTACAGAATGGCATTTTTGAAATTAATTATCACACTAAAAATTCGCCAAAAGTCAACGGACATTAGTGGCCCTTATTTGTTTGTCAGCAGTATTGAAACTTTCGTGTTCCCTGTAATTTATCATCTGAATCTTTCTAAAGCCATAACTACGCGTACGAACTAAACCGCCACTGTTTTGTTAACTTTTTTTAATCTATAGTAATTTATGTTTCTATCACAGTAAAAAGTTAAGTAAATTTTCATGGGAAACTGCCAAAATGACTTTCGGAATTCGAATAAATAATTAATATGTGTTTGTCGATTTGGAGCTTTTTAAGGTCTTTCCGATTTTCAAGTTTTTTCTGTTCATTATTTATTCAAATTACGAGGAACACTAACATTTTTTCATAAATGCGCGTTTTACGCCGTTGTGGGTCCTGGAAACAGGGAACAAATTTCGGATATGTAACGTACTCGATTTCCCCTTTGATATGACACCCCGGTGGCCCACCTCCAATCAGGGATTAAATAGTGTCGTTTTTTGTTCTTTTTGGGACCATTCCGATCAAAATTTTTCTTGTTGCTTTAGGTAATAGCCGATACAAGCAAAGTAGCACCATTCAAAAAAAAATTGGAAATACAGCTCGAAATTTGATGCAGAACTGCGATCGCTGAGCGATCATCACATGAGCGTCTCTTAAGGTACGTTGTCCTCGACACGACTGCATCGGCTCTAGCGACAGCGATTCGCTCATTTCATGTAAAAAATCATTTTTCATTTTTTTTTTCATTCTAAAAACGAGTTTTTATATGAAATGAGCGAGTCGCTGTCGCTAGAGCCAATGCAGTCGTGTCGATATTTGGTCGGCAAAAATCCTACATCGGATTTTTTTTTGGATTGTGGTTGGGAATGGTCCCCAACCGATTGGGGGTCCGCAACCTTAAAAAAAGGGGGGGAAATGGGCATTTTTTTCGGTTTTTTGCGATTATTTCAAAAACGGTAAGAGATACAGAAAAATGGTCTGACGACAAAAAAAAAACTATATAAAATTATCTTTGCAATGGTATATAACACATTACAGTTTAATTGAACATTTCGACGTTAGACTAGAACATAAATTAGAATCTTTTCATTTTAGACCTTTTTGAAAAGCTCCATAACTTTTGAAAGAATGCTAATTTATTTTGTTAGGCTAGCGCCGAAATATTTAATTAAACTCTAATGTGTTTTATATCATTGGAAAGGTAATTTGATGTAGTTTCTTTCGTCCTCAGACCATTTCTGTGTATCTCTTGCCGTTTTTGAAATAATCGCAAAAAAAACGAAAAAAATGCCCCCTTTCCCCTTTTTTTAAGGTTGCGGACCCCCAATCGGTTGGGACTTTTTATGCCATCATATCAGGACCATCCCCAACCATAATCAAAAATTCCGATGTAGGATTTTTGCCGTTCGATGGCTATATTTTGGTCCAATTTTCTTAGACTACTCTATGAACACGTACCTTAAGCACCTGGAAGACGAGCAGGCATCAATTTTGTATCGCGCCCAGCCAAATTAACCTGGCGTTTATTTATTTATTTATAGAAGTTATTGAACGGGAATGTATCCCATAGTACAATAATATACAACGACCAGTATCAGGAAGTAAGTAGAAGAAGAAGTAAGTGAGTAACATGGAGTCAGTTGGATGTCCAGGGAAGAATTTATTGGAATATTATTGCATCACAAAGTACATATTTGGATACATTAAAGGTTTGTGATCGTAGAGACGACTCATGGGATCATCGCTCAGCGATCGAAGTTAAACCGAGCACTATATGGGTATATTTTCTATACAGACATGTTCCTTTAGTCCATAGTCGATACTAGGAAAGTAGAACCATTCAAAAAATATACGGCTCGAAATTGGATGCAAAACTGCGATCGCTGAGCGATCATCACATGAATTGTCTCTATCTCTACGAACACGTACCTTAAGAGTTAAGTCGTCGGACACACACCAACTGTATAACAGGTCAATATCCGATTGGAGCAAGATGTAGTCATTGACGTTAGATATGGTTCTGAATAATTTGCAATCGTCATCATAAAGCAAAGATTCACATTTAAGGCGATCAGGAAGATCGTTGATGAAGAAGACGAATAGAAGATGTCCTAATATGGACTCCTGAGGAACCCCATGATCGGCAAAACCAGGTGAAAGAATGTTATTAAAAATTACATAAGAGGATCTTTCGGAAAGGTATGAAGAAGCCAGAAAATGAGTGAAAGACGACAACTTTCTCTATTAACCCTTCTGTCGGCACAAAGGTCTGGCCAGACCTTTGGTTCTATATTTCGATCAAAAAAAGTATAGAAGATGAAATCATAGCGACTTCATACTTCATGATATCCTATAATAATAAGTTTAGACGCGTTTTGCAAAAATTTGAAAAAATCGTTAGAAGTTTTGAGCATGTTTTTGACGAATTTTAATTTATAGTGCTTTTTGATACCCAATAGGTCTGGCCAGACCAATAGTTTTTCACTCCATTTTTCTCTGCAGGTAAAAAGTGCAATTATGAAATTCCCTTAAAATTCTCCTATGTATGATGTAATCATAGAGAGCATTTTAGCAAGTCGTAAGAACGGTTGTGGTGTACGATTCGGCTTTATACGTATTGAAATAGGTGATGATAAAGTTGTGAATTGTCATTGCATCGAGTTCTTCTGGCGTAAATTAAGCAAAACACACCTTTCACGGTATCCTATAGAATACGCCGACAAAGAAATATTTCAATTTATATTTAAAATTTTTAGCATTTTAACGGCTTGCTTAAATTCTCTAATGTCATTAAAATTCTGTTTGTACTATAAACAATCCAAATTTCTGAGTTTTTTCTTTAAGAATTAACAGAATAACTTAAGTGGTAATGAAACATCTCTGTTAGGAGGGAAGGAGGAATAATTTAAAAGCGATGAAGGTTTTCTAAAGTTACTAGAAAAATATTTTGCAAAAACAGCGCAGATTTTCTCAGGTGTATGTGCGGATGAGTTGTTGTACCTTAAAGATAATGGACATGAAGAAGAAGAACGTAAGTTACGAATGTAGGACCAAAAGAGTTTACTTTCGTTATTCCGTATACTACTATCGATAGTGTTTAGATAAGCTGTCTTGGCCGCGGAAATTAAACTCATAGTTTCTGATCGAAGTTTTTTAAAAACTAACAGGCCATAAGGATGTTTAAAGTGCTTATAGTGTCGATGGACTCGTTTTTTTCTTCGAATCAATCGATGAATATGAGGGGTAAACCACACCACACTGGACCTTGGCGAGGTTTAGGGCTATAATATGGTACAAATTCAACAATAACACCAAATAATGTTGTGTAGAGTTTGCCTACCGCAGTATCGCAATCACAATCAGCCAGAAGAAAATTCCAATTAATGGAAGACAATTTAACGTTAATGGCCTAATAGTTAAAGCCTTTCTGAAGTTAAGACGGGCATTTTCCGGGTGTTGAGGAAATGAAGGAGAAGAAGTAATCTCGTGCCAAAGGGCAGGATAATAAGCGTCCTCAAGAACAAGTGGTGTAGAAGGAGATGATGTTGACATGAGAGGCGGACGTAGATTACAAAACGTAAGATCCAGGATCCGATCCATATGATTGCGAGTTACATTAAATTGAAGGTTACAAAACTCCATAAACGCTGACAATGATAGTAGCAGGGGAGGAGAGGAAGATGAGATAGGAAGTCCAGGTTCACTCGGCCAAGAAATGCAAGGTAGACAAAATCACCACATATCACAAAAGACGACTTAGGGTACATGACATTAATGTAATTGGAATGGTAATTAAAGAAGTTGTAGTAGACAGCGAGACTTGAGTTACACGGAATGTATATACATTTAATGATCAAAGGTGAAACAGGAGCAGAGATCTTAGTTCTAAGTTGTGATCACAACGAAAGATGTTGTAACCATTCATAATTTCACCGCTGCTAATATCAGAATTCAACCAAGTTTCGGTAAGGCAAATAATATCATGTAAAGAAGCAGCTGCATTAGAGTTAAGTATACGAAGCTTGGTCCTTAAACCTCATACATTTTGATAATACTGTTATGTATCTAGACTATACGTCAACCCAAATTGTATTTCCGTACTTGGCACCAGATGGCGCTAGTGTCGCTAGCGAGAAATAGGGTTGACCGATTAGACAACAGCAACGACTTTCTGGAAGTTTCCGGAACAGTGGAAACTAGTATATAAGGGCGTCGACTAGTGTCGACGAGTCAGTCAGTCTAGTTTTAGCCGTGAATAATGTCGAGTCAATAACTAGTCAGTAATTGGTGAAATTGTAAATCGTGTATATATCCGTGTGTGTTGTAATAAATGGTGTTACAGTAAAGCGAGTGTTATTCATTATCGTGTACGCGAAAATCTGTCGAACCCACTGGAACGTCTAAAAAAGATGAGAAAAAATATAACAATATAAATGCACGGAACCTTAGACTCCCAAAACCAATTAACACGACCATAACGTAATTTTGGTTGGGTTAAGTTCCAAACTCTTCATAATCAAAATGGATACATTGGATATTTTAAGTTTAATATATGATGGATGAAAAAACATATAACTCGATTTGAAATCGAAGCCCTTTTTAAGTCCACCAAGAATTCAATTTCTCTACATGAATTGAATTTTAGAATTCAATTGAAATGCGATATTGATTGCATTATGATTCCTGTTTCACAGAAAACTATCAGTTGACCTATATTATTCAAGGATAAAATTTATTCTTCGGACATAGTCATGAAAGTCCTGTTATTGGCTGACAATAATTCAATTGTTTTCATAGTCGGGATTAAGGCCATGCTTCTGAGAATGAAAATCAATTCAGTGATGTTATCTGCTGCATCGTCTATTCACTTTGTTTCCACTTTCCCTATTCATAGTGTCACTGTCGCATATCCTGCCAGTAAAGGAATCCAAGGTAATGCAAATAAAGTACGCAAATTCTTATCGAATATCAAATTCAATTGCATAATCTATCGGACTTCCCACAACGACAAAATGCTTCTTTGCAACAATGTCTTAAGGATATGAATGGATATTGCATTGTACTTGCAAGATATCGAAATAGCATCAGCGCAATTGTAAATATTTTTATCTTAAGTACGTGACTTTTATTATTTTTGTTGCCGATCAAAATATAGCATTCTTATGATTAAAACAAAGTATCCTATAACACTTGTCTGAAAGCATTTTCATTTTCATTCTGATTTTTTTTTCTTCCAGGGCACATTCCGTTTGGCATGCGAACATGTCCTGAAGACACTTCGCAAAGAGCGCGAAACACTCTTGACACTACTCGAAGCGTTCGTCTATGATCCGTTGGTGGATTGGGCTGTGAGTGATGACGGGACAACATCCAATTCCAGGGCCACTACAGTTTTAGCAGCAGCTGCCGATATTGTAGCATTGACGGCCAATGCAAATGCAACGTCCATCAAAAGAGCAACACAAGGGGGAACGGAAGGAGTTGACACTAGTATTGATACGAAACGATGTGCCAGTACAGTAGTAAATGAAGTCCTCGATTCAGGAATGGAAAGCGGTCTAGCATCTTTGGCCTCCAACGTGGTGCCGTCCACAAGTGACGATATTACTGGGCCATCATCATCATCAACCGACAAGAAACAATTGTCGTCCCGTCGAAAAGCCCTTGAGAATGAGGTCATGCGTGATACTGTAACGGCACGCTTCACCGAAATCAAACCGGAATGGACTCAGTATAGGTCAGTGGATTTTTTTTGTTAGTTTTGTACAGATACGACTACATATTTGTCCATATGCATGATATGCAAAAATGCGTTTCCTAGAGAAATGTTATTTGCCTTGAGTTGTCAACCGTAATGGGATTTTATTGGACAATTTTCGCAACGACATTCCTTTGCAAGCATATTCGAAATTTGAACTACTCATCCATGTAAATTTTTCCTTTCCTTTGTACAGAAACGAAGTGCATGAACAACTCCGACAAATGATTCAATATCTAGACGACTTGGAAGCACAACGTGAACAAATGCAAAAGGACGAGTACGAAAGAGACTTGCTGAGCAAACAAACGGCTCTTGTACGTGAGGTGGAGACTTTGGGTACAGCAATGAGCAGTCACTCTATTAATACATTGTCACAACGATACGGTGTCTATCGTAAAGTTCGTGATGAGTATGAAAAGGTGCAGCGTATAGTTAGTGAGAAATCATCGGAGTATACTAATCAAATGCAGGCGTATTTGTCCACTCTGACTGAAATCTCCGAGAACAACATAAATGAGGTTCAAATAAGACTAGGCCATTTGTGTCAACTGGAGCTTCCAAATGAATTTGATTATGTTGGAGATTTCCTGAAGACGAGTGCCCAGGAAGTAATGTATCTGCAAGCAGATCAGGCACGCAAGGAGTTGGATAAGTCGTTCCTTCAGCAATCAAACATAATTAAAATGGCCCTAGATGCTCTGGTGCAGTACTACTATGTGGCCAGTTTTATTTCAACGCGGCTCTTGCAAAATCATCGACTGTGCAAGGGGGCTAAATGGACACAGAGTATTCTTGCCGATCCGAATGCTTGTGATAGCATTCTGCTGGAGTGTAATGTTATGAAGACGGAAGATATTGATGAAAGTAAATCTGAACAAGTTCTTAGTTTTGCACAAAGACTTGAGTCTTGCTGGATTGAGGAGAATTTCGCACTCAAGCAAACTTGTGAACTTTTGCAGAATCAATTGGCCAATACAGAGGTATGTATTAGTTTCTACTTCGAATTAATTATTATTCGTTATAAATTTTAGTTATCGGGGTTACAATTGGCAATCACATAGTAATGGTGTATTGTCCAAAGGCATACACCTTGCATCAAATAGAATCAGTACAAGAATAATAGACCTAGTTCGTCGAATAAAGAATTCAGCTACGGTGAGCGTAAAAAACGAGAGTGATCCTCACAAAACGTTAGAGTTACAAAAGGCGTGCTTCAAGGCAATCTATTAAGCGCTTTATTATTTTATTTTATTTAAATATAAACGACATCGAAATATTTTTAAGACAGAATAGCTTTAAAGGAATCAATATCACAGATAAAAATGATATAACGATTTTATTTAAATATAAACGACATCGAAATATTTTTAAGACAGAATGGCTTTAAAGGAATCAATATCACAGATAAAAATGATGTAACGATCCTTGCATACGCCGATTACATTGTTATTTTTGCGAACAACATACTGTTGTCGCAAAAAGCTAACTGTTAATGTTGACAAAACAAAAATTCATATTTTTGAGAAAGAAGAAATTTTATTACCAACAAAAATAGATCGAGATTAAATCTGAGTTTACATACATTGGCACTACACTTAATCGAACTGCAAACTAGAGTAAATAAATTAATACCAGGAAGAAATCATCAGCGGCGGCGTTAGGCAACATCAATACAACAAATTGGATGGGATGCCCGAATGAAACTATGTATTTGATTCCATGATAGAAGCAGTTGCGTTGGTTGGTGCTGACGTATGGGTAGTAGATGGTTTTCAAAATATCGAAAAAGTTCAACAAGATTTTTAAAAGAGGGTACTTTATTTACTAAGAAACACATCAGCGCATATAGTGCGGAAGGAAAGCGCGCGTTTACATCTGAAAGTGAAAATCATGATGAAAACACTGAGATGGTTGAGTAGAATATCAAAACTACCAAACGAACGGTATCCTAGGTTATGAATGACTTAAATAATGACTGACCAGTAACAGAAGGAGGTAGACTATCTATTGGAGGTCATAGTCAAGTCACCCCACGCACCAAAAATCAGCTCATTCGGATAACAACTAAGGGTACCTCCCATGCAAAGTGACCCGAGACAACTTTTTTCTACAGTTTATAAAATGAGTATAGTACGTAGAAAAAACTCCTGATGGGTCACTTTGTATGGGAGATACCCTTAAATTTTATCCGAATGAGATGATTTTTGGTGGGTGACTATGACCTCGAATCGCAACAAACCAAAATTTAGCACTCTGCTCCAATTTTGGGAGGAGTTATGGACATGCCGTTTTGACAAATTCAAATGGGAGGATAATGGGGGTCCTTGACCAGAGCGACTCAATGATTACCTTAAAACTGAACTTATTGTGAATATTTATACAAAATTTTACGGCTGAACTAGCATGCTTTCAAAAGTTATGGAGCTTTAAAAAAAGGTCTAAAATGAAAATATTCTAATTTATTTTCTATTCTAACGCCGATATATTCAATTAAACTCTAATGTGTAATCATCAAGGTAATTTTATGTAATTTTTTTCGTTCTCAGACAATTTTTCTGTATCTCTTACCGTTTTTGAAATAATCGCAAAAAACCGAAAATACCGAAAACCCTTTGCCCCCTTTTTTAAGGTTGCAGATCCCCAATCGGTTGGGACTTTTTATACCATCATCTGGGAACCATCCCCAACCATAATAAAAAAAAAATTTCCGATGTAGGATTTTTGCCGTTCGATGGCCATATTTTGGCCCAATTTTCTTAGACTATTGGTAAACTGAATGGTGAACTTGTGATTGAACTTCGGGACTATCCGCATCTCCTGGGGAACTACGGAGAGCAACGAAATAATGGTATTAAGCGCGAAATCACTAGCCAGTGACCATAGTAGAGCCATAGCCAGCCATATGTAAGATTGGATCAAATCGGACCATGGGATCGTTGGGCTGCCATACAAACCCAACCCATCAAATTAGGTTCGTTTAAGAAAACTTTTTTATTTGTGTACCAATTTCAACCAAATTTCACACAAATGTATTTCTATTTATGACACAAGACATATGTAAGATTGGATCAAATCAGACCATGGGGTCATGAGGCTGCGATACAAACCCAGCTCCCCATTTTGGTTCTTCTAAGAAACATTTTTTACACCAATTTCACAAAACCTTAAATTAATGTGTCTTTATCCACTTGAAGGACCCAAGGCCAGAGGCAGACCGAAGAACACCTGGATGTGTCAAATGAAAAAGCAACAACAACGCATTGGTCTCGGCGATGACACGATTCAAGATAGAGCTGCCTGAGAAATATGTTGAGATATTACCGCCAAAACGGGCGATGTGCCTACACAGCAGGTCGAGCAACGCGAAACCATGGAGCGGTATAAAGAACGAGGCAATGAAGAAGAAATATGTATATCTTTATTGAAGCAACTAAAAGGTCAAAACAAATGGAATCGTACTATGGGGCCATGCTCCCGCATCCCCCAATAAAATTTTCTGAGTAAATATTTTTTATTTGCCCACTTATTCCAACCAAACCCCACACAAAGATAATGTTTTGTCGACGCAACCGAGCTTTTGTGAAGACGGAAGGAAAAGAATAGGGGGGATTTAATACAAGTCGCCCGAGGGGAGCGAAGGGTATCGAAATTTCGGCCGCGCCCGAAATTAGCCTCGTTCTCGTTTGTTTACAATTGAGAATATAAAATCCGGGTAATATTTATTACTCTCATAAAATGCCGACGTGATAATTAACCCTGCTGTTGGCGTATAGATCATTGACCATTGGTACTATATCTTCTTCCTTGCCTCGTTCTTTATACCGCTCCATGGTTTCGCGTTGCTCGACCTGCGGTGTAGGCACATCCCCCGTTTTGGCGGTAATATCTCAGCATATTTCTACAGGCAGCTCTATCTTGTTGTTGTTTTTGTAGCGATTCAAGAGATTTTTTTCCATCAAGTGGAACTTCCATTGATATCGCTCTCTTTGCGGGGTTCTCAGGCGGACGCCTTAGAACATGGCAATACCAATCCATTTGTCGGTCTTCGAGGTTTTCGGTGACTGGTTGGTCTATGGACAAGCTGCTACGGATGTGGCTACTGTTGATGTGGTCCCTTTTGGTTACACCAACTGACATGCGTAGCATTTTCATTTCAGTCGCTGTCATTTCTTTCGCGTAACCTTCATACATGGTCCAGCATTCTGATCCATACATGAGTGCGGGACGTACAACCGTTTTGTACAACTTGCCCTTCAGCTTCAGTGGCATTTTCTTATCGCAGAAAACTCCAGAGTTTTCTCGCCACGTCATCCACCCAACCTTTGTGCGATGTTTGATGTCATCGTCGCATGTAGCTCCGTTGATCACATTGAGCCAAGGTACTTGAACTTGGTACAAGACTTAAGCTGCTCCCCTTTGACGTACATATCTGGTGTCGGTGTATCTGGGTCTGAGAATGGGCAGCATAAGAACTCAGTCTTTGTTATACTTACCCTCAGTCCTTGCTCCTCCAGAATGTCACACCATTTTGTAAGTGCAGCTTGCAAGGCAACGATGTTTGGGCTACTGAGGACTATATCATCGGCAGAAAGAAGATATATTTCTAGGCCGTCGGATATACGTGTTAATAAGTAGCACATGATGATGTTGAAGAGCAACGGACTCAATACACTGCCCTGGTGTACTCCGACATTCACCGGAAATTCTTCTGATTCACCGGCTGTGCATCTAACCTTAGTCGTAGCTCCATCATATATGTCTCGTATCATCCTGACGTATGCCTCAGGGACAGTAAGTGCTCTCAAGGCCAACCATATCAGATCACGAGGTACTCTATCGAATGCCTTTTCCAAATCGATGAACACAAAATGCAAGTCCTTTCGTGCTGGTCTATACTTTTCTATCGCAATACGAATGCACTGAATCGCATCGACTGTAGAACTGCTTCCTTAGTTTCGGTGTTCCACCACCATGTTTCTTTCATCGTGTGGAGTGGACCTTTCGAAACTCGCAAGTGCCTCACCTACTGATATTTCAGCGAAATTTTTCCACATTTGTGTTGGACTATGCTCGGTGCAGTTGGTGTTGTTTTGAAACCACTCCGTCATTTTATCAATGAAAGGAGTTACTACAGGTTCAAAGTTGTTGTTTGTGAGATTGTGCCACTTGATTTTTTCGACAGGCTTAGAAGTTCTTCTATTTCTTGCTCCTCCTACTTTCAAAATAAATTCTGACAGGAGCAAACGATGTTGGCTAACGACAGATTCACCCAAGATCACCTTGCAGTCTTTTACCCACCTTCTCATAAAATCGAAGCAGAGGTGGTAATCGATCTGCGTTTCGTGTTTCCTATCTCCGTGTCCACTACTGTAGGTGATCAGGTGTCTCTTGTTTTTCACAAACCATGTGCTTAGGATGACCAAACCATTGGTAAATATATATTGGTGAAATATATCGTTCAACAATATTTTCCACCCCTTTCCATATATTTCAAATGGACTGACGGCCACAAATGCGATGAAACGTTCGGCAAAATAAACTATGTCTAAAGAAACGAAAAAACCGGCGTATCATTGTAAGACATAGTATGTAAAGTGTGTCTAGAACTAAAATTAGACCTCTTCAACAAATAAAATTAATTTTACAGAAAATTCAGCTACACCTCAGGCATAATAGCTCGTAGGCGGCGAATGGTTAATCATTGCATCGACAATATTTTCACATTTTAAATAATTCGTGGAGTGTAGTGTAATAAATTTGAAGTCAAACACTTATGGGTTGTGTGATCGCATAGCCACTCTGGACTATAGCATGCAATGCTTGCTATGCTTTCTCTAAGATTCAAACATTTTCCCCGAAGTGCCAAGAATAAGACTTATGTGCTGGTTTGTTTAGTTTTGAAATGAGTACCAGTTTTTGTCTCTCCCATAGTTATGGGAAGTTCGTTCTTCTAAATTCGTTCCAAAAAAGTTAATGAACTTTCCTGCCTTGCCAGAATTGCCACATTCAATGCTCTATTAAGGACAGCATACATCTATATATATGTATACTATAATACTTTAATTTAACCGTTAATTTCTTTCCCTACACAGAGCTTACTCTTGGACTCTACAACACTCGTCATTCAATTCCGTCAAACTGAACCCAATGCGCTAACAGCTCTACAATGTGTCTATCTCTCCATTCTGCTCGATACTCGCAATCAGTATCATGCCTTTCAGAAGACATGCCTCATCAATATACCCGACCCGTCATTCATTGTAGCCGAAGAAGAGAGCTATCTCACATCGATCGTTGAAGCTTGCGCCATTCTATTCGCCAACACCGAAGCCGATCCCTTTACGCAACCTTATGCTAACAAGCTAAGGACCATCAATTCGGTAGTTCAATCGCTCAGATCGGTCGATGTTTTCTTCAAATCGAAATTCATTCCGCGTGCTCTACAAACAATCATAGCCGATCGTACGCCATTCGCTAAAACAGTTGATCGATTTCTGGATTTAAAATTCGAATTGGATGAAATGTTGGAGAAATACGAGCTTGGATATGATTGCGAATCAGAATACAAACAAATTCTGGAACATTTGAAACAATTGGAAGCATCATTAGAGGGGGATGAAGCTGCTCTGTTTGCAGAAATGGATCATGTCCTTGGTACTACATGGAATTGTATGGAAAGATGTTATGAGGAGATGGTCGAATTTGTGAAAGCTGTTGATAAGAATCCTGTGGCAGATGCTGTCCTACATGATATTAATGTAAGTTTTGTTTTGTTTCTTTAGTATTAAGCCTATATTGATGTTTTCCTTTTTCAGTTGAATTGTTTTGAGACATATACTCCTTTCACGTTTCGACAAAGTTTCAAGATTCGCAGAATTCACGCCATTGTCAATACCATATTGACGATCAAGCATCTCAGCCAATCGATTATTCCAAGTGAATCGAATTTCGATCACAAAGAGATGCATATACCGGTGGAGAAACTTTTGTACCATGTCACAAGCCATTTTCTATCTGGTTTCGGTCCTTACGTTTTAACGTTTCTTATAAATGATATTGTTGGGCATCTGACGCGAATTAGTGGATCCAATTTGCTAGCGATGTCGCTTGATTTAGCAGTGCCATCAGTAATTGAGAACTGTATTATGCAAAATGTTTGTACAACAACGGACTACGCAGTGGCCCAACAAATATGCATGAGTTTATGTCAGGCGGTCAAGCAGAAGACACAAGTCAACTATCTGAATGAGTCGATGACGATTCAGAACGAGATAATTCGTTACCTCCAATTGCTTAGCTCTGTTCATGTTTGGCATCATGAGAAATTACTCCCATCGCCTGCACCTTTTGGACACATCATCCACAAACAAATTGTATTGGCCAATTGCCACAATTCAGTGCAGAACTTGAATGCCTGGAAGATATCCATTCAGAAGATTTACGACGAACTGATGAGCTTCACACAAGCGGTTGTGCAGCGGTTGAAATGGGCTGTCGGAGCGAATCCGAGTCTTAGTGGACTTCAACAGCAATTTACCGAATGTCTGGAACAGCAAGAATCGAAGTTCAAAGGACACTGTGAAATTGCTACGAAAGTACTGCATCAGTGCAGTACAATATTAACGTATGAAAATCTCAACCGAAACCCAGCCGAGATAGCCGAGCATGATGATAAATTGACGTCGCTTATTAAGCAATTTAGCAAAAAGTATAAAATCTACAAACAATCGGCAGGTATGATCACACCGGTTGAAGAGGGTCTCGTGCAGTTGCTTGATCCGGAGGGCAACGTGGATCATTGCTGGATTAACAACGTGTCCGGTCTGTTGGACGATATGACCGATGCCGTTCAGAGAAAGATAGCTTCTCTGGAAAAAGATTTGGTAACGACTCAAGATAGTCTTCAAATGAGCGCCCATAAGCTTCGATCGCTTATTGACAACGAGCTGCGAATGGATGTCCGCTATTTGTTGAAGCTTATCATGAAAGTCGATAAAAACATACCGACTACGCGTCATAAGGAGTTCCAGACTAACTACAAACACTTCCTCATGCGCATCAATGATTTGCACATTAAAGTGTTGAGCAAGGATTTCACCCAGGAAATTGTTAAGGAAATTAGACAACAAATTGCCGAATTGATAGAGGAATTGGAGTATATCTACGATGATCTGTTGAAGTTGATTAATGATGATATGGGGAGTGAGAAGGACAAGGAGAGGAGAGATGCGAAATTATCGGGAACGCCGATAAGAGAAAACAAAAAAGGTATAAATAAATTTAAATTGCTTATTCCTTTCAAATTGTGAATTGTTATCTTCCCCTTCACAGGCAATCAACCCGAACAAAAACGTAATGCCTACGCCGTGTCCGTTTGGCGACGTATTCGAATGAAACTTGAAGGTCGCGATCCGGATCCAATGCGTCGTCTAACCGTAGCCGAACAAGTTGACTGGATGATACGCGAAGCTATGAATCCCGACAATTTGGCCGTACTCTACGAAGGATGGACGCCGTGGGTTTGAAGGAATTTAAACAGATTTTTAAACGGGAGCACTCCTAACGAATGCTTCGCGGGTTTTCAATTTTCAACAAAAATATTTTGTTGTATCGGACATATTTACAACAAGAGCAACACGATACACAAAGTATTCAAAATCAACAAACAAAAAATCAATCGAAAATCACAGAGCAACAAGAGAAGAAAAATTATATATGAAAAACATCAAACGTACACTGCATCGGTACCGTGGTAAACCGACTTTGGTTTGCTCAGCTTGTTGCATAGCACGCGTAAACGTGTGGTACTCTCCCGTCCAGGGGAGGGGAGAGTAGCAAGTATACGTAATAATTGAAATGTCGCGAGTCCAACTGCAGAATTACAATTAACATCAATACAGAATGAATCGCGACTTCTTCTTACGACTCCGTCAAATGCCACGTGCATTTTGTTGTTTTTTTTCAGATCTTTGAGATGGATCTGTTTTCATTCAATCCCAAATGTCCTTTTACTGTCTTAATTTCTGTCAAAATTCATTCAATATGTGTAGTAACTAGACAATACCATCTACTCACAACGTCTGCTTCTGTAGTGACCTTCGATTCGAATATTTCCAGTTAATTTTGGGATTTTTCCTATACAACTCATATTTCAATTTTATTTCGTTTTTTTTTTCATAGACGTGTTAATCTGAATTTTTTAACCATATTCACTTTTTATTTTTCAAGCCTTTTTATTTTTGTCGATCTATCTAGTTACTACATGTACTTATTTATGATGAGATTTTTTGTCTAGGTTTTGAGAATATTTTTATGGATCTGCAAAAAGGAATAAGTATGTAAAGGCAAATAGACAATAGTTGTTTTCATTCTGGATTATCTTTTCTTAAGTGAATAATATCTGCAGACTCTCGATGGATTTATTTATTTTGGAGTTTCCCATAAATAAACCTTTAAATTTATAATGAGCTCTTACAGTCCCAGGAAGAAAATTCCATAATCAACATAATCAAAATTTAATTTACAGATTTTTGCCTTTACATAAAATGAAACGAATGTTAAACTACTGTAATGTTTCTGTTGGAATTCTTTTTTATTTAGTACATATTTTCTTATTTTTACTCTTCATTTAAAATAAAACTCATTGCGAAAACAGATTTAGTGGTTTCATTTGCTTCGACACCTTATGAACATGATAACAGGAAAAGATAAGGAAACGCGAGAATATCGTTATCGCCCATACGCATCATCATAACATGTTGGTTTACTGAATAAGGAGGCCTGGGACGTCATCGAGAAGAAAATCTGTACCACGAACCTGAATCCTCACCTAGTTTGTGTTACAAATGGATTGTGGCCAAAGCGGAACTAAATACTCAGCGATTCTTTGATGCCAATCCCCGGGGTGAATCGGGTGATGTCAGTATTGAACGCCTACCTAGATACTTTTGTACGATTGCTTTCCATTTCTAGTGTTTCTTAAAGGAACATGTTTATACTCAGAAAGTGAGTGAAAGTTTTATTTGACATTACAAAGATAATCCACCCATTAACCAGTGGCGGATTTACTACTTTAATACTTATTTCACCCATTTCTAGATATGTATACTAAACAAAAATTTTTTTCAACATTAAGGTCCATCCAGACTGATCGCCAAATGGTTGCACGTGCCACCAACTGCCTGTTGTCATTGCATCCAAACTGATCGCCATTTGGGTGTGCGTCCAGTTTTGATATTCAATATGCCAACTCAACCAACCGCTTGTCAAATTCAAAGTGACAATTTTGCAACTTTTGTTCGTTCTTTTGTGTGAAATTTAATAATTCTTGAATGGACGTGTAGTAATTCAAACGCGCAGAGTCCGATTTTGATTATTAAATTTTAAATATCACTAAAATGTAATTTTGGTTATGTCATTTTCTGTCTCCATTTGGTTGCTAGTGTAAATGCTAAGTAGCAACGAAATGGCTGTTCGTCATGCCAGTTTTTGGACGCGCAACCATTTGGCGATCAGTCTGAATGGACCTTTAGAAATTTGCCAGTTCTTAAAGTACCGTTATAACATTTTTGTCAGAATTTTCAAAGAGAAATCAATTTTAAGATTTTTCTAAAATTTTAATAAATAAACATTTCTTTGAATCGATTTTTGCTATTTGAAGTCAATGAAAGAAAAAACTGTGAAGTTTCATGAAGAAAAAGTTTAGATAAAGTCAATAGGGAGGTCAAAAGTTTGAATTTAAAAAAAAAACCCTATACCAGGATAATTGAATGAATTATATACCAATGTGATTACGATCAAACAAATTGCACATGCGCACTATTATAGATAAGACAAATCAATTCGTTTATCATTTAACTTTTATATGACCACAGCAATAAAAAATGAGGAAAAAGTAGGATTAATTGTTGCCCGAACCGATGGAGTTGCAAAAAGTAAAATTTCACTAAAATCTTTGGAAAAATTGAATTGTCAGGCACGCAACACCTTTCATAATAATGTAACAATATACGCATCAAATTGAGAAGGATGTTAAAAGATTTAACTATCAGCTCAAAAAATAGAAAAACTTCAGATGGACCTAAAATTTTACCTCTGCCCCCTTTCATTGAATTTTGCCCTATGATAAAGTTTTAAGAACACTCAGGACCTACGAAACGAAAAGCTCGAGTCTCATGCGGACATACTTGGTTTTGGAACGCGTCCCTTCACCACTATCCCTACTTGCCCAGATCGATAGAGGCGTAAGTAGCCTACTGGCGGCACAGGAGTAAATCCGCCACTGCCATTAACAGTGTGTTAATCCAATGAAGATTTCTTTACATGCTCGTATTGTCGGCAACATGAACATTCGACTTGCTCTCAACTGGAGCGATCTCAAATAACCGATTTAAAATTATCTCCGAAACCTCCGCTTTTCGCCTGTACCATCTGCTCGGACAAGTATAAGGCGATTATATCTCTAAGCTGAGCTGTATAAAATCTGCAAAAGACGATATAAATATGGAGGAAATCATAGGAGAGATTGAAGATCGACGAAAAAGATCATCAAATTTAATACTTGTTGGGGTCTCAGGGGATAGTTTTGGCGCTGATAAAAATCGAGCATTGGAGATCGTCAAAGATGTAGCATCTTCTGTTAATACCGAAAGGAAGATTTTTCGAATTGGCAGGCAGAAAAGATAAACCATGACCTTTGAAAATAATAACCGTGAGCCCATCGATTGTTATGGATTTTCTTAAAAATAAGAAAGATCATCGTACCAAACAATAACTTAAGTCTAACAATTTGAAAATTTTTAACGACCAAACCTTCCGACAACGTCAATACCTCAACTCATTAAGATCGCAGCTTGAAGATGTGCAGAAGAGTGAGCCCGACGTCGGGCTTTGGCCGCCTGAATTGTTGACCTCCAATTGTCGCGGTTACGTGACCTTGTCCTCCAGTTTCGGAAGCCCAGCAGATGGTGGGCGTCTTAACCTACGGAGTTCTCCCAGCGAGCTCTCGGTCGTCCACGCAACCTCGCTCCGTCAATTCGTTGTGCGTTCATTACTTTCTTTGGCATGCGATTATCGTCCATCCGTTGTACATGTCCCGCCCATTGCAAACGTTGAAGCTTCAAGATTTTCGTTACTTCCAGCTCATCGTACAATTGATACAACTCATGGTTGTACCGGATACGCCATTGATCTCGCTTGCGAACGGCCCCGAAAATTCGCCGAAGGACCTTTCGTTCGAATCGGTCTAGCAAAATTTCGGAGGCTTGGGTGAGGGTCCATGTTTCGCAGCCATAACATAAGCACGGGTCGGATAATCGTTTTGTACACGCGGAGCTTCGTGTTCCTGTGCGCAAGTTTCGAATTAATTATAGTGAGAGGACCGAGAAATAGGTATTATTGGCTAGTTGTATCCGTCGCTTAATTTGTTCGGTTTCGTTGGCGTCCTTTGATAAGTTACAACCCAGATAGTTAAAGTTGTCTACATAGTCGATATTAAGGTCCCCCACTGTGATGCTTGAATTTGCTGGCGTCCTTGTTTAAGATTGCATTATGGCCTTTGTATTGCTTTCGTTTATATGTAGTCCAACTTCCTTTGCGGCGTTATTGAGATTATGCTAAGGCTTTCTGCATCACCCAATCTTCGAGACATGATGTTGATGTCGTCGGCGTACGCTACTAATTGAGTCGACTTGATGAGTAGCGTTCCGCTGCTGTCCATATTCATGGCTCGAATTGCATACTCCAAAGCAAGGTTGAAGAGCGTCGGCGCCAGCCCATCGCCCTGCTTGAGTCCAGTACGAGTTTCAAATAGGTCAGTGAGTCGGTTCTGCACACTGACCTACGAGACGGTATAAGTCATCGTCATCCTTGTGAATCGCACTAGCTTTGCCAGTATTCCAAAATCTAGCAAAATGTTGTACAGTAGGTACACTTCGATCGATACTGTCGTATGCCTGCTTGAAGTCGACAATGATTTGGTATACGTCGATGTTATTTTCCCAGCACTTTTGGAGTAGTAGCTTCACTGTGAAAAGTTGATCGGTCGTTGAACGACCAGGTCAGAAGTTGCCTTGATACTTGCCATAATGATTCGTTCTGCGTACGGATTGATTCTCTTTTCCAGAATTTTCGATAAAATCTTATAGGTCGTACAAACCAATGATATGCCCCTGTAATTCTCACACTTCAGCTTGTCACCCTTTTTGTGGATTTGGCAAATTATGCTTTTGCGCCAATCTTCCGGTATTACCTCGACGTTTCATATTTTCAGCAGTAGCACGTGTATAGCGTTGTCACGTTTCACCATGCTTCAGCTGCTGGGATCTCGTCAGAGCCGGGCGCTTTGTTACTGTGGAGCGACTGTATGGCGAGACTCAGCTCCTCTACTGTTGGGGGTTGAACGGGAGGGCCTGGTTCGGCTAACTGCTCAGGAGCTGGCTCCGTGGGGGATGTTGATGGTACATTGAGGAGCTCTTCAAAGTGCGAGGCCCATCGTTTGTTTACGCTTTCGATGTCGCTGATGATGTTACCGTCCTTGTCCTTACATAGGCTTGTCCTGGGTTGATATCCGTTCTTGACATTATTTATAAGTTTGTACGCCTGTCTAATGTTCTTACTGGCTTATCTTCGGTTTATTTGCTGTAACTGCTGGACAAAATGTTTGCGTTTCTTACGTCTAATTAACCTATTAGTATCTTTCTTTCTTGGCTCGAGATGCGCGTTGTGTGTATTGGCGAAAGGCTTCATTTTTCGCCTCAATCGAGGCCCTGCATTCGTCGTCGAACCAGTCTGCTCGTCTGCGCCTGCCTTTGTAGCCCACGACCTCTTCTGCAACCCCCTTGATGCCGTCTAGGAGCTCCTCCCAGAACTCATGGATGCCTAAATTATTGATGTTATCAAGCATGGGCGACAGTTTTTCCTCTAGTGCTGTAGTACCTATACGCAGCCGCCGTGGCATCATCAATCAATTTGTCAATCTCGAAGATCTTGGCAGGGTTGATTCTCGTTAGGTGCACCGAAAAGGTTCTGCACCTGTAGGTCGACTTCACCAAATAGTGATCGGAGTCGCAGTTGGCTCCTCGATAGGATCGAACATCTAAGACATTAGAAGCCCATCTCTTGCTGATCAGTACGTGGTCGATCTGGCTCACGGTGTCTTCATCTGGAAACTTCCAGGTCTGCTTATGGATTCGTCGATGAGGGAAACATGTAGAACTTATGACCAGGTTTCTGCCGCTCGCGAAGTCGATAAGTCGATAAGTCGCTGACAGTTGTTGTTGTTTTCGTCATGGAGACTGTGACCTCCAGTAGTTCCCCTATGCCAGCTTTCGTTTCCGACTTTGGCGTTAAAGTCTCCTAGCAGCAGCTTGACGGCGTTTGATGGAAGTGAGTTGAAGAGTGTTTCTAGGTGGTTGTAGAATTCGTCCTTAATCGCGTCTTCTTTTACTTCTGTAGGGGCATGCGCATTAATGAGCCAGAGATGAGCGAAGCGGGTCTTGATGCGGATCGCACATATCCGCTCGTTTATGGGTTTGAAGCCGATAACGTGGCCCTTGAGCTGCTTATTCACGATGAAAGCTACTCCAAACTCCTTGTTGCCCTCCTCTTTTCCACTCGTAAAAATAGTGTGCGAATTGAGGTCGTTAATCTCGCTTTTGAGCCATTTAGTTTCCTGGATTGCATCATCATGCCTCGAAGATGCTGCTTTGGTGGTTGAGTTAAACGTTTTCTGTCACCTATCACGTTGCAGATGTAAATCAGCACTCAGGCGAAGCGGTGCTTCTTCCAAATGTCGCATCAGATGATTTGACTTAGCCGTTAGAGGTTGTACCCACTACCGTTACCAGCGGGCGCCCGCGCGGAGGACACACGAAAGAAGTCTTTTGCCTCCCATATATGTATATATGGGGTTGAGTTTTAGGAGAGCAAAATTAATTGAAACTTTTATGTTTTTAAATTTTTCAGAATTTAATTTTGTTAATTTTTGGGGGGCCCCCCCGAGCCCGGATTGACACAAAAGTTGTGCCACAATGTTTTTTACATACAAGTAAAAAATAAGGTTCCCAACGCTATACACTCGCCGCGCGAGATGCTAGGTGAAATCCGGCAACACCGCCTTGATTGTTGGTCCCCCCACTCCATTTCCACTACCGGGAGCGTTCGCTGCGACATTCAGTGCCGGCCTAACAGCATCCGCGATGGAGTCCGCTATCGCCGTCACCGTCAGATGTGAAATCCGAGATCGGAGAGTAACGTTTCGGGAGCGTGCTGACCAGGTTCCTGAGGTTTGTGAAAAAAACATCGACAACATTTTGACCGAAAAACTTCGTTATCGCAAGGTGTGTGCGCGGTGGGTCCCGCACATGCTTTCAGAAGCCCACAAAGACAAACGCGTAAAGTGTGCCGAGGGGTTTCTTCGAGAAGCCGCCGAGAATCCCGAAGAATTCTTGGACTCCATTATTACGGGAGATGAAACGTGGTGTCACTACGTCACTCCGGAAAGAAAAGAACAGTCGAAACAATGGCGCCGTCCCGGATCGGCGGCCTAGCGGCGGAGTTCTTCGAAGCGGGTGTTCAGAAATGGATAACTCTTCAGGGAAAATGCGTATAAAAATCTGGCGACTATGTAGAAAAATAGTTTAAAGTACAAGCTTTCAGATAGTAGGTATACTTATTTATTGAAATAAAAAATGCCTTAAGCCTGAAAAAATGTGGGAACCTTATTTTTTACTTGCCCCTCGTATTTTGAGGTCATGAACTAAGAATCCTTATAAGTGCTGTTTCCAGCATTTTAACAACGATACATTACACATTCTTCACTAGGCTTGGGCCCCTAGTCTATTATTAATTTTTTAGGACTAGTGGCCCTAATCATCATATTCAATCAACAAATCAACATGGTCGTTTCGTCACTAAGGGCGGAATTCATAGTTCCCACTTAACAAGGAATTCCTTAAGGAATAAGGGTTTTCTCTATATAAGTGAGCCCTTAAGGGAGCTTCGTATTCATAGATATCATATTAGGGCATTGTCTCTTTTAATAAAACGATTTACTTGTTGGGCATATCAAATGAAAGTGACAAATAAAATATTACAAAATATCAAGTAGTTCAAAATTAAAATTTTTTTAAAAATGTCAAGGTGTTTGAATAAGGATATTTCAACAAATTTATGAATTCATATAAGGTTATTGAGTGACTTTGAAAATAGCGTCAGTCCCTTTAGGGTTCCCTTAGCCTTAAGTATAAGTGGGGACTATGAATTACGCCCTAAATTTCTAAATTCAATCTGCCTTCGCCTTTCGAAAGTGCATGCATGATTTTATACCTAAAACAATAAGAAAATTCGACTTCTTCATCCAGTAAAGTTTTTACGTTTCCCAAATTTTGAATTGGGCCACTAATTAAGAATAATAAGATGCACTACGATTCAATACAAAAAAGGACGGGAACCAAATCAGTAAATTTCTTCAACGAAATTCCAGAGCTCTGGAGGGAGACGATTTAATATTAATACATCATCAATATTCAATGTTGTGCATCAGTATCTGAAAAATGTGCGGCTATTACAATTTATTATTGTGCGAATCAATACAAATTAATGGGTTTGTGATTTAGGTTCATCGAATTAATGGAAATTTAAATGTTTTCCAAAACAGCTCAGAGCTTCAACTTGAAGACACCTATTAGTTAGAAAACTAAGCATATCACGATGTCTAGTTCTAGACCAGTGGTTCCCAACTCGCAAATGACTGCGGACCATTTTGCTTGAACATGAATCTCTACGGACCACCATATTTTTTTAGGAAGGGAATTTTGCGATTTTTTTCCCAAGGTTTTATATTTTTTTTTACGACAACAAAGTTGACACCTTATGGCAAAAATGGTTGGAAACATCAGAAGAAAACACCACATTCCTCCTCTGTGACCGCATCGTATTGAAATAATTTTAAGCCTATAGGCTTTGTCGAAACATTCACAAAAAAGTTCGGCCGAACCACGCGCCACAGTTCAGTCAAACCACGCTCAAAAGATCAAGGAACCGTCAGCGGGTTGAATTCACTGAACCACGCAAATGACGATAAAATTCGATTTCTCTGTTAAAAATAGAAAAATTTAGAAAAATGTATGAAATCTTTATTTGAGTCGATAGAACGATCTATAATTTAATGTTTAAAGATAATTTCATGTAAATGTTGACCGCGGCTGCGCCTCAAATGGTTCATACGCTGGATCCAATTTTGGCATACTTTCTTCAACATATCGGCCGGTCTCTCACGAATAAATTCTTCAATATTGGCTTCCAGTGCGTCAACAGTTGCGGGCTTGTTGCTATAGACATGAGCCTTAACATAGCCCCACAAAAAAAATAGTCTAAAGGCGTTAAATCGCACGATCTAGGCGGCCAATTGACCGGAATCAAACGTGAAATAAACTGTTCCCCGAACTCGCCTCTTAATTGGGCCATTGTATCGCATGCTGTGTGGCACGTGGCACCGTCTTGTTGAAACCACATGTCAGTCAAGTCCAGCTCTTCAATTTTGGTCAAAAAAATTTCCTAATCATCGCACGTTACCGCTTCAGAAAGTTGCCCGAACTGACCATAAAATGGAAGAAGTGCACGATGCACTTTGTTAACCGAGCATGAATTTTGATAATAAAATTCAATAATCTGCAAGCGTTGTTCGTTTGTAAGTCGATTCATTGAGTGCATTCAGCGAACGAAATTTACTGGAAAAAACGCTGGAAATGATACAAGAATTACCCGCCACCGACCTCTTCCTCCGCTGAAAAGCCCTCGCGCGGAATGAGAATCTAATTGGAAGAGCACTTTTCTGCTACATTTTTCGTTCGCTGAATGCACTCATTGGGTGAGGTTATAAAACACAACGTTCGCGCAACGTTACGGATCAGAAACTTCTCCCTACAAACAGATCCCCTAAGCGCTTAGGGGATCTGTTTGTAGGGAGAAGTTTCTGATCCGTAACGGCCGGTTGATTTGAAATTAAAGGTAACGTTGCGCGAACGTTGTGTTTTATAACCTCACCCATTGTTAAATTATAGACGACACTGAACATGTTTTAGTCCCGGAAGATTGGCGCAAAAGTATAATTTGCCCAATACACAAAAAGGGGGATAAGTTGAAATGTGAGAACTATTTTATCTAAAATTCTAGAAAATAGAATTAATCCGTACGCGGACAAATTGTTTGGTTAATATCAAGGCATCTTCAGACCTGTTCGTTCTCGTGAAGCTATTACTCCAGAATTGCTGGAAATATAACATCGACGTATACGAAATCATGTTGACTTTAAGCAGGCATACGACAGTATCGATCGAAGTGTACTGTACAACATATTGCTGCATTTTGGTATACCGTCAAAGCTAGTGCGACGATGACTGATACCGTCTCGCAGGTCAGAGTGCAGAATAGAGTCACTGACCTATTTGAAACTCGTACTGGACTCAAACAGGGCGATGGTCTGGCGCCGCCGCTCTTCAATCTTGTTCTGCAGCATGTAATTCAAGCCATGAATATGGACAGCAGCGGAACGCTAACCATCACGTCGACACAATTAGTAACGCACACCGACATCAACGACATGTGTGGAAGAGTAGGCGATGCAAAAAGTCGTCTGCATAACCTCCATACCGCCGCAAAAGAAGTAAATTCAAGCATCACAGTAGGGAACCTCAATGTAGAGTATGTAGACTATACGTATCAGCGATCGGGGTAGAGCCTCCGGTGGTATACTAATAGGAATAAAAGAGGCATGTACGTGGTTGCATGTTTCAAGCAGTAGCTCTAACAATCTCATTTATTTTAGCCCACAGAGAGGCGTTAAGTTATTTATTGTACCCATATACCTAAACTGCAATCATTGACAACGAGAATTCGACGAATTATGCAGTATACTTTAAACTATATCACCGAAAAGCGACAGTATTTTGATGATTGGAGATTTTAACGCCCGAGTTGCAAATGAACAACCTGGAGATGAACCACTATTATCGAAACACTTCAGTTACCAACGTCAGTCCAACGACCATAAACCTTATGCTCGTGGAAGTAAATTAATCGATCTATGTGCCGATTATAAAAATAACAGGCGCGACAATCCAGCAATGGACTAAGGCCGCAGGATGTGTTTAGTGACATCCTATTTCCAAGATCTTATCTGCTTTTTTTGTTGAGGTAATGAGATCAGCATCACGCTCAGCAGTGTTATTTATCCCCATAAATGGGTACTCGTTTAACAACTGAGTGAGATCATAGTCCGTCACAAGCTCGTGAGTTCGAAAAACAACATGATCCACGGTGAGATTCGAACTCATGACCCTGTGCACCGAAGGTGCGCGCACTAACCGCTAGACCAGCCAGACTACTGACACGAAAAACTGAATGTCAAGCTAGGTTCCGCCCAGGTTTTTCTACAGAGCATCATATATTCACCTTGACTAACATTGTAAAGTACGATCGCAAAAGAAATGAAAAGGTATGTGCAGTATTTGTAGAATTTCGGTCAGCATTTGACAAAGTTAATCGAAACGCTCTTATTTATAAGCTAAGTAGCTATGGAATCACAACTAAAATCCTAAACCTTTTAACGGAAAATTACACGAGTACAAAGACATCAGTATGGAATGGTTCGTCAATGTCTGAGTGGTTTGAATCTAAATCAGGAGTTCTTCAAGGCGAGGTGCTTAGCCCACTGCTCTTCATGATATTCATTAATGATATCGTCTATTTCATCCAAGGAGGCCTACGGCCTATCGGTGGTGTGGTAGTCAAAATTCTAATGTATGCTTACACAGCTAGAAGAGTATTGCTCGCAATGGTCGCTTGAAGTCAACATCAATAAAACTAAAACAATAATTTTTGAAGAATCGGCTAGGTTGACAATGCAAGGTTACTGGATCTTTAATGCTACACCCGTTGAAGTTGTCAAAGAATATCCCTATTTAGGAATGATACTTATTGCGAATCTCGGCCTATCACGGCATTTGGAAGAAAAACTGAAATCTTCTGTAAGCGCCATCAACCTAAAATGGAAAAATACATTTGGGAATCAGCATATTGCGCACAGTACAAAATACAAAGTTTTTATTTCAGTTGCAAAATCCATAATGTTCTACGGCGCACAAACCTGGGGATTTAACCAGTACGATCCGGTTGAGAAGTTGCTAGTTCTTCATAAAGAAAACATTTCGATTGCCGAAGAATACACCAAATTATATGATTTCGTTGGAAACCGGGCTTTCATCACTGTATATAAGCACTTTGAAATTGCATTATGATTTTTTGTTTAAAATTGCAACTATGCCCGAAAGTCGCCTAGTCAGAAAAATAGCAATTATGTCTGTGGAAGACGATGTTGATTGATGGATTAAAATCAGGAACTCTGCACAAGTTTTGGGAATGCAAGTTTCATTATACGCGGATGTAACTCGGAGCTTATTGTATTCGATAATCAAGCATAAGGATGAAATGCAATACAGCCAAAGTATTGAAAATGCTCTAGCAAGCCAATCGAGGTCCGTATACCGTATACCCTTTGCTGTCCCATGATCTTCAACTCCGGAATTACTTTAAAGACGATCTTCTAACTATCGATGTAATTTCAACCATTTTCCGAATCAGGGGCGACTTAACTACGTCCCACATTCGAGATCTGACTCTAAATGCCAGCTCTGTAACCTGGACTTACGAGAGGACTCCCTCCATTTTATCGCTATATGTCCGATTTTGCAAGAAATTAGAAACTTGTATTTAAAAAAATGCATTTTAAATTTGGAAGAAACTATTGAAGTATTAAATGGTTCCAATTGGACCAATCTCTATAAATATTGTGAGCATGCGCTAAATTATAGAAATGACTTTGTATAATTTTTCAATTCCTCTGCAGACGAGTTTTCAATCTCATGCATTTTTATTAATTTTTATGTTAACTTGATTGTTTTATTATCAAAATTGTTGTTGAGTTTATAGACAGCTTCACTTAACTGGGTTGCAATTCGTCAAAGGACGCCAACGAAACAGATGAGATAAAGCGACGGATAGAACTAGCCAATAACTGTTATTTTTCGGTCCTCCAATAATGAAAACGAAGCTGGTGCGCAGGAAAACGAAGCTGCACGTGTATACAGGGTGTCCGGAAACTGCCGCATAAACGCACCGGATTGTGATTCCTCATCTGATTTCCAGCAAAAAAGATGTATGAACATACCCCCTTAGCTTAACCCTTTAGCTGCCACAGGCATTTAAAGATTTTTGGAAAAATCATTTTCTTTTACGGCTTAAAGCTTAATATCTCCGAAGCTAGACCAGCTAGAATAGTGAAACAAAATAATTATTACAGACAACAAATTTACCTATAAAATAAAACTAACCACACTAAAATCCATCAAATTTGCGTGATTTGACCCAAAAACAATCTATTTTCCATCTCAATTTTCTCCAACTTCTGCCAAAGTGAGGTGCTTGTACGATTCTTTTAAAAATTGGCGCATAGTCTTACGATCATATCTTTCATACGTCATTTTATTCTACCTCCATTATTTCTAACAGTTATTATACATTAAGAGTAGAAAACTAGGGTTAATTTTTAGCTCGAATTCAATACAATTAAAATAAATAAATAAATTAACCCTAGTTTTTTGCACTTAAGGCATTAAAACTGTTAGAAATAACGAAGCTAGAATAAAATAATGTAAGAAAGAAATGATCGTTAGACTATGCGCCAATTTTTAAAAGGATCGTACGAGCACCTCACTTTGACAGAAGTTAGAGAAAATTGAGATGGAAAAACATCGTTTTTGGGTCAAATCACAAAAATTTTATTTTGAAGTTCTGTAAAAACCCAAACCTCTTATCCGATTTTAGTGCCGTTAGTTTTATTCTAGGTAAATTTGTTGGCTGTAATAATCATCTTATTTTGCTATTCTAGCTAGTCTAGCTTTTGAGATATTGAAGTTTTAGTCGTACAAGAAAATGATTTTTTCAAAAATCTTCAAATGCCTGTGGCAGCTAAAGGGTTAAGCTAAGGGGGTATGTTCCATACAACTTTTTTGCTGGAAATCACATGAGGAATCACAATGCGGTGCGTTTATGCGGCAGTTTCCGGACACCCTGTATATCGATAATCCGACCTGTGCTATGTTATGGCTGCGAAGCATGGACCATAATCCAAAACTGCTGGACACATTCGAGCGAATGGTTCCCCGAAGAATCTGAGCCGCTCGCGAACGAGGTGAATGGCGCATCCGGTTACAAGGGATGAACGACGATCGCATGCCCAAAAAGGTGATGAACGCGCAACGAGTGGGAGCGGAGCCAGATTGCTTGGTCGACCGAGAGCTCAATGGGAGCAATCAGTAGGTGAGGACGCCCATCAGATGTTTGGCTTCCGGAACTGGAGGACAAGGTCACGTGACCGCGACAATTGGAGGTCAACAATCCAGGCGGCCAAGGCCCGACGTCGGGATATTTCGCCTTTTCTTCTTCTTCCTTGCCTCGTTCTATATACCGCTCCATGGTTTCGCGTTGCTCGACCTGCAATGTAGGGGATATTTCGCCATAAAGAAGTAAAAGGAAGGGTTTGGCATAAATCTTGACAGAATATGGGATTGAGCTGACGCCACCATATCCTGGGAAACTCATCAAGAACAACGGGCTTACGGGGAAAAAATCGGGCCCGATATGGAGGTGGAATGTGGCGTGTAGACTGATAGGATAGTGAATGGGGGAATCTGGAATTACCATGAACTCTGTGTAGTGTATGGGTAGTGGTTAACACTTTCTTCCTTCGCGGATATGGCTGGCTTAAATAAAAACAGAGTTTTTAATTTTTATAAAACCGCTTCATATGTATTTATTCAATTTCGCTATTTACTCATTAAAATATCTTGAAAATATAATCAAACTTCGTATAGGTTTATTTTTACCATATTTGATTTTGTTCCAAACAAATTAGCCAGAAACCTTAGTGCTCGTTTTGGTTATCTTGGCGATTGCCACTAGTCAACGTCATCCGTTTTACTATGCAGGATAAAAATTTCAAAGCGAGAATATGATGAACACGTATTTTTATTCTGATGCACTATCTCAGACAAAACGAAATGTTTCCAAGTGTAAAGGTATAGTAAATTGATAAAAATAAAATAAAACTCTTTTGTTTATTTCTAAAGGCAGAAGGATATAACAATATTTTTAAATATAGATAATATTTAGATCACACGCACCGTTAATTTACACATTTTAGAATGTTGAAGTGCTTTTCATTCTTTTCCGTTAAATTACATTTATGACTAAAATATTTTTATTAAATACTTTCAATAGTTGAATGGGTTTTGCTTTCAATGTACATATATGTTTATACGTATAATGTATAGAACTATATGCAATGGACTAATATTACAAAAAGACAGCGTAACGCTTTTAATTACACGAATCGATGATGTTTGACTGACCCGACATTTCTTACAGGCAGGCAAAATATACAAAAGTTGAGGAAGGCTCCCCCTAAAACCGTCCCCGTAGAAATACTCCAAATAACATTGCTAATGTTACGTTCTTGTCAAATATGTATGATCTAATCATCATCAAAGTGGCGTGACAGCCCTGGGAACATGATTGATGACATACTTGTCTTTAATTTGTGAATTTATAAAAGACCTACGTACGGCAGGACATTTTCTATATATAATTCGAACGAAAAAAAACAACAAAAATATAATTAACACTTAGAAAAAATAAACTATACAATTCAAAATATTCCGAATACACTTAGCAGCATACGATTATGATGAGCCGGACGAGGCAGCCGCAGCATTCCGTTGTTGACGCAACAATTCATCAATCTGTGCTTTGTACATTTCTTTAACATCTTGCAAGTCCAATTCAAGCTCTTGCGTTTCCTCCACCTTTTCACCGTACATTTGCAACAAGGCATCGTATTTTCGTTGCAGTTCGGTGAATTCTTTTTGTAAATCGTCGTGAATGGCAAGTTTATCTTTGACCTGTGGAACAAAAATTTAATTAGTGGAAATGTCGTCGGATGGAATTTGAGGCTGAAAAATAAATTTGGACTTACATTTTCCAATTCGATCGTTAGATTGGCGATCTCTCCACTAAGAACTGTCCGTTCAGCCTGCAAACGTGACAACTCCCATTGCAATTGGCTGACTTCACCGTCTCGTTGTTTCAACGTAGACTGCAACGTTTCCAGCATCGATGCACTATTGCCGATAGGATTAAAGCCGCTAGTTAATCCGTACACGGAACCGCTCATATGTCGCCCAGAATTTGATATGCAATCCAGATCGTCCTGTTTACGGCACAGAATTATCATTTCAATTGAAATCAATGAAGTTTTATAATACAAAATTACTGACCATTTGCCAAGCTGAACTACCCAACGATTCGGCTATCGAATTTCGTCCTATACTGAGCGTAGGCGATGCTGAACTGTTGGCTCCATCTTTATCATGGTGTGATCCATCCATTCCTTCTAATGTGTTCGAATCTTGAGAAATGTCATTGCGGGTTGAATGGTCTGTAATTTCTTTAAGACGTAGCTCACGCTCATGAGCAAGACTAGTCTCTAGCGTTTTACATTTTTCGCGAAGTTCGGTTATTTCTTCTTTGGCGGTGTCAAGTTGGCTTGTTAGTCGTTCTATTTGCCTGCGTAGAAAAGCCATATCAAAAATGTTAATATGTATCTAAGAATTTCCAATCTACATATATTTAGAAAGACTAAATGGCTCGTAGTTAAAAAAAAATGAAATCAATGTGTGTGATGGTTACTTTTATGCACAACCCGAATACAATGAGATCTGAAAAATAAACCTTAGGCGATACATCACAAAGTGTTTCGATTCGCAGCGTGGTAAAAATAAATCCGTGGTAATAGATCTGTGTAAGGGCGGCTTGAGGATTTCCGGACCCCGGACAAACAATTTGTTATCTCCGTTTTTTGTCAACCTTACGATCTACAAGAGTGGAATAAGTGAGGATACA
This sequence comes from Microchrysa polita, assembly GCA_949715475.1. NCBI lineage: Eukaryota > Metazoa > Arthropoda > Insecta > Diptera > Stratiomyidae > Microchrysa > Microchrysa polita. The sequence goes on from OX454417.1 coordinate 56,696,473, forward strand.
GGCCTTCTGCGCCTTTACGACAGGTGACAGTATCGTTATGGGTAGGTAGGATTCGCCGAGAATACCGCTCCACCCAGGCTTGAGACACGGAACAATCCGTCCTATTTTCCAGATTTCAGGAATGCAAACGTGGAGATCGACAAAAGATACTCAATGGTTAGAAGGTGGAGATGTTTTAAAATGGTTATCGAAATGCCATCTGGCCCGAGGGCCTTGGAGTTTTTAGCATTCTCAATGACTTTTTTAACCTGGTCCTCAGTGTACAATGGTACAGTGTCAACAGTTCGGCTGCGAACTTGCTTTCTAATCTTACACTTGAGCCCATCGCACTTGGGATGTTCAATAAATTACTTATTGAACTGGTTTGCGTAGTGAAAAGTGGCCGAAGATTATGGTGATATTGTCCTTATCCTTGTTGGGATTGGAAAGGGTACGGACAGTAGACCATAAATTGCTGACACCGCCATTAAGGTTACAGGCATTGAGGTGCCCATTCCATTTTGCATTCCAATAATCTTTAACTTGTCGTCTAATTTCGATGTGAAGCTCCGGAATTCTGGGGTCACCAGAGTAAACGCGTCTGATATTATCACGTTCATCGGCTAACCTTGCGACACTCGTAGAGAAGTTTGGTCGAAGCTTTGGTACTAGAGATGTCAAAAAGTAGGTGGCGTTGGACTCACTACAAAATTGTCTAATGGGTCAACGGATCCTATTTTTTTGGTCAGTGCACAGGGGGGTCAGAAATAACTGTCAAACTGGATATTGGCACGCAGCAATTTCAAAATCAGCTTCGTACTATTTTCGAAATCCGACCATATCTTTGGAATCCTTGAGCCGATCGGCACGATCAAGGTGTCGCTGGACTCGCAACAAAATTCTCTAAGGGAGCATTTTTCCCGTGCAGCTCACAGGGGTGTCAGGGATAGCCGTCAAAGTACAATAATTCACAAAACGTATGCTCTTGTTAACATAGATATTGGCCACAGCAATTTTAAGACCGACTTCGTATTCGTGCGGAAATCCCTCGATATCTCTGCAATCCTTTGGGGGAGCGACACGATCGAGGTGTTGCTGGACTCGGCACAAAAATTACCTAAAGGGTGTCGAAGCCTGTTTAGTGCACAGGGTGGTAAGAGATATCCGTCAACCCGAATATTGGCAACAGCAATTCCACAGTCAACTTCGTACTACTTCGGAGATCCGTCGATATCTCTACAATGCTTTAGTGGGGCGACACGATCGATATGTCAGCGGATTTCCCACACAATTGCCTAGAGTTGTCGAGGCCTTTTACCCGTTAGTGCAGTCAGAGATAGCCGTCAGCCAAGATGCTGACCACAGTAATTGACGATTAACTTCGTACCAAGTACATTAGAAAATGGTCGATATCTACAATTTGCGGCCGAGCGATACAATTAGGTTTCCGCCGGTCTGGCAACTTAATTGTGTAAAACAGTGGAAAATATGAGTACAAGTCCTCCTACCATCTCTACTATGTCAGCGACGAACCGTGAATAAGAGAACTATCGCATTCGAGTAGGTTGTCGTTGTAGTTTTTTATATGTTTCTTTAAAAGCAACGATTACTAAGTAACGATTATACTCGAAACAAATGTAACGAATATGACCGATTACTGAAATGTAATAACTAAAGTTGACATCACTGTTTGGGACACGTTCTTCAGGAATGAAACGTGCCGCGGCTTTGGCAATGACGTTCAGTTCGGTATTAAGACAGTTATCCAACTTAGGCTACTTCGTTTATAACTGAGTACCTGGCTTTCCTCTAGTGGGCTGGGAATTGCGTTTCGAGCCTGTCTACAAGTGGATAGCCTTCCCCATCATTGCCGATGTATGGAATCAATCCAGCCATGTATCCTGGCTTCAATCATGCCGTTTCCCAAAGCAATTTTGGGTTCCGGTTCTTTAAACTTTTCTGTTGATCTCTCTTTTGCTAAGGTATCGGCTATTTCGTTCCTCAATGTACCTACGTGTTCTTTAACCCATATTAGCGTAACTTGGTTTATTGAAGCACACTCATTGAGCTTCTGGACACACTCAATTACCAATTTTGATTGATGTTATATTGCTGTATGCGCTTGATCACCGATTGGTTGTCGAGTGCTATCAGAACTTTCTTCCCCAGTACCTGCACTACTTCATGCAGAGCGGTCCCAGTAGATCTACCTGCTCTCTAAGCACGTTGACATCTACTCAGAGTTCTATACGTTGGCGTTGTATTCTCTAGATGGTCCACCCATACCCGCTCCATTGTTTCCAATAGAAATGAGGTTAATCTCTCTCTTGATTACCGTAACTCCTAGTGGAGCATGGTACGTTGATGACTACCGTGTGTAGTCATCAACGTTACAAAGACAACTGAATTCGGAGTGTGATATGGTTGTCAGCCATACCACTACCTAGTCGCATTTTTAGTTTATTATTCTACGATAAGAATATTTCTTATCATCTTCTTCTGAATAATAAACTTGCGACAAGTCGTGCCGAGTTTGGAAACTCGTTTCTCTATGAGTGTCTATTTCACAGAGTGGCGACCGAGCGATCACGGCCACAGAGCACGACGAAATAGGAATGAGGTTAAGCTAACCGGCCTGAATGAATTCGCTTCGGTATAGTCCTTTTTTCTCGGTTTTGGTAGAAAAACAACTTTAGTCTCCCTCCAAGACATTGGGAATAAGTTCCGAATCTTCTTCATCAAAGCTGTCATGCCCAGTGCCGCAAATATTCCATCCATTCCAGCCTCCTTATATGGCTCAAAAGCACTCTACGATGCTAGTAATCTAGAGGTCCAGAGATCGAATCTCGGCGTGGTCCAGAAAATATATAGTGCTTGCAACATTATATACACTCCGAAACTATATGCAATGTAACGTTGACTCGAAGTAGCCTATAAACGGCTGAGTGAACACACCATGCCCCACAATGCGTTTACGGTACAGAGAAGAAGAGGACTCGACTTGAAGCTTCCTGGAAAATGAACTTCCATAAGCGACTGCAATGTGACCCATGGATGTTTGTGTTGTCCATAAAATGCTCCTACGGCAGCCGGTTCTTCGATATAAATCGTCCTGGAGCTACCCGTTGTTAAAACGGCCAAGAGCTGTCAAGACCCCCTTCGATTCAAGAGAAAAAAAATCTCTTGAATCGCTACAACAACAACAACTGCAATGTTCTCCTCCATTCTTTCCGTCATAGTCCGATACGTCTTGCGGATTAGTCCCATTTTGGAGACGCTGTCTTTTGATATCATCTTCTCTAATGTGCATACCTCGAATGCATTCCTCATACTCGAGCAGAGTTCCCTCCATAACGACCACTGTCGTTATATACGATCATATTTTTTATAGCGTCCTGTAGTCGTTATAAGCGGTCATTGCAATGTAAAGTCAAAACCCGTTTTAGACCACGAACTTACGGTGGTATAGGTGGTCCTTGTGTGACACAAAAATGAATGGAATTGCTTCTGAATTTTGTTTAAATTATTTTTCGGAAATAAGAAATAGAGGAAAATGAAGGAATTACAGCAAAATGAAATAAAATGAAGGAAAATATCAATAATTTGAATTATTTCAAATGATTAATATTTGTGAAAATCCCGCCAAATTCAAAAGCAGACATCTATGTGTCGGAATCGCTCGGAACAGCTGGGCCGACTGATCAAGCCACCAATTTCGGGGAGTTGGGTGCCGGATGTCACGACGGAGAAACGCGGGATTTTGGCTGTTGGCGGACGAAAAAAAAATAGAAAAAAAAATTTATATTTGAGCCATGAAGAGAGGAAAAACACTCCGAGTCGGCAGCAAGGACGCACAGCTAAGTTTTTTTGTGATAAGTTTTGTCTGACATATGCATGTCCATATTTCGTGATATGTGCCCGTCTCCAATTTGTAATTTGTGCCCTACAATGGAGTGTAAAAAAATATGACCTTAAATGAATAGTCTCCCGACATAAACTAACCCCCCCCCCCCCATTTCCAGGGGAGAATTTTGATCGAAAAGGGAGGCGCACTACATTTCTTCGATTGGCCCCGGGCGTCTCAGTACGGGTTTAATTTTGCAATTGTGTGGGTTTAGTACGGGCGAGATCCGACGCCATCCGGGTCTACAGAGCATCCAAAAGATGGCACCAGTGCTCGCTGGCTACAATTCGCGTTAGTTTTCCCCATTTTAACCCCCTTGTGTGTATCGTCTATCTCAGGCATGCGATATGGCTTTTTGTAAAAGGATAGGCGTAACGAGCGACAAAGACCCCGCCCAATTCTCCCACTACTGAGCTACAGCAAGCCCATGTATTTGCCTAACCTGCCCGGTTATAGAGATATTGGCTCCGCCCCATGGGCATCTTGGCAATGTCCTTTGCTTACATCATCGTTAATCTTTTAAACAAATCCTCAATTAGGATTTGATTTTTTCGTCAATAAAACCTGAAGCAGGACCTGTATTTGTTGTACTCTCTACAGGGTTGCGCACGGGAACCAGACGCTTCTTAAAATGTTGTAAAAATTAAAGAAATTCAAGTTTCAGAATGTGTTTTTTTTAGAATGCCAAAGAATTTTGCACATTTTCATTATTAAACTTTTGGAGTCATTTACGGCAACTTCACTCTACTTTTCATAGCAGATAAACTTAATTTCTTCGGTTGACTCCTTTATTTTTCCAAAATGGTTTCTTTCAATAAATTCTTGATTTCAAGGGCGTAAAAGAATAAAGCCAGAGCTAGTAAATCAGGAAGCCGACTGGGACGTCGTCGAATCTTGTATCTCGATATGTCCCTGTCGCAAAGCAATTCGCAGAAAACTAATTTTGAGGCGCTAATTGTGTAGTTTAATAACTGCTCCCCTATCTTGAACGATCGTTGGTACCGAATTGATGTGGATCCGCTAAATAAAGCTTAGGGCAGAGGCAGATTCCGAAAACGATGTGATGAATACGGGCACAATATTTTGGCGTGCTGTTTTTCACGAGGGGATTTGTCTCAAATCCGCTACTGTGTTGATTAGGGCCGGATTTCCCATATGGGCAACCTGGGCAGCTGCCCGGGGCGGCAAATTTTGAAGGGCGGCATATTTCTGAATCTTTCATCCTTCCATTGATTAATGTTCTCTGAAAAATACTCATTTCGATATTTCAGGGGGCAGTTTAAATAAATTAGAAAAACAATAATGGAAACTCTGCAAAAGACGCTACTTTGGTCAGTGGGGGACTTACATATCTGACGTCAGTAGAGGCGTTTCGACTTTTGCCGAAATTGTCTAACAAATTAAGCGATCCCTTCTAAAATTGGAATAAAGTCAGCCTGCCAGTTCACCACTAGAGCTTTGGAAATCGCGCGTGGGAGAAGTAACGTACACTCGGAGCCAAAAAAAAGCCGAGTCTTTTACTTTTTTTTTACTTCTACACTAGCACTAGTATAACGAAAGGTCTTGACCACCAATGAACGGATCTTTTCCATGGATCCACCTTTTTTCTCCTGGTATAGCATACCCTACCTCCTCCTCCCGGAAATTGCAATTTCGGGCTGGTTTCATTAAGTAATGAAAACGACCATTTCATGGTGCAGCAGCTGGAGAACGGTTGTGACTAAGAGAAAAAGGACTTAATATCCATTGTTTGGGAGTCGAGACCTTTTGATTGACTTCAATTTCACTAAACGTTACGGAAACTCATCACGTACTGAAAACAATCAATTTAGTGGGCTGTAGCGGGAGAACGACGAATGAATGCAACTGATCTACTTTCAGCTTAAACTACAGAGGGTAAATCCGGCCCTGGTGTTGATTGTTTTATTGCAAATGACATTTCGTAACATGAATTTTAAATTTCTTACGACGTTTTAACAAGCTTCAGTAGCGATTGCGATGCGATGTCGTATCATTCCGGCCTTCCAAAAACAAGAATTTTAGAACTTTCTTTTACATAGATATGAGTGAATTTTCGCACTGAATTTCATTTTCAACTCAAACTTGATCTTTGCATGCCGAAAAAGCAATAATTTCGCATACAAAAAAATTACATGTGACGAGCGTTCGTTGTTATATCCGATCATTTTGCCTCTCGAGTCGGAAAAATGCAGTCGTTATAACCAATCAGTCGTTATAGCAATGGTCGCTATATCTATCAAAAATTGTACCGAGCGAGCCTCTTAGATCTCGGGACCTGGAATTTCCGTCGTTATAGCCGATGCGTCGTTATAGCCAATGTCGTTATAAACGATATCTACTGTACGTCCTTTTTTTTCAGATATCAGGGATGGCAAGCGTGGAGATCGGCAAGTTAAAGACGGCCGTGAGATACTCAATGGCTGGAAGCTCGAGATGTTTCATCAATGCCATCGAAATGGCATCAGATCCGAGGGCCTTGGGGTTTTCAGCATTCTCAATGACTTTCTTAACCGGGTCCGCAGTGAAAAATGCTACAGTGTCAACAGTTCGGCTGCGAATCCGCCTTCTAATCTTACACTTGAACCCATCGGACTTGGGTTGTTCAATAAATTTCTTATTGAACTGGCTTGCGCAGTGAAGAGGATTGCTGGTTTCTTTCTTGCCGAAGGTTATGGCTATAATGCCCTTATCCTTGTTGGGGTTGGAAAGGGCACGGGCAGTAGACCATAACTTCCTGACACCGCCATTAAGGTTACAGGCATTAAGGTGCTCATTCCATTTCGCCTTCCAATAACTTGTCGTCTAATTTCGATGTGAAGCTCCGGAATTCTGGGGTCACCAGGATGAGCGCGTCTGATATTATCTCGTTCATCGGCTAATCTGGCGGCACTGGTAGGTCGAACCTTCGGGATACGTTCTGCAGCAGTTTACACTCCGTTGCAGACAACGGAGTGTAAACTGCTGGTGGAGGGGCGAGAGTTAAACTCGGTCTAGCATTCCTGATCATATTATTGGGGGGTGCTGGGAGCTGTGGAGGAGAAGGTGGGTCAGGTGAAGCAAGACCTTCTCAAGGTAGAACACGTAAAATGGAGCCACTCCATGCAGCAATTACACTGCACTGACCGGCCATTCGAACCAATTCGGTGGTTGCAAACACGACAAAACCATACCCTTGGGCCTGGATTTAGCTAAAAACCGGCGCGAATTAGTAAAATTGAGAGTAACCGCGCCGAAATGTAATGCTTCCAATATGACGAAAAAACACACATATACACAGACAAACACATCCTTCCTGCATCGAACCTTCAAGGCTCTTGCCAAGGAGGCGTTGTGGCAACTCTTGGCTGTTTTCGGTTAAAAACAGGTGTGGTTGTGGTCCGGCTCAGAGAGGCTTAGATTGCTGTAAGACAGCAAGGTTGCCGTACGTAGGACCACCGAGTAGTTTGTCCGGTCCGACCGCCTTTCCGCATTTCATCTGATGCATTGCCTCCATCACCTGTTCCTTTCAGAAATCTTCGATATTTGTGGTATTCGACTCAACGTCTTGAAAAGCTGCTCCAGGAAAAATACAGTCGCATCCTGCTATAGATTACCGTATCGTTAACCAGCAGCATTCCTTGCGAGTCCTCCACGTACTTTGGCGCCTGTTTTTCTCGAGCGTTCCTTCTCTGGTAATGACGGTCCTTAGGTCGCAGTCTGAGTTTCTAATTCTTTGTAGAATTTCTCAGCTTCCTTCGCCTTTGCTTGAACCCATGGTGGTGGAAAGCCAACGGAAACAACAACAGAAACATTTGAAACACCGCAGGGAGTCTGTGCCACATGAGACATAGCTTTGTCGGGTAGTGGACTTGAGCTGCACAGGAGGTCCTCCTGGTGTATGTGGTTGATACGCCAAGGCTTGTATCCAATGTACTCGAATGATGGGCTACAGAATTACTAAGATCACATCCGGATGTCAGTCGTTATGAAGCGGCGCACGTTTCACAATCCGTCATCGAATGGTTAGGGAAGAGTAGTGTAATGCCTTGGTGTCGGTGGCTCCGCATGACCCAACCCGCGAAACGATTAATTACGTTGAAAGGTCAGAATTGCCGATTACCTCCGCGAGACTTGCTACTGATATTAAGAAGTCAACCGCGAAATTTGTCCCCAGGGTTCCCACGGTCATCCTGGCGACGGCAATGGCAGAGATTGCCATTGCCTCAATACTCTCCAGACATAGGCTCTTTCAGTGTGTGTCTGGTTTGTTAAGATAATGTCTTACCCAGTGATGTCCCAAAAGCAGCCATAGATCTGATCTGGTAGGATTGAATAGTTGTTGTTGTAGCGACTCAAGACATATTTTTTTTTTTTTGAATCGAAGGGGTTCTTGACAGCTATTCGCCGTTGTGACAACGGGTAGCTCCGGGACGATTTACATCGAAGAACCGGCTGCCGTAGGAGCATTTTATTAGACAGCACAAACATCCATGGAAACAGTGGGATTCGAACCCACGCTCCGGCAACTCAGAGATACAGTGTCATTTCTACCACCGAACGCCCAGCTGGATTGAATAGTCTTTCGGATTGGTGCATACCTAGAAGGTCATGCCATCGTTTTTTTGTTTTTTTTTTTTTTGGTGATTCATATCCTTAATAGGGTTTCTGCCAGAAAGCTTGTTGCTTCGTTTCCCAGTATACCTTGGTGACTTGGTACTGAGTAAAGGGTAACTAGGGGGAAAAGTTGCTATACTGTTTCATAGTATTCTTTGACCATCCACCGCCTTTGAAATAATTTGGTCGAGCCAATGGTGATTGAAAATCGTGCGCCAGGTCTAAGACCCCAGCTCCCATCTCTTGCTCAGTTGTGGATCTGTCGGTGTACAACGTGAAGCTGACAAGTTCTGGGTTGACATTTTGCCCACTCCGTACGGTCAGCGAGGCTGGCCAAAAACTTACTCCTGAAGCAAAGTCCGGTAGTTATGTAATCTGACCTGCTACAGATCGGCATGCTTTGTATTTGCAGGAGAATATTCATTCCACCTGATTCATGGATAAGCACAGGTGGGCCTGATTAGAATGAATAGCCGCCAAACCCTGAATGTGCAAATGCAGCGGAATCAGACCTACAATCGCTTCAATGATCGATGTATAGCTTGTACACATGGATCCTGTTGTGCATGTGACTGTTCTCAGGATAGTGGTTTTTCTGGTGGTTAAATCTCAAAAGAATCTCAGAGCACCATTGTTGTTAAAGGCCGAACCCAGTGCCTCACTAAAGTTACGGTCACTGGCATGGAAAATGAAAGATAAATCAAAAGTACAACTCTTACCTTTGAAAATCGGAATCCTTCAATTTAAACTCCAGTTCCGACTGTTGTAATAAGCTACTTGTCTGCTCCGACTTCAAAAGTGCACTCGACAGTCTCTCTTCCAGGCTCCGTATCCTCGAGTTTAGCAGCGTTTGCTGTTCATTCGACGTCTCCTCAACGTTCTCTAGTAACTTCAGCTTATTTTGGGCCTCATCTACAACAGCAAAATTATAATCACTGTGCATTCGACCAACCAAGAAGAAAACGTACCTAATCGAGTCACCAATAATCGTTCCTGCTTTTCCCAGTTGTTAGTTCGTGATGTCAGCGTGGCTTGCAACGACTCCAACTGTCGTACGAGCGGAATTGTGGCCAAACTAACCTCCTGGGTCAGTTCTTCGGCTCTCAATTCCGCCGCTTCCAGTCGTCGCAACAAATCGGCATTATCCTGACGTAATTTCTGTTCACGCATGGCATTACCCGTTTCTGCAATCCGCAACTTCTCACGAAGATCATCGAGTTGCGATCGTATCTCATCGTTCTCGGACTGTGTCAGTTTCTTTTCCGACTCCAAACTGGCTAGGGCATGAGCCTTGCGTGTCAACTCCGAGTGGGCGTGCTGTTTGTCGGAAAGTTCTTTTTTGGCTGCATCAAAACTCACCTGGAGCGTTTCAAGCCGTGAGGTGAGGTCTTCGATTTGACTCTTTGCACTTTGCGTTTCCTTTTCGAGCTTGCGTTTCTCGGACGACAGTTTGTGCACAGCTTCGATTTGTGATCGCTCCACCTCATCTTTGGCTGCCAGTGATTTTTTCAGTCGCTCGACTTCTTCGTTGAGCTCTTCGATTTGCTCGCGATTGCGTTTCAATTGTGAGTCACTTTCCTTTTCTTTGGCTCGTAGTTTCTTGATAATGTCTGAGTGCCGCAGAACTTGTTTCGAGAGCTTCTCGCCTTCCGTTCGAAGTTCGGCAATCATGAAGTCTTTTTCGGAGACGACTTTGTCTAGATTGTCCTTAGGAATGGTGGTTGTCAGTTCGTTCCGTGCGGCTTTGAGCTGATCGCGAAGTGCATCACGTTCGCGAATGCTCATCTGGAACTTTTTCTCGAGTGCCGACAATCGTTGCGTGTATTCCTCGGCGTCGAGGTGGTCGGTACGTTTTTGCTTTGCCTCGAGCTGGGTCTGATATTCGAGATTTTTCTCGTGAAGTTGGGCATTCTCGCGACCCAGTTCCATGAGGCGTAACTCGCGCGCCTCGATGATTTCATTCATTTCGCTGATGCGACGCAAGAGTTTGTCCGTTTCGGAATGACTGCTCAGCTGGGAGTCGTCTGATTGAATTGAAATTTCCGAGAGTTCGCGATTGTGTCCTTTTTTCGTGGTCTTGTCGGGGAGTGACGAGTCTTTTTTAGAAGTAGTCGACTGCATTTTCAGTGGACTCGATCGACATGCACTGTTGGTGCTGCTCGAATCGCCGTTGGGATTGGAAATGATTTCAATGTCGGACGAGGTGGTCGTTTCCACTTCGTCCGCCGATGTGTGTCCCGAGTTCGGACCGGAATTGGGTTTATCGTGCTCCTTGGCGTCGTCGGCCGACATGTCGGGAATTTGAACATCTTCGAAACTCTGCGTCGAGTCGGAGAGCAACGTTTGAGATTCCATAAAACTGTCGTCCACACTTTGCACAGAATTTTGCTTGGTTATGGCGATCGTGCTGGAAGATGACTCGACCAGAGTCATGGATGAGTCGCAGGAGTCAGAGTCTTGTCGGGATGTGTTGGGTTCCTTGGGTGGCGGTTCTAATGTGGTGAGGGGAATCGTTTTGGATGGCAGCGCGGCAACAATCGAGATAGGCATAACCGTGTCATCCATAACCGTGCTAAAGGACATCGAGTCGTCGTCGTCGTCTTGCAGCTCATCACTCGTTAGGATCTCAACACTGTCCGGCGATTTGGCCGATTCGCTACTCGGCGTGGTGAGGATTTCCACCGATTCCGAGTTGTAGACCGTCACAGAGGGTGACGTTACCAACGAGCTCGAACATGGTGTGGCCGGCGAGGATAGAATTTCCACAGAGTCGGAATTCGATGCCACCGACGGACGTTTAGTTTCGACCGAGCCGCCCGACTTTGGCGGTGTCGTGACCATCTCGTCGGATTTCGGATTCTCAAAAAAGGAACCGGTGAACGACCCCCACAGCGCTGGATTGTTGGTGGTCCAGAGCGGCTGCAGGGGTGTCGTTGGCTCCGTTTTGCTTTTCACTGTTTTCACTGGCGGTGGCGATGAGGACATCATTTCGTCATCCTGGATGTCGAGTGCTTTGTCGATTTGTTTCTGGGCTTCTTTGAGAGCGTTTTTGGCTAGACTCGCCAAACCAGCTGTATCGAACCAACTCATACTGACTGCGGCGACAGTGTCCAGCGGCCGCTGGCCTGCTGCTTCGGGTCCCAGACTGCGAAAAAGTGGACTTGGCCTTGTGACGTCATACAGGCGCTAGCTATTTACAAATGAATCCAATCAAATCCGGGCACTGATCCCGGCTGGACGCAAGGTGAGATTAGGACACGGCTTGTTTGTTGTTGGGTGAGTATGGAAAAGTGTGTCACGGTGACGATACGTGACGTTTCGCGAAAAAATGGTTTTCTCGATCTTTTGGTTTGCAGAATATGTTGTGGAATCTCTTAAGCGTACACTTTGGTCTCAAACGCGAGAATATGATACACAAAATCGTATTAATTCGCCATAAAACAAATTCGATCCGCACGAAAAGTTTACACGGTGCCAGCCACAACACGCAGCTTATATCACAAACCAAGACAGCTTGGGACAAAGTTTCACGTTCATGATTCGATCACTTTTCTTTTGCACGAATGAGAAACAATTCGATAAGTACAAAACATATATTCACGATAAATCGAGCGAAGAAAAAATCATTTTCTAGGAACGGTTCGTCTTCAACTCAACACACAAAACACCACACGTCAAAGTGCCACTCAGAAAATTTTCTGATTGGACTTGAGTACGTTCAATGCCCAGCTGTGTTGTTGTTGTTGCGAAGTGACAGCTGTTGGAGGTTGTCAAAAAAGCCCGTCGCATTTCTTGACGTAAGAGCTTTTGCATTGTCCCGGCCGCATATTTTCATGCATTCCCCACGGTCACAATTGCGTGTTTGTTTACATTTTGTTTGTTTTCATTCATAAATAATCACGGTGTGTGACTCTTTTCGATTCCGTCCATTTCATATCATTTGGCGGACTCTTTACAAACTCCCTTCTCACCATCTTCCCATTGACTACTACAATAATATCATTCACTTCTGAACTTATTTTGTGTTTTATTTTTGGATAGAATTCCATTATTCTTTTTATAAAAAAAAAGTTCTCGAATAGTAGAGCTTTTGAAAATGTCAGAGCTGAGTTCTAGTAGTACTCTGTCCCGAGTTGCAACATAGCTCCAGTGGCGCAATTGGTTAGCGCACGGTACTTATAGACAGTAACCTGTGAGAGCAATGCCGGGGTTGTGAGTTCGAGCCTCACCTGGAGCATTACTTTTTTTTTTCTTTTTTTATTTTTTTTTCAGTTGTTTCTGAAGGAAATTGAAAAGGATTTGGTTTTCTTATGGGTGAGATCGTACTCTGTGTACATTGTACATATGTATGTATTGTTTGTATGGAATGAATGTTGTATGATTTGTTTAGAATGTTTCCTCTTCTATAGAGAGCTGTAGAATAGTCAAAAGGACGATAAAAGAGTTGATGATGGATAGAGCGGTATTATTTACAAATTCACAAATTGAAACACATGACAATTTTCGGGGAATCGACCATTACACAGACGACAATTGCCGTTAATTGAAAATTATGTCCTTGTTGATTCAAAGTAAAGCGCGGTTTACACGAGTTGAGTAAATGGCCGAGTAGAACTTTCCAGTTTCCACTCTACACTCTATTACCGTGCTAGTCGAAGGACAGGAGAGAATAAAACTCTCCTAAGCTTCGAATATATCTTTACAATTGTGCGCGTAACGAATTTGTCTGCACTCAAGGGTACAGTTATGTTTGACGCTTAGCAAAAAATTGACCCCTGTGGTTTTGGGAGTAGAATGATTCCACAACGATTCCGACTTGTCGTAAAACGCGACTTCAGGGATAGGGTATGTACGGCTTATATCCCGCGTACCTTATACTCGAAACATTAAACGAGCCTCGGATACCTCGGACGTATTCAACGGGAACGACTTTTGGCTATAAACAACGAACCACGAACTGTCTTTGGAACGTTCCGACGATGTGGAGTGAGTGTACTAACACAAGGCTCACAGAAGTCGAACAGGAAATTACCGCATACAACATTGCTATACTAGTACTGAGCGAAACAATAGATGGCTGGGCGACTTTATCACCGAACTATCGCAGCGATAAGACGACACCTTTAGTAGGGCTCCCAGGGGCGAATTGGGATCTCAACGCCAAAGTCGTGCCGACTTTGATAACATAGAACAAATATCTTATTGGCAATCATGGACTTGGCGACAGGAACAATAATGGCGAAATGTTCGTGGAGTTTTGTAACTTCTTCTTCTTTATGGCACGATAGCCTGACGTCGAGCCTTGGCCGCCTGGATTGAAGACTTCCAATTGTGGCGGTCACGCGACCTTGTCCTCTAGTTTCGAAAGCCTAGCATCTGGTGGGCGTCCTCACATACCGAATGCTCCCATCGGGCTCTCGGTCGTCTACGCATTCTGGCTCCGTCCACTCGTTGCGCGTTCATCACCTTTTTGGGCATGTGATCGACGTTCATCCTTTGTACATGTCCCCCATTGCAGTCGCTGCAATTTCACGATTTTCGACACATGTAGCTCATCATACAACTGATACAACTCATGGTTGTACCGGATGCGCCATTCTCCTCGTTCACGAATGGCCCCGAAGATTCTTCGGAGAACCTTTCGCTCGAATGTGTCCAGCAGGTGTTCAGAGTTTTGGGTTAGGGTCCATGCTTCGCAGCCATAGCATAGCACAGGTCGGATGATGGTTTTATACATGTGGAGCTTCGTGTACCAGCTTCGATTTCATAATTGGGAGGACCGAAAAATAACACTTATTAGCTATGTATCCGTCGCTTTATCTCATATGTTTCGTTGACGTCCTTTGACAAATTGCAACCCAGGTAAGTGAAGTTGTCTACATACCCTATATTGAGGTCCCCCACTGTGATGCTTGAATTTACTGGCGTTCTAGTTTTTGATTGCATCATGACCTTGGTTTAAGATTCGTTTATATGTAGTCCAACTTCTTTGGCGGCGTTATTGAGATTATGCAGGAGGATTTCTGCACCACCCAATCTTCGAGACATGATGTTGATGTCGTCGGCGTACGCTACTAGTTGAGTCGACTTAATGAGTAGCGTTCCGCTGCTGTCCAAATTAATGGCTCGGATTACATACTCCAGAGCCAGGGTGAAGAACGTCGGCACCAGCCCGTCGCCTTGCTTGAGTACAGTACGAGTTTCAAATAGGTCAGTGAGTCTGTTCTGAACTCTGAACTGCGAGACGGTATTAGTCATCGTCATCCTTATGAGTCGCACTAGCTTAGCCGGTATACCAAAATTCAGCAGAATGTTGTACAGTACGCTTCGATCGATACTGTCGTATGCCTGCTTGAAGTCGACAAATATTTGGTATACGTCGATGTTATATTCCCAGCACTTTTGGAGTAGTAGCTTCACTGTAAAAAGCTGATCTGTCGTCGAAAGACCAGGTCTAAAGCCGCCTTGGTACTCGCCAATGATTTCTTCTGCCTACGGATTAATTCTATTTTCTGGAATTTTAGATTTTATCTATAAGTCGTTCAAACTAATGAGATGCCTCTGTAGTTCTCACATTTCAACTTATCCCCTTTTTGTGGATTGGGCAAATTATACTTTTGCGCCAATCTTCCGGGATTATTTCGTCGTTCCATATTTTAACGATAAGTGTGTGTATAGCCTTAACAAGGCTCTCTCCACCATGCTTCAGCAGTTCAGCTGGAATCTCGTCAGCGCCCGGGGCTTTATTATGTTTTAGTGATTGCATGACGAGATCAACTTCAGGTGTATTTTTTTGGTTATCCCGTGTAGGTTTGGGTAACGAAACTCCATATAAAAAAAAATGCAAGCTGACCCACCTGTCATTTTTTTATATGAATTTTCGTTACCCAAACCTACACGGGATAACCAAAAAAACATATCTTTCTTCTACTGTTGGGTGTTGAACGGGAGGGCCTGTTTCAGCCGTCAGCTCCAGCGCTTCTTGTGTGGGGTTGTTCGGTTGAACATTAAGGAGCTCTTCAAAATGTGAGCCCCAGCGTTTGTCAACGAACATCCATCATGCTCGATGCCCATCTCTTGCAGACAAGGACGTGGTCAATTTGGTTGAAGGTATGTTGATCTGGAGATCTCCAGGTCTGTCTGTGAATACGACGTTGAGCTAATTTCCGTGTTTCTGCTGGTCGCAAGGTCTATTAGTCGTTGGCCGTTGTCGTTACATTCTTCATGGAGGCTGTAACCTCCAGTAATCCCCCTATGCCAACTTTCGTTTCCGACTTTGGCGTTGAAGTCCCCCAGCAGCAATTTGACATCGTTTGATTGAAGTGAATTGAAGAGATTTTCTAGGCGGTGGTAGAACTCGTCTTTGGCCGCGTATTCACTGACTTCCGTGGGGGCATGCGCGTTTATGAGCCAGAGATTGAAGAACCGAGTTTTAATGCGAATCGCACACAGCCGATCGTTTATGGGTTTCAAGTCGATAAAATGCGGCTTAAGTTGATTGTTTACAATAAACGCCACTCCAAACTCCCTGTGGCCCGAAGGTTTTCCACTTGTGAAAATTGTGTACGAATTTCGGTCGTCAATATCGCTACTAAGCCATTTTGTTTCCTGGAGTGCAACTATGCTCATCTTATATTTTTCAACCTGATCCAAGAGGGCCCTTAAGGCCCCTGCCCTATTCAGGGAGCGTACATTCCAGGTTCCGAAAGAGTTATCCGTTGTTCGTTTGCGAGGTCGTCGTTGAGTTGTATCCTTCCAACCCGAGGCTTTCGTTCCAGGTTTCTTCACGTCGTATTTTTTACAAGGATGAGTTGTCGGCCCATCGCTTAACCATGATAGTATTCGTAAAGGAAAGAGGTCCATCATGGAGAGGTCTCGGAGGTGCTGCTTCGGTGATTGACTATTCGGTTTTCGTCACCCTATTACGTTTAGTAACCTGAGACGCTGAAGTTGTTAATACAGCACTCAGGCGCAGCGGTTACTCGGATAATGCGGGAAAGTAACGCCCCGTAGAGGAACATAGGAATTCGCCGGAGCCGTTCACCCTATGAAGCTCTTCCTGCATAGCTAAGGGTCCGCAGTTATGCCACAACTGAAGAGGATATAGGAATCGGCCGGAGCCTTTCAACCTTTTACCCTCCCCCCTACGGAAGGTGCTGCTTCGGTGATTGACTATTCGGTTTTTGTCACCTTATTATGTTTAGTAACCTGAGACGCTGAAGTTGTTAATACAGCACTCAGGCACAGCGGTTACTAGGATAATACGGGAAAGTAACGCCCCGTAGAGAAACATAGAAATTGGCCGGAGCCGTTCACCCTATGAAACTCCTCCTGCATAGCTAAGGGTCCGCAGTTATGCCACAACTGAAAAGGAGATAGGAATCGGCCGGAGCCTTTAAACCTTTATACTCCCCCTTACGGGACAGTTTTGTAACTTGCACCTTGTTTAAGCAAAAGCCCTGCCAATAAACGAATTGGGAGATCTCTTATCTCAGCACGCAAGAGAGTTAAGGAATAAATCAACACTGCAGCTGATGACTCAACTAAAAATCAGCTCAGAGCTGAATACGGTTCATTACAAAACGGCGTGCATTGTGCAGAGAAGTGTGAGGCGTAACAAACGTATTTACATCAACGGTTTAGCGAAGGAGGCAGATGATGCGGCTTACCGTGGTGAAAGCGGTAATTCAAGCTAATTAAGCCACTAATTGGCAAATCGTTCCCTACTGTAAAAGTGAAAGATAAAGAAGAGTCTTTGCTTGTTACCGAAGAACAACAACTTCAGAGATGGAAGAGCACTTTTTAAACAACCGCTTTGGGCCTGCAAGTGCATCTTCATCGGCAGAAGAAGACGTCCCTCCAGTAGCCGGTATTAATTCCAGACCACCATCTAAGAAAGAATTAAAGAGGGTTATCGAATCTATGGACGCCTGTAAGGCCCCGGGGATATTATTTTAAGCGGATTCAAATGCTACTGCGGATATTCTACTTCCCCTCATCAGAGAATGTTGGGAAACCGAAACTCTTCCAGGTGAATGGAAAAAAAGGCGTGATTATTAATTCCGCAAAAGGGTAATTGACGTGGGATTTCCTAACTTCACGCTGCTTCTAAGTCGATGGCTGAAATTATTTTGAACCGGATCAAGGATGAAGTTGATTGTACTTTAAATAATAAACAGGCTGGCTTTCGTGACGGTTTTTCATGTAGCGACCATATAAACACTCTCCGAATTATTATTGAATAATCCACCGAGTGGAGATCCCCATTACACACCATGTTCATTGATTTCGAGAAGGCGTTCTATATAGTGTCGATCGGGAGTATATTTGGAGAGCTCTTGGTAGGAGGGGCATACCAGATAAAATAATTTCCATCATCAAGGAATCTTGTCAAGGCACCCATTATCACGTTTTGCACAAGGGTAAGCTTTCAGATCGTTTTGAGGTGCACAGTGAGACAAGGCTCCATTTTGTCACCTATTCTTTTCCAGTTTTCCTCATAGCCATTAATGTACTAGTGAGCGCGCTTCAAAACCAAATGAAAGGTATCAAATGGAAAATGTTAGATCACCTGCAACACCTGGACCTGGACTATATTTGCCTTCTATCAAATAAAAATGAGGATGCAGCTCAAATGGCATTGCGAATGTCGCAATGGTGGGCTCAAGATAAACGCTGCCAAGACCAAGTACTAGAGCTCTGATCCAGGGGGACAAAATGGAATTTGTGTTTCAGGACAGGCTGTCGAAAAAATTAACGAATTCTGCTACCTCGGAAGCATAGTCACAGCAGATGGCGGCGCGGACGCTAATGTGCAATCGCGTATCAAAAATCTTCACTTTGACTCCCTTCTGGCAAAATAAAAACACTTCCAGACACACAAAAATAATTTTAATTTTTGAATTTTTAGTATTTTTTAAATAAAAATATTATTAATAATAGTTTATTAGTATTGTAGAAGAATATTGAAATAATTTGAAAAAAATTTATATAAAAAGAATATCAAAATCTGAATATTCAATTCAATTGTAAAATCTGTGCTTCTTTATGGCTGTTCAACTTGGAATGGTGACCATGAGATAACAACTAGGCTGCAAACTTTCATAAACCAGTGTTTTCGGGGCATCCTACAAATCCGCTAGTCGGAGATTATTGCGATTGATGTTCCCCCTAAAGTCACAGGCCTCGATTGGATAGACACTTCTGTCAAAAGGCGAAAGATGGCAATGGATAAGACACACCCTTCGAAGAGGGCCAAAAAATACTGCTAAACAGGTTCTAGATTGGAACCCTCAAGAAGCCAATGCAAGACGCCGTGTTGGACGACCAAGAAACACGTGATAAAGATCGGTTGAGAGCGAGGCTGCTTCATTAAACAAGAGGTGTTCAGAGCTAAAGACAATGGTGGTAATGGAACAGAACGAGGTGGAAAGTAGGCGTAGTTGATGCCCCATGCCCCACGAGAGGTTAACAGGAATAAGATAGATGTCGAGTTTTGCAATTTAATTGGGAGTCATAGAAGAAGAAGATACAAATTTGTTGCAGACTACATACTTTTGAGATAAGTCATTCATTACTATTATGAAGATATTCACGAGAATTCCCAAAAAATAATATTATTGTACGGCGTGGCTCCCTGAGGGCACAAATATGTCTTGGCATTGGGATATATGTTGTTACCTTTACGAGCTACAAATGTCAATTTAACCATTTGATCTCGCCTAGTTCCCTTTGGTAAAGCATGCATCAATTGGGACTTTATACTTTATATTTGCAACCGCGGAAGCTACAAAATTTAGAGATCTATTGCACCAAATGAAAACTCGCGATGAACTGCGAATGGAGACAAGGCAAGGGTTATGAGTCGGCTGGGACTGAATTCAGCGAATATCAGAGCATTGAGGTAGATGACAAAGATAGCTTTCAAATATGTACAGATTTCATGGCTAATATTTTTGCTGGAGGCAATAAATGCAATGTTAGAATAACGCATATGTCGATTAACACTCTCAATGAAGCTAATGTAATATAACATCATCATCATCAATGTGGCATATGATGGCCCTACGTTGGGCAACTCGTGGTTGTATCGGATGCGCCACTGATCTCGCTCGTGAACGGTCCCGAAAATTCGCCGAAGGACTTTTCATTCGAATCTGCCTAGCAAAATTTTGGAGGCTTGGGTGAGGGTTCATGTCTCGCAACCATAGCATAGCACGGGTCGGATTGATTTGGCTAAAGTGGAAGCTAGAAAATCGGAGTTTTTCGAAAAAAGTCGTGTTTTTTTACAAGAATCACAAAAAAGGCAATTACTCCTTAACGGTAAAAGCTAGAGAAAAAATTTGGACGACATTTTTCCTAAAACATCCTGCGGGACACCCTGTATAGTACACTACGGTCGATACTGTCGTATGTTAGCCTAAAGTCGAAAAAAATTTGCTGCACGTCGATGTTGTATTTTCAACACTTTGAAGTAACAGCTTCAGCTCTTTACTGGCTGGTCGGTTGTTGATCGACCTGGTCTGAACCCGCCTTGATATTCGCCAATGATTCGTTCTGCGAAAGGATTCATTCTCTTTTCCAGATTTTTTCATAAAATCTTATAAGTCGTACAAACTAATGATATGCCCTCGTAATTCACCCATTTCAGCTTTTCATACTTTTTGGGGATTGGGCAGATTATGCTTTTGCACCAATCTTCGGGAATTACGTTGTCGTTCCATATTTTGCAGTAGCGCATGTATAACGTTGGTTAGGCACGTTCCACCGTGCATCAGCAGTTCTGCTGGGATCTTTCGCATCAATCGAACCAGTCTGTTTACGCCATAGGCTTTATATCCCACGACCTCCTCTACAACTCCTTTGATGCTGTCTTCGAGCTCCTCCCAGAACTTATGAACGCCTAAATTGCTGATATTATTGACCATGGGCGACTGTTTTTCCTCAAGGGCGGTAGTGGACGCAGTCGCCCTGATCAAATGGATTCGTATTTCCATGTTACAACAACGTTAATAATTTTTCTCAGCTACACTTTTCTCCAATCCTTGATCGTTCTCTAGCATTGAGTACAGTTGAGCTATGGTCTAAAAAGCGAAATCAGGAGGAAAAGTCGGATCACCTGCAACGTGCAATTTATCGTCAAAAGGCGAGCAAGGTGGTAGCAATAGTATTTTCTTAAATTTGGGATTTACAATTTTCTTAACAATATTTTTTGCGACCGCCGCAAGGTTCGCCGATGAACAACAGACCCCAGAATTCAGAAGCTAAACTCCGAAATAAATCGACAAGTCAGGACCTACAAGAAAGAAAAATGGAACGAGCATCTTGAAAGCTGCGACCTCTCGAAAAGTGTCAGCAAACTTTGGGCTACAGTCCGCGCCCTGTCACATCCAACTAAAGACAAGGGTAGTGTAGCCATCAGATTCGGCAAGAAAGCCACCGCAGATCCTAACCTTTGTGCAAGCTGTTCAATAAACAATTTATTGAACACCCCAAGACCAAGTCGCTAAACTGCAAAATAAAAAGCAGGATACGCAACCGAACGCAACGAAACTATACAGCGGAACAAGTTTATGCAGCGATCAAGAACGCTAAAAACTCTAAGGCAATTGGACCAGATGGCATTTCAATGGCCATGCTGAAACATCTAGATCTTCCGGCCATCGAATACCTCACGATGGCTTTCAACTTGTCGATATCCACGCTTATCATCACTGAATTTTGGAAAAAGGGTCGAATCACCCCCTTCTAAAACCCGGTAAAAGCGCAAAACTCGCCGAATCCTACCGTCCAATCACAATTTTATCACCCGTTGCAAAGACGCTCGAAGCACTCATCCACCCCACCCTTGTATCACATGCTGAGCTAGCTTCTCACCAGCATTGCTTCAGAAAGATGCATAGTACTACAACAGCTCTGGATCTGATCACCCATCTCATCCATAATGGCCTCAGCCAGAAACAGCCCTGTGATAGAACTGCCCTAGTGGCGCTTGACCTGTCGAAAGCCTTCGACACGGTTTTCCACTCTGCGCTGTTGGTCGACCTTCTTAATATGCATGTTCCTGCACAAGAGGTTAGATGGATTGCCAACTATCTAGCTGGGAGGCAATCCTATACCGAGTTTCGTGGCAGTTATTCAAAGCATAGGAAAATTAAGCAGGGAGTTCCACATGGTAGCGTACTCCCTCCTACATTGTTCAACATCTACCTGTCGAGCCTTCCAACACCCCCGGAAGGTATCGAACTAATATCCTATGCGGACGATTGCACCGTACTCACCACGGGGAATGATTCAAATGGTATGTGTGCTCGATTAAATGACTATATTGAAAAACTGGTGGAGTTTTCCAGTAGGTATCCGTAACCTCGTCATTTCGCCGTCTAAATTATTATTATTTATTTCATGCCAATTCATTTATATATCAAATTAATACATGTAACATAACTAATGTAAAGAAGTGTAAATCAAATCCATTTTAAATATTCAAGTAAAAAAAAGAATGCAAAATTTATGTACAATATGATATACAGCAGTTAGTTACAATTTTCGTACAGTCTACCTATTGGCCGTTTCACTAAGAGCTGAAGCTCGAGTTGTGAGGCGGTTCGACTAACCACAGTTAATTAGATTAAAATCACTAAAACTGACATGCTCATGCATATATGTATATAAAAAAACAAGAATGTGTTTTAATTAAATAATTCGGTATTATCACGGAAAGAAATGCACTGCAACACTTCTCACCACCTTGACGCAGAATTTTTCGGAGGAGCTCAGGATGCGTACTGGTAAGCATGCTGACGACGTTGTTCTTACTGTTACCAACCACAAACTCCCGCAGGGGGGTCTGTGTTATTGTGGCACAGATCTTTGGTGGGTTGCGACACCACGTACCCGAGCAGCGCAGGGAGGCCCCTGGTATGGTTGATGCGCCATTGCGTGGATCTGTACAAAGACCTTCGGGAGGTGACGATCCCGAGCTCCCTAGTCATGCATTGGTGACACAGCATGGCTGACTTTTTCCCTATTCCTTCGAAAAGTCAGCCATACCAGCTTACACGACGCAGTGCTTTCTCGTAGGGGAGAAACACATTATAAGCGTATTGGCAAACGCTCTAAATATACTTTTCAGCTTTGCGTACTGAAATAAAGAAAATCCGGGAATAAAGTTGATTAAAACGCGACACGTCTTTTCATGTTCACAAACGTAACTTTATTGGACATTAGAGAAAGAAAAGAGAGAGTACAAAAGGAGTAGCAACATATTTTTGTTACGTTGGGCAACAGGGTGTTGCGTAAGCAAATGGTTACAAATATAAAATTCGAATGCTAGTTTGCAACACTCCTCCTCATTCGAATTGTTCGTTTATTTAGTTTAATCCGCATCTCTCACGTAGCATGATATGTCGGTTCGCCGGTAATGGTTTTGTTAGTAAATCAGCTAGCATATCCTCTGAACAGCAATAAACGCATGAGACCAGTCCTCGTTGTACGTAATCCTTTACAAAATTATATCTCGTGTCGATATGCTTCGTTCGATTTGAAAATTTTTCTTCTTCGATGAGCTTCAGACAGCTTTGATTGTCTTCGTACAATATTGTTGGTGTTTCAACCGGCTGTTGCAAATCGTTCAGTAGCAAACGAAGCCAAGACGCTTCCTGACACGCCTCAGACAATGCAATAAACTCTGCTTCTGTTGATGACAATGCGACGCAATTTTGTTTTCGACACGCCCAACTTACGATGCCACCGTTGACAATAAACACGTAACCGGTGTTCGATTTCCGATCCTTTTTATTTTCGGCCCAATTCGCATCGGCATAACCGTAGAGAAAGTCGTTTGCATTATCATCACCGCTTAATGCCAATTTCAAATTCGCAGTTCCCTTTAGATATTTTAGCACCCGCTTCAATTCATTCCAATCTTGCTGACGTGGCTTTTGTACTCGTTGCGCTAATATCGAGACGCTTGCTGAAATATCTGGTCGAGTATTCACTGATATGTAAAGCAAACACCCGATGAGTTTTTGATAATCCATATTTGTAAGCAAAAAATCATCATCTGCATTGGCTTTGTCGTAATTCACATTCATCGGAACGCTTGAGACTTTAGCATCGGTTAGACCAAAATCTCCAGCAATTTTGTGAATGTATTTCGATTGACATAAATGATAGTTATTTTGCGTATCCTTCATGATTTCTATTCCAAGATAAAATTTGATATCACCCAAATCTTCCAATTCAAATTTGGAAGTGATGATTTTCTTTACATCATTAACAGTGTCTATTGATTTCGCTGCTACAACTATATCGTCGACATAAATAAGAAGAAATGACCATTCTCCCTTTTTATTTCGTGAGTACAAGCACTGATCCGCTTTGCTTTGCTGAAAACCTGCTTCGATCAACACTTGATGAATAGCATCGTACCAGGATTTCGCTGCCTGCTTCAAACCATACAGGCTTTTCTTTAACAAACAAACAAGCTCACTTTTCTCCTCAAATCCCGGCGGCTGTTTCATGTATATAGTCTCATTCAATGTGCCATTTAAAAATGCTGTTTTTGCATCAATATGCCGAACGATAAAATTTTCTTTAGAGGCAATTGATAGAAGTGTCCGGAAAGTCGTTTGTCTAGCCACAGGTGCGAACACTTGATTGTAGTCTGTTCCGAATTTTTGCGAAAACCCTTGCGCAACCAAACGCGCTTTGAATCTGTCAATCCTTCCTTCAGCATTGGTCTTTACTTTGTAAATCCATTTACAGCCGATCGCCTTTTGATTCTTTGGCAATTCACATAACTGCCAAGTTTCATTTTTCTTCAAAGAATCCATTTCATTTTTCATCGCACGAATCCATTGATCTTTGTGTTCACCTGACAATGCTTCTGCTAGATTTTTCGGCTCGACGACACTATAAACCATATCGATTTCATCTATTAGTCGCTGCGGTGGCATACCTTTATTTTCCCGCTGAGAAACACGACAAGCTGGCGTCTCCTGCATAGGGATGCTTCTGTTGACTTCGTTGTTTTCAAATAGTCGAACTAAACCTTCGGTAAATGATTCAAAATTATTTTCTGCTCTGTCGGCGCTATTGTTCTGCACGCTTTTATCGCTCGCTGCTGTAGTCGACTTACTCATATCGACATCGATGGTACTTGATTCGATGTTCGCGTTACCTGATGATACTCGTAAATCAACACTGATTTCATTTGCTGCACTTTCCATAAAACGAACATCTCGACTGATCACCAATTTATTTTGAAGTGGATCGAAACACCGATAACCTTTTGAATTTTCGTCATAACCAACGAAAATCATGGCTGTTGCTGTATCATCTAATTTTCGACGCTTTTCGACTGGAATATGAACATAACATTTAGTACCGAAAATTGAGAAATGTTGAATAGCTGGTTTTCGGTTATTCCATGCCTCGAATGGTGTGCTTTCAATAGCTTTGCACGGAACGCGATTTTGTATATAATTTGCCGTGTTGATTGCTTCCGCCCAAAATTTGTTTGACAAATTTGCGTCCAGCAGCATGCACCGCGCCATCTCAACAAGCGTACGATTTTTCCTCTCAGCAACACCGTTTTGCTGAGGCGTATACGGTGTTGTGTACTGTATTTTGATGCCTTCGCCTTTAAGAAAATCAACTACATTCTTGCCAATGTATTCTCCTCCTCGATCCGACCGCATAACTTTTGGATTTGTTGAAAATTTATTTTTCACCATTGCCACGTATTCCTTTAGTTTCCTTTCGACTTCTGACTTATGTTTCAGAAAATAAATCACCGTATACCGCGTGAAATCGTCAATAAATGTAAGAACATATCGTTTACCACTTGGAGAAACTGTTGGCATAGGACCACATACGTCGGTGTGAATAAGATCGAGTGGGGCTTTGGATTTCGACAACGATTGCTTGGGAAATGGCAACCGTGTAGTTTTTCCTTTTAGACACACTTCGCATTTAACTTTAATGCCACAATCAACGATTTTCATGTCGTCAACCATTCCTTTGGAACACATCTGCTTGATGGCGTCTGGATCCCGATGACCAAAAATGCGATGCCAGTTGTGGATGCAGTTAACTTTGTGTTCCCTAATCGCGTACACTTTGTGCGGCTGACGCAATTTAAACAAATTCAAATGCATGTCCGCTACAGCGACTTGTTTGTCTCCCGACTTAATTTCGCAAGTCAGATTTTTTGAACCAAAATGTACTGTATACCCTTTCTCTATTAGCCTTTTGACAGACAACAAATTTCCTTGGATATTCGGCACATACAAAACGTCTGTCACTGTTGCCACTGTTGTCCTACCGTCTGCATTCACCATTTCAACTCGACAATGACCTTTTCCTTTCACGTCCACGCTTTCACCATTGGCGACATTTAGGGTCTTGCATTCTGCTTTTTCGAATGTAACAAACAAACTTTTATCATTCGATATATGTCTGGTAGCACCGGAGTCAAGAATCCATCCACTATTTTTTATGTCCGAAGCAACCGTGAAGAGAAAATCGTTCTCCTCTACTTTATTCACTTTGTTGCTGGATGAAATTTCCCTTTTAAATTGCTTTTCCTTCCATATTTTATATTTAGTGCACTCATTCTTTAAATGGCCAGATCGTTTGCAGAAAAAACATTTGACTTTATTTTTCGTGGTTATTTTTAAGGCTGAGTCCGACTTTTCACTGCCGTCCGCTTCTTTTCGTCGTTGAAATTCTGTAATTAATTTCGATTGAACAAGCGACAAAGTAACGTCTGCTTCTGGACGTGCTTCTAGTGCTACTATTAAATTATCATAGCTGCGCGGCAAGCTACTCAAGATTACTCCCACATGCCAAGCTGTTGAAAGTTGTTTCTCACCCAGGTCACTTAATTTTTGAAATAAGCTCGTCAAATCATTCAAATGCTCTTCCATATTGCCATCTTCGCACATTTTCAATCCGCATATGCGACGGATGAGGCTCATTTTATTTGTCATTGTGTCTTTTTCGTGGATTTCCTTAAGAGCTGCCCAAGCATCTTTCGCAGTCGTTCTGTTCCTTATGTGGCACAATTGATTGTCTTCGACGAATAAACCGATATATGCACGCGCCTGATCGTCCCGCATTTGCCACTCGTTAATGGCTGCCGCATTCGCGTTGTTCGGTGCCAGCACTGGTCGGGGCTCTTTTAACACACTCCACAGTCTTTCTTTAACCAATAGTAGTTCCATTTTATATTTCCACACGAAATAATTTTCATTGTTCAATTTTGTTAATAGAACTTTAGCAGAATCCGCCATTTTTATTTTCACTATGTCTTTCGCGTACACCGTATTTAAACTGAATCGGATTTTTCCTTTATCCTTATTTCAACCGCTGGGCCATAACCTATTGGCAAACGCTCTAAATATACTTTTCAGCTTTGCGTACTGAAATAAAGAAAATCCGGGAATAAAGTTGATTAAAACGCGACACGTCTTTTCATGTTCACAAACGTAACTTTATTGGACATTAGAGAAAGAAAAGAGAGAGTACAAAAGGAGTAGCAACATATTTTTGTTACGTTGGGCAACAGGGTGTTGCGTAAGCAAATGGTTACAAATATAAAATTCGAATGCTAGTTTGCAACAAAGCGTACGTGTTCTGTCTCGAAGTTGGCGGCTTCGCATAACCCAAGCCACGAAGGGGCTAGTTAGGAAGAATGGCCTATGCGCCTATACCTAGCTGGTTTGTGGATTGATGACCACACGGCCTGAGTCAAATTGCTGCTTAGTAAACGGACGGGGGCCAGACCTATGTGAACGGTAGCGCTACGAGTCTGGCAAGCCGAATTTGTTAGGTCTAACCGAAAGGGGGCCAAAGGAGGATCACACCTGCTATTGAGAAATCTTTAGCGAATAGTGTACCTCGGGGATGGGCGTGCCCAGGGGACCATGGTCCTCACCTATCTAGGCGTTGGTCTCGAGGGGGCTTGTGGTTGTTAGACAAGTCGGCCAGCTAGAATCGCATCCCAAGGTGGGGTTCCAAAGGGAGGCATCCCGGCGGAGAACACCCTTCCGGCTATTAGTCGGAAGGCTCAGGCACTCCTAATGACGAATTGCGAGGTAGACGCAGGATGAATGTTACCAACCACAAAATCCTTGGTGTCTATCTAGACACCATGTCGAAAAACCAGGTCGAAGACGTAGTTGACAAAATGCACAGTAGAAACAACGTCCTAAAGGCACTGGCCGGGAGCTCCTGGGGCAAGGACAAGGAAACTATGTTGGTCACCTACAAAGCGATAGGTAGAGCAATTCCCAGCTACGCAGCACCGGTGTGGTCACAAACCGTTTGTGAAACAAGCTGCTCTACGTATCGCTACAGGTTGTCACCTAATGTCGTCCCAGGATCATCTTCATCAAGAAACCAGCATGTTACTAATACGTGATCACAATATTCTCCTGTCTTTACAATATCTGGTCGGTTGCTAACAAGAGCATCATCCCAAACCATCATCTCATGGACAATACTCCCCCTCCACGACACGCCAGGAGTGGAATCAGAGATCTCGAGAGAAACGTCCAGAGATGCAAACGGGAACCTCCCGATATGTTTGATTACACAGCATACCATGCGGCCATCGCAGATATTCACACAACCGTTGTGAATCGGTCAATAGGGAGATTAAGCACGCAAATAGAGTCCCCCAGCGCCCCCACCACCTATATCACCTGAAGAGACTAGGCTCCCGAGAGCCACACGAGCGACACTAGCCCAGCTTGGTCGGGTTTTTGTTCGCGCCTCAATTCATTCCTTCTCTCGAATAGACTCGGACATTCAGAATATTAGTGCGAGCTGCGGTGGTGCGCCCCATGATGTAGACAACCTGTTCCGATGCCCCGCTGCACCCACTAACCTCACTCCGAGGGTGCTATGGGACAACCCTATTGCAGCTGCTACGTTCTTGTCACTTCTTCTTCTTCTTGTAGCGGTGCAGAAAGGTGTGTAACCTCTGTGCATCTATGTGGGTACGATTTATGGTTCGTCAATGTTTGTGTCCGTGAGGTCTAAGGACAAAAACATAGCTGCTGCGATAGGGTTTTCCCACAGTGATATAGGGGTAAGATCAGTGGGCGCAGCGGGGCATTGAAACAAATGGCCCACATCATGAGGAGTGCCATTGCAGTTTGGACAGATGTTTTGGATGTCCGGGTTTATGCGAGAAAGGTACGAATTAAGGCGTGAACAAAAGCCCGACCGAAGTTGGGCTAGTGTTACTCTGGTGGCTCTCGGGAGCCTAATCTCCTCAGGCGAAATTGGTGGTGGGCGCTCTGAGAGGACTCTATTCGCACCTAAACTCGCGATAGACCGATTCACTTCTTCAGTGTGGATCGCTGCAATGGCGGCTCGGTATGTAACTTCATCGTAAGGGTCCCGTTTGTATCCCTGAACCTCTCTCTCAAGGTCTCGTAAACCACGCCTGACATGTCGTGGTGGAGGAATTCGGTCCATGAGATGATTATTGGGATGATCCTCACGGTAGCAACCAACAAGATACTGTTTAGAGAGTAGGAGATTGTGATCACGTATTGGCATCAATTTTGTCTCCTGATGTAAGTGATCCTGGGCAGACATCAGAAGGCAACCTGTCGCGATGCGTAGAGCGGCATTTTGGCAGACCTGAACTTTGGACCAGTTTGTGGTGATCTCAGCGATTTTTCGGTGAATGCCATTACAGTTAAACTGTAATATAGATAGTGCAGTGAAAACTGCTGGAGGGGGAGGGCCAGGCGTAAGACTGGGTCTGGCATTCCTTATCATATTGTTTGGCTGTGTAGGGGGCAGTGGTGGGGAAGGTGGGCTGGGAGCAGCCCTGGGTTGCCCGGAATTTATACAACCTGGCGCAACATATGCTAAGGAGTGTTGACCTTGTCTACGTAACCCTGAACACCTAAAGTGAACCCATTCCCTGCAGCAATTACACTGCACTGATCTGGCATTCGAACCGATACGTTGGTTGCAGACACTACAAATCCATACCTCTGGGCCTGGATTTGTTTCAATACCGGCGCGAATTAGTAAAATTGAGAGCAGCCGCGCCGAGATGTAATGCTCCCAATATGACGAAAAAACACATACATCGTACCCACACATATACACAGACAAACACAACCTTCCTGCATCGAACCTTCAGGGCTCCTGCCGGGGCTCTTGCCAGGAAGGCATATTGGCAGCTTTTGGCCGTTTTGCAAAACAAAACGGGTGTGGTCCGCCCCGTAGAGGCAGTTGCCGTAAGACCACTTCTTGCCACTTGAGACAATAGGCGCGAACGACGACGAAACATAGAATACTTCCACAGATATGCACAACGGTTGACGCGTTTCTGCACCGCTACTACAACAACTCCCTGCCCCGAAACACAAATATGGCTTCTTCCCCCTGGATCAAGTACTCGGTCTTAGCAGCGTTTATCTTGAGCCCAGCATTACGACTTTCGCAATCAGTTCCTCCTACGAGCTTTCCAGATATCTTCCCGATCAACACTATCGCCATCTCTAAATCAAAACTCCCCCAAAATTGGGCCACGATCGGTCAGCCTTTAATTATCTTGTTCCCGATTTTCAGAAAAATGAATCTCTATAACGATAAACTTACCTGTGACGAATGTAACGCTTCTATAGCGCCAAAGAAAATGCCAATTCATGCTTACCAAATGGACTTAAGATTGATCAAACGTGTAAACAAACATGTTTCCTGAATTACCTTTATAACAGTATATACTTAACATAAAAGTAGTCTGTGGTACACTCGGCTTCACAAAAATCGGGCCACTCGCCACTTTTTTTTTTATCCTCCTCTCCTCCTCGCATCACGTTTCCACTTTTATATTTTGCACCATCCTTAAATTCAGTCCTGAATAATTTATCTCCCGTCTTCAGTTATATTTGTATGAGCATTATATTGTTCTAGAGAAAAAAGGTTTCCACTTTGCCATAAAAAAACCCTAGTTCGTTGCTATCCGTTATGATCATTTCAATTATATTTATATTGGTGCTATTATTTCCATAATCGTCGATTTAAGGTTCTTTTGTACCTCCCAGACAACTTAAAGTTGGTATAAGGGTGGGTACTGTTTCTAATTCAGTTTTCAAATTTGCTTTGTATTTGTTTCAGCTCCGTATTTTAAATCGTTGATAAATTTCGAACTCAAACTCAATTTTCTCAAAAAGTATGAAACTTACAACTATGAAAGTTATATCTACAGAAAGTGCATTTAATGGCAATTCAAATGACTATGATTTTTATCTAAAGTACCGTTAACTCACGCAACAAACGCAATGCCTGTTTTGATTAGAGTTCGCGCTTACCGTGTGGCCCGGTTTCATTGAAGCTCAGTGTAGTTTGATGTAGCTCAGGTCGAGAGTTATGGGATAGGTTTGTGCTTTCCGTAAACTCTTGTAGTCGTCGAAGTCGAAAAGAATATCGCATATCGAGATGCAGACTGAAATTGGGGAAAAGAAAATAAGAAACGGCTCACAGCCTATCTATAAACACGTTTCCAGCCCCTTTGATAGTAGGAAAAAAGCTTATAAGATGGTCACTTTCCACCGAGGCATACTTCATTACAGACTCCACCTGCCACCAGCTGAGTCAACGAAGCGCGAATCACATTTGATTTGTATTATAATCTTCTTCGTCGTAGTTCATAATTCATATTTTATTACAATCACAAACAAATGTCTCTACAACATACCAGAATTCGCACATACATAACTTATTTACTAAAAATAGAGGAGAAAAATAAAATGTTTGGAATAGTTAAATGCTCGCGTTTTAAACAACCCCTGTCGGTCGCGCTGTACTTGGCTGTTGAGTCGGTCTCGTCATTAGATCCATTGCATTCTTGAACACTTGTGTCCTAACAAAGTCCGTTGCGGCCGAATTCAAATCCTTGCCCGCTCCAAAATTACACTTTACATAACCGTACAAATTTGCACCGTTCAGTGCCAGCGCAATCATGACTAGAAGCAACCACTTGAAATCGAGTCCAAACAGCCGCACGATAAAGAAAACTCCCCACAGTCCCGGAAAGAGGATAAGTGCCAACCAAAAGACACGTGCCTCATTCGCATTGATACGACCCTGCTGATTTGCGCCCTAAAATGAAAACAGAGAAAGAATTTGATGGGAGATTATGAGGGCCGATTGTTAAGGAAATCAGTTGTAATGGCGAGTGGAAAAAGTGTGATGGTCACACAGACAACCTTTTTGGACTCGAACACCCAATGAGACTTTCCCTCGTCGTCGACGTAATTCCACCATCGCAATCCGACCAATAGACGTCCGGTGATGTTTTTAACAGTCCAAAAGTCCGCGGAGAGTAAAAGGACGACCATTACGAAGCTGGAGATGAAGGAATCGCTAAACCAGCCACACAGCATGTACGTGACGACTGCAGCTCCGCGAAAGAACAAGTGGAAGAAGACGACATACGGGTGACTGGAAGGAAGTTGGTATTAGTTGCTAAAAACAGAGGGATTGCAATTGATGACTTACTTATACTTCTTTGGATCAGCATTTTCATCCTCCTCGCCGAATGGTATGGTGTCGTCGTCCAACAGGGGATCCTGCAAAACAAACATACGACCAGACAATGACTCAGTACATACAGCGAGGGCGTAAACTTTGATATGAATTACGACACAAAAAATTACATTGATCATTTACATGATGTCCCACAACCAACACAAAGTACGGATATTAGTAAATCATGCAAAAACCTTACATTTCTTACCGTAGCCGACGACATTTTTCCTGAAATATATTTCTGGTGACCTGTCACGACGTCAAATTCGTGTTGTTGATATTTCTTTCTTGCACCCCAGCTGTGGCAGACGTCAAATGTCAAATGATTTTAGCTTTTTCGCGCAGTTGCGGTTGGTAGTGCTTCGAGATAAATTTGCGAAAGGCGGAAAAGTCGTTTGAATTTTTGATGTTTTGAGTGGTTGGTTTAATGATTTTTGATAGAGTGCCAGCAGGTGGTGTATTTCTAGAAGCTTAGGGCTCCATGACACAGTCATATTTATATGCATATTTCTAGTCATATAATTAAGCCTACTCGATTAATTCGGTTAATTTTTTACACGTGCACTAAACGAAATCAAGTAGGCTTAAGGATATGATAATATCTATTATAATATATATTACCAATATATGACTGTGTAATAGCGCCCTTAGAATAGTTTTGAAATTCAAATGAGCCATGTACTTTTTGAAATCGTTCAGTTTTTGCGCAATATTTATGTTTGTGATTCTTCCACTCCGGCAGGGTGCAGTTCAGTGCCATACAAACATTTTCTGTCAACAAACTCGCGGCTGTCATCTCGGCGCAATCACCGATTTGTTCTTGTGAAAATTTTGCTCTTTTCCTCGTCCGTTCCGGAGCCGCATAAATTTCATTGTCTTTGTCAACATCGCGAAAATCTCTTACGGACCTCTACTCTAGTTGGCATAATCGCCGGGTATAAATTAAAATTCTTCTTCCGGGTATTGTCGTCATCGTTGTCTCCCACCGGGGCCCTAAGCGGGAGTCTCGTTTGTTTCGGTTTTTCCAATTAGTGGTGCACACAGTTCATCTGTTGGTGTTTTTCTAGGATAGTTTGAAATTCTAAAAGACGTGAAAAAATCGAACGACACAGTGTGCCGGAATTTTGATAAACATTCGCCGACATTCGTGCGTCTCTCTCGAGGCCGTGTCAAAACAAAAAACAAAGTCACCGCGCGAGTGATAAATTTTGGTGGCGAAGAGGACAGAGCCAGTCAGGTCGATCGGTTGATAAGTGTGCGAGGAGCCACCGCTAGCCACTCGCCAAGTGATGGATGCGACAAAACTGCAAATTGTTGTGCGGTGAGAGGGACGTGACGCGTCGCACTTCGCCATCAGAAATTAGATAATAAAAATACCATCCGTCGACTGGCTGACGGTGCGCCGGGGGGTCAAAACAGTTTTGTCGTGCTCCCCGAGTGGCAGCAGAGAGTGAACGCCGAACGAGGAGGATTGTCGACACTTCGCGCGGTGAGGTCGAAGTCCTGTGAAAGTGTCATCGTGGTGCCCGAGTTTCCTTACCTACCCTAAGCTTGAAATTGGGTTTTGGTGTTCTTTGTGTCGGATCGAGTGTGAGTGGTAAATCTGACACCACCACGGTAGCTTTCCATTACAACCCCCGCACCAATTTGCGTATCAAAAGACAAACTGCAATCGCCATAATAACGTGCCAGTCATTCAGTGCCAGTAATTTCGTCAATTAGCTGGAATTTGCCGTCGTTCAGTACTGGCTCCATCGAAACGACTTATTCGTGCGAACAATGGTGCGGATCGTCACAGTTCTATGTATCCTTCAGGAATTTGTCGCGAGTGAAATGTGTTTGTTGTGATATTCCAAATATAACTCAGTTCCTGAGTGAAGTGTCATTCCTAGTGTTACCCTTCAAGCCGGAAGTCTGTTCAGTTCGAACATCGACATCTGAAACACCCCATTCCTCCATTCTGCAGTGCCCCCCACACACACTCGCCTGAGGAGCTCATCACACTCCACACTAAAACGAACAATCGATTTTTAACACGCGACTTCTCACCCCAGCTGGCTGACTCTTTTCGGTTTCTTTGCATACCATCTCAACCTAAACGAAGAGCGTAAACATTCAATTGCACCGCTCCCGCCCGGGGTGCATTCTTCTTCTCAGCACATAGCCGAGGGTGTGAATTCTTGAGCTGATTAAGTGTCAAGGGCTCGTCGTCATCGTCTTGGTCGGCTAGAATGGGTGCAAAGGCGAGCACTACCAATAGCGGACATCAGAGCCCTCGAACACGAACCTTCTCCACTAGCTCGAGTACGGACGTGGTGTCGGCCGGCACCGGGCCCGGTTTCAATTTATTGCGTGCCTTGCCCGGCGTGCATGTCCAACAGACGGACCGACAACGAGCACGAAGTCTGTCGTCGGTGCCGGATTTGCAGACGGCCAGTAACAATAACAACAGTCACCATCATGGGAATCATCATAATGGCAGCGAAGGAATTCCGGTGCAACAGACATCAACGACCGGTGCAACGATGGCCGGACAAATGTACGGGGAACATTCAATGATGATGTTGGGCACGGAGGATGGGGACGAGAGTGGTCTCGCGATGGGAACGACTGCTGCTGCGGCCGCGGCTAATGCAGCGGCCGCTGCTGGTGCTTTAGCATTAGGACGAGTCTACACCGCCACATCATTGCCTTCACACATATGGTCTCTTAATGGTAAGTACATAATTAAATTAATATTCCTTTGATCCTTTTTTTTTAAATAAATAAGTGGAAGTTACAATTACCCAGGGAACACCATTTTTTGTTGACTTGGATCTGATATTGTTCAGGAAATTTAGCATTTCACTTCGGAAAAATTAGCGGAAAGCTAGATTTTTGCATGAGCCTCTCTTTCGAGGTTTTAAACAAGTCCCCGGTGTTCAGAGGGTCAAATGCCCTCTCAAACAGTTTTTTGAATATCTCGATAACGGTAAAAGTTGTAGCTTTTGTGGTTCCAGAATAAAATTTCAAAAGTCGATTTTGATTTGTGCATTCCTAACGGTGCCAGGCGGTCAAACGGTATCTGGTTCCAGGAAAATCTTTATAACGGTAACTCTGACTAAAAGATTTTGTATGGCTAATTCGTAGCAAATACGGGTTTGAAAGAAAGTGGCCAAATGTGTAATCAATATGTACATATACATTTATCCTTAAGGGTGCTACGGGGGCTCAAACCTTAGAAAAAACAATATTTTTTGGGATTTTCGTGAATATATCTGTAACTGGGGTGTATGCTGTAAAGTCGTCTATGATAAATTTGTACCTTCTGTGGCTGCAAACAAAATGCCAACATTCCTCAACGATGATTGGGCACCAAGGAAGTTATGAGGAGCCAAAGGTCAAAATTTACCGTTTTTGGGGAATATCTCTATAACGGTAATGTTCACTAAAAAGTGGGCACGATTTCAGTATCTGCAGCGCCCAATTTTGATGATGCCATTTCATTAATATAGAGATACAGTCCGAATCAATAGGATAGTTCCACTTGTAAAATTGATGTATCTCGGTAAGTGATAACGTTATTTTCTTCAAACTTGGTGACAATATTTTCAGTAGCCTGCTTGTTCTTTGAATAATAAAAGGTTTCAAATCCGGAGTCCCGTTAGGATTTTCTTAGGAGAATTCTTAAAAACAGTAGAAATGGTGCGAAGTCAATAGGATAGTTCCAGTCGAAATAAAACATCAAATAACGGTACGAAAGAATAATTTTACTTTGAAAAAAGTTGCTGGTAATAAGTTGAACTTTATTTAAGTAATTTAAGCTCAAAAAGTTAATCAGGGATCGCATTGTATAGGTTTTAACGGTAAATTAAGTTAATTTCGCCCTCACCTCCTCTAAACGGTCGCCAAAGAGCTTCACTGTTCTTAAATTATCGTCTAACGGTATAGATCTTCCTTGTCATCCATACCCACATTTTTGATTGAACTTAGATCTAGAAAGTATGAAGGTCTTTCCAAAACCTTGATTAGTTGGTCTTGAAACAATTCTTTTATCAGTCTTGCTCCATGATTGGTGTCATTATTTTGTTAAAATCTTTAAGGAGTGGCATGGAAAATGTCGCAAGTATTAGGCATTACACTAGGAAGAATATCTTTACAAGCCTGGGTACTCTAAATACCCCTAATTTTAAAAAGCTCAATAGTTCCATACCAAAATATTCAACCGCAATGTAGAAACTGTATGGATTGGACAAACGCGATATTTTGACTGGCGGAAAAGATTAAATCTCGGCGGTTAAGATGGACTTAGGTATAATTTCCCCGATTTGAGCAAGAAGCAATTAATTTTGTAGACGCATCACTCAGAGTAAGAAATGTCGGAGTGTGGGTTTGAATATCTCGGTATGGAACTATTGAGCTTGTGGAAATTAGGGGTATTCCCAACGTCCAGGCTTCCAAAAAACATTCTGGGTAATATAATTCTTAAAATTACTGACATTTTCCATGCAACTTCTTTGAGATTTTAACAAGACAATGGCGTCAATCATGAAGCAAGACTGATAAAAGATTGGTTTCAAGACCAACTAACCAAGGTTTTGGAAAGACCGCCATCATTTCCAGATCAAAATACCATCAAAAATGTGTTGGGATGAATGACAAGGAAGATCTATACCGTTAGACGATAGTTTAAGAACACTGAAGCTCTTCTGCGAACGTTTAGAGGAGCTTGGGGCGAAATTAATTTAATTTACCGTTAAAAACATTACAATTCTATCCCAGATTAACTTTTTGAGCTCAAATTACTTAAAAAAAAGTTTTACTTATTACCAGCTACATTTTTCAAAGTAAAATTATCCTTTCATACCGTTATTTAATGTTTTATTTCCACTGGAACTATCCTATTGACTTCACCATTTGTACTGTTTTTAAGAATTCTCGTAAGAAAATCCTAACGGGACTCCGGATTTGAGACCTTCTGTCATTCAAAGAACAACCAGGCTACTGAAAATATTGTCACCATCGTTATCACTTACCTATAGATCGATCTAGTATTTTGTTTAAACAACTGATGACTTTCTGACGATGATTTCATAATAGTTGGGAGCTGCGCATCTCGTAAGGATAAGCACGGCAATGTTAATGTTAGTACCTACTCCTACCAAGAGTAGGTACTAACATCACCAGTCTACGTGAAATCCAGGCAAATACTTTCAAAATTTTGATGATCGGGGAAACGAATTCGTTTGGTGGTACTCACTTCACACGAAAGTCTCCATACAGGTTATTTACATTTCGCCAGCGAAAACAATACAGTTGCATTGTAATTACCTTCAAGGTAAGTACTATATTCACCGAGCGAAAAACATGCCATGTTTCCCGTGCAAAATGTCCAGTGGAGACTTGCCTTTTATTCACTCAATTTAAGATAAATGCGCACTCGCGGTCTGATTGCTTTTCAATGACATCTTTTTCCTGTGAAATTAAGTGCATCTGCATTGTTTTCAAAATCCGGTGTGGAGACTTTCGTGTGAAGTGAGTACCACCAACCGAATTCGATTTCACGATCATCAACATTTTGACAGTATTTGCGTGAATTTCAGGTGAAATGACGATGTTAGTACCTACTCTAAGGCTTTAACCAGTTGGTGATATTGGTCTTACGACGCAAGACAAGGAGTTCTTAAGTCATCGTAATAGCGTCTACACCCTTTAAAAAATTTACACAAATCTCCCAAATTGGTAAATTGGCGTCCCCGATATAACCGGTGGGCCAATTACAAGTTCGTTTTTAAAAATGCAATAAAATGAACAAAATTAAATTTTTTTCCATGCCTTATGACTTTATTAGAAAGCAAATAATCTCCCATTAATGATGGAACACAACTTCATTCAAGTTGCTGCCCCGGCTGGCGTCGCAGTAGCGCATTCTGTCACACCAATTTTCCAAGACCCTGTTGATGGTTTCAGGCTGTAGCTCACGGATTGCTTGGATGATATTGGTCTTAAGTGTTTGAATCGTTTCTGGATTGTTGGCATAACATCGGTCCTTCACGGTTCCCCACAAAAAAAGTCCAAAGGGGTCAAATCGAAGCTCCGAACCAGCCAATTGACATCACCAAGACGGCTGATAACATGATTTGGGAATTTGGTGCGTAAAAGATCGATTGTGGCATGGGCTGTTTGGCATGGGCTGTGTGGCATGGCGCGCCATCCTGCATGAACCAGAGGTCATCCGAATCCATGTCTTCAATTTCAGTAAAAAAAAGTCGGATAACATGGCTCTGGGCTAGACAGCACTCACTTTGAAAATAAATTTTCAATATTTCACAACGTTGTTCAAGCGTAAAGCGACTCATTTCGTTCCGCGGAGGTATGATACTGACTTTCTATCAAGATTTCGAGCGAAAAACAGCTGTCAGTGTCAAACTAATCTATGATTTAAAAACGAACTTGTAATTGGCCCACCCTAATTATGAGCAATGTTTTGAAATTAATGGCAATGCCTACGAGACATTTTTGAAATTTAACGTGGATGCTACCCTCGGTATTTTTTTTGTGCGCGTCTGGGTTAGCAAACCTGCCCCCGATGATAAAAAAACACGGCCAGAGTCGGGACTCAAGAATCTTAACAAATCCTTTGCAAAATCGAGGTAAAGTGTCGTGAACTCTTCGGCTAAACCGTTATAAATTGTGGTGAAAAACAAATGGTTAGACTACAGTGGAATAACCTATCTATATTTCGCCTGGATAGTTGTGAAAATTGAAGGCAAAACTGTGCTATTCAGTGACCATATTTATATTTTTGAGATTGAGATTTTGATTGAGAGTAACAAATTTGAGTGATATTATACAAAAAAGGGGATTCACACTGTCTATGATTTTCTAATAGCCGATTGCGACTTTAAAAAAAATTACTGAATTTGGTCTAAACTAATCCAGTCAAAACCTATATACTAGATTGGATCGTATGTACATTCAAAATGCATCGTAAAATGTACTTGCATTATTCAAATTGCTGTACAATATGGTACAACTGTTAACTACATCTAGTAAATCTTGTCGATATTCAGAATCCTCTTTTAGAAAATGTAAAATAAATTCTGTTAGTATAGCCCTAAATTTATCAAAGTTTCTATACTTGAACTTACTGGTCAGATTAAATTGTACGAATTCGGCAGCTCAAATTAAGTAATTTACCGCAGATTACATAAACTGTTTTAAGTGTGACAAAACTTCTCAAATATCAGGATTTTTTAAATCATCTTTATCTTGAAAAGTTTGGAAAGAACATTTATTGTCAGGATACTGTTTATTATGAACGCCACAAACAGCCCACAAATGTTTGAGAGGTATGTATGTATTTGCAAACACATTTTTGCGGACCACGGTTCTATGGCCGAGCTGCCAGATTAACAGATTTCGTTTGGATTGGTATCTCCTGTCCCGGCCAGACTAACGGAAATCGTGAGTGATGAACCAAAGCAACCTGGTCCTACATTAGCCACCTATTAAAAACAAAACGGAAGGAGGGAAGGATATGTGGAAGGGAAGGGATGTGCCCATCCTTAGGGACAGGTCGAAGCCAAAAATTAAAACGTTTTATCTAATCATTATAAATTCATATATTCACATATAAAAATGAAGCATAGAAAAGGGGAGTTTAACAAAAATATTGGAAATTAAATTAAAATTCGTAATAATAATATTAATAAATAAAGATAAAAAAATGATAAAATTAAATGAAATCCATAATCTAGTAATGCAAAATTAGAATAAAACGAGACCGAGGCTAATTTCGTGCGGCCGAAATTTGAATACCCGTCACATTTGAATGAAAATGAAGCTTCTTTTGTGTTAACAATTTCTACCGCAGCCTTAAGACGTGTTCTGATTGCATAAGTTTTGGTTAAAATTCAAAAGAAACAAAATTTCTTTTGCATAAACCATATATTTGGAGGTTGGTTTGTATGATAGCCCTATTACATAATACATATTCTGATTCCATCCATTCCTAGATATGTTAAGGCTTTGCTAGGAACACATTTGGGTGAAGTTTGGTTGAGATTGGTACATACAGAGAAAAGTTTTTCTTATAAGAACCTAATTCTCAGGGGTTAGTTTGTATGGCAGCCCCATGACCCCATGGTCCGATTCCATTCGTTCCGACATACACTGCGCGACAAATGCTTAGGTTCTCACATATTTCCTTCCAGGAAACGGTAAAAAAAAAGTTTACCGGTTCAAGAAATGTTATTTTCGAAACTATTAAATATAGGGATGTTGCGGATATCCGCATCCGCACCGCAACTGCGGATAATCCGCATCAAATTCTACATCCGCATCCTTATGTTGACATCCTCATCCGCATCCGCAATCCTCATTTTTGTATGCGGATATGATGCGGATATCAATAAAAAATAAATTTCCCATCTAATCATCTACATTCTAAACCACTCTTAGAATAGAGAATTGATAGCGATTGCAAGAAACCAAATCTAATGCATGTAGATATTAGTCTAAGAAAATTGGGCCAAAATATGGCCATCGAATGGCAAAAATCCTACATCTGAAACTTCTTTTTGATTATAGTTGGGGATGGTCCCCAGATTATGGCATTAAAAGTCCCAACCGATTGGCGGTCCGTAACCTTAAAAAAAGGGGTGAAAGGGGGGCATTTTTTTTCGGTTTTTTTGCGATTATTTCAAAAACGGCAAGAGATTCAGAAAAATGGTCTGAGGACGAAAAAAACTACATCAAATTATTAGTGATACAAGACAACTTTGTCTACAGATTATAAAATGAGTAGTACGTAGAACAAACTGCTGATGGGTCGGGTACGAGAGATACCCTCAGTTTTTATCCGAATGAGCTGATTTTTAGTGGGTGGGGTGACTATGAGATCGCAACAAACCAAAATTTAGCACTCTGCTCCAATTTTGGGGGGAGTTATGGGCATGCCGTTTTGACAAATACAAATGGGGGGATAATGGGTGTACTTGACCGGAGCGACTCAATGTTTACCTTAAAATGATCTTGAACTTATTGTGAATACGTACACAAAATTTTACGGCTGAAATAGCATTCTTTAAAAATTTATGGAGCTTACTTAAAAAAGGTCCAAAATGAAAAAATTTAATGGAAAAGAAAGGCTTTCGACTATGACACTGCATTTTAATGAAACTAATGACTTTGTCCAGCACTCAAAAGAATTGCACATTTTGCTAAGATGGCCCTTCCTTGTACATTTACTTCTAACATGTCGAATATCTCTGAAAACTGAATAGTATCTGATTTTCGGTATTAGTAAAATTAATTTCATATATTTTTTTAACTAATCCGCATCCGCATCCGCATTTGCAAATTTTATGACATCCGCATCCGCATCCACAAATTTACATTTTCATTGATCCGCATCCGCATCCGCTAAACCACATCCGTTACATCCCTAATTAAATATCACAAATAAAATGGATGGACTGAGGCCCTACAGGACATTATCCTTAAATTACAGTAATTGATTTCATTCAAAGAGTCTTTTCACTGCGACAATTGCTTAGGTTCAGGGACGATTTTACCGTTATACTTAATGTTTTCGCTGAAAAATATTTCAGAAAAGTGTCATGCAGGAGAAATACAAAAAAAACAAGAGAATTTTTTGTTATTTAATAGTGTGTATTTCCGCCATTTTTATTTATAATTTTATAAAGCCTTCAAGGTAGGGAATTGTGTAAAGAATGCAGCACGGATAGCGGTATTTTAGACCGAGCTGTCTTAATTCCATGAATTAACTCTTCTTTAGGGTTTTACTGTTTACCACTACTGTAAACCTCCCGAACAAGCCACCCCCAAATGTTTTCTAATGTGTTAATATCAGGGGAGTTGGGCAACCACATTTTCCTCCAAAATAAACGATTTAACTATACCCTCGCTGTATGAATTGGGGCAAGATCATGTTTCAATATTCAAGGGTCGCCTTCGTCCATGACATTTATCTTAGGGATATCCTCTTCTAAGAGCGGTTTATAAGATGAACTCGTTTGGCGACCTCGTAGATTGACCAAGACGATAGTTCCATGATATGATATGGCTCCCCATACCATAACGGAACCTATTCGGGAGTGATATCGTGACAGGTACATAGGGTCCTTCCTAATATCATGATAATAGTAAGAGAATCCATCTGGACCGTCCACACAAAACCGTTTTTCATCCGTAAATATTACCTCTCCATTGCGATGTCCAGTTCATGAATTTTGAGGCGAATTCCAGGCGATGCTGCGGGGTTAAGCCTGGTTTTTTCTTTAACCATAAACGTTTCAAACAGAAGAAGATCTAAGAACTCGTTGGATGGTCCTCACAATTGTTGATAACCCCAAATTCTCCCCATGCTTACGCTCAGTAAGGGACGAATTCGAGGCTTATCTTATGAGACGTCGCCGTAATGCACCGGAAATCGCTTTTTTTCTGCCTCCTGCGTATCGTCGGCCATAATTTTCACTATTAGTCCAATAATATCGTATTTTCGTCAGGAAAAAAATACAGAAGTTTATTTCTCAATTTTGTTATATGTATTTTGGGGCGCTGATTCCGAATATCAACTTTGCACCCTAAAAAACGTGCCGCAACATTTAAAAAAGGGGGGAATTTTTTCGGTTTTTTGCGATTATTTCCAAAACGGTAAAAGATACAGAAAAATGGTCTGAGAACGGAAAAAACTACATAAAATTATCTTTGCAATGATATATAACACATTAGAGTTTAATTGCATATTTCGGCGTTAGAATAGCACATAAATTAGAATATTTTCATTTTAGACCTTTTTTAAAAGCTCCATTACTTTTCAAAGAATGTTAGTTCAGCCGTAAAGTTTTGTATAAGTATTCACAACAAGTTTAAGATAATTTTAACGTAAACACTGAGTCGCTCCGGTCAAGGACCTCCAGTATCCCCCCATTTAAATTTTTCAAAACGGCATATCCATAACTCCCCCCAAAATTGGAGCAGAGTGCTAAATTTTGGTTTGTTGAAATTGGAGCTCATAGTGACCCCACCCACCAAAAATTAGCTCATTCGCATAAAAACTAAGGGTACCTCCCATACAAAGTGACCCATCAGGAATTTGTTCTACGTACGAGTAGGTACTACTCATTTTATAAACTGTAGAACAAAGTTGTCTTGGGTCACTTTGTATGGGAGGTACCGTTAGTTTTCATCCGAATAAGCTGATTTTTGGTGGGTGGGGTGACTATGACCTCCAATCGCAGCAAACCAAAATTTACCACTCTGCTCCAATTTTGGGGGGAGTTATGGACATGCCGTTTTGAAAAATTTAAATGGGGGGATAATGAGGGTCCTTGACCGGAGCGACTCAATGTTTACCTTAAAATGATCTTGAACTTATTATGAGTACTTATACAAAATTTAACGGCTGAACTAACATTCTTTCAAAAGTTATGGAGCTTTTAAAAAAGGTCTAAAATGAAAATATTCTAATTTATGTTCTATTCTAACGCCGAAATATTCAATTAAACTCTAATGTGTTATATATCATTGCAAAGATAATTTTATGTAGTTTTTTTCGACCTCAGACCATTTTTCTGTATCTCTTATCGTTTTTGAAATAATCGCAAAAAACCGAAAAAAATGCCCCCCTTTCCCCCCTTTTTTAAAGGTTGCGGCACTTTTTTTCGGGTGCAAAGTTCATATTCGGAATCAGCGCCCCATAATACATAAAGAAAGAGTGAGAAAAAAACTTCTGTATTTTTTTCACGGAATGGTACTAAATCGACACGATATTACTGAACTATATCTCGTATAAAATTACTTGCAACGTTCGAGCTCCGCTGAATCCATATTGCCATTTGTCCGTTTGAATATCCTTCTTGCTTTAGTATGGAAATTGTCGCCTTTTCCTCGGCAGAAAGTTGCTTTCCTTTTGACATTATCCACTATACGACTCACAGAGTATAACACGAAAAAAATGTTTACAGAAACACTTCTCACCAGGACGAGATAACTCTTTAAAGTAAGTAAACCTTTAAAGTAGTAAACAATTGTCGCAGTGGAAATTGCGATTTTAATTTTAAAAAATTCCGTTAGCTATGCGAGTTGCTTGATAGAGTTGCAATATTTATTAAAATAACCGTTAATTGAGAGAGCATTATTTAAAAATTATTTCTGATCAGAGTACATAGAAATTATATAATTTTAAAGGAAAATATCCATGAACCTAAGCATTTGTCGCGCAGTGTATGTATATATAGCGTACACTAAAAAGAAACTTGTATACAAAATTTAAGCCCGATAGCTTCAAAACTGAGGGACTACTCTGCGTTCCAACAGACGGACAGACAGACAGACGGACATGGCTCAATCGATTTCTCTCGTCACACTGATCAATAATACTTTATATAGTCGGAGATGCTTCCTTCTCTGCGTTGCAAACTTCATGACAAAGTTAATATATCCTTTCACATACTGACGGGTATAATAAATATATAAAGTACAACTTACAGGTAAAGAGAGCTCGCCGATCGACCGTAGGTACCAATCTCAACCATACGGAATCGGAATCTAAAAAAACGAGACCGAGGCTAATTTCAGGTGCGGCCGAAATTTGGATACCCTTCGCTCTATTCGGGCTAAAAGTTTTTTTGGGCGTACCTACGACTTGAATTTAACCCGCCGCTCCCATTTTTTCCTTGCGTCTTCACAAAAGGTCCATTACGTCGACAAGGTTTTTTTGAAATTTGTGTAAATAATGTTTTTTAAA
Organism: Microchrysa polita; assembly: GCA_949715475.1. Classification (NCBI taxonomy): domain Eukaryota; kingdom Metazoa; phylum Arthropoda; class Insecta; order Diptera; family Stratiomyidae; genus Microchrysa; species Microchrysa polita. The sequence goes on from OX454417.1 coordinate 56,741,292, forward strand.
AGAACCAAAATGAGGGGTTGGGTTTGTTTGGCAGCCCCACGACCCCATGGTCCGGTTTGATCCATTCTTACATATGTTTTGTGCGAAGGGTATAATCAATAAAAAAAACACAAAGCGAACCAAAATTCCGTGATGGAGCACACACCTTAAAATGGCAGTCGACGTCACTCGTCAACAGTGGGTAGTGGAATGGAACACACCTTCAGTAAAAATCGTCGTGCGTCGTCGCAGTCACAATCGCGAACGGGGACACTCTAATCAAAGGACGTTTCCAATGGTAGCACCATTCCTTATGAGTTAAGCCAATGCCAGGAATAACGTTGGTACATTTTTCTGATGCTTTCGCCAGTGGTCAGCGATAACAACGAAAATTTATCAAAAATTATAGAAAAACGGATGGCGGTAAACGCGGGATTATGATTTCACTTTTGGAAACTTTTTAAAAAGAAACACTGTGATTTTGACACACTATGGTTTTTAGATTTTTTGTTACGTGTTTGTGTTTTACTTAAACCCTTTGTTTTATTTTCCGAGTTTTTTTTTTAAACAAATCAATGCACCCACTTCGCGTAACTACCGTCCATTTCTCCGGTTTCCGAACAAGCTGACCACTCTAAATATAATGAACAAAAATTCCCGAAAGGATCCACCGCCGTTTGGACCAAAAGGATAGTGGTCATTGGCGCAACCTTCACCGCTAACCACATGCGGTGATGAAATTCCCAGAGCTGGGGGGAAGGTATCTCGTCGTAAGAAGAAGTTACAAAAAATAACCTTAACAGCCGATCGGCCATAAAATAAAAATAACTTCTAACAATTAAGAGTGGACAATTAATTTTAAAGTGACGTTAATTATTTATTAAGGGCAATTAGCCGAAATTTGATCGATGTTTATTACTATCTACTTAGAGTCCTACACTGAGAAAAAAAATCCTGTAAATTCAAAAAATACGCATATGATTCAAAGAGATTCAAGTATGATTTTGCTTCATATTTGTTTCCCTTTGAATCATTGTATAATCCCTTTATTTCAAACGGATTTCCCTTTGAACTAATAACATATTCCTTTTGAAAGTCTATCTATAATCACTTTAAATTAAAGTGATGCAGTGTCAATTTAATCAGGTCACAACCATAAATCGAAAGGATTTCCTTTTAATTTAAAAGGATGGACTCTTTGTTTTAAAGGGATATCATTTTATTTAAAATTAAAGGATTTTTCTTAATATTTATCCAAATGCATGAACTCAAAAGAATACTTTAAATTACACCAAAAGGAGTAATTTTCACAGTGTTTTCTTTTCTTGTGAAAATTACTCATAAATGAGTTTTGTATAACTGACCTCGCTATAGGTGTTGGCGACATTTCATTTACCTCTTTACGCTCTAAAATGCATAATCAATTACCTACCTACAATGGGATTCGATCCCGCGACCCTATGATTTGAAGACTAACGCCCCTACCTACTACACCACACAGACTATACGGGACGACGTTTATAATTTACACCATGCATTGTGACATCGCTCTACCACACTGCCGACCAACTGCGAGTGTAAACAAAAAAAAAATCCTATTGAAAATTTGGATTTAAAGGATTTCTCATTATTTTAAAAAGATTTCCTATTGAAAATTTGGATTTAAAGTATTTCCCATTAATTTAAAAAGATTTCCTATTGAAAATTTGGATTTAAAGGATTTCCCATTAATTTAAAAAGAATGAATTTGAATTAAAGCGACATATATTTAAAAGGAAAGGATTATATTTAATAGGAATGTAACTCGATTTCAAAAGGATATCGAGTTAATTTTAAGGGACGTTTTTTTTCTCGGTGTAATGACACCAGTCATTCAGAAACGAAAGCGGCAGTATGCTAAATTGTTTAAATGACGGACAACATGACCCCATCAAAATGATACACATGAAAGTTACATAAGGATAGTGGTAAAATAAAAAATGGTGGTTCAGATAATATTTCCGTGATTAATTGAATTACATACAAATTGAACCATCCGGCTTAAAGTGAGTTCGATTGCTTCGGTCAGCATTCTCACAAAATATTCTTCAGTTTCAACTGTTACATTTTTTTGTGACGTCATCGTTAGTTGTAGGTTTTGCTTACTCAGGCCTCAGGGTTCAGCCGCTCTGCTTACTTTTTTGCCGGAGAATTACCTTGGGGGTGTACTGCGGTTCTCCGTGTTTTCTTTTTGTACGTCGACCAGTTGCTCACCTATGTAGAGCCGGTAATACAAAAGGTTGGAACACCTGGGCCCTATTGCACTAACCACTTTTCACTCAACAATTATCGAATTATCAATTCTGCTAAATTTATGTTGCACTAAATCGCCAAATGAAAAGCACTCCATTGATTTTTGAAAAGGTAAACGAGACCGAGGCTAATTTCGGGCGCGGCCGAAATTTGGATACCCTTCGCTCCACTCGGTCTAAATTTTTTTTCGGGCGTACCTATGACTAGTGTTCAGTCCTCCCCGCTTTCATGGTTTTGAATTTTCTCATAAGTGCCGTGGTGAAGATTTATTGGGCGAAGCGGGACGTGGGTTTCTTACAAGAACCAAAAAGAGGGGGAAGGAGGTTGTAGGGCAGCCCTATGGCCTTCCCATCAATTCTTACGTATGTTTGTGTCACCAAATGTGTTTTAAACACATTTGGTTCAGATTGGTGGACAAATCAAAAAGGTTTTCTTCAAAGAAACTAATTTGGGGGTTGGGTTTATATGCCAGCCCCATGACCCCATGGTCAGATATAATTCATTTTTGCATATGTTTTGTACCATCACTAAAAATACATTTTCATGAGGTTTAGTTGAAATTTGTGTCTAAATAAAAAAGTATTTTTTAGAAGAACCTAATTTTGGGGGTCAAGTTTGTATGGCAGCCCCACGACCCCATAGTCCGATTTCACGTTTGTTATGTGGCATCAATAGAAATATAATTTTCTGAGGTTTGATTGAAATTGGTGTGCAAATAAAAACGTTTTTCTTAGAAAAATTTGATTTTGGGGGCTAGGTTTGTATGGGAGCCCCATGACCACATGGTCCGACTCCATCTATTTATACATATGTTTTGTGTCATAAATAGAAACACATTTGTGTGAAGTTTGGTTCAAATTGGTGTATAAATAAAAAAAAATCTTAGAAGAACTTAATATGGGGAGCTAGGTTTCTATGACAGCCCCATGACCCCATGGTCCGATTTGGTCTATTTTTAGATATGTTTTGTGGTTTTACTAGAAACATATTTGTGCGAAATTTGATTGAAATCAATGAGAAAATTAAAAAGTTGTTCTTAGAAGAACATAATTAGGGGGACTAGGTGTGTATGGAAGCCCCACGACCCCATTGTCCCATTTGGTCGATTTTTACATATATTGTGTGTTACCAATTGAAACACATTTGTGTAAAATTTGATTGAAATTGGTGCATAAATAAAAAAGTTTTTCTAAGAAGAACTTAAATTTGGGGGGTAGGTTTGTATGGCAGCCCCACGACCCCCTTGTCGGATTTTAGCGATTCAAATATACAAACTGCCTGCAACAAAAAGAAGCATGTGTGCAAAATTTCAGCTCCATAGCTTTTAAACTGGCCGAGCAAAACGCGTCGCAACAGACAGACAGACGGACAGACGGACATCGTCCAATCGACTCAGCTCGTCACGCTGATCATATATATACATATTTTATATGGTCGGAGATGCTTCCTTCAATGCGTTACAAACTTCATGACAAAGTTAATATACCCTTTACGCTTAATAAGCGAATGGTATAAAAATACTCATAGAAACTCTATTTCTGTTGCACCAGCGCGAGAATGCGTAAATGATTATTTTCAAACTCTAAGCGAAAAGTTAATCATATCATCGAATCGTATGCAAATTGTTGTTGCACCATTAACTTTTAGTTATCAAATTACCGTTTTCGTCAAATTTTAAGTAATAAAAATTTGGCTTACAGTTTAATAGTGCTAGCGCGGTCAACAAGTATGTATATAGTGAAAAAATGTTGCGTTTCGAACGACTTTTTGAAGAAAATTCTGTTGAACGTGTTGTTTCGCCGCGTATTATCTACTATAATTTGGAGTTAGGCACTCTCGAAAATGTTCGCCTAACCAAAACCGAAATCGAGTACGTGTTGTCAAGAATTCGGGGACGGTTGGCATTTCCGACTGCACGGAACAATGCTTTGACTTTGAGCCCTATTTAGCAGCTGTTCACCACTCTTCATTGGTTAGGGACTGGATGCCAGTACCATGGCATTGGAACTATGCACGGAGTACATAAATCAACGGTTCACAGCACATTGCACCGAGTAACAGCAACGCCATCTAGATATATCATAGCCGCAACTCAGCTGGACAATGCCGTCATAGTTTAGCTCTTAAATTTTTTATTTACACGAACAAACAACAAAAACAAGTGGTGACGTAATAAAAAGCAAAAACAAAACAGTGCAACATTGGCGAACATAACCTAAAATTATAAGCTGATTTTGACGTCTGAGATTCTACATTGCGGCCTTAATATCTAGACGGCGTTGGTAACAGACGCTATTGTTACGGAAATGTTGGGCGATACTATCTGTTGGCCCGTAGAAAGGTGTTCCGAGATAGCGTCCGTATTTCTACGTCTTGGCGGCTTTCCTTTAACAGCTGGCTGTGTCGACGGGACCATAATTAAAATGAATGCTCCAGTTCCAAATGAAGAGCACTATGTTGGTCGAAACGGCAACCATTCGTTAAATGTGATGTTGGTGTGCGGACCAGATATAAGCTTTTATGCTGTTAACGCAAACTGTCCCGGAAGTGTGCATGATTCCAGGGTACTGAGAAACTCCGCAGTTTTCAGTAACTTTGAAGGAGGATAGCGGCCATTTCCTGGTGCTATTATTTTAGGCGATAGTGCATATCCTCTGAAGGATTGCCTAATTCCACCGCTTCGAAACAATCCCACTGAACCAGCCGAACAGCGATTCGATCGTGGTCACAAAAAAAAAACCAGAGGAGTTATTGAACCTAGTTTTGGTAATTTTGTATATGTTCTGTAATTATCTATTTGATGTGCAATATGAACATATTTTGTATTTGGCATTGAAAAGAACTGTAAGCCAAAGAAGCCCGATTTTTAGGATTTTCAACCAAAATTATCCGATCCGACTGCTCTTTCGCGGTTCATCTGATGCATTTTAATCACCTCTTCCTCTGAGATATCTTCAATATTTGTGGTATTGGGTGCAATATCTGCTCGAGGAAATTCTTCATTTACAAATTCATCAAATTACTCTCGCATCCTGCTTCAAATTGCCGTATCGCCAATCAACAGTATTCCTCCAACTACTTTAGCGACTGTATTTCCCAAGCGTTTCTTCTACTTCAAGCTGCGACTTTAAATATTCTACAATTTTAAACGCATGACATACTATCTACATCACATTCAGTTTTAGCCAATTGAAAAAATTCACATTTTCAAATCAGACGTTGCGAACGCCCAAATACACTCCCAGTCACTTGAATAGGGACAAACTTTTCGAGAGTTGTTTATCTCAAAATATCCTTTTCCTTGCAGCAGAGAGCATAAGTCAGTATTTGTTTACAAAGGCTATTATGTTGCTCATAGTTTGCCAGAAAAAAAGTGAAACATTTAATAACAACTGTTATGTTTCATCAACATTATGCTGATGCAGTAATAAATTCTATGTTCAAAATTGGGTCACTTGAATGGGGACAGTTGCGATTCGGTCGTTATTTCGAAAGTTCTAGCGTCATATCCTAACTGTTTTTGTTTTAATCCACTCAGATTGTGTTTTGACTTTAATTTTTGTAAGTTTCGGTAATCATGGGTTGAGCAAAAGCATTAAATACCGCTCAATTGGCTCAAAACGATGTTTTGAGAAATGAACATAGTTTACGCGAAATTTCGAAAATAGTGAAAAAAAGTAAATCGGTTGTGTTTAACTATTTAAAAAATAAAAGTGGATATGGACGGAACATAAATGCGCGTATGCGAAGTGCCGAAACCGCCAAAGAGAAAAGGGCGATTCTGCGATTCGCCTCTAATTTTGCACTATCAGCGGCTATAATGGGAGCTAAAGTCGGCGTTTCAGCTAGTTTATCAACAGTGGAACGTGTAATAAGGAGTTCCTCACACCTAAAACGAAAGAAAATTGAAGAAAATTCAGAAAAAGCACCGTTAGACGCAAAGAGGAAAAGCCATCCTCTGGATTTTGCTCGCCAAAATATTTCATTGCGACAGGGGTCGAACAGGGTAGTTTTTTCGGATGAAAAGAAAGTCAACCTGGATGGCCTAGATGGGCTCCATTTCTGTTTCCACGATCTACGTGAAAACGAACGGTTTCTGTCAAGGCATCATAGCAGAGAAGGTAGCGTCATTGTTTTGGGAGCTGTCTCTGCATTTTTTCTGAATTTTCTTTCGTTTTAGGTGTGAGGAACTCCTTATTACACGTTGCACTCTTGATAAACTAGCTGTAACGCCAACTTTAGCTCCCATTATATCCGCTGATAGTGCAAAATTAGAGGCGGCTCGCAGAATTGCCCTTTTGTCTTTGGCGGTTTGGGCACCTCGCGTACGCCCTTTCATGTTTCGTCCATATCCACTTTAATTTTTTAAATAGTTAAACACAACCGATTTACTTTTTTTCACTATTTTCGAAATTTCGCGTAAACTATGTTGTTCATTTCTCAAAACATCGTTTTGAGCCATTTGAGCGGTATTTAATGCTTTTGCTCAACCCGTGATTACCGAAACTTACAAAAATTAAAGTCAAAACACAATCTGAGTGGATTAAAACAAAAACAGTTAGGATATGACGCTAGAACTTTCGAAATAACGACCGAATCGCAACTGTCCCAAGTGACCCAATTTTGAACATAGAATTTATTACTGCATCAGCATAATGTTGATGAAACATAACTGTTGTTATTAAATGTTTCACTTTTTTTCTGGCAAACTATGAGCAACATAATAGCCTTTGTAAACAAATACTGACTTATGCTCTCTGCTGCAAGGAAAAGGATATTTTGAGATAAACAACTCTCGAAAAGTTTGTCTCTATTCAAGTGACTGGGAGTGTATCATAAAACTACATAATTTGCATTAAAATGAAAATGTAAGTCGCCATTTTCCTGCTAAGTTTTTAATTTCTATTGGAGAAACGCTAATCATATTTACATATCAAACAAACTGAAAATTGTGTAAGTGATAAGTTTGAGTGAAAATTTGGTGCAACGGAATCCACTTACACTTTTCAAAAATTTACTCTTCTAGAAATCGATAAGTCGTAAGTGAAAAGTGTTTGGTGCAATAGGGCCCTGGTGTAATTGATAGAGCCGGAATAGCCTTTCTCTGATAATACACATTGATCAATTTTGGTGTCGGTATCTCGCACGATTCTCATAGCCAGAATTTGAAATAGTGAGTTCCAAAATGATTTACTTTGCTCCCTTAAGGGTAAGGGGCTAATGTGAAATGAACATTTCCACAAAGACCGAAAAGCTTCCGTTGTGTTTTATACAGGGTGTCTGGAAACTGCCGCATAAACGTACCGGATTATGATTCCCCAGTTGCTAAAAAAAGTTGTAGGGGACATACCCCCTATTCTTAACCCTTTAGCTGCCACAGGCAGTTGAAGATTTATGAAAAAATTATTTTCTTGCACGTCTTAAAGCTCAATATCTCCAAAGCTAGATGAGCTAGAATAGTCAAACAATTATTACAGCCATCAAATTTACCTAAAAAATAAAATTAACCGCACTAAAATCAGGTAAGAGGTTTGGTTTTTATAGAGCTTCAAAGTCAAATTTATTTGATTTTACCCAAAAACAATATATTGTTCCATTTTGATTTTCTCCAACTTCTGCCAAAGTGAGGTGCTTGTACGATTCTTTTAAAAATTGGCGCATAGCCTTACGATCATATCTTTCTTACATCATTTTATTCTACACGGTTAAAAATTCTGGTGTATTTTTTATACCAACGGATGGTATAAAGCTCATTCATACATTTTTTAGTATAAATTGTAATAAACAGCGATGTATATATTTTTTATATTAATTTTTATAAAATTTATCCGAAGCTTGTATTAAAATATTGAATTCGAGATGTTCGTATAAAAATTATACGAAGCTGTTACAAAATTAAACCAAAAATCCTAATGAAAACTATGCAGCATTTATACATATGAATCTTTTATCAGAACGTGTTATTGATTTTATATTATAAATTACAACTTGCATACCAATCGAGAATTTGTTTAATAATATTGAACTGAAAAAAAAATTTTATACCAAAGTGAGGTAAAGTTTATTCTATATTGTACATTTCTAAAAAAAATCATTGCATTCGCATTTGGAAAGGTGGACTTCGTGCGTCGCTGTGGCGCACCTGGTTGAGAGTGCATGCTAGTAATCTAGAGGTGCGGAGATCGAATCTCGGCGTGGTCAAACATTTCTGTATGTGCGGATAGGAAATATACGAGTATAGTGCCTGCAACAGTGTGTCCCAGAAGGGGTTTTCTGCAGGCATATACATTATCCTTCAGATGTAAATGAATGTCGTTTTTTTTTAAAGTTTGAATAAAAAAATTGTATAGTTTTTATCATATATCTGGATAAATACTATGTACACCTTATTCGGATTATTTTTATATTGTTAGCTTATAAAAATATTTTATACGCGATTAGCATGTACTGTATAGCTTCAACTGATAACTTCGATAATAAAGAAGCTTGGTATAATTTTTATACAGAAAATCTACGGAACTATGTATACATATGTATACCAAAATTTATAAAGTTTATACCATTTTTTTTAACCGTGTAGCTACATTATTTCCAACAGTTTTTATACTTTAAGGCCCGTATTCATGAACATTCCTTAACTCAATGAGACCTTGAGTCAAGGATGCCGAAATTCAATAAATTAAATGTCATTTTCCAGACTTTTTCATAGAAATCACTTATATTCACGAGTCGATGCATCCTTGATTTAAGGACCTACAATATTGGCTAATTTCTCGTTTTGTTGGAAATTTTATCTACTTTAAAAGTGTCGAAAGCCGATTGCCTCTAAGACAAATAGTTTGGAAGATATTTTTGAAAATATGTAAAAAAAAACTAATTTTTGTTTTAGTTTCTGAGCTACCATTGAAATTCAAGCTAAAATGGCTTTTTTGGTTTATCGGATGATTTTTATGGAAAGAAACACTAAAGCCATAATTATATATTTGACCTCAGCTTATAAAATGTTCTAAAAGTTTCTCATCATAAGCTCAATCAAGTAAGCGTTGTTTCTACAATACCGAGCTTAAAAAACAACACAAACTTTAAATTCCCCATTTTTGTGGAAAATACCCTATTTTTGGAAACCTGTAACTCAGTAAATATTTGACTTATAAATGTGGTTAGAACCTCATTTGATTGGAAATTTTATCTCCTTTCAAAACGCAAAACACAGTTTTTTCCAAGATAATTATTTAAAAAAATACATATTGTTGAAAATGTAAAAAATAGCAAAAAAATGGCTGTTTTTCGCTCGCCAAAAAATTAGCACAGGGTCCTCTCCTCAGGGTTGCAAATCTGGATTTATATAGCCAGTAATACTCTAAAACAGATAAGCGAAAGAACGGTAGTATTCCATTTATTCCGAGGTTAGGTCTTTTTTTGATAAAGTTTTACTGGAGTAATTGTATGATGACCATTTACAAAAATCAGACAGAGGAACAAAAATAGTAACATTTACTCCTACTCCGTGTTCACATTAACGACTTTGTAAATCAACTTTGTCATGAAGTTTGTAACGCATTGAAGGAAGCATCAACGACCATGACTTGGTGAGTCAATTGGACGATTTCCGTCTGTCTGTCTGTCCGTCTTTTGCAGCGCGTTTTTCTCGGCCGCTATAAGAGCTACAGTGCTGGAATTTTGCACACATGCTTATGTTGCAGGCTGTTTGTATGTTTGAATCACCCAAATTGTATCACTGGGTCAGGGGAATGCCATACAATACCCAAAACCCAATTTAAGTTCTTCTAAATAAAACTTTTTTGTTTATGGTGTAATCTTAACCAAACTTCACATAAATGGAGACCTATTGATGTCACATAAAATATGTAAAAATAGATGGGAATCGAACGATGGGGTCATGGGGCTGTCATACAAACCCAACCCCCTAAACTAGGTTCTTCTAAGAAAAACTTTTATTTGGGCACCAATTTCGACCAAACCTCATGAAAATGTATTTCTATTGATGTCTCAAAAACATATGCAAAAATGAATGAAATCGGACCATGGAGTCATGGGGTTGCCATACAAAACCAATAACCCAAATTTAGTTCTTCAAAGAAAATAAATTTTATTTGTCAACCAATTTCAACCAAACCTGATACAAATGTGTTTCTATTGGTGCCACAAAATGTCGTACAAACCCTTCTTCCCCCCATTTTGGTTCTTCTGAGAAACATTTTTTGCTACACCATTTTCACCCAACCTTTTATTAATGTATCTTTATCCAAAAAACAAAAAATGTAAAACAAATGGAATTGTGCTAAGGGACCATGCCCCCCCCCCATAAGAGATCCAAGAGATTTTTTTTTAATTGCCCAATTATTCCAAGTAAGCGCCACGGAACTTATGTCAAAACGGAAGGAAAGATTGGAAGGGGAGGATTCTCGGGTACGCCCGAGAAAACTTTCAGCCCTACACAGCAAAAAAAAATCGGAGTGATTTTCACTCCGAATCGGTGTCGAATAGTGTCCATCCGAATCGGATAATATTGGCATAAAACTCGAAGCAAGGTATTGGTAAAGACTCCGAACGAATTTAATGATTTCATCCTTTTGGTGTAATAATTTGAACTCAAAAGAATACTTTCATTAACACCAAAAGGAGTGATTCTCGAAATGTTTGGAATAAAATTAATTAAATTTAATTAAAATTACCTACCTACAGTGGGATTCGAACCCGGGACCCTATGATTTGTAGACGAACGCCCTACCCACTAAGCCAACCAGACTAACTGATGGAGTTTGTATTTATACAACATGTGACGTCGCTCTACCACCAAATTCACTCCGATCGGTGGAAACAAAATATTAATAAAATCGGATGAAATTAGCCCCAGCACAATAACTTGATTGAACATGTTACGGAATTGATTCGATAGGTGTTAATACTCAATACCAAATGGGATATTTTTTGCAATGTGTCTGAAAAAGGTTTTAACTTAGGAGTTTCGTCCGTTTCTGATTCTTTTCTAATAAAACCCTTGATGGCGGTGTTATTTTGAGTATGTTTACTCCGAAATAATTTTGCTTTTTTATCCTATCGGATTTTCTTGCTCGAATACCCGGCATTTTTTTGCTGTGTAGGGGAGTGAAGGGTAGGTATCAAAATTTCGGCTGCGCTCGAAATTAGCCTCGGTCTCGGTTTATATCTCACACCCCAGAAAATGCTTTGATGGAACATATTTTTGCACACCTGAAATGTATTCAACTGATATGATACCCCACAACCTATATTTACAATATTTTTTTTTGTTATCAATATTACTCCTTTGTGAGGACTCTTCCCTAAAATGGTCGAATGTCCAAATTTATTGTATAATGACTAGCATTGGGTTGTGCTTCTACAAATGCCTACCAAATACAAATTTCATGTAAATAGATGAAACGTTTCCGAAATTTCATATTTTTTTCCGTAAAATGCCGATTCTGAACCATTGTGCGATGTAGAGCGGGGCGCCGTTCAAAAATGTGCGACACTTTGGATGTTTTGCAGGACAATTTCGGGCCGAATTTCAATGCGGGACAGATTGTTAAATGCGGGGTTGTACCGGTTCATCGCGCCTCAGTCTATGATTAGTAACTGGCCCCAAAATGATCAGGGTTTGTTGAACCGCACACGAAAAAAGATCAAATTTGTGCACAACACACACCTGGGATAAACACCCGCGCGTATATTATATAACTGGAATAAAAATCAAAGAAACTTTAGGGCAAACCATTTCCTCCTCGAGAAACAATGTAAGAAATTGCATAAACTGCCTTTTGTATACTACAACACATTTAAATGAATTTACACACCATTGCTTTCTATCATAAATATCGTGTTTACCTACATATTACGCGAAAATCCAATTTACGTTTATCATTATTTCACGCTTCAGTTTTCCTAAAATTACGAATGAATTTCTTTAAAACACAACACCCAATCACACCAGGAAAAGAACACCACAGAAAACCTATAGACAGATATCCCCTTTCAAAGCCATAAGTATTTCTGCTAAGAGTTAAATTAAAACAGCAAGTAAAGTGTGAAAAAAGCGTACGCACACTTTGCAATGCTGTTGCACGACCATTATAAAGTCGCCATAACGTCGTCTTTTGAATAATTAGTGCTTCCACCCAATAAGCTTGCGTTGTATAAAAATGAGGCAACAAAGCAGAAATGTATATACATTCATAAAAGTCGGTAAAAGATATTAAAAACGAAAATAATGCAAACCAACATGCACTATGCATATTCTTTGTATCCATTGCATTGCAAGTATGTATATTTAAAACGAATGGTAATGGGAACGTTCTTTCAGGAAAAAAAGCCGGCTAGCAGGTGAACTATGCGTGTATACGATTCGTCTCCTTTGCTTTATTATAAAGAGAGTGTACTTCAAGGTGGATGCTAGTGAAAGTCTCGTCCTACTCTAGAAAACAATCAGAAATTTTCAAATGTCCTCGTCCACGTCTGCTTGTAATGTAAACAGGACAAACCAAATAGGGAATTACATGCGAGTCTACCTTTGCTAGCTTGTATGCTCTACAAACCGCACCACAAGCTACATTGTTCAGACCCTTAACACACCCACACGCTTATGGCCATGGAAATTCCGAAAAGCCCAACTAGTCATGACGTTTACTGCTTCCATTCTATTTATTTGTAGAGTGTGAGAAGTGCAATTCCCAGGATACTTTCCAACGTTCATATTTATATGTAAGCCATATCCTTATAGACATGTGCCTCTGGGTCTGGACATAATATATACAATATAGGATGTACAGAAAAACTGACATTGGCACACGTACTTGGTACGTGCTACTGAGCCTCGTACATACTTGTTATATACATTTTTTTCGGAGCGTATCGCAATCCTGTTGGTTACGACTGTTGACAGACCAGGAGATACGAAAAGGATTCATGGAAATTAGTCTCGAGAGTGTGGAAATTAAAAAGAACATAAAATCACGAACAATTCGCCTTAGTCCAAATGACGAACGTGAGGCAGACACAAATGAAATTTGTCGACATTATGGAGATATGATGACCGCAGACAATGGATATAATGAGAGCTTTTACTGTCCTATTACACTGAAATCATGTGAAAATGTCAGGATACTAAGGATTAATATCATACGACATTCACATGCAGTGGCATGTGTCACATACTCATACAGTCATACGTGTCCACCACTTAAATTGGAGCAGCCCGAATATCATCGAGGTGGGAACCCCTTGGAAAATACTGCGCTAATGCAGTTATGGCGGATTTATACCGGCTGAAAATATACCAACTCCATTGTCATGCTCCCTGCGGGACTATCTCTCGGTGTTACTTCGCTGGTGCGGCTTCGGCTAATTAAATTAGCCATCATGCCGAGTTGCTGACTTCGGCAGACAAACTCACTCACTGCCTTCCAATTGTTTTGGCGCAGGCAAACGGTTCACCAGATTCTGTGGGCTTCAAATTTCCCCCCATTCTACAGTTGCGTGTGCCACACGGCAAATATAGGGCAATCCAAAAATATATGCCTTGCGTCTTCTGCGACTCCTTTACAGCTAGGACACTCTGGTGAGTCATTCAGACGGGGCAAGTATTGCCAATACCACCATACCGTTAAGAACTAAATCAGAAGGTGTTTCACTTCCCCGTCTTTCCGTTTATTCGATTTTGTAATATCAAGGATGAGAGAGTGATTCTACCGATTGCAGCTTCATCACACCTTAGTTGCCACTGCCTCATGCTTTCGTGTCTTTCCAAGCTTGTTTAGAGTTTCCCGCTGGCGTCACGTTAAGTTGACCGCAATTTCCATTGGTAACGACGTAAGCAGCTTCGTGCATAGAACACCACGAACCGGTGGCGTACTTACGCTTCCGTGTTCAGTACGAGGCACGGGTTTGTAGCCATTTCTGTGCTTACAAACCCGTGTTGAGTAGGAGGCATTAGCTCTTCAATTTGACACCGCAATTAGATACATTTTCGTATGCATTTCAAAGCAAAAATGCCTTGAACTCCGCACCGGCTCGTTGCGATAAACCCGTGCAGAGTTGGAGGCATTGCCTCGTACTGGGAACTGGTTTGTTAATACGCGAACCGGTGAGGATATTGATATTGACATTGATATGGATGTAACAACATTTAATCTTTAAAAATGGTTTCATGTAAATGTTGACCGCGCAGCGCCTCCAATGGTTCAAACGCTGGGTCTAATTTTTGCATACTCTCTCCAACATATCGGCCGGTATCTCACGAATAAATTCTTCAATATTGGCTTTCAGTGCGTCAACCGTTGCGGGCTTGTCGCTATAGACATAAGCCTTAACATAGCCCCACAAAAAATAGTCTAAAGGCGTCAAATCGCATGATCTATACGGCCAATTGACCGGCCCCAAATGTAAAATAAACTATTCACCGAACTCGCCTCTCAATTGGGCCCTGGTTTCGGGTGATGTGTGGCATGTGGCACCGTCTGTTGAAACCACATGTCAGTCAAGTCTACCTCTTCCGTTTTGGGCAAAAAAAAAAGTTCGTAATAATCGCACGGTAGTAACGTTCCGGCCTTCGTCGTCTATGAAAAATTACGGTCCAATGATGCCACCGGCACATAATCCACAACAAACTGACTTTTTCGGAAAGCATTGGCAGTTCTTGCAATGCTTCTAGCTGATTTTCACTCCGAAATGGGCAATTTTGCTTGTTGACGTATCCTTTCAAACAGAAATGAGCTTCGTCGCTGAACACTGATGCACTTTCTTAACCGAGCATCAATTTTGATTATAAAATTCAATAGTCTGCAAGCTTTGTTCGGTTGTAAGTCGATTCATGATTAAATTATGGACCCCACTGAACATGTTTGACAGTTACGCAAGACACTAAACCCACGTGAGCTACCAAAAACAGGGTGTCCAAAAAGAAAGTTCCTAAAAAGTCACCATTTATTTGTCATAATCCTTGCTAACGCCACGGTGACGACCGACTACTTTTCACATATAAACTTCAAATGCTCTCCAAAGTTCAGTCTCGAATCAATCAACCCCAAAATATGCATCTACATAATCACTTTTTTGGAAATTATGATGTTGCTTTCTACTCTGATATTTATAGAGAACCTTTTAACGCACTTACTGAAAAGAATAGTCCCCGTTTTTTGCTCAGAAAATTAAAGGCCAGCTTTTAACAGCCAGACCTTTATAGTTTTAATCGCATCGTTGGCGTAGACTTCGATGCACTCTTCCTGCTGCACTTGCACTACAACTGTCAGTCACTCCTTTAGACATGGTAAATTCCATAATGCCATTATGATCCATCGTTGCGGGCCAAGCACTGACCCCCGCTGTGAACCTATACTCCGTGGTTCAATCGTTGGTATTGTACATTTTGGGGGACACGATTCGAAAGCAGGCTCCTGATTTTAGCTGCAAGATAGTCTGAAACCTCCATTCTTTGTAAAGCGACAAGTGATCCCATTGCTTTAAATTGGTAATAAATTCAATTGCATCCACCGTAGACCACGCCTGTCCAAAACCGTACCTGTCGGTCTAACAAGCTTTCTTTTCCTTCCACAGCCGATAACAGTTATGTTAAAAATTATTCTCGTGAAGGCAATTTGGCCGATATGAGCTTGGCTCTCAGCAGGCTTATTTGATTCAACTTTTGTCGTGTCCATGCCACTGTTTCGGCCAAGCAAGTTTCGTAGACTTCGACAAACATCCGAGGGTCAACACGGATTGCAGCCTCCACCGCCTTATTAGTGATCCTATCTTGTCCTGAAGCTTTGCCTTCCTCTAATTTTGAAGCAGCTTGACAAAGTTTCCCGTCTGTTATAGCAGGATTTTGAACCATCTGCTATGTTGAACCTTTTGCTAGGGGCAGCGGCTTATGTTGAGGGCACGCAATTGAGACAATATTTAGCCCTATTCTTCATCACTATCGTTTACGCCATTCTCCACGGATTTGTGCTCGCGACGTCGTCTGAAACAGTTTTTAGCGGATATAATGTCCTTGTGACCCATTTGGTGCCTGAAGAGTTTATTGCGATTACAGCCCGAAAATAATCTGATGTAATCTGCAGCTTTTATTGTAAGAGCGCGAGACGGGAGTACTGTATGAGTATACTCGTACTGCGTGCTAGAAACAATGCTAGACTGACCAGATCTAAATCGTTATATTACAGTTTTTACGACGACGAGAAATACCTCCTGTGGAGAAGGGAAGGGATTTACAGCCAAAGAGATATTAGCGTTTAATATTCAGCGCACTATTCTCGATATTGATGCCAAAAGCGTCAGGATCTCAGATGTCCGAGTACGCTGAACTCAAGGTACATGAGCCTAGTCTGCACTGAGATACCCGTTCAAGAGATGCAAGGTGTCGAGATGTTTCGTGTGAAGCCATGCTGTTACGCTCCACTACGGTGAAACGGCGGAGGTAAAGGTACTAATTTTACTCGGAGCTGAGGTGTGCGCTAACGCGGGGAGAGGGGCTAAAGGTGCAATTTTGTGCAATTTTTGGTGTTTTGGGCATATCTCGAAAACGGTGAGTCGCAGATGTTTTCTATGTGAAATTTCTGATTTTTAAATTAGCTATATTTGGATAACTGTTAGGAATTCGACCTATGCATGTACGATGAACTTTATAGGAAATTGTGTAAGCTTTCATTCTTGTTCAGACATTTTTTTCGTAGAGTTCGCGGTTTCGGAGATATAGCGGGGATAGAGCTAATAAGCACAAGAATGAGATATTTGAACCCGCTCTCCCAACGTTAGCGCACTCCCCATGACCGCGTGCTTTTAGTATGTTTTCCTCCGAACCGCCCATTATGGATCCATGAAATAAAAAACCGTCCCCCCATGCCGTTTTGTCACAATGTTTGTCTTTATCCTTGAAAATAGAGAAAATTGAATTCGGAAGCTCGGTTTTAACTCCTAAGCTTTTGACTGATTGAAGACCGGACAACGGGGCGTATATTAAATGAGAGCCAATTAAACATCGTACAAATTGGTCGTGAAACAGTTTTCCGAAAAACAATCGCGAGAGACACCAGAGCCAAAAAAATAAACAAAATAACGATTTTTTAACAATTTTCGGATTTCAATCACCTGTATCGGGGGAACCGTTAGGAATTCGGCATTTGAGTGTTCAAATAAGTTTTTGGAAATTTAATGGGCTTTTAGTACTGCCATACAAATACTCTCAGGACGACTCACCGCTTCCGAGATATTTCCAAGATTAAGTCGACAACCTGCAAAAATGAATCCTTTAGCCCCCCTCCCCACGTTAGCGCGCACCTCATGACCGCGAGCTTGTAGTTATGTCTTACTCCGAACCGCCCATTATGGATCCATGAAATAAAAAACCGTCCCCCCCCCCCTGCCGTTTTTTCACAATGGTTGTCTTCATTCTGATGAGTATAGAATATTACTTCCTTGAGACTATCTTAACTCTCGAATGATAGGAGACAAGCCAAGAAGAAGTATATCAAATTAAGGAAAATTTACCACTTACTAACTTTACCCTACAAAAGTTTTTTGAAAAACAAATCGGAGAGACACCAGAGTCAATAGAATGCAAAAAAAAATTTTTTTTTTTTACTTTTATTGAACAATATCGGAAGAACCGTTAGGAGTTTTGCATATGTAAGTGTGGGCAAATAAATAAGATATTTAGAAAGCTTTAATGCTTACTCACAACTTTTTTTCTGTGCGACTCACCGTTTTCGAGATATAGCCCAAAACACCAAAAATTGCACAAAATTGCACCTTTAACCCCTTCTCCCCGCGTTAGCGCACCCCTCAGCTCCGAGTAAAATTAGTACCTTTACCTCCTAACTACTCCTGACAAAATACCGAAGAAAAAAATCGTCACCCCCTTCGATGTTCTCTATAATGTCTTGTTTGATTGGCCTATGTTCATTATAACGCGATATATTTGTTGTGGGTCCTTGATACAGGAAATAAACACCGGATATGTAATAGACTCGACATCTCATTTGAAATGGTGCCCCGCATGCCCACCTCCGATTTAAGGATCGGAAAGATCCCAAAAAGGAAACTATTTCCTTTTTGCGATCATTCCGATCAAATTTTATCAAAATTAGTTTTAAACTCCTGGGACACTATTGATTCCAAAACAACAAAAATTGGCCTTACTTAGTGATTTCTGTTGGTATATGTATTTTATTGGCATTGTATTTTTGTGGCGGACTTACGCACAATCCACCACATATAATTGCGTTTTTCAAAAATGTCACACCATTATGCTTTGAAGCTTCATCAAATAACCGCAATCAGGAAAATTCGAGGAAATGCTCCTCTCAACGAATCAATTTTTTGCTTTTATCTGTAGCAATTCTATATGTATTGATAAAGTCAATTCCGTTTTATAAAAAAGTATGCTAGAAACAAAATAATAAACGCAAATTGTAAACAAAAACAATTCGTTCTGGCAATTAAAAACGAACAGATGATAACATTGAACTTTGACTATGGGAAAACGAAGTTTGACTTACTGATAACGTGCTGATAATTGAGATGCTTTAAAAGCGCAGTGTACATACAGTCTAGCCGTTTTTGAGCTTATAAAAATAAATCGTAATGACGTTTTAATTTGTTCACCCTGATTGCTGTTGATTGCTCAACTGTGTTATAAAAAAATATTGTTCAAACTGCCACCATTTTTTTTTGTCGAATTACGAGCAAAAGCTCTATATGGTAAACTTGTAAATAGTCGTAAGACACAATAATTCTATGGCTGAATTCAAATTGTAAGAAAACGACCGGACGGGTAAACTTGGACGACAAGAACGATCGTATGATCATTTCACACTATCCGATCAAAACACGGACGGGCGAACAATAATCACACAGCAAGTATGTATAAATGTTGCCATGCACGCTCCAAAGTTAGTGTACAATGAAGTGACGAGTCGACAAGATTAAAATGCAAGTAAAACACGCGCTAATTGTCTTTGCAGAACGCCTGAATTATTGGTAGATGCAATCGTCTTATCGATCGTACGAAAGATCTTACGAAAGAAAAACAATCGTGTCACGATTTTTTTCTTTCGTAAGACGCGTTCTTACAATGTGAAATGCACAATGCTTGTCTACTGGCCACTACAAAAGCTCTCTTGTCTTGCAAGTTTACCCGTCCGGTTCCGTCTTACAATCTGAATTCAGCCAATGCTTGTCTGCTGGCCACTACAAAAGCTCTCTTGTCTTGCAAGTTTACCCGTCCGGTTTCGTCTTACAATCTGAAATCAGCCTATGGGCGCAATCAAACAAGACAATTTGAATCGAGATTTTGCCAGGAGCTTTTATCGTTTCATTTCCCATTCGGTTTTTCAGTAGGTTGGCACACTTCGATGGCCTTTTTAGCGAACTTGAGTTTTGACGCTGTAGAAATCCAAGATGTCGTTTCAATCGAAACATCGTTTAGAATCCCTCTGGTCACTCTATCGATTCAAAATTCTTCTATGTAATAATAACTAAAAATAAAAAGGAAATAACACACAAGGCAGATTCTTTCCTACTTCAAGATTTCTGCGGTCGGAAATTCACCCAAAGTACGTAGCGCCCATAACCCATCTTCTGAGCGAGGCTGGCCGACCACTGTCCGCGTACACCCTACGCTGAAACGTAACAATTGGCGCCCAACGTTTGTGGTTTTAGTTTTTGTTTGCAAAATTTAAACATTATCGCGTATAATTTGTTGGTGGCAATGTTTTACCGACAATTGCTTGCTAACCGTCATCCAGTCACGCGACAAATTTTCCGAACGAGATTCAAACGTTTTCGGTTACGGGAATCGGTACCTCGAATTCATTGAGTAGCAGTACCAGTGGCGATAAAGTGATTTTCGGGTTTTCGTGCAATTGTGGGAGTGTCAGTGCAATAGTGATTAAGTGCGTTTGTGTAAAAGTACGGAATACTACATATTTCTGGTGAATTAATATTTATTTATTTATTTTATTTTGTAACAATACTGAATAAAGTTATTTTGAAAATTGTTGAGTCGTTTTAATTCCCGAAATGTCTAAAATACAGGTAGACCGTTTAAATAAGGACGAACTCGCATATAAGTTGGCTATACGGAACATCACGGAAGATACCGTAGATGTAATGAGGCGGAAATTGCGTTTGGCACTTAAAGCCGAGTCGTCGATGGAGCATTCGTTCGTGGTGCAGGAGTACCCCTTCTCATTTCAGAAAGACAAGGGGGCTTTAGAAGCAAAACTTATGGAAATAAAGAAACTGCTTGGCGAACTGACGGAGGGAAGCACTAAAAATTTTTTTTAATAATAGTTTATTAGTATTGTAGAAGAATACGAGTGGCTAAAGGAATCAGCGGTAGGGACTTATTCAACGCTGCTTTTGCATTTTTTGAGGCAAAGCTCTAATTTGGTAGAGGGCCAATCGGAAATTCGTGGAAGATTGACAGGCCTTAGTACATGAATTGCGCGTTGAGTTCCTACCGGCTGATTGTGATGATCGATTACTGGAAAAAATAAAAAGACGCACACAGGGGTCGGACGACTCAATATGAGTGTATGTGGCGACTATGGTGGGGTTATTTAAGCAACTCTCTGTTCTTCCTGGAGAGAAGGGGATATGGCAAATAAGGCGGAAGAATATAAGTTCCTTCTACCAGACCTGGCTTTATTAACACGATATACGAGTTAGTTAAACTGGGGAAGGAACTGGCCCATGTGGAGGCTTTCATTCTGCCTCCTTCCAGAAAAACAACTAAGTTGTTGGAACCGGACCTGGCGTATTTAGGCTCCGAAGCAGCGTAATGGAGTAGCGGCAGCGGTGAATATGCCGAGGCAGAATAAGGCAGACAACGTGGATGAAATGTTGGAACAGCGGACAGATGGGGCATTCCTCTCGTTTCTGCAAGGAACCTCGGATGTGTTGCGGTTGTAGGAACCCAGGAACTTTAAGGTCAGCGTGTTTCAAGTGCAACACGAATCTTCGAACCATCAAGCCGTCTGGAAACGAACCCAGTGCTCACTAAACGGCCAACTGAGCACAAGCATGGGAATAAGGGCCGCTGGTGACATGAGAGTGGATTATGTGTTTGATGAAAGACAGGGAGATAATCGCCCTCATTTGAACATTGACATCCGCGTGAAGTCATTTCTTGGGTTAATGGACTCTGGGGCGTCAAATTCAATACTAGGCCGCGACGGATGGGAAGTCCTCAAAGAAATGGAGGTTGGAACTTATTCCCGTAGCAAAGACTACATTCCGATTGGCGAATAATGCAGTGTGTGGTATTGAAGGAGCAGTATGGGTACCACTTTGCTTAAAGAAGCAAGTCTTAAAGTTTTAGTTATTCCTTTACTACCACACGCACTGATACTAGGTGTTGACTTTATTCGTCAATTTGGGGTTGTAGTAAATTTAAGAGATGAGCAATGGGAGTTCCTAAGTGCCTTTGAAACTAACACACATGATAAAATGCAACCTCGGACCATTTCGGCTGGGGAAGAAGAAGCCAAATGGCAGGACCTACTTACAAGGGCGTTCGATTTGATGGGGGAGGGAATTGGATGCACCAATTTGGTGGAGCATAAAATCACAACTACCTCGCAACCCATCAAACAACGATATTAAGTGATGCCCAGACCAACGCGTCCCGAATCCGCGCCGGAAAATTCGCGGCTCATTTTTTGGTGCCGGCGCGGCGCGAATAATTCGCTGGGTACTGTCACTCAGTGGCGTGCACTCCATATATGCAAATAAGCAGTGCATACCCTCTCATTTAAAAACATGTTCTTCATATAAGTTCATGAAAATAATTACTGATTTCACTGTTAGTTCTTTCCTCAATTATAGTAATTGTTACTATGAAATGAATATTCACTTTTTAATTACGTTATAATTTTATTTAAAAGAAACTGAGAAGTGAACAATTTACAAAATTAATGTTTATATGTTGATGCCTCCGTCTCGACTAAACTGTGACGATTATTTCATCATCTTTTCTCGACTTCTCTGGACGCTCGACATTCGCGCCACGATGCACACGGTGGCAAGCACCAGAAGTTGTCAGCTGGTCGCTACACTACTCCCCCCTGAGTATCATTCATGTTCTTCAGCTGAAATGATACGGATTTAGGTCGGGCCTTCGCTTTAGGACCAGAATAAGTCCTAATTATTGATGAAGTTCGTGGCTCGTTAAATTATGATGGATCGCTCAGTTCTGGGATGTCAGGATTTGCGAGATGCGCTGGTTTAAGACGTTCGGTTGAAACGGTCATGTCCTTGGTACCCACGCGGATCCTGAAAACTCGGTCGTTGATCCGTTCGATTACCTTATGCGGGCCGGTATACGGACGTTCCAAGGCCTTTTTCGCTTCATGCCTCAGAAAAACGTGGGTACACCTGTGCAAAACTTTGTAGACGAACGATGAATCCGTCCGATGATGTTCGACGGGTGTTGGACGAAGTCGCTGCATTCGTTCTCGAAGCTGTTCCACTAGAATGTGCGAGTCCATTGTGGTGATGTCGTCGCTAACGAAAAATTCGCCGGGTACACGCAAAGTGGTTCCGTATACCAATTCCGCAGGTGAACAATCGAGATCTTCCTTCACCATAGTTCGCAAACCTAGAAGTACTGTAGGCAGTACCTCTGTCCATTGACGGTTGTCATGACACATTATCGCGGCCTTGAGTGTCCGATGAAGTCGCTCCACCATACCGTTGGCTGCAGGATGGTAAGCTGTGGTTCTGGCACGAGAACAACCTACAAGACGAAGCAAATGATTAAGCAATGCGGATTCCAGCTGTGAACCTCTTTCAGTGGTGATAACAACTGGTGCACCAAATCTGCTGACCCAATGCGTAAAAAACATTGTTGCGATTGTATCAGCTGTTGCGTCACGCATGGGGATAACCTCTGGCCACCTGGTGAAACGGTCTATGATGGTCAGAGCGTAAATAAAACCATTTGACGAAGGCAATGGACCAAGTATGTCCAAATGAATATTTTGAAAGCGGGTATCTACTACTGGAAAGTGTTGCGGGATGTTCTTCACATGACGAGTAACTTTTGACGATTGACAAGCGATGCACGTTCTTGCCCAGTGTGAAATGTCCTTGCACATGCTAGGCCACACGTACTTCTGGCGTATAATTTTGCTGGTACTTCTGCCACTTGGGTGCGACAGATTATGAAATTGCTCAAAGACTTTGCGACGCAGTAGAGCGGGAATATACGGGCGAATCTCGCCGGTAGAAATATCGCACCAAATTGCAATACCTCCTTTCACGCTCATTGACTTCAGACGTAAAGATGTTCCAGATTGCAGGATTTTCTGAAGCTCATCATCGACTTCTTGAGCATCAGCGATATCCTTGGCGGTGATCACGTGTTGACCCTCGAGTGCGTCGACTTGGTCCATGCGCGAAAAAGTATCTGCGATGCTGTTGCGTGAACCTTCCACGTAGACGATGTTCGTGGAAAACTGTCCGATAAATTCCAGTTGTCTGACTTGCCGTGAAAGCGCGTTGTCAGATCGCTGTTTGAATGCGTAAACCAGTGGCTTATGATCCGTGCGAATTTGAAATTGTCTACCCTCGAGCATAAATCGAAAAAAATTTATCGATTCGTAGATGGCTAGGAGTTCCCTGTCGTACGTACTATATTTCATTTGTGCAGCTGTCAGTTTCCGCGAAAAAAATCCTAAGGGTCTCCAATTGCCGTTTTCAAATTGCTCGAGGACTGCACCAATAGCCACGTTGGATGCGTCGGTTGACAATCTAATTGGTGCATCAGACTTTGGATGAGCCAGCAAAGTCGCGTTCGCCAACAATTGTTTGCTTTGTTCAAAAGCTTTGCTTGCAGGCTACGTCCAGTCGATTGGAGTTTTATCACGTTTCTTGCAACCCTTTATTAACCCGTTGAGCGGTGCCAGGATATCAGCTGCCTTGGGAAGGAATCGGTGGTAAAAGTTGATAATTCCCAAAAATTTTCGTAACTCCGCAATGTTTGCAGGTTTTTTGAATGTCGATACTGCGTTGACTCGGTCTGGAATAGGTTTGGATCCCATATTGTTGATGAGGTAACCCAAATATTCCATTTCCCGTACTCCCAAAATGCATTTTGACGGATTGACGCGAATACCGAAGGCTGCCAGACGCTCGAATATTTTCCGCAGATGGTCACAGTGTTCTTCTTCAGTTGCGGATGCTACAAGTATGTCATCCAAATACGCATAGCAAAACGTTAAACCTCGCAAGACTGTATCGAGAAAACGTTGAAAAGTCTGTGCAGCGTTGCAAAGACCGAATGTCATTCGGCAAAATTCGAACGACCCAAATGGAGTACAGACTGCAGTTTTCGGTATATCATCCTTGTGGATGGGGATTTGATGGTACGCGCGCTCGAGGTCAATCTTGCTAAAGATTGTTTCCCCATGAAGGACGTGAGCAAAATCCTGAATGTGAGCGATCGGGTACCTGTCAGGCGTCGTTACAGAGTTTAGTCGCCTGTAATCTCCGCAGGGTCTCCATTCACCATTCTTTTTGGGCACCAAATGAAGAGGACTGGCCCACGGGCTGTTAGATGGTCGACATATACCTTTTTCGACCATGTAGTCGAACTCTCTTTTTGCTATTGTATATTTCTCTGTAGACAGCCGCCTAGGACGTTCAAATAATGGCGGACCTGTGGTTTCTATGCGGTGACAGATGTTGTGTGACTGCGTTTCCGTAAAATTCGAGGATGACGTTAATTGAGGGAACTTCGACAGCAAAGTAGAAAATTCATTGTTGGGTTGAATTGTTGCTAGGGCAGTGTGTTTTTCACACGAAACCTTGGCTATTGCATAAAGTTCAGTAATGCCATCGACTAAGCGCTTTCTTTTAATATCGACCAACAAATTAAAATTTCGGAGAAAATCTGCTCCTATTATAGGGCGATTTACATCAGCGATGTGAAAATACCAGGGCATGCGTCTTCGAAGACCGAGATCGATATTTAACAATTTTTCGCCATATGTGCTGATTGTCGAGTCGTTAGCTGCATAGAGCTTAAAATCTACTGGCTTAGCTTTGTTACAAGTTCGAGGGATTACTGAAACGGCTACGCCGGTGTCAACTAAAAAACTAATTCCCGATGAAAGACAAGTTACGATAAGTCTGTGCTGTTCTACGACGCCGTCACCTACCGCACCATTAGATGACGACGAAGTTAGTTTTCCGCTGGCTTATTGAAATCGCATGGCGGTTTACACGAAAACGCCTTCTCACCAAACTTACTATGATAGTAGCAAATTCGGCTTTTTGATTTACTACCGTTTCTACGATTTCGCGAAAATGATCTGTTAGTGCTATAGCTGCGTCGTCGATTCTGGCTTTGTTTCTGCAAGTTGCTCTCCAATCGACTTATTCGATGGGTGAGCGCGGCGATTGACTCTGAGTCTTTGTGGGTGACTTCAGCCACAGTTGGCCAGGAATTGCATTCCATTACAATTTTGTCCGCCATTTCCGCTAATATTTCAATGTCAACCTTGCCGGTTACTGCCAATATTGCCCTTACTCGAGCGGGCAATCGTCTGAGCCATAAGGATTTAAGGGCCTCGTTTGACAACTGATCTCCTGCCAAACACTTCATCTCCCTGTATAGGAAGGATGGCCGTTTATCCCCGAGTTCCATGTCGGTCAACACCTTCGTCAATTTGCTTTCGCTGGATTCAGCAAAACGAGCAATTATGTGTTTCTTAAGCTCGCCGTACTTATCAACGACAAGCATACCATCTACGAGGTTACTGTCTAAGGGTCACCTAGCCTATGGCTTTATACCCTGGTCCTTGCTAATGCGGTTTGGACCTCCAGCTTGTTTACTGACCCGGATCTGTAGTCAGATGGGGATTTCTCCATCCGGTGAATGCATTCACCTTCAGGAACCCAACCCCGGGGCTGCATCACCAGCTCGATGTCTTGCTTAACAACCGACAGCCCCCTCGAGACCAACGCCAAGATGGGAAGGGACCATGGTCCCCTGGGCTCGCCCATTCCCGAGGTACACTATTCGCTATGGACTTCTCCATAGCAGGTGTGATCCGCCTTCGGCCCCCTATTGGTTAAGCCTTACGGCGAATTCGGGCATGCACACCCCAGGCTCGTTGGACCTGTGACTCCGCGTCTGTGCAGACAACGAAGCGCTGCTTTTCACATCCAGGCGGCCCCTTCAGTTTACTAGTCAGCAATGCGACTCAGGCAGTGTGGTCATCAATCCACAAACTAGCTAGATATAGGCGCGTAGGCATTTTCCACCAAGGCCGTTCTCCCTAGCTAGCCCCTTCTCGACTCGGGTCATGCGGAGCCGTCACCTCCGAAGCTCACACGACTTCCGTATGATGCACCCCCCCCACCGGGGGACATCAAAATCGTGCTAGGCCTTTAGTGCTTCCCTCCCGCAAACTATGGGGGGAGGTAGGCACGCCAAGAGCCACCCGTGCATAACTCAGGAGTACGGGACCGTTAGCGCCCGAATGGTCTTTGTACAGATCCTCGCCATGGCGTATCAACTGTACCAGGGGCCCCCTTGCACTGTTAGGTCCGTGGTGTCACAACTCACCAAAGATCTCTGTCCGACTACAAACAGCCTTCCAAGCTGAGTGTCACACGGACACAAACCCCCCTGCGGGGACTTATCAACGACATATGTGAACCATCTACGGGTATGCCATCAGGGGAGCACCTAACCGTTACGGTCTTATCTCCCGGTCCCTCGAAGTTTGGACCTTCGGCGTTTTACTGACAAGGTCTTATTGTCAGATGGGGATTTCTTCATCCGGTGACATGCACTCACCTTCAGAAACCCAACCCCGGGGTTGCATCACCAGCTGGATGTCTTGCTTGGTGGTTTCTCTACGATGTCGGCCACATAATCCAAAATGTTGGATTCGAGCGAGGCGACCACAGAATTAAATTTACTCTGGTCCGCCACTATACGATTCGCCGCAAATTGCGCCTCTACTTGTGCGAACCAGCAGAGTGGGGCGGCGTTGCCAAAAAGGCGGAAGCTTCATGTTGCTCACAGAATCAACAGAAGCCGACGGCGGAAAGAATGCGCTTGTATTTTTAGTCGGTGTCGCTGGCGATGTCGCAGACTCAGCGGCCGTATTCGATGCGGTTGGTTCGGCCATATTGCACGGATTTAAAATTTAACAAAAAGCAAAGTGTTACCTTGTTAGAAAATGTCGACGAACGACTAAAAGTGCGTAATTTATCGATGCGCTGCTAATGTAGACGCACTTCTGCTGTAGCTGTGCTGATACTGTACACGTACCGCTGATAATATACTCACGCGAATAATTCGCTGCTGTCGTGTGGCTGTAGTAACACTGTCGCTACCGCTAATTTGTTACCGTCGTATCGCTGCTGTCGCAAGTGTGTTGCTGTCGTTTCGCCGCTGTTGCTTCGGTCGTTGTGCATGCATGAGCGTGGTACGCCCTGCTAGTCACTTGAACTCACTGCACAGGCGCTCCGCTGGTTGGGGCTCAATATGCTACTCGTTGACAAAACGTACGAACGCTCCAGTTGATGGGGCTCGAGCTCGAGCACGTGTCGAGACAAAAAGAATGGGCGCTCCAGTTGTTGGAGCTTAAGCAGCCACGTGTCGATAAAACACAAAGAACAGGCGCTCCAGTTGTCGGGGTTCAAGCAGCCACGTGTTGGAGCACCAACAGGTCGAGACGTGCAAATGGATGCTCCGCTGGTTGAGGCACAAAATGTCTTATTTCACAATACCGCGTGTAATTTTCGGGGTCACCAATATAGTAATTGTTACTATGAAATGAATATTCACTTTT
Source organism: Microchrysa polita (assembly GCA_949715475.1). NCBI lineage: Eukaryota > Metazoa > Arthropoda > Insecta > Diptera > Stratiomyidae > Microchrysa > Microchrysa polita. The sequence continues at coordinate 56,769,413 of OX454417.1, forward strand.
TAATTACGTTATAATTTTATTTAAAAGAAACTGAGAAGTGAACAATTTGCAAAATTAATGTTTATATGTTGATGCCTCCGTCTCGACTAAACTGTGACGATTATTTCATCATCTTTTCTCGACTTCTCTGGACGCTCGACATTCGCGCCACGATGCACACGGTGGCAAGCACCAGAAGTTTTCAGCTGGTCGCTACACAATTGTAGCGACCAGCTGACAACTTCTGGTGCTTGCCACCGTGTGCATCGTGGCGCGAATGTCGAGCGTCCAGAGAAGTCGAGAAAAGATGATGAAATAATCGTCGCAGTTTAGTCGAGACGGAGGCATCAACATATAAACATTAATTTTGTAAATTGTTCACTTCAGTTTCTTTTAAATAAAATTATAACGTAATTAAAAAGTGAATATTCATTTCATAGTAACAATTACTATATTGGTGACCCCGAAAACTACACGCGGTATTGTGAAATAAGACATTTTGTGCCTCAACCAGCGGAGCATCCATTTGCACGTCTCGACCTGTTGGTGCCCCAACACGTGGCTGCTTGACCCCGACAACTGGAGCGCCTGTTCTTTGTGTTTTATCGACACGTGGCTGCTTAAGCCCCAACAACTGGAGCGCCCATTCTTTTTGTCTCGACACGTGGCTGCTCGAGCCCCATCAACTGGAGCGTTCGTACGTTTTGTCAACGAGTAGCATATTGAGCCCCAACCAGCGGAGCGCCTGTGCAGTGAGTTCAAGTGACTAGCAGGGCGTACCACGCTCATGCATGCACAACGACCGAAGCAACAGCGGCGAAACGACAGCAACACACTTGCGACAGCAGCGATACGACGGTAACAAATTAGCGGTAGCGACAGTGTTACTACAGCCACACGACAGCAGCGAATTATTCGCGTGAGTATATTATCAGCGGTACGTGTACAGCATCAGCACAGCTACAGCAGAAGTGTGTCTACATCAGCAGCGCATCGATAAATTACGCACTTTTAGTCGTTCGTCGACATTTTCTAACGAGGTAACACTTTACTTTTTGTTAAATTTTAAATCTGTGCAATATGGCCGAACCAACCGCATCGAATACGGCCGCTGAGTCTGCGACATCGCCAGCGACACCGACTAAAAATACAAGCGCATTCTTTCCGCCGTCGGCTTCTGTTGATTCTGTGAGCAACATGAAGCTTCCGCCTTTTTGGCAACGCCGCCCCACTCTTTGGTTCGCACAAGTAGAGGCGCAATTTGCGGCGAATCGTATAGTGTCGGACCAGAGTAAATTTAATTCTGTGGTCGCCTCGCTCGAATCCAACATTTTGGATTATGTGGCCGACATCGTAGAGAAACCACCTGTCGTTGATAAGTACGGCGAGCTTAAGAAACACATAATTGCTCGTTTTGCTGAATCCAGCGAAAGCAAATTGACGAAGGTGTTGACCGACATGGAACTCGGGGATAAACGGCCATCCTTCCTATACAGGGAGATGAAGTGTTTGGCAGGAGATCAGTTGTCAAACGAGGCCCTTAAATCCTTATGGCTCAGACGATTGCCCGCTCGAGTAAGGGCAATATTGGCAGTAACCGGCAAGGTTGACATTGAAATATTAGCGGAAATGGCGGACAAAATTGTAATGGAATGCAATTCCTGGCCAACTGTGGCTGAAGTCACCCACAAAGACTCAGAGTCAATCGCCGCGCTCACCCATCGAATAAGTCGATTGGAGAGCAACTTGCAGAAACAAAGCCAGAATCGACGACGCAGCTATAGCACCAACAGATCATTTTCGCGAAATCGTAGAAACGGTAGTAAATCAAAAAGCCGAATTTGCTACTATCATAGTAAGTTTGGTGAGAAGGCGTTTTCGTGTAAACCGCCATGCGATTTCAATAAGCCAGCGGAAAACTAACTTCGTCGTCATCTAATGGTGCGGTAGGTGACGGCGTCGTAGAACAGCACAGACTTATCGTAACTTGTCTTTCATCGGGAATTAGTTTTTTAGTTGACACCGGCGCAGCCGTTTCAGTAATCCCTCGAACTTGTAACAAAGCTAAGCCAGTAGATTTTAAGCTCTATGCAGCTAACGACTCGACAATCAGCACATATGGCGAAAAATTGTTAAATATCGATCTCGGTCTTCGAAGGCGCATGCCCTGGTATTTTCACATCGCTGATGTAAATCGCCCTATAATAGGAGCAGATTTTCTCCGAAACTTTAATTTGCTGGTCGATATTAAAAGAAAGCGCTTAGTCGATGGCATTACTGAACTTTATGCAATAGCCAAGGTTTCGTGTGAAAAACACACTGCCCTAGCAACAATTCAACCCAACAATGAATTTTCCACTTTGCTGTCGAAGTTCCCTCAATTAACGTCATCCTCGAATTTCACGGAAACGCAGTCACACAACATCTGTCACCGCATAGAAACCACAGGTCCGCCATTATTTGAACGTCCTAGGCGGCTGTCTACAGAGAAATATACAATAGCAAAAAGAGAGTTCGACTACATGGTCGAAAAAGGTATATGTCGACCATCTAACAGCCCGTGGGCCAGTCCTCTTCATTTGGTGCCCAAAAAGAATGGTGAATGGAGACCCTGCGGAGATTACAGGCGACTAAACTCTGTAACGACGCCTGACAGGTACCCGATCGCTCACATTCAGGATTTTGCTCACGTCCTTCATGGGAAAACAATCTTTAGCAAAATTGACCTCGAGCGCGCGTACCATCAAATCCCCATCCACAAGGATGATATACCGAAAACTGCAGTCTGTACTCCATTTGGGTCGTTCGAATTTTGCCGAATGACATTCGGTCTTTGCAACGCTGCACAGACTTTTCAACGTTTTCTCGATACAGTCTTGCGAGGTTTAACGTTTTGCTATGCGTATTTGGATGACATACTTGTAGCATCCGCAACTGAAGAAGAACACTGTGACCATCTGCGGAAAATATTCGAGCGTCTGGCAGCCTTCGGTATTCGCGTCAATCCGTCAAAATGCATTTTGGGAGTACGGGAAATGGAATATTTGGGTTACCTCATCAACAATATGGGATCCAAACCTATTCCAGACCGAGTCAACGCAGTATCGACATTCAAAAAACCTGCAAACATTGCGGAGTTACGAAAATTTTTGGGAATTATCAACTTTTACCACCGATTCCTTCCCAAGGCAGCTGATATCCTGGCACCGCTCAACGGGTTAATAAAGGGTTGCAAGAAACGTGATAAAACTCCAATCGACTGGACGGAGCCTGCAAGCAAAGCTTTTGAACAAAGCAAACAATTGTTGGCGAACGCGACTTTGCTGGCTCATCCAAAGTCTGATGCACCAATTAGATTGTCAACCGACGCATCCAATGTGGCTATTGGTGCAGTCCTCGAGCAATTTGAAAACGGCAATTGGAGACCCTTAGGATTTTTTTCGCGGAAACTGACAGCTGCACAAATGAAATATAGTACGTACGACAGGGAACTCCTAGCCATCTACGAATCGATAAAATTTTTTCGATTTATGCTCGAGGGTAGACAATTTCAAATTCGCACGGATCATAAGCCACTGGTTTACGCATTCAAACAGCGATCTGACAACGCGCTTTCACGGCAAGTCAGACAACTGGAATTTATCGGACAGTTTTCCACGAACATCGTCTACGTGGAAGGTTCACGCAACAGCATCGCAGATACTTTTTCGCGCATGGACCAAGTCGACGCACTCGAGGGTCAACACGTGATCACCGCCAAGGATATCGCTGATGCTCAAGAAGTCGATGATGAGCTTCAGAAAATCCTGCAATCTGGAACATCTTTACGTCTGAAGTCAATGAGCGTGAAAGGAGGTATTGCAATTTGGTGCGATATTTCTACCGGCGAGATTCGCCCGTATATTCCCGCTCTACTGCGTCGCAAAGTCTTTGAGCAATATCATAATCTGTCGCACCCAAGTGGCAGAAGTACCAGCAAAATTATACGCCAGAAGTACGTGTGGCCTAACATGTGCAAGGACATTTCACACTGGGCAAGAACGTGCATCGCTTGTCAATCGTCAAAAGTTACTCGTCATGTGAAGAACATCCCGCAACACTTTCCAGTAGTAGATACCCGCTTTCAACATATTCATTTGGACATAGTTGGTCCATTGCCTTCGTCAAATGGTTTTATTTACGCTCTGACCATCATAGACCGTTTCACCAGGTGGCCAGAGGTTATCCCCATGCGTGACGCAACAGCTGATACAATCGCAACAATGTTTTTTACGCATTGGGTCAGCAGATTTGGTGCACCAGTTGTTATCACCACTGATAGAGGTTCACAGCTGGAATCCGCATTGCTTAATCATTTGCTTCGTCTTGTAGGTTGTTCTCGTGCCAGAACCACAGCTTACCATCCTGCAGCCAACGGTATGGTGGAGCGACTTCATCGGACACTCAAGGCCGCGATAATGTGTCATGACAACCGTCAATGGACAGAGGTACTGCCTACAGTACTTCTAGGTTTGCGAACTATGGTGAAGGAAGATCTCGATTGTTCACCTGCGGAATTGGTATACGGAACCACTTTGCGTGTACCCGGCGAATTTTTCGTTAGCGACGACATCACCCCAATGGACTCGCACATTCTAGTGGAACAGCTTCGAGAACGAATGCAGCGACTTCGTCCAACACCCGTCGAACATCATCGGACGGATTCATCGTTCGTCTACAAAGTTTTGCACAGGTGTACCCACGTTTTTCTGAGGAATGAAGCGAAAAAGGCCTTGGAACGTCCGTATACCGGCCCGCATAAGGTAATCGAACGGATCAACGACCGAGTTTTCAGGATCCGCGTGGGTACCAAGGACATGACCGTTTCAACCGAACGTCTTAAACCAGCGCATCTCGCAAATCCTGACATCCCAGAACTGAGCGATCCATCATCATTTAACGAGCCACGAACTTCATCAATAATTAGGACTTATTCTGGTCCTAAAGCGAAGGCCCGACCTAAATCCGTATCATTTCAGCTGAAGGACAAGAATGATACTCAGGGGGGAGTAGTGTAGCGACCAGCTGACAACTTCTGGTGCTTGCCACCGTGTGCATCGTGGCGCGAATGTCGAGCGTCCAGAGAAGTCGAGAAAAGATGATGAAATAATCGTCGCAGTTTAGTCGAGACGGAGGCATCAACATATAAACATTAATTTTGTAAATTGTTCACTTCAGTTTCTTTTAAATAAAATTATAACGTAATTAAAAAGTGAATATTCATTTCATAGTAACAATTACTATACAATAAATGTACCAGCGCCATCTTTATATAGGTAGTGTAGGTTCCACTGACATCGTTTTTACGCGGACACTAGAGTATGCTCGATAAGCACCATTTCGCCGTGCTTGTAATCTCCATACGAATTGAAAAATTTCAACTGCAACAATGTTGCAGGTTTATATGGTGAAGAGAAGCACGCCTGCCTTGGCGTTGGCGAACAAAGTTGACGGACGAACGATGACTATAGCACGAGCGGCGAAAATGTCGTGATAAGATTTGAGCAAAGGGAACCAAAGCGGAAATAAACAGTAGGTACAAAATGTGTCGTTCAGTTTTGACAAAATGTTTCCTTTGTTTGTTTTTTAATATAAACAATGTTGAAACAGAAATTTATTATTTTTTGAAAGAGAATGTATTTTACTAATCAGAAACAAATTATAATGCACATTTTTGTACATGGTTGGTTGCATAGTTATGTATGCATTTTGTTAGTCACACTGTGTTATGTACATATTACAAAAGAAGGTTTGTATGCCTACAGTTTTCACATTTGAGAAAATCAATAAATCTTACAATGCGAATGATTGTATTTGTTTGATTGATTTAAATAATTTTCAAGCACGTTAACGTTAAAAAGTTTTTTTTTTGTTATACTTTTTTTAGTGTTTTCTAAAATAATTGTTTAGTTATCCTGAGACTACTCAATTACTTAGGAAACACTAACCTTCCTTTTTATTTCGACATATCAAAAAGCGTTTATACTCGTATTTATCTTTTCTTCGGTTTTTGCATACCCTCCACAAAATGGCTGTGCACGCCACTGCTGTCACTCACAGCTGATATCATGTTGTTGCCTTAGAAAAGGTGTTAGATTTATGTAAGGAAGGGACTAAGACATGATAGAGAATAACTGCACGAACTGGATCCACCAGGATCCTCATTTCCTATCGTATACTCGTACTATTCATGAATGAAGCGATTGACCTTGTATTCTTTCGGAAATCCGTTGATATCTCTGCAATCCTTTGGTGTGGCAGAACGACCGAGGTAGCGCTAGATTCACCATAAAATTGCCGAAAGGGTCATCGGATCCTCTTTTTTTTTCGGTAAGTGCACAGGGTGGTCAGAGATAACCGTCAACGTCAACCTGGATGCTGGTTACAGCAATTTTACAATCAGCTTCGTACTACTTCGATAATCCGTCGATATCTATGGAATCCTTGAGTCCAGCGAAAAGATAAAAGTTTCGCTGTTACTTCTTTTACTCATCCACTGATTCCATAAAAAATTCAAAACTTAAATGCTCGGTCAACAACTCATTTCAAATTTACATCTTTTTCGGGTACACCAACATCAAGTTGTACTACACTGCACCTGTCGCATAAATGATTTGAATAAAATGACATTAGGTAGCAAATATTCGAACCGGAAAAAAATACTGCAAAACTGGCGTATATTCGCGTTGGTGTGGGCATCTCCATACAACTCAGTGTGTTACAATTTTGACGCCGCGGAAAAATTCGCTGACGCGCCGGTGTGGGCATCACTTTATCTGGTTTCCCCTGCGGTACAAGGCTACATCGATAGGGAGCTTAATGATATCCTGGAGCTGGGTGTTGTTGAGCCGTCATCAAGCCCATAGGCTTCTCCCATACTTCCACGCTTTTGCGTGGACTTTCGAAAGACGAACGCGGTTTCAGCATAGGATGCGTACCCACTCCCATACGTGTCATCTACACTAGTTCCAAAAAGTTCGCGGCATTCACGGTCCCAAATCGGGGATTATTTCAGTTCCGTAGAATGTCAGCGACGTGACAGCGTTTTATAGACCGAGTCTTGGGACCTGACTTGGAACGATATGTATTCACTTATCTTGACGACATATGTAGTAGTGGTTACACCAGACTTTGACAAACGCATCAAAATCCTGGAGGAGGTTTTCAAGAGGTTACACTAGGCTGGGTTGAAGGTGTCGCGAGAAATGTGTGAATTTTGCCGCGCCCAAATTAAGTATCTGGGGCAAAGCCATCTATATTTCAAAGCCGGGAACCAGAACCCGCTCATATACTTTTGCGGCAGATCATAGGTTTGATTAGTTGGAAAATTTACATTGCGGTAAAGGCAAATCGGATTGTGTCGCGGCAAACTTTACACGAAAACTATTGGTTCCCGGACGATTTTACTCGCGAAACGTGCAATGTGTTGTGGATTGAAGTGTTTAAAATGCAGTGAAAGAAAAAAATCCCGATAAAAAGTGAGTTTTCCACGTGTTTTCGCGATTTTGATCAGAGCAGACACGGTTTTTTTTACATGCGCTGTCCTTGTGTTAGTGCATCGTGCAACGTATATACGACATGTTCATAGGCTTGATTTGTGCGCATGTATTGTTGGTTCCCGGCTTTCTAATATAGGTGGCTTTGATCTGGGGTATATGGTGGACAGAAATGAGTTGGGTGGATCCGGACAAGGTCGAATCGTTAATTAAAATTTCTCGGCTCACGAACGTCAAAGGAGTAAGGCAATTCTTGGGCATGGTGTCTTGGTACCGGCGGTTTATCCCGGAGTTTTCATCGTTAATGACGCCATTGACGAACCTGCTCAAGAAAAACCGGAGCTTTAAGCGGACCGAGGAGTGTGATCTCGCGTTTACTCGAGCGAAAGTGAAATTATCAACAGCGCATATTCTCACTTGTCCGGATTACAGTCTTCCATTCCTAGTTCAAGCAGATGCTTCGAATGTCGGTTTGAGTGCGGTACTGTCTCAGACTCATCCCGAAGGCGAGAAGGTGGTCTGTTATCTAAGCAGAATGTTATCTTAGGCTGAACAGAAGTACTTCACTACCGAGAGGGAGTGTTTAGCGGTGGTCTGGGCAGTGGAGAAGCTTAGAGCGTACATTGAGGGGATGAAGTTCAGCGTGATAACATATCACCACTCACTGGTCTGGTTGAACAATCTGAAAGACTCAATCGGTCGGTAAACGAGGTGGGCGGTTCGACTTCAGCAATTCGACTTTCGAGTCGTACATCGCAAGGGAAAGGAGCACCTAGTGCCCGACACAGTGTCAATGTCAACCCTTAGAGTTGAATCTGCTGTTGTGGAATCAACAATGGAGAAAACTGGTGTGGACCGTTGGTATAACCGAATGATAGAAAAGGTGAATACGGATCTTGGTAAACAGTCGGATTGGCGGGTGAGTGATGGGGCGCTGTGGAAACATATCTTTATTCGTTTCCCTGATTTGATGGGGAGGGAAGTGTGGAAGCGAGTAATTCCAAAGTGGGAGCGGGCCGACATAATGGCGAAATGCCACTACGAAAAGACGGCTGCACATATGGGAGCTCGTCGGACTCAGGATCGAGTAGCTCAATATGATTATTGGCCGAAAATGGCGGCTGACACCCCGGAAAAAGTGAGGAAATTCAAAGTTTGCCAAGCTGTCAAGATGGATCGTAGCCGACCAAGAGATGGGAGATGGCATCGAGAGTATGGGCGACGCTACACAACCATGGGAGATGGTGTGTGTTGATCTAAGCAGAATGTTATCTAAGGCTGAACAGAAGTACTCCACTACCGAGAGGGAGTGTTTAGCGGTGGTCTGGGCAGTGGAGAAGCTTAGAGCGTACATAGAGGGGATGAAGTTCAGCGTGATAACATATCACCACTCACTGGTCTGGTTGAACAATCTGAAGACTCAATCGGTCGGTTAACGAGGTGGGCGGTTCGACTTCAGCAATTCGACTTTCGAGTCGTACATCGCAAGGGAAAGGAGCACCTAGTGCCCGATGCACTGTCAATGTCAACCCTTAGAGTTGAATCTGCTGTTGTGGAATCAGCAATGGAGAAGTCTGGTGTGGACCGTTGGTATAACCGAATGATAGAAAAGGTGAATACGGATCTTGGTAAACAGTCGGATTGGCGGGTGAGTGATGGGGCGCTGTGGAAACATATCTTTACTCGTTTCCCTGATTTGATGGGGAGGGAAGTGTGGAAGCGAGTAATTCCAAAGTGGGAGCGGGCCGACATATTGGCGAAATGCCACTACGAAAAGACGGCCGGTCATATGGGAGCTCGTCGGACTCAGGATCGAGTAGCTCAATATGATTATTGTCCGAAAATGGCGACTGACACCCGGGAAAATGTGAGGAAATTCAAAGTTTGCCAAGCTGTCAAGATGGATCGTAGCCGACCAAGAGATGGGAGATGGCATCGAGAGTATCGGCGACGCTACACCACCATGGGAGATGGTGTGTTGACTTGGTGGGACCTTTGTCTTGTTCCTCTCGAGGGTTTACGGATATCCTAACAATAGTGCATTACTTTTTGAAGTTTCCACTCATTTTCCCGGTGCGTTCGGCCACTGCCGCCGAGGTTACTCGATTGCTGGAAGAATATGTGTTCTTGATGTTCGGCGTTCCAAGGTAGTTCCGAAGCGCGAAATTTGAAAAGCTCTTGGAGTCTTACGGCAGTCAGGCAAAGTTCACAGCGCTGTATCACCCACAAGCCAATCCAGCTGAAAGGGTGAACCAAAACGTCAAACAGATGCTACGTTCGTAGCGTAGCGTCCCGTCAGAGCAAGTCGAATGGAATATATGCGCCAAGAAGTCGCAGATGAAACGGGCAGCGACAGCCAGCAAATGTCGGTACAATTTGCGCCATCGCCCAGTTGAATTTCTTCCGAATGATTGGGTGTGGAGGAGAAATTTTGTTCTCTCGGACGCGTCAAAATATTTCTCGGCCAAGCTCGCTCCGGAGGCCCTTTACTATTGAAAAAAGGTGTCGAATTGCATCTATAGTTGGTAGACGAACAAGGGAACAACGCGAAGGATATCAAGTTATATGTACGGTGAATCAATCCATAGATGAGTTAAAATAACGTGTACTAGGTTTATCACGTACTTACTACACAAAAATGAATTAAACTTGATTTAAAATAAATGTAGAGATTTTGGGAAAATCTCTTTTAGTAAGGGGGAATTCTAATGGCATTCACTAGAGGAATTCTAATGGCATTCACGGGTAGTACCGGACAAGCAAATTTTTTCGTACTTCAAAATTGCTGCGGTCGGAAATTCACCCAAAGTACGTGGCGCCCATGACCCATCTCCTGAGGGAAGCTGTCCGACGCGTACACCCTACGTTGAAACGTAATAATTATCATGACGTTTATGGCCCACCGGTGGGTTATCATTTATCCCCAGTGCTATTCATATCCAGGACGATAAGCAGATGAGTGACTATGGCAAAGATATGCATTTTCATCCCGGAAACGATATTGAATTTCGGATTCGATATGGACATGAGCTTGCACAAAATTCCATACTCATACCATCATTCCATGTGAAATGTAACTTACGTACGTAGTATGTACGTACTACTTACTACTCGTACATTACATCTTCCTTTTATGCGAATATAATAATAAATGCAAGTTCAGTGCAGAAACGAATGTAACCGGGTGTGTCAGAGCGGGAGAATCCAAATGGAATTTAAAATTTAGGTCAAATGCGTTATGATGCTACCTGGTGGTGCTAGTGGGCTCTGGTCGTTGGTGTACTCTGTGTACTGCATTGACGACGAAATGATGATATGATACGATGCACGTCGAGCGTATTTTCATATATTTCGGACGATAATCGTATCAAAAGGGTAAAGTTATTAAACGATAACTAATTTCAATTTCCGCTTCATAAAGCAGTTTGAATTTGTGATGTTAGAATGCAATGTGCGTGATGATAATTTATTTACGATTCAAATTTTAAAGGTAATTTCATATGAATTGATGTGCATTTGACTGCATGCGTGATTTATTTATGGGCAAATGTGATTGTAGAATTGAAATTTAAATTAAAATTTTCCATAGAGTTTTGCTTGATTTCCAGTGTGTAATTAAATTGATGTCATTTAATAGCAGATCGGAAACGTACGTATAGGTACAATCATACTCAAAATACTTACATGGTAAAATGTAATCAAACAAATCCAATTGTCCCAGCTCATAGGCCAAGGATTCTTAACCAGTGGTGCGCGGACCATTAGCGGTCCATGGGTCAACCTTAGGTAGTACGCGAAGCCTTTGATGCGGTACTCACATAAATCAATAAATTATTCAACCCGAACCTTATTTTTTTTTTAAATGATAATTAAGTGCATTTCGCACTGTTTTGATTGATCTCATAGTTCGTTTTACATTATAGTTTCCAGGGATTGTTTCTGTGTTTCCCTATTGGCCATGGGAAAAATAGTTTGCAGATTAGTGTTGGTATGGTTGGGATGAAATTGCATTGTTTTATTTTTGTCAGATTTTCACCTCTAACAGTCCTCCTCCTAATATAGTGGATATCGTTTATCGGCTATAACGACGGAAATTCCAGGTTTTCCGGCATGCAAAGATCGAGCTTGAGTTTAAAATAAAATTCAGAATGCAGTTCGAAAGTTCGCTCTTATGTAAAAAAAAAAGCAAGAATTGTTTTTGGTAGCCCATCGACCTGACCTGACACCCAATCGCACTCAACCTCACGGTTTTTAAAACATAAAAAATTTAAAATTCTTGTTACGAAATTTTGTATGCAATAAAACAGGCACATTCGAGAATTTGAAGCAACTCCCCTGCGTGAAAAATTGCACGCCAACAAATAGTGCGCGTTTTTATCACTATGCATTTGCCCTGAATCTTATGCAGCAGATGCACTTCAATTCAGAACAAAGGATCGTTCAGGATAGTGGAACAGTAAGCACAGCGCCCGCTCTAAGGGGGGGCAAGCCGGGCAGTCGCCCGGGGCGCCAAATTTTAGGGGCGGCTTTTTGGCTAGCACTCGAAGAAAAAAAAATATTAAAAAAGCCGAAAAAAATAAATCGATATCAACTTCGATTTAGTTGAAAGGTTTGCGGTTTCCTTTTCTACAGATAAAATAAAAAGGGGGCGAAATAAAATAAAGAATAAGGGTAAAAACCGTGTTTATTAAGGTTTAAGCTGTGTTTTGAAAGATGCATATGCCTTGTGAGGATATGAAGAGCCCACAATTGATACGAATTTCGAATCCTAAAGTAAAAGCCGCGCAAAGTTTAAGTCTGTGATTCTAGCACCCGCCCTACTTTCGGAAAGCAAAGTGGGACTATTCGCTCGGTTATGTTCTGATTAAGTTATTCTCTGAAAAAAGAAAGAAAAACATACTAATTGAAGAATTACTCGTATGTGCTAATTTCGTCCTCCGAATGAACATGAATTAATGACCTTCTTTTCACCAGAATTAATGACCTTGCATAAACCCTAATTTTTGCCTTATTTTCAGAGGGCGAAATTATACAACGAAATTTAATTTTTTTATATTATTTATATATGTGCGATTCGATTTTCGGAAGATGATATCTGATGGTTTTGTTTAGTCTGTTGAGTAACAGGAGAGCAAGTCCACTAATTAAATAGTGAACTCCCGAAGAAATTCATATGAAATGAGAAATAGAGAGTCGAATAAACACTGAGCACATTAAGGCGTTTAAAACAGACTCTTCGCAACATAATTTAACTTCAATTCGCCAAATTTTCGCGTGAATGGATTACTTAAGTTGATTTCAATAGCATTGATTCATCTAGCACCGCAGGGCAAGCTACGGACAAGGTGGTTTGAATTTTACCAACATGAGGGATCGAACCACAGAACACATTACCGGAGCCCAATAATTTGTGTTCGGACATGCTAATATCGGAATTTACCTAGGTTCCATCGATTTAACTAGCTCTTATCTTATTCCTTTAAAAATTCTCGAGATGACGAATCCGGCTAATTGAAGTTTTTATGGAATTTATGGAACTGCAGTAGGTTAGTAATGAAAGCGAGTACAATTTTTTGGCGCAAATTTTCTTAGGGCGGAGTTTTCTCAAAAATGTATTGAGTGTTTTAGTGGAAAGCAAAATTTTGCATTCATTTTCGATTTCTTACATGAATCTTTAACATTTTGAAATTCCAAACAAACTCTATAAGGCCTTGCTGAACTGTGGTGAATTGCGCTTAAGAGTATAGATAATAGCTGAACGGTGGTTTGACTTCCAATGTGACCATGCATTTTTGTGTTGTTTTTATAAAAAACAATGCTCTTACGTGAGCTGGTTTCACTATGTACTCGTTAATCATTTTGGAGCAACGATAATGAGTACAAGCACTTAATTCAAGGGGAAAAACCCTCTGAATATATTCTTCAACAACCGTTCTATACATTTAGATCAGTTATTCCCAGACTGGGAGGGCGACCCTCCAAGGATGCGCGATGATTAGGGAAGGGGGGCGCGAGCAGAACTCTAATGTGGATGCCGTTTATGAATTATAGTTTCCTTCAACAGCATCATGCTGACTCGAAACTCACCAGGAGCAATCCGATGTTGAAAACGTGGCAAATTGTCAACAATTTTATTTTCTTCGATTAAAAAAAATCACTGCTGCTAAATCCGTTTGATAACCAACAGCTGATTAAATTGAAATTGACAAAGCTCGCGACTATGAAAATAACCGCACCAATCAGCTAGTTTTTGTATGGATAGAATGAATCTTTGGTAAAAATCTTTCTGATTTTGGTCACTCCGATGATTTCATTTTTCGTGCTCGACGTATCACTGAAACGGTGACGGCCATACTCACGACGAAATTCAGCATGCGGAGATCACGAAATTTAATTAATACTTTTTAACATTTCCAATAGTTCCAAAATATGGGCAAAAAAATGTTCAAAGAATTTATAATGGGAAAATAGATCCTGAACTTGTCTATAAAATTGAAAGCATTGCCAACGGCAATTTTTGCACACATATATTCTTGGGGGGCGCCAGGATCAGCAGTCCTCGCAAGAGAGGCACGAACTGAAAAAGATTGGCAACCACTGAATGGATATCTTCTATCAATATGTTTGGTACAGTTCCTAAGGGGCGGCAATTTGTCCTCTTGCCCGGGGCGGCGTAAGTGCTAGAGCGGGCGCTGGTAAGCATTCCATTCCTGGGATTACCATGTTTCAAGCGAGTCGTACAAACCGTTGTGCGTTAATAATTAAGATTCCAAAAATGTCTCCAAAAGTTTAATGATGAGAAGGAGCAAAATTGTTTGACATGAATTAAAAAAAAAAAACATTTTAAATTTGATTTTTTTAGTTCAACAACATAACCCATATAAACCAAGCAAGTGCTCAATCACGAAACCTAGCATTAGCGTGGTATTGGCTAATGTTAGGTTTCGTGATAGAGCGCTGACACATCTGCAATTCTAAACCATTGACTAGATGCCATACTTATGGAAGGTTTAATGCCATGATAAACCGAAGGCCATACTCATTTGTTGTTGGTGTAGGCCATATTAATTTACTAGTTATAGGTTTATAACAACTTTGCAACTTCAGCCTCTTACTAAATTCATGTTTGGTGCTTTATATGGAAACAGCTTTTAACCCGAACAGTTTTTATACCCTTCGCTTATTAAGCGTAAAGGGTATATTAACTTTGTCATGATGTTTGTAACGCATTGAAGGAAGCATCTCCGACCATATAAAATATATATATATATGATCAGCGTGACGAGCTGAGTCGATTGGACGATGTCCGTCTGTCCGTCTGTCCGTCTGTCTGTCTGTTGCGACGCGTTTTGCTCGGGCAGTTTAAAAGCTATGGAGCTGAAATTTTGCACACATGCTTCTTTTTGTTGCAGGCAGTCTGTATGTTTGAATCGCTACAATCCGACAAGGGGGTCGTGGGGCTGCCATACAAACCTACCCCCCAAATTTCGGTTCTTCTTAGAAAAACTTTTTTATTTATGCACCAATTTCAATCAAATTTCACACAAATATGTTTTAATCGGGAACACACAATATATGTAAAAATCGACCAAATCGGACAATGGGGTCGTGGGGCTGCCATACACACCTAGTCCCCCAAATTATGTTCTTCTTAGAAAACTTTTTTATTTTCTCATCGATTTCAATCAAATTTCGCACAAATGTGTTTCTAGTAATACCACAAAACATAAGTAAAAATGGACTAAATCGGATCATGGGGTCATGGGGCTGTCATAGAAACCTAGCTCCCCAAAGTAAGTTCTTCTAAGAATTTTTTTTTTATTTATACACCAATTTCAACCAAACTTCACACAAATGTGTTTCTATTGATGACACAAAACATATGTATAAATAGATGGAGTCGAACTATGTGGTCATTGGGCTACCATACAAACCTAGCCCCCTAAATCAAAGTTTTCTAAGAAAAACGTTTTTATTTGCACACCAATTTCAATGAAACCTCGGAAAATTATATTTCTATTGATGCCACATAACAAGCGTGAAATCGGACTATGGAGTCGTGGGGCTGACATACAAACTGGACCCCCAAAATTAGGTTCTTCTAAAAAATACTTTTTTATTTGGACACAAATTTCAACTAAACCTCATGGAAATGTATTTTTAGTCATAGTACAAGACATATGCAAAAATGAATTATATCGGACCATGGGTTCATGGGGCTGGCATATAAACCCAACCCCCAAATTAGGTTCTTCGAAGAAAACCTTTTTGATTTGTCCACCAATCTGAACCAAATATGTTTTAATTTACGCCACAAACATACGTAAAAACCCCATACAACCCCCTTCTTCCTCTTTTTGGTTCTTATAAGAAACCCACGTCCCGCTTCGCCCAATAAATCTTCGCCACGGCACTTATGAGAAAATTCAAAAGCATGGAACCGGGGAGGACTGAACACTAGTCATAGGTAAGCCCGAAAAAACTTTTAGACCGAGGGGAGCGAAGGGTATTCAAATTTCGGCCGCGCCCGAATTTAGCCTCGGTCTCGTTTGGGCTTATTTACCCAAACCTACACCTTTTTTACAAAAAACTCTCTTATTGTAACCTCCAAAAAGCTCTAAATAACAAAGTTCTTCTCTTCTCTGTACCGCGTAACCCCTTTCGGGCATGGGTGCGTTCACTCAGGTGTTGATAGGCTATTTCGAGTCAACGTCTCATTGCATATAATTTCGGAGTGTATATAATGTTGCAAACATTATATATTTCCTACCCACACATGTACGGATTTTTTTTTACCACGGCGAGATTCGATCTCCGGACCCCTAGGTTCAACAAAGTTGGCGTAAAATAATTTAAAAAAAAATGACAGTTCTTATGACAAACATAGTCATTGGTTAGATTTTGGCGAGTTTATGCCGACTTTTTTCAAAAAGACACTATTTCCCAACTGGTGGTCCGCTGACCGGAGTCGGTCCGTGAGAGCCTTAAAGCTGGTCCGCGTGGCTATTCGTGTAAAAATGGAATATTCTTCTGAGAATAAATCAAATCTTTGATTTTCATTAAATAAATAAATAAAAAACAGGCGCGACAATGCAACATTGGACTAAGGCCGCAGGATGTGTTAGTGACATCCTATTTCCAAGATCTTATCTGCTTCTTTTTGTTGACGTAATGAGATCAGCATCACGCTCAGCAGTGTTATTTATCCCCATAATTGGGTACTCGTTTATCATCTGAGTGAGATCATAGTCCGTCACAAGCTCATGAGTTCGAAAAACACCACGATCCACGGTGAGATTCGAACTCATGACCCTGTGCACCGAAGGTGCGCGCACTAACCGCTAGACCAGCCAGACTACCATTGATTTTCATTAAGTAATGTTAAATTTATCTCCAGATAACAAAAAGTTGAAAAAATCGATCGCAAACCTGAAGATATGTACGAACGAATTTGCATATTAATGAACATATGGTCCCCATGGCGACATGTGTCTGTCAATGACAGACAATCTTTCGTTTACAAAATATGTACCAAAATCACACAGGTTTCGCTTTGAATCAGATGATAATTTAGCTGTTAGAAAGCTCTTTTCGTAAATATTCGGTAAGGAGCTTAGAGTGCCTCCTAATGTTTTCAACTATATTTTGAATACCGAGCACGGGTTTATTTTCCGAATAGTTTGTGGAAAAACACGAAATTAACTAAGCTGAAGCTGTGATTGAAAGTAACCCCGTGTGGTAATACTTAATCAAACCAGAAAAGTTAAAAAATAAAAAATAATAATTTTAATTGATTGCTATTGGAGTTGGTTAAACTAGGGAAAATTTAATATAGACAGTTCGGCAAAATTTTGTGAAGCAAGAGTATCAAGAATTAACTATGTATATGCACCAGGCGTAAAAGACGGTTACAAAAAAAAAGTGATCACCAAATAGTTTTAGTACCGGATGATGTTGAACGTGAGAGAAGAGGCAGCGACCATATGCCTGTCTTACGGTTGAGTTTTTTTCTGTTGACGGAACAGGGCTACAAAAAGTAGACGCAGAAGTAAAATTTTCAATCGAATCACCTTTTGCATAAAGCAAAGACCGGTACGAAAGTGATTTATTGGGTGAATTCGGTGCGCTGTAAGGTGATCCATGCTTACTGCGGCAAGAAAATGCCTTTCCATACCGATAACGCTTCAAAGCTTCGAAGAATTACGCACACTTGGTTGAATGGTGCCGAATCGCCGCGTACACTGCAAACCTCGTGCTGCTTTGTCTTCAACAAAGCCTGAAAAAAACTAGAGTACCACTGTGAAAAGTCCATCGACCCAAAAGGGCTGAAAAATAACTACAAAAATCTGACCAAACATAACTATTCTATAATAGAAACTGAAGCGTTTCCAAATTCCGCTTCAAAAAGGTGTGCTTGGAATCCATATGGAATGAACGAATTTAAATGCCGGTATAGTGAAAAAAGAAAATTTGAGAAGTACATATTAAGATTTGCTGATACAGTGTGTGAACGATCACAACAGACTCACTGGATATATTGTTCATTTGTGTGATGATGGAAGTAAATTCGGTGATGTCCGCGACTCCGTTTACGTAGTGGTAATAGTAGTTTTGAAGCTATAGCGCTCAAATTTTGCACAAGTGCTTATTTCTCTTGCAGGCTGTTTCTATAAATCACCAAAATTGAACGATCGGGCTGCCATACGAACACCAACTCCAAAAAGAAGTCCTTGTTAAAAAAATGGTTTTTATTTATGGACCAATTTCAACCAAAACGCCACATGAATGTGTTGCTATTGAATCCCTAAAACAGCTAAGAACGAACGGTTTCGCAGCATGGAGCCGTGTGACTGCCATACAATCACAAGACCCCAAATTAAATTCTCAATCTTCTTGGAAAATTTTTTTTACAAAATAAAAAAAACCTGGCGTTTTCACGATTCCACTAAAATTTTCTCCAGTTAGGAACTAATTTGACAGATAAACAGGTTTCCTCCAATCTGTAACGGGAGAGGGGAGGAGCACCTCCTGCAGGAGCACCTCCTGCGGCCAGCATCTTCGGCAATCTTGCTTGTTTCGTGGTCAGCAGTGGCGTAACGTTTCTAAAATATATTGTGTGCGAAAACTAAATGTAATATTTACAGCAAAATGTTCTGAAAACAATTTAAGCTACACAAAATTCCCTTTCTAATGATATAGAATACCCTATACCTTCTCTTGGCAGATTATACAGGGTGCTGCCGCATAAACGCACCGGATTGTGATTCCTCCAGTGATTTTTAGCAAAAAAGTTGTAGTGAACATACCCCGTTAGCTTAACCATTTAGCTGCCACAGGCATTTGAAGATTTTTGAAAAAATCGTTTTCTTGCACGAATTAAAGCTCAATATCTCCAAAGCTAGGCCAGCTAGAATAGTGAAACAAAATGATTATTACAGCCAACAAATTTACATATAAAATAAAACTAACCACACTGAAATCCGATTAGATGTTTGGTTTTTACAAAGCTGCAAAATCAAATTTGTGTCATTTGACCAAAAAACAATCTATTTTTTTCATCTCAATTTTCTCCAACTTCTGCTAAGGAGAGGTGCTTGTACGATTCTTTTAAAAATTGGCGCATAGTCTAACGATCATTTCTTTCTTACGTCATTTTATTCTAGCTCCATTATTTCTAACAGTTTTTATACGTTAAGTTTAGAAAACCCGGTTGGGTTAGGTCGGTTATCTCGAATCCAATACAATTCAATTCACACTGCTCCTAAAGATCTGCAATTGGTAAAATCTATTCAAAGTATGTCGAAATCGAGCTAAAATTAACTCTAGTTTTTTGCACTTAAGGCATTAAAACTGTTAGAAATAACGAAGCTAGAATAAAATGATGTAAGAAAGAAATGATCGTTAGATTATGCGCCACTTTTTAAAAGATTCGTACGAGCACCTCACCTTGGCAGAAGTTGGAGAAAATTGAGATGGGAAAACATATTTTTTTTGGGTCAAATCACAAAAATTTGACTTTGAGGCTCTATAAAAACTAAACCTCTTATCCGATTGCCGTTAGTTTTTTAGATAAATTTGTTGCATGTAATAATCATCTTATTTTGCTATTCTAGCTAGTCTAGCTTTTGAGATATTGAGGTTTTAGTCGTACAAGAAAATGATTTTTAAAAAAATCTTCAAATGCCTGTGGCAGCTAAAGGGTTAAGCTAAGGGGGTATGTTCACTACAACTTTTTTGCTAGAAATCACTGGAGAAATCACAATCCGGTGCGTTTATGCGGCAGTTTCCAGACAACCTGTATACTAGACCTAGACACATCCGATTTAATTCCGATTTTTTGATAGTTACATTTGTCTCTTTAGCTCCTGAAGTAATTTAATTGGAGTCATGGTCACGGAGACTCAGGCTGCTTTGACGAAGCATACCCATCGCAGAAAACTCCAGAGTTTTCTCGCCAAATCATCCATCCAACCTTTGTGCGATGTTTGATGTCATCATCGCATGTAGCTCCGTTGTTCACCATCGAGCCAAGGTACTTGAACCTGGTACAAGACTTAAGCTGCTCTCCTTTGACGTACATATCTGGTATCGGTGCATCTGGGTCATTAATGATGCTAAATTTTCATCATCATACAAATTCCATAGTATATATTTAGCAAGTCTCATTGCTTTCTCCTCATACAAGAGTTACCAACCATTTTACCAAAAATTGAAAATTTGAGAATTAATTGCTTTCGTTAACCTAATTGAGTGCTGAAATCCTTTTTGTCACGATCTCACGATCACAAAGTGTAAAATGTGACCTGAGACGCGGGAATGATTCTTTTAATCCTCCGCTTATCTACGCCACTGGATAGGAGAGTACCGTTAACCTAACAATATCATTTTCAGAAAATAAACAATATTTACGATAGTTACCCACCAGTAGCTGTCAACTGTATAACTGTTTCTAAGAGAAATGGTAAGTCGCAGCTGTATGTAGTTTTCAAGGTTTTGGTCTTCGGCTCATCTACCAATCGGCATGCCAGCAGTGTCATGATTTTTTACCTTATTTTGAGGTTTTGTTAATGTACCAAAATTTCTTTATTATAAATCGCCTTATAAAATTCCTAGGTGTTCCCCTTATCAAAAACCTCCTTTTCAACAACTACTCAGCGTAAAAAATGCACTTGATTTAATATTTTTGACTCTAAATGTTTAACTTATAATTTCAAATTTTTTTGCATTGTTTTCAATATTTTCCTAGAGGCAGAAATTGCACTTAAAATATTCCGAATTCAATCAGGGCGGACAAATTTTACAGGTAATAGCAGTTTTAGGGGGTGTCGATCTGGGCAATTACCCAACACCACCTTGCCTCATCACATCACTGAAATGCTCCTTAAAAACTCTCGCTTAAAGCTGTTTCGTAGGAAAGAAGAGCACACTAACTTGTTCAACAGCTTCTATGTTCCAATGACCCAGAAATCCAAAAAACAGTCCAACTACGCTAGGAGCCCCTGATAGCTGGGGGCCCGTATTCCACTGAACAAATGGAACACGGTACGTTACGCCACTGGTTGCCAGTGTCGTGATTTATCCTCCGGTTCCTTGAGAAAAAAACAAGCTTTCCTGTGCATCGAGCTTACGCCGATTGACTTCCATATTTACTATAGCCACGTTGTCCCATGTCACCTTGTATTATGTCTTGGCCATGTGTCTCGCTACCGTTGACTTTAGTGTCCCGAAATCCTTGTTGTTTCTCAGTGTTCGCTTATTATTCCTATTCTTCGCTTCGGCTCGGCGGCTTAGCGTTGACAAATTTCCTTCCTTAATCCTGGTATTCTTCTTCCTTATGAGGCTCGATATTAAACGTCGATCATATCCGTTTATCTTGCCTGTTTCCATGATCTACGCTGCCTTCTGTTCAAACCTCATCTTGCTCAGGTGGACGGTGCCATTTTCTGTGAGTGAGAATGATTAAAGTTAGAGATGGGATGGATATGTATGTGTGTTGGTTTTCGATAGATGTCGAATTCCTGATGATTTTCAAGCTTAGAAATGGCAGCACTCCGTTCTCCTCCGTCTCCATCATCATCAATGTGGCACGATAGCCCGACGTCGGGCCTTGGCCGCCTGAATCGTTGACCTCCAATTGTCGCGGTTACGTGACCTTGTCCTCCAGTTTCGGAAGCCCAGCAGCTGGTGGGCGTCTTCCCCTACGGAGTTCTCCCAGCGAACTCTCGGTCGTCCACGCAACCTCGCTCCGTCAATTCGTTGTGCGTTCATCACTTTCTTTGGCATGCGATTATCGTCCATCCGTTGTACATGCCCCGCCCATTGCAATCGTTGAAGCTTCACGATTTTCGATACTTCCAGCTCATCGTACGATTGATACAACTCATGGTTGTACCGGATACGCTATTAGTCTCGCTCGCGACCGGCCCCGAAAATTCGCCGAAGGACCTTTCGTTCGAATCGGTCTAGCAAAATTTCGGAGGCTTGGGTGAGGGTCCATGTTTCGCAGCCATAACATAGCACGGGTCGGATGATCGTTTTGTACACGCGGAGCTTCGTGTTCCTGTGCGCAAGTTTCGAATTAATTATAGGGAGGACCGAGAAATATGTCTTATTGGCTAGTTGTATCCGTCGCTTAATTTCGTCGGTTTTTTTCGCGTCCTTTGATAAGTTACAACCCAGATAGTTGAAGTTGTCTACATACATAGTTGATATTAAGGTCCCCCACTGTGATGCTTGAATTTGCTGGCGTCCTTGTTTTCGATTGCATCATGGCCTTTGTTTTGCTTTCGTTGATATGTAGTCCAACTTCCTTTGCGGCGTTATTGAGGTTATGCAGGAGGCTTTCTGCATCACCCAACCTTCGAGACATGATGTTGATATCGTCGGCGTAGGCTACTAATTGAGTCGACTTGATGAGTAGCGTTCCGCTGCTGTCCATATTCATAGCTCGAATTACATACTCCAAAGCCAGGTTGAAGAGCGTCGGCGCCAGCCTGTCGCCCTGCTTGAGTCCAGTACGAGTTTCAAATAGGTCAGTGAGTCGGTTCTTCACTTTGACCTGCGAGACGGTGTTAGTCATCGTCATCCTTGTGAGTCGCACTAACTTTGCCGGTATACCAAAATTCAGCATAATGTTGTACAGTATACACTTCGATCGATACTGTCGTATGCCTGCTTGAAGTCGACAAAGATTTGGTATACGTCGATGTTATATTCCCAGCACTTTTGGAGTAGTGAAAAGCTGATCGGTCGTTGAGCGACCAGGTCTGAAGCCGCCTTGATACTCGCCAATGATTCGTTCTGCGTACGGATTAATTCTCTTTTCAAGAATTTTCGATAATATCTTATAGGCCGTACAAACTAATGATATGCCCCTGTAATTCTCACACTTCAGCTTGTCACCCTTTTTGTGGATTGGTCAGATTATGCTTTTGCGCCAATCTTCGGGGATTACCTCGTCGTTCGATATTTTCAGCAGTAGCACATGTACAGCGTTGGTCAGGCACGTTCCACCATGCTTCAGCAGTTCTGCTGGCATCTCGTCAGCGCCGGGCGCTTTATTATTTTGGAGCGACTGTATGGCAAGACTCAGCTCCTCTACTGTTGGGGGTAGAACGGGAGGGCCTGGTTCGGCTAACTGCTCAAGAGCTGGCTCCGCGGGGGATGTTGTTGATGCATTGAGGAGCTCTTCAAAATGCGAGGCCCATCGTTTGTTGACGCTTTCGATGTCGCTGATGATGTTACCATCCTTGTCCTTACATAGGCTTGTCCTGGGTTGATATCCGTTCTTGATATTATTTATAAGTTTGTACGCCTGTCTAATGCTCTTACTGGCTAATCTTTGGTTTATTTGCTGCAACTGCTCGTCAAAATGTTTCTTACGTCTAATTAACCTATTAGATACTCGCCGAAGTTCGTTGTATCTTTCTTTCTTGGCTCGGGATGCGCGTTGTGTGTATTGGCGATAGGCTTCATTTTTCGCCTCAATCGAGGCCCTGCATTCGTCGTCGAACCAGTCTGCTCGTCTGCGCCGGCCTTTATAGCCCACGACCTTTTCTGCGACCCCCTTGATGCTGTCTTTGAGCTCCTCCCAGAACTCATGGATGCCTAGATTATTGATGTTATCAAGCATGGGCGACAGTTTTTCCTCAAGTGTGGTAGTATACGCAGCCGCCAAATTGTCAACCTTGCAGATCTTGGTAGGGTTGATTCTCGTTAGGTGCACCGAAGAGATTCGGCACCTGTAGGTCGTCTTTACCAAATAGTGACCGGTGTCGTAATTGGCTCCTCGATAGGATCGAACATCTAGGACATTAGAACCCCATCTCTTGCTGATCAGTACGTGGTCGATCTGGTTCATGGGGTATTCATCTGGAGACTTCCAGGTCTGCTTATGGATTCGTCGATGAGGGAAGCATGTAGAGCTTATGACCAAGTTTCTGCCGCTCGCGAAGTCGATAAGTCGCTGACCGTTGTTGTTGTTTTCGTCGTGGAGGCTATGACCTCCAGTAGTTCCCCTATGCCAGCTTTCGTTTCCGATTTTGGCGTTAAAGTCTCCTAGCAGCAGCTTGACGTCGTTTGATGGAAGTGAGTCGAAGAGTGTTTCTAGGTCGTTGTAGAACTCATCCTTAATCGCGTCTTCTTTTACTTCTGTAGGGGCATGCGCATTAATGAGCCAGAGATTAGCGAAACTGGTCTTAATGCGGATCGCACATAGCCGCTCGTTGATGGGTTTGAAGCCGATAACGTGGTCTTCCGTCTCCATAGTGAACTGGATTTTCCTGTGGGTCTGGTAAAGCTTTGATAGGACCTCGTCACCCTCATCCTTGTTGATGATCAGCAACACCGCGCACACATCTTACTTAGAATCTCGGTAAAGCTCCTTTCGCCTTCAACTCCTTTTTTATATATACGCCGAACGGAACCAAACCTCAAACAAATCCAAGTCACAAATGTTATGTAAAATTGGATCGAGTTGGAAAATGGGGGAAGATACCATCGAAATTACATCCCAAAGGTAAATTTTTCAAACAATACCTTAATAAACCTCATCGAAATATCCTCAAAATCATTATTAAAACGGATAGTCAGCAGAACAC
Source organism: Microchrysa polita (assembly GCA_949715475.1). Lineage (NCBI taxonomy): Eukaryota > Metazoa > Arthropoda > Insecta > Diptera > Stratiomyidae > Microchrysa > Microchrysa polita. The sequence goes on from OX454417.1 coordinate 56,794,026, forward strand.
TACGTCATAGGGATGCCGATAAACTATTTGTCCGAAAGGAAGTGAAGGGTATCAGGAATTTGGGCCACGCCCGAAATTCTATAACATTTCAAATTTAAACTTTTCACATATATCATTTTTCTGGGTCGATTAATTTATAGTGTTCCAGCATTTGAAGCGTTATAAATAATATACAAACCATAAAATATTTGTATCCGCGCTGTTCCTGCACAGTCCGAAGTCAGACAAGTGGAAAATGCATGTCCTTTACGTGTTACATTATAACTAAGTACTCGCAATGGTAGCAACTATACATAGTAGCAGTGGTATTTTCAGCACGAACGATCACACTATTGTTAGAAGGAGTGGAAATGGGCTTGCATTTTGGCGTATCTGCTGTAAAACATTCGCAGAACAATATTACATTACTGACACATTTTGCATTTAGAGACGATTTAGCTTTGTTTGCAGTTTTTGGAGCGCGTAATGGATACAGCAAGAAATTAATGTGTACCGAATGTAAAGTACTTTTAACATAAAATCTATTTCATTGACTGATGATAATGATGATGCCCGATGCAATATGGTGTTGTTTGCAGACTCTTGTATGGAGCTTTTGAGTTGCTAATCGTGTTAGCTGTTATCAAGTGTTTGAATTGGATGGAGAACAATAGTTGCCATTGTTATGTCCATGTTTGTAACTTGTAACAGAAACATTAACAAGGACTTTAGATTGCAAATGACGTTAAAGTATAGGTGAAATTTACTACCGATATTTGCCGCCAAAGAGAACTTCCTAGATGTTGTCGATTCACGGAAACTGTTTCGTTTTTCGTCTTCGAGCATAATTTGGAATCAATTTATTGTTCTTAAATATAATATTTATAGTACCATTGTTCTGATTTCTGCAAACTTGTGCGAATTGGTAATACTACAAGTCATAGTAAGTGGCCACCGTTAAGCCATGTAATGGTTTGCAAAATAATCCTTGACCCAATACATAGGTACTTTCACAACTATGAACTATGTACCAACAATATGAGTCAAGGCTCATTACTAAATAATTCTATATTATCACGGCCGGCGTTGCATAACAGCCTGCCTTCTTATTAAAAAGGAACTCTAGCAAGATTGCCTACCGGAAAATGAGTTTCATAAATGTACTGACCTCACCAATCATCAAGTATTCCACGTCCAAACAACGATGAAAATCATCAAAGCGCCATTACTCACTACGGCATAGTGAACCCTAGCTGTAATGGCCTTCTTTATGGTTGCCAACGATATAAAATTTAGAGGAGAGATTACACAATCTACTTGAAGTGCTAGCACATAGTCCGCTAGCGAAACCATTAATGCAAAAATGAGCTAGCAAGAATAGTAGCCCAGGTATGTATCCTTTGTAATCTCCCCGTGGCATCATAAACCAAGTGAGATAGTTCTCACACAAATTCATACCTCTTCCATATTGCCCACGGCCTAAATGTAAATTTTCCCTGAAGAAAGGAAGCAAACAGATGGAATTCACCATGTAGTATTCACTTTATATCCGCAATAGACTTGGCGAAATGGCAATCTCATCGATGGCATAAAGTAACGTGTGCGTATCCTTGCCCGACAGGTGTGTGTATTCTGTGGTCGGGCCATCTAACGAGTATGGTCGTAAATTGGTTAATATATGTTCCCTGGAGGGTCAATAACGCCGGGGAATGATACAGGAAGTTGTATCGTTTACACGAGTAGATTTTAATGGTGGCTTTCGCCAAAGCTACGCTCTTTCGCACGCACAGCAATATACGTGTTATATCCGTGTATATGTACATACTTTCTAATAAATAGATCGGAAAATACCGAAGGGATTTTCAGAATGGAGAAATAATCGGTAAATTGAAGTCTTAATGAGTCTATGGAATATTTACTACTACTAAGGTATTTAAGGAGGCTATAGGATAGGAAGGAAGAATCATGTTTATTCATCGATTCATCTTACTTGACCTTAATTATAGCTTATTACAGTTGCATGAGATAAGATCGTTTTGTAATTAAATACATTGAGTAAGGGTAACAGGTTCATTATTACGTATTTTATTATATATGTGCAGTTTATTTGATGTAAGGGAGTCAAGTTTAAATTTACCAGTGAGATGATTCCCTAATAATAAAGGGGGAAAGCCTTTAAGGGTTCAATAATAAGCAATAATTGGAAATGTGTCCTATAATGGAAAATGCTGATGGTGACGCTACGACAATTCGTCGTCGATTAAAATTGTTAAAATTTGCCATATAGTTCTCTTTTTTATAATATCCTTATTCGCCTAAGCTAAGATGTTCTGCCGCCATAAGGTGTTTCGATTAGATGATATCATTACGGCTAGTACTTTAGATTAGATTAGATTGTGGGGTTGGGGGCGTGAACGCAGCACTGAAGACAATGAGCCTATTGTTTTATCGCCCTAGCCGCAGGTGGTCAGGACTATGTCTGACGATCAAGGTTGATCGTGCTAAAAAAAGGAGTTGAGATTGCTAATTGACGTCGAACCTATGTCGTTTCCGTGTCCGGATAGGCCACTCCAAATTGTATCCAGCGGCGTTGGGCCAGAGCATCACACTCGCACAGGACGTGGATTGAGGTCTCGTCATTTACTTCACAGAATCGACAGCGTCTTGAAAAAGTCTCATTGTGCGCAGATATGATCTCAGGCAGGAGTGGCCTGTAAGAAATCAGGGTGCTTTGTGGTCCTTAGGTACTCAGTGTCCTTTTTAGCCATAACTCCATGGAGTCTGGAGACTGGATTTTCTTGTTGAATTCATTAAGTTGGGAGCGATACGTGTCCCACTCCCCTGTCCTTTTAGCTCTGTTAAAGAGTCGTCTTGTGAGCCTCCTTAATACCGACAGCTCTGGAGGCCACCAGGGAACTCCTTTGTTGTCCTTCGTTCTTCTAAGGGGGCAATTTTCCTCAAAAGCTGTTACTATCGCCCTGGTGACGTTGGAGACCAAGCTGTCCAGACTTAGCCAGCTAGAGGCAAACCTGTCGATGGTGGATAACAGTTAGCTGTGGTATGCGCCTTTCTCACAAACTTGGTGTGGATACTGTAAGCTGATACCTGATATAATCTGACATTGATGTTTAGTCAGATACATGCCAGTTTCTAACCCAGTTTTCGGCCCGTTGGTTGACAAAGGTTATATCGAGTACTTTCCGCCTCGATCTAGTAACAAAGGTAGGTTTGCACTCCTATATTGAAAGTGCTTAAATATAGGCTGGAGAATACCTCTAATAAGTACTTACCTCTTGCGTTAATGTCTATGCTTCCCCAGACCGTGTGGTGTGCATTAGCATCACATCTGACCAGCAGAATCGCTTTTGCCGCAAAAATCAGCCAGACTTTTGAGTTGTGCTGCTGATACCTCACCATCATCGTTTTTGGTATCATCGTTAAGAGTGATGCAGACCGCAGTCAGATCATTGTTGCTGAACTCTATAAGATATATAAAGTTTACACTGTTTCTTATTAGTATACATGCTCGAGGTCTGCTCGAACTAGTATCATATATGCCTGAGGACCCGCTTACATTGAGTGCTTTTATTTCTCCGCGAACTTGCCAGGGCTCTTGAATGAGAGCTAGTCCCAGGCACTCCCTGGCGAACCTGGCCACGTATCCACTGTGATGGCGTTATGCAGGTTAGCTTGCAGCACGCCCAGGGATACATTTTTCATCGGTTTCATGGGCATCGTCCATGGGCTCGATGTGTCTCTCTTGCTTAGTTGAATTTCCTTCCTCAGTCTCCATATGGGTTACGGTTTCTGAGAGAGGGGATTGGACATCATCGTCCTCTGTGCATTCGAGATCCTCGTCCGCTGGTGGTAAGACAATCTCCTGCAAGGTGGGTGTTGTCGGTGGGATCCGCAATGCGGCTGAGCTCTCAGCAGAAGTTGGAGGTTTAACAGCTGTGTCGCGCTTCCAGGTCTTAGGGGGTGAAGGGCGACCCTGCTGAATTTGTAGTTCAGGCTAAATTCAGCTTTGATAATTGCCCCGGAGGAGACCGGGTCTATCGAGAGCGCCGTGGCTGAGATGTCTTCGCCCTCGCGTGTTTCGCGAAGCACCTCGATGTGAGGCCCAGCGTTCTGGTTCTCTAGATATTTCAGCGCTTTCTCCGCATAGCAGTCTGTGGTGCGCGGGAAGAAAACGTTGACTATCTGATTGCGCGGAATATCGCTGCCCATAGTACTGCTTTGAGCGATGCTACGGCCATGGTTCAATTCCACTCGCTATCTTAATAAGCCACTCCACTGTAGCTCCATTCTCACACTCAAATAGCCTGAATCTTATCCCGGCAAATTGCGGCTTCACCTGTTTAGCGCTCTCAGGGAGAATCTCCGACAACATCACGTTCCGGATTTTTGTCTTTTGCTCTGACGTGAGCAGTTTAGTCGGGTTGTTGGAGATTATTACTGGTGTTGGAGGCCACTTTGGCATAGGAAGCATTGGCTTTTCCTTTGCCTCCTGAATACTGCCCTACATTGAATTTTCACTATATGAACATTATATGTATTGTCTATTTGCCATGTTAATAAAAAATGTTCTTTTTTTTGCAGGTAAGTCCTCAATATTTTTTTTGTATTGGAAAATAAAATGATGTGTAAGTATTGCTTACTCTCGTATTTAAGAATTAAATAAAATTAATTCAGTCAGTGAAGGGTGTCACACGACTCATGGTACATACGATAATGGGTGATGTGATAGTACAGCTCATTTGGGTACAATTAATGCTCTACATGTTCTACTTTAACCGTTATAAAGTTATAGCATTTTTTGTAAATAGTGTCAAAAAGGTAGACTTGCCGACCAAAGTCATTATTTGCCCCACTCCCAAATATTTAATCCGAGATTTGAACTCAATTTCTAAAACTGCACAAAATTCTACATATAAAATAACTGTTTTCCCAATTAAATAATTTTAAAAGTTGCCCAGATAGTACCATTCAAAACTTAATTCGAAAATTGATATTTTCTTGTAAATACAAATTGTAAATTCGTGATGGTACATTGAACTGACAAATGTGCAAAGTTTACAAAAGCTGCGTCATTATGTTATCTTTCGAACAACATATAAAAATGAGGGTCTTAGGATTTGGAAAATTGCAAACTTTACGTGTTTAACAAAAAAACATGGTCCTAAGAAAAAGTCAAAGTATACGTTTTATTTAGTAAACAAGATTTTTTGTTATAAAACCGTTAAAAGCAAAATTATTAAGAATAGGAACTTGAAATTACAAATACCGTTCGAAGTGTCCTCCTCCCTATCGGACACAAATTCTGCATCTTTTACCTATACAGCAGAGACCGCCTGAAGCACCTCTTCCCTTTTTTCCCGCAAATTATTGGAAGCCGTTTCATTTTTTTTGCATTAGGTGTTCCCGGGACACCATAGGTTCATCGTAAACTTTATTTTATAGTCTACCCCTTACATGAAAATCCACCGGCGTTAAGTCGAGACTTCTAGCAGGCCAGGCGATAGGCCCGTGTCGTCCAATCCATTTTTCATGGAACTCATTATTCAAAATTCCGTAACAATTCTCCCGTTGTGAGCCGGACATTTGTCACCAAATTTCTGATAATAGAGAATATCTTCTAGGACCTTCGGCATGACTTCAGTTTCCAGAACCTGGCGGAACGCGGATGAATTTAGTCGTTGGGAAAGAATAATTTCTGGAAGTAATTCATCTCCGAGAACACCGATCCACACATTTACACTAAATTCGTGCTGGTATCTCGAAGTACTAGTTTCGTAGGGGTTCCGATGAGCCCAAAAATGAGTGTTGCGGGAATTGAATGCACCACCCCGAGTGAAAGTAGCCTCATCCGTCCATAGTACTTTTCTTTGGAAAAGCCGATCCGCTGCCATTCTTTCAAAGTCGGAAGGCAGTAGATCTTGTGCTTCCGTTAAATGATATGGATATTGATAATCCTCTTGAAGTGTTCTGTGAATCGTCGTACGAGGGACATCAAATTGACTAGCCGCCCTTCTCGTGCTTGAAGCCGGGTTTGTGTTAAAGTGACGAAGAATTTCGTTTTGTAGCCTTGCCGTAATAATAGTACAGCTCATTTGGGTACAATTAATGTGCTATATGACCCCTCTATCTTTAACCGTTATAAAGTTATAGCATTGTTTGTAAATAGTGTCAAAAAGGTCGACTTGCCGACCAAAATCATTATTTGCCCCACTCATTATGTTAGGTTTCGAACGACATATAAAAATTAGGGTCTTAGGATTTGGAAAATTGAAAATATTACGTGTTAAGGACCAAAAAAACCGGACCTAAAGCAGAACGAATCTAAATACATACTTCAATGAATGGTTTCTAAAATTATGAAATTAAGGTCTCAACGAACTTTGCCCTGGGGATGTTTCGTTACAAAAAAAAAAGATGCGAAAGTGTACTTGTTGAGAAAACGGGAATATTAACAGTTAATCCTTGTTATTTTTAAGTTCATTATTCCGCCAGTTTAAATAGTTAAAATTATTATCATTGATTATCACATAAATATGTTGATAGAACCTTAATATTAAAGCAGGTATTATTATACCCATATGATGGTATAGGGTATATTGTTTTTGTTACGCCGATTTATGTAACACCTCAAAGTAGCCACCGGAGGTATGGCAAAGTATACAGGGTGTCCGGAAACTGCCGCATAAACGCACCGGATTATGATTCCTCAGTTGATTTCCAGCAAAAAAGTTGTACGGAACATACCCCCTCAGCTTAACCCTTTAGCTGCCACAGGCATTTAAAGATTTTTGCAAAAATCATTTTCTTGCGCGACTTAAAGCCTAATATCTCCAAAGCTAGACCAGCTAAAATAGTAACATACAATTATTATATCTTTCTTACATCATTTTATTCTAGCTCCATTATTTCTAACAGTTTTAGTACGTTGAGTGCAGAAAACCAGGGTTAATTTTGGCTCGATTTCGACATACTTTGAATAGATTTTACCAAATGCAGATCTTTAGGGGCAGTGTAAATTGAATTGTATTGAATTCGAGCTAAAATTAACCCTAGTTTTCTACACTTAACGTATAACAACTGTTAGAAATAATGAAGCTAGAATAAAATGATGTAAGAAAGATATGATGGTAAGACTATGCGCCAATTTTTAAAAGAATCGTAAGCACCTCACCTTGGCAGAAGTTGGAGAAAATTGAGATGGAAAAAAAGATTGTTTTTGGGTCAAATCACGCAAATTTGACTTTGAAGCTCTGTAAAAACCAAACCTCTCATCCGATTTTAGTGTGGTTAGTTTTATTTTACAGGTAAATTTGTTGGCTGTAATAATCATTTTATTTCACTATTCTAGCTAATCTAGGTTTGGAGATATTAGGCTTTAAGTCGTGCAAGAAAATGATTTTTTCAAAAATCTTTAAATGCCTGTGGCAGGTAAAGGGTTAAGCTGAGGGGGTATGTTCCGTACAACTGAGGAATCATAATCCGGTGCGTTTATGCGGCAGTTTCCGGACACCCTGTATACATATATAAATGATCAGGGTCGGTCCCTGATTCGAATAAGCCATGTCTGTCTGTCCGTGTGTCTGTGTCTTCGCACGATAACTCCCGAAATAAAGAAGCTAGCGGTTTGAAATTTTGGTCAGATGTTTGTTTGATAAAATCTTGGACGGTATTGAAATTGGGCCAAATCGGACCAAGGGTTCCCCTACCTCCCATACAAGTTACCCCTCCTTGATATTTTAATTCAGCCATAACTTTCGATACAATGCAATTTTGAACAATGCCTAATTCGGACATATACTTTAAGTTTATGGAAACTGGAGAAGGTACGACAACCCCTAACTCCTCTACAAAGTTATATTCAGCCATATCTTTTGATAGAATGTCGCGAAGAACTTCAAATTAGTATCAAATGGTAGCTTTTGGAAGCCTTGATAAGATGTGAAAGTGGTGCTAGGTCCGACCCATCCATACCCTCCCTCCCCTACAAAAAACATGAAAATGAAAATTGTTGGTTTTGCATGTCTTCTAGGTCTGTACATGGGTATAGGGTATATACACTCATCGTGCTATTCGCACGATTAGAACTTGGTCTCGTTATTAGTAGTATTTATTAAAATCGATATTAGTGTGATATAGTTTTTTTGGAGGCAATTATGCAAAGAAAATTTTCGGATAGCGAGTACGCTGATATGGTGTTCGTGTATGGTGTAGCTGGAGGTAACGGACGCGAAGCTGTTCGCGAGTATGGTCGTCGCTTCCCCCCCAAAAGCCAGCTTATGGACAGTCGAACGTTTGTTAGAACGTTTCAGACATTACGAGAAACGGGGAGAACACCGAACCATTACACGTTGGAGCAAAGTCAACGTATGTACCATGAGTCGTGGGACACCCTGCATAGTTATCAGCCGTTCACCGCTCTAAAATTGGACGTTCCAGTACGTATATGGTCGTTTCGATTGGAAAGCATATTTTACTGCTTCGCTTGCGATTGATTCACGTAAAATTCAAATCAAAATAAAAGCTACGAACCTCCCTTATATTTACAACATGTAAATTCGACTACATTATGGTCGCACTCCGTGCAGATATCGTTCACATAACACAGACTGATAGGATCTGATTTGTCCAATTGAGTTGTTCACTTTTAACAAGTCTTGTTTTCATAATATCCTTCGCTTCGAAAGCACACACTATACACGTGTGTACACATGTATTCACATACTTATTTGTGTATGGGCGAGTATTTCTGAAACAGCTACTCACATTCGAGTACTTCATACATCAATCTCTGATATTATTACATACAAGATTTTTTTTTCGGAAAGTCTCATTGCCTTGCTCCCTTGACATTATGTATGTTCTTCATCTTCCGTGAATCCACTGTAGCAAATTTCAAGGGCAATAAGAATGCCGTACACGTTTCGGTGATAAAGAAAACTTTGGCATTTCCTTTTTTATGATGTTTTAGGATATTCAATACGTTTGTTCGTATGTATGACTACACATATCTTGGCAACATGTTTCTATCTTTATACTTCCAAGCATCCAGCCAACATATGAAATTGATGATATTAGAAATATAAAGATGTTATAAAAGCATTTCTTCAAGCGAAAAGAAAAACAGAAGCTTTAAATGACGAAATGACGAAAAAGATGTTCTTTGTGTGTTTAATTCGTTATTTTCGTTTTATGTATTCTAGATGCTGGAATGTGGGAAAATACAACTTTAATTATCTGGCTGGCATACCACACTGCAGTGTAGTAGCCAGGTTAATCCATGATTGTTGGCATTTAAATTTTTAGGAATTCAAGTCCTAGTAAAATTAGGAGAGATCTAGGGACGCCAACTTTTTAAGAGGCTGCTGTTATTGATGTCTATCCCTGGACGCTGGGCAATGAATGGATAATCTAATCTGAGAATTTCGATGAAACTGTTTAGCTTTAGTCGCAGAATGTACTGACCCTGTCCCCTATATTCGCCTTTATCACATTTCAGGAAAAATGCTTGGCATTATTCGAAAATACGAGAAAATCATAACGTCGTGAATTATAAGATTCGGAGGAAGTCTTCCAATTTATATCTCCTCTTCTACAGGACGATTCTATGCTGACGATACCTTTAACTAATATTGCAAACATTCTCAGTAATTATGTTAGAAGCTCAAAACATAAAAACAAAAGATTTACAACAGAAATTCCTTCTATTTCACGGCCACGGTCGTATGCTATGGGAAAAACATGTCTGAGGGAGAAACATTTGTAACAGCATGGAATGATTAATGAGATATTGTTTTCAATTCGTAACATTCCATGTTGGATACGCTTAAATACCATATCGTTGTAATTAATTTATAACCATCAAGTTTAATTTTCAATTTGTTTCATGAGGCCACAAATATAGCATCCATGGATATCTATACCAAGAATTGTCTCCCCTCCCCTGTCCGCAGATCCTTTTGACTAAGTACTGAATTTTATGTACCTTGTATACAGAATGATTACATCAGCAGGAAAATATCCTACGAACATAAATAATGTTACAACGGAAAAGTTGTGCTTAACTTTTCCTCCATGAGTATAGCACCCACTCTCACCTTCTTGTAATTCAATAATCGATATATCCGGCGCTGTGGTGTATATTTCCCATTCAGTATATTGTTGGTTAATTATTATCTTTCTTTTTATCATTGTATATGTTTTCTGTCGTTTTTATTTTCTCAAAGACATTGTTATAGTTTATATTCTTTTTACTCAGTATTACTTGCTTTTACTTCTCGTCGTCTGTCATCGGTTTATTCGTCCGTCAGCCTCAAAAGTAACATTCGACACACGCTTCGACAGGTTGACAATGAAAAAATGTCCTTCCACCTTTGAGGCATGGTGATATCATGAGCAAATTGTCTCTGCACATAATTTTTTTCCTGTCAAACTGTGCCGAGTCGTCGTTGTCGGGACAAATGAAGCATTGAATCAGCATGAGACAGAATCCTATTTCTTTCCGAGAGCAATATCTACCGAATAAATACACGCATCTGATGGTTATATGGTTCGAAATGTAATGAAAAAGTATGGGTAATTTATGTAATGGATACACGTTTACGTGTATAATCTGTTCAGCAGAATTCTCATAAATACGGTTTCGGGATTAATATTAGTTTGGAACTGAAGTCGCAAAATTATATGACAAAACAAATGAACAAATTGTTGCGTGATCGAAGATAATAATAGTTTTTGACAGCAGGAAACAAGATTGTTTGAAATTAAAACGACGATATTGGATACTATTATGTCAGAAAATTTATATTGGGGTCAAGGTGAAGTTAGTGTTTATGATGATTGGATAGCAAAAACTATTGACGAATTTCGTAGGCAATCTAGCATCACAATATTATTAATCTCTATTAATTTGTAATACGCCAAGAAACTTAAACATAAATTTGGCCAAACATCGGAAAAAATTAAGAGAAAGGTGACTTTTTCGATGAGTCTACTTTGGCTAAATTTCTCATGGATGCACTCATTAGGGTGCTAAGTGGGTTGCAAACATCTTAAACCTTATTTTTGTCATTTTCACGAATTTAGTTATGATGACAATATAAACTGAAAAGTCGTCTATGACAAATGTGTAGCTTGTCGTTCCAAATGTAGAGCCAAATGTCTTCATTCATGCACTCCCCAAAGGTACCTTTGCAGGTTCCGACGGTGGAAATATATTTATAACGCTCATTACTAGTGTACGACGAATTTGTACCTCGTGTAGCTCTTTACAAATATCCAAATTCTAACGATCCAAGAGTTACTACCGTACAATATTTGTTTTTATACCCGTCACTATGTGAACGGGTATATTAACTTTCTCATGAAGTTTGCAACGCACAGAAGGAAGCACCTGCGACTATATAAAGTATATATATTATTAATCAGTGTGATGAGAGAAATCGATTGAGCGATGTCCGTCTGTCTGTCCGCCTGTTTCAATACAAACTAGTCCCTCAGTTTTGAAGCGATCGGGCTGAAATTTTGTGTACAAGTTTATTTTAGGTGTACGCTGTATATATGTCGGAACCAATGGAATCGGACCATAGCGTCATGGGACTGCCATAGTAACCCAAGGTTCTTCTAAGAAACCATGAACCAATCTTAACCAAACTTTACCCAAATGTGTTTATAGTAAAGCCTCAAAACATATATAGGAACGGATGAAATCGAAACACTATGTTATAGGGCTGTCATACAACCCAACCCCTGGAAATTAGGTTTTTCTAAGAAAAATTTTTTTCTTTATAAACCAATATTAACCAAACTTTACCCAAAGGTGTTCCTAGTAAAGCCCCAAAACATATCTAGGAACCGATGAAATCGGAACACTACGTCATAGGGCTGTCAAACAAACAAATCTCTAAAAATTAGGTTCTTCTAAGAAAATTTGTTTTCTTTTCGAATCAATCTTAATCAAACTTTACCCAAGTGTGCTCCTAGTAAAGCCTCAAAACATATCCAGGAACGGATGGAATCGGAACACTACGTCAGAGGGCTATCATATCATACAAACCAACCTCTGAAAATTAGGTTCTTCTAAGAAATGTTTTTTTCTTTATGAACCAAACTTTGCCAAATTGGTTTCATAGTAAAGTCTCAAAACATATCTAGGAACGGATGAAATCGGAACGCTACGTCATAGGGCTGTCATACAAACTAACCCCTCCAAAGCAAACTAACCCATCTTAACCAAACTTCACCCAAATGTGTTTCTAGTAAAGCCTCAAAACATAACTTGGATGGAATCGGAATATCACGTCATACGGTCATACAAACAAACCCCAAAATATTAGGTTCTTGTAAGAAAAACTTTTTTCTTTTTGAATCTTAACTAAAACTCATCCTAGTGTTCCCGGATTAGGCTCAACGCATCCATCACACTAAAAAAATTTGGTATAAATTTTATAAATTGTCTTATCTATATAGGTCCATAGGAAAAGTTGTATTAAATTTATAAGTTTCAATCTTATAAATTATATTTATTCTATAAACGATAAAATTAATAGGAGTTATAGTGTAAAACCAACAATACCAATGGTTTATTTTTTATAGGAAATCATTTAGAAGTGTTTTATAAGAATTTGGTATATAAATTATACAGAGTCGATAGATCCTGGTTATACGATAAATTATACAAACTATAAGAGAACAGGTATAAATCGAAGAATACGACTGGTATAACTTTCATAGGCAATCATATAGAAGTAGTTTATAGGAATTTGATATAAAAATTATAAACAGTGGATGGCCTGGCTATACAGGGTGTCCCGAAACTGCTGCATAAACACACCATTTTGTGATTCCTCATGTGATTTCCAGCAAAAAATGTGCTCAGAGCATACTCCCTTATCTGAACCCCTTAGCTGCCACAGGCATTTGAAGATTTTTGAAAAAATCATTTTCTTGTACGACTAAAACTTCAATATCTCAAAAGCCAGACTAGCTAGAATAGAAAAATAAAATGATTATTACAGCCAACAAATTTACCGAAAAATTAAAACTACCGGCACTAAATTCGGATAAGAAGTTTGGTTTTTACAGAACTTCAAAGTCATTTTTTTCTGATTTGACCCAAAAACAATTGATCGTAAGACTATTCGCCAATTTTTAAAAGAATCCACCCCACCTTGGCAGAAGTTGGAGAAAATTGAGATGGAAAAACGTATTGTTTTTGGGTAAAATCTCAAAAAATTGACTTTGAAGTTCTGTAAAAACCATACTTCTTATCTGAATTTAGTGCCGGTAGTTTTATTTTTTAGGTAAATTTGTTGACTGTAGTCTAGCTTTTTAGATATTGAAGTTTTAGTCGTACAAGAAAGTGATTTTTTCAAAAATCTTCAAATGCCTGTGGCAGCTAAAGGGTGAAGCTAAGGGGGTATGTTCCGTACAACTTTTTTCCTGGAAATCACATGAGGAATCGCAATCTGGTGCGTTTATGCGGCAGTTTCCGGACACCCTGTATTACTGATTATGTGAAGTGTAAATAAAACAATAAAATGGCTTTATATAACAGTTTATTATTTAATTAATTATACATGAATATTATAAATTTAAAGGGTTATAACATGATATTATTTTTACAGAAGTCGTTTATTAATGTGTACACATTCATATACATAATCGTTATGCTTCATCTACATTTGAATGATATTTTTGAACGTTATGTATCAATATGTAGTATTGTATCAGAAAACTAGCATATGAACAAATATAAATAAACATAGGTTATTACTACTATATTAGTTTCTTAAATTTTTATATTTTTAAGAAAATGTATTCATAGTTTTTTAACTAAATAAATTAATAATTTTATTCTTTTTTGTATGCCCATTATTAAAAAGGGTGTCACAATTCAACCAAATGACCTCTTCATTTCATGTTTTTTATGCAATCCGGATAAAAAATATTCTTATTTTTTTCCGTTTAGGTTGCTTTACTCATTTCAGAAAAAACTGCAGCAATAATGTTACTATAAACGCAGTAACTCATAAGCTATGATAGGTAAAAATTAAGTTTTATTCACTATATTTATATGTATGTATCTAGTCGAAATGAAAGTATTAGGATGAAATCATGTAATCATAATTTAATCATAGTAATGAGATGCTTTTTATGTGAAGAAAATGCAAATAAAAAATAAGAGAGGGTTAAAAATGAACTGCTATCAAATATGATTTGCTATTTTTTCTGGACACACCAACATCAAATATTTTCCATTGCTCAACATTTTTATACGGTAATATTACTTTACCCTCATAACAGTTTTCTTCTATTTCATATGCGTGATGAAATTTATCCAATGGCAACTTAGGAATTTTCTCGCAAAGTAGATAATATTCTTTTCTGTAGAACAAAATTAATTTTACTTTATAAAAATGATTGCATGTATCCAAATCGTTATTAACCAAAAATGTTTTATTCTTCAAATGAAATAACTCTTCGAGCCAAGTCAGCGTATACACTTGTTCATCTTCTCCTAAACTAAAATAATTTATTATTTCATATTTTTCTTCTACTTCATCCCATTTTATGGGCCTCATTTTTCCAATTTTGATTGCATTACTCGAAGTAAAACTCTGTAAAAAGCTTGCTAGTCTCTGTTGTTCTCGTAAAGCTAGGGTTTTGCAAAGGTTTTTATAATTTCTAAACTGGCGACTGTAAGATTTGAACTGAGAGTGCTTTGATTCATATCTCATGCTACTATATTGTGACAGTGGTCCCATTTTCGTAAGAATGGTAATATAATGACTGAGTATATGGTGCTTGGGCGTCAAACGGCGTTTAAATGTTAATGCTATAAGTTCTAAATGCCTCGACACACAATTCTTTAGAGCATCAATTTGACTTAATTCTATAGTTTTAGCGAATACAATTGAAACAATTGTTAGTAAAGTTTGAATTAATTCCCAGTTGCTGGGGTAGTTTTTCATTATATCCCCAAATATGAATGGGATATGTAGTAATAAGCAATAGCATTCAGATGCTGCGAAAGACATGGAGTCTTTAGATATAGGTGCATTGGGTAAATTTTTACGGAAAGAATATCCAAAATTCAACGATCTAACTCGATCGTTAATGTCCACAAATGAAATTTCATTATGATCTACTGCCGAATTAAAAAAAATTAGTAAGGCGAAAGGAACTATTCCTTCCAATAGATCGTGCATTGGATCGACAGTTGCATTATCAATAATATTGTAAAACTTCAGGTCGTTTAGTATGCTTAAAAATTTTATGCCTTTTGATGAAGTTAAATCGCCAGTGCATTGTTCTAAATTTTCCCTTAAGCTTTGAAAAGTTCGCATTTTGGTCCTATCTTCCTTGCAATTCATTTGACATTCAGATTTATGCATTTCACATATTCGACAAAAGAAATTAGCGCTAAAACTACCAGCGAAACCAAATAAGTTATTCGCTGCTAAATTATCATGAATGAAACTGCAAAAACTGAAATATTATCAATCATAAATCCACTAGTCTCTAAAATTTTCAGATCTTCTACTATAGGCTTGAGGATGTCATTATATGAAATATCCTGATTAATATCCTTGCTGTGAAAAAGGGCCACTAAATATATAAAATTATTTTTGGATCTGAAAGCTAAGGGTATATTTCCCAAGCTCATATATATGGCTCCAATTTTGTGTACAGTTTTTCTACTGCCTAGTGGATTAGTGCACTCGAATTCGTCGAAATACAAAAAGATTTGCAGGACTTTTCTGTTAGTTTGGTGAGAGTCTATACTCTTTTTTGTTGTACCACAACAGAAATATTTTTCTGAGCAAACATGACTTTGGTTTAGCAGAATGTCTTTCATTATAGGATTTTTCAGCAAAACTTTAAGAATATGAATAATGGAAATATACTGGACCGTGTTTTGTACCCGAATACGTCTCCACGCTTGTATTAAAGGATAATATTTTCGATCCCAACGAAAACCTATCCCTATTTCTTTAGGCTGAATAAAATACTGAGACTGAGAAAAATACTTATCTCTCTTGTAACGTGATTGAAAATTATTCATGACAATATGGTTCTGACGAATAGCGTCATTAAGGTTTTCAGTGATATTTGTTGGTTCGCATTGGGCAACTTCTTGTAAATTAGATGAAACTGTTTGAATCAACTCTGCTGATTCTGACAGAATTTTGTCTATTGTTGAATTAGCTAACCCTAACATATTAATATTGGTTGCGAATCGTGCGAATGCCTTATTGAAATAGTTTTGATTAACTCGATTGTTAGTGGAATCTGAAGAAAGGGATGAAGTGTGGCTGTAGAATTGAGTGTCTTCACCACTTTCGTCATAAATTGAATTGGAAGGAAAAGAAGAAGTGTGGTTGATATGGTCTCGATCAATTTGGTCATAAGTTGAATTGTAAGGGTTAGTCGAAGTGTGGCTGGAAGATTGAAGGTTTCCATTACTTTGAGCATAAGTGGAATTCAAGGCGAGGGACGAAGTGTGGCTGCAAGATGGAGAGTCTTTAGCCGACATAAAAGATTTGCATTTCAGAGCATGTCTTCGCAAACCTGAATACGTATTAAAAACAAGTTCGCATGTTTGAGACCTAATACACTTTAGTTGCAGGTACTTTGAATCTACTAAATGATGCTCAAGTCTTAGGTGTGTAACCATTTTCAGCAGAATTTCGCTTCTTTTTTTACATAAGAAGCATACAAACATTATAATTATATAAATATATATATATACATATGCAGACACTTCACAATGAGTTTAATGCTTTTCGAGCGGCAATAGTTTTTTAAAAATCAGACCAACTTCTTTTACGGTATTGGTCAAAGCACTGCGTTTTGTGTTTGCTGGAGATAATTTATAAACAAAATGTTCCAAGTATGTGTACAATTGTTTTAAATTTCGATCAGACTTTACCTCAAACAAAAAATGAAGTTTAAACACAATGTCGACTGCATTCAAGAACGAGTAAGTTATGGGCAATGTTATTAATTGATTTTCAAACGCTATATAATATTCTATAATATTTGCTTTGGTGGTACCCACTGCAATTACATACGGAGATTTTCGTCCTGCTCCTTCCAAGAGTTCCGAATCGGTCAGCCCCAACTGAAAAACAATTTTCGATCAATTTAAATAATCTAAGGAAGTTATTACCGAGTTTATTACCCGTTTGAAAACAACTATTCTATCAACCGCAGCTTCCTCGGTTAACCGACTGACACTCCTGTTGCCATTAGAAGTTGGCGGCAAGAGTCGTAAAAGGTTCAGAAACGTAATTGTTTCTGTGTTCCAATCTATAAATATACTAATTTTATTCAAGTCTTCAAATGTATTTATTTCAACTTACCATTATCTCGCGCCCTGTGGCGCGGGTCAAGAATAGTGCCTCCGTCTTTCCCGGCGTGTCGTAAGAGGCGACTAAAGGGACAGGAGAGAATAAAACTCTCCTGAGTTTCGAACATATCTCTACAATTGTGCGCGCAACGACTCTGTTGTGTGCGCTCAAGGGTTCAGATATGTACGAAACTTAACAAAAAATTGACCCCTGTGGACTTTGGGGTAAGAATTATACCACAGCGTTCCCGGCTTGTCGTAAAAGGCGACTTGAGGGATAGGGTACGTAGGCTTGTAGCCTGCGTACTTGAAACTTTCTTTACACTCGAAACATTAATCGAGCCTCGGATACCTCGGACTGACTCACCGGCAACGACTTTTGGCTATAAACAACGGACCACGATTGGGTTTTGGAACGTTCGAACGATGTGGGGCGAGTGTAACAACATGAGGCTTACTGAAGTCGAACGGGAAATGACCGCGTATAACATCGCTATATTAGGACTGAGCGAAACAAGATGGCTCGGATCAGGAGCGACTCTATCACCAAGCTCTAATACTGTTTTATTGTACTCTGGAAATGATGACCAAAATGCTCCTCGGCAGGCAGGAGTCGGAATCCTCTTGACTAGGGATGCACGTCGATCCCTTATCGATTGGAAACCAGTTTCCGACCGTATTATCACCGCCCGATTCAAATCCAGAGTACGAAATATCACGATAATTCAGTGTTACGCACCGACCGAACCAGCTGATCAAGCTGACAAAGACGTTTTCTACCAAAGACTTGGCGACACCTTTGATAGGGCTCCCAGAGGTGACATTAAAATCATAATGGGGGATCTCAACGCTAAAGTCGGGTCAGATAACCAAGGATTGGAACACCTTATGGGAAATCATGGGTTAGGCGACAGAAACCAGAATGGCGAGATGTTTATAGAGTTCTGTAACTCTCGTCAGCTCGTCATTGGTGGAACTCTGTTTAAACACAAAGATTGCCACTTATCAACCTGGACCTCTCCGAATGGCAGAACTGAGAACCAGATTGACCATATTGCTGTTTCCAAAACGTGGAGAAACTGTGTCTTAGACGTTAGGGCGAAACGTGGTGCTGATATTGGCAGTGACCACCATCTTGTCATCGCAAAAATGCGCTTACGAACGGCAGCAATCCAGCGTCCTAACCGTGCAAATATTTGCCCTAGATATAATGTGCAGAAGCTCAAACTTCCATCAACCAAGCGTGCGTTCTCCACCGCTTTGCGCGAAAAAGCTAATGCACCACCACTAAATGAGAATCCGACAATTGACGATAGATGGAAAGTCGCTAAGGACTCATTTATTTCGTGTGGCGAAGAAATTTTAGGACGATTGGATCGCGGTAGGAGACCATTTATAAGCGACTCCACGTGGTCTCTTATCTCAGCACGCAAGAGAGTTAAAGAGCAGATCAACTCAGCTGCTGACGATTCAGCTAAGGAACGATACAGAGCTGAATACCGTTCGCTCCAAAAAGGCGTTCAAAGGAGTGTTAGGCGTGATAAGCGCAATAATATCAACGCGCTTGCGAAGGAGGCAGAGGATGCGGCTATCCGTGGTGACAGTGGAACACTCTTCAAGCTTATCAAGCCATTAACTGGCAGATCTTTACTAACGGAACATCCTGTGAAAGATAAGGAAGGTGTTCTGCTCGTTACCGAAGAACAACAGCTGCAAAGATGGAGAGAACACTTTTTAGAGGTCCTTAATAACACCTTCGGGCCTGCAAGTGCATCTTCATTGCCAGCAGAAGACGTCCCTCGAATAGACGGCATTAGTTCTGGTCCACCATCCAAAAAGGAACTAATAGACGCTATTAAATCAATGGACGCCGGTAAAGCCCCTGGGATTGATGGAATTCCGTCTGAATTCTTGAAAGCGGATATTATCGCTTCAGCGGATATTCTCCTTCCCTTAATCCAAGAGTGTTGGGAAACCGAAACTCTTCCCAGTGAGTGGAAAAAGGGCGTAATTATTAAGATTCCGAAGAAAGGTGACCTGAAGAATTGCAATAATTGGCGTGGGATCTGCCTACTTCCTGCTGTTTCCAAGCTGATGGCTAAGATTGTTTTAGGACGAATCAAGGACAAAATCGATGACACATTGAATGATGAACGCATAAGAGCAAGCTTTCAGATCCTTTTGAGGTGCACAGTGGAGTGAGGCAAGGCTGCATTTTGTCACCTATTCTCTTCCTTGTTGCCATTAGTGATGTACTCGGCTCCGCACTCCAATTACATCGTAACAAAGGTATCAGATGGAAATTGTTCGATCACCTTCAACATCTTGACTACGCTGACGACATTTGCCTTCTATCAACAAACACGGATGATGTCGCTCAAATGACAGAAGCTCTAAATTGCGCGAGTCGTAATGCGGGGCTGAAAATCAATGCTGCCAAGACTAAGTTCTTGAGCACATATCCAGGTGGGCAAAGCGAAATTTGTATTTCAGGACAGGCAGTCGAAAAAGTTGATGAATTTTGCTATCTCGGAAGTGTAGTTACAGCAGATGGTGGAACGGATGCTGATGTAAAATCACGGGTAAACAAAGCTAGGGCGGCTTTCTTCAATTTGACTCCTTTCTGGCTAAACAACAATATTTCCAGACGCACCAAAATACGTGTCTTCAATTCTAATGTGAAATCCATTCTGCTATATGGCTGTTCAACTTGGAAGGTGACTAAAGAGATCACTGATAAGTTGCAAACTTTTGTTAATCAGTGTCTACGGCGCATCCTAAATATTCGTTGGCCGGAGATCATTTCGAACGAGGATCTCCTTACTATAACTGGCCAGGAAAGGATAGGCACTTCGATCAAAAGACTTAAGTGGCAATGGATAGGTCACACCTTCCGAAGAGGGCCCAAAAACGTCGCAAAAAAGGCTCTAAACTGGAATCCACAGGACTCCGGAGCAAGACGCCGTGTTGGGCGGCCAAGGAACACATGGAGAAGATCGGTAACTAGCGAAGCGAAAACGCTAAATCTTACATGGTCGCAGCTAGCGCCGTTGGCGCAAAACAGAACGAGGTGGAGAGTAGGCGTGGTTAATGCCCTATGCCCCACAAGGGGTTGACAGGAACTAGAGAGAGATTATCTCGTAATGGCTCAGTATAAAGTATTGATTTGCCTCTACTGCGTACAGCCTCGAAAATGTTTAGCTTGAATATTTCCCATGTTTTTATAAGCGAATCAGATTCCGGGTAAAAAATTTCAAAATCGAATTCAATCTGTAAGAATTTTTGATTTATTTCACATATTTAGCACAATAAAATAAAATTGACTTACAAATAATGGAGCGAAGTAGTAAAATGGGTAATAGGTAAATGGCGCAGTTATGACATCAGACCATTTTTTTCGTAACTTTGCAGTGTTTCTAAGAACCTTCTTGATTTGTTCGATCTCGTCAGGGACACTTCGATATTTTAATTCATCAAAGAGCTTTCTGAGCTCCAAATCCGCATTCACATCAATGTCTATGGGCTGTGGTTCCAGGCGCTCCACCCGGTCCTCTGCACCTGACTCAGAAAGACTCCATTTTCGTTTTTTTGCGCGGTTATTTTTTAATTTTACTTGTAAATAACCATTATTTGCATTATTTACAAGTAGATCCTAAAAATTGGGCACATCGTACACGCATAAGGATGATGCAGTTACAGTTAATATCATTTATGGTTACTTACAAGTTCATTTTCGCCGTCGCTCTTTAGACAAGGAAAAACACAAACACAAGCTGAAGCTAGTGATATAAGATCACGTTTCGTTGGGGTTGATCCGAATTGCTCCTCAGCATAAGCAGCCGCAAAGCTCATCAACATACGACGACTTTTGGCTTGCAGCAGGTTTTTGCGTTTATATTCGTTCAAAAGTTCCAAGCCCCCAAGTTTTTTGCTGATGTAAGATTGAAACGCCTAAAATAAAAAAGAACGTGTTGTCTATATTTTACGAATGAGGGTTTAAGAATACTTACACATCTGAAAATGTTGTATTAGGAAACATTCAGGAAACTGCAATAGCAACGAATCCAGCTCGTGCGTGAGTGTTGAAGTTATTGCAATTTCCTGAATTCCCAAAAATAGGTTCAGTGTATACGTATTTCAAAAATATTATTAAAAACACTAGCAGTCTTTTTGCATCGAAATTAAATAAATCTAATCAAACAAATAGATGGTGAAGGTATTCCATATCAAAAATGGCAAATTTACCGTCACTTTACAATGTTGTGAAAGCAAATACAACATGAAACATGAAATGGTTTGGATGTTAGTATCA
Source organism: Microchrysa polita (assembly GCA_949715475.1). Lineage (NCBI taxonomy): Eukaryota > Metazoa > Arthropoda > Insecta > Diptera > Stratiomyidae > Microchrysa > Microchrysa polita. Next base: position 56,815,685 of record OX454417.1, read on the forward strand.
TCTCCCGGATTATTATTTAAAATAATCACATAGTACAGCTGATGTATAAACAATAATTTAATAAACTTCACCATAGATATCGCGCACAGACCAAGCGGTAGAAACTTAACAACGATTTTAAGATTATCTATTATATTATGTATTAAATGAATTCAAACGTACCTCAGGTGTAGTAAAAGTGTCAGCTCCAACCGCTGCGTTCTGTCGTCCTAAAACTTCCACAGTAAATTCCACTTCTGAAACATAATACTCGATTTATACTTAGATAAAGTAAATTTCACATACCCTCACCATTTTCATTTTTCACGAGCACCTTCAAGGAAAATTGTGGATGCACAAAAAATTGTTGCACGAATTGCAAAAAAACATTCTCTGACACGTGGAACCCAGCAGACGAAGAGAATCCCATAAAGTTTTCCTCGGTTATTGCGAATCCGTGAATACCTTGAAATAGGATAATGATAATAGTAAAACCAAACTTTTCACACACTAAATGCAAAACTCACATGCCCGCACAAAATCACTATAGGTTAATTCTGGCCCTTGCGACGAAAATATTTGGACGACTTTCTTTTGATTCCCGCACTCAACTTGTAATGTAATTCCCGAATACATTTCGCTGAAATTGTCACGACACCACCGAAATGACGATAATACTAACGAAAGCACGCACCAAATGAAAACAAAGCAACAGTATAAACAAAAACCGTTATGCGTGTACATGAATCAACAAAAACAAAGGAGAGTATGGCAAAGCAATTTGCACAAAATTTTATCCTAGAAAGTAATAAAATTAATAAGAACTTAGTATAGATGAGCCATTCTAAACCATTTTGTATAAAATTTATCTGAGTTTTGGTATAAAACGCAACGAAAATGAAAGTTGATATGAAATTTGATAAAATTTATACCATTTTTGGAATACACTGACTTTATACTTTCAACTTTATAAAAATGTATTCTAAAATTGGCATACATAACTTTATATTAAAAATGGCATAAATAATTTTATCTTTTATCCGAAAATTTGTTACCGTGCAGGAACAGATGTAATCCGAACACGCTCTTGGTAACAATTGTTAACACAAAAGAAGCTTAAGTTTCATTCAAATGTGACGGGTGTTCAAATTTGGGCCGCGCCGGAATTTAGCTTCGGTCTGGTTTTTTTTTATACCCTATACCCATAAGATAGTATAGGGTATATTGTTTTTGTTACGACGATTTATGTAACACCTCAAAGGAGCCACCGGAGGTATGGCAAAGTATATATATAAATGATCAGGGTCGGTCCCTGATTCGAATAAGCCATGTCCGTCTGTCTGTCTGTCTGTCTGTTCGTCCGTGTGTCTGTCAGTTCGCACGATAACTTCCGAAATAGTGAAGCTAGCGTTTTGAAATTTTGGTCAGATGATTGTTTTGATGAAAGCTTGGATGGTATTGAAAATGGGCCAAATCGGACCAAGGGTTCCCCTACCTCCCGTACAAATGACCCCTCCGTGATAGTTTAATTCGCCCATATTTTTTAACAGAATATCGCTAGCGACCTGAAATTTTCATCAATACGTAATTGTGACATATGCTTGAAGTTGGTGCAAAGTGGAGAACGTCCGACTACCCCTACCTCCCTTACAAAGTTATATTCAGCCATATCTTTTGTTAGAATGTCGCGAAAAACATCCGATTAGTATCAAATGGTAGCCTTGATATAATATTAAATATGTGCCAGGTCACAACCATCTACCCCTCCCTCCCCCACAAAAAAGATAAAATTGATTTTTTGGGTTTTGCGTGCCTTCTAGGTTTGTACATGGGTATAGGGTATACACTCATCGTGCTATTCGCACGATTAGAACTCGGTCTCGTTTTTTTTTAATTCTGCTGAATATCTTCATAACGGTAATGTAATCTTAAAGGTAATTTACACCAAATTTTTAGCTTTCATGACTCCCAATATAATGCCAAAAATCCACTTGGCAACTATGGCAACCTTAACTATGGGTGTCCCCAAAATGAAACTACAGTCGGTCAAATTCTTAAATTATCACTTTTCCGGGAATGATATTTAGAAATATCTCTATTACGGAACAATTAACAATAAACCTGTAATGCTTCTATGGCGGCAAGGCAAATTCCCCAAAAGGATCTTGCTCAAACAAAAATGTTTTCGGCTATACCTCTGTAACCGTACACTTGACGGGGTTGCTGCTCGGCTTCCAAAAATATATCCTAAAAGTATCTTTAGTCCTAAAGTAGACTCGATGCTCAAACATTACAATGAAGGCTTTAAAGAAAAATTCGTGAATATAACGGTGTTCACTAAAAGGTAACCTATGATTCAATTCTAGCTTCACTGGCTCCAAATAAAATACCAAAAGTCCCTAACAATATGTGTTCTTCAAGAGGAGCTATACGTGAGGTGAAACTTCAAATATACGGGGTTTCGGAAAAGATTTTTGTTTTATTCTTTTCCTATAACGGTAACCTATATAAGAAAGTTGTCTGTCAGGGATTTGTACATCTTGTGACTCTTAACGAAACGCCTAAAGTCCCCGTCAATATGTGTTCTCCTAAGAAACACTATTGACGTCGAACCGTAAAGTCGATTGGTATTTTTTTGAATATTTCGTTTTCCTCTCTTAAAAGCGCCTGCATCCCTGAGGAGTTTTGACGTTATAGGTATCACATATTAATGTCAAAAGTTCTTCTACGCAAATATTCAATATGCGTTACCCTTATTAACCCTTCTGTCGGCACCTACAACAATATGCATATTCTATACCCAATAGGTCTGGCTGGACCTACTGAGAAAAAATTTTTATTTTTAAGAAAAAGTGTAATTTTTATACGTAGAGTCATTCTGCCAATTCTAAAGTAGCTTTTTTAACCAATAAAAGCTTTTATATCATTTTCGTAGATATACTGGGAACATTTTTAAGTAGATATATTTTGAGGTGGTATTAGTACAAACATGTTTTTCCCTTATTTTCACCTTTTTTTGCTTTTGTATTTTCATAGCGTATATCTAGTGGAAAGTTTGATCGCATTTTCCAATTCCAATATATCTGGGGAAATATTTAGCACTATGTTGGTAGATTTTACCCAGGTGTTAGTCTGCAGAATTAGGGAAATAGGTGGAAAGAAATAGGGAATTTTCAAGCGCAAAAATCATTTTATTCTACATTTTTCGTAAATTTCTTGGTAAAATCTATTTAGACAGATGTTCTCAAGCCAGTCATACTTAGTCCTTACTATTACAAAGGAAATAAAATAAAATGGTTTGAATTTCTTAGAATTAAATCTCAGTTGATTAGGTGATGTTATAAAACATAATAAAATTAGGCATACCCATTTTCCGAACTTCACGGCTTCTTAAACAAAAATCTCATATTTTTTTATTGTTTATAGTGCAAATTAAATTTTAATGATATAATTACATCATAAATAGAATAATTTTAAAAGAATTTGATATTTTCACTTTTTACCTGTAGAGAAAAATGGGGTGAAAAACTATAGGTCTGGCCAGACCTATTGGGTATCAAAAAGCACTATAAATTGAATTTCGTCAAAAACATGCTCAAAACTTCAAACATTTTTTTCAAATTTTTCCATAATGCTTCTAAACATATTATTTTAGGATATCATGAAGTATGAAGTCCCTGCGATTTAATTTTCTATAGGTACTTTTTTGACCGACATATAGTGCCAAAGGTCTGGCCAGACCTTTGTGCCGACAGAAGGGTTAAGATATTCACAAAAAGTTCGGAAAATACCGTTTGAACCGTCGCGTGGCCCCAGTTGTGTACTGAGGAGTGCGTGACTTTTAAAATTTTTTGACTGCTAGAACGTACTAATTCATCACGTAAAGGTCATTGGCGATTCTACATAGGGCTTTTGGAGCTTCGAAGCTCCTGCGAAATTTATTGGTGTGTGTATTAACCTCGGAATAAATGCAAGATCGCCGTTCTTTCGCTTATCTATTTTAAAGTATTACTGGCTATATAAACCCAGATTTGCAACCCTGAGGACCCTAGGCTAACTTTTTGGCGGGCGAAAAATGGCTATTTTTTTGCTCTTTTTTTACATCTCCAACAATATTTTTTTTTAATTATCTTGGAAAAAAAGATTATCGACATTTTGAAAGTAGACAAAATTTCCAATCCAATGATATCCTAAACAGTTTTGTAGGTCAAATATTGACGGAGATACAGGTTTTTAATAAAAGAGTATTTTCCACAAAAAAAAGCGAATTCCAAGCTTATATTGTTTGCCGAAACGACATTTACTTGAAAATCGCAATTTTTCGGTCAAATACGCCCTATTTTTAAAAACTTGTAATTCTGTCAATATTTGACCTAAAAAATTGGTTACTGGTTGGTTAATATATTAGCTTTATTATGGATAAGGAAAAATCATTATCTGCGGAAAAGGGATCAAAAGTTAAGGGTTGCAAGGAGTCAAAGTGGTCCAAAAGTCAAATTTCGATAAAAAAAAATGAATAAAAGGCGTTAAGTTAAATCCGAATTCGTGGGTAATAAGTAGCGTTAAGGTAAAAATAATAGAGGCGATTAAAATTGAGTCGCTGTAAATCCTTATGAGAGACAAATTTTAAATGGTTACTTTGTGTGTTCTTTTTCGAAAAACTATTATAAAACAAAATTAAAAAATGGAAACTCAATACTTTTTGTTTTAATTAACTTAGAATTGAATAGACTATTAACAATTATCATTTTGAAATTTTAGCTCTTTTAGTTTGGTTGGAAATCAGCCGAAACAACTCGTGCGATGGGGTGTGCTAATCTGATGACAGGCAGAGTACGTAGTGAATTATACCCTAGACCAGTGGTTCTTAACCTTTTGTGCATAAGAGACAATTGGATGAAACCAAATTGGAAATTTCCGGAGAGCAATATAAATATGTAGTTAAAATTTCTAACGAATATGGTGGTAATCGTGATTGTATTATGCTGCAATCATTTCAATAGAAAGACTTATCCAAAACTAATGGAGTTAATTTCCAAGTTTTGAAATTTTAATTCAACCTATCACAACCTCGCCAATCTATCTACGTTTCCGAATAATTCGAATAATGTGGCCAACATGGTTACGAGTTGGAAGACCTAAGCCTAAACGGTCTGTGGTATTTAGATATCAGATGTTTAGATTTTGGGATCACTAAAATATCCTGACGTATTATGGAAGGTGATACATCACCGAATAATTATCACAACCTAGAAAGTAGCGACGCAAACGTCTCTGTCCACTTCGCACAGACTTTCTCAACTTACTTACACACTTTTTTTGGTTGAGCGATTGAGTTGAGATTAAGTAAACCTATCCGTGGACGCAACCAGCGAGAAAAGATTGCCTACATATCAAAAGAAATATTACTTACTTAACGATGTTAAATTGCTTGTTTTTGCATTCTGACTTTCGAGCTCTCGGTCGTCCTCGCTTTCCTGCATTCATCACCTTCTATTGGGCATAGGTTCGACCAGTGGCACAAACTGCTAACAAAATAACACAAACAGTGGATGGGGTTATGAAGCAAAACAGTCATAAACAATTTATAGCAACCGGTGGGTGGTAGATTTGATTAAAACATGTTACCCTAAATCTCTTGATCCAAGAGAACTACCCAGCAGAAAGCAGGAAAATTCCAAACTAAATCAGTTTCAACCGAATTAGGTTATCCCAAGTCCTCTGTTGAAAATACAGAAAACTATACAAATTTTCCACGGCATCCGACTCTTGAGACCTCGTAAGTGACTGAAAAAGTTTAGGAGCTACCACTTAACCTAATTCAGATTCATATTGTCCGAATCACATGTCACGAATAAGATTCTTCTTCTTCTTTATGGCACGATAGCCCGACGTCGGGCCTTGGCCGCCTGGATTGAAAACCTCCAATTGTCGCGGTCACGCGACCTTGTCCTCCAATTCCGAAAGCCTAGCATCTGGTGGGCGTCCTCACATACAGAATGCTCCCATCGGGCTCTCGGTCGTCCACGCAATCTGTCTCCGTCCACTCGTTGCGCGTTCATCACCTTTTTGGGCATGCGATCGTCGTTCATCCTTTGTACATGACCCGCCCATTGCAATCGCTGCAATTTCACGATCTTCGACACCTGTAGCTCATCATACAGCTGATACAACTCAAGGTTGTACCGGATGCGCCATTCACTTCGTTCACGAACGGCCCCGAAGATTCTTCGGAGAACCTTTCGCTCGAATGTGTCCAACAGGTGTTCAGAGTTTTGGGTTAGAGTCCATGCCTCGCAGCCATAGCATAGCACAGGTCGGATGATGGTTTTATACACGTGGAGCTTCGTGTTCCTGTGCACCAGCTTCGAATTCATAATTTGGAGGACCGCAAAGTAACACTTATTAGCTAGTTGTATCCGTCGCTTTATCTCATCTGTTTCGTTGGCGTCTTTTGACAAATTGCAACCCAGGTAAGCGAAGTTGTCTACATATTCTATATTGAGGTCCCCCACTGTGATGCTTGAATTTACTGGCGTTCTAGTTTTTGATTGCATCATGACCTTGGTTTTAGACTCGTTGATATGTAGCCCAACTTCTTTGGCGGCGTTATTGAGATTATGCAGAAGGCTTTCTGCATCACCCAATCTTCGAGACATGATGTTGATGTCGTCGGCGTAGGCTACTAGTTGAGTCGATTTAATGAGTAGCGTTCCGCTGCTGTCCAAATTCATGGCTCGAATCACATACTCCAGAGCCAGGTTGAAGAGCGTCGGCGCCAGTCCGTCGCCTTGCTTGAGTCCAGTACGAGTTTTAAATAGGTCAGTGAGTCTGTTCTGAACTCTGACCTGCGAGACGGTATTAGTCATCGTCATCCTTATGAGTCGCACTAGCTTAGCCGGTATTCCAAAATGCAGCAAAATGTTGTACAGTACGCTTCGATCGATACTGTCGTATGCCTGCTTGAAGTCAACAAATATTTGGTATACCTCGATGTTGTATTCCCAGCACTTCTGGAGTAAACGAACGACCAGGTCTAAAGCCGCCTCGGTACTCGCCAATGATTTCTTCTGCGTACGGATTAATTCTATTTTCCAGAATCTTGGATAAAATCTTATAAGTCGTACAAACTAATGAGATGCCTCTGTAGTTCTCACATTTCAACTTATCCCCTTTTTTGTGGATTGGGCAAATTATACTTTTACGCCAATCTTCCGGGATTATTTCGTCGTTCCAGACTTTAACGATAAGTGTGTGTATAGCCTTAACAAGGCTCTCCGCACCATGCTTCGGCAGTTCAGCTGGAATCTCGTCAGCGCCCGGGGCTTTATTATGTTTTAGTGCTTGCATGGCGAGATCAACTTCTTCTACTGTTGGGGGATGAACGGGAGGGCCTGGTTCAGCCATCAGCTCCGGAGCTTCTTGTGTGTGGTTGTTCGGTTGAACATTGAGGAGCTCTTCAAAATGTGAGGCCCAGCGTTTATCAACGCTATCGGTGTCGCTAATGATATTGCCATCCTTATCCTTACAGAGGCTGGTCCTGGGTTGGTATCCACTTTTAATTGAATTAATCAGCTTGTACGCTTGTCTACTGTTCCTACTAACTAGTCTTTGGTTTATTTGCATCAACTGCTCGTCAAGATGCTTACGTTTCTTACGCCTAATTAACCTATTCGAAAATCGTCGAAGCTCGTCATATTTTGTTTTTTTGGCTCTAGTTGCGCGTTCAGTCCATTGGCGATATGCCTCGTTTTTAGCATCTACCGCATTTTGACATTCTTCATCAAACCATCATTTCGGGCTCGCCGGGCTTTGTATCCCACAACCTCCTCTGCGACCCCTTTGATGGTGTGTTTGAGTGTATCCCAGATCTCAAGGGCGCCTTTGTTGCTGATGTTATTTAGCAAGGGCGTCAGCTTCTCCTCAAGGGCAGTCGTATAAGTGACCACCGTGGCATAATCTAACAATTAGTCAACCGCAAAAATTTTTGCGAATAAGGTTACTCGATTGGAAATGTAAATCGTTCGTCGCCTATAGCTATGCAATTTGATGCATTTCCAATAGTTCCTATAGGTAATAAAAAAAAATTCGCCAATTTCAGTGCTAATACGATTTTTAAATGACAACGTTAATGATATGAGTGTGTCGCTACTTTACAACGAAACTGCTATTAGATGAATCGGGATTCGCCTATTGTAAGTGCCAAAGCCTTCACGATCGTCTTGTTGGAATTACAAATTCAGTTTATAGAAAGCAACAGTGGCACAACCAGGATCGTTTCCTGAAGGGGGTTAAGACCACCAATAATACTGGTCACTTGAGGCTGCTGCAATAATTTGGGCGATGGTGCTTTTATCTATAGTAACGACAATATATAATTAAATTACACTCTGTCGTGTTCCTGATTCTCAAGGATTTGGTGGACCCCATAAATTCCAAAGCGAAAGCGTGTGTATCGGGAGTATGTACTCACTATCGGATTAGTCGGATTAGTTTCTATAATTTCGGTTTGCCGTTCTTATCTTCTTCTATTTTGTCGATGCATAAAGAGTGACACAACGTCTCGAGTAAGGTCAAGAAGTGGAGCGGCGTATTAAAACAAATGACCCACTACAATTAGAACAGAATTTTGTGAATGTCCGGTATTACAATGTAACTTAGGCACAAACAAAAACCGGACAGAAATTGGACTAATATCGTTCTAATAGTTGACACGCTCTGTGGCTCACTTGGTTGAGTCGCACTCTAGGATGCTACACTGAGAAAAAAAATCCTGTAAATTCAAAAAATACGCATATGATTCAAAGAGATTCAAATATGATTTTGCTTCATATTTGTTTCCCTTTGAATCATTGTATAATCCCTTTATTTCAAACGGATTTCCCTTTGAACTAATAAGATACTCCTTTTGAAAGTCTATTTATAATCACTTTAAATTAAAGTGATGCAGTGTCAATTTAATCAGGTCACAACCATAAATCGAAAGGAATTCCTTTTAATTTAAAAGGATGGACTCTTTGTTTTAAATGGATATCATTTTATTTAAAATTAAAGGATTTTTCTTATTATATATCCAAATGCATGAACTCAAAAGAATACTTTAAATTACACCAAAAGGAGTAATTTTCACAGGGTGTTCTTTCCTTGTGAAAATTACTCATAAATGAGTTTTGTATAACTGACCTCGCTATAGGTGTGGCGACATTTCATTTACCTCTTTACGCTCTAAAATGCATAATAAATTACCTGCCTACAGTGGGATTCGATCCTGCGACCCTATGATTTGAAGACTAACGCCCGTACCTTCTACACCACACAGACTATACGGGACGACGTTTATAATTTCCACCATACATTGTGACATCGCTCTACCACACTGCCGACCAACTGCGAGTTTAAACAAAAAAAAATCCTATTCCAAATTTGGATTTAAAGGATTTCCCATTAATTTAAAAAGATTTCCTATTGAAAATTTGGATTTAAAGGATTTCCCATTAATTTAAAAAGAATGAATTTGAATTAAAGCGATATATATTTAAAAGGAAAGGATTATATTTAATAGGAATGTAACTCGATTTCAAAAGGATATCGAGTTAATTTTAAGGGACGTTATTTTTCTCGGTGTAGTAATCTAGAGGTCCGGAGATCCAATCTCGGTGAATTTCCGTACATTTGCGGATAGGAAATATATAGTGCTTGCACTCCGAAACTATATGCAATGTAACGTTGACTCGAAATAGCCTATAAACGGCTGAGTGAACGCACCATTGCTGCGATGGTGCTCGTTACATTACAATAGAAGACCGATTAATAACATGTTTGTGTTGAGTTAAATTTTTCTAGAAAAGATTTGAACAACACTTTGGCTTAGCGTATTTTTACAAATTTTTAGACTTCACGATCTACGAAATGTAAAATCTTCAAGAATTCAATTGCAATGAAAAATTTAAGCGGATATCGCTCACACATCTTTCAAAATCTAAATATTCAGAATTCTATAAAAATGATTATCGCAGCTGGCAGATTTGTTTTTATACAAGATCAGCTCAAACTTAAGCGTTTATCTTCTGTTTTTTTTTACTAAGATATTTTTCAAATTCTGGTAAGGAGGGCAAAAACTTGAACAGATCAATGAAACTGACTGGTTACTCGCTCCACGAATACGATGCATATTTTTCTAAAATCTGCAACGAAATTCATTGCTTCATATTTCATTTTTCATTTGTCCTTTCCTCATTTCTGGGCCTGGGAGGGGCTGTACCCCCTTACAGTGGCGTATTTACAGGGGGGCACAGGGGGCACGTGCCTCCCCCCCTGTGAGCCCATTAAACTTCTTTCACACCATACTAACAATTGCAGTACCAAATGTTCCCTTTTTATTTTGAGCGTTTCTATTACTAAACTTTGTAAATCTTTTTCGATTCATTTATCATCACATCATCTTAATTCGCCAGATCTCCTCGTTGATGAACCCTTTCCGTTTTTCGAACGGGTTGAGTTTATTTTCATAGACGCGTGGTTTCAAGAACAAGAACTCTCAGAGAATAAGTACAAGCTATGATTATGTCGAGGCAACGAGGTGGTCATGAAACGTTGCCCAATCTCGACATGAATCTGTTCGGAAGCAAGGACTGCTATTGAAAGTCTCGTCATGTGTGAAGTGACCCCATCTTATGTTGATATAAGTTGAGGAGATGTTGTGCGGTATCGATGTCTTGGAAGCCGCTGAATTGATAAATATTTGAAACAATCGGTCTGATTTTTCAATCGGGCTTGTGTATTTTAATTTGGCCGTAAATTCGTGTTGGGCTGCTGTAAAGGTATTTAAACCAGATGCTTCTCTTTCTGTTAAAATGCTGAAAATTTAAGTGTTTTGGTGGGAAAGCATTTTTAGCATACATTTTCGAATTCCTACGGTTCGGTGTCTGTGGTGCCCTGCCTGGGGTACTTTCTTCATTGCTTCAATTTTCGCGAAGTAAACATCATCGTAGCCATTCCTTCTCATTTCTATTTCGCAATTGATTTGTTAAAGCATGTTGCTTCAGCTTACCATCTAGGACTCGATTTAAAAGGTATTGCAGATACTATAGATTTCAAGCTAGTGTAGTACATATGGAACTAACAAACAATCATACCTTCCTGCTTACTTTTGTTGCTTCATTTTAATTAATGGATTGATCACTTCCCGGCTCTATGCCACGGATAGTTCCTACACGGCTGAAAATTTTGGTGTAATTTTTATAAAAAAAAAATATTCATACATTTCCATATAAAAACTTTACCAAAAGTATAATTGAACTATATTAAAAGTATAAGTATGTATTCTTGATAAACATTTTACTTTTCAATAGTATGAAATTGATAAGCAAATTTATACACACCACTCGAAAAAATAAAAATTGTAATACGAGTGCAGTCGGCTTCGAATCCACAATTCTGTGATTTGTAGGCAAGCGCGCTGCTCACTGAACCAGACAGACTACAAATCAATAGATTTCTATGTTGAATGCGTTTCTTGCGTTGATAGTGAAGATTTGATAACATAGTAGGATTGATTCTACCCTTTTATGTTATAACAACATTCAATGCAATTTCTTATATCCCGAACGGTGTAAAATGTATCATATTAAAAGAGTATTTCGATAGTTTTATTCTGTAGCGGTTATACTAATTATAATTTTTGAATAAACTAAAATTATAAGTTGAAAAGGGTCAAATTTGATTCAAGTTTTGGAATAGATAGGAGTTATACTATTTTATTTATAAAATTTAGTCCCGGTTTACACCAAAATATACAACCGTGTAGTATTCTGGATTGTACTTGTAAAATATTATTCGGCACTTGTTACGATTTTACGGAATCTGTTACTAGATTTTTGACAAAACATACAAAGGCCTCTTTTTCAGTAAATCCCAATTTTGCATTCAAATTCGCTTGAACTTGCCATGAAATTCAAGACCACAATGTCAGCCAAAATATGTTGTACAGTAGTACCTGTCAACTTGACCACCTTTATAAGTTGGCCAACCGTCTGACTTGACCGATTTTGGCTGGATCATTACGGCTCCCATAGAATTTCACCCTGACCGCCCAATTGCAGAACGCTTGAAGTAAACGTACATGACCACTTAAGGTACGTGTTCGTAGAGACGACTCACGTGATGATCGCCTAGCGATCGTTGTTTTACATCCGATACCGGGCCATATTTGAATATTTTTTGAATGGTGGTACTTTCCTTGTGTCGACTTTGACCTACTGGAACATGTCTGTATAGAAAATATCCGCACATAGTGCCCAGAACCGGTGGTTTAACACCGATCGCTGAGCGATTATCACATGAGTCGTCTCTACGAACACAAACCTTTAGGAATTTTCGTCAAAGAAATTCTCTGAGAATTCACAGATAAAAACAGGAATTCGGTTGTTGTGTTTATTTCGTGTTATTTTAGATGTTCTGAATTGCGATTTTGTTGTTCGAATGAGGTTAAAACAAAATAGGGTGAATAAAAATTTAACGAAAACGAAAAAAAGGAGATTTCGGAGATTGGAAAAGTATGGTCAACAGCTATTAATGCACTTTTTTTGGAAATGAACATGGCCAAACTTACACGACAATTTATGGCTTTAATTGTATTAAAATGGATTTCAGTCAAAGAATTCAGTCAAATTAACCCACGGGTGGATTCGGATATTGATCCAACTAAGTCCATGTTGAATCCATGGATTCACCATATATGTGCGGTTCTAATTTTATTTACATAAAATGGACTTTTCAAAAACGATGGGTGCGTTTTTTTAATCTTAATGCTGACCTTGAGTAAGGCAAAATGCTTTTTGTTAAGTTTATTGCATAACTTTGGGTGAGCTAATGCATCGCAATAAGCTTATGTACCTACTCAGTTGCTCAGTAGTCGAGCTAGTTGTTGTAAACTGTACGTGATATTCGTCCATAGAAAGAAACCAAACGAAAAATTTTGTATGATTCGTATACACATTAAAAATCAAGCATTCAAGAGATGTCAAAGATTTCTCATCAATATATTCAACACCAGCTGATATTTTAATCGTATTTTTTTACCCCTTCATAAGTTGGTCACCTGGTTATGTTGACCATCTTAAGTGGGGACCGGAGGTGGTCAACATACACAGGTTTTGTATCAGCTTTTCATCTGTGTTTCTTTCAAAAGTAAGCAGAGCCACTTTTTGGCGGAATTTGGCCGAAATTTGGCAGAATTTCGGACGATGTATGAAATTTCTCTTCCAAAGAAAAGTGTTCCGTCTAGAATCCGTTTTGTCATATGGAAACAGTATCTTTGGTCATTGCATTAATTCCATAGCCGAATAAGTACATATTCGTAAAATTCCTTTTCAGCTTCAGGTTCCTTCGAACAACACTACGCAAACTTTTTTAGACCCTCCGTATTTTGGTTCAGGAAAAGCCAAAGGCAGTTAATGAGTGTTATTCTAAGATCTGCCAGGAAAACTAAACTTATAGTGTAATAAACCTGAAATGCAAAGGACACCTTGAGTCAAGGATGACGAAATTAAAATAAATGTCATTTTCCATACTTTTTCATAGAAATCACTTATATTCACGAGTCAGTGCATCCTTGATTTAAGGAAAAACTCAAGGAGACCTTGAAATTTTCTATAGTCAACCTCACTTGAAATCAAGGTAGTTTCCCACCTACCTTGAAATATTATATTTCAAGTCTATTGAAAACTTAAGGTCTCCTTGAGTTTCGCCTTAAATCAAGGATCAAGGATCACGATCCCTCAGTCTTGCCAATGTTTTTCCTATGTAGCTGCTCTCGCGTATCCCCACACCAAAACTTTATGTAACAAATTAGCCCTGTACTCTGTGCCCCCCCTTGAGAATTGTCTAAATACGCCACTGCCCCCGCCCCTACCGTCGTTGCGCCACTGAAAAGCGATAACATAAAATAAAAAATAACATGCGCGACAGTCCAACATTGGACAAACCGCTCAGCAGTGTTATTTATCCCCATAAATGGGTACTCGTTTATCATCTGGGTGAGATCATAGTCCATCACATGGGTCGTGAGTTCGAAAAACACTATGAACTGAATTGGTTCACGGTGAGACTCGAACCCACGACCCTGTGCATCGAAGGTGCAGACTACTGTCGTAGTTTTTTATACAGAAACAAAAGGTGATGGCAAAATGTTATAATAGCATCTATTTTATTTTGAAGGTCCCGTTATTTTGTAAAAAATATAATTTATCACTCAGCTCTGATATCATTATGAAGAAAATTCAGTGAAGTGCTACAAATGAATCACAGTTTAGTCTACAGAATTCTCTTAGTCTCTTAGTCGTTTAATACAAAATGGATAGAGAGAAGAAGCCTAGTGGATTTAATCTCGGTATATCGGAAAAGCACCATTACTATGAGACCTCTCCTGCGATTTCGAGAAATTCGGAACACTTATCTCATTTTGTTCCGACCTTTATTTTGAAAATACATATGCATGCAAATTATGCTTAAAAAATTTAGTTTCAACCAATAAAATATAGAGAAAATTAAGGCATATGGATATTTTTTTAAAAAGGACATTTTTCTTGAAATTGTTTTTTTTTTAAGCTGATAATAATTTGATTATGTATGCAGAAGCTATGTAGAAGGACCATTAATAATAATTTGATATCATATTTTAAAACATACTTCAACTTTTCCCATTGATAAAATATTCACAATTTCATATAATTTGTGGCTTTTAATTGAAAATACCAAACATTAAATATTTACTCATCTGCTTCTTTCCCCCCAAATGCCCATTCACCGTATATAAAATCGGTCCATTTAGTTGATTGTTCAATAAATTTCCATACGAGTGTATTCCGTCCGTTCGAGCGTTACGTATTTGCTGAGTCCTTCTCCTCGCTACAGCAGTACTATAGTATAGATGCGACTATCATCAGTGTATTTCATGTTCAGTTCCGTGCTATGTGTGCCATCCGTTTATTCCCAACAGCTGCCAGCTCCGTTCCAATGAAAATGAGAACTCAGTCCTTCGTCCAAAAATATGTACGAGTACAATTTCCTCTGAAGGTTCTGTTTCTTGTGCATACATAACTGAAATGCATAATGGTCAGGATGCACAGGAACTCACTGTGTGCGCTATTTTGCAATCATAAAATGAAAACTGAAATTGGAAATTTGCATAATTTGAAATCTGGAACTACATTTTTCATTTATTTCTTTTTGATAAACACATGGAAGTTTTTTTTTGTGATTTGTTGGATTGCGCGCAATTTGTGTGGAAAGGTGCTCACTTCGCAGCCTTATAGTGCAATATACGTTGAAATTCAATATTATTTTGTCGCGATAATATTAAATCTTCCACATATTAACCTGCCTTTAAATGGCTTCTTAAATTCACTTAGGTGTACGCTATTCTCACTTCTCACAAGGGTGGTCAGATAAGAATAATAGGGAGAGAATTGTTTATTAATTTTTTATTTATTTATTTTTTTCAAAGCCCACTATAGAATGTATTTCTCCTCAGTGGCTTACCACAGTACCGTATAGTGTCTGGTAATCTCTTAGTTTTTACACTTTTCCAAACAACAGTGAATATTGTACACATGGAGATTATGAGGAAGGCGTACGGTAGTACCCAAAGAGCAACCATAAGCTTGCCTACAGATGTAGCCAACAATTTGATGGAAGTAGGCAAAGTCAAGGTGGGGTGGACGATCTGTCGGATTTAGCCACTTTGCGAAAGACTGCAATAACCAGCACGATAGATCAAATATGTGCTTCAAGTGTGGAGAGGATGGCCATAAAGCAAAGCGGCATCCTGCGACAAAGAGCCCAATTGCATTTTGTGTGAGGGGGCAGCTAGGGCCAACTATAATCACCAAACTGGTTGCGTTAAGTGCCCAGTATATCAGGAAGCAATAAAACTAATCCCCAAACTACGATTAAGCATATAAGGACTTCCCCATGTTGAAAATTTTGGTAACCATTTCCTTACATGTGGTTCTCATCACTAACACATTGACATTAACCATTGGATTAGGGGAAGTATTTAAATGTTTACCACATGAACACATGAACTTTTTGCGCTACTCCCTTGTACATCCAATTCAATCATCTGACATGCAAAGCAGCTGTGCGAAGGATTTTCGAAAAGATGCAAATAATTTCTATGTTTCACCTCCTGAACGAAATAGTTTTCAACTGTTAAACATTAAATTTCCTTTCCTCCGAAAAATTTAATAGATTTAAGACATTTTTGGAAACGATTCATTCAGGCATTGAAACGTTAAATTTGTTGACCAATTGGAAAATGTTTGCAACGTCCAAAATTTGCTGAACGCAAGGAATGACAGTTGGAATCAAACCGCTGATTAAAAAAAAAACTTAAAAAGAAAACAACAGTTTGGTTACCCTCACCGACGCACACAGACAGCTTTTGGTTCTGTCCTTGTCTAATTCGTCCATGTCCCCAAATGAGATTCCTGCAGTTGAACCTGCTATCACAGACGGTGACGGTGCTATCACAGACGGTGAAAGAGAAGAAGATCGCGACGCCGACGTTGCAATTATATCTGCAACCAATGTAAAAGTTTGCGTAGCTCGGTTTGGATCGTAGATAAGGACAACGAAATATGTAATTCTAATGAATTCAGGGAACGTCAACACCTTTAGAAGAGGAAATACGGGGTCCATCATCAACCTTACGATCGTGAGCAGTTCTTTTGTTACAGCGATAGAGTGGCACATTAGCAAGCATTATACGCACAGAGACCATCAGGGAATTTTAATCTCGATAGCGGATAGATCGCATGTGAATAAAACGACAGCTCCGATTGTAGGATGGTCTACGAGACACTTCGACGAGGCGCCGTTCATAGAAAATCTGTCTGATGTAGGTACCGTCAGCGGATCAATTGACTGCTCAACTATCAGTAGCATACGACGCCTTCAGGCCAAGAAAGAGCTCAAATCAGTGTGATTTTATAGATGGTGCTGTAAGACTTCGATAACACTTTCTCTAGACGTTAACCTAAAAAGATACTTCTTTAAACACTTCTCTATTGTTTTTATTGGATGACATAACACACACATGTAATAGTCTCCTATAGCAAATAATCACAAATGAACACACGAATCCCGGTTAAGCTTATTAGTATGAAATTCATATTGTCATCTGAACAATTGTTCATCGTGTAGTTTTATAGATGGATGGACTTTGTGATTTTTGAAAGAGTTGAAAGTTGTGAAGTGCTGGAATACTAGGATGGAGACCAAGTTTCATCAAGAGAATTGTTTGAAGTCTTGCATGAAGCCAACATTTCCCTACACATTGTTAATTTTTGAACGAATTAAGATATTCTTTGCGCAGAAACTGGCTGCATGATGCATGTGTGGATTTAATCAACGTCAACTGATTGATATAAAATAGAAGGTTAATTGCAGAAGATTCTATAAAGAATTGTTAAGCATTTCTATAGAAGCAACTATTAACCATTGGCTGGTCGAGTGGTTAGCGCGTAGGACTGGAAATACGATAGTCGTGGGCTCGATGCTAGCTGTGAGTTGTTTTTTTCATTAAATTTCAGTGTCACTCTATAAGTCTCCTATAGTTGGCAAGTTCACGTTGGTTATCGAAGCAAACGCGAGAAAATAATGATATAAGACTCATGATGTATGCCTTTTTCGAAGGATAATTCAGTGCTACAATAAAGTAGGCGTCAAATGCTGTTATTGGACTATTATTCAGCTTTTATACCGTGTGAAGTGCTCCTATTACAATTGGAAGAGAATATTCTATGAAGTATTATAGGGCGTAAATTGTTAGTTGGGGTTGCTCCCTTTTGGGGCATGTATCAATGGAGATTTTTGGCTTTGTATTTGGAACCTCAGAAGGTAGGATTCACAAAAATCCTCAAAAAATCCGATCTTTAACTTTTGGACTTGCGTATGATGATGATAAATTGAACACACACCGATAAATTGAACAAGAACAGGTGTGTGACCTTCTGTAGCACCGCTAGATGGGGACTTTTAAGGTCTTGTTTAGAACTTCGAAAGGAAAGCCCATGCGAAACTTTCAGCATTCTCCCAATTTCCTGGCGTATTACTAGCAACTCATTAAAGCTTGTGGCTAAATTTGCCCATAGACAGTAAGGTTTGTGAAGGATATAAAAAGTATTCAATTGAAACGTTATCCGCTATAAAAAGTTAATATTGATTAATTGTCAAGTTTCTAAAGTTCATCACTGTAAAACGTATACATATCTGTAATATCGCATTTAAAAAGCTCTTCTGTTTACTTAACAAAATAATTTTATAAAAATATCGCAGTAAGTTTGTATATGCACATACCAACTGGAAAAGAAAAGCATTTTTCTTATCATTATCACTACAACGTGACACTTACACTTACATACTATTTCACACTACATACTATTTCTGTGGTAGACAAATTCATAACAAACTTTGAAAACCATCTGACTAGCTAGCTAGAAGCTTACTTTCGTGCTGGCTCACATATGAAAAAAAAAGACAAGACAATCCGATAACACCTGATCCATTCTGGGGGAGCACATAGCAACTCGTCTAAACACCACCCAACCGGCCGGTCCTCTCTTCTGAGAACTGGTATAATTGGGTAGCAAACACTCAAACAGAGACCTGGCCACTAAGCTTTTCGATGAATTTTTCATCACTCTCGCAACAAAGACGACCGAGCAGGGGAGCAGTGTTTGTTCATGCTGAGCTTTTGGATACAATGATGAACATCTGCTTTCAGATGCTGTGTATCTTTTCACTCAAAACAAGCCGAGCAAAAATGATATATTCGCTAGGGTTTTGTACTGCATCGGTTTGAGTGAGCTTTCTACGAAGCAATTGCGTGTTGGAGCAGCCAGTCAACAAGCTCTGTAAACACCAATCCGGTCGTCTTCATTATTTAGCAAATTGGGGGCCAACAAACACTCTCGCTCCCATATACGAAGCTTCACGACGTCGAATATTACGTATAGCGACAAGTTTGTGCGAAATTATATATGTATGTATTTTCCATTCCATGAGAGCTTCGTTTTGCAAATGCGGTCGATGTCAGATTCAGATTTAGTTTGCCATTTAGGCCGATAGCACAAGCTTCAAAAGGTTTTTTCGAAAGATTTTTGCTTCGGTCGGATGAAGTGTTATGCGTTGCGTGTGTATCTTTTGAAAGGTCCCGAAAAAAATCGCGAATTTATCGAATCCTGCCTATAGTGAACGCGAAATTATTGGAAAAACAAGATTTGCGCGAAAACGAAATAGAAAACGCCGGTAACGCTCCTCTGTAGTGTGTCAAAGGTTGGTCCTTCGCGGATTGCATGCGTATACGGTTTCTGCGTCTACTTTATTTTGTAATGCACCACCCAATTTCGCAATATAATTGTTGAGCTGGGTGGATGCGAGTCCCATAAAAAGTCGTGATTCTGTTGTGTTGTATTTGTGTGTGGTTTGCTAAGTTCATTATTCATTTCCTGCAAAAGTTAATCCGTCGTCTTTGTGTCTTCCTACATTCTTTTGTCCGTGGTGGAAAAACAGTGGTGTTGCGGCATAGGAATGATGGTGGTGCCAGAGAGTATCTTTTAACTTGTGACGGGCGTAATATGCAAAGTACTCTGTGGTTGGTCATCCATTCGCTGACCCGGAATTTGCAAAAGTGCTTCCACTTGTTCCCTCTAGTTCACCCTCTTCGCTTTAATCTTGTACGAGCTCAAGTCTTCAACAAAGTAGTGCTCTGTTTGTGAGAAAAAAAATACATAAAAGGAAATGGGACATTGGATATTTACGTAAAAAGCAGCAGCTGAAGAAGTCATTTGTCTTGTAAGACACCTGCCCGGGCCATTGCAAATTTTCTGTCATTCATCAGCGAGAAAGGACGGTCCCGGCCCGGTTGTCCGTGACAGTGATACCTACACCTCCGACAAAATGGCTTGTGGTTTGCCTTCAATGTGTTGACGTCGTCATTCTATGGTTGTTTTCGTCTCGACGGTCTGAGACTATTAATTGGATTAAATCGACAACATGACACCCCCAGACAAAAAGCCTACAAAAAAAAAAGCCTGAAAAGGCATATCGAAAAAGTTTGAGAGAAAAAAAATAAAATGTGGAAGAAGTGTAAATTGAATTAATTTTGTTTGATCAGAAGAGTCTAGGCTTTTGTCGGGGTGAAAAGTGTCATTTTTAGTTTGGATTTTCTGTACTTTTCCTTTTTTTTTTGGTTTAATTCTATGCATCACATAACAACAGATACTCAGATCATATTCATACATAACATACGAGAAACGAGAGTGTACACTGATGACGCTTTGATTTTTCTCACATGACCTTTTGTTTGCTTTAGGTTTTAGTGTGATGAAAATGCAATGATACCGAAAGATAATTGGGTGTTTTTTTTTGATAAAACGTAAATTATATGGTGCGGCTAAACACGGTACAACGACGAGTGACCTTGATAGTGGGTTTTACACGATTAAATGACAATTTACTTTGCTGGAGAGTTTTTATGAGGAGATTGTATACAAAGCACAATCGTATCTTTGTTGGGATGGTCTTGGGAGATAGCAGGCGACTTGCCAATTCAGGAAATTTTCGTTGATGAAATTATATTGAACGGCAATGCAATTAGAGCTAATAAGCGTTTAGCTATTTGATCTAGCTTGTGCGACTGGAAAATTGATTTCCTCTTCCTCTTTAAATATAATTAAATCAATTAAATTTTTCTCACGGTGAAATAATATTCTATTTGAGTTCTGAAAGATTATAAAGGCACTGGCAGTGAACTATTATCCCATGCAACATGTTTACGATAGCGAAGAAATATCCTGCCTAGCCGAAGCTTTGTTTTCTTCTGTTTACTTGGCGTAATAAATAACAGGTGCGACAGTCCAACATTTGACTAAGGCCGCGGCAGAAGTGTTAGTAACATCCAATTTCCAAGGTCTTAACTGCTTTTGAGATCATACGAGGGTAGTCTGATAAGTACCCAGCCTCCCCGCCTGATGGTGTCACTATCGCAAGAGCCATTTAATATCGTGTAGTACATTCTTCTAGACGGCAACTGTTCAAATTTCAGCCCGATCAGACTCGTAGTTTTGCTTTGTCCGCGTGTGAAATCTGGAGTGTCCGCCGATTTTAGAAAAATGGAAAAAGAGCAATATCGGTCGGTGATTCGATTCTTGTTTTTGGAAGGGAAATCGCGCAGCGAAATCAAAGAGCGTTTGGATGCTGTATTCGGTGACTCTTCTCCTTCGATGGCGACCGTCAAAAATTGGTTTAACAAGTTTCAATGTGGTCGCACGTGGGTTTTTGATGAGCCACGTCCAGGTGCCCCGAAAACGGTTAGCACGCAGGATAACGTGAGAAAAATCCACGATCTCGTATTGGCAGACCGCCGATTGAAGGTGCGAGAGATAACTGAGACAGTAGGCATTTCAAAAGATCGCGTGGGTCATATCCTGCATGAAATTTTGGGCATAAGAAAGCTGTCGATGGGTGCCGCGTTTGCTCACTCCAGACAACAAGCACAACCGTGAGACCACTTCAAAGCAGTGTTTGACGCTGCTTAAGCGCAATCCGAAGGAGTTTCTGCGCCGTTTCGTGACAGTCGACGAAACTTGGATACACTGGTACACACCAGAGACCACGAAACAGTCGAAACAGTGGACTTCACCCGGCGAACGTGCTCCGAAGAAGGCGAAGATTATCCCATTGGCCGGAAAGGAAATGGACAGCGTTTTCTGGGATTCACAAGGTCACAAGGCTACCTGCAGAAGGGCAACACGGTCACAGGGCTGTACTATGCCGAATTATTGGGCCGATTCGACGCCGAATTGAAGAAAAATGGCCCACTTGGCAAAGAAAAAAATGCTCTTCCACCATGATTCCACCATGATAACGCACCGGCTCCCACCTCCGCCCGCCAACGCCAAACAGGTTGAATTGGGCTACGAACTGCTGTCCCATCCACCGTATTCTCCAGATTTGGCCCCGTGCGACTTCTTTTTGTTTCCAAACTTGAAAAAGTCACTTGCGCCGGGCAGAAATTTCAGTCAAATGAGGAGGCCATCGCCGCCACGGAGGCCCACTTTGCAGGCCTAGAAAAATCGCATTATTCAGACGGGTTAAATAAGTTGGAGCATCTCTGGATCAAGTGTATGGAGCTAAAAGAAGATTATATTCGCAATTTTTCCAAAAATTTTGTTTTTATTTTGTAGGCTAGGTACTTATCAGACCACCTTCGTAGTCCGTCACATGGGTCGTGAGTTCGAAAAACACCATAAACTGAATTGGCTCACGATGAGACCCGAACCCACGACCCTGTGCACCGAATCTGTGCGCACTAAAATCGCACATTTGTGATTTCTAAGCTTTTAAAACAGTAGGTACTTTGCGGTCATTATGAAAAGTCAGATGCCAAATAATAGGACTGTCTTTACAGAGATCTTAAAATTCTGAAATCTATCTTTTGTTTTAAGCGTTTAAACTTATTTATGCTTTTTTTTGTTATGCTTTTCATGTAAAACATACGTTTGTGTTTCACCTGCTGATGAGAACCAGTGGCGTACATAGCTTTTCGGAGGGGAGGGGATCGATGGTCAGGATTATTTTTTTCAGTACAAGGGAAATCGAAAAATGGGAGTCGCTTGAAGGTTTTGAAATTGTTTCAATTCTGGTTGTTTAGCTGAGACTCCGAAGGAATAGTTTATGCTGCAAATATTGCACGTCGAACATGCTGGCACTAGAGATCAGATGTAGAGTTTTCATAATCCCCAACTTAAGTGTACCTACTTAATCCGCAAATTGCATTAGCGACTCCTGAATGATACGAGGGA
This sequence comes from Microchrysa polita, assembly GCA_949715475.1. Lineage (NCBI taxonomy): Eukaryota > Metazoa > Arthropoda > Insecta > Diptera > Stratiomyidae > Microchrysa > Microchrysa polita. The sequence goes on from OX454417.1 coordinate 56,838,532, forward strand.
GTTTAGTACCGTCAGGCGACAACGCATCTTAGGAAGAACTAAGAATATTGTAGAATCGACTAAAGATTATAAGTACGCAGTATGTATACGCTCTACACCCATGGGCGTAGCTAGAAGGGGGCAGGGAGGGGCGCTTGCCCCCCTGTTCGATGATTATGGTAAAAAAAAATTCTCATCGATGTAGTAAAAAAAAAATCACTGCACTTAACAATGCTTGAAGGTGTAAACATGCGGGATATCTACATAATCCCGAGAAACAAAATCCCGCCCGTTTATAATCCCGCTTTTTACAAAAAAAAAAACCGTTTAACATTATCCCCACAATACTAAATCCCGTCACTTTCAAATCCTGCCCACTAAAAATCTTGCCGTTTTAGAATTCCGCTAGTGGATAGTGAAAAAACCCCGCCAAAAATTATTTTCATTGCTAACAAAAAAAAATCAATAGTTATGTATGTAATGTGATTCCCCGCTAGCAAAAATGCGTCGGAATATTTGTTTATGTCTTCGATAAAGATGACAATTTAGCCCTACAGAACAAATCTGTCATACAGGGGATACTTAAGCTTCGACTACCGAAAGACCAGACCACCCATTTTTCAAATTAATTCACCTGGTCCGTGGGTCTCCGAGAATTAAGTATTCCCATGTCATAGAAGATAAGTATTCTTTTATAAATTGCGCGCACGTTTTTTTTAAAGATTACTTACCTTCTATGACGGGATATTCAAAAGCGGTATTTTGGATTATTAAAATGGCGGGATATTAAATTGGCGGGATATTAAATTGGCGGGATTTTGATAAGACGGGATTTTGATTAGACGGGATTTCAAATTAGCGGGATTTTAAACTGGCGCGGGGTATTATATGAATGTCGGGATTTTGGGAAACGGGAATATGATGGGCGGAATATCGTTGCCAACCCCTAAAAATGCAAGTTTCATTCCAGGCACTACGCAAAATTTTCTGATGCTGAGACTGTAGTCTGAAAAACTAAAATATTTGAAGTTTTCTGGCCTTTGATATCCTGAACTGGGATACCAACTTGTGAGCTTCATGAATATATATAATTAGATCAGAAATGCGAAATCTTTCCCTTAGGGACACTATTTTTTTCTTTTGTGAGAATTATATTTTCATGCGTTTCATTGCATGGCTTCTGAGCTGCAGAACACAATTTTAACCGTCACTTGAAGATCTCTCCGGGAAGGTAGTGGAAACTTCATTACATCTGAAAATGTGACAAATGCTATACAGTTTTGGTATACAGTTGTAAAGAAAGAGTCTCTCGTGTCTTTCAAGTTATTTTATCAAGATTGAATTTATAGCTGAATCATACCAGTAATAAAATTTAGCCATTGTTAATATTTTGTTAAATTTGGAGGAAATCTTTTCAAAACCCTAAACAGTATATCTATCAATAAAGATTTATAAATTTGGCTCAGAAAAAAACAGTGACAGACGACACAAACTGATCTCTTGGTCTATTTCTTTTAAATCGCAAGTGGAATATGCAGTCCGAGAGACAAAAATAGAACTGAATATGGACGAGCTACCTTTCTTAAAATTTGGCTCTAAATTGCAACTCCTAATAAAATCATTATGTTGAAAAAAAATTAGGATTTTAAAAATCTAATTTTTCCATTTTACGTCGGAAATTGTATATGTAACCGCAGCCTAACTCAAAGAAAATGTATACCTCACAGGTAGAATTTTATTTCTTTCTATACTTGTTCTGAGAAACTGGATATTCTGCTGTTCATCGTTGTGTTATCGACGAAGGACGAAGTTCGCATCATATGAAACCACAATAACGTCGCGGACAACACTGTTCGAACTTCGCTAGGTTGTGACTGCCCTGTCAAGGTTGAACTGTCTCTTTTACAGGAGTGGGTACTGCTAGACCAAGCCTCATATGCATGTTATCCATTGATATTTCAAAAATTCTAAAAACTAGGAAATACATAGCCGTTTTGATCCTGTTTTGAACCCATTAGCTATGCCAAATGTGATAAGTCAAGTACCTACATCCTCTACCTTGAGATAGTCCCGAAGTAGCATTTACTCTGACTCGGTTGAAAATGATTACACTTTGAATTGAACTGAATAAAAAAATAAAAAAAGACACCACTCCCTCCGATTGATGTCAGTGCTTCCCATACAGTGTGTGTAAATTAGCACCTTAGTCGACTAGAAGAAGCGCTTTGTTTTTCTGCAATAATCAGCTAATTGTGTGAAACTACACGGGGAACAAAAACGCGAGAACAAAACCGGTTTTTATATGAAAATTGAGTTTTTGTTTATTGTTTGCCTGCCTGTTAATTGTAGTCTTGTGAATGTATATTCAAAAGTTTGTACCAAGGCGTACGCTACAAGTATCAAAAAATTGGGTTTGAAGGTCATTGATACCAGTTCTAAGGCTATTTGCGAATATTTCGAGTAACGTGTACTAGCAACCTTCTAACCCGATTTTTCGTACTTGTAAGGCACGCTCTGGTACAATCTTTTGGATATACATTTAGAAGACTACAGTTAACTCTTATAAGAACGTTCTAAGAGATAATTGTTTTTTTTCTATTTTAGATAGAATTTAGAAGTGAAAAAATGTGAAATTTGTTAGAAATTTGGGTCACTTTGTATGGGGGGTACCCTTAGTTTTGATCGGATAGTAATAATTTTTAATGGGGAGCATAATGGAACTTAGAATAGGCAGCCCACCAAATTTGATATGCCTGGCTCAATTTACAAAGAAGCTACAGGCATGCCTTTTTGAAAAATGTTAGGAGGAGTGAGGGGGGCGTCAATGGTGGGAGCATTCCAATTTTCAGTATAAATCAAATAAATTTGGTTATCAATATATGGACAAGATCTTATGACGGTAGGTCTATTCTATCAAGAGTTACAGTGCGAAATGTAAAACTCAAAAAATGTAAATTCACTATAATACTTTTGGGTCTAGGGTATAATTTTCTGAGAAAATGTCTAGAGTGTTACATATCATTACAAAGGTAATTTTATGTAGTTTGTTTTGTCCTCAGCACATTTTAAGGTCAGACTCATAGTTTTCCAGATATTTGCAAGAAACTGAATTTTCACCCCTTTGCCACCCTTTGCCACCCCTTCCCCCCTTAACCCATGGCGCAAATTAGTGTAACTTTTTACTGCGTATATATGGGAGTGTGTTCAACAATTTGGAATCAAAAATTTCCTTTTTTTATGTTTAGGTTTGGGGCTATTTTGAACCAATTGTACTGGACTAATAACAAATTCTTGTCAAATCCGAATGCCGCTCGCCGTACGCGTGCGCTACAAACTAGGTTGGACATCACTGTAAATTTCCAAAAAAGCTATTTAGTATACCAATCCATTATTACATTACTTACGACAATCCATTCATTTAATATCTACAAATCAATAACACTATACATGTGTGTCGGATGTTCACGTTATGTACCTACGAAACCCCGAAACCAACCTCTCCATTTATATGTATGTATTTATCTATGCATACATACAATATACCATGCCATTACGAAGCCGACTCAAAAACACAAATCATATCCCTCATGTCGCTGGTAGAGGATTTCATTAGCGGCAATGCTCATTCCAGCTGCTGAAAAATCACTCTTTTTCGTTACGGAAAAATTCCTCATCGCACAACCCGACGGACGTCGCATCGCAAGCAGTCTGAATGGTACAAGCAGGTTCTTGCTGGTTCCCATTTAAATGCTAAGATATTTTTTCTTGCGATGGGAAGCTACTCGCTTCTTAACGCATATCGCATTGCAACGCTTGCAATGTGAACGAGGTGTAACGCATACCCGTTACCGTAAATACGCGTTCATCAATTCTTCACTGGTCATGGTCAACTTGAAAACGTTGATGATACCGTTGATCGAGTAAGGGCTCCGACAGCTCAGATCGACGGTCTGGTTAACAATGAGCTTATTGTCGGGGGCGTGCAAAATTAGCAACAAAATCGTCAGCTCTGAGCTGGTAATCCATTTATAATTTATTCAATTAACGATTTTTAATGAAACTGGAGTTATGATTTACTGGTTTGGGTTGGGAATAAGTCAATCCTGGTGTTAAGGAGTAAAACGACAGCACAGCAGAGCTCATGCGTCTATAGAACTTAAGTTTGTTGATCGGAGTTGGCCGAATCGCGCGGTTAAGTTCCCCCATCGCCTCTGTCCCTCCCAACCGTGTGTGGTGCATAACTTTGATCTTTTGTACCGTGCAATTCGGCAAACTCCAAATATACAAGTCTCGATCCTTCACTAACAAAGCAATCAAAATAAAAGTGTACACTCCCGTCATGTATTAGATTCTAAATAGGTTTGACTTTCCATCTTGCAAAATCTCGGTACATACATATCTCATAATATTTCATTCCAATTCATCCATACTTAATTATATATCCTTACCAATCTTGTGACTCTTGTCTGGAGCGATGACTCGCGGTAAGTAAGAACGACACTAACCTGGCCTTGAAGATGAATGACTGCCTGCTCGCCTATGGAGAGCCACAGACTCCTCCACTTCATTCAACCACTTGAATATAACCAATCCAGCCACAAGCCATCTGGTGGTCCACACCATCCCCATACCTCCGCAGCATCCATTCATGAAGAGCAGTATAAGCACACCACCGCAGCACGTCCAACGCGAAAAAAAGAACACATCATACAATTTAATCACGACAGAAACACTCCAATTTCCTTAGTAGTTTCCCGCAGCATCCCCGAATACTCTTGTCTGCTCTGGTTCTCTTCAGCTGCAAGCTAACATACCATACCTGCAAAACGGACAGCAGCAAGAAGATTGTCTGCAAAAAAATTGAACATTTTTCTGCTGAGAACAGACGAACAAGAATACGAATTGAAATGGAATATGTACGCGACTTTATGACTATGACGAATTGACAAAGAAAATAAAGTAGACGGGAGTATACCGTGTACCCGTGTGATTTCGCTGAGTGTTAGTTTTAGTGTGCACACGAGAAAAAATCCCGAACGAAGATGGTGGAGCACCATCCACCCTAATACCTAGCCGGTGATAAAATGAAAATGCGATTAGATAAGCTTCTCATACTCTCCACGCTATTTCAATTCTCATCATTCATGTTGCAAAACGAATATGAATAATTTACGTAGGGTGGCATGATTCCTGGAAAGTGATTTTGCAGAATGGAGTATTTTTTTCGGCTAGGTCATGATTGAGGAGAGCTTTTGGTAACATATGAATACAAATATGGGTTTTTAGGTTTTCTGTTTTTCAACGGAGAAGTACTAGATCCTTCCTGATTTTATCTATGAACCTAAACTGTGCTTATGACTTCTCATCGTTCGTCATCGTCAATAGACCAAATAATAGGACACCAACCAACGATTTTAATTTTTTTATTGCAACTATTGGTTTTCCCTGGACCTTGGTGACCTGCCACATGATAACCAAACTTAAAAATCATTTGCAGAAGATCGTTATTTGTCACAGAAACGTACAGGAAATATACGATACCAAAATCGCCAAAAATGTATTATCAATAATAAAAATCCCCAAGTTTTGCCTCCCAACAAATATGTATTTCTTGAAACAAAACACGTTTTGTAATTAAATGAACGCTTCAATTTCAACGTGTTCGAAAAAAGTCGTCATAAGCTTAGATTGTTATGCAAAAAAGAAAAAAAAAGACACAATTTTGTACACTAACTTGCAAGTGGGAGGTGTTTATGCACAAGAAAAATTCTTGCGGGAGCTCCAATTTCCAGCTTGAATCGGGTGAGTGAGGTAATTTTACCTATAATTTGGTTTCTTCAGCAACGAATTTCTAGGGCCAAATATTGAGTATAATTTTGTGTATAAAATTAGTTAATTGATAAAGATCGCCATAGACAGTGCAATGAATTGAACAATCAAAGCTCATTTCTGTGGAGAAAGTACATTTTCTCTGGAGAAACCTCATTCGGTAGTGGAACCTAAAAGCTTTCTCCCCAGAAATGAGCTTTGATTGTTCCATTAATCGCACTGTCTATGCACTCAGAGAAATATTCACTCATATTGAACGAAATATATTTAATTCAAACGATTTGCGCTTTTGATTTGGCTCCACAAGCAAATGCGTTTAATTCTAACGAGTGGCGTTTCTTTCAAAAGCATTATAAGTTGTAAAAAAGCGTTTGAATTAAAAGAATTTGCGTTTACCTGGAAAAAAGAAGCCAGTCGATTTAAACGTATTCTTCATTGAAATAAACACTTATTCTTTGATTGTAAACGGGTAACACATTTTGAATAAATGAAAGGCAATTGTATCAAACGTCTCCGTTTTTATATTGAACATTTTTGTTACATATTTAAATTAAACGAAGCATTCTTTTTAAAGAAACGGTATGTATTTCGAAAGTAACGAATCCCGTTTTCATTTCATAGAAATTACCCCTTTCAAAATAATTGAGTTTTATATGGAATTAAAAGCAATCTGCTAAAATAAAATAAAACATTCCGTTTGATTGTCCATTCTCCATTCGATTAGATACTCACTGTTACCTGGTTTGGCAAATCAATAAAAAATAAAACTTATGAAAACTTCAGAAAATATGATTAATATATTTCACTTTTATTTTAACATCCGCTAAACTTAAATTGCACGTGTGCAAGCGTCCATTCCTCCAGATTAATGCAAAAGAACATTCTCAAAAATACTTCTAAACATCGATTCTAATGACATAAGCGTTTGTTGTTAGACACTACACACTTGTTTGGAATGAATATGAACACGCGAGACTCATCAGACCGGCCAGAAGTATTTACTAACAACTGTTGTACTACATTGAAGCAAATGATATTTTGGCATCGCGTCCTTTGTTGTAGAGAGAGAATGTATTTTATCAATGCACAAATTGACTTACACGCATTTATGGCAAAAAACGAGTTAGGGATGTAGGTATGTGTATTTGTTACGCAAAGGAGTGTATACACATTTTTATGTAATGCGGAATCTTTTGATTTAAACGACCGGCGTTTGGGGTTTAGCTGCTCTTTTGTTTTAAACGAATTTCTCTTAGCGTAAATGAGAACTCGTTAAAATCAAACGAGATTTTTCAAACGAATACTGCGTTCAATTTAAATGTGGAGCTTTTAATATGAATGTGCATTTTTTTCTCTGAGTGTGGGGACCTTAAGAAAGGAAAGACAGAATGCTCTAAAGTGATTGTAAACGATAATACGGATCGGATATTTCTACAAAAACGTTCAGTTGAAGCTATAATACACTCTTGCCACTAAACTCATCGTCAACCGAAGTTAAATATTCGATATGGATCATACTTCAGCGCCAATTTCTAGTTCTCCTACCGGACTATGTCATGGCATGTGACTTTTACCCTATAGGGTATGAAAACGATTTTCATCGCACGTTCCCAATCCAAAATGACCTGCCACACGATACCCAAACTCCGATAAGCTGAGCACTATCTCGGTGCCAAATACCGTCTCCACGCAATTTGTTCGCGTCGGGAGAGACTTTCGGAAGGAAAACCATTTTTTGTGTTGTTACGAGTTAAACCTGGCTAAATCAGGTGTAACTATAGGGATCGCTCTGACGGATCCAGCCATAAAAATCACTTTATATAAAAAAAAAGACTAACCGAACCTGGTACGCTCTGGCAAGAAAACTAATCTGCGCCACCCAGATTGTAATGGGACGGGACAACACAGTTTTAAAGCCGGGGCCTTCAAAACTCAGCTGTCACTATAATCGAGACTACTCTATGGGCACGCTAAGCAAGGTGCGGCGACTCATATTAACGCCAAAACTATTACTTAGGAAAGGTATCCTTCATCTTTCTGGATTTTTTTAATTTTTTGCAGTGGTTTCCACAAACAGGAGGGTTAGCGAAATGGACACCTATTTATCTAAATTGGGTCATTAGTTCAAGTAGCAAAGAATCTTTGCATTGTATGTATTGTCAAAAATGCTTCTTCTTTGTTCTAACCCTCTAAAAACATGAGAATGTCTTCTGCTTCATAAAAACTTATGGGCCGTCAAGGCTTTTCAAACTAACAATATGGTACGCGTAGTAGACGTAGACGTTATAAAGTTAGACACCCCTGATCTAGGAAATTACTGTGTTTTTGAGGAATTTGTGATCGGAGATTTGAAATGTGAAAGTTTTGATTTGGGGATAGCCCTTTAATGCAAGCATATAGCCTTGGCGGAAGAGAAATTAGGGTTCGGGTAAGGGATTGGGGAGGAGTTGCATGGCAAGGGAGTGCTGATGCACATTCAGTTTGAACTGTTGCAAATCATAATTAACTGGGAAACAGGAAGAAGATAGTTTCTTCCACAGTTTTTTTTAACGCGATAGAAATGAGTTGAAGATTTTGACGGTGTATGCGTATGGGCACGATTTGAAAGTCGGGTGACACACGGAGAGACAACAAGACATGCAAGTAGTTCATATGCTTTAATTGGAACAACGGTGGTTATTATATCGGTACAATAACGTCAAGCGCAACTAACAGTACGCCTGTGTGTTCCAGAGATTCAATGCGATCTGCACGGCCCCTGGGCAGAAATCGAATTGCCGCTCTCCATAAATAATTGACACCCCCCTTCATTTTTTTGTTGTTGAAAATACGTTGGTCCCTGGCCGTTTTATTGTGGGAAAACGATAGCAACAACCAAAGCATGCGAACTGATTCGTATACACTCTTATTCCTGAATCCAAGTTTTGGGGGTTTGCTTTTAATCAGTGATTTGCACTAGTGGTATAGGTCAGTAGCAGTAATCTCCGAGGCCAAATCATAATGACAACACGTGCAAAGGGAACGCAATGAACTCTCATATTTTGGCAGGCATGTAGCTCAGCTCATTTGCTGATTGAATTCAGATCCGCAGTAATCATACACAGAAATGGTCTTTATCACGAGATGAACCCCAATTTAACCCAACTCTTAACGATAAATCAAGCTGATTGACTCTTTACAGTCTCGAAGTTGCAAGGAAAGCTGGTGAAGATTGTTTGAAAAATATTAATTAAAATTTGATGGACTCAATGCTGGAATCCTAAACCTAATTACCTCACAGTAAATGCCTGAATAGACCTCGGGTGGAATGAAAATGAAATTTATGTCCGCTGCGATTTTCTCAATGAAAATGTATACTTGTCGTGGAATATGTCGCAAACGCTGGGGAATTCCACAAGCTACAATCTGAGACCGGTTTTATAATTCTTCAAGGCCATTTTATGTATTATTTTTCGATTCCCCGGTCATTTCATCGTGGAAAATTTATTTGACTTGCAGGCGAACTTTTACCCGTTTTGGGAAAAAAGTTACTCTCACTTTTCTCCACAAGCGAGGAATGTGTACTAATTTCAGACTTATGATATTAATATGCGCTCTATCCAAGGTTACGTGATGTCTACATACTATTGCAAGTCCGCAGGAATAGTAGCATCAGGCCTAGCTGATTTAAAAGGATCAAGGCTTGTTATCGCTCACATAATCTTCTCATAAATGAGAATCAGGAAGCCGTGACTCTGTGCGGCTTAAGGGGAAGTTAGGCAGAGCGACGGTTGAGCTTCCAGGGAAGTGTGTATCGAGTAGACACTCGATAGTGTTGACACATGAACCCGTCCATGATGCGTCTTCTTTTTGGAGAAAGCTTGGCATGGAAGGGTTAGACGGTTAAACTGTCCTGAATCTAGATGTCCCCTTCGATGTTTTCGCAAACATTTCTCCAAGCGCTGCGCTTAGAGCTTCTTAGCTCTTTTTTGAAAGAATTTAGCGCAACTTTTATCCCGTGAAACTATTAGCCCGAAAAAAGTGAAGGGTACTCAAATTTTAGCCGCGCTCTAAATTAGCCTCGGTCTCCTTTTCATTTTCATTCACATCGCTTGCCTCGCAGAGAAGAGAGCATTGAAACAAAATCTGGTATCAGTATTTTAAAACATACTTCCATCTCACAAATTCCTCAACATTTTTTTTTTTTTTCATTTAAAAGTTATCTTCCGCGAATGGAATTCCTATGAATAATAATTTTCAAATAAGTTAGTATAGTATACCATGTTTTCACAATTCGCATGTTGAATACTCGTTTTTCTATTTACTATAGCATTCGGGAAAACTCAACCAAAAAACTAGCAATAAATTATTCTTAACAAGTTGGCGCAAAACACGATAGTATGTACCTATAATATCAGGATGCCTCTATCACACGCCGCGCCACGCTATTAGTGTATTTCTCTGAAAATGAATGGTTCGTTTCACTTGAACTATACAATAAGTGCTGCCGAGCGAGGACAAACTAATTGAATTTCATATATTCTCCCCACTTCGTATACCCGGCCATACAAGTTTGGAACGATGAAAATTTTCTTAGATCCTAGAGAAAGTTTTCAGATAATATGCAAAACTCTTCCTTACATAGTTATGGGTACTGGGTACGTAGGAAGGTAAATATCAACCTACATTCTACTTCCTGTTATAAAGTTTTACCATGAGCTCTCTCTCTGTCTACAAGCTACGAATATGCCTACAAATTTCTACTCTTTATAGATCCCATCATAAGTTAAAATGTTACCATAGAAAATTCTCCAATGTCGTTAACTTACCAGGTTAAGACACCTCCATGGTCTATGAGTTTTACATTAGGAGTGTAAGTTTATCATTGATATACCAGGCAATCGCGTACGAGGTTAAGCCGAAGTTACCTTCGGCTTTCTCATTATGTCTACAATCATTTTTTTCATAATCAAACCTCACTTCAGTTTTAGGTTAAAAAGCGATAAAAAAAAACAAAAAGATTAGGTAGCGTAGTGATTCCAGAGAAAGAGCTTACGTCCTAGAATTTATTTATTATTTGCCCCGGATATGTGGTTTGGTGGTTGATTTAATGTCTGTGACCTATCACATTAAGTAACCTGAGACGCTGAAATTGTGATGGAACACTCAGGCGCAGCGTTGTTTCTTCCAAATATCGCATAACAAGTGCAGTCGTCTGCTAGATCTTGGGCCTCGTATATTGGGCATAATCCTTGCCAAAGCCACGGTCGCTCCTGCTGCCTTTGTGGTTACATACTTCTGATGCTCTCCAAATTTCAGCCTCGAATCAATCATAACCCACAAATACCTAATAGCCTTTTTTGAGGTTATGATATTGCTTCCTATTATAATATTCAGAGAGCTCCTTTTTCTACGCTTACTGATGAAAACAGACTACGTTTTTTTGCTCGGCAAGTTCCAGGCTCACTGTTAATAACCAAAGCTTGCCCAGTTTGCGGAAGTAAATGCGTTCTTGACATCGAGTGTCACTACCGAACAGCATGCACCGTTTTAAAGCGATTCCCTTGCTAAGATGGTAACCATCCCAATTGCATCCACTATGGAACGCGCCTGCCTAAAACCATATTGTCGATCCGACAAGCTCCCTTTTTCTTCAACCACGGCTAAAAGTCAGTTGAAGGCTTATTCGGCTTTGGAAGGAGCACCAACTTTTGCAGCTTCCATATCATTGAAAAGGTACCTTCGGTCAAGCACGTATCGAACACTTCGATAAACTTTTGTGGAATCACGCGGATTGCCACCTTCAACGCCCTATTAGGGATTTCATCCGGTCCTGGACTTTGCTCTCCTCCAATCGCTCCAGTGACTCGCCAAAGTTCCTCTTCTGTTATAGCAAGGATGTGAGCCCTGATGGACCTAGACCTGCAGAGTGCAGCTCGTGCTGAGGAAACAAACCGAGAAAATATTTCAGAGCAGCGTCGGACACTTTATTTGTGGTGCTTTTCTTCACCCTATACGCCATTCCACACAGGTTCACGTCTGCATAGTCACCTAGTGTCTGAAACATTTTTTTGCTTCTTCGAATAGTTTTATAGTGATCTTCGAGCATTTTTATAGGACTCTAGAATCTTTTTATGAGCGATATCTTGACTCATTCGCTGACACTGACGTCGCGCAGTCAATCAATTTCGTCTGAGACGCACTATTTCTTAAGACATCCAGTAGTTTTCGTTCCTTTGGCTTGATTAAATTTTTTTGGGCAAAAAGGCGTCGTTAGCTACTTTGTTATCTGTGCTGACATCTGTTCCGCATGGCCTTCAGTGGAGCCACTTTGAAGAAAGAAGTTTTACCATGAGCTCTCTCTCTGTCTATAATAATGAAGACGAGAAACCCCATACAAGTTAATCATAATGTAAAGTATATTCCCTTTTTATTTGAAGTATGTACATGAAGATGGGCTATATGTTGAGGCAGAAATGATAAAGTGTTTACTACCGGGCTTGTTGGAGTATTTATTGAAATATGTAACGAGAGACAAGAAACTACGTTATTTGTAGACGAAAGTTTTATTGTTTCAGTTGAATCCTTAATTAGTCCTATTTGGAAAATATAAGGAAGATAAGGATGCACTCGTACATACTGAGCTATACATGAACTTTATTATGAATGTATCTTTGGGTCAATATATGTATAGTTTTCCCCACAGAAGAAAGTTTTGTATGTACATATGAGCACCCTACAGCAGCATAGTTCTTTTCTTTGTTATTGATGTTCTGTAACTTTCATCTCTGAAAGTAATAGAGCTGCGAAGTTAGTTTTGTTAGTCTGTGGGCGCCTTACCAATCTGCAAGTCGTTTTAAATCAGCTTGAAGGAGCGGTGCTCTCTTGGCGTAGTGTGTCTAATATTGGTTTCCATTCATGTCTGATTATATGTTTCACATGGCTCCTTCTAGATCACTCTTTCCCAACAGGTGGTCCGCGAGAGCCTCTATGGAGACTACTTATAAAAAAAGTGACATTTCTGTATGACTTACTGAAAATGCATGAAAATAAAGCGTTCGATTTCATTATACATACTCATACAGTGAATCTCAATGAACTCGATATGTTATGATTTATGAATTTCCTTCCTTTTTTGCTTAGAGTTCAGTTTCAGATGCATTAGGTAATACAACACCAATTGGATAACTTTTAAATTAAATGCATTGCCATACGTTGTTAGTTGTTTAAAGTGGAGGTAATTGAATTGATGAGCAATACGCTTGAACTTAACTCACTGACACACATATTCCCCAGGAACCTGACTGTTCAAAAGCCTCCCAGAACCTATAGAATCTTCAGCCCACCACTTACAAATTCAGAATTCAGTTGGTTAGTCCGTTAGTCCAAAGATGAAAACACGATTTAACAGCTTACCGCTCTGTGTTATCCTTATTCACAAGCTCACAGATTATTTTTCCAAGTGACATGCCATAAGGTACGTGTTCGTAGAGACGACTCATCAGATGATCGCTCAGCGATCGCAGTTAAGGCACCGGTTTGGAGCACTATGTGTATATTTTCTATACAGATGTGTTGCTTTAGGTCATAGTGAATAGTTGCAAAGTAGCCACATTAAAAAAATATGCAAAAATCGCTCGAAATTGGATGCAGAAATACGATCGCTAAGCGATTATCATATGAGTCGCCTCTACATTTACTTGCATCTGCAATCCATTGCATACAAGCTACGAATATGCCTACAAATTTCTACTCTTTATAGATCCCATCATAAGTTAAAATGTTACCATAGAAAATTCTCCAATGTCGTTAACTTACCAGGTTAAGACACCTCCATGGTCTATGAGTTTTACATTAGGAGTGTAAGTTTATCATTGATATACCAGGCAATCGCGTACGAGGTTAAGCCGAAGTTACCTTCGGCTTTCTCATTATGTCTACAATCATTTTTTTCATAATCAAACCTCACTTCAGTTTTAGGTTAAAAAGCGATAAAAAAAAACAAAAAGATTAGGTAGCGTAGTGATTCCAGAGAAAGAGCTTACGTCCTAGAATTTATTTATTATTTGCCCCGGATATGTGGTTTGGTGGTTGATTTAATGTCTGTGACCTATCACATTAAGTAACCTGAGACGCTGAAATTGTGATGGAACACTCAGGCGCAGCGTTGTTTCTTCCAAATATCGCATAACAAGTGCAGTCGTCTGCTAGATCTTGGGCCTCGTATATTGGGCATAATCCTTGCCAAAGCCACGGTCGCTCCTGCTGCCTTTGTGGTTACATACTTCTGATGCTCTCCAAATTTCAGCCTCGAATCAATCATAACCCACAAATACCTAATAGCCTTTTTTGAGGTTATGATATTGCTTCCTATTATAATATTCAGAGAGCTCCTTTTTCTGCGCTTACTGATGAAAACAGACTCCGTTTTTTGCTCGGCAAGTTCCAGGCTCACTGTTAATAACCAAAGCTTGCCCAGTTTCCGGAAGTAAATGCGTTCTTGACATCGAGTGTCACTACCGAACAGCATGCACCGTTTTAAAGCGATTCCCTTCCTAAGATGGTAACCATCCCAATTGCATCCACTATGGAACGCGCCTGCCTAAAACCATATTGTCGATCCGACAAGCTCCCTTTTTCTTCAACCACGGCTAAAAGTCAGTTGAAGCCTTATTCGGCTTTGGAAGGAGCACCAACTTTTGCAGCTTCCATATCATTGAAAGGTACCTTCGGTCAAGCACGTATCGAACACTTCGATAAACTTTTGTGGAATCACGCGGATTGCCACCTTCAACGCCCTATTAGGGATTTCATCCGGTCCTGGACTTTGCTCTCCTCCAATCGCTCCAGTGACTCGCCAAAGTTCCTCTTCTGTTATAGCAAGGATGTGAGCCCTGATGGACCTCGACCTGCAGAGTGCAGCTCGTGCTGAGGAAACAAACCGAGAAAATATTTCAGAGCAGCGTCGGACACTTTATTTGTGGTGCTTTTCTTCACCCTATACGCCATTCCACACGGGTTCACGTCTGCATAGTCACCTAGTGTCTGAAACATTTTTTTGCTTCTTCGAATAGTTTTATAGTGATCTTCGAGCATTTTTATAGGACTCTAGAATCTTTTTATGAGCGATATCTTGACTCATTCGCTGACACTGACGTCGCGCAGTCAATCAATTTCGTCTGAGACGCACTATTTCTTAAGACATCCAGTAGTTTTCGTTCCTTTGGCTTGATTAAATTTTTTTGGGCAAAAAGGCGTCGTTAGCTACTTTGTTATCTGTGCTGACATCTGTTCCGCATGGCCTTCAGTGGAGCCACTTTGAAGAAAGACCTCTTTGAGGAGTGCCATTCAAATCTCTTTGTATACCATTCAAAAGTGCGTGTATCGTTATTTGATAGGTACACTCTGTCAGCTACTTCGGAAAAATTGCTCGGTGGTCGCTATGAGTATAAGGCCGACTACCCACTTCAACTTCTTCCTTGCCTCGCTCCATGGCTTCGCGTTGCTCGACCCGCGGTGTAGGCACATCACCCGTTTTGGCGATAATATATTTCTACAGGCAGCTCTATCTTGGATCGTGTCATCGCCGAGACCAATGCGTTGTTGTTGCTTTTTCATTTGACACATCCAGGTGTTCTTCGGTCTGCCTCTGGCCTTGGGTCCATCAAGTGGAGCTTCCATTGATATCGCTACTACCCACTTCATATCCGGCGCCAATGAACTGCTAACAAAAAATGTGAGATCAATCAATCATGGATCCCACATTTCCTCTTGTGAAAGTATTTGTAGCCCCTGAGTTCATGAGAACAATATCCAACTGTGAGAATGCGTCCAAAAGTACACGACCCCGTCTATTAGTTACCCGGCTGCCCCATTCGGTGACCCACGCGCTGAAGTCTCCCCCCCCCCATTAACATCGTACTTTTCGTACTCGCGTCATGCACGAGGCCGTCGAGAAATTCTTGAAACACGACATTGTTCCACCGTGGTGGAGCGTAGCAGCTATATACACATATATGCTGTCGGTCTTTGCTCTTACGACTCCTCTTGATTCCCCCGCCATCCCTTGCTGGAAAGGATAGTCTCCGCACGCCCAAATTACCACTTGATCATCCTTATCTGTGATCCAGATTGACCCTGGCAAATTCTTATACTGATCGCAGATAATAGCGACGTCGATGGCTTTCTCCTTTACAGTTTGCAGCAGAAGATCCTGTGCTGCCCGACAATAATTTAGATTCAACTACAAGAACTTAATATCAGAATTTGCTTCAGTGCTTCCCGATATAGTGGGCACCTGGCGCCTCCCGTTTGATGGTTGCAGTTTTCCTTCTCTGCCTCCTTACATATTATACATGGGAATCACTATCACAGGACGCTGCATTGTGTCCTTCTTTTCCACACTTGAAGCAGGTTCTTTACCTATCATGTATGCTTCTGCAGTCCCTCTCGAAGTGGCCAAAAGCGAAACACTTGTAGCATCTCTTGGGGACTAATTGAGGTCTTAAGCGACAGCTCATTCAACTCACCTTAAGCTTGCCCCCTTCCAGAACTTTGTTGGCTTCATCAGTAGGAATGTTTATGACTGCAATGTGAGTGCCTCCGTACCCCCTCCGAAGTGACTTAGGGGCTTGATTATCATCTTAATCGAAGAAATTAGCTAGTCTTCCGACAGATTAGTACTAAGAGAAAGCATCGCATTACCTGCTGGGACTCACATAACATTGATTTTTTTGTTATAAGAATGAAAATATTTTTTGACGGTATTTTGACGGGATTATTTCACTATCCACTAGCAGGATTTTTAAACGGAGGGGTTTTTTAGTGGGCGGGATTTTGAGGGATTTTATAATCGTGGGATTTTTAAATGGTGAGATTCAGTAATGTCGGGATAATGTGAAGCATATGTGAGCATAATTCTTTCAGATATATATTTTCCGATTGCAATGCTATGAAACTCCTCCTTGTAGTTATTTAAGAGATCGGTATATGAGAAGATGCCAGTGCACGACGTTTTTCCAAATATACAGAGTCCATTTTTTCGAATATTTTTTTTACAAACGACGGATCTAGGAGTCGATGTAGTCCTAGCTGTCTCCGTTCAAAAATGGCGACCCAACAACAAAAAAACGGCCAATTTTTTCTTTAAAGATAAAGATATAAAAACCCGTCCAACTTTCAAATTTATGAAATTTATCCGAAAACAGTGTAATTTTTCTATTTTGGAATCTTTTAAAAAGCATGGTTAATTTTTACAAAAATTGGGCAATAATTTAATTCTTTTTTTTTTACATTTTTTTTTTTTAAATTACAGGGTGGGCCAATTACAAGTTCGAATTAAATCATAGGTTAGTTTGACACTGACAGCTCTCTTTCGCTCGAAATCTTGATAGAAAGTCAGTATTATACCTCCGCGAAACGCTTGAACAACGTTGGGAAATAATGAAAACCTATTTTCAAAGTGAGTGCTGTCTAGCCCAGAGCCATTTTATCCGACTTTTTTTTATTGAAATTGAAGACATGGATTTGGACGACGTCTGTTTCATGCAGGATGGCGCGCCATGCTACAATCGATCTTTTACGCACCGAATTCCAAAATCGTGTTATCAGCCGTCTTTGCGATGTCAATTGGCCGCCTCGGAGCTGCGATTTGACCCCTTTGGACTTTTTTTGTGGAGAGCCGTGAAGGACCCATGTTATGCCAACAACCCAGAAACGATTCAAGCACTTAAGGCCAATATCATCCAAGCAATCCGTGAGCTGCAGCCCGAAACCATCAACAGGGTCTTGGGAAATTGGTGTGACAGAATGCGCTACGACGCCAGCCGGGGAAGCCACATGAATGAAGTTGTGTTCCATCATAAATGGGAGCTTACTTACTTTCTAATAAAGCCATAAGACATGGAAAAAAAATTAATTTTGTCCATTTTATTGCATTTTTAAAAACGAACTTGTAATTGCCCCCCCCCCCCCGTTATTCCAAAAACGCTCAATGTTTTAAATTTTTCAAAAAAGAAAGTAAAATATTCAGTTCCTCAAGATTTTTCCAAAAACAATTTTTTGAAATTTTTCATAAATGGAGGATTAAGAGAGAGATGTGGAGCATGCCGCGGCGCACATTTTGCTGAGTTCTATAGCCATTCGGAAGATACAGGCGTTCAAAAGTGCAACCCAACAATATAGCCAATTTTTCAAATTTTTTTCAAAACAGGATCCGTTTTTCAAAAATAAAATCAATTTTTAAATTATTCGAAGTTGTTTTACGAGACCGTAAATACACGCATTTTTTGACGTAGTTATGATTGTGTCTCCCTTTTTGGGCTGGACGATCGGGCAACTCTGTTTACCACGCCTAGAAAGCATACCCTAAAACATTTCAAGTTTCCGGTTAGGTGCTCCACTATTTATGTTTGAGCGGAGCTATGAGGGTTGACTAGTTGAAGCTGCGTCACACTTTGTGCACTAGTGTTGAATGTTTTCGGGATTTTAAGAGAAGTGTGTGTACCAACAATATCCGTAGAATAACTTTCACGAATTCGAGCTTCTAAATCGCAAATAAATTTATTTATATTATACTTCATGACCAAACCACTTAAACAGGCGAATCACTTCCAGGAAGAAAGTATTTAATTCATTACTCGTATTAACTCAAATTCGCTCCGATTCCTGCGAATCATTTTATACATCATAATCATATCCCACCCTATAGTCGCATTTTCACTTTATCAGCCCACGTTATGGTGCCCCGTCATCGCGTTTCCAAATTGTATATGTACACAGAGAAAAAAAATTAGAATGGTTATCTAAAGAAATAGTCGAATTCATCTAAAGTTCGCGTTGATTTTCAGCTTATGATTCTATGTAGTTGAAACAGTTACGAAGATATGGATAATTTTTCTATTCGTCATTAGTTGAAACATCTACTATATTTGCAAATTCAATTAATTCATTTGTAAAGACAGCTATTCATTATCTATAAATTGTTAAATGTTGGATAGCTAAATTGTGTTGACGAAAAAAGAACGATTGTTTGTAGTTAAATTTTATATTTGAATAGTACAATCAACAACTTTTGTGGAAGAATTTACTAAACTTTTTCTTCTAATCTTGCGTGGTTAAATGAACGAATTTAATAGTATTTTCAGCTGCGAAGATTAGAGAAATCAGCTATTTCTTTGGTAAAACTATCTAAATTTAAGTCAACTACTTCACTTTAGATAAAAAGTCTAAACCATTTTTTTCAGTGTATGAATCTCAAAAAATACTTTTCTCTTATCAACCCAATTCACAGAAATGACATCAGCCATCAGTCGATTGGATGGGAAATTTTCCAAAAAGAAAATGCTCTGATTGGAGTATGTTGAGAGTGTTTGACCGAATATAATGAAGAAGAGTTATATTACCAAGTGAACTTTATACGAATCAATCATACATACATATAAAACGAAATCGTACAAGTGATAATTAAACAAAAAGTCCGAATATTGTTTCATGTGTAGCGGAGTAATTAATTAGAATCGATATCGGGGACTAATTGATCCAGATATGAGAACGTTCCTCGTCTAGTCGCTGTCCCTTATTTCATTTTTGTTTACCTATTAGCTATTATATCGTCCGACTCATTTGACCAGTATTTGTCCCGTGCCCATAGCGGCTGGATACTACACAGACAGATACAGATTGTTGAACCACTGTAGAAATTGGATATTTCTTCGCGTATATTGCTCATGTGGAACGACTGATTTTTCAACAGAGCGTCTAAATCGAATTAAAGTTTAAATCAGAATTGTATTGTTTGTCTCTAAAAATAAACCAACTTAATTCGCATATCGTACACTCGTACATGTGTTTCCAGCTGAAACATCAAGAACTGACCAGTATTTGTGTTTCACCGCATTTCAATCGAATTATATAGATAAAAATCGATCTTGGCTTATCGCAAATAAGCAAATACATAATTGAAAGTCGCGCGAGTGTTTACTGCAACAACCTCAGTGAAGTTACAAAGTTCGGAAGAAAACGTCGTCGTCGTCGCGTTCGATTTTACGGTCGAATTCTCTTGCCTAGGCGTGTTGTTGCATACAATCGTGAAACAAAAATCCTAGAAAGTACAGCGACAGTTTTTTTCTTTCTTTTAAAATCGATTTTTACTGTGCAAATATCCTAAGTTGTATTATTTGTGTTCACGAAAAGATATCCTTTTTTCTCGACTCGAGACTTATTCAATCGGTTAATTTTACAAATACAAATACGAAAAACACGCCGTTTGTAGATTCTCTATGGTGCGATAAAACCGTTTGTGCTAGATACACAACGTCAAACAGGAGCAACATTACATACAGCGGATAAGACATCATATCGTCATTATTCAGTCGGCTTGGTAAGCCCTACCCAAAGCAAACACCAAGGACTCAAAACGAGTAGAGTACGTTCGGCTATTCTGAAAGCATTATAGAAATTTGCTTGTAGAGAAAATGGGTCAAACATTTGGCAGCCCCAATGTCTCTAATAGGCAACCGAGAGCACGAAAGGATTATGGTAAGCATACAAACATTTTTTTTGTTGGTATACATATCGTCATATAAAATTTTTAGGATGTTTAAAACGTTTAGGTATTTCGCTTAGTTTACATACATACATTATTGTTTGTGCTTTCTCCTGTCGATTTCCTAATGGTATTTTTTTTTAAAGTGGCGAAAAATTGTTCCTTGGAACAGTATGTATGCCTTTAGACTGCCTTTTGTGTGTTCGTGGAAAAGGCAAACAATTAAGCATTTTAGGTGATTAAAAACTGGCATACGATTAAAATACAACACCGACTGTGCACCACAAATTCCTTTATTTTTGCTCTGTTTTCTGGAAATCGTGAGGTTTTATGGGTCTAGTTAGAACATTTTGTATATGGCAATTCGCAATTTGTTATGTTAACCGGATGCAACGTGAGAGTATTTAGTCTGAATTATTGCGAGTCCTCGATTCCTTCGTAGTCACCTTATGAACCTGACTTGGATATTGTTTTTTTTACGATTAAAGCCCGGCTACGTGACACTCATCTCCTGGCTGGGGTTGTCCCCACGATTGTTGCCCAATACGGCTAGTATCATGATAAAAATAGCAATTAAAAACGGCCAATTGTTTCTCGAATGCAAATGCATTGATCTCTATCCATGCAAGTGCATTCGAGTTGCAATTCACATTTATCTAATGGTTTTTGTTGCTATTATATGGGGAAGTTGAGGCGAAACATGATAGCCCTCACGGGAAACCCTCCCCTTTTAACACACATCATCAAATTTCATTCCATGAAAATGAGTGTATGTGACAGTCGCTCTCTATCTCCCAAAAAACAACAGGTTGGGAAGGTGTATGCCAAAAAAAATTTACTAGCTGCAAAAACGAATTGATATCATTGTATTCAACCAATAGACCATATCCACTTTCGTATATTGGTTGGATACAGACTTATCTGCGAGTATGCGGATGTTCAAGACATTGAACAACAGTGAACACTCTGTTCAATATTCGATGTCCAACTTTCAATTTCCCACTTTCAGCCTTCAATTTAAAGTTTTAAAGTTTGCAATATTACTTTCCTAATTTTCCATTTTCAACTTTCCAATTTCCATATTAGGCCTTAGCTGCATATATGTCGCAACGAATTGAATCGGACCATTGGGTCATAGGGCTGCCCCTGAAAATTAGGTTCTTCTAAGAAATTTTTTTTTCTTTATGTACCAATATTAGCCAAACTTCACCCAAGTATGTTCCTGGCTAAGCCTCAAAAAAATATCTAGGAACGGATGAAATCGAAACACTACGTCATAGGGCTGTCACACAAACCAACCTCTCGAAAGTATGTTCTTCTAAGAAAAACTTTTTTCTTTACGAACCAATCTTAACTAAACTTCACCAAAACGTGTTCCTAGTAAGGCCTCAAAACATATCTAGGAATGGATGGAATCGGAACATTACGTCATAGGGCTGTCATGAAACCAACGCCTATTAGATTATTGTAAGAAAAACTTTTTTTTTTTTGAATCTTTACCAAAATTCTTCCAACTGTGTTCCTGGATTAGCCTCAACGCATCCAGGGGCAGATGGAATCGGAACACGTCCTAGTGTACGTCGTATTACAATTTCGATTGTTTTACAAAAAAAAATCTTTTAAAATGCTTGGGATCTTTTACACCTACAAAGCTGGGGTTGCACTCAAATTAAAGAAGATTTTGTTAGCTTTAAAAGTGCAGTGGACGACTTTCTTTTAGGAAGCACCTTTTAAAAATTACAGACCAAAATATGAATAAAGTCCGAAAATTTTGAGGTTTTTTGAGGGTCACGGGGCTAGCACAGGTTTTTCGAAGTTGCAAACATGGTGGTACATGGTGGTATCCTAGCAATATCGCAAAAAACCAGAGACAAGCTATTTTTTGCGACCTAACGCCTTACATTTCGGTTTATTGACTGGCCTATATTTTTCATTTTCCGTTTTAAAATTTATAATTAACAATTTAAAATTTACAGTTGACAAATTACAGTTTACAATTTACATTTCTCATTTAAATTTTCAATATTCACTTTTCACAATTTAAAATTTACAATTTAAATTTTACATTTTTAATGTTCAATGTTCAATTTTCAGTTTCCATTTTCAATTTTCATTTCATTTATGAATTTTCAATTTTCCATGTTCCATTTGCCATCTTCCATTTTAAATTTGCAATTGCGCAACATTATGAAAAAAGAGTTGGGATATTGTATTCTCAAAACAAAACGAGACCGAGGCTAATTTCGGGCGCAGGATACCCTTCGCTCTCCTCGGTCTAAAAGTTTTTTTCGGGCGTACCTACGACATGTATTTAATCACCCCCCCCCCCCATTCTTTTCCTTCCGTCTTCACAAAAGGTCCATTGCGTCGACAAAACAATATTTACTCAAAAAAATTTATTGGAGGATGCGGGAGCATGACCCCATAGTACGATTCCATTGGTTTTGATATTTGTTGTTGCTTTGATAAAGACACATTTATTCAAGGTTTTGGGAAATTGGTGTAAACCATTTTTCTTAAATAAAAAATAAATAACAGGCGCGACAATCCAACATTGGACTAAGGCCGCAGGATGTGTTAGTGACATCCTATTTCCAAGATCTTACCTGCTTTTTGTTGAGGTAATGAGATCAGCATCACGCTCAGCAGTGTTATTTATCCCCATAAATGGTTACTCGTTTAACATCTGAGTGAGATCATAGTCCGTCACAAGCTCGAAAAAGAGAAAAGAGTGCGAAAAACACCATGATCCACGGTGAGATTCGAGCTCATGACCCTGTGCACCGAAGGTGCGCGCACTAACCGCTAGACCAACTTTTCTTAGAAGAACTAAAATGTGAGGTTGGGTTTGTATGGCAGTCCCATGGTCCGAATTGATCCATTCTTACATATGTTTTGTGTCATCAATAAAAACTCATTTTTGTGAAATTTGGTTGAAATAAAAATAAATAAAAAAGTGTTTCTTAGAAGAACCTAATCTGGGGAATTGGGTTTGTATGGCAGCCCCATGACGCCATTGTCCGATTTGAGCGATTCAAACATACAAACTGCCTGCAGCAAAAAGAAGCATTTGCGCAAAATGTCAGCTTCATAGCTTTAAAATTGGCCGAGTGAAACGCATCTCAACAGACAGACAGACAGACGGACATCGCCCAATCGACTCCCCAAGTCATGCTGATTATATATGTATACTTTTTATATGGTCGCATATGCTTCCTTCAATGCGTTACAAACTTCATGATAAAGTTAATATACATTACACTCTATGAGCAAAGGGTATGAAAAGAATTAAAACAATAACTGAAGTACTTTGGTTTTTATTGAAGTTTCAAATAAGTAAGTTTCTCTGGCGCACCCTGTACTTACCAAATTGCATGTCGATCGGTTGAGTCGTTCACGAGTTATTTAGGGACCAGACGGACGGACACAAATCCATTTTATAAGGGTTTTTAGAAAAAATAAATCTAAAAAACCCTAAAAACTGTCAAAGCACCGAATGGCAGAGGTTTAGTGCCGATGAAAGTGAACTCGATTGCATATTCGGAAGAGCACGACCAGCGTATTTAAACCAACTGGACGGCAAAATGCAAACGCAATACGAAAAGCACGAGTAGACGAATAGAATGGTTTCAGCAAGATCGTTCTCCTTTCCGTGGTAGGATAAACAAAAACTGCATATAATTGAGTACGCTTCGTTTCTTCATATCTTCCCTATTTTCCTAACATGGGAATGGGGTTTGCATCCATAGATGACACTTAATAAAGCTCTAAATGATTAGGAACATTCTAATCATGAATATCTTCCCTTCCATACAAGAATACTTGTTGACAAAGAGTGTTGAAGTCTCCACAGGTCCAGGGATACAAGCGGGACACTTACGATGAAGAAACATACACGGGCCGCCATCGCAGCGATTTACACTGAAGAAGTGAGTCGGTCTATTGCAAGGTTAGGTGCGAATAGTGTCCTCTCAACGCTTCCACCATCTCGCCTGAGGTGATTAGGCTCCTGAGCCCTGAGAGCCACCATAGCGACATTAGCTCAACTTCGGTCGGGCTTTTGTCCCCGCCTTAATTTGTACCTTTCTCACATAAACCCGGTCATCCAAAACATCTGTCCAAACTGCGGTGGCGCTCCGCATGATGTCGATCATTTATTTCAATGCCCAGCTGCGCCCACTGGGCAATTTAGGTTCTTTTAAGAAAACTTTGCACCAATTTCAACCAAATTTCACACAAATGTGTTTCTATTGATGACACAAACCATATGTAAGAATGGATCAAATCGGACCATGCGGTCATGCGGCTGCCCTACAAACCCAACCCCCCTTTTTGGCTCTTCTAAGAAATATTTTTTACACCAATTTCACAAAACCTTGAATTAATGTATCTTTATCAAATCAACAAAAAGCTCAAAACAAATGGTATCGTACTATGGGGCTATGCTCCTGCATTCCCCAATACAATTTTCGGAGTAAATATTTTTATTTGCCCACTAATTCCAACCAAACCCCACACAAATATTGTTTTGTCTACGCAACGGAACTTTTGTGAAAACAGATCGAAAAGAATGGGGGGGTGGGCGGAATTAAATACAAGTCGTAGGTATACCCGATAAAACTTTTAGCCCGAGGAGAGCGAAGGGTATCCAAATTTCGGCCGCGCCCGAAATTAGCCTCGGTCTCGTTTTTTTAAGTTATTCAGTCGTGTACTTGATCGAAAAAAAACTAACTGCGATAGGGATATGATTAACTTCATTCAGAAAGTTTCATTTTTATCGATTTTATTTATTTATTTTTTATTACTGAAGCAATAAGGAATATGTTACGATTTAGAAAAAAAATGTAGGAAAAAAGTAGTTTGACGTATAAGTTCAAATTTTATTTAGAACTGAGACCGTTTTTTTACCGTAAACTTAGAAGACATTTAGTCAGGTTAAATTGCAAAGAGAAGATCGATGAAATATTAAGTTCTTCATCTGCACCCCTTAAGGGTACAGTACAGACAACCATGACAAAGTATTAATTTTTCCTGCTATTAGAAAAATGTCATTGTTCCACTTGCAAAAGCTGGCGATCTGTTATAATAGACAGAGTAGATAGACATGTGAAATTAATTTCTCGGTCGGGATCTGTGGCCGTGATCGTTTTGGCGCCACTCTGTAAAACTCGGCATGGCTCGTCGCACGTTTATTATTAAGAAGAAGTTAAGAAAGTGTCTTATCATAGAACTACACACGGTAGTCATCAACGCATCATGCTCCTCATGGAGTTAGGGAAAAATAAGATAGAGTGACTGGTGAAATTTATTTTAACTTGTATCTATGTATTTTCATCCATGCCTATCGTTTATATGTTTTTTTTTAGTTGTGACACTATTCTTCTATGTGTGCGATATGCCATCAGAAATCTTTATTTTGTTATTGCTTACTATAAAAAACTTCATTGGTTTTAGATTATGAACATTGTTTTGGCCGCAGCCTCCGCTTGCCAATCAACGTACGTGGAACCCCTCCGGTATCGACCATTTATTCATAAGAGTGAATTTCTCGAACTAAATTGAAATTTGTGTTTAGAATAAGTAATCCTTCACAATAGGGACATGTTACAAGATTGATTCCATCAGATTCAACCGACAGTGCATGGTGCGGTTACATCTCATCAAATATCGTCTCTTTGTACCACAATACCATGAACTACCGAAGCGGTATGACCGACATCGATCAAATAATTCCCGGTCATGCCGAAGAAAAATAATCCAAAACATGGCCATCGAGCGACAAAAATTATGTATGTCTGGATTTTTGCAGGATTGTTGGGGACGGCCATCTGATAAAGGGAAAACAAGTCCTTATCGATAGGTGGTTCTTCTTCTTCTTCATAAAAAAGTGGGTAAAGGGAGGAATTTTTGATATGTTTAGCAATTATTTAAAAAACGGGATAAAATACAAAAAAATGGATTGAGAACGAAAAAAACTGCATAAAATCGATGTATACATATAATACTATCCACCTTTTTTCTGTATATTTTGCCGTTTTTCTGAATAATTGCTAGGAACTTCAAACCCCGGCCTTTTCCATGATGCAGATCCCTTATCGGTCAGGGCTTTCTTCCGCATAATGAGAGGGCCATTTCCAACAATCATGCATAAATCCAGTGATACATGATTTTTGACGATCAAATACCGTATTTTTCTTTGACTATAGTCGAAACCAGTGGACTCAATTTTTTGACATGCTCCTTGTAGGGCACAACACAGAATTGAGTTTGGTTCATTCATTTGATGAAAAATTATGTTATAATTAGAACCCGGATTTTCGTGTAGTAAAAAATTGAAAAACGTGCAGTAAAAATCCCGAAACGTGCAAAATGGTGCAATATAAATTCCTAAATGCGCATTTTGCGTGTGATATCAAATCTGTTTTATAGGCTTTTAGAAACTCAGACTTTGGAGCAGTCGACGAAGGGAAAGTATACTCACGCAAAAAATGAAATAATTTTGACTTCAATACGGAACACTTTCAATATTTTAACCTATCGTAAGCTTCTCCCCATAAAATGTCCTCTATATTAGCTCATTTCAATTAGGTTTATTAGTTTAGGATCCATCGCACAGCCTTATCTAAATGAATCATTTTCTAAGGAGCATATGTTCCTATTTGTATTTAAGTTTAGTTAGCCACCAGTTAATTAAGGAGATTTTCGCACTTGTACTTAATCTGGCCAGATTACGTAATCTACGTTGTGGTGAATTTAAAAATAAATGGAATTTAACAGCTCAAATTAAGTTATTCAGATTACGTAATCTGACCGTAAGTGTGAAAACCTCCTAACATTCACTCCACAAAACAACAGCTGTTAAATTGTATGAAAATCAACTGCGGCGTTTGACGAAATTTCCATATGGCGATGAATTTTGTTTAGTTTTATTGTTTTTCAACTTGTTTCTTTCTCATTACTTTTATCCTCTTCTCTGTCTATCGAAAACTTTGGACATTTCCATATTGCTGGAAAAAATTTCATTAAAGAAGCTCACAAAATGGAAATGTGCAATATACCCTGAAAAATGCAATTTCGTGCCTTAATGTGCAATTGCACGAGAATCCGGGCTCTAGTTATAATAAAATATCTATTTTATATAATATACATTGAAATATAAAATATTTTCTAATTTAAAAAAATTACACAACCTAATAAGATATTTTTTTTTAATATAATTGCTAATTAATTTTATTTTTATTTTTTACAGGTGAGTTGTTTTGATTTTTAAATCTAAGCTTTGTGAGATGTAAGTATTACTAACCACTGTAATTTTCGTAAATTTATAACGTTTATAATACACGATAATAGGCTTTATTTTAAACCTAAAGTTATGCCACTTTCCGAGGGAAATGTAAATTATGATATATCCCGTGTTCATGTTTTGGGACATTCATAGGCGCAGTTTGTGTCTTCGTCAGTCTACTGTATTTGTTTAAGTCTCCAATTTGGCATAGATTCGTCATGCATGAATCTTTCGTATGTGAATATCGTAACTTTCGACACATATTGAAGATTTGCGTTCTCGACAAAAGATTCTTTTGCGTCACCGGTTTGGCAACAACTCAAAAATAATATTCTCTAGCATTGAAAAAATGCGGCAACATCAGTCAATTTCAACTAAATCAATATAGTAGTGAGATTCGTTCAAAACAACTTGATTTTCTTTTTTAATTTTATTATTAATCGAATTGTTGCAAGTCATTTTGGTGTATTAAAAATATAATTTTGTTATAAAAAAGCAGTTGTACCTGCCTTACGGGTTATCCTATTCTTTAAATGGATTTTTTAGGTAAGCATATAGTGATTTCGCAGCATAATCTACATACGTATGTATTTATTTTTTTATTTGCAAATTTTCGAATAATAATCTGCTCAAAAATGACGTGGACTCCATAGTCACAAGTATATTAATCGTCAAGTTTAGTATACAATTAGCAAAAACCGTTTTTTTTTTCGGGCATTGAATATTCATCGATATTACTGACTAAGATCTTATCTTTTTTGGATTATTTTAAGCTGATTCGGTGTTTATCAAAATGACAGAGATAGTTTATTTGTCGATAGATTAGTCACATTTTGATTTCAGTTCTAAAATTGGCCTCATGGTTATTTCTTGTTTTTATTAGATGTATTTATTGAACGTTTTGACGATACGCTATCGTGCAATTAGACCGCGACCAAATTGTCAATTGTTTATACCTAAATTCATTATGGCTACCGCGGTGACTTGAAGACGTAGTATGTAATAAACTTTTGAAATTCGCTATAGAGTGGCAGGTTGGCAGTTGCTCTAAAGAAATTTCAGTTCGAAATGGCATAATGCTGGACAGAGTAAAAATGGACATGTGTTCATGGCAGATTCTTCACACAGAATATGAATGTATTGTGATGAGTCATTGAACTTTTCTATTGAAATTTTATTATCTGGTGAACGTACACCCTTCGTCATTTATATTTTGGCATCTCGTACTCATGCGCGGTTGCGGCTTCAGGGGATGGCGAGTCGGGCAATCGCCCAGGACCTCGCGCTTACAGGGGTCTTTCGCCTGAATAATTTATTTTCCCGTTCATGTTATTGAGTCATATTTGAGTTATAAATGTTAGGATTTTCGGATGGCAGACTTTCGGAGAAATTTTCTATTCTTAATCACTTTTAATCACCACTACCCGAATCATGAAATCGTATAGATGGTCATAACGTGCCATTGTGAAACTAGTCTAATGCGGTAATATTGACAACAGCCGGTCAGACATCTTTGTAACTTTGGTGACCAAAATAATGGGAGAAAATAATTAGTTCAATGGGATTTCCCATTGAAATTTTTCTGAGTGTATGACCACCGCAGAAATAAACTCTGCAAAAGCGGTCGCACTGGGCATTGACATTGATTTTTAAATGTTGATGCCCTTCACACTCTACTCTTATTTTTACTATCTTAACGAATTAATCCTTAACTCCCAAATTGTTTAAGATGGATAATGACTCTAAAAGGATCGAATAAAGGTAACACTTTCAAGATCAGCGTAATGTCTCATCATCGAATTTTCCGAAATATTTTCGTCTGAAGAAAAGATAAGAAAGTTTAATAAAGTTAAAAATCACGCAATCAAACTAGGATTCAGCCGGCCAATCCAGCCCTGGTTTTGATAGATAATTGTAGTGAAAACGTAGAGGGTCCTACATATATATGTAACGCTACTGCTGCAAATAATCCGGCATTTAAAAAAACGTAATCGAACGGTAGTAAAACTATCTTGAAGATTTTTTTTTTTGCGGTTACAGTCCAAATTTGTATTGTTTTTTTTTTAGGAAGATAAAATTGTATCAAAATGTAGTTTTAAAAACATAAATCGTACATTTTAAATTTCAATTTTTTTTTGAGGAAGATAAAATTGTATCAAAATGTAGTTTTAAAAACATTAATCGTACATTTTAAATTTCAAATAGATGGCTCGCTTCATCTTCTTTCTTGCCTCGTTTTCGCTCGGGCTGAAATATTAGTGCAGATTTATATACTTACATTTTTACAATTGTTGCCGTGATAGTGATTCGCGTTACACATTTGTAACAACACATTTTTTCCGAGGTTGAAAAACTCTCACTAACGTAGCGCTCTCTGGTGGGATAGAGTGTAAGAGATTATTCGTTTTTCTTAGGAAACTCTACTGAGCGATGCGTACGTGAATGCATTTATTGTTAGAAGTTTTTAAGTCATTTGCGGATGTTAGGTAATCTGACCGCAAATCTAAAAACCTCCTACACTCAAAAAAATTTGACCATATAAAATCAAATACAAACTATGTACATACTTTAAATTAAAATAAAACGAGACCGAGGCTAATTTCGAGCGCGGCCGAAATTTGGATATCCTTCGCTCCCCTCGGGCTAAAAGTTTTTTCAGGCGAACCTACGACTTATATTTAATCCCCCCCCCCCCATTCTTTCCCGTCTGTCTTCACAAAAATTCCGTTGTGTCGACAAAACAATATTTGTGTAGGGTTTGGTTGGAATGAGTGGGCAAACAAAAATATTTGCTTACAAAATTTTATTGGGCGATGCTCAAATGAAATTTTGCTTAAATACTCATGGAAATGTGTGAATTAAATTCTTGGCGTAATAAGTAATATGGAGCTAGCGTCATTTTTGTAGATACAACACCGATTTTTTTTACAAAATTCAAATTTTGGAGCCCGTCTGTTAGCCCCCAATATTTGTCTGCCTTTTGGAATATATACGCGGGGAACCTTCCTCTATGAAGTGACATTTGAGGAAAACGCGAGGAAATAGTTGCAAAATATTTAAATTTTTAACGACTTTGTGCTTGTCTGCCACCACTTTAGACACACTGAAATTGTCTGCAATCTTGATTTTCGTTATCAGTGGCCCGCGCCAAACACGAACAGCGCGGAAATAGGTGTAACAGATACCGATTTTTAAGGTTTTTTAGATTTTACAAAAAACCCTTATGAAATCGATTTTGTCCGTCCGTCTGTTCACTAAATAACTCGCGAACGGCTTAACCGATCGTCATGAAAGTTGGTAGGAATGTGTAGAATGGTAACAGTCTTTGGCACGAAATACTTAAAAGTTGGTAGGACAAAAATAACAGGGTGCCCCGGACATTTGAATATTTGTTCACTAAATAACTCGCGAACGGCTTAACGGATCGTCATGAAATTTGTTAGGAATGTGTAGAATGGTAGCATGAAATACTTAAAAATTGGTATGGCCAAGATAAAAGGGTGTCCCGGACATTTACAAATTTGTTCACTAACCGATCGTTATGAAATTTGGTAGGAATATGTAGAATTGTAACAGTCTTTAGCGCGAAATACTTAGACGTTGGTAGGACAAAGCAAACAGGGTGTCCCGGAGATCTGAAAACTTTACTTTTAGTTTTTATCAAAGCAAAGAATTCGATGGGTATATTTCATATCAGTCGCTTTTTTCCAGTTTGGAGTCATGGTAACGGCGTTACAGCTAATAAATCCAGTTAATATGTGGAGCCATGATACATAGTAAATCTATTTTTGGATTGGTCTAACTAAAAAGCGTTTATTTAAACCAATCCAAAAACAGATTTACGAGAAGCATTTCATTAACATTGTGCATAATTCTTATTTATTACCTATAAAATATATGTCCAAAATTATTCACTATGTATGTATCCAAAATCTAAAAAAGCCTCGTATTGCGGGCGCAGCCCTCTGTACGCTGGTATTTTTACAACTTGCAGTGGCGTGACAACTTGATTCGTGATCCTTGCGCCAACTTCTTGAGTGCCACACTATCGATCAAAATGGAAACAAATTAGTCGTTAAGTGGCTAAAATTCCCTTTGCATTTTGGAACCCTAAATCTCGTAGGTCTACTCCGTAATGCCGGCCCGGCGGACCCTCATGCTTCGCCCTTAGCCCCAATATCCAGGAGGCAGATTATATCCTTTTGGACAATGGCGCAACCTGCATTATGGCTAAGACCATCTCCATATTAATTGATATTTGGATATTAGCATGGTGATGGTGCTATTATATAGCAATGTGGTCCTGTTGTATTCGCGTTTATTTTCAGTGTAAATCTTTTCGAAGCTTGGAGTTATAAAACGCGGGTGTACAAAAAAGCATACTCGTAACCAACACGGTCTTTCGCTTGTTTTCATGAAAGCATAATTTTCAATCACTCATTTCAGGTGTGCAATTGGTGCATATCCAATTCCTTAATCGTTGCTCGTTAGAATACCGCTAGGGTAAATTAGTTCCTATAGTTTCGACTTAGAGTTTCTTTGGTTTTTATACCCGTCACTATGTGAAAAGGTATATTAACTTTGTCATGAAGTTTGCAACGCACAGAAGGAAGCAAGTTTCTTTTTAGTGTACGCTGTATATATGTCGGAACGAATGGAATCGGAGCATGGGGTCATGTGGCTGCCCCTGAAAATTAGGTACTTCTAAGAAAAACTTTTTTCTTTATGTACCAATCTTAACCAAACTTCACCCAAGTGTGTTTCTAATAAAGCCTCAAAACATATCTAGGAACCGATGGAGCATGGAGTCATGGGGCTGCCCCTGAAAATTAGGTACTTCTAAGAAAAACTTTTTTCTTTATGTACCAATCTTAACCAAACTTCACACAAGTGTGTTCCTAATAAAGCCTCAAAACATATCTAGGAACCGATGAAATCGAAACATTACGTCATAGGGCTGCCATACAAACAACCCGTAAAAATAAGTTATTCAAAGAAAAACTTTTTCTATTATAATCCGACCTTAACCAAACTTTACCCAAAAGTGTTCCTAGTAAAGCCTCAAAAGATATCTAGGAACGGCTGAAATCGGAATATTACGTCATGGGGCTGTCATACAAATGAACCCTTGTCAGTTAAGTTCTTCTAAGAAAACCTTTTTTCTTTATGAACCTATCTTAACTAAACTTCACCCAAATGTGTTCATAGTAAAGCCTCAAAACATACCTAGGAATGGATGGAATCGAAACATTACGTCCCTCAACTTGCGAAAAAATCTTAATTTCACCCCAATTTGGCATCAAAAGTCAGCTCTTTTTTGGATGTTTGGGTCAAGAGCTAAAATTACTATACAGTAGACTCGCGCTAACTTGAACTAATTGAAACCAGCCTGATCTAGGGACGCGGGAGCGTCCCGCACGCCAAAGAAAAACGAAGAAATTTGAACAAATAAAAAGTGAGAAGCGACTAAGACTATGTTTACACGACGGAACAAGTACGGGTTTTCGGACCTCTGTAGCTCGGACCCTGGTTGGTCCTGAGTCTTCAAATTCGCTAAGCGTTGTCGCTCGCGCCGTCTTACGAAGTGTAGAAAATTTCAAGATGATACGATAAGAAACACCGGAGATATAAGAGTTTGAAAATCGCATTTTTTCAAAAATCTTGTTCTCGTTGTTCTCGTTGTTCTCGTTGTTCTCGTTGTTCTTGTCGTTCATTGACAGGGCTACAGCCTTGCAGAGGGCATCTCGGGATTTGGTCTCTTTTCCCATTGATAGAGTCTGTCGTGAAGGTGTGCATAGGCTATCGTTTGCTCCGATCCGTGAAGTAGAAAAAAAGATACAGCGGAAAATGTGAAAAAATACATAGAGTTTCTCGCTTAAATCTTTTTATATGTTTTAAAGGAAGCATTTGGCAAAAGTCGGGGATAGGCCTGAAAAGAGCCTAGAAACGAATCGTATAGTATAGTATAATTGGTAGGACCCAACAATCTTTTGTATCCAAAATTTTAAGTTTTAGATCGTCTGCAAGAGCGGGGGCGGGTCGAAGTTCCTGTTTTCGTTCGTCTCATATATACGAGTACGTACATATTAGTTTAATATTGGATGAGCATACGCACTGTTTCATTCATCCCGATGATCCTAAAGCTTCCACCAAATCAGCGCGGTAGCGGTACGCGGTACACACAACACACACACCACAAGAATTGCCAAGTACTCCGTGGTGTACCGCGGCGGAAACTATTTCATACATTCTGACACGTACCGCTACCGTTCTGCGCTGGTTTGGTGGAAGCTTAAATATGGCGCTGGGACACCAAATCGGTTTTGTCAAGACGGTGTATTCTGTTGTGTTCAAACCAGAGTTACGTGATGATGGCATATGGAAAATCGATTTTTCAAGGAATTCTGATGAGTTAATTTGAACAAAATTTGGCATGTAAATTTATTCTTGTAATTCCACCCGGTTTGACCCTGTTGTGGTAGGCAAAAAGGTACTGTTAGTTATATAGTGAATTTCATAGCTATCCCTGATTCTTGGTCATGAAACCACTTTATTGTTGTAAAAGCAATGCTCGTCAGGACTCAACAGGTTTTCGGGACCTTTGATGAGGGATAAAAGGATATTTTCACATGTACATGCCTTTCTCTATGTGTCTTAGGCGCAATGTGGAACTTAGGAAATATGGATGTTATTTGAATCACATATTGAGTACCCAGTGAGGCTTAATGGTTACATTAAAAATTAAGATTTAAGATTAGGATGAATGTGATAGAGATGAAGTAAAGGTTTAGACTCAATTTAGGGCTAAGGTTAAAGTCAAAATCAAGTTTAGGGTAACGGATAGGGTTAAAGTTATTGTTACATCGCAGTTAACGTTATTATTAGGGTTAAATGTAAGGATAGGGTTTGGGTTAAGGTTGAGTCTGAGTTTGAGGTTTAGGTATAGGCCAGGGTTATGGTCAAAGTTAGGGTTATCATTAAGTTTAATGTTATGTATAAAGATACCAAGGTTAGCGAGGTTACTAGAGCTACCAAGGCCATCGGGGTTACCGAGGTTACTAAGGGTTTGCAAGATCACCAAAGTAGTCAAGTGTACTATGGTTACTAAGATTACCAAGGCGAGCAAGGTTACCAAGGAGACCAAGGAGACGAAGGTTAGCAAGGGGTTTATCATTCTTATAATTATTGTTCTCAAACA
The DNA here is from genome assembly GCA_949715475.1 of Microchrysa polita. Lineage (NCBI taxonomy): Eukaryota > Metazoa > Arthropoda > Insecta > Diptera > Stratiomyidae > Microchrysa > Microchrysa polita. The sequence continues at coordinate 56,873,347 of OX454417.1, forward strand.
AATTCGTGACAATAGGGCAATGAATATCGTCTTCATAATATATTTACGAATTTTGTAAATCGAAAACTGCAAAAAGATATGATATCTCACAAAAACAACTGTGTTGTAAAAGGTGTCCGCCAAAGAAAAACTCATCAGCCGCAAAAAGGATTGATATAAATACATTCCCGCCAAAATACTCGCATCTTGTCTCAATGATGGTGGTGGAGCAAATTTTTTTCAACGCTATTTGGCGGGGAGCTTGAATAAGTTTAATAACAAAATAAAATCAATGTTAAGAAATTTATGAAAGAACTTTTATCGTATAGAAAAAAACGAGTTCCATACAAAGGAAAGCTAAATAAGGTTCTAAAACGCATTTTTATTTTCTATAAGACTGGAAGCTTCAAAATTATCAAGAAAAGAACATAGTAGCAAATAGTACCCTCGTTCAGCTCCCCGCCAATAAGCGTTGAAGAAAATTTGCTCCACCACCATCATTGAGACAAGATGCGAGTATTTTGGCGGGAATGTATTTATATCAATCCTTTTTGCGGCTGATGAGTTTTTCTTTGGCGGACACCTTTTACAACACAGTTGTTTTTGTGAGATTCAAGATAACGAATTGTTCAACCTAGCGAATATCTAATATCCATATAGGTATTTTTTCAGTTATTTTCAGTTAAGTTTATTATTATTATTGAAATCTGGCTGGTCTAGCGGTTAGGATGTCACTAACACATCCTGCGGCCTTAGTCCAATGTTGGATTGTCGCGCCTGTTATTTATTTATTATTAGCAGTATAATGAATAGGAAAAGAAACAATTCATAATGGCTTTTTAAATTTGTCTGTAAAACAATTTTGTAATTAAGGTTCATTCCATGTGCATATGTCTTTAAGTGTATATTCAACCTTAAATAAATTTTTACTGTTACTATAGAAAACAATTTCTTAGTTACAGCATCCACGGAGTTAGATTCTGGAGAATATCGTTTTCTTCCTTGACTAAGTCGTTTCTCTATCTATCTTTAGCACGCTTAGAGGAATATTTTCTTCATCAAGCTGTACAAAACGTCTGCATTTTGATAACGCAACACATAATTTGCAAGAAATTTTGTTCAAGTTATAGAGCATTGTAAATTAGTTCAAGTTAAAGTGTAGTAAATGGACAGAAAAAAATGTTCAAGTTAACGTATAGTTCAAGTTGGCGGAGATTCAAGTTAGCGCGAGTGCACTGTATTATGAATGTCTGATACTCTCTGGTTCCTCTGGGGAATCAATTACGCCTACTTTCCACCTCGTTCTATTCTGTGCCATCGACTTGAGGTCTGACCATCTCTTGTTTATTGAAGCAGCCTCGCTACCCAATCTTCTCCACGTGTTTCTAGATCATCCAACACGGCGGCTTCCATTGGCTCCTTGTGGGTTCCAATCTAGGGCCTGCTTATTAGGAGATCATCATTGGAAATAATCTCTGGCCAGCGCATTTGTAGGATGCGCCGTGGACACTGTTTTACGAAAGTTTCTAACTTTGTTGATAACTCTTTGGTCAGCTGATACTACACAAGAAAAATAAGAATGTAGATATGCACTACCAACAAAAACTGGATCGAAGTTGAGCTAATATCGTTCTAATGGCCCCAGGGAATCTTATCTTCTCAGGTAAAATAGACAGTGAGAGCACTGACAGGACTATCTCGCAAAGGTGAAATGTTTGTATCGAGTCTTTTCAATGGAAAGTATTTGTATGTACACAACATTTTGGCTTAAAATATTTTCACGAAATTTACAGAAATATGTTTTACTGGGTTCTCCTCGTTTTTATATAAATCACGTACAGAAAGCCTCCTAACTACAAGTAGAAAGAAATAAAATGCCTATTTTCGAAACATAAGATTTTCCACAACTTTGATTGAAATTGAAAAAGTCAGTTTTGTTCTACTAAAATCATATCCGACCTATGCACTTGCATTTTTCTTTTCGGTACAATATTTTCTGGTAAATATTCACGGACCATTCAAACTTAGCAGACTACCTATGGCTTCACACAATTCATATTTTTATAGACTCTGCAGCGAGACATTACCCGCTGATATTTCATTTTGCAATTTTTCCTTTCTCAATTTCTGGATCTGGGAGCCGCTCCCGTGGTTGCCTCACTAGTTTTGGGGCATCTCCAATCGAGCAATTTTCTGCAATCTGGAATGCGAGGAAATACTTGCAAATAATGTGTCGTTGGCTCTAGGCAGGATTGCCAACTCTAGCTAAAAGTAACTAGATCTACTTACTTTTTCGCATTGCTGCTTACCTACTTAGTTGTCACTCAATTCTTCTTCTTACTTCTGATAAAAATTCTGCATCCGATTGCAATCTTTCAATGTAAATACGATTCCATCACCAAAATTACAAAACCTTCTTTATCTAAAGCCCTGAAGTATATTACGAATTTAAGTGATTTGAAAGAAATAGCAAATTTATGGTACTCTTCCTGCTATAGTACGAATCGCAATACCCCTGGCGGCCCGCTGGAAATGCAGATTTTCTACTTCATGGCTTCGCTTTGGTTTTGCAACTTTAGAAAAAATCGACACCAAATGCCCTTATTGGATTATTATTTCACTTTTATAGCAAGGAGTATTCTCCAATTAGTATTGGGGAGAATATTCTATGAAGTCTTAAAGTGTTGAAATTGTTAATTGGGTTTGGTAGTATGGTTTCCCTTTTCCTCTCTTTCTTAGGATTTTTGCAACTTTCTTTTTTAAATGAAACGTTGCAGCGCAATAATTGTTTTGGTAGATTGCACTAATGCGTGTTTTTTTAATCTACTTACTTTAATAGCTTTCTACTTACTTTTCCTAAAAAAACTACTTGCTCATCGAATAAATGAGCTGGCAATTTTTATGACGAGATTTCAATTTTGTTTATAAGTACAAACAAAATTAAATTCAGGGTGCCAGTTGCAATTTGAGAGAGACTGAGCTCAGTCCTAGAAAAACAAATTGTTAACCAAATTCCTTTCATTGGAAATTGGTGGTCCGAAAAGTTATTAATTTTCAGAATAACAGGTCCACAGACGTTTGTGAATTAGGAACCACAGAGCTAAGCAAAATCAGTTCCGGCAGTCAAAAGTACGAGATGTCAAAATACATACATATGTTGAGGGGGTGTATGTATGAAAATATATAGTGAGTGTTAGACGAAGTGATAAAATAGGCTGTTGTTTGTCGCATTTGCTTGCACACTATCGTACTGTTTTTACGCTAATGAGGACAACCTTTTAGACATCACTAATTTATTTTCTTCTATTTCACCCAATTTCTATAATATGTACATAGCGTGAGACCACTCTTTTCGCAAAAGTATGGTTTAAACATCGTGACATTGAGTTTTATTGTTTGACAATCATTCCTTTGAAAAAATATTATAAGATGCCCTAAAATTCGAGTTCTACACATATGTACATACAAAAAACGAAACGAAAATACCAAATTGGAAATACATTGTGCCATATATTTAAATGGCCATTTTATATTAAATCTCCTTTCAATTCGCTGACTATGCAACTTGGCCAAATTGAATACAACAATCGCAACACGGCTCCGATGCCTTGACCCTGCACAATCCAAAAAATGTTGGACTTTGTCGTCACGCTAACTATATGATGGGGATGGTACAACGGAATGGGTTTCCATGGTCTCTATCGTCTGAATAGCAGTTGTTCTCCTCATGATACACGCTACAATGGTTTGGCGTAGTCCGCCACTCCCCATAGTGACGTCGATGAACTTTTCTGTTCCGCACTAGTGTACTGTAAGTACATATAGACGTTTGTAGCATAGCCATAGTACTTACTGTGAAATGCTTCCAGCCAAGCGGCACAAATTCAAGAACCCTCCATTGTCCAACATAGCCTGCAACGTGCAGCCTTTGTCGTGTCGAAGCAGCGCAGACTGTATTCTACGAGTGGGTGGGCGTTGGGAAGTCACAATTCAAAGTGGGCATTAGCCAATTTTATTGTTCCAGTTTTTCGGCTATGCCAAAAGATTTTCGTATATAAAGGTCTTCGGATTGTAAAGGAATTGAGAACAGCAGCGTGCACATTAAATGCACAACTAGTTCAACCCTGTAGGCACCATTCGGCGACTGCATGATTGTGTACTATTACGAATGCAGAACATGAACGACTGCTGCATCCTTCTGGTATTTGAGCAGAACTTGCACGTAGTCTTCCAGTACGTGCTCCTCTTTCCAAAGAAAACGATTTGAGTTCCGGCCAAGAAAGCTGAAATAAGACCGTCAGTTCCGTATATCGTGGACTTGCGGCCTTGAATTCAAGTCCTTGCTATGGTTCCATGACTTCATGCTTTACGATGCATGCATGCCATCCACCTCGATAGTCGACCATTGTTAAAAGTGACTTCCTATTTCACGCGCGTTGGTTGCGCATTTGCAAGTCAAAATTCGTCAAGGTGATCATTCAAATGAAGCCCGGTGGACGTAAGAAGAAGAAAGAAAGAATAGAAATTAGCATCTTAATTTCACCAGAAGTCTTCATTTGCTTGAAATTATTATCGTTTGTGTGAGTTGTGAGGTTGTGACTCTTTTGGCATCTTTTCAGCGCACATTCTGCAAAAACTAATCAATTTATCTTTCGCTCTGATCTATTTTTGTAATTTCATACTCTTAATTCAGTTCATTGAGAGCCAAAGTCAACCACGCGCTTCGCGGGAGCTGTTGTTTGGCGTTGTCATTTTGGTTTGGTTGACATGTCTTTTTAAATGAATTGTGTGTTGAGCGGAGCGCCTTTTGGTGCATTTGTGTTGTTTCGATGAAAACGAAAGTTGTCGCCAGTCATGTCGTCGCGGCGTTTATAAATTACATATATATATAGTGTGGCCGATGCTAAGTTCATATATTTGTCGCGAGTTGCATATACAATTTTTATTTGGTCTGATCTGATCATAGCCACGCCACGGCTCGTAGACTGTGGGGGCTTAGTGGCGCATTCCCAGGCAGCTATGCTAAATTGAGATATTATTATTGCGAGCAGCAATGAATAATAAATGTAAATTACAGAAAAAAATAAGATATGTGAATAAAAAAGACTTGACGCCTTCACATTTTACACACACACACTGAATTTCGTGGTAGTGGATTGAGCAGCGGTGGATTGTTGAGCGCACCATTTAGTTTTTATGTTTCTCTTTTAAATTTAAATAGTCTGAGAAAAGCCGTTTAATTTTAATAATAGTAATATGCGGAATCAACTAACTGATATGTGTCGTTGTATTTATGAACATTCCTTAACTCAAGGAGACCTTGAGTCAAGGATGCCGAAATTCAATAAATTAAATGTCATTTCCCATACTTTTTCATAGAAATCATTTATATTCAGGAGTCAATGCATCCTTGATTTAAGGCGAAACTCTAGGAGACCTTAAGTTTTCAATAGACTTGAAATATTCTGAGAGAAAACATAGCAACTCATGCCATGCGTTAGTCCAGAGTGGCTATGTGATCACACAACCCATATGTGTTTGACTCCAAATTTATTACACTACACTCCACGAAATAATTCAAATGTCAAAATATCCATATATCCATAATATCCTTTGGTTCAATTAGGACATTTCCCATAAATATTTGGAAAATTTTTCGGTTACACATTCCATTTCTGTGATGCATGGAATAGTTTTTTATTTCTTTTCTCTTATTCAATTTTGGTAATTAATAATGAACAGTCTACCTTATGAAATTAAATTCAATTGCAGCGTTTCCAACCATTAAACCAGGGTTGAGGTCTGCCTCTACGGAGGCTTAAACCAAACTTCCAAATTTCTGATTTTTATCCAATTTTTCAAGCCACTGGACACATTTTCTGCTTGGAATTCAAAATATAAACACAAATCATTAACAAAATTATGTTTTATCCATATTTTTCCAGAGAAATTGGTGTACAATCAAAGATTTTAATATTGTCAAAACACTTATGTCGCACCAAAATTTCGCTTCAATCTGTTCTCTTCTTTATAACAAGAGAGTGCGAAAACTGACAGGAAAAATATTGAGCATATTTATTGCTGTTGATATGTACTTTAATTTCCTTATAAGAAATTTACCGTTATTCGATCTAGTTAAACAAAATCAGTATCCTGGCTCGAGAGTACCAGATGTCAAAATACATATGCCGGCCAGTGTAGTCCTCGGGACAAGTTGATCGCGCTTTAAAAGTTGCTAAGCCGGCTTAATTGTACCAACTTAATAACTGGGGAGGTGACTACTGAATAGATCCGACAGAATTACTAAAGCATGGCACTCGCCAAAGATTTTTTTACCTGAAACAGCAGATTGTTTCCGAGCCCTATGGTGTTGAGTTGAAATATAGCAAATTAATGACTACTTAAATTGTCGTTACTTTTAAATAACGGAAGTAACGACTACCGAATACAAAAAGTCTTCGTTACATAAGGAACGAATCACAAACAAGCTAATATTCTAGTATACATTCTTGATGCAGCAAGCAACCTCTTCCCCACACAGCACACCGGGAAGTCAGGGTTAACCGTCAAAGAACGATATTTCACAATAACCTATATTCAGTTGTTAGCCTAGATGTTGACTATACAGCAATTTTACCATCGGCCTGGTACTATTTCGAACATCCGCCGATACCTCTGCAATGCTTCGACCGAGCCATTGAGGCGTCGCCGGACTCGCTTCTTCTTCTTTTACTAACTATACGGGTTAGGTACGATATCCCGAAGTTCAAATTCCCGCTTTTCAAAATCCCGACTTTCATAATCCCGCCACTTTAATATCCCGCCACTTTAAAATCCCGCTCGATTAAAATCCCGCCTAATCATAAGCCCGCCAACTTAATATCCCGCCATTTCAAAATCCCGAAATTTGAATTCCCGCTTTTCAAAATCCCGTTTTTTAATATCCCGTCATTGAAGGTAAGTATTCTTTCATAAATCGCGCGCGCGATTTATGAAAGAATACTTACCTTCATTGACGGTACTATACATTTACCGCTAAAATGTTTTTGCAGGTACAAGGCAGATGAAGGTAAGTATTCTTTCATAAATCGCGCGCGCGATTTATGAAAGAATACTTACCTTCATTGACGGTACTATACATTTACCGCTAAAATGTTTTTGCAGGTACAAGGCAGATTTGTCAGTAAATGATAGTTAGTTAGTATTTACTTATCAGTGAACTGTGATCAGTGAGATTGAACATAATATCGCAGTTAAAATACGTATAAAGTGAGTTCCAGCAAGCAATTTTACAATTAGATGTGAAAAAAACGAAAAGAACTATTATTTTCACAGGATATCATGAGTGGAAATATTAATGTCGAAGTCGTGAAAAATAATAAAGGTGGTGACAATCTTGTGGTGGACGGGTTTCATTACCATCTTGAACGGAAACGAAAGGAAACATTTCGATGGGTTTGTGCCAAGAGAAAGTCACTTATTTGCAAAGCGAGAGTGCAAACAAACTTATCTGCTGAAAAACATATCATCATGAAAAATCCTACAGCTCATAATCACGAGCCATCTGCCTCGGAAAAACATGTATTCAGAACAAATAAATAAAAAAAAAATAACAGGCGCGCCAATCCAACATTGGACTAAGGCCGCAGGATGTGTTAGTGACATCCTATTTCCAAGATCTTATCTGCTTTTTGTTGAGGTAATGAGATCAGCATCACGCTCAGCAGTGTTATTTATCCTACTCCTTTACCATCTGAGTGAGATCATAGTCCGTCACAAGCTCGTGAGTTCGAAAAACACCATGGAACACGGTGAGATTCGAAATCATGACCCTGTGCACCGAAGGTGCGCGCACTAACCGCTACACCAGCCAGACTACTTCAGAACAAATAATCGCATCAAAAGTGACGCTAAGGAAAGTGCAGATTTACCTACACAAATTATCACTAATAACACCGTTTTATGTGAGAAATCTTGTCGAGTGTACCTGCCGGGTACAAGTGCATTGAAGCAAAAAATTCGGAGGGAACGCGCGACGGCCACGAAAGAGCCAATGAATATTGACGCGATTGAGATTCCGGAGTCACTGCGTTATTTGGGAGCCGAATTATTTGTTCTTGGAGAAAAAAAAATGGCGACGAGATTATAATTATACTTGGGACGCCGAAAAGCTTAAAGTTACTTGGTTCAGCCAAATGCTGGTTAATGGATGGAACCTTTGATATAGTACCAACCATAATGCGGCAGTTGTTCAGTATTCACGCAAAAATCGGTGAAGATATTGTGCCAACGATTTTTTGCATAATGTCACGAAAATCTAGCCAGCTCTATCACGAACTATTTTATGAGCTTTGCGAGCTGGGAGTGAAATATGGCGTAAATCTTTCACCGCAAAGGATAATTTCCGATTTCGAAAAAGGAATTCCCGAAACACTAAAATCTTTCTTCGCCGATTGCGCATTCAAAGGATGTTTTTTCCACTTCGGACAGATAATTTGGCGAAGAGTCCAAAAGGAGAAGAGTGTTCAGAAATACGGGAACGATACTTTGTTTAATATTCAAGTCCGAATGATAAAAAGTTTGGCTTTCTTCCTAGCGAAGAAATCCCTGAATATTTTTCAGAGTTATCAAGTACTTTGGAGGATACGGATGCCAAAAAAATAGCAGAATGGTTTGGGAATACCTATGTTCATGGCAAACCTACAAAGTCGGGAAAACCAGGAAAGCCAAGTTATGCGCCGACGTTCTGGAGCATTGCTGACACAGTTGCAGCAAATCTTCCACGAACACAGAATAATGTGGAGGCTTGGCACAGACGATTGAATTTTATCACAAGAAAAAGCCATATCGGTCTGTACCGGCTGGTGGAATTATTGGGAAAGGAATTGCTACTGGCTAAAAACGAGTAGAACAGTCTCGATCAGATGGTCGCATCAAAAAGCGATCCAAAGTATCTAGGCGAAATCAGCAGCTGAGGAGTGTTATCGAAAATAAAGAGGACTATGAAAAAAACGATTTTTTAAAAAACTTAGCCCATTAACTGCTGTAAATAAAATAAAGTTGACATGAATTAATAAATTTGTACAAAACTGAACATTTTATTTCTCGACAATTGAAATACATTTTTTGACGGGATTTTGACGGGATTTTTTTATTATACATGAACGGGATTTTTTTATTATACATGAACGGGATTTTGATATGGCGGGATTTTAAGATGGCGGGATTTTGAGGTGGCGGGATTTTGAGAAGGCGGGATTTTGAATAGTCGGGATTTTTAAAGGGCGGGAAATTGAAATGGCGGGATTTTGTAGGACGGGAATTTTCAGAAAAAGCGGGATTTTAAACAGGCGGGATTTTGTTTTTCGGGAAAACGTAGCTATCCCTAACTATACAACTACCCCAGGATATTTAGCATTTCACTTCGAAAAAATGAGGGGAAAACTGGACTTTTGCGTAAACATTCCTTTCCAGGTCCTAAAGAAGACCCCAAAAGTTCCCGTCTGGACGAGTGCCGCTAGCGGTGCTACAATCAAAGACCACCAAAAACAGGTTTTTCTGAATACATATCTTGATAGCGGTAATATGTACTAAAAAGTTGTTTGGCTCTTGTGGTTTGTGAATAAAATGTCAAAGATACATTTTGATTCAAACACTTCTAACGATGCCAGGGACGGGTCAAATGGTATTTATTAGCAAGGTTTCATTAAAATCTCTATAACGGTAACTTTGGGTTATATGGCGAAGTTGAAGCCCATATGGGTTTGAAGAAAGTGGCCAAAATTCTTATCAATAGGTACACCCTTAAGGGTGCTACGGCATCTCAAAACTTAGAAAAACCGGATTTTTGGAGGTTTCCGTGAATATCTTTGTAACGGAGGAGTATGCTGAAAAATCGTCTGTGACAAGTTTGTAGCTCCTGGGGCAAACAAAATCCCTATCGATGCCGCCTACAAGCGTTCTAAAAATCTACCGAGGGACGGGAGTAAATAACGGCTACAGATGGTATCCTATATTCACAGTTTCCTTAATACTTTGGTTTCAGGCAAAAATTGCCGATGATGCTAAGAAGTTAAATAGTTATGCTGCGGCTTCCGAAAAACACAATATTCGCAATGTGCTCCACTTTCGTTCGACACATTTCTAGAAAATTGCAAAAAATGTCCTTTTGGACCTAAATATCCCCGGAAAGGACTCAAAATATAACTCTTAGTATTTGTGGAAAACTCCTTTAAGAAAATCTTGAAATTTGACATCCATGTTGTGTACACGTACCTTTCAGGACGAAAAAAGGACATTTCATCCCGATAGACTTAAGTGTAGCATACAATATTTGTTACAGCTAAAGCTTAATACTGTTTTAACTTTCCCATAAATAAGATATGAAATAAAGGCTATAGTTACAGTTAAATATTGTCATTTATATTGATTTAAATAAGAATTTCCGTTATCCTGTTACTCCAGAAAATTTTTGAAACTGATTACATACATTCTGCTAAACATCGCCATCATGCCCATGCTCTGGTTTCTGTTTAAAACTTTCTTTTTGTAGTATGTAATATAATTTTTCCAAATTCTAAATTAGTTTATTAGCAATCTGGAGGACTTAGCAACAAATTTTCCGCTATTCTAGTCAGTGATTAAAATTGTGGTCCATCAAAAGATCATGCATGCCAAATTTAGTGAATATCACCCCACGGGAAGATCGATGACGTCACGCACGACAAAAATGCTAGCCCGTATATACTTCATTTATTTTGTTTTTGTCATAATATGGTGAGAAGTGAATTTGTAGCGAGTTAAAATGTAGTAGAACCTCGAGAGGGTAGTGCAACAATAAGAAGGCATTCCAATCATACTACTGTCTATATATCCAAAAGGCTCTTAATGCTTCATAATTCTGTTTTTTTATCGCTCCGATTCCGTTGTAAGTATTGCCGGCTCTGTCGTTCAGGAAGCTCGTTATATCGTACAAAAACTATATTTATTTACCACCGAACATTTTGGGTGGTAAAAATCAATTTAATCCCTACACGTGTGTAACCTATTCAAATTATATAGCGAGCTATATTTTCCATTGTCTTGTGCAATTGGGTTTTCTAAAGCGCTTTTTTAATGTGCTTGACATTGAAGTACTTTGGTATCCTACGAAAACGAGACTGAGGCTAATTTCGGGCGCGGTCGAATTTTTAATACCCGTTACATTTAAATGAAATCATCTTTTGTATACTAATAATTTCTACCGCAGCCCTATGGGGTAGAGTTCGAGTTTGAAGACTGACTCGTTGATAAATAAGCGAAGTTCCATTTTCTCGTTATTTTGAGTTCTTTATGAATTTTAGTGTTGTCTTTATAAAAATTCGGCCGATAGCCGATTCTAAAATGTTGAATCGTTTCCGAGCTAGTCGCTGTTACAGCAACCAAGAGCTGCCTGCTATGGTACACAAGGGGTGGCAAATTGTCCTCTTATCCGGGGCGCCGTAAGTGCTATAGCGGGCGTTGCCCCCATAAGCAGTCTTAAGCATTACAATACCTTTCCGGCTCATAACAGAAAAAAGAAATTTTACAGCCACGCGTTGCTCTCCTCAGGCTAAAAGTTTTTTTCGGGCGTACCTACGACTTATATTTCATTTCCCCCCCCCCCATTATTTTCCTTCCGTTTTCACATGAGTTCCGTTGCGTCGACATAACAATATTTGTGTGGGGTTTGGTAGGAATAAGTGGGCAAATAAAAATATTAAATCTGAACATTTTATTGGGGGGGATGCGGGAGCATGACCCAATATTACGATTCCATTTGTTTTGATTTTTTTTTGTTGCTTTGATGAAGACACATTAATTCAAGGTACAGTAGAGCGTCGATTGCGATTGCAATGGGCGGGACATGCACAAAGGATGAACGACGATCGCATGCCCAAAAAGGTGATGAACGCGCAACGAGTGGACGATGGGAGCATTCTGTATGTGAGGACGCCCACCAGATGCTAGGCTTTCGGAACTGGAGGACAAGGTCGCGTGACCGCGACATTTGGAGGTTTTCAATCCAGGCGGCCAAGGCCCGACGTCGGGCTATCGTGCCATAAAGAAGAAGAAGACGCTCTACTGTATTGTGAAATGGGTGCAATAAAAATGCTTCTTAGAAGAACCAAAATGGGGGGTTGGTTTTGCACGGCAACCCCATGACTCCAAGGCGCGTTTCTATCCATTTTTACATTATGTGTTGTGGCATCAATAGAAACACATTTGTATGAGAATTGGTTGAAATTGTTGCACAAATAAAAAAGTTTTTCTTAGAAGAACCTAATTTGGGAGGTTGGGTTTGTATGGCTGCCCCATGACCCTATTGTCCGATTTTACCGATTCAAAAAAACAAACTGCAAAAAGAAGTATTTGTGCGAAATTTTAGCTTCATAGCTTTTAAATTGGCCGAGTAAAACGCGTCGCAACAGACGGACCGACGGACATCGCCCAATCGACTCCCCAAGTCATGCTTTGTATATGGTCAGAGATGCTTCCTTCAACGCGTTACAAACTTCATGACAAAGTTAATATGCCCTTTCACTCTATGAGCGAAAGGTAAAATTTTTGAGACGTTTTGAGACCACGAAGTCCGTTAGCTACTCCGACGCATCCTCTAGGCCAAAAAAAACTCACATAGCGACGTTCGTCAGCGGAATCTGGCGAGACTTGCGCATTCGCAGAGAAAGTGAGTTCGAGTTTCTTTTTCATTTGCATTATCGCCACTGTGATTTCAGTGCGAGTTGTAATTATACAGCCTGGCTGCATTGGCCAATATCCAGTAATAACCGCTGTTAGTCTGGCGATATCTTTACGCAGCCTGGTCAGAGTCTCATACGTTTTTTTCCGGTCATAGGATGGCCATAGCTTCCTTGATATTACACAATTATTTTCCGCCAATTACGATTAGTATTCGTGAGATAATGAGAGGAAATGTTTCTTCTGTCAGCTGCCGTCGGTCCGCATATGAGAGCTGTCCAGAGTTGCCCCCAGTTTGGCCAACGCATTTGCAATCTCATTACCATGTTCCTGTGTCCCGACACCCAAAGTAGGGCGACTGTGTGCCTTCCTCTAAGGTGGTTCAGTGTTTCTTTACAGCACTTCACATGCTTGTAAGATATCCCTACAGATTTCAGTGCCATAAAAGCACACTGACTATCTGAACAGGCTATGTTGTTGACTTGTATGTTCCCGAGTGCGTGATATGCTTTCTTGATTGTAAATCCGCCTGGAAAATCCTGGCAGCATTCAGAGATATTGAGTGTGCCACAGAAGACTCATGCACCCAGACCACAGCCCATTTCGGACCCATCTGTGAAAGGGGAGATATCGTACTATCTGTTACGCCACTCCCCCTCCATTCGCACCTGGTCGGAATCTGACATCGAAGTTATTCTTGAAACTTAGTGTAGTCACGGCATAGTCCGTTGTAGTTTTGATCGTATCTAGTGGCAGTTGGTTGCGAATATCTGAGTGGCCATATGGTCCAGCATGCCGCTAGTTCTATGATAAAAACGTTGATAGGCAGAAGATGAAGGATTATATTCCACGCATCCCTCGGACATGCTCGCATATCCTTTGTGATGCCAATACATGCCGATCTTTGCACCCTAACCAGCTTCGTTACATTGTAAGCTCTACTGAGCGCTGGCCATCCGACTAGACCATTATGTCGAGATGGCGCGTACAATCGCGGTGTAGAGCCAGAGTATCACATTTGGCTTCCGTACAATATAGTGGAAAAGGACTTCAGATTTGTTCCTTTTGATTCTAAATGTTTCGTTATTATAGGTATTATGGGAATTAAATTAAATTGCAAGCCCATTTATCTATAAGCTTCATCCGATTTACCACAATTAGAAAATCCAATAATCCTATCCCAACAAAAATGGTTCATTTAATCAATGATTCTACGGAAGCTTTCATTCAAATAGTTCCGTAAATCTTACTCTGAGCTTAATCCGTGTCATCCTTGATTTATTGGAAATCTCCAATGGCTATTGATACTCGTACGTATATGAAATCGCATATTTCATAGGACCCACTTTTAGGTTGCACTTTGTATCTTTATTCAATTTTCCCGGGTCTTACAACATGACCAATGCTGCTACTCTTTTGGGATTTATATGGATTTGTCTATATGGTGACCAAAGCCAAAGAGTATTATATCGAGCTATAAACGAAGAAAAATTGCTCAACCAAAGGAATTTATTAGATTCCAAAGTGATTTATGATATCATTTTGGTTCGAAAGCTTTTACACTCAGAAAAATGGGTCCGGTAAATTTAAAAGTTTTTGTACCATTATTTTAATTGGACGGCAATTTACCAGATTTCTTCACAAAAGTAAACAGATGCAATAATTAATATAACTGGAAGAATCCTATTGAGATATTTTGTATGGAATGAAATGTGTCCCGTAAATCCAACGGGACATCAGATTATATTTCAATCAGGTTGTCTCATTAAATTTACAAGATCTGATATGATTAACTAATAATAGGATGGAACCCATTTGTTTTATATGACGTCCTATTGCATTAATGGGATACGCCTTTTAGTTGAATTGCAAGCATATGTATTTTGCAAGATAACCAACATCATGCTCCGTAGCCGAGGTCGTTCGGTTGCCTGCCCGTGACTTGGTAAGTTTTAAAGAGTACTAGCAAATCGGATGTTCAATACTCGGCCTGGCCAAATATCGTGATTCTTAAAAAAATCCACATTGACGTAGCGTGGAAGGTATAATAATATGGGACTTATAAAAAATATAGTTCGATAAGATTACGAGTGAAAGAATTTTTTTTATCCTATTAATTCAATAAGATATATCCTATTGGAAAATAACTAGACCATGTGTTTATTTTAAACTGGGTCAACTATTAAAACAAACGGATATTTATCGAGTTAAAGTAATGGTTCCTATATTTTTAAAGTAATGTGATTTTTCCTATTGACGAAAAATAATGGGACAAAATGATTAGTTTAATGGGATTTCCCATTGAAATTTTTCTGAGTGTAGTATTGAATGATCATCTTCATGCGAGAAGATATATGTACACACATGTATGTATGTAATTCTAATATGTACATGCATGTCCTTAACATCGAAGTTATAATTCAAATTTTGGAAGGGTATTCCATTAAATTTTCAATTTTTAATGCTTCAGTGCAAGTCTGGTACACTTGGGTTTTTGTGAGAGCTGCTTGTGTAGAACAGGATAAAACATTTTCTAGTACTGCTATTAATGCGTACAGCTCCTGCTGAAAATGGCGAACATTCTCGAAACTCTCTGACAAAATTTGTAAATATATCTTTCATATACATTGTAGAGAATTCCGCCAGATTTCAACACAAATGTATTCTTTAACAACATGCTGCTTTTCTTCTTAATCAGGGTAAAAATCGGAACAAACATTGTATGTTGGTTGATAGGTAAAAGGGATAGGTGAAGCAGAACGAGCCAAAAGCCCAATTAGCGCTTAATCCACCGTTTTGGAACCACAAACTCCGTGAAGGTCAACTTATGTAAATGGAGAAGGTTAGATGATGAATTTAGGAATGGATAGGTGCCTTGAAACAGCCAGTGTTATTCAGGAAGTGAAGTCGCTCCCAAATTTTTCATATTCGCTGCATCCTTCAAGCTTCCCAGTAAATATCTGCCCAGCGTGCAATACCGGGTGAATTATTGACCGTAAATTTTTTTTTTTTTTTTTTTGTGAGTCATTTACGAACGAATGCTTTTTTAATAAATGCACATAGTTCGCACACAAACTTCCCACGTTTGATGGTGGTCATCAGTAGATGTACGGACTATACTACCAGCGATCAAGTTCCAGGTCGTCCACGCAATCTGGCTGCATCATAAAACATACTCGTAACAAAAAGGGCAAAACTCTGTGTTTGTTCTATTATTACAGTAACTGATGATTTCAATCCAATCTCAAATAAGAAATGGAGCTTTTTATCGCAACATGCATCCCCGACCGTCCAAATGTTACCGCCTTAGCATCAGCAGTGTTATCATTCACACATTTAATAAGAAAACAAAAATATTTACTCAATTTCATGAATATGTATGCCAGATTTTTTGTCTATTTAACTGACAATTTCTCAGCCAATTGTGAAATATTATAAAATCGTATTGTAACAGTATTATTCGAAACTGCGACCTTGTAAGAATAATCGAAAAATACTATTGGACATAAAATAAAAATGACTAAAAGATTTAAAAGAGTGTTAAAGAAAAAGAAATGTGAAATATTCTCTCTAGTCTTTATAAATTTAACAAAGTAATGGACAGGAGAATCAAAACGACATTTATGTATTTTGTTGATTTTATCAGTCTCGAATCTGTATCTGCGCTGCATTTAAAGAAGATTGTTTATTCCATATTCTGCCATCTTCGTCGTACGGTCGGGGTTTCATTTCAATTCATCTGATTTCAATAGCTCAGACAATAAAGAAACAAATGTGCGATGTAGCAGTAGCACAGCCTACAGTATACTCACCTTTCGAATGCGTAGTTTATGTTTGCTTATTACGTGCATTGTTGTTGTCGAAATGTATCCATATCCATTCAAATAGAAGTGGATGAAAAGTTGATAAGAAAATTATTTTCAATCCATTTAGTTATCTTGACACGTTTGTTTTCGAGTGATATACAGATAGCTAAATCATACTATTAATTTTGCTAATTCGCAAATGAAAACTATAGGAGGAAAGAGAAGGAAGCCCCTTTAAGCGTTTAAAGTACCTTTTCAACTCTTCTAACCAACTCTGTTTTGAGGCCACTATATTATGTATCATCTGGAGACTTCCAGGGCTGCTTATGGATTCGTCGATGAGGGCATGTAGAGCTTATGACCAGGTTTCTGCCGCTCGCGAAGTCGATAAGTCGCTGACCGTTGTTGCTATTTAATTAGGCACTCTCATATTGCTTCTTAATACATACCAGGAAATTAAGGCTTAGTATTAGTTGACATGGGAAGCGGTAGAAAAAGTCGCATGATGCTTGAAATATATACTTAGTCCTCACTTAACCCTAGAGTGGGCTCGCTATGAGCATTTTGCCGCCCTCACCAAAAAAACCTTAATAATTCGTAAAATAATTGTTCGTTAACCCTAGAGTGGGCGCGTCTTTCCGAGAAACGTCAGTGGGCGCGTGGGGAGCATTTTGCCGCTTCTTTTCAGTGACCATTTTAAGTAGGAATAAGGCAACTGAATTAATTGATTTTCTTCAGATTTAAGTAAAACACAAATAAGCAATGACAAATTAACATATTTATTGAAATCTATTTTGAGAACCTAGGTTTATTAAAGGTTTTCGAAAACGCAACGCATTTTAATAGACTTTTAATATATTCTACATTATCGTATGTAATACTCATAAAAAAGGAAATTAACAGCGTTATTATAATTAGTACAATAAATGCACCATAAAACATACCCAAAATTCCAACTTTGCCAAAAATATGTTTTTTTTATATGAGATATTTTTACCTACGTGAGAAGGCGCGCGATGAGCAAATTGCCGCCTGACGGTAACAACCTCCTTCTCCAGCCCCACTCCGCCCACTGACGACGTACAGCCTTTCGGGACGAGTTCTGGATGAAAATAGGGGCAGCTACTGAAAAGCGGAAACTTAACGAAGAATTATTTTGCGGATTATCAAGGTTTTTTTGGTGAGGGCGGCAAAATGCTCATAGCGCGCCCACTCTAGGGTTAAGTTTGCGCTTTTCAGTAGCTGCCCCTATTTTCATCGAGAACTCGTGCCGAAAGGCTGTACGTCGTCAGTGGGCGGAGTGGGGCTGGAGAAGGAGGTTGTTACCGTCAGGCGGCAATTTGCTCATCGCGCGCCTTCTCACGTAGGTAAAAATATCTCATATAAAAAAAACATATTTTTGGCAAAGTTGGAATTTTGGGTATGTTTTATGGTGCATTTATTGTACTAATTATAATAACGCTGTTAATTTCCTTTTTTATGAGTATTACATACGATAATGTAGAATATATTAAAAGTCTATTAAAATGCGTTGCGTTTTCGAAAACCTTTTATAGACCGAAGTTCTCAAAATAGATTCCAATAAATATGTTAATTTGTCATTGCTTATTTGTGTTTTACTTAAATCTAAAGAAAATAAATTAATTCAGTTGCCTTATTGCTACTTAAAATGGTCACTGAAAAGGAGCGGCAAAATGCGCCCCACGCGCCCACTGACGTTTCTCGGAAAGACGCGCCCACTCTAGGGTTAAGGAATAATGATTCCCTTAAGGGATAAGTATAAGAAAAATTCAAATTTATTTTTACAATATGAACGACTATGAATTGCAAAATTAATAAGGATTGTCTTAAGGGTTCACTTAAGTATAAGTGAGAATTATGAATTCCGCCCTTATTATTATTATTATGTTATCAGACTACGTAACCCAAAGGTATAGGCACTGCGATTATAAGATCTATTGTGCCAGTCCCGTGCTTATTAAAAAATACTTTCTACCAACCTAATGAATTGAAGGCTACATCACATGTTTTGATAGGGTGCTCTTTACGACATCGGAGCAGGCGCCTACTGCTGGACATTCGCAAACTAAATGTTGGGTGGAATCCACATCCTCCAGGCAAAGCCAGCAGTCTGTATCAGCGGGCAGGCCCATTTCACCCAATGATGTTGAAGGCAGTCTGGAAACAGAGGTCAATGCAGTAATTGAGGTTATAACGCTTCAGGAAGGTTCACCAGTAATGTCATGAGGACTTGACGGCTCCATAGCTACTACCGGATGCGCCTCGTCACGATCAACCATCTCAAGGTCCCCCTGGACTTCGCGACTTTTGACAAAAGGTACCCTTCAACTGCCTTCCCAGTCTATCCATGGAGCACGCATCCGCGCACAGCAAAAAAATGCCGGGTATTCGAGCAAGAAAATCCGATAGGATAAAAAAGCAAAATTATTTAGGAATAAACATGCTCAAAATAACACCGCCATCAGGGGCTTTATTCGAGGCGTTAACTCAGCCGTTTATAGGCAATTTCGAGTCAACGTTACATTGCATATCATTTTCGGAGTGTATAAGTGTATAACGTTGCAAGCACTATATATTTCCTATCCGCACATGTACGGAAATTTTGAACCACGCCGAGATTCTATCTCTGGACCTGTAGATTACTAGCATCGTAGAGTGCGACTCAGCCAAGTGAGCCACAGAGCATGAGTATTACACGTTACACCTATCGGATCAATTCCGTAACATGTTCAATCAAGTTATTGTGCTAGGGCTAATTTCATCCGATTTAGGTATCACCGATCGGAGTGAATTTGGTGGTAGAGCGACGTCCCATGTTGTGCAATTTACAAACTCCATCAGTTAGTCTGGTTTGCTTAGTAGGTAGGGCGTTGGTCTACATATCATAGGGTCTCCGGATCGAATCCCACTGTAAGTAGGTACATTTATTATTACCTATAGAGAGGTTATACAAATCTCATTTATGAGTTACATGTTCTTCTCTTCCCTGTGAAAATTGTGTTTTTTTTATTCCAAAAAATGGCGAGAATCACTTCTTTTGGTGTTAATGAAAGTATTCTTTTGAGTTCAAATGATTACACCGAAAGGATAAAATCATTACATTCGTTCGGAGTCTTTAGCAATACCTTGCTTCGAGTTGTATGCCAATATTAGCCGATTCGGATGGTCACTATTCGACACCGATTCGGAGTGAAAATCACTCCACCGCTCTGTGGGTTGTAAGCTCCTACTGTAGTCAGAGCAGCTTCTGGAGTGCAGGTAGCACTTTTAGGGAAATAACCATGGACCACATGCGTCTGGAGAAAGTATGACTCTTCGACCAGTACAAAATCGAAGGAACACTTGGACCTTACGCGCCCAGCGTTCCATTGCACCCAATCTGCGGTAGATGAGTCCCAACAAACTACCAAAAGCCATCCTTACCTTCGTATACAGGATTGAAATTTCGAAATCCGACTCGGCACCCTTATCTGCGACCAATGTCTAATCATCAAGGTCGCCCAAACTGTCCATAGAGGTCGATTTCTTGCTTAACCCTAGAGAGATAATCATATTTTTTACCCTTGAAAAGATAATCATACGTCGATTTGACGTGTTGCTAGTTCACATCCTTATAACTTCTTTGTTAAGAGTAACATGTTTGTAAAAGGTAGATATATAATCATTTGTATTTAATATTAATCTGTTAAACTGATGGTTTTGCAAAATTATCATTTGTTTGTTTATATAATATTAATTTTAAAAAAGTGGTTCTAGGAGAAAGTGGGCTGTCCTTTCAATAGATTAAAATAAAGGATATGGTGGTTATATCCAAGTAAATACACATCCACATTATGAAGATTTATAAAAATGTCAATTCGCGGCAATTAAAATATTTTTCAGTACAAATTTGTTCTACAGTTTTTACTGACATTAAAGATAATCATACGTCGATTCGACGTATATTTGACTTATGACCCCCAATATATTAGGTTGTGTGGCACCCAAGCCAATAATTTTGCCACATAATTTCGCCTACAGACATGAATTCAGTTAAATCTTGGAACCAACAAATTATAAAGTTTCACTCATGAGATATAATAAAATTTCTGTACGTCGATTCGACGTAGATTACACGGTTTTAAATTTTTACAGCTTTCAGAGTAGGCAATTGGTAGCCAACTTTCAGAGTTGTAAATTTACAGCACGAAATGTACGTTAAATTTTCAACAAAGATTTAATATTAAATTCTTAGAGGGGAAACAAGTCCCATATCCATGTGTAAAATTAAATATTTGATTTAAAATTAACTTAACGTTAACTCAGCCGTTTATAGGCAATTTCGAGTCAACGTTTCAATGCATATAATTTCAGAGTGTATATAATGTTGCAAGCACTATATATCTCCTATCCTCACATGTACGGAAATTTTGGACCACGCCGAGATTCGATCTACGGACCTCTAGATTACTAGCATCGTAGAGTGGCGACTCAACCAAGTGAGCCACAGAGCGTGGCAGAATACTATCGACAAGATTTACGAAATGTTAAAATGAAATGATGAAAAATTACATTCATTTCATTTAATTTTACATTAAATGATGAAAAATCACATTCACTTGATTCAATTTTACATTTTTTGTTTGTAAAATTACAGTAGCAATGTGATTTCACAATATTTTATTTAAAATTTAATAGTTGTCATTTATTTTAACTTTTTGCTAAAGAAATGTGTAAGATTAAATTTCAAATTTTTTTTAGCTTTTTTTGTAGTAATTTCTACTACACTTTGTGTGGGAAATTCAATAAACTTTTTACTGTGTATCTCTCTAGGGTTAAAGTGGTATTCATATCCCCACGATGGATAGTACGAGATTCCACTACCCACGTCAAAACTAGCGCACTAACTGCCGAGTCTTATCCACACTTTCTGCACGAGAAATCAAATTCGATGGATAACTATACGCAAAATGAATTTCATAACATTATGCGAAAATCGAAAAACTCAAAATAATATGTTGCTAGCGATATTTGTGACGTTTTGCACCGATGAGTTATGGCCAAATTAAAGCATTCAGATGGTGTAATTTGTACGGGAGGGAGGGAAAGCTTTGGTCCCATTTGGCCCATTTCCAATGCTAACGTCGTCATCAATATAAACATTTTATTTATTTATTTATTTATTTATTTTATTTATTTTTTCTCCAAAAATACATTCTATAATTTTAAAAATTAGTTTCGAATGTCAAAATTAAGAAAAACTTCCAAACAAATAGTAATAATATTAATTGCCAGGCGAAGGACGGAATAAGTATAAATTATATAAAAAAAAAAATGTACAAATAAATAGCTAAAGTTAACAATTAAGTAATAAGCACACATAAAAAGTAATAAATAATGATAGACAAAGAAATAAAACAGGGTAAAATAAATTATAACAAATTAAAAAAAAATATATTTAAAATAAGTGATATAAAAGAAGAAGCAAAGGAAAGATAAGCGTGAAGACGAGAATGAAGCATACATTAAAACAAGATTATTCTGATAAAATCAATCTTAAACTGAAGCTAACGTATATTACAAAACACTAAACCATCATATTGTTTAATATTAAATGAATTCCCGTATGGTCATAATTCATAAGCCAGACTTTAACCTCTTTAAGGAACTTTGGGAGAACACGAATTTGTCTAATTGAGAGAGGTAGATTATTAAACAGCCTAGGAGCCGAACACAAGAAAAATTTAGAAAAACTAACTCTTGTACATCGGGGGATGTTTACCAAGAATGCGTCATTCAGTCGTAGGTTATAGAGATACGAGTTTCGAGTATTAAGGTAGCCGCAACGAATGAAAAATAGCTTTAAGATTTTAAAGCAGTATAAATGGATTACTGGAAGAATATTTAGTTCTTTGAATAAGGGATAGCTACTATGCAGTCTATTTTTCTTGCAAATTATTCTTATAGCATGCTTTTGAGCGAACAACACAGGATTCAATCTAGTTTTATAAGTACCACCCCAACATGCTAAGCCATAATCAATCTTAGAATGGAAAAGACTAAAATAAATCATTTTCAATACCTGGAGTGAACAATAAGGGCGCAATTGATAAATTTGCCTGATCGCAAAAAACAGATAGTTATTTAGGTTCGAAATATGATTAGACCAGTTCAGCTTACTGTCTAAAGTTACCCCCAGATATTTAAAACTAGGAACGACTTCAATTGAGAAGCATTTATCAGTACAAAATCCATCGGAATAAAAAGTGGTAGAGTGGTTACGAAAGCTAGGAGAGTGGTCATTAGGCAACAGAAAACGATTGCAATTAAGATGATGATACTTAAAAGTGTGAGATTCATAGCTATGGTCCCTTATATTAAATAACATTAATTTCGTTTTTACACTCATGGAGAGCTTGTGAGAAGAGAACCAAATCCTAAGTGTTTCCAAATCATGATTTATATCGCAGGTAAAATTAAGCATTGATTTTTTACTGAAAGAGCAGGCTAAGTCGTCGGCAAATGCATTCAGTTTACTTTTGAAATTTTGAGCAAATAGTGAATTAATAAAAATGAGAAATAAAAGTGGCCCTAATACCGAACCCTGTGGAACCCCCAAATCGATCGTTCGAAGCTTGCTAAAACTGCTACCAATTTTCACTCGTTGTTTCCTGTCAGATAAAAAAGAGGAGAACCACTTCCACATAAACCCTCTGAAACCAGCATTATAGAGCTTTTTTAGCATCATCTGGTGGTCTACAGAGTCGAATGCTTTTGTAATGTCTACAAACAAGGCCCCAGAAAGATTTCCTTCATTGATATCATTAAAAATATGGCTGCAAAAAGATAATAACGCATCTTCCGTTGATTTGCCTTGTCTAAACCCAAACTGGCATTCGCTAAGGAAATTGGTTTTATTTAAAAACGAAAGCATACGAGTTTTAATTGCTCTTTCAAAAACTTTAGTGAAGGGAGACAAAACTGAGATCGGGCGATAATTATTGGGGTCCGAAGCATCACCTTTTTTTAACAAAGGCATAACCTGTGCTATTTTCAAAATATCAGGAAAGACCCCTGCAAGTACGCTTTTATTGAAGATGTCTGCTAAGACATCAACAATATTTAAAGCTATATTTTTAAGGACCCAATTAGATAGGCAATTCTCAACATTCGAATGAGTATTTTTTAAGGACATGATTAAGCGATACAGTTCGAAAGATGTAATACATTCGAAGACGAAGCTGTCTGTTTGAATAATATCTTCTTTCAGTTGCTTAGAACAGAAGTTATTACATGAACTACCGGATATATCGTGGGAAATATTACAGAAAAAGTCTACGAAAATATTTGCAAGTGGTATCGGCTCTGAAATAATTGAATCATTAATTTTGAGATTTTTTACAATGCCTTTATTGGTTTTTTTATTCAGTATTTTATTTATTGTGGCCCACTCACCCTTTGGATTACCCCTATATTTATTAAATTCATTTAAGAAATACATTTCTTTACACCTGGGGATTTCTGTCTTGATCTCATGACACAAAATCACAAGCTGTTCCTGGTAGCTCATATTAGATGGATGCTTAGAACATTTTAATCTCAATTTATTCCTTTTCTTTATTTTTGAAGCTAATGAATCGGTAATCCACGGTTTTAGCTTTTTAATAGGTATCTTACGAGGACTAGGAAGTACACAACTATTTGCATGGTTAAGTAAAGTTCGTAAAAAGTTATCAAATGCTACAGAGGGGCTATTACTATTATATGTATCGATCCAACATTCATTTCTCAGTAAGCTATTAAGTTTTTGCAAATCATATTTCCTTAAGGGAATAACTTCATCAACTGCACTCTCAGTATTTGCAACTGTATTGTTAAAAAAAAGACTTGTCATGTAGTGATCCGAAATGTTAATATTGGTGGCAGAGCTAGTTAAGGAAAAACTGCTATTATTGCTCAAACGAGTGAAGATATGATCTGGCCAAAATTTCAAAACTGGTCGGTTCATTCCTTCGAACCGAAACGAACGGCGAGTGACCCTATATCGTAATCCAGACAATATCCCCTATACCACATTACAGGTATACATACAGCAATAATAACACAGGTCAGCAAAAAAATACTTAGGGAAAATTTTGTTGACTGGCAGCCCCATGACCCCATGGTCCGATTTGATCCATTTCTTACGTTTGTTTTGTGTCATCAATAGAAACACATTTGTGTGAAATTTGGTTGAGATTGGTGCACAAATAAAAAAAAATTTCTTAGCAGAACCTAATTTGGGGTTGGGTTTGTATGACAACCCCATGACCCCATTGTCCGATTTTACCGATTCATTCAACATACAAACTGCCTGCAGCAAAAAGAAGCATTTGTGCAAAATTTCAGCTTCGTAGCTTTTAAATTGGCCGAGAAAAACGCGTCGCAACAGACGGACAGACGGACATCGCCCAATCGACTCCCCAAGTCATGCTGATCATATACATATGTATACTTTTTATATGGTCGGAGATGCTTCCTTCAATGCGTTACAAACTTCATATACCCTTTCACTCTATGAGCGAAGGGTATACAAAATTTAATTTAGCTAGTCATTGGAAAAAAGACTGGAAGCGATTTAGACTGTATACATTTAAGTCAAATTTCTAAAAAATAAAAAAGCGAATTTTAAATGTTAACCTGAATGTGGCCTTGGGTTTTAACACTTGTATGGAAATTGCCTTTCAATTTTCTTTTTATTTTCACAATGTTTGACATTCTAGCTCATCCTAAAGCTAGAACTCCCAACTCCTAATCAATCATATTTTTGGGCTATTACCCGTGGAATCCTATTTTGATCACGATTTAACTAATTGTTGGTTCACCTCTGTCTGGCTCCTTCGATATTTTATGGAAAGATATGACTATTGTGGTGGTGTACGTGCTCCTTTGGCCATGTAGTCAATGTCCTGCAATTATTTCGAATTTCATTCACAATAGAAAACCGAAACCCAGTTCTAATCGTCCGTACAGCAAAATGAGTTTATACCCTATACCAGACATGTTAAACTCAGGGCCCACCTCGCAGTTTTGTACGGCCCGCGGACAAGTCAAAGAAACACACTGTGTAATCAGCACAAATATGTAAAAATAAAAAAATATGAACGCATTTTAAACTATGCATTTTGGGAATCTGCCTCTATGTTCTATAAACAAATTTCTGAGGGATATTTGAGGTACATTTGCGGACGCGTTTTTTGAGCAGGGAAATATTGATATTTATTTGTCGCGAAATTTGGCTCAGAAAAACGTTGTTGGATTCGCCGAACATTATAATTATCTGCCACGGTTTCTTGGAAAGATGACCAAGTTTAAAGAATTCGAAATCACCTGAATGTGAAACTTCGTAAACATAAGAATTTCAGCATTTTATTCGATTTTTCGCCCTTCTTCTTATTATGATTTACATGTCTTTGTTCCACACCACATAAGAAAAAATGTTGGTAAATTTTTAGCCATTTTTTTGGCCGAAATTATTTTTTTGTGTGAGCCTAACAATTTTGGCTCTCAAGGTTGTTTTGGGCAACCTGGGTGTTTCTTGATGACCGGTCGGCGGTATATTCTGATCAGCTGTCCAAAATTTGGTGGAAAATAATTCACAAATTACTTATCGATCAACTAAACTTACGCGTTTTAACTTCTTTTCTGAATTTGTTTGAAGAACAGTTTTAAAAGATGGCCCTTCTAAAGGATATAATCCCGAGGACATGGGTAACTCTGATGTATAATCATATTTTAAAGTAATTTTTCTTTGATGAATTAAAAAAAAATTCACATGCATTTTAAATCCGGCGGCCCGCTCAAAACTAAAGACAATGATGTTTGACCCGGGCCAGGTTTCGAGTTGGACACCTCTGCATATACGCATGTACCTACAGACCAGCTAGAGCAGTGATTCCCAAACTTGTGGAATTTGGTCGCTCCGGTAATATTAATTTTGTTGCTCGATGTATCACTGGAGCCATGGTAACTGCCGAATTCGCGAAGATATTCAGGACGAGAAAATCACGAAATATATATATTACTTCTAAAAATTTCCAAGAGCTTAAAAATATAGGCTGCACTAGCGCCGCACACAAAGGGCCAATCCAATCCAAACCCATTTTCACAGAGCCGTTCGAAGAAAATTTGCGTCCATTTGGCCCATTTTCAATGCCAATGTTTCATTAATATAAATATTTGAGCAAAATTTCAAAACTGGCTAGGTTAATTATTTCGGGAGTTATCGTTCGATGGACCCAAGGCCAGAGGCAGACCGAAGAACACCTGGATGTGTCAAATGAAAAAGCAACAACAACGCATTGGTCTCGGCGATGACACGATCCAAGATAGAGCTGCCTGTAGAAATATGCTGAGAAATTATCGCCAAAACGGGCGATGTGCCTACACCGCAGGTCGAGTAACGCGGAACCATGGTATAAAGAACGAGGCAAGGAAGAAGAAGATCGTTCGAAGGAATGAAGAAACGAACAGACAGAATAATAGAGGATCACCCTGATTATATCCCCTACACCATAGGTACCATAGGTATACAGAAATAAAGAAAATAAAAATAAATAACAGGCGCGACAATCCAAGCATTGGACTAAGACAGGATGTGTTAGTGACATCCTATTTCCAAGATTTTATCTGCTTTTTGTTAAGGTAATGAGATCAGCATCGCGCTCAGTAGTGTTACTTATCCCCATAAATGGGTACTCGTTTAACATCTGAGTGAGATCATATAGTCCGTCACAAGCTCGTGAGTTCGAAAAACACCATGATCCACGGTGAGATTCGAACTCATGACCCTGTGCACCGAAGGTGCGCGCACTAACCGCTAGACCAGCCAGACTACAGAAATAACAATACATATATCGCAAGTGAGGTATTGTCGTACTGACTGAGTGTTCCTGAATTCCCTACGAGAATTTAATGTCAATTTCGTGTAATTGATTTGCGGACAAACATCCGTAATTCCCTAAATTGTGTCTCCATATGTGCTTAGCTTCATAACACTTTTCCGAATCAAACAGCTTGACAGACGATTTCCCATATATTCGGGTATGCCATAATTTTAATGGTTATCGGCAATTTTATAACTGCCATCGGGGTTTGCTCAAATTGCGACGATGTATGTCTGTACAATATTCTTGCATACACTGACCAAATCCTATATATACCGTATTTCCACTAAAAATTTTCCTTGTTTCGAGATACATGTTCTATGGTGGATTTATTTCTAGTTCAACAAAGTCACGTTTCTAAGATAAGTGTATTGAAGGCAATAAAAATGAAATCGTGACTGGATAATATATTGAATCCTTATAGCATGGTTCGGTTGGTCGGTATCGGTGTGCTTGCTAAGATTGCCGATAGCCAGCCATAATATTCTGTATGTGTATTCCGAGTGGGACCATTCACGTATACTAGTCTAGCACTATGTAGACACATCTGGACAAAATCTCTAATTGGATTGTTTCATTATGATTGACAGAAGAGTCTATTTGAGCAAAACAATATTATAGATAAAAACATAAGATATTATACTTATATTGATA
This sequence comes from Microchrysa polita, assembly GCA_949715475.1. Lineage (NCBI taxonomy): Eukaryota > Metazoa > Arthropoda > Insecta > Diptera > Stratiomyidae > Microchrysa > Microchrysa polita. The sequence goes on from OX454417.1 coordinate 56,901,428, forward strand.
CCTACATGCAATTATTTGGGAATCAATGTTAAATTTGCTATTAGCGAAAAAGGTAGTAAGATTGATCAGATCAATTATCATTTAATAGGGTGCAATCTGGCGTGTTTTTAAATGCTATTATTATATCTTTTATTTCAAGGTAGAAAATCCTCCTATTATTATTATTTTCTAAATCAAAAATAGTAGATATTACTTACATATTTTAAAGTATGGTCATTAATTGATTCCGTGATTCCCACGCGGTCTGCGTTTTGCATTGTCGTGTCAGATGAAAGCTGGCTTTAAATCTAAGGGCGCGACTACACAGTCATATTTCTATCATCATTATCATTAAGCCTACTCGAGTCATTCGGTTTAAATTAAATTGAGTCGGTTTAAAGATATCATGGATGGATGGAAGGATGGATTAGGCACTATAATGGGTTGGGCTGGTTACGCCCAATACTGCAGCCTGCTGGCTTATTGTATTCCCCATTAGAGCGAAAGCGTTTCCGGTTATCAGCTCTGTCCTTCGTAAAAGGCTTAGAAGAAAGGTTTACTTTGGGTACACTCATTCCAATGGCTTGAGCTCCAAGAAAGGTTTTTCTCCAGCTCATAAGAGCAAGGCACTCGAAAATTACGTCCGAGGCTGATTTCTCGTCTTCGTTACAGAGGCGGCATAGTGGGTCTTGTGTGTAGATCCCGATTCCATGCAGATGTTTTCGCAGAGTGCAGTGACCGGTTATGAGGCCTGTTACTGCCTTGAGGTTCTTTCTGCTGAGGCTTAGGACTTCGGCACTGCTGCTTTCCCAGCATATACTTGTTGTGTCTGAGCCCTTTAGCAAGTCTACATCGAATTTTGGAATTTTTCTTCAGTCCTTTGTTTGACAAAGATTGTAGAGAGGCGTGAAACCGAAAGGATTTGCAGCACTGAAGCCAGTGGGCCTATTTTGCTAAACAAAAGTCTTAGCAGTGGATTTGCTAATTCCGATTGCAGGTTCAATACCAGTGAATGGTAGTTCGGAACCCTATCTTGCAAGGACATCGTTGCCTTCGATCCTCTTATGTCCTTTTACCTATTTTAAGGTTATGTTGTTTCGGGTAGCTAGGTTTTTGAGGTTCTGTTGGCATTCCCAATCCAATTTGGAGGTTGTTTTTGGGACTTGCAATAGCCTTTCTGGCAGCTTAACTGTCGGAGAGAATGTAGATGGTCTTATTTGTATATTCCTTTCGAGTACTCTCCCCTACTGCAAGGTTTATGGCTATTCTGCCTGGAATGCAGTTGTATGATGACCTAGGGGTTGGGAGATACTACAGTTTTTGGTATTAGTATAAACTCCTGCCCCTGTTCCTTCCTCTGTCTTTGACCCATCTGTGTACCACACTTTATACTTTGTCAGATGGTTGTCGTTCCATTTACTCCAGTCTGCCCTGAATATAGAGGTTTGGATGTTAGAGTCGCAGTACACTTGGCAGGCGAAAAATCGTTGCCCATATCTAGGATAGGGTTTACAATGATTTCTGTAATCCGACAGTGTGATACCTTTGGTGGTGGCCACGTGTTCGATGATTGTAGTCTGTACCCTGCCATTCTTGTCTTGCCTCTTCTGTGATTGTAAGTTGTACGGTGGCTGGTCAAGTAGTTTCTCTAGAGTTAAAGTTGGTTATGCTTGCGCAGGCCAGTCTGATGCCATCTTCGCAGCAACTGTTTTTTGCTTGGTTTTTGTCGAGCCATACGTCAGTCGGGGTTTTACGAAGGCTTTGTAAATCCAGTATGTCATTCGTGGTTTTAGCCCCCAAGCTTTCCCTATTGATCTCATGATTGCATATGTATGTTTACCTTTTGTAATTGTGTTTTGCAGCTGCTTGTTCCAGGTTAGTCTGTTGTCGAGGGTAACTCCCAGATAATTTACCTCAGTGGTAAACTGCAACTGTTGCTTAAATAAGGTTGGAGCATTTAGTCCTTCTGGCTGGTCTAGCGGTTAGTGCGCGCACCTTCGGTGCACAGGGTCATGACTTCGAATCTCACCGTGTTCCATGGTGTTTTTCGAACTCACGAACTTGTGACGGACTATGATCTCACTCAGAGGTTAAACGAGTACCCTTTTATGGGGATAAATAACACTGCTGAGCGTGATGCTGATCTCATTACCTCATCAAAAAGCAGATAAGATCTTGGAAATAGGATGTCACTAACACATCCTGCGGCCTTAATCCAATGTTGGATTGTCGCGCCTGTTATTTATTTTTTATTTATTTAGTCCTTCCAAATTATGTTGACTGAAGCTTATCAGTGTTGTTTTGGCGGGATTGACCGATAGGCCTACCCTCCTGCACCAATCCTTGGGTATAGAAACCAGTGTTGTTTAGCTGGACCAGTAAGCTGTAGACCAAAAGGTTCTACAGGTTCTCAAGGATGCCGAAATTAAAAAAACTTAAATGTCATTTTCCATACTTTTTCATAGAAATCACTTATATTCACGATTGAAATTTTTTATAGTCAACTTCATAGTCAAGGTAATATTATATTTCAAGTCTATTGAAAACTTAAGGTCTCCTTAAGTTTCACCTTAAATCAAGGATGCATTGACTCCTGAATATAAATGATTTCTATGAAAAAGTATAGGAAATTACATTTAATTTTTTGAATTTCGGCATCCTTGACTCAAGGTCTCCTTGAGTTAAGACACGTTCATCAATACGGGCCTTAGTAAAAGGTATAGCCAGAGTTGTAAGGCCCTGCTCAAACAGGCTGGATAGACATACCTTTTGGCCCTGTAAGGTAAGGTTCGAAAGAGTTGATCTCTCATTCCACCCTATTATAAGTTACAGTTTGGTTCGCGATTGACTAGTCGTTTTTGTTTGCCCTGAAATCCAGGGAGGGGTCGACCAACTGATCTATGCGGCCCGTTGTTATAATGGATCCAAGAAAATGAGACCCTAGAAGGACTTCCAGGGTCTCCCTACCTGTTTTTGTTTGGTTTGCGTCGGAGTTTTTAAGCGTTCCAATGCGGTTTGTTGGATCCCTGGCCGGAATCTTCCGGAGTCCCGTTCCTTCATCTTCTATCTCTTCACCTTCCTGATTTCTTTGCTGTACTGGGTTAGAGTGAGACGGAACGTGTCCTAATCCCCAGTTTTTTTCGCCGCGTTGAAGAGTTTCCGTGGATTTCCTCTTGGCTTTGCTGATTTCTTTGCTGTAAAAGGTTAGAGTGAGACGGTACGTGTCCCAATCCTCAGTTATTTTCGCCGCGTTAAAAAGTTAGCGTGTCTTCTTCCGCAGGATGTTCAGGTTTGAGTTCCACCATTTGCACTTCGCATTGATATGTCGTCGCGTTAACCTGCAGATCTCTTCGAAAGAGGTATTTTTGAGGCTTGCAGTTTTTTCTCGGGTTACGACACAATTCTATTGGCTTATCAACTTTGCCGATTTCCATACTTATATATCTGTGATCCGATAGCGATGTTTCTTCTAAGACCCGCCAATGACGGACATTACGAGATACATATGTTGAAGGTGGCCAAGGTTATATCAATGACCTATTATAAAATCTCAGAGCTCCCCACTCTGTATGGGGGGCGTTTTAATCCGTTTCGATGATGAGCTGCGGCGTATGTGTTTCGCTCTTATTTATCAGTTCCTCCAACTCTTGATGTGTTGGAGGCGTCTGTAAATCATATGGGAAGTTTGCGGCAGCGAAGATAAGTTCTCGATTTCTACTCCCATTATGTACTATTTTAACCGCTACTGGGGACGTTTGCCTTGGTAGATGCAGGTTCTGGCATTGACAGAAGCTACGTCGTATATTATCTCACATCCGGTGGTTCCTAAGCCGGCGACCTTGCCTTCGTTCAGCCAAGGTTCTTGGATGAGAACTATATCCAAACCCACGGCTGCGATGAGGCGGCTTAGTGCTGTAGTTGCGGCTTTACTATGCTGAAGGTTCATCAGAACCATATTCAGCATCATGAGGCGGCTTCGATATTGATTTGAAGGTGATCTGGTGTAGACCAAAGTAACGCCTTCCAGCTTGCTTCGTCGATTCAGGCGACCAGATTTATCCCTGTCTTGTCCTTAGTGGATGCGACGACGCACGTTCCATTCCTCGTTGTTTAAATTCTGGTTATGAGTCTTAGCAGAAGTGTTAGAATCTGCTTCGGATCCTCAGTGCCAACTATGTCCGTATTGGGGATTCGAACCATAATTTTGCTGGTCTTGACCACCCACGCGAAGGATTGCTCTCTCCCATGGATTGATGAAAGATATTGTGACTCTCAACCAGTTCTTTACTTCCTGATTTACGCAGGTTATATAGAGAACGCTTTTGTCCGGGTAGCTGTTCGTATAAAGAGGGGATTTGCATGGGTTACACCTGTGACACGATGAATTTTTCGGCTGGGTATTTATCCAGAACGACAGCCATTTTAAGGGAGCTGAGAATTTCCTTGAAAGTTAAGTGAAGTGAAATGGGGGAATTTTCTAAATATACATATAAGTAAATAGGTGTAGCACCAAGACCGTGAGTAATATGGATTATTGCTTTACACTTACACTTTCAACCACGAAAGGGAAAAATAAGGAGCAGGTGCTAAGAAAAATAAACAAGTCGACGTTTAAAGGAAAATGGGCGGTTTTGAGGCGAAAAAAAGAATCCAAAACTCCATACGAAATGCAAATGAGGTGTTTTTTAGCTCTATTTTTAGTAAAAACGAGACCGAGACTAATTTCGAAACTTTTTTTCGGGCTAATAGTTTCTTTCTCTTGTTCCGATTCCATTCGTTCCTTCACAATTTTTTCAACACATTTAAATGAGATTTGGTTGGAATTTGTGCAAAAAAAAATGTCTCAGAAGAATCAAATTGAGGGGTTAGGTTTCTATGGCATCGCCCTGAGACCATGGTCCGATTCCATCGATTTTTATAGTATATGTTTTGTGGAATCAATGGAAATACGTTTGAGTGAGGTTTGCATGGAATTCTTTTCAATAACGTATAGCCCCATGTGGGGCAAAGGTGCGTTAGCTTAGCCGTTTATAGGCATTTCGAGTCAACATTACATTGCATATCATTTCGGAGTGTACATAATGTTGCATTTGGACATTTCCGGAAATTTTTGACCACGCCGAGATTCGATCTCCGGACCTCTAGATAACTAGCATCGTAGAGTGCGACTCAACCAAGTGAGCCACAGGGCGTGGCTTGGAATTGGTGCATACATAAAGACTTTTTTCTTAGACGAACCTAAGTTGGACAGTTGGGTTTGTATGGCAGCCCCATGCCCCCATGGTCCGATTTCCTTAGTTTTGACATATGTTTGGAGGTTTCAACTGAAACACATTTGTGCAAGTTTTGGTTGAAATTAGTACGCAATTAAAAAAGTGTTTCCTACAAAACTCAAATTAGTGGGGTCAGGTTTGTTTGTATGGCAGCATACAAACGATCTGCAACAGAATGAAGCATGTGTACAAAATTTTAGTTCGATAGCTTTAAAACTGGCTCCGTAAAGGGCGTCGAAACAGACGGACAGACAGATAGATGGCCCAATCCCCAATCGACTCGCCTTGTCATATTCATCAATTACTATGATATGAAGAATTCTTCTGTATCTATGATCAATTACGTATACTTTTTTTTAGAGTGTGAGATGCTTCCTTCAATGCGTCACAAACTTAACAAAGTTAATACAAACCCTTTCACTTAGAAAACAAAGGGTCTAATTTAGTGATGAACATGTGTTTGAAAACCAACCAAGCACGAAATGATCTTCTTATGTAGCTTTCAAAAAATGACCATCATAAAAGTTTAAACAAACTATTCATATTACTTGTCCCTGTGGTTTATAATCATTTTATCTCAATTTAGTTTTCACTTTGATTTTTTGCTGTATACTTTATTATGCCAAATTAATTTCCATAATTGCACAATTTCTCATACTTACGCGATTCTTGCCAGAAGCAATCTTAACATATATTAATATTATACTCATGTGAACTCACCTGTAACAAAAGAAAAAAAGATATATTTCATCATCAGTTTAATGCATCATGCATTATGATTCATATCATCAATATTACTAGTAATTATATAAAGCTGCCGGTTAAAATTATTATTATAATGGTGTTGAGCTCGAAAGTGAATATTCATGTAACTGTGATAGCAAGCCCATTCACTCCGGCCGGCCTGTGATGTGAAAAACATTGACTATAATGCAATAGCGGAATAACGAATATTTTTTATATATTTACATTGAATATACAGTGTTTACTCGACCTTCAAAAATATGCTAAATATTATTTTGATTCTTATATGTTTATCATCAGTTTGCATTTTATTCAATTTTTTACTTTATATTTTATTTAACAGCAATACATTTTTTATTTTTATTCACACTTATGCGTGGAATCGAAAACAACCGTGTTTTCATCCGAAAAAAATATTTTTGTTTTTGAATTAAATTGCCATTTTGGTATGGACGACTTAATTTGATTAATTTACTTATTGATAATATGGGATTGATTATAAAATGAAATAAATGACATATGCACTTAATTAATTACAGTAAATATACATTAACGTAATCTTCGTCAATCGGTACCTAAGAAGTACAGTAAAACATGGGTAATTGCACGCACATCGATAATGCACAATTTTTTCGTGCACTTAGGCGTGTTGTGCACTTATCAGTGCTCCATACAAACTATCTAATTTACGAAGCATAAATGGAAACTAGTGGTAACAACTGATATTGTGTGGCTATACTCTGTAACGCTATAGTCAGGGCCGGCCCTAGGGGTGGGCGAACTGGGCAGTCGACTAGGGCCACCACACCATGGAGCCTTTTATTTCCGGGTGGGGGGAGGCACCACTCAGAAAGTGATCCACTCTCGATGGGCCTTTACGCAACAAGATTAGGCCTGTTCGGTACCGAGATTTCAGTACCGGGTTCCGGTTTTTTTCAATACCCGGTACCACAAGCGGTTTCCCTGACTCAGGTTTTTTTTTCAGTATCGACGGTTTTTTTTAACCATAAGCCGGTTTTTTTGAGTACCGGGTTAAAAACCGACTCAGGTTTTTTTCAGTACCGACGGTTTTTTCAACCATGAGCCGGTTTTTTTGAGTACCGGGTAAAAAACCGGTACCAAAAAACTTGAAAAAAACCGGCTCATGGTTGAAGTGAATCGTTCTTTTTAACTCGGTACCAAAAAACCGACTCGTTGGTCGGTTTTTTAACTCGGTACCAAAAAAACCGGGATATCGGTACTTTAGAATATCGGGTCCGGTACCAAGTGAACACCGGTTTTGTACCGGGATCCCGGTTTTTGGAACAGGCCTAAACAAGATAAAGCATACCCGATGCAAACACGCTGGATGTTTCACATCTTATCGGAAATTCTTAAATGTCCGAACTGCAAAAGCTTCAGGATAAACCTAAGCCTATTCGATAAAAAAAAAATGCCGTAAAATTACCTGGTTCCAAGATTTTGTAAAAAAGTTTGTTTAGATTGAAAAATTCAAGTAATGCTTATGCGCTGATATTTTCAAATTACTGTTTTAAAATTCTAAACTTAGGCTGCTTACTACAAGCACACCGATATGTCTACCGATAATGAGCATAAAATTCTTAAAGAATGAAAACCGCAGAAATGGGGTTGGAATTTCGTAAAAAAATCGGCCAAGTCGCATCGATCTGACGGATGGTATTTCAAATGCTTACCGAGGGAAAAGCATTGATACACCTTGACCGATTTTTTACGGCTTTGAAGTATGTTCCAAGCACATAAAACCGATCAGGAATTTGGGATATATGTATTTTGAAGCGCAACGAAAGCTCGACATAATATTCAAAATTTGCTGTGATATAACTGATGATGATGTTGATGACAAAAGATTAAAAATTTTACAGGGTAAATACATACGTTTTTCTTAGAAAGAACTAGCTGAAAGTGGCAGCAATTCCAATTTTTTTCCTTAACCGTAAAAGGGGTTTTATGAAACCTGTACAACTCACCAGTCGCAGAATTTTAAAGCATTGCTATTTTGGCCTATACGTCCAAGGCACGACTTCATTTTTTTATTTGTTCGCGAAGCTCAAATTGACTAAATAAAAAATATGGCTTTTCACTATATGAGCGAAGGGTATAACGAGCCAGTAAAAATGTTTAAGAAACTGATTTGTGGCTTATCTTTGTAAAATGTTTATAAGGAAGGAAACATTTTTTTTTGCCATTCCAAGCTCTCGTGCTTGCAGTTTCGCTTTACTGGAATATATAACGGTGATTAACTATAAAAATTATATTAAAAAAAACATTGGCAAAGACTTCCGCGAGATCAAAAAGATTGCGAATCGCTGATATAACGAGTGCAAAAAACATTCAGGCTAACAAGGTCAGACATTGGGGTGTCGTGCTACATCAACACAATAAAACAAAATAAACATTGACAATCAAAAATTGAAAAACAAAAATTTAAGCCAAAATTTCGGTTGGAAATTGGTAGGGGTCACCATCATCGATTTGGCCTAGGATCATTAAAATACTAAGGCCGGCCCTGGCTATAGTTTTCAACAATTAAATTTGACAGAGCCATGTACAAGCAACTTTGTAAAGCTTTCGAATTTCAAACTTTAGCAACAAATATTAGCAAATGGGCAGTACCCATCTTTTTGAAATGTGATCAATGCAGGGGTTACCATTATCAAACTAACAGCTGATTGCAACAATGCCGTCAAGGGCACCGGCTTTGAGGGGGAACATCGAGGGAAGAACATCGAACATAGATGTTGCGAATTGAGCTTTTTGTAGGCTTTTAAGACGTCAAAAATTGTGTGTAGCCTAAAATATTTTTTTTGTACACTGTAAGTTTTTTTCAACTAGGATCCAGTAATACACAACTAGATTTTAGCTCCTAGATTTTCTAGTTGTAAATCTAGTGAAAAAAATATTACTGGAAATCTAGTTAAATTAGTCAATAGAAATCTAGTGCGGATAAATAGATATCTAGGACAAATAACTAGAACTCTATTCAAAAGCCAAGGATTTCTAGTAAAAAACAAGGGATTCCAGTCAGATTTACTAGAACTTCTAGTGAATAGTACTTAAGATAATCTAGTAAATCGTACTAGATTCATTTGAATTTTACTAGATGATCTATATCACCTGAAAGTATGTTTTTTTTTTCTTTTTTTGGTATTTTCTTCATTTTATCGCTTTTAAAACGATATTTCAGGTATAACAACCTGATATATCTGAAAACATAATGACAAATAAACAAAACTTTTTCGGTAAAATCTAAATTTTATTGTTATCCTTTATTGGTTATTGTACAAAACTAGTTAAGGTACGCTTATACGATTTTCTGACACCCAACTCGAAGTGTGACTCGAAGTGACTTCAGTCTTTCACATTCTCCTGCCTTAAATAGATAAGAAAATATTGACAATGCATCTATTAAACTAAGTATAGTTTTAAAAATGAAAACATGACGAAAACGATTAATTTAAAATGAAGAAAAATGTAATACTGCCATACATATATTACAAAAATAAAAAAAATAAAAACAATTGATGATCATTTCGCGAGACTCACAGTAAATGTAGCCGACTGCAACACCGACAGCAAAAATTACGCCATTGGGCTCCTTTAGTCGCTTGTATGCTGCTTCCATTCTGTCTGCTGTTTCACTTTTTCGCTGCGTTGTTTTGTTTGTTTTTTCAAAATATGCGATGAGGAAAGAAAGAGAGAAAGGAACAAAATAAATACAAACATATTAATTGGTGTCCTAATTCAGGCAATAATTTTTGTTTTTTTGACTACTTACCTTAAAAACCCAGTTCCGCAAACACTATGATACACTTGTCACAACGCATAGCAGCCTGCTTGTTCAACGATTAAAGGCAAACTGTTGAAACAAGAAGCATTAGCTACTAAGACGAGATCGAACTATGCACGTTATGTACTTAGAATTACACACTACTTTCTAGTAGAATTTAATAAATTTCCAGTAATAATTACTCATATTCTAGGAAAATGTTATGTTTTACCAGAAAACTAGTGAAATTTAACTAGATATCTAGGTTTTATATGTGATTCAGTTGATTTCACAGCAAATCTAGTAAAAATACTTAGATACTAGTTATACTTTTTTAGATAACCTAGATTTCTGTTAATTTTTTTCACTAGAAGTAGCCTAGTAAAAAATTACTGGAAAAAAGACACTGCGTACATTTTCAATTTATGGATGTCAAAATTATCACTTGCTTGCAGAAATGGGAAAACCACATCCAAACAAAATTTTGTTATCAAAAAAAGGGAAAACCAAAATTTGCTAGCAACCTAACGACTATCTTAGTGGTATCCTGCGATCTAAAGGAGGAGACTGACAGACACTGCTAACATAAACGTTGGAATGACAAAGACAAAAGACAAAAACTATCCAGTAGGCCTGATTTCCCTTTCTTCTACATTTTCATAAATTGAATCAATATATGTATATTAGATATCTCGGGCTAGGATCGCATAAATTCGTAAAATAGTCTGGTTCGAAACGTCTGCCCTGATAAATTTTTCAAATTCACATGTGCACTTATCCGTCATGAATCGTGTCCAAATGTTGTTAACCCTATCAAAAAAATGCGTGCACTTAAGCGTGTTGTGCACTTATACGTGTTGTACTTATCCGTTTTGAAATGTATTGAAAATCGCATTGAATGGATAAAAAAATAAATAACAGGCGCGACAATCCAACATTGGACTAAGGCCGCAGGATGTGTTAGTGACATCCTATTTCCAAGATCTTATCTGCTTTTTGATGAGGTAATGAGATCAGCATCACGCTCAGCAGTGTTATTTATCCCCATAAATGGGTACTCGTTTAACATCTGAGTGAGATCATAGTCTGTCACAAGCTCGTGAGTTCGAAAAACACAATGGAACACGGTGAGATTCGAACTCATGAGCCTGTGCACCGAAGGTGCGCGCACTAACCGCTCGACCAGCCAGACTACTACACGGTTAAAAAAAATGGTATAAACTTTATAAATTTTGGTATCCATAAACTTTTCTGTATAAAAATTATACCAAGCTTCTTTATTAATCGAAGTTATCAGTTGAAGCTATACAGTTCATGCTAATTGCGTATAAAATATTTTTATAAGCTAACAATATAAAAATAATCCGAATAAGGTGTAAATAGTATTTATCCAGATATATGATAAAAACTATACAATTTTTTTATTCAAAATTTAAAAAAACCGACATTTATTTAGATCTGAAGGATAAATGTATGCCTGCAGAAAACCCCTTCTGGGACATACTGTTGCAGGCACTATACTCGTATATTTCCTATCCGCACATACAGAAATTTTTGACCACGCCGAGATTCGATCTCCGCACCTCTAGATTACTAGCATGCACTCTCAACCAGGTGCGCCACAGCGATGCACGAAGTCCACCTTTCCAAATGCGAATGCAATGATTTTTTTTCAGAAATGTACAATTTAGGATAAACTTTACCTCACTTTGGTATAAAATTTTTCTATCAGTTCAATATTATTAAACGAATTCTCGATTGGTATGCAAGTTGTAATTTATAGTATAAAATCAATAACACGTTCTGATAAAAGATTCATATAAATGCTGTATAATTTTCAATAGTATTTTTGGATTAATTTTGTAACAGCTTCGTATAATTTTTATACGAACATCTCGAATTCAATATTTTAATACAAGCTTCGGATAAATTTTATAAAAATTAATATAAACAAAATTTATACATCGCTGTTTATTAAAATGTATACTAAAAAATGTATGAATGAGCTTTATACCATCAGTTGGTATAAAAAATACACCAGAATTTTTAACCGTGTACAGACTGCATTGAATGGATGGTGCATGAAAATTGTGTGCACTTATCCGAGTTTTGCACTTAAGCGTGTTGCACTTAACCGTGTTTTACTATATACATAACTCCAATATTTGAACAAATTTCAAATCTCAACGCTCGATAATTTATTTTCCTTACTAATAAGCACGTGTTTCTGCAGATAACGCGGCTACTCATCAATGTGCCACTTGATGTCATCAATATTTCTGATGTGTTGTGCGAAAATTTTTATTGTACAGAAGTCAAGTTCAAATACACTTTTAAAAATAACCATTGTAAATAAAATCAGTTGTATAGATTTTTGTTGTTGTACTAATACATATCTTAGGCGGTCACTTACTTATTCATTTAGCAAACATCCAAGATAACATCAAATTTATTTACCGACACACTTTATCGAAATTTATCGCCTGTCTTTTATGATTGTGTAGGCATAAAGTAAGTAATTGGAATAGAGATGGAACTCCATCTAACATTAAAATATATTGGAAAACATTTTACCTTTGAGTGTGTGCTGTAAGTAACGTGTATATACACGAAGATATCTTCCTGTGTGTACACGTTACTTACAGCACACACTCAAAGGTAAAACTCTTTTCAGTCGATTTTAATGTTATATGGAGTTCCATCTCTAACACACTTAAAGGTAAAACTCTTTTCAGTAGATTTCATTGTTATATGGAGTTCCATCTCTATTCCAATTACTTACTTTATGGTGTAGGTATGCTGTACTGTACATACTGCACGCACGGCTTTATGAAAAAATCAAAATAAGTACACACGTCATATTTGAAAATTGTTTCCCTGAATATTCTGCAAATACATAATATCGTATCATAGAAAATCCGTAGGTCGTAGATAATGGAGACATTTTTCTCTATAATAATAATTACGTACCATGTAAAAGTAATAGGGGTAAACAGAACATATACACTTAACTCCATGTTATATTAGCATAGTAATCTTGAAAGGTGGCTTTTATGACGATGTTGTCGTGACCAAACTAACTGACCTCGAGATTTTGCGCTTTGTTTGGTGATACCTGTCGTATTTGTTTCAAAACAGCTGAACTACAGATATTGTGTGTAGATACAAAGAAAATAAAGGAAAAAAAACGATATTGCACACATACTGAGCAATTTCACACGACATTTATCTTGTTTGTGTCTAATAAAAATTTGATTGTCATCGATTAAACAAATTATAATACATACTACCTAAATAAAGAAAGAAAAACAAAAACAATCATAAATCAAATGCGTCGGAAAATGTTGTTGTTTATCTTTCAAAAATTGAACTTTCACTGAAAAGAAAATGCTTCGCAGGAAATTTGAACATCAAATTGGCCAAACTACGGGAAAATTAGAGATGGAAAAGCTCCATGAGCCTTCCTTTCGAGATCCTACACACGACCCTAAAATTATCCTTCTGTAACGGGTGGCGTCAGCGGTGCTAAACACTGAAAAAAAAAACAGATTTTTGTGAATATAACGGTAGAAAGTACTGAAAAGTGGTGTACGACAAACTTGTAGTACTCGCGATTGTAAGGAAAGTGTAAAAATACCCCCATTGATTCGTGCTCTCCCAGCGGTGCTATATAACCCCCTATGACACAGTTAGGAGAGCGCAAATCGATGTGGGGATAATTTTACACTGATGTTTTCAACAGGGTCTTTTTTTTTAAATCTCTATAACGCTAAAGATCACTAAAAAGTTCTTTATGGTAAATTTGTAGCCCGTAAAGTTTTAGAAAAGCTAAGAAAAAATTTTCGCGGGTATGTGTGTACGTTATGAAGGTATCTAGTAAAATATCGTGTATGACAAAATTATAATTTATTTGTTTCCAAATATGTAAAGTCAAAAATCTTGATTTATGCATGCCTCCCAAGGAGCTATGCGGGGTTAAGTTAGGGAACATTTTTTTTTTTGGGAAAATATATCCATAATGGTAACTAATGTATGATGAACTTGTAACTCGTAAAGCTTCAAAAAGCTCCTAACAACATATTCAAAACAAGTAAATAAAGGTCGGTTAAACATTTAAATTACTAGTCTTCTGGGAGCGATTTTTAAAAATATGTTTGTAACGGCACATTTGTATCAGTGGGTTTGAAAAAGAAAAAACGTTTTTTTTTTTGTAATTCGTTTTAAAATTTCATTTTGTTCCTTGTTTTCTCGCGTAATTGTTTCTAAAGTGGAAAAGTATCAATTTTATACAGCAAAAATATAAATTACTCAGTGTTCGATTGCCCGCTGCTATAAATTACAATTTGAAATAAAAACGTTCTTAACCAAGGAATACAATCCTTCCTTACTCGCTATTCTACCTTTACCAGTCGTTAGTTTGCCCGATTTTCATGGCCGAATTAAACGGGATTATTTGGGTAGAGTTTTAGTCTGGTTTGTTAAAAATTTGATACCAGACACGAATTCTAGCACTGCGAATAGTTGTCGCATTCGACCACTAACGTAATGCTGTGTCAGTAAATGGACGTAAACGCATCGTGGTCAACCTTTCAGAAAATCTTAAAATTTGATATCAATGTTGCTTACAGGAGATTTCGTCCTGATTGACTTAAGCAACAATAGGGTATACCATACTATCTTTATTACGGCCAAAGCTAAATACTGTTTTGACTTTCCTATTAATTAAATAACCTAAAAACTGTAAATTAAATTGATATTTACATCGATTAAAACAATGATCTACTGTATTCCTGTTACTTCAAAATATAATTTAAAATAAAAAAAATACATAACAGGCGCGACAATCCAACATTGGACTAAGGCCGCAGGATGTGGTAGTGGCATCCTATTTCCAAGAGTTTATCTGCTTTTTGTTGAGGTAACAGCATCACGCTCAGCAGTGTTATTTATCTCCATAAATGCGTACTCGTTTAACATCTGAGTGAGATCATAGTCCGTCATAAGCTAGAGTTCGGAAAACACCATGATCCACAGTGAGATTTGAATTCATGACCCTGTGCACCGAAAGTGCGCGCACTAACCGCTAGACCAGCCAGACTACAAAAAAAAAACATCATTTAAAACTGATCATATTCTCCTTAACATCTCCTTTCGAAAGACACCTATCATGCCAATAATCTGCTTCCTGTAGAAAAATATCCTTTTAGGTGGTATTAGCCTTTTTCAAAATTCAAAACCAGTTTTTAACCATTCTGGAGGACTCCAAATCGTCTGCACCCCAGAGAAAAAAAAGACATTTTGTGCCCAAGGACATCATTCAAATAATAAGTGTGTAAATGTAAAAGATAATTGGCCTATGTTATGGAGCGGTTATGCAAAATAACGTTTTTTTTCGGGAGCAGGTATAGTAACAGTTACAGACAGATATTCTTTTACTAGTAACAGTTACACGGAATGTTTACCCATCCCTACGGCAAATACCATTCCATAATACAGGGTATTTGAAAGTTCAATAAAAACAAAAGTATATACTTCAGTTACCGTTTCAATTCTTTTTTTACTTGAGAATACAATTTCCCACGTTTTTTCATACAGTCTTGAAAATGACATCGGTTAAATGGCGGCTCCCATTGTACATAAATTAAGTCTATTTTGGAAGTTCGTATTCTTGAGGTGAGCTACGGTCCGTGGTCGATCGACATAAACCAGGGATTTCAAATAACCCCATAAAAAAATCACATGTGGCCAAATCTGGAGAGCGCGCCGGCCATGAGAGATCGCTTTTGAGAGAGATGAAGCGGTCGGGTCGGTTTATTAGCCACACTTCCACACTCCCGAAATGAGTTAAACCACGACACAATCGAATAAGGGCCGGGAACGGGTCTGTGAGGAGGAATTTCAGAGCGAGCGCGGAAGGCACGTTGCATAGCAATAAGTGGGAAACAAACTTGGGGACTTCCCCCTCCAGATGATCCTCCTCCCACCCTCTACCCGCCCAACTCACCGCTCGGGAGTTTTTTTTTCAAATAAGCAAGTTTCTCTGGCGCACCCTGTACTACACACATGCACCACATTTGGTGTATAGAATGGGACAATAAGTCACGATTTCCACAATTAGCTTTGCTTCGCATTTTTCCCTATCGTGATTTGTGTCTAGGCCTAGTGAAAATCCCGTCTTAAGGTATGTTGTCCTCGACGCGGCTGCAACGACTCTAGCGACTCCAGCGGCTCTAGAGCAAGTTCCCTACCCCAAGCAGCCGTTGCCCGAAGCCCCACAAAGAAGCAAGTGCACCACGTTCACCATTCGTGCATGCATTATGTACAACAAGAGTCCCGCGAATGCTTTCTATATACAGACAGATTCGTGTAACAGCCGAATCAGTACGATTATTTTGCGAAACAACTACCCTACCCCAAGCAGCCGTCGCCCGAAGCCTACAAACAAGCAAGTGCACCACGTTCACCATTCGTGCATGCATTATGTACAACAAGAGCCGCGCGACTGCTTTCTATATACATGCTATTCGTATAGCGGCTGAACGAATACGACCGTTGTGCGAAACAACTACCCTACCCCAAGCAGCCGTCGCCCGAAGCCTACAAACAAGCGAGTGCACCACGTTCACCACTCATGCGAGCATTATATACAACAAGAGCCGCGCGGTTCATTCATTGTGGAGCTATGCCAAGCGAGTATCAACTAAAAACGAGTTTTTGTATGCAAGGGCCAATGGGCGAGCTGCAGTCGCTAGAGCCGCTGGGGTCGTGCCGAGGAAAACGTACCTTTAGGTTCGTATTGACTTCGAAATGTGATTCAAAACAGCGTGGCTCAGAACTATACATTGACAATTTAAAAAAAATTAACAATGCTTCTTGCAATGTTAATCGTCGGATGGTTGGGTGAGGTCTGACTGACCCCAGACAAATTTTGCCCCAAACGGGTTCCCAATATACACTACCACCATCCATTAGGACGTTGGTCTCGAGGTGGTTGTAGGTTGTTATATAAGCCAACCAGCTAGGGTTGTAATCCCTAAGTTGAATTTCCATAAAGAGTGTATTTTCTGGACGAAGAAATCCCTTTTCGATTTCATAACATCGCACAGTGGGGCGAAATCAATGATTTTTCGGACATCGCATATTTGTGAAGATGTCGTGTTGTAAAATCTACCACGTAAATGACTGTAAGTTGAACTTGTTTCTACTGAATCAAATAGTGGACTCCATTTTAAAATACGCAATGTCCGAAAGAAGATATAGCGGTTTTAAGGATGCTTTCACCAACCCCATAGTATAGACAATTTACCGTTTCTCCTTCCTGATGTTACAAATGATATTAATAGATAGTACGACTCATTTAGAGAAAAAAATTATATGCCCATAATGCTCTCTCATGTACCGTTACAAAACTGCATCATTATTTATGAAATCTTTGGGAAAGCTAGAGTAACCAAACAAATCCCAAATTTAACCTGTCTTGCTTTGCGCAATTTAGCATTTGGATTAAGGATTAAAAATATACAACATTTTATGTAATTTGACTGCTCTCCCATTACAATACTCACTGTTATTTCGAAGATATAGTAATTCAAACTTTAAAAATTTACAAAATTCATTTGACATAGAAAATGCAAACGCTAATATCATAACGGTTCTTTAAACGGATAAATCTGAAAAATTCACAAAAGTTGCTCTTTTATGTAAGCTTTTCGGGAGCTTGAAACAAATTATCAGAAATACGCAAACACCGAAACAAACGACTTTTCGCTTTGCGAATTACGAGCAACTATAAGACCATTTTTTTGGTAGAGTAAGATCTTTTATAGGGGAGCTGGTGGAATCTTTGATTTAATCGCCCCTGTACTTAGTCCTGTCGAAGGATATTCGATTAAAAACTTAGTAGTATACTCTTAGCGTATTAGTTTAATTCAGCCAAGAGTTATGACTAATCAATCATATATACTTTCTACCTATAATTTGTAGGGGAGGTGCGAGACCTGTTGCTCCGATTTGCCCCACTATCAGTATCATATGAGATTATAACATTGCCAGCATGTAACAACAATTTAAAGTTCAAAG
Organism: Microchrysa polita; assembly: GCA_949715475.1. Taxonomy (NCBI): domain Eukaryota; kingdom Metazoa; phylum Arthropoda; class Insecta; order Diptera; family Stratiomyidae; genus Microchrysa; species Microchrysa polita. The sequence continues at coordinate 56,919,290 of OX454417.1, forward strand.
CTGCATCAGAATGAATGTCATTTTGCGAAAAGGTTAACATGAAAAACAGAGATTAGCCGATAAAAATGGCTACTGTGGGTGGGGTCGCAGGTGGTCGCAGCCAAACTTTGTGCTTTTATTGACTCCATTAATTGCAGATAATTATGGCTTAATTCATTTCCCGGCCAACTACGGCCATTTTTTGTTTTTGATGAAACAACAAAAATATCAAGGTTTTTGGCTAGAATCCTTAAAATTTACCGTTATGTTCTTTGTTAGATACGTAAATACCATAACAAGGTCTCTTATCCAAAGGCCAAACGTGAAAAGTATATTTATTTGCCATTTTATTAGGTAAGGTGGTTGGTACGGGTATTTGAAATTTTTGAGTCATATGCCAAAAATTCATTTCTTATTGAACAAAACTGCCCATACAACCAATTCCGTTACAAGTAAAAAATTATTAACAATGGATTTCGATAGCTTATACTATATAGTGTAAAGTCATAGAAGTAAAATCTGCATTATTAAGATTTCGTCTAATTGCCTATGTCCGAATTTTTGTTCTAGTCGCCCCACTGTGCATCGTTTCGGTAAAATCACCAGACGCCCAAACAGTTCGAAGGGCCGAAAATTAATAGTATCATAGTTTAGGAACTTCATTGTTATACCCAGAAAAAAATTACTTTTATTAAAGAAAAATTACATAGGACGTATGAAATTTTGGCTATGATTTCGAACCGATGAAGTAGCCTTTTTGGGACAATGATAGAAATATCATTGAAAATATGAAGTGAATATTCGATTATAACAATGAGATTGTTCGTCGGTTCTATGTAAAAATTTCATTGAATTTTATTTAAAAAAAAAATAGAAAAGAATATTTTTTTTATACCCGTCACTATGTGAAAGGGTATATTAACTTTGTCATGAAGTTTGCAACGCACAGAAGGAAGCACCTCCTATTATATAAAGTATATATATAATTGATCAGTGTGATGAGTGAAATCGATCGACCGATGTCCGTCTGTCTGTCTGTCCGTCTGTTTCAATACAAACTAGCCCCTCAGTTTTGAAGCTATCGGGCTGAAATTTTGTATACAAGTTTCTTTTAAGTGTACGCTGTATATATGTCGGAACGAACGGAATCGGACCATGGCGTCATGGGGCTGCCATAGTAACCCAAAATCGAAAATTATGTTCTTCTAAGAAATCTTTTTTCTTTATGAACCAATCTTAACTAAACTTTACCCAAATGTGTTCCTAGTAAAGCCCCAAGACATATCTAGAAACAGATGAAATCGAAACACTACGTCATAGGGCTGTCATACAAACAAACCTCTAAAAATTAGATTATTCTAAGAAAATTTTTATGAACCAATCTTAATTAAAATTTACCCAAGTATATTCCTAGTAAAGCCTCAAAATATATCCAGGAACGGATGAAGTCCGCACACTACGTCATAGGACTGTCATACAAACCAAACTCTGAAAATTAGGTTCTTCTAAGTAAATTTTTTTTCTTTATGAACGAATCTTAACGAAACTTTACTCAAATGTGTTCCTAGTAAAGCCTCAAAACATATACATATAGGAATGGATGAAATCGGAATATTACGTCATAGGGTCATACAAACCAACCCCCAAATATTAGGTTATTGTAAAAAAAAAAGTTTGTTTTCATTTTGAATCTTAACTAAAATGCATCCCAGTGTTCTTCGATTAGCCTCAACGCATCCAGGAACAGGTGGAATCCGAACACGTCATAGGGCTGTGGTAAATTGTTAACACAAAAGAAGCTTAAGTTTCATTCAAATGTGACGGGTATTCAAATTTCGGCCGCGCCCGGTTTTTCTTTTTATTGTGATTTAATTTTATTTAAAATTTGGGATTTTTTTTTTATTCGTGAAAAACCTTATGCAGAAACTTGGATTCAAACCCGATCCGCCTGCGTGCCAGTCCGTTCACGTTGCCATGAGACCAGATGTGGAATGTTGTCAGCGTTTCTAAAATCTGAACTAGGTACTTGATACGCGGTGCAATACAAAATTAAAATGTTTATGCATAGAGGCTATAATCATAGTTCCAATGAATAAATGAAAGAATTTGATTTATAGTATAGTGACTTTAGCTCTAGACCCAAACATCCAAAAGAAGAGCTGACTTTTGATGCCAAATTGTTCTGTGGCCTGACCGCGTTACGCAGTAAAAAGTTGGACTTTTTTGCGCGTCACATTTGCGGGGGAGGGGGTAATATTTACAGCAAAATGTTCTGAGGACGATTTAAACTACACAAAATTTCCTTTCCAATGATATATTATATCATATACCTTCTCTTGGCAGATTATATACTAGATTATAGACTAGACCTTATCGCCGAATCACAGCAGGCGGGAAAAATTTTGGTAAGCGTTAAGGCTAAGTCCTATTAGACCCTCCACCAAATATTACTTCGATCGGGTTAAAACAAAGGGTACCTCCCGATGACATTTTTAATTAATTATATTCAAACTTCATACGGTTAAAGAAATTTTCTGTTTACTATAGAAGTAAAGTAGAGTAAAAATTTCATTGGTTTTAATACACGCTTTTTTCTGGGTGTAAGTCTATAGTAAATCGTCTATAGTAATCGTAAATCGAATTCGTCTCTAAACAATTCTCAATATCTTTCATTCATCAAATTATTGACAGGCATTGAGCCTGAAATAGAAATAAAGAAACGGTGATTTGTATAAATTGCTTTACATACATATTTCAGACATTTAGAGTAACAAATTTCTACTACCGAGCATGTCGCATAGCATAAATCTCTACGAAATTTTTTTCCATTTTCAGTAACTCATTCCAATTCTCATCATGTCAATTTCAAAGTTTTTCCTTGACCTTGGTACGAAATGTGCTTACACTTCGAATTTCCTTATTGCGCAAACGAAGGAGAAAAACCTTAATTCAATACAGGAAATCCGCACTATAGAAAATAACCAAGAAAAACATGTTTTGTCCATTCCATATTGACATCAATGAAAATTCGATTTTTTCTTGTGTAGCGTTCATGTCAAGAGGGAAAGAAATGCGGTCCCAGTTTTCCAACAGTACTATGACTGAAAAAATGTAATTCATGGCTAACGACAAAAATTTTCGCATGAGCGAAATAAAATCACATTGAAAAATACGGAAATATGGTAAAACGATGACGTTTTTCTGTTCTCGCCTCTCGAGAGACGCGTTGTTATTGATGATGACGACCAGATCTAGAATGACAAGCACTGCGAGCTGTGTGAGAGTCGATACGATGGTAAATGAATGACCATTCACATTGTGTTTAATGAGTCGAATTTAAACGGGAGGAAAAAATGAAAACTGTTTCAAAACTCAATTGACTATGAAAATGAAAAGTGTTAAATGGACAAAGATTTTGATGATGTAGAGTTGCGCTTAGGAATGACTACGTGATGGCTTATGCAGAGAGGGTCTTCTGTTGATAGTGATGATAGCTAGCGCGTGGTGGGAGTTTTCACATTTTTTCTTCATTATTCATTTTTAAAACGATTCTTTTCAATCCTTGCTGAATCCCGTGTCGTTCTCTTCTCTTTGTACCAACGGCTATCGACCATTAGTTGTATCTGTTGTATCCTTTCTTTGTAGGGATGTTTTGTGTTTAATGGTTTGAAAGTAAATTATGATGATTTCTCTTTGTAGAGAAAGTAGTGAAAGGAATAAACATTTCTCGTATTTTTTTTTTAAATAAAGGACAACGATTTTTCATTAAAACCTAATTTAAAATAAATCGAATATACTTAAAGTATGCGATTATAGTATCCGTATAATCCCATTGAAAGCATTTTTTTTAAGTTTTTTTTTTAATGAGAGAAGGAGTTCTAATTGTACGAATTGCACAATGAATATGTATCATGTTACCCATGCACAGACCTAGGAAGAACACAAAAACCCAAATAAATTAACTTTTTGTAGGAGCAGTAGAGAGGATCTATGGGCTCGATCTCGCCCCTTTCCAATAATTTGTAAGAGCATGTTAGTACTGCGACTAGTCACAGCCTTGTAGGGGAGGCCAGACCTACTCGACCTACTACTTTGGTGAGACCTACTTCACACTACATCAAGTTAAAGCAGTGGTTCCCAACCCACAGATATCTGCGGACCACTAAGTCTGTGAAGTGAATTGCTATACGGACCATTTACGCATTTATTTATAAGTTTAGCCTGGGTTTCGTGTGTATTTTTCATCATAGAATAAACCGACGCACTGCTTTGCAGATACGCGAATTTTTCCGGTGTAAGCGAGCCGTCTAATAGTCCCAAATAATCACTGTATTATTGATTCGATCTGGTTCGTGTCTTTTCCTAAAAATATCTGTGGTTGTATCCTTTACAGACGAAGGCATCAATCCTTTCTTTCTTCGAAGGTGGTTTAAGTGGAAATTCTACTGTTTCGGCCATTGCTTGGCCTCTGATATTGTATAGTGGAGGTTTGTTCTGTCGACAATCAGGGAAAAAACTCCACGACAATATGGCCAAAAACTCGCTTGAAATGTTCGATCTGATCTGATCTGATTGTTGACTGTAGAAGTCTTAAAACTTTCCAAACCAAGTTTGCAGTTTAGGACCCGTTCATTTGTTTTTCGTTTGTCGCAATTATGTATTTAGCTGCTGTATCTGCTCCTTAAAAAAAAAATATTCTGGATAAAATTTCGTCACTTTTCATTAAAACTGGAACTTAATGGTTTCCCAGAGATCTTCCGGCTTGACGGTAAATCATGGAACACCCTGCATATATTGCCATATTTTCGGTTGCTCCTTTGAGGTTTTACATAATATCGGCGTAACCAAAACAATATGGAGTATTTTATCGTTCTGGGTTCTTGGATTAATCACAAGATATTTTTGTTGCGAACGAATCAACCCTCCTTATTGTAGCCTTTTTTTGCACAGTTTTGAAGCAATCCCAGCATTCTATCGTTGACTGTGACTCTCTTCTATTTATTGCAGAAACTCTGATTAGGATTCACAAAATCTAGATTGTTCCAAGAGCTATACTGTAGAACTGATTTATCGCGTAGAAATCTGTTAAATAACCGCGCGTCGTCTCGATTGAAGACCGTTGCTATAGTTTCAATTTCATATGTTTTTGGTCGTTGGGCGCGGAGACTAAAATATCTCCGCATAGGGAAAACAATCAAACTGTAGATAGACACTTTCCAGAGCGATTTTTTTGATTATATTCGTGCCGAGTTGATCATGTACATATGTATAGCGAACGGGGGAAGGATGGGATGTCTTGCGAATACATGGTGCAATGTGTACGATGCCAGGATAGTTTTCATCTCTCCGCGTCTAAGTTTTTTCCTTTTGCGGAGACATTCAGGTCGCCTAGCCGTAGGGCGTGGAAGCTGGTATATCTTCGTATGAGGAAAGGAGCCTGTGAAAATGGAACTCGACACTTTCCAGAGTTCCCTTTAGTCGCCTTATACGACAAACTGGGAAAGCTGTGGTTTATTCTTTCCCCACACCACAGGGGTTACTTTTCTCCATGGAGGGTTTGACAGCTTATGGCTGTTGTGATAAAGGATTGGCTCCGGTATGATTTTTATATCGTAACCAGCTACCGTAGCTACTGATTTACAGACAACATAAATATCAGTAGTTACTACATATGGTTTTTTATTGGACCCCATGCTCCAGACCAGACATTTAAAGATAGAGTGCCGTCTTTCGTCTCTACTCATTGAACTACCAAATGCCCTAATGGCTTGCATATGTTTCTTGGGTATAAGGGGATAATTTATTGACTCTTCATTTTGCTGTCATAAAACTCTCTCCTTTCTTGCAGAGACGACGATAGAACTGACGAAAAAGTCTTACTTTTCTGTCCTCCACGAAACTTAACGAGTATAAAACCATCACCCGACAAGCTGTTGTATCAGCTGGACGATGAGCTAGGAGAGCCGAAATTGTAAGATTACAACGATTAGAATCGGCGAGCCATGTACACAGGATGAACAACAATCGCAGACGCAAGCAAGCAATAAACGCGCAACAAGTGGACGGGTGCAGATTGCATCGACGACCTAGAGCCCGATTGGATCAATCAATGATTGAAGACGCCCACCAGTGGTTGGGTTGCAGAAACTGGAGGACAAGGTCGGCTAATCGCTACAATTGAAGGTCATGGATAAGAGAGGTTCAGAGCTGACATCGGACCCTACTGCCACATTAATGGTATTGTGGTCCTTAATGTTATTATTAATGTTCTTACTACCGATGCGTTAATATAGCACGTCAAAGCATATTTTTCGTTTTCCACCTACACCATGTCATACTGTCTGTAACTACAACTTCATAAATTCCTCCCGATGTCCTTATCAAAAGGCCAAAACGAAAAATCACAACTCATCCCAATTTCGTATCAATAAATAACCAAGATTTTCTCTGGAATATTTTATGAATACAAAAGGATGCAGAGCGTAAAAAATGTTCACTCTCAAGTTGGTTTTTTTTTTTTTTAATGAAGAAAAAACGATCGTCCCTAAACGATTGAAGTGTGAAGAACAAGAACCAACGGAGAAATGCTTTGATATAAATACATATTTCAGATTATAAGAGGAGCCTCATACAAAGCATATTTTTCTTACCGTTGCCGTTTGCTCTCGTGTATTTCATTGGAAATATCCTTGAAATAAATTCAGATGAATTCAAATTGTATCAACTCTTGGTAGTCTGCTGGAGGATATTACTATAAAAAAAACCTTATCGTGAATGATATTTTCTTCTTTTCTTTTTCAATAATGTTGCTATATCCATAAATAAAATGTAAAATGGTTGTAATTTGTGAAATTGAAATTACAATTACATTTTGTTGGTAGAGAATAATTTTTTTTTGTAATAGAGATTAAAACCCGTAATGATGATGGTAAGCTCTTAAATTTATTATGAAAAAAAATAGTATGTTCATTTTCCGATGATCGTTTTCAGTAGGCAATCCGGAATTAATTATAAGGATCTTAGCGTCTCTGTAAAACTTATGGCCACATCAGATGGGCCAAATTTTTTTTAAAAAGGAGTTTTACCATTTAAAAGGTTAAATTGAAGTTTTGTTTTTTGTCGAAAGAAATAGGATTCGAATCAAACAAAATCTCTTTTTTAACCTGCGCTACATTGTTAAGACTACATACATCCGATTGTGGAATCAATGGATTGACCATAAAAACATACACCGGGGAGAGACAGGCGCGATGGGGAAATTCCACGAACAAACAACGTTCGTTGAATTGCCCCATCGCTCCGAGGCGTGCTTTATACACGACTTTGATCTTTGGTACTGCTTTCGGAAAGCCCCGATCGGTCTGAGGCCGGTCTTAGAAGAGGCTGACAGTGTTCTTCAGTTAATGTTCGTAGTCGTCGAGTATCCGAGTCTCTCTTCATGTAAGTAAAGCCTTATGTGTCAGTTTGCAATCAATTCGAAAGTTGCTTGCACTCTCACACTGGAGGAAGCAGTTAGCATTTTACTTGCCATGCTAGAATAAACAAAAAACATCTTAATTATCGCAGTAACAATATTTTCGTATGCTAATCAAAAAGGTAAACGAACGTATGATTGCCGCATATATACGAGACAGGCACAGATAAGACGCGCATGTTATCTGCATGCTGACCTTGTTTCGTTTACTTTTATACGGATGGCAGATTTAAACAAAAGATGCGCAATATCTCCCATTTGTCAATAAAAATTAGCACTTGCATTCCCGTCACTCCTTCAGTATTGCAATTGCATGAAGTACACCGCAGTCTCTTGAGTTTCAACAACGGATGCAACACGATTCGTGTCACCAAACACACAAAAAGTGTCCTTGTGTTGTGAATTTCACCTTCATCTTCGTTGATTTCCCTTTGAAAGTTATCAATTATTATTATTATTACCAGAAAAAAACTTATATGCATGAACGACTACTGTCCCATGCTAATTCATCGCTAATTGAATTATTCACGAACGCATCATCATACGGTTGCAGGGGCTTAATTAATAGCCTCTGGGCCCTGTAGTGCAGTCATATTAGCATTTCAAATAGAAAAAAATAGAGTAAGGCATGTGGGGAATCAAATCAAAGGGGACGTCAAGTACATTACATAACCGGTGTTTGTTCCATGTTTCAAGGACCCTCAACGGAATACATCGAGATTAAATGGAGAATTATTGTGTTTTCCGTGTATCTTTCCAAAGCCATAATTACGAGAGTAATTCAACACTACGTTTCTCACTTTTCCGAATCTATAATAGCCAAAGATTCTACCATTGAATTTGCTAAGAAAAAAATTATCGGAAAGCTTTCAAAAAGGACATAAAAGGACACTAATTGCAAACCTTGATCGAACGTGGGCATGCGAGGTGTCATAGCAAAGAGGACGTCGAGTACATTCCATATCTGGCGTTTATTACTTGTTTCAAGGACCCTCACAGGAGAAAATTGGGATCCAATGGAAAATTTTCGTGTTTCTCGTATATTTATCTTTCCAAAGCCATAATTTTTCGTTTAAGCCCGAACTATTCCATTAAGTGTCCTTGAAACAGGAAACAAACACCGGATATGCAATGCACTCGACGTCCTTTTTGATATGACACCCCGCATGCTCATGTTCGATCAAGGTTTGTAATTAGTGTCTTTAATGTCCTTTTTCAGAGCTTTCCGATAATTTTTTTCTTAGCAAATTTAATGGTAGAATCTTAACCTATTATAGATTCGGAAAAGTGAGAAACGTAGTGACAACTTGAATTATCCTAGTAGTGATGGCTTTGGAAAGATACACGGAAAACACAATAATTTTACATTTAATTTCGATTTATTCCGTTGAGGGTCCTTGAAACAGGAAACAAACACCGGATATGTAATGTACTCGACCTCCCCTTTGATTTGATAGCCCACATGCTGACCTCCGGTCAAGGATTAAAGAGTATCCTTTTTGGGACCTTTCCGATCAAACTTTTTTTTTAGCAAATTGAGTTTTAGATTCCTGGGAGCTCGCTGATTCAAAAGCCACAAAAAAACAGCCTTACTCTATTTTTTTCTATTTGGAGGCCTGAAATGGGATATTTTGACTGCACTACTGGGCGATATAACTATTGCTCGTCTCGGAATATGGAAAACCTTCTCTCATGTCGATCACCTTGTTCTCGTATCATGAACATTTTTTATTATGTGTACAAACAGATCCATATTCAGAAAGCTGGTGTAACATGCTGTACTATTCACCAGTCATAGCTTATATCTAAATTCTATTCTGTTCTAATTGTTGTTATTTACATTTCAATTAGCATTATGTGTATATGTCCATAGCATTAACTATGGCAGTCTCTTGAATCCTACAACAACAACATGGCAGTCATCATATGTTAAGCTTGCTAAACAGGAAGTAATTGAATGTGAATCAGGGAAATTGAGAATGGCAAAGTGACTTTGTTTGCATTCTAATTTGACGATTAGGACGAAAAGTTTAATCTGAATAGCATTCAAGAGAGCCCCTTGAATGGTAAAATAATATATATATGCTAGAATAATATCAACTATATTAGGCTCATTAAAGGTGTATAGATAAGCTTTCGAATAGCTTGAAATGAAACAGGGTATACATACCCTGCCCCACTTTGCTTTGATTGCTTTAATCTTCGCAATTCAGTGAGTAAACAACTCAGCAATGCGGGTATAACTTAAGAGTTTAATGAACAGTGTCTCAATCCCAACAACTTGGCTTTTTTAGAATGAAAGATTTTTAACGATTTTGGCTCATTTTGGAATTTGTTAATCATCTATTTCAGCTGTTGGAACACATTAAAATAAAGGTATTAAGGCTACCGATTGAAAAAGGTCATTCTCGATTGTCCTTTCTTAAAATTTCCTTTAACCCTCATCCAGCGGGATAGGTACAGGTGTACCTTTTTCGTTTTTAAAACACCGCAACTTTTTTGCTATGGGTCCGATCGGTCTGAAATTTTCTGACATCTCTACGATTTTAGTTTAAAATATGTATTCCAAATTTCAGAAATGTATGACCACCCATCCCCAAGTAAGGGAGTAAAATTAATCTTACACCCTTTAACGGCGGCAAAGGTACATTTGTACCTTCATATATTTTGTATGAAAGAAAATTTACAACAGACGAAAATAAAATATTTTTTGTGAATGCTCATGCTTAGAGAGACTTATTATAGCATCAATAAGTTGAGAATCGAGTGATGTACAAAAGTATTTGATTTACGATTTTTATTTGTAATGATCAAGGTCCTTAGAGATATCGATCTATAAGGACTAGGCTAATTCATAGAGCGGTTTTTGGTTATTTGACATCAATCTGAAGACTTTTACTGGCATACCAAACTTTTTGAAGTATGTAATGGCTTGGGGCAACCGAAACAATGTATTACGCCTTCTTTCCCCCCATAACATCTAGTGAAAATTAGGTTTGTAACAAATGCTAAAATTTTGGATGCCAAAATTTTGGATTTTAGCGGTTGATTTTCTATACCACAAATTCCCATAATTTGTATTCCATCACCTAATATTTATGATTTGTGTAATTCGGGACGTCCACCCGAATTCCTTTTGAAGTTTCAGCTGAAAACAAGCAGAAGCCTCCAACCAAATTTCTAAATGGATGTTTGGGTGGTACATAAACTTGGTTGAATTGTACGTCGGTACTATACCGATACCGATAACTGCTATAAAATATGCCACATTTTTTCGGTTTCTTGTTTTAATTTTTCAATCGATCCTTGGATTTAATTACATATACGAGAAAATATATTACAATTAACCAACAACAATCACCATTAAAATTTTAGATATTTTTCTACTACAGGAATTGGCCTGAGTTTAGATTTACTAAGATTAGAGACTGAAAATTATACTAGCTACTAGCTACTTCTACTTGCTTATTGCTTGACAGGACCTTTCTTTCGTATAATAACACATTTACTCATTTCTCCAATATATTTATTGCTTCAAATATTGTTGTTTTATGGAAAATAACGAGAATGTGATAATTATTGACGTTTTTTCGTTAGTGATAACGGGTTATAGTAACAGAATAATATATTGGGGGCAGGGGGGTAAATTTTAACCAAAAACTCCACAATTCGCAAATCAAACATACCAAATTCTTCTAAAATCATCAATGACTTAATTTGAACCGTTTTCTACTTTTCATTTGTAAATCAATTTTAGATTTCGTCAAATTAAAATTCCAAGCAACCCATTTTTTCAATTTTCTTTTTAAAATTTTGCCTATTTTCTAAATTTACCCACTCCAAAAATTAGATCCACATAAACCCAACTTCTTAAAACATTCACTTGTTCTACTTCAAAAACAGTTACTAATTTGTGACTAGTCAACATAATATAACGGTTTTACGGTCAAAATTCATACAAATAGTGAAGATTTTCATACAAAATGTACTAAGGTACAGGTGTACCTTTGCCGCCGGCAAGCGTTGTAAAAATCTGCCGCTGGATGAGGGTTAAAAATTGTTAACACTTTTTCTATATTTGGGATCGGCAATTTAAACCTTAATTGGTGTTGTCGATTTAAATGACATTCCCCAACTCCTTAAAAATATGTTTGGCTAAGATCATGAAGTTGAAACAATTTTGGGCTTGCCTTCTCTGAACGAAATCCTGGCTAGCTCTATGAGCAGAAGTTCAAAGCTCTAGGATGCTTTCTTAATGCTCAGCCGACAGGTACAAACTTATCAAGAGAAATTTTGAAAGTTTGAGAAACAAAACTGTTTTCAGTAGGTACACACTACTGGCAGGATTTACAAAAAACACTTAATTAATTAAGTCGAGACCCGCCTACTAGATTAAATCGTATGTCATTAAGTTCAAAATGCAGTACTATATGGTACAACTGTTAACTAAATCGTGTAGATAGTCTGAATCCCTTTTCTGAACGACAATTTAGACTGAAATTCGGCAAGAAATTTGCAGACAAGTGAGACAATAGGTATTTCAAAAGACCGCGTGGGTCATATTCTGCATGAAGTTTTGAGCAATGGAAAGCTGTTGCTCTATCTGGACAACAAACGCAACTCCGTGATATCACTTTACATAGCAGTATTTGAGGTCATTTAAGTGCAAGCCGAAGGATTTTCTGCCCGTAAGGGGGAAGATAAAGGTTGAAAAGCTCCGGCCGATTCCTATATTCTCTTTAATTGTGGCATAACTGCGGACCCTTAGCTATACAGGAGCAGCTTCATAGGGTGAAGGGTTCCGGCCAATTCCTATGTTTCTCTACGGGGCGTTCTTCTTCTTTATGGCACGATAGCCCGACGTCGGGCCTTGGCCGCTTGGATTGAAAACCTCCAATTGTCGCGGTCACGCGACCTTGTCCTCCAGTTCCGAAAGCCTAGTATCTGGTGGGCGTCCTCACATACAGAATGCTCCCATCGGGCTCTCGGTCGTCCATGCAATCTGGCTCCGTCCACTCGTTGCGCGTTCATCACCTTTTTGGGCATGCGATCGTCGTTCATCCTTTGTGCATGTCCCGCCCATTGCAATCGCTGCAATTTCACGATATTCGACACCTGTAGCTCATCATACAGCTGATACAACTCAAGGTTGTACCGGATGCGCCATTCACCTCGTTCACGAACGGCCCCGAAGATTCTTGAGAGAACCTTTCGCTCGAATGTGTCCAACAGGTGTTCAGAGTTTTGGGTTAGGGTCCATGCCTCGCAGCCATAGCATAGCACAGGTCGGATGATGGTTTTATACATGTGGAGCTTCGTGTTCCTGTGCACTAGCTTCGAATTCATAATTTGGAAGACCGCAAAGTAACACTACAGGGCGTTACTTTCCCGCATTATCCGAGTAACCGCTGCGCCTTATTGTCCTATTTACATCTGCAGCGTCTCAGGTTACTTAACGTGATAGGGACATAAACGTTTATTTTAACCACCAAATCAGCATCTTCGAGGCATTCCCATGATGGCCTTTACCCAACGATTAAGCCCGATCATGTTTAAGCGATGTGCTCACAGCTCATCCTAAGAAAAAATGTCAAGTCAAGAAACCTGAAACAAAAGCCTCGGATTGGACGCATTCAAAACAACGAAGACCCCGCAAAAGAACAACTGATTACTCTTTCGGATCCTGGAATGTACGCTCCCTGAATAGACCGGGGGCCTTAAGGGCCCTCCTGGATCAGGTATCACAATAAAAGCTGAGCATTGTTGCAATGCAGGAAACTAAATGGCTCAAAAGCGAGATTAACGACCTCAAATCGCACACTATTTTTACGAGTGGTAAAGAGGAGGGCAACAAGGAGTTTGGAGAAGCTTTCATCGTGAGTAAGCAGCTCAAGGGCCACGTTATTGGCTTCAAACCCATAAACGAGCGGCTATGTGCGATCCGCATCAAGACCCGTTTCGCTAATCTCTGGCTCATTAAAGCGCCTGGCCCTACAGAAGTAAAAGAAGACGCGATTCACGTTGGACTACATATCAACGAAAGCAAAACAAAGGCCATGATACAATCGAAACCAAGGACGCCAGCAAATTGAAGCATCACAGTGGGGGACCTTAATATCGAGTATGTAGACAACTTCAAGGGTTGTAACTTATCAAAGGACGCGAACGAAACGGGCGAAATCAAGCGACGGATACAATTGGCCAATAAGACATATTTCTCGGTCTTCCCTATAATTAATTCAAAACTTGCGCACAGGAACACGAAGCTCATTCGACCGGTAATATGTTATGGCTGCGAAACATGGACCCTAACCCAAGCCTCACCTTTGCTAGACCGATTCGAACGAAAGGTCCTTCGGCGAATTTTCGGGGGCGTTCGCGAGCGAGATCAATGGCTTATCCGGTACAACCATGAGTTGTATCAATTGTACGATGAGCTGGAAGTATCGAAAATCGTGAAGCTTCAACGTTTGCAATGGGCGGGGCATGTTCAACGAATGGACGATAATCGCATGCCAAAGAAAGTGATGAACGCACAACGAATTGACGGAGCGAGCTTGCGTGGACGACCGAGAGCTCGCTGGGAGAACTCCGTAGGTGAGGACGCCCACCAGCTGCTGGCTTTCGAAACTGGAGGACAAGGTCACGTAACCGCGACAATTGGAGGTCAACGATTCAGGCGACCAAAGCCCGACGTCGGGCTATCGTGCCCCATTGATGATGACGAAGAAGTTTCTGCGTCGTTTCGTGACCGTCCACAAAACATGGACCCTTTACACCTTTCTATCGACCCCATACATCGTATCCAGAGTGTGTGCTTTCTTTATTTTTCAAAATTTTAAAAAGTCTCTGAACGGCCCAAAGTTTGTGTCGAATGAGGTCATCGCTCGCATGTCAGCCCACTTTATATACCAAAGCACAACGTATTTTTTGACAGGTTAAAGTTAGAGCATCGCTGTGACCTTCAATTATGGGCATGCAACTTTTCGTCTTACCAAAACCGCATTGGCAAACGACTCATTGTTTCGGTCCGCACATAGAGTAAAAGGTGTGAAATCAACACCCAAGGTATTTACTGATCTTTTGATAGATATTGCGACCACGACTGTAATGGCCGATCGGATATAACGATGCAATAAGATCGCATATAACGACGAACTCTTGTCGTATGTATTTTTTTGTGGTGAAATGTGAAATGATTACTTTTGCGACATGCAGAAATCAAGTTTCAGTTTAAAAGTAAATTTAGAATGCAGTTCAGAACTTCGCTCACATATAAAAAAGGCCAACGACCTGACACGACATCCCATCGCACTCAAAATGGCGGGTTTTAAATCGAAAATTTATGCTAAGAAATTTTGTTGGCAATTAACTAATTCGGACAGTAGGGGATTTGGGACAACTCCCCTTTGGATATTCGGTGTCTCAGTGGTAGAGATGACACTCTATCTCTGAGTTGCTGGATCGTGAGTTCGAGTTCCACTGTTACCATGGATATTTGTGTTCGTCTTTAAATTGTACCTTGTTACTACAACGGCCAAGAGCTGCCGAGCCCTCTCGATTCAAGTGAAAAAACTCGCGAGTCGCTAATACTACAACAAGAAACAATTCCCCTGTGAAAAATTGCACGCTAAAAATCATGCCATTTTCATTACTAAACATTTGGAGTTGTTATCGGGATCTGTCGTGAAAAATGGAAGGAAGTTGCGAAAATGACTCCTAGTTTAATGATTGAAGGGGGCAAATTCTTTTGCATGAATAAAAAAAATTTTAAATTTGATTTTTTTTAGTTTTCGTGATGTTGTAAGAACCGTCAGGTTCCCTTCTTCTTCTTCTGTAAAATAAAGGTGATGTCTTAAGGTTTGTGTTCGTAGAGACGACTCATGGGATTATCGATCAGCGATCAAAGTTAAACCACAGGTTTTGAACACTATATGAGTATATTTTCTATACAGACATGTTCCTTTAGTACATAGTCGATACTTGGAAAGTAGAACAATTCAATTTTTTTTTAAATTCGGCTCGAAATTGGATGCAAAACTACGATCGCTGAGCG
Source organism: Microchrysa polita (assembly GCA_949715475.1). Classification (NCBI taxonomy): domain Eukaryota; kingdom Metazoa; phylum Arthropoda; class Insecta; order Diptera; family Stratiomyidae; genus Microchrysa; species Microchrysa polita. Next base: position 56,934,799 of record OX454417.1, read on the forward strand.
ATCATCACATGAATTGTCTCTTCGAACACGTACCGTTAGTTTTTATCGACGAGAAAATCAAATCCTAATTAAGAATTTGTTGTTTTGTTTAAAAGATCTACGAGGGTCAACAATTTGGAAAATTGCTAACTTCTCCATTAATCTCCTCATAGGTATCAAACATATTTTTTTCTGTTTTTTATTTCCGAAAAACAAATAGGAGCCATTACTTTCATTGTCCTATGTACATAAATAAAACCAAATCATTTCCTTTTAAAATACTTGCACCTGGCTTCGTTCATTGCATAACTTAAAGAATTTCTTCCCCATATTTTCGAATTTCAGACAATTTGATATTTCTCATAAAAATAGCTTCTTCAAAAATAATGTTTAATAGACGTGCGTACTCATAAATATGTATTTGAACATTTATTTGCCAAATCTATTTATAGAGCAATTTATTTTGGGTTAAGATGCGCACACAATCGGAAAGGAAATTATTCAATTGCAGGTGAACATTGAAATTGATGTGAATGAAACTAAAAAAAATTACAGTGCGTACTCGATAATCCGAAGCCTCGAAACCTCGAATTTCCAGTAATCCGGATCACCTCAAAGATAGCATTGTACACTCTGTAGTCCGAATTTCAAGAGCTTCTCTAATCCGAATCTGACTTTTTTCTCATAATAACAGTGATATTATCGCCCGAAATAAAAACAAATTTTTCTTTGTTCTTGGAAACAACAAAATCTAGAATAACAGAGTGAAATTCTTCGAAATTGGAAACCGGTTCTTCGAACAATTTCATTAAATTCGTCCATTTCCTCGAAATTTAGAGCAAACTAAAGGCTTCCACTAGTCCGAATTCCTCTGTAGTCCGGATCGACCCCGGTTTTCATTAGTCCGGATTATCAAGTACGCACTGTATTTCGAATTGGGTCAAACAGAATTTATTGCCATATTTTAAAATGGGATTACAAATTGATGTGTTTTATGACTATAGCCTGGTTTGAGTATTTAATTGCATACTGGCTTATTAGGTTTCATTTAATTCGCATACAACAAAACGTACTAGTAAATAAGTAAAATATTGTATGGAGGTATGTCAACCATTTTCGATAGTAAAAAAACATTTCTTGTTCCACAAGTTATATATCTTAATTTAAAACAAGATATTTTAACAACTTTCTTCCAAGAAAGTGATTCATCGATCATTCTATTCTTGTATTTTCCGGTAAAATCTGCTGATCCTATGATTAGATTTCCAAACTCTTGATATCCGCCATGAACCACTAATTACGTTGTAGACATTTTCGCACTAATTGCTTGTTATTATACCGTCTCTTATCACAGACGTTGACCCGTGTTCTATTATTATTATTTTTCACAACGCTATATTGTTTATCATTTTCCGATAGGTTAATCTACGATATCTAAAGAAAAGTGCGCGGAATACAAAAAGCCCGCTGAAGCGTCATAACAACGTCCACCCACAATATACGTTCATTCAACTCTCGTTAAATCTACTTCACAATCAGGTCAATGCGATATCACACATCACTCGCATTTAAGTCGTTTCGCTGCACATTCATCTGCGCGATATCAAGCACAATATCTTCGCATGGTAGTTCATACGTACATTATGCAAGCTATACAGAAACTTACGCAATCCACAAGCATTCTATATATGTATTATTTAAAACGTAATCTCGACAAAAGCAAGAAGAAGTTCTCTTCATGTTCCATGTCCTTTCGGTTTAGTGAACCTTTAAAACCAAACGATAATTGGGCTTCTTCCGTATCTATCGTCAATTCGCTATTTAGATTCTCGAGCCAAAAACCTATCCATGACTGCCACCGTGCTGGGGTGCTGAAAACAAGAGTGTCATTGAGAACTGATTGAAGTTCAGTTCACTCTCTCGTCGTCGGTGGTGTATGTACAAAACTATTTTTGTCCTCATTTTGTTCGCGCCAAGGGGCGGCAGCATAGCATAAAGACGACACGAATGGATGAAAGGAGCCCAAGAAGTAAGTCCTTGGGCTTTTGTCCGGACAAGAATCTTTTCCGAGAGACTATACGGGAATGAACGGTAGTGAGGGCTGCTGCTATGAACTATGATGATGACTTCATTCGAGGGCAATTTCAGTAAGAAACTAGCTGAATTACGTTATATGGTGGGATTGTCCTTGTCGAATTTAAGATATCATTTGGGTTGAACGGAATGAATGGAAAAGATGTTAGTTTAGCAGATGAGGACACATTTCGTGTTGTGTCGTTTTAATGGAAATGTTGGATTTTGTGGGATGAACTTGTTGTTGTTACGGAATTTTTGATGTATTTCCTCGTTGAGGTAGATCATTGGTTAGGCAGGGATCCTAAAAATTCATAGAATTTTGGGTGGGATGATAGATCCAAGAATTTCAATATGGAAATGCCCTCTTCTTTGTGTGCGTCTGTATTAATGATGTAAATGCAAGAAGAAACGTCTTAATGAATATTGAAGATAAAAAAAAACTTTTATTTTTGAGACAAAAACGGCTTTGCTCCATGTTTCTAATTCCAACACAGCTGTACAACTTATATCTATCAAAACTTGCTTGCAGTAATTAAGAAGAGAGAGACGTGACATACTTTTTTTTTCATCGGAATCGTTTCTGGGACGGAGACAAACTTTTGAAGTCAAGGGAAATGTATTAAGAATTAAAAATAAAATCTCAACTGAAAATTCAAATCTTTTATTGTCAGTCGAAGTACCATTCACTGTCCTCTTTATTAAGAAGAAACATATTTATTTTTTAACACTAACATTTTTTTCTTTATCTTTCAGGTAAGAACATTGAACATTGGACATTTAATTTGAAATTCGGTGTGGTGAGTATACATACATTGGCCTATGATAACTGGAGCTGCGATCCTTTTGGAGCCCTTTATACTTACGTACTTAATAAATGCATTTATAGATATACAGGGTGGAGCAGAGGAAACGCATGTTTTTCACTATTGAATGACTGGGAAACGGCTCGATAAAATTAATAAAAACAAGCATTAAGTAATAGATTTTTTAATGCAGTTTTAAAATATACATACTTTAATTCTTTTTCTTCTTCTTCCTTGCCTCGTTCTTTATACCACTCCATGGTTTCGCGTTGCTCGACCTGCGGTGTAGGCACATCGCCCGTTTTGGCGGTAATATCTCAGCAGCTCTATCTTGAATCGTGTCATCGCCGAGACCAACGCCTTGTTGTTGTTGTTGCGTTTTCATTTGACATATCGGTCTGCCTCTGGCCTTTTTGAAGCACCCGCGTTCCCAGTTAAAGGCTAGCAGTCCTGGATTACAGGTAAATCCTACTGTAGCAGTGCCTAGCACTGTGGAATGTCGACGAAAGCATTATAAATTTGGTAGCACGGGTGTCGGGAGCCCTGGAGAATTCACACACTCCACCCGACAATTGAGGTAGGCCCCCTTGTGGCTGGTTGTGGTTTAATGCCCATATCGCGGGAAGAGTGTTCTAACAACATCATTCGGCGTGGAGTTACGTTTTCAACCGGGAGCCATGACCCAGATCGGCAGAGGTTTGGAAAGTGCCTCGCATCCAACAGTATGAATTCCGGTTCCTGCAAACTGGTATAAAACTGTTACCCTTTGTACTTGCACGTTGTCAATTGCGCATCGTACAATTCGTGTCTTAAGAAGACCGTGTGTTAAAGGCGTACCGCCAGGTGATGCACGTTAAATCTTGGATATCATTCTAGGGTGATATCCTCCAGGGACTTGCCTCTGGCCTTGGGTCCATCAAGTGAATCTTCCATTGATATCGCTTTCTGTGCGGGGTTCTCAGGCGGACGCCTTTGAACATGGCAATACCAATCCATTTGTCCTTAGCTCCAAGTTCCTTTTCCGCGTCACCTACTAACATTTCAGCGAAACTATTCCACATTTGTGTTGGACTGTGATCGGTGCAGTTGGTGTTATTTTGAAACCACTCGGTCATTTTATCAATGAATGGAGTTACTACAGGTTCAAAATTGTCGTTTGTGAGATTGTGCCATTTGATTTTTTCGACTGGCTATTTCTTGCTCCACCTACTTTCAAAATAAATTCTACCAGGAGAAAACGATGTTGGCTAACGATAGATTCACCCAAGATCACCTTGCACTATTTTACCCACCTAATCGATCTGCGTTTCGTGTTTCCTATCTTTATGTCCACTACTGTAGGTGATCAGGTGTCTCGTTTTTTACAAACCCTGTATTTAGGATGACCAAACCGTGACCAAATATACATACTTTAATTAAGTTGGAAAAATAATGTCTTCGAGATGACGTCCTTCTTGCTGGATACAAATTTCGTCCATTACGCGACAAAACTCTCCGCGCTGCATAAAATCCCCTTCACTAAGCTGCTGGACGATCATTATCTTGTACGGGTGAAACTTAAGATCATCATGTAAGATGCGATGAAGCGAACGACATACCCAGCGCTACAGCCTGTCGTCTAGTCGATCGCTTCGGACTAGCAACAACTGCCGTTTTCACTCGGTCTACATTTTCCGTAGTTAACGGGGAAGACCAGGGGGTTTCTTTTTCATCACAGATCCAGTACTTCTAAGCGCTGCAACCCATCGGAGTACAGTATTTGATCAGGCACTGTACCTCGACGTCCAACTATAAAATTTTGACGGAAAAGACGTTGCACTGTGACTACGGAATCATTGTTTCTAAAGTACTGCTCGACAACTAACACACGATGCTCCTCGCTCCATAGCGACTGAAACTGCGTTGTATGGTCAGTCTGCCAACATTCATTCAAGGTCAATACCCCCTCTCGTCGCCGCGTACTAGCAGTTCAAAATTGATTCAGCTTGTTTTGAAAAATCGAGCACTAAGGAATGTAATGTTATGTCTCACACTTACTTCTTTCTCTTAACGACGATTCATCGGTTCCCGATAAGTGGAATTGAAGTGGATCTGCTGTCAAGAGTAGAAGGCAATTGGGTGATGGCTCCAAGTACATCCTTGAAATCATATCTTGCAGTGGCGTGCGGTGGCATTTAACAATACGGATGCGTTTGAAAAAATCACAAAGGGTACCCAATCCCGTTTAGTAAAAGCTTTGTACAAGGCCGGATTTACCCTCTGTAGCGCCCCTGGGCAGTAGTCGAGTTGCCGCCCTCCGTCACTATTTTAGGCTGAAAGTAGATCGGTCGCATTCATGTGAGATGTACATTTTTTTTTTTAACATACGTTGGTTTCCGGCGTTTTCTAAAGTAAAACTTCAGTGAAAATGTTCAGAAGTATAGGTACTCCATTGAAGGTGAAATTAAATGCTCATGGATGAGCGGATACTCCTTAGAGCCCAAAAGAATATTTAAAATAATATGATGAATTGATGATGGGAAATAATTCGATTCCTTAGAGCTGGCAATATAAAACTAAATACATACACTCGGTGCCAAAAACGAGCACTTTATTCCATTTATTATTTTACTGTCGCGAAAGGTCTTGACTACGTTGATCTGAACTCTTTTTGCCCGGAGTCACCCCCGTTCTCTCAATACAGCCCACTAAATTGATTGTTTTCAGTACGGGATGAGTCTTCGTAACGTTTAACCCTCGAGTAGGCCAATTTTTGTTTGAGCCTGAAAATTCATATATGCTTTATTTGGGGGCAAGAAAAACGAAAATAACATTATTGAAGTCAATCGAAAGGTCTCAACTCCCAAACAATGGATATTAAGTCCTTTTTCCCTTAATCGCAACCGTTCTTCAGCTGCAGCCCCACGAAATGGTAGTTTTCAATACTTAATGAAACCAGCCCGAAATTGCAGTTTCCGGGAGGAGGAGTTGGGATGCTATACCAGGAGAAAGAATTGTTGACCAAGACCTTTCGTTATAATAGAGTAGAGCTTTTCTTGATTCTGGGTGTATGTTACTTCTCCCACGCGCGATTCCCAAAGCGTGGTGGATTGGCAAACTGAAGCCTACGGCGGCATTTTTAACGCCCCGTGCACAGATGAAAAAATTATAGTTCAGTGATCAGACTTTATTCCCACTTTAAAAGTGTTCGCTTAATTCGTTAGGCAACCATATTGAAACAATTAGGAAGTCACGGATCAATCTATTAATCGTTGGATTGTAAAAAAATATAAGGGGCAAGGTCGGTAGGGCGGCAAAAGTCGAAACGCCTACTGACGTCAGATATACAGGGTCCGCCAATAGGCACGCTCGATCTTTGACAGCTCATGGCGGCCATGCTGTTTGTGGTAGAGTTATCAAACCTAGTCGTTATTATTCAGTGTATCTTCACAAATCACCATGAACCAATTCAGCCGCGAGTAACATGTGCAAATCATTAAAACTTATTACGAAAATCATTCATCGGTTCGAGCAACGTTCCGCGCGTAAACGGCGAACGATACAGATCCATGATAACGAACTTTTTCTGGCATGAAATCGACAATATGGATGTCGAGGATATGTGGTTTCAGCAGGACGGCGCTACGAGCCACACAGCGCGCGCCACAATGGATCTTCTGCACGAGGAATGATTATCTCGCGCGGAGGCGACATCAACTGGCCACCGAGATCGTGCGATTTAACCCCACTAGACTATTTCTTGTGGGGTTTTCTTAAATCGCAGGTCTACGCAAACCAACCACAAAACACTGATGACCTCAAAGTCACCATACGCCACGGCATCGATGAAATACAGCCCGATTTGTGCGCCAGAGTCATTGAAAATTGGACTTCTCGTATGCGCGCCACCAAGCGAAGCCGAGGTGGCCACTTGAACGATGTTATTTTCCATACATAATGCCTTCGAATACTCTTTCAAACAAAAAATAAATTTCATTTATACCTCTCACACAACTTGCTTTATTTCATTTTAAAGTTCGAGCGCGCTTATTGGCGGACCCTATATAAGTCCGCCACTGACCAAAGTAACGACTTTTGCATTTTTTTTATTTATTTATTTAAACTGCCTTCAAAAATATCGAAATGTGTATATTTCACAGAACATTAATTCAATGGAAGGTTGAAAGATTAATAAATATGCCACTCTTCAAAATTTCAGGATTTCCGAAGCCGAACCCAATAACATTGCTAACAGGCTCTACATTACACTCCGCAAGAAACCAATGCGGATGCCGTACAAGGTGTTAACAGGAATCACTACGTAAGGATCTTACTATTGGGGTCGTTTGTAGACGGAAATATTCAGCTAAAGGTTTTTTTTTTCATAAAATGAACTTTTTAAATATGTACCTGCAATTGTAATCTTATCATACCCTGTCACCACAAAGTGACAAAAAACTACATATATCTGTATTGTCATCTATAACGATAACTGATAGAACAAGATAGATCACTTGTTTATGCACAATTTTAGTTATCGTTGTATCAGTTGCAAAAAAATTTAGTGGATTTGATAGACTCTCTTGTTTTTATTTTTTATCTGATCTACTCTTTCATTGTATGTTTAAATGTTCTCAATTATGCATTGTTATCGCTTATCGGCCTACCACTATGCACTATTACTATTACTCAAAATAAAACTGTTCAAATTGTTCACAGCATACTCTGCAAACGTTGATTAAATCTTCCGTAGCTTTAAACAAAACTTGCAAACGGTCAATCTAACGCAAAATATTACTTACTAATGGCTTCATCCATTATCCTTGACGTTGGATACAACGTTAAGCATGACCTGCTATTGAATCGATTTCATTTGCTGGGCAATTATAATAAATTAGGCTGCAATCAAGGTCATAATAACAATTTTTCTGAACTTTACGAACGGCGGATGAGCTGAACAATAAGTATAAGCTAGTTTTTAAACATAAAACGAGACCGAGGCTAATTTCGAGCGCGGGCGAAATTTTGATACCCTTCGCTCCCCTCGGGCTAACATTTTTTTTGGGCGTACCTAGGACTTGTATTTAATCACCGCCGTCTAGATATTAAGGCCGCAGTGTAGAATTTTAGACGTCAAATTAGCATATTACATTGTCGTCATCATCCCAAGTGACGTCATGGTGACCATATGGCATTTAGCCAGTGGCTTGTTACTTTTTATTTATCTGTGCGGTTGTACGATGGCAGCACCGCCGTTAAAACGTTTTACGTACTTACTCGTATTTTTCTACAATATTCGTACTATCTTTTCGCGATCACAAATAAACTGATTGGTAACCCTAAAAGGGGAAATCTTTCACTTTATCACTCATTTTCCATGCACTACATTTTAATTAATTGTTTGCCGTTCAAACACATTTTCTAAACAAAAATCGCGAAAAAAGTACACTCACTCGTCTGTGTGCCACTTTGTAATGTTTAGTCTCACTGCCTTGTTCTTGCTGTTGATGACGTGCTTATATTTGTTTCTGTTTTTTTTGCATCCGTCGATAAATTGAATACGGATCCATGCCGTCATTGTACAGCTGAGTTGCGGCCTTGATGTATCTAGATGGCGTTGATTTAATCCCCCTCCATTCTTTTTCTTCCGTCTTCACAAAAGTTTTGGATTTGGTTGAAATTGGAGCAAAAATAAAAAAGTTTTTCTTAGAAGAACCTAATTTGGGGTTGCTGGGTTGTATGGCAGCCCGATGACCCCATGGTGTGATTTGATTTATTCTTAGATATGTTTTGTGTCATCAAGAGAAACACATTTTTGTGAAATTTGGTTGAAATTGGTGCACAAATAAAAAAGTGTTTCTTAGAAGAACCTAATTTGGGGGGTTAGCTTTGTATGGCAGCCCCATGTCCCCATGGTCCGATTTGATCCATTCTTACATATGTTTTGTGCCATTAAGAGAAACACATTTGTGTGAGATTTGGTTAAAATTGGTGCACAAATAAAAAAGTTTTTCCTAAAAGAAGTTAAATTGGACGGCAACGTTTAAATGGAAGCCCCATGACCCAGTGATCCAATTTCGGTGATTCAAATATACAAACAGCGTGCAACAATAATAAGCACGACGTGTGCAAAATTTCAGCTCCGTAGCTTTTATAGTGGCCGAGAAAAACGCGCTGCAACAGACGGACAGACAGACAGACAGACGGACATCGTCCAATCGACTCATCTCGTCATGCTGATCATATACATATGTATACTTATTATATTGTCGGAGATGCTTCCTTCAATGCGTTACAAACTTCATGACAAAGTTAATATACCCTTCACTCTTTGAGCGAAGGGAATAAAAAATAAAAATAAAAAGACCTGTGTATAATCTAAAATGTTACGAAAAAGCCTAATATTCGTGTACGATTAAATAATAAATGAGCCGTTTCGTCCACCCTTTAAAAGGCTTTGTTTAACACAAACGAAGTCCAAGCGAAAAGAAAACAAAATCGTTAAAAAAGAAAACAACATCGTTAAATATTTGGTAAGCACTTTCAATCGAGTCTCTAATACTGTCGCATTCAGAATTCATAAGAAATAAATGAAATCAAGGGGTCTTATTCATTTTCGGTAAAATCAATATTCTCCTCGACGTTCCTGCTTGACAAAATTTCAATGTCAATTACTTCTTGTGTTTCATTTGAAATTGATAAGCCCGTGAGCAAACGTATACCTTCGTCATGTCACATACCAAAACCATCAACCGAAATGTTTTCCAAAGGTCACAGTCACAGCCATCCTATAATGTTTTACTCGGGACTTGTTCGCTTCCGAAATGGTAAATATGTAGGTACATACATTTACCAATAAGCAAACTCCATTTGACCAAAAGTATGTAAAGGTCGACTATTGAAGTGGGTGGAGTAACAACTGTTAGTGCCACAATGCGAGCTCGATGTACAGCAGGATACCTAATGGACATCCAATGCTAGGCCCACGAACAAAAAAAAAGTGGTTTCAATACATTAATGCCATTCCAGGATGACGACATTGTCTCGGAACAGGGCAGACATTAGGAACCCACCGAGTATCGTATACACACGTTGGAAGAAGCTCTGCGTCCTATAGCCAACAATAAAGTTGCTCAAGTTCAAATTTTCCTCGCCGTTTTATCGTAATCGAGCTCTTATGCAAGTAAGTTGCTGTTGCTACGTCGGTTGGTTGGTTTAGTTCTTCGTTTCAAAGTAAAATGAATCCGTTTTCCGTTTGCAACCTAAAATAATTCGCATGACTTTGCTAACTAGGTTTTGCTTCGCAAATCAGGACGTGTACGTCATAGTTACATATGCACGTTCCGAATGCATAGCATAAGTCAAAACGAAGGACGGACAGTGACCTGTTTTTATGTGCATACATGCTGAGTGGTTTTGTGTGTGTGTGCCTCCTTTTTTGCCGATCAACAAAATATTATTCTGAACTGAATAGCGAATGTATGCATCCGTGCATATGCATATGAATGTATAATATGCGCACAACCTCGCCACCGCACTATGAATGCACTATTCAACAGAGCCAGTGCAAAATTCTAGCCTCCTCGGTTCGTCCTTATGCCGGAGTGTAATTAATACATGACCTGAGTGAATGTAATTAAGGAGAAAGCATGTTTGTACATTCTTGTCAAGTGTGTGGCAACGCTAGGCGGTCGCAGTGCTTATTGCAGTCTTGTCTCGGAGCGGTGTAGAATAATATTCTGTGTTTGTCCTAAAACGGATAAAGGTTAAGTGAAGTGGGTGCTAGAAACTATACGGCTGTTGGCTGTTGCTTGCTGAATGTGAAGTGTGCTCATTATAGTGAAGAGTGGTGCTTTGAAATTTGTTTAGTGAAATTAAATTGTTAAAATATTCCTGGAACGTGTGGAAATTGTGGACACAAAAAAAGTAGAGTCATACGCCGAAATACTGTTTTAAGAAACAAAATAGCAAAAAGGAGTGCACAACCTAATTAATGCATGAGTATTTTAGGAAAAATAAATGCATTCCTTACTCAACTTCTGCCAGATAATGGTAGACACAATTTCGGAAATGCTACAAAATCTTCAAATTATGAAAAAACATGCACCCATCATCCTTAAGGCTCCATTACACTGTCATATTTCTATTATCATATGTATGTCATATCCTTAAGCCTACTAAATTCTTTCGGTTCAAACTTTCCCACATGCACTAAACGAAATCAAGTAGGATTAAGCATAAGACATACATATGATAATATAAATATGACTGTGCAATGGAGCCCTTATACGTTTTCTCTTAAATGCAATTCAAATTTACTACTTGGAAGAGAGACAGAATCCCAGTACAAATCTGTATGATCCTGAATATGAAAATCTGAAAATGTTTATTCCTTAAACAAATTTTAAAAGATGTGCCATCTTAATTATGGGATTGTAGGTACTATAAAAGTCCTGTGACTGATTGGATCACTATGCCCACAAATGAGGTTCAATAATATTTTTTTAAGTATGACTAATGCAATTGGTATTTTGCAGCTGGAGGGACTATTACTCCGCGATTTAGACGTCCCGAGCAGACAGACAGATTTTATTCATTCGTAAAGCATCAGCGACTGGCACCACTAAGCTTCAAACCCAATTTTTTGACACTTGTAGCGTACGCTTTCGTACAAACTTTTGAACATACTGTTATATTTTTCTAGTCTTTTCTAGACGTTCCAGTGGTTTCGATAGATTTTCGCGTATCCGATAATGAATAACACTCGCTTTACTGTAACACTATTTATTACAACACACACGGATATATACACGGCTTATAATTTCACTAATTACTGAGTAGTTATTGATCTGACATAATCCACGAGTAAAACTATACTGACTCGTCGACACTAGTCGACGCCCTTATATACTCGTTTCCACTGTTCCAGAAACTTCGGTGACGCACTTTTTGGAAACTTCTAGAAAGTCGTTGTTGTTGTCTTATCGGTTAACCCTATTCTCGCTAGCGCCATCTGGTGCCGAGTACGGAAATACAATTTGGGTTGACGTATAGTCTAGACACATCACATTACCCCCTCCTTAAACCTGTTCGTCCCGAACAGAACACGCTTCGGTCTCCTCTGTATCGTCGCCTCGATAGGGTGCCAGTCGATCCACATGCATGACTTTCATTTTCGCTCTCGGCTTTCGATGCTCGTTCTTTAACAGCTGCACAACTCGTACACATGTGGCACCACTCCTCAACGTCACCTCGAGCATCCACCCAGTAGAATCGTTTGTTTCCCGATTCACAGACAACGGGAGCAGGTTGTTTCGCGTTACGCCAACTCATTCTTCTGGTTCGCTGCACGAATCTCTTATAGGATCTTCCTGCCTTTCTCGGCAGACGACAGTTCCTTCGCAGATGATTGTTTTCACCGCAATTCCAGCACCGAACTGAATCACCGTTGACAACTTTCTTGAGTGTGCCTGCCTTCCTCAGCTGTTCACAGTTACTTCGTACGTGCCCGTGTTCACCGCATTTCCAGCATCGACTCGAATCTCCGTTTGTAATCTTCTTGCAGAATGTTGACCGCATTTCCAGCATCGAATCGGAACTTTGTTAACAAATCTCGCTACATCGATTCTCCGACAAACGTAATTACCTGTTACTTCTCGAACTCGGTTGGCTCTTTGCCAACTCGTTTTTCTCGCCTGCTGGACACAATTCTTGCAGAATGTTCTGTTTTTCCTCGGCTGCTGACAATTCCTAGTTTCACGCACTGAATCTGTCTACACCAGTTCAACACGACCGCGTAAGTTCACAATCCAGAACTTTCCAACGCGAACTTTCTCGAAATTTCACGTCGTATATTCCGCGCACGAGTTACACTACCAAGTACTTGAAAATCCCACTTCTGACACCAATTGTTATATTTTGGTCGTCTTTTCTAGACGGTCCAGTGGGTTCGATAAATTTTCGCGTACACGATAATGAATAACACTCGCTTTACTGTAACACTATTTATTACAACCACAAGGATATACACGGTTTACAATTTCTACTAATTACTGACTAGTTATTGATCCGACGTAATCCACGAGTAAAACTATACTGACTCGTCGACACTAGTCGACGCCCTTATATACTCGTTTCCACTGTTCCAGAAACTTCGGTGATGCATTTTCCGGAAACTTCCAGAAAGTCGTTGTTGTTGTCTTATCACTTTGTATCCCCCAAAGTGTATGCTCCTCAGCAAAAATTATTACCATCATATCAAAACTTAGGATACCCCCCGTACCCTAAGTTTTGATATGATGGTAATAATTTTTGGTGAGCAGCATAATGGGGCTTAGGCGAGGCACCACACCAAATTTGTTCTGCCTGGCTTAATTTAAAAAGAAGCTACAGGTATGCCTTTTTGAAAAATGTTAGGAGGAGTGAGGGGGGTGTCAATGGTCGGACCCATTCGATTTTTCTATCAAGAGTTACAGTGCGAACTGTAAAATTCAAAACATGTATACTTTTGGGTTTAGGGTATAATTTTCTAAGAAAATGTCTAGAGTATTATATATCATTACAAAGGTAATTTTGTGTAGCTCATTTCGTACATAAGACGTTTTGTGGTCAGACTCAAAAATTTCCAGATATTTCCTAAAAACTGAATTTTCACCCCTTTGCCACCCGCTCCCCCTTTAAACCATGACGCAATTTGTGTATACTTCTCTCTGAATTAAGCCAAATCAAATTTGGTGGAGTCTCCACCGAAAATTACTACCATTCAATCAAAGGTGATGGTACCCCGCATACAAAATGATCCCGAAATTCGAATTTCACGAATAAGTATTATTTTAAGCAAAGATTTTTCTTGGAACAAGAAAATACATCTTAAATCAGGAAAAGTTATTACTTGGCTGTTTTTTGTTGTATTTTTATACCCTTCGCTCGTAGAGTTAATGAAGGGAATATTAACTTTGTCATGAAGTTTGTAACGCCGCATTGAAGGAAGCATCTCCGACCATATAATAATTATACATATATGATCAGCAAAACATGGGAGGTCGATTGGGCGATGTCCGTCTGTTGCTACGCGCTTTACTCAGCCAATTTCAAAGCTATGAAACTGAAATTTTGCACAAATGCTTCTTTTTGCTGCAGGCAGTTTGCATGTTTGAATCGGTCAAATCGGACCATTGGGTCATGGGGCTGCCATACAAACCTAACCCCCCAAATTAGGTTCTTCTAAGAAAAACATTTTTATGTGTGCGCCGATTTCAACCAAATTCCACACAAATGTATTTCTATCGATGACACACAACATATGTGAGAATGGATCAAATCGGACCATGGGGTCATGGAGCTGCCATACAAACCGAACCCCCCAAATTAGGTTCTTCTAAAAAAAAACTTTTTTATTTGTGCACCGATTTCAACCAAATTCCACACAAATGTATTTCTATCGATGGCACACAACATATGTGAGAATGGATCAAGTCGGACCATGGGGTCGTGGAGCTGCCATACAAACCTAACCCCACAAATTAGGTTCTTCTAAGAAAAACATTTTTATTTGTGCGCCGATTTCAACCAAATTCCACACAAATGTATTTCTATCGATGAAACACAACATATGTGAGAATGGATAAACTCAGACCATGGTGTCATGGGGCTGCCATACAAACCTAACCCCCCAAATTAGGTTCTTTTAAGAAAAACTTTCTTATTTGTGCGCCGATTTCAACCAAATTCCACACAAATATATTTCTATCGATGACACACAACATATGTGAGAATGGATAAAATCAGACCATGGGGTCATGGGCCTGCCATACAAACCAACCAACCCCCCATTTTGGTTCTTCTAAGAAACATGTTTTACACCAATTTCACAAAACCTTGAATTAATGTGTCTTAATCAAAGCAACAAAAAATGTCAAAACAAATGGGATCGAACTATGGGGCCATGCTCCCGCATCCTCCAATAACATTTTCTGAGTAAATATTTTTATTTGCCCATACTTATTCCGACCAAACCCCACACATATATTGTTTTGTTTTGTCGACGCAACGGAACTTTTGTGAAGACGGAAGGAAAAGGATGGGGGGGGGGGGGTCAGGTGCGCCCAAAAAAACTTTCAGCCCGGAGGAGAGCGAAGGGTATCCAAATTTCGGCCGCGCCCGAAATTAGCCTCGGTTTCGTTTTTTTTTTGTTTTTAGCAAATGATATTTTCAGTGTTGGGAAGCTTCAGAAATCTTTTGAATCGCTTCTGCAACCAGTTTGGGAAAGGAAGATTCTGCCTAAAAAATACTGTAAACATTTCGATAGTGATCTTCCAGGGGACCATGCAGCTGGGCTGGGTATTCCTCACGACTGGGAACTGCGGGATCAGCGGGTGAAGTTATTTATAACAGTAGATTCCGATATATTATTTTAGGGTTCGATCCTCCTCTTTAAAACCACACCCTATACCTACTTCTTTGCTTAACTGCAACAGGCACGTGTGCCCTAAAATAGTAAACTATAAGGCAAGGACCATAGCCGCACAATATCCCGTTCGCACGGATCTGTGCCCAGGTCTCGCCAGACCCCTTGCCACTCGTTGGGATTTGTCACAAGCAAAAATAGGGTGGCTGTAGACGCCTGTCTACACTTGAACTCTTATTACCTGTAACCTCCATCCTTAAAATAGTTTAGTAGACCTTGTGGTCTCAAAGCAACGCTATCTGTGGTAACTGGGCCTCTCATCCAATCATTATTTTTGTTATTCAATTCTCGTCTTAATTCTTGTTTTCGTAGCGATCATTCACGTGATGATCGCTCAGCGATCGCAGTTAAACCATCGGTTCTAAGCACTATTTGTGTATATTTTCTATACAGACATGTTCCTTTAGGTCTAGATAGTCGGTACAAGGAAAGTAACACCAACCAAAAAATATGCCAATAAGGCTCGGAATTGGATGCAGAACTACGATCGCTGAGCGATCATCGTCGCATGAGTCGTCTTTATGAGCACGCACCTTTATCCATTAGTTGATTTAAGGTTGTAAAATGTGATGGATAAATTTGGTTTGTTTCTTATATGTTTCGAGGTGCTGAGCACGAATCCAAAACTTTCCATCAAAAGGTCCTTGCAAAGCAGGGTCTAAATCGCAAAAAAAAACATCAAAAAATTACTATCAATTGTATAAAAGACACCAGATATGGCATTCATTCATTTTGTTTTTTTTTCTTGTATTATCTAACGGTAAATCTGGCAATATAATGGACCTGGAATGACTACGTACCGCCAAAGATAGTAAATCTTACTCGATACGTAGCAGTTTCACGTTCGTTATGTTGCTAGAATTAAATGGTACATAATGTACTAGAAAATAAAAGTGATTGTCGCCTGTCACCTTATAGAATGCCACCTCAGTTCATACTTCCAATCATTTATAGCAGTTAGTAGACATATCAATTTCAGTTATGGCTATTATATTTTCTGCGATGCCTTCTTTCTTTGCATCTAGACCAGAACAGTCTATTAATAGGTTTGCTGATAGTAAATTCATTGTTACTGCCAAGCCAGATAATGACTACAAAATAATAACGCAAAAGGAGGGAATTTATTTATGAATATCATCCATTGTTGGGGTGTTTGGGGTGACTATTTAACCTTAATTTGGCTACAATGTGTAAATCCATAAGACTTAATATATGTATGTATACGGTCGTCGTACTTGGTAAAGGATTTCCCGGTAGTGCTATTAAAATTTTAAAGTCTCCGCTCAATCTTATTATACGAAATTAGAGGAATTGCAAACTTCCCATAAATATTTGAACAAATTTTTAACGATTGGAACTGTGGAACTTTACCAATATTATTTGACTTTAAATTTTAACTGCCAAATAAATCAAGGTAATTCATTAATTTTCCAGTCCTATACTTCAAAATAACCAGTTCAATACAATACGGTTTCAGTAAAATCAAGTCATGGGATTTCATTATGGTCGCATTGTTGTCTAGAAGAACAATATCCTGAGGAGGCTCTGTTATCCTTCACCACAAGCAGTTTTCCAAGACAAATTCATAATGCATCATGCATAATGAAAACAGAAGCCACTGTGGGTCAACGAACCAAGCTCATTAAATACTTAAAATTCATAGAGTGTACTCGACTGCCTTATACGATGCAGTCTCTTCCCCATTCATTAAAAAATAAAATATTTATTTTTCATGTCGTAATTTTCAATTTGAATTTCAACGGTTGGCGGTGTCAAGTTGAAGGTCATGTGTGACCTAAATGCGTGTGTTCCCCATATGGACGATAAGAGCTCTGTGCTACCCATCTTTGCCGGTTGGTGACCGATTATATTGAATTCCATATTTTTGATTATTTTTAGTGTTTGTCGTTTGTCCACATAAACTATCTGTTGGATAAATGACAAAATAATGTTCAGACATTTAATGAAAAATAATTATGAAGAAAATAATGAGTATGGAGGTGAACATACTGCGGTTATATCTATTAATTGCGCTGTATTGATTTCTTGACAAGTGTCAAGTGCGAGGACATAAGGGTACAAACGAACAATTTGGACGATAATCGTTTCGTTGCATACCGATATTAAGTTGCTATATCGATAATAGAGAATGTTGTTATAGTTTTTCTCCCCCCTCTATTGACTCGACTGAAGGTCAACCTCAATTTTACCTCACTTATTGTCAGTTCGATTATGTACAATTATTATGAGGTACATACATTAAAAATATCGAAACCCAATATCTTTGAAATTCTTGTTGGCAAGTGAGCTGTTTAATCTCTGCGGTTATTCCGAAGTATTTATTGGTAAATTTGATATGGGAAAATGTGGTGTTTGTTGACAGTTCAATGTGGTAATAGGAATCACTGAATATTATTGTAATGGAATTTGAAAAGGCCAGTGTTCACACAGATTACGCTATCTCGGAGATATGTAATGTAGTTAGTTTGTGGGTTCAATCGATATCCCATATTTATGCATAATTTCTAGATATTTGATGTTGAAGTTGAAATCTCAAAATCAACAATCAAGCAATTAGAGTTAAACGTTTAGAATCTTCATACGTACAGCACAATAAAGAGATTTCAACGTAAGAACTTTTGTATACAGAACGGTCTTAACCACTACGGACTTAACGAGGTGGTTGGAGTTGCTAAATAAATTAACTGATTGATGTCGTAATTTAAATGTACAGTGATGCAATTGAACCGATTATGGTTTCCATAGCAGCATCCAGTATCCAATTACGGCCGTTCTGACATATGAAGCTCATATACAATGAAAAGACACTCATGAAAGACCAAGAGCACATGTGAATTCATAGCAAATACTTTGACTCCGCGCAGAGTCCAGGGCTCCTAGACAAGTGCAGGACAAAATGTCTGAAGTCTGAACTTAGTAAAACTTTGTCCATGAATCGCTGAAACGAGTGCGCAGAGACTGAAGGATGTTTTTTTTTGTCTCCGTCGATAGGGATTTGTTGAAGCGGGCCTGAATATCCCCAAGCTTTGACATACGCCGCTGTGTATGGACACTCAGTCAAAATTCACCCACTTCCTTCCCCTTGAGAAGGAGCTATAGACGTGTCCTTTTTAAAAATGGTGTCCATGTTCCTACTCAACACGGGTTTGTAAGCAAATTTATCGCAACCAAGCCGTGCGGACTTGGAGGCAATCATGCCTCGTAATGAACACGGGTTCGCAAATACGCAACCAGGAGCCTCTAATAATAAGTATAATGCGCTTGAACGATAGCTGATACTCTGCATAAACTACGTCTTTCAAAAAAATTTATAATCATTTATTATTATAAAAACCGGCGAATATTTTGTTTACTCTCGATCTATAAGTGAAAGGGTTAATTAAATTTGTCATGAAGTTTGTAACGCATTGAAGAAAGCATCTTCGACCATGTTTTTTTTTATTGAGGTGAGACCATCTCTCGGTATTAATTCGCAGGGGCAGCTTCGGCTAATTAGCCATCATTCCGTGATGCTGACTTGCATCTAGTTTCTTCTTTTCGAAGCTCCTTGTGGATGCTACACACAAATTCTGTCACTGCCTCGCAATTCTGTTGGTACTCCATAGCATACGGTTCACCAAATTCTGTGGGCTCCGCACGTTTTCCCGAGTTCCACATTCAGTTGCGCCCATCGCACGCTAAACCTGAGACACTCAAAGAATACATGCCCTGCGTCTTCTGCAACTCCCTTGCAGCTAGGACACTGGCGAGTCATCCAGCTTGAATCGGTACAAGTACTATCGATATCCACCATGACCCGTTAGGAATTGAATTAAAAAGTGTTTCACTTCGAAGTGTTGGCGTTTGTAATATCAGGGATGAGAGAGTAGGCCCAACTACCGGTTACAGCTTCGTCCCACCGCTGTTGCTACTGTCTCATGCTGTCCTGTCTTTCAAACCTTTTTCGCCTTTCGTGTTATTACGGCGACCGCCATACAAACTAAGCCTAATTTCTGGATCAATATGGATGTAACAACCTTCGTCAGGAATAATCTCCTGCTTGATCTTGGGTCGCCTATACTCGGTATAATCCTTGCTAGAACCAAGGTGGCAACCGCCGCTTTGTAACATACATACATCACTGCTCTCCAAAGTTCAGTCTAGAATTTATCATAACCCCCCATACATAAGGTTTGTTTTTTAATGTTATGATATTGCTTCCTAACTCTGATATTTAGGGACTACCGTTTTTTTACTTAATTGGTAACCAATTCAATTGCATCCACAGTCGACTTCGCCCGTCTAAAGCCGTATTGTCTGACAGGCACCCTTTTTCTCCCACCATCGATAACAGTCTTTTAAAAATAATTCTCTTCAGTTTTCCTGAGGTGTCGACGTCGAGAGGCAGATTGGGCGACATGAGCTTGGCTCTCCAGCCGGTTTATTTGGTTTAAGAAGGAGCACCAAACTTTTACCGTTTCTATGATATTGGAAAGGTACCTTCTGCCAAGCAAGTTTCGATGACTTGCACGAACTTCTGAGAGCACGGATTGCAGCCTTCAACGCCTTATTAGGGATCTCATCTGATCGTGGGGCTTTGCCATCCTCTAATCTTGAAGCAGCTTGGCACAGTCCTCGAACCCATGTTCCATGGACATCCGCTCGATATCGAGGAAACAGGACCGAGAGAATATTTTGTAGCAGCATCGGGCGCTTTATTTGTGGTTCTTTTCGCCCTATTTTCTTCATCACCAACGTGTACGTCATTCCCCACGGGCTCATGTCCGCGTCGTGGCAGAGTTTTCTAAAACAATTTTGCTCTGCTTTTTTTAATGGCGAACTTCAGTAATCGTCGAGCGTTTTTGTAAGACTCTAGTAGGACGTCTTGCGCGCCCGAGCTGCCCGTTGACACAGACGTCGCACCTTCAGGCAATTGCGCCTGAGCCCCGCAATTTCCTCAAATCACCATAGTAGCTCTCATTTCTTCGACTTAATGCCTTCTTCCGATGCATAGATGCGTCGCAGTCGCAGACCATCATCATCTGGCTTGTGAGAGCACTATGAAGCTAGACTTGGTTGAAGAGTGCCTCCTTAAATCTCTTTGCAGATTATCCAATGGTCTGTGCTTGGATCTTTGGTCGATTTACTCTGTTTATTACAGTGTACAAAATTGCTTGGTAATCTCTAGGAGAGCTTACTGACGTGCCACTCCGTAAACGGCGCCAACGAACTGCTGACAAATGTATGATCAATAATGGATCTCGCATTTCCCTTCCTAAAAGTATTACTATCCTCTGATTTCATTAGAACAACAGCCAGTTGAGAAAACGCGTCCAGAAGTACCCTCCCATGCCTGTTTGTCTCCCGGCTACCCCATTCTGTGGCACGCGTTGAAGTCCTTCGCAATTACCACAGGGCTTTCCGTACTCACGTCCAGATATTGTTCGAAGTCGATGTCGTTCCATCGTGGTGGAGCGTAGTAGCTGTGAATGTGTATGCAGTCGAACTTTGCTCTTATAACTCCTCTTATTTCTCCGGACATGCCTTGCTCCGATCATGTAAAATATGTATATGATCAGTATGACAAGGGGATCGTCGATTGGGCCTGTCTGTTCGTCTGTTACGATGCGATTTACTCGTCTGGCTTTGAAGCTAGGAAGCTGAGGCACACACGTTTATGTTTGTTGGAGGCTGTTTGTATGTTTGAATTGCCAAAATCGGACAATGGGGTCATGAGGCTGCCATACGAACCCAGCCCCCAAATAACGTTTTTCTAAAAAAAAACTTTTATTTGTGCATCAATTTCAACCGAACCTTATACAAATGTGTTTCTATTGATGCCACAAAATACATGTAAAAATAGTTTGAATGGGATCATTAGACTGCCAAACAAATGCATCCCACCCCCCCCCCCCCCCCTCCTTTTGAACCATAAGCTTGATTGTTGATGCTGATGTAGTACTAAACAAACTGACATGTTCGTTTTTGTAATTAAAGTAGCCCATTATACATTATTACTCGCTCGGTAAAAGGCATAGGTAGAATTACGCTACACATGCTACAAACTAGAAGCGCATTAGAGTAGAGTAAAGCATGAAACCGACCAGGTGAAAAGTCTGACGTCAATTCATAGCCACGAGCGATTGAAAGGGTTATTAGAAGAACGCAACATGTTGAATAAACTCAACGCTTGGGATCATATACTCGTATATACTGAGTTCTATGGTGTAGTATAGTATTCCCTTTCGCCCTTCTGCCCGTTCTGTCTACATATTTTCATTTTCTGCCTCAGGTTAGTTTCTCCCCAAGAGCATATAGACTATAAGAGCTTTACATATACGCAAAAAGGGTAAATTTTAATTTTGCTGACTATACGGTTCAATTTCAAAAATGAAAAACTTTGATACGTATAATGGTGGGGCAACTAAGGTCAAGTACACGTAAATAACTTTTATTTTCATCAGTTATACGAACGTGAAACGTTAATGAGAGAGATTTTCTGTCTATTATGTTGGGCTTGATGCTTTTCAATTTGGTTTGAAAAGGATTTTTTAAATGAGAAGAATTTAAGGTAGGCAGTTAGGCATTTTCAAAATAAGTCAGTGACTTTATAAAATTGGTGATATAAGTACTGTGCAAAAATACAGTACAAGCTTTCATCACATAAAAAAGCGGTTCTGATACGAAATCCATTGGGTGAATTCACATTGTAAGAAGTAACCGGACGGGTAAACTTGCAAGACAAGAACCATCGTATGATTATTTCACACTATCCGATCAAAACACGGACCGGCGAACAATAATCACACAGCAAGTATGTATAAATGTTGCCATGCACGCTCCAAAGTTAGTGTACAATGAAATGACGAGTCGACAAGATTAAAATGCAAGTAAAACACGCGCTAATTGTCGTCGCAGAACGCCTGAACTATCGGTAGATGCAATCGTCTTATCGATTGTACGTTTCTTACGAAAGAAAAACAATCGTGTCACGGTTTTTTTCTTTCGTAAGACTCGTTCTTATAATGTGAAATGCACATGCTTGTCTGCTGGCCACTACAAAAGCTCTCTTGTCTTGCAAGTTTACCCGTCCGGTTTCGTCTTACAATCTGAAATCAGCCATTTGGCGGAAATTCCCCGAATTAGATTCATCTGATAAACCTATCAATGAAATTTCCTGCCCTCAAAGTCCATTTACGCTAAGCATTTGGAAAACAGATTGAATTTTGAATGGAGACCGAAACTGAATTGCTACGGTCGGACAATTTTGAGGGTGTTTTTTTCTCTCTAGCATTTTTAAATCTGCGAGCGTACGTACTCCTGCAAACGAAGGTGATATGGCTTGCGACTTGGCGATACCTTGGAAGGAGAACAGTAGTTTCTGGCTATTCTAGTTTTAGAGACATTAAGGTTTAAGTAGTGTAAGAAACTGATTTTTTTTTTCAAAAATCTTCAAATGCCTGTGGCAGTTAAAGGGTTAAGAATTAAGATTAAGAGGTATGTCCCGTACACTCTTTTTTTTGCTGGAAATCACATGAAAAATCATTCGGGGGTGCGTTTATGCGGTAGTTTTCAGACACCCTGTATAGGCCGAGAAGCTCCTGCTGTGAAATGCCGCTGCCAATACCGCACGCACACGTACAGAGAAGGCACTTCAACTCTGCTGAACAGCTTCTTTACTCCAACTGTTCGTCCCGATACTGCAAAAGCGAATGACAGCTTTTGCTAAATGAAAGAAATTTGAATAGAAACCGGTCAGATGTATAAGCGCATCTGACAGGCCGTTCCAGACTATACCAACTGGCGACTGAGTTTCAGAACGGGAGTATTTCCCAAGCCCCGGAAAACAGCTCGAATGTTCATATTGCTGAAAGGTTCTGACAAGGTTCAGACTGACCCATACGCTCTTTCTGGTGCATTTTGCCACCTATTGTGGAACTCAATCCCGTATAACCTCGAAGCAATTGACTGTCTAGAAATTGCTCTCTGAAGGAGTTGTTTCTCGGGAAATCTCTTGTGTCCAAGAGACATAATCAATGACAAGAGTGTGTGCAGTGGTTGCCCTCAAGGATCCATCTTTGGAACCTATATTTAGATTTTTGGTTTCTTTGGTCTGTACGTACGAAAGCTCTCGTCCCGAGATTGAGTAAAAGGGAACCTCACTAGCAAAACTCGCCTAAAGTATCGGGGAGAAGTGAGATATCTGGGGACGAACGCTTAAACGTCTACCACTATTTCGTGAATGTGACTGAGGCGTCATTGTACCGTATTCATCGAGTAGAATCTTAATTTTCCACAGGTGAGTCTCATGAGACACAGAATATAAATGTGAGGCATATACGTGGCATGCGATATCACGGACCCGTTCAGTGGATCTGTACGAAGACCTTCGAGCGTTGACGATCCTGATGCTCTCGAGCTTTCAGCATGGCTGACTTTCTCTTCAAGCCAAACACTTCGCAGTGTTTCCTTGCTGTGAAGAATCCGTCATAAGCGAACATGTAATGCCTCGGAGCTGGCGGCTTCAGATAGCCTGAGCCTCGAAGGGGCTAGTTACGGAGATTGGCCCTGTCAAAATGCCTACGCGCCTATATACCTACCCCCCCCCCCCATGCGGATTTGAAAATCAGCGCCACCTATCAACTTAAGCTGATGTGTAGTCACAGGTCAAACGAACCTGGGATTCGTCTGAATTCAGCGTGAGGCTTAATCTTTAAGGGGGCCGAAGAAGGATCACACCTGCTATTGAGAAGTCTTTTGCAAATAGTGTACCTCGAGAATGGGTTTGACTATGGTTCCTACCCATCATTGGTGCTGCACTCGAGGTGGCTCGAGCTGGAGTTGCGGCCCCTGGTTGGGTTTCCAAAAGTGAGCGCAATTAGATTCTGTCAATAAAATGATGACGATCCAAACAGTCTGATGGACCGGAAGGTAACAGCATCAAGCTTAGGCACTTCCCTGACACTATGGTCCCGTAGGTGACTGACTCTCTATGCGAAATTTTAATTGATTTCAATTGTGCATTTGATGTCATGCTGTGTAATACTGTCCTGTCCAAGCTCGAGGTAGCTGGCTGCCTGGATTTGTCTCCTTGGAGGCTCTTCTTCTGCGATAGAAAGTCTTTCATCTTCGGGGCCTATTGCTTAGCTGTCCGCAGGACTCCATCCATGAAGAATGTTACAAGACTGCCAAAGTCAAGTACTTGAGCATAGCATAACTATGGAGAAGATGACCTTGAGGTTCCAATTCAGAGCTATGAGCGACCATTCTGTTGATATATTGGTTCATACGTGTTGTTAGGAAAGATTGAGATTTGGGGTGGGCGCAGTTCAAAGAATATCCGAATCCTTGTTTGTTGCCTGTGTAATATACTGATCCATAGCTCTTATGGATTTCGCCCTTACCAGAGTGTCTTGATGCCACTTGTCAACGTCTCCCGTAACTAAATGTCTCCAAGTATGTAAAACGGCGTCTACCGTAGCTCTGGTGGAAGTACTGTTGGGTGCCTCCTTCTTCAATATTTTACTACTTGCGACGACGTATTACATACGAAGGACGCTTGCGTAAGCTTCTAGTTCCTTGTTGCCCGCCGAGAATGGGAAGTCTCTCGGAAATCCCAGCTAGAAATCGATATTCTCCTGTAGGAGTGTGTTCTATTTAGATATTTAGATATAGATCTAAATGGGAAACCGAAGAAACTACGTTCAAATCCGTTAAGTAGGTTGGCAATGTAGGAGGAAATATTGACGTGGACTCCAGTTTAGGCCTGGGTTTCCTCATCACAGATCACGGTTCGTTCGACGCATGGCCTACGAAAAAATATTGCTGATAACGCCGTGTTTCAGACGTGCGTTATCTCCGGTTAAGGATAAATGTGTGCCGATTTTGGGACTCTTGGCACAATTTTTTCTAGTAAAATGAGTTTTTGTTGCAGTCTGGTTGGTGTACTTATTAGTGCGCTAATCTTCGAAACATAGAGTCGTGGGTTTGAGTCCGACCATGAGCATTCACGTTATGACGCTTTTCTCATGTTTTTCCTCGGGTACCCATTTATGGAGATATAAATGTCTGCAGAACTTGCTGTTAATTTTCAATACCTCTACACAAAAGTAGTTAACATCTTTGAAATCCCCAGTAGGTAAGACCTTCTGAAGATCTTCTACACGGAGAAAAAAAAAATAGTGAAATTTTACAAAATCGGTATTGAATTTTACATAAATTCAATGAATTTTGACCCCATCGCATTTGTAGTAAAATGAACTACTCGCGTTCTGAAAAAGTTTACTACATTTATGATAAAGTTAATTATACATGCCGTGAAAGTTCACTACAAAATTAGTTATAATTTACTGTCGACAATAATGATATTAACTTTTGTTTGCTGTTAAGTTTTACGAAAAATGTACTAAAATTTCTCATGTCCTGGTGCATTTTACCACTCTTCAAACTAGTTTGATTGAAATAAATTATTACAACTAAGCTGGAGCATATTCATTTTATACAAACATCAAAATTATTTGTTGCTGTATCTATTTATTCTCTAAGAATGATTTTATTGTAGTCAATTAACAAATAAGAAGGTTCAAAAGATATAAAATTCCACAGATATTCGTACTGAGTGTTAATGGTTATTAAATGTCTCTTTTAACATACAGTGCGTACTCGAATTCAACTTTAGCCTGATGGAGTATCAGGCTAAAGTTGACTACGAATTAATTGAGGCCGTTTCGAGGAAATACCCTATGTTAGATTATTTTTTCAAAGAATCGTTTTTGTGTTTCACGTGCAGAGGTTTTTTGTTCCATTGTTTTATTTAAGTAAATTTAATTAAATTAAATATTGAAATCACTTTGAGAAACGAAAGTAATTTTCGAAGTTCTCAAAACTCGGACTATGGAATGTGAATTCCAATTTTCGAGGTTTTGCTGCTTCCTGGCAAATTCAAGGACTTGAGGCTTCACATTAGCAAAAACTTACTGTACTTTCAATTATTGTAATGGATATGTATAAATGTAAGAGTTGCCATTTTGTTAATTTCTGTAATTCCACATTTCAATCACAATATGCTAACTGGATTGGATTTGTATCACGAAAAACAGCAGCTATCGAAAAATGTCCTAGAGTTTGTAACATTGACTCCATTACTAGATTACGTACATATTTTTCCTGTAATAATTTATCAGAAAAAGTACATATTGACTTACTTACCACGAATCATTCGCTATCACAGAACACACACAAAATTTTTGAAATTCTTCAACAATTCGGCTTTAACACTGACGTACAAATATTTTCCGTGTGATATTTGCTTTTCAGAAAATTGAACTTAATTATAAATCTAGCATTGGAGTAAGGCCGCAGGATGTGTTAGTGACACCCTATTTCCAAGATCTTATCTGCTTTTTGTTGAGGTAATGAGATCAGCATCACGCTCAGCAGTGTTATTTATCCCCATAAATGGGTACTCGTTTAACATCTGAGTGAGATCATAGTCCGGCACAAGCTCGTGAATTGGAAAAACACCATGATCCACGGTGAGATTCGAACTCATGACCCTGTGCACCGAAGGTGCGCGCACTAACCGCTAGACCAGCCAAACTACTACTACACGTTTAGTGAATTTTATTACTAGCTTTAGTAAAATTCACTACGAAAATTTCTCTCCGTGTAGGAAGGTAAAAAGGCCTTCTTTTTAACTCCCATTATATGTACCATTTTGCATTTCGACTTCGCGGAAAGAAGGCATTCCGAGAAGGCCTTCCAGAAAGGACTTTTTATGCTTGGAAATGAATTTCTAAGTACTTCTAGAAACCCCTTATTTGCAGCACTTTGGAAGCAAGTAGAAACCCCTTCTCCGGTAGGAAAAAAAAATCTAGACTAATCCCTTCTGAAGGTGCCTGCTTTTTACCTTCCTTTTAATCTATTATTTTGGATTTCCATGTCCGCGGGAAGAGCTCATTTTAAGAAGGAATTTTTTGGTAGTCGTTTGGAATTATTCAAGAAGAACTTCCAGGAATGACTAATTTTATCCCAAATACCAACTCGGGAATGATATGTAATTGAATTCTAAATTCATTCTAAATTCCTCCTCATTTGCTTCCTCAGAATAGAAACGACTTTCTAAGACCCTTCCGAGAGAAGGCTTCTAATTTTTCCTAGTGGGCTAGATTTCACTAGCACATCTGTGGCCTCGGTACAAAAATGCAATGTGCAGTCAATTAATCAATATTTTCTTAAAATTAGTTCTAGACTCCAGAGATCCTTCTAGTTTAAAAAAAAATGCCTTAGGCTTTTTATATTTCTTTGTCATGAAGTTTTTCATGCATTGAAGAAAGCATCTTCGGTCATATAAAAAGTTAAATGATCAGTATGACGTGGGGAGTCGATTGGGTGATGTCCGTCTGTCTGTTGCGACGCGGGAAGATATTGTTTTATAGACGTCACTGAACTTATGTGAAAACGGAAGGAAAAGAATTGTGGGGGCTAAAACACAACGCTCGAGAAAGTATTAGCCCGAGGAGAGTGGATACCCTTCACTCCCCTTTCGGCCGCGTCCGAAATTAGCCTCGGTCTCGTTTCTACTTAAAAAAAAACATCTTTACTGTTTGAGTTTTAACTGGATGGATTTTTTTAATAAATAAACAGCACTTGACCAGCGGTATTTCAAGTTGGATGTATTTCGTTACACCAAATCCAAAATAGCGCACGAATTCATTTTAATTTGCTGTAATGGCGAATAGATGCCTTAATGTTCAGGCTTCCTTTTGCCTGAACATTGAGGCAGATTAGTAATTAAGGAAATTGGAAATGTTTTTTTTTCTAAAATTAGTATACGAATAAGTCCACTTTTCTTACACCTATATACAAGTAAAATACTATTTCTGTCCGTTATCTAGATCCATCAATTGGATAAAACTCAAGTCAAAAAGGCAAATGTCACGTCAGCTTTATTTATCGATATTTAATACCATTAGCACTAGTCGTACTCATGACAATATTATTGATTTACCTATGCGCATATTACAATGTCAATGTTAATAGCTTAGCATTTCCATTAATTTCAAGAAGCACCTTTGCGTTTCAACAGAACAGGCTCTTAACAACAGTCTGCTAAATAAACTCGAAACGTGTGACTCGAACCTACCATAATGTACTTTTTTGTAAAAATGATGGAAATTCCGTGTTTTTCGTGTCGATTGATTATGTGTACAAGAACTGCTTACAGTGTGGACTTGATTTATAATGCATATGTATATTGATTTGTGTTCGCAAAAATAATATGCTTACGACGAATCGATTGGAAATCTAATTATGGGCATTGTAATTGGAACATGTATGCCAGATTCCGAGCTGGAACAGCAATATTATCAAACGCATCGACGACGAATTTATGGTAAGTTGATTGTGTAAAAATATTATTTCTACAAGTAGATCACTGATATCAAAATAATGCACATAATAATACTGGATGTGCACCGCTCTGATGAAAGAATAATGCTTTTTTGCCTTAAATGACAGTAATAAAACTGAAGCAAAGTTTACGAAAAAAACCTTTTACCATATTCGTAGTATATAAAACATAAAATGGAGTGATAATTTGATGCCAAAATGTTGCATACACAACTTGTAAATTACAGATTTAACTCTTTTAAACTGTTTTACAAAAATTAATTAAACAATTATTTGTCAGGCACTTATTTGAAATTAATGCAATTAATTGAATCTATTCAATAAATTATTTACTAAAACGTCAAATGTCAATCAACACAAACACAATTTTACAAAAACAGAACTTCTGCTACTGATTATTATCTCAACAAGCCAATGCCAATGATATGGGTAATTTCAATTTATTTGCATTGTGAATACAATTTCATGAACGTCTTTCAAACCAAAATCATCATAATACATATATCAAAGTATAACTTTATTATCATTCCCAAATATGTACGTAGAAAAAAGTATCCACTCTATCCACACACACCCACCCCCTATGCTCAAATTACATGCATGTTTCGAAAAGGATCATTGTGTGTACATACTTATATGGGAAAGTTTACACAAAGGCTCAAATTAAAGAGTGAAATCTTGTTAGTCGGCTGGCATCGACAAAATCTACACCCACATCGGATAAACAAGGAAAGCGCGCACACATAAGGACCGGATAAGAATTCTTGCCCTAGTATCAGACATTTGAGTGATTCTCGGGACTTCATCCGGCCGGTGCGGCACGGCACAGCATAGCCGCTAACCCCGATACTACACTCAGAAGAAAATTATCACTTACATTTGAAGTGAAACATTTTAAAAACAAACAGTTTTATATTAAATTTAATATGATTCACTTTAATGATCTATTCAGGATTCACTTTAATGATCTGTTCAAAATTAACTGAAACATCGATTTGAATATATTCAATTTTGTTTCATTTTAAAGGCTGTGTCCGTCACATGTACATAAGCCCGCCGCTATTTTGTTCAGTGCTAGTAATCTCAGATAGCTTAGGTGTAGGAAGTAGGACTACGAAACGATAGGTATACGGTTCGATTCCCAGTAGAAGCACTTTTTTCACATCCATAAATCCTTTAGCAAACAACTAGCTCCTGGTCGACATTATACTTCGTGTATCTGCTGATCCTTTTTTGCCCTCATTCCATGCATTTGGCTTAGGACGAGGTGGGTTTAAGAAGACCTCCCAACTTTAGTCATAATAGCTTAAAGGCGTTCAGCTGGAATCGTTGATATTTCTATTCGTATTTTCTATCCAGACTTGTTTTTAGGACTATGCATACAGAGTACATGGTCGGGATGCGTGATGGTAAAGATATGTTTCATGGCATGTTTGTAAAAGTTCTGAAGTTTAAATGGTAACGTTACGTCTATGCTTGTTTCAAGGTTGTAAATAGAATCTAGGCAAATAGAAAAAGGAAGGAAAGTACATACATTACATAATATCGTTAAATCAAAATTGGCACATGTAGATTACGGTTTTAAGAACTAGTACGCAGTAGGCGTTTATTGGCTTAACTCCTTGGAAGCATCCAGCTCAGAACAATTTTAAATCAAATAATAAATAACGCTAGTGCCAATCTGTTAAATTACTTTTCAAAAAATTTATTTTGATAATAACTGACCGAGCCGTCCAGTGGTGATATCCTACATGGGGTTTTGGGGGCTTCGAAATTAATTGATAATATTTTGATAAAGAACGATTTACATTTTTCATTTTGATAAAGACAAGAAAATTCCTGGTCACTGTGGATCGAGTAAGCTCCAGTAATTTAGATAGTAGACTAGAATCCCTTTCCCTACCCACTGAGCTACCGAAGGTTCAGCTAGTATATGGTTGAAACATGCTCCGGTTTCATTCAGTAACACAGACCTGCAAGGCTTTGTAGAGAGTTTGTTTGGAATTAAGAAATTTAACTATCTGAGCGACATACTTCTCACCATAACTAAAAAAAGATACAGGTGTCACACGGGAACCTGGCGGCTTTAAACCGACGTAAGACATCGAAAATTAATCCAAAAGTATTTTTTTCCTTTCTAAAAGTATAGGTACTAACATCGTCAGTTCACGTGAAATCCATGGAAATACTGTCAAAATTTTGATGATCGTGAAATCGAATTCGCTTGGTGGTACTCACTTCACATGAAAGTATCCACACCGGTTTTTGACATTTCGCCAGCGAAAATAATGCAGTTGCACTTTATTTCACAATGAAAAGATGTCATCGACAAACAATCAGAACGCGAGTGAACATTTATCTTACATTTAGTGAATAAAAAGCAAGTCTCTACGGCACCGTTTTCACGGGAGACATATATGCAAGTTTTTCGCTCGGTGAACTCAGTACATACCTTAAGAGAATAAAATCTATAGCTATATCTCGGTATTCGCATAAGGGTGTCCCAAGTAGAGCGCCGGTTTTTATTTTTAAACAAAACATTGTTTATGTTGTTTGTTTAAAATGTATAAAACTTATATTGAAAAATAAAGTAGGCATCATGAGGTTATGTATGGAATAACATATCGGGCAAATGTCGGCCTCGGCTTTGCTGGCATATACCATATACGCGCTCTTTTCGTGAAATTTCCAATAAATATTGGGGTATTTCATTGATGCAGCGTGTAATTTCTTATTTCAACGCTGGAAGTGTCGTGGGCTTATTCACATAAACCCGTGACTTCAAAAAACCCCTAAGGAAAATATCCAGAGGATCCAGATCACAAGATCTAGGCAGGGCCGGCCTTGCAATGTAGTGGCCCTGGGCCAAATCTTTTAGCTCTAAGAAATGGAGAGGTTATTTCGTTAAAATGTGTCTGACGCAGGCCGGCGCAAGCCTCCGTTGCGCCTTAGGGTTTGCATATTGCGCCCATCGGTTGTACTTGAAGGGTTGTGGTAGCTATTTATAGTTTTAAGTTTTTTGTAATAAATTCTGTTATATTTTGGGTTTTATTTTAAATTTTACGGAATTAATTGGGCAATTATCACATCCTCAAATTTTGAATGCGAAAATGGCAGTTAGATCCAGTTATATTTTTTTTTAAATATTCTTGCCTATCGTTAACCATTTTCGAAAAAACTGATTTTAAATAAATATCAACAGGTTCTCTGAGAAAAAAGTTTGCATTTATATTTACCCTGAATAACATGTGTTGGACACTTTGCATACTGTGTGCTTTTAACAGGGGCGTACGCAGAAATAAAGTTCGGGTGGGGTTTTCGAGGGTGAACTGGGTTGCCCCAAACAACCATTTGGTATGGTTCTCAACATGAAAAAACAGCATTTAAATCTACACGAGCAAAGCTTTCAAAACCCCTCAGGGAGAAACTTTTCAGCCACTGTCGCACTCCTGGGTGTCATTAATGTGTCAAAATACTCTTATTTCAGGATGTACTGATAATCTTTTTTTTTAAAGAAATATTCATTGTATCATCAATTCATTTTTCACGGGTTTGAACTCCCAAAACCCCTACGTATGATCGCAGCTGCGGCTTTCAATGCTAAGGTTGGAGCCTTAGGCTCTAGAACCATTTCCACTCAGCGAATCGCAAGTATATTGTCAGCGTATCTGACTCCTAACTGAACGAACACTTTTTGAAATTCTAAAGAAAATTTTTATTTCAAAATTGATAAAATCGGCATTGCCGGAATTTATTGATTAAAACGTTATTTTAAACACGAAACATGCTAGAAAAAATGTAATGGAAATGATAAAAAATCAAAAAGGGAAGCTAAAGTGTACAAATGCCACGAATCGCCCATGTTCCACCACCAATTATTTCCATTTTTTTTTATTACTAGAGCTAAGTCGTCAATAAAATAAAATTAAAACGAATTTAGACCATCGAAGTAAAGCTTTGACGAACTAAAGAGGACTTGACTTGACTTAACGATGATTTATATATTCGCAATGTTAAGTTGTCTCCACATTCCACACTAGATACCCATTGGCAGTTTGCAAAAAAAACTGGCATCGGGAGCTGCCATTTAGCAGCATGCAAACAAGGCGCATTATTATTAGGTCATTCGAACAACTGCCATAGTTGTTTTAGCCCAAATTGCACGGAAATTGCGAATTGTGGCCGCGAAAAAAATTTTAACAATGAGATTGCGTGGTTCTTTTGTGTAGCCCTTTTTAATTACCTCATACTGCCAACGATCGAACGGCCATCTACGTTTGAGTTTCACATATGAAACCTAATAATAGCGCAAAATTAAAATCCGGCGCTCTACTTGGGACACCCTTTATTAGCAGAAACAAAGTAGGGAAGACTTTGCGGCTCTGGCAATGTGCACTGTGGCCGAGTGTGTGCCTCATTTTGTTAAAACCCAAACCTTCTTGATTGAAATATGTATGTCGTCTCAATTTTAAAAGAATCTATGCAATTGCAACCAACCAATCGCGAAGACATCGGGATCGGGCGAATTGAAATTGAATTGATGCGCAAAATAGGTGGAAGTTATCGAAAACGACTTCAAAAAAAATTGTGATGGAAATGGCATAAAATTTCTCACAGGAGTTCTGAGTGTTTATGCGATTTCTTACTCGATTCATATGAGTTTCTTCAGAGGTTCAATATTTATTGAGTGTACGCTCCTGTAATTCAGCAGGCTAAATAAATTCGTCAATAACTCATTTTTTAAAAGGAGAATTTAATTAGCCTATTACTGCGCAAATTGTCCTTGCTTCTTGGAAGTAAAATTTGGAAAACTTTCACTAAGCATTTTAGGTGTCAATAATAATTAGGTACAGCACTTTGTATCAAATGTGCGCTCATCAAGTCCAAGCATCGCAAGGACTTTGCATCTTCAAAAGAGAATTAATGAAACAATTGGTGAATAAAAATCATCCTTAAGGCGTTGTATAATTAATTGATGTGCTTCTTTACCTAAAAACCTATTCTACCGTCTCTAAAAAAAATTTAACATGCTTTTTGTGGGTGTCAATTTGCTTTCTGCCGTCCGACATTTTATTTCGCCCCTTGTTGTTTTATCTGTATCACTGAACTGGCAAAACTATATACAGGGTGTCCCGCATTGGGTTGTTAATAATGAAAAGGTTTAATATCAATAGAATTGGCTAAACTTTTATTGTCATTGTGCTTTGAGTGGAAGTCAGCAAAAATTAGGCCTTGTACAGTTAAATTAAAATTTACCACTCGCCTGTACATATATGATCTGCATGACGAGATGAGTCGATTGGACGATGTCTGTCTGTCTGTCTGTCCATCTGTCCGTCTGTTGCAGCGCGTTTTTCTCGGCCACTATAAAAGCTACGGAGCTGAAATTTTGCAAACGTGCTTATTGTTGCAGGCTGTTTATATGTTTCAATCACCGAAATTGGATCACTGGGTCATGGGGCTGCCATACAAACCTAGCCCCCCAATTTAAGTTCTTCTAGCCATAACTTTTTTATTTGTGCACTAATTTCAACCAAATTTCACACAAATGTGTTTCTCTTGATGGCACAAAACATATCTAAGAATGGATCAAATCGGATAATGGGGTCAGGGGGCTGCCATACAAACCTAACCCCCCCAAATTAGGTTCTTCTAAGAAACACTTTTTTATTTGTGCACCTATTTCAACCAAATGACACGCAAACGTGTTTCTCTTGATGACACAAAATATATCTAAGAATGGATCAAATCGGATAATGGGGTCATGCGGCTCCCATACAAACCTAACCCCCCAAATTAGGTTCTTATAAGAAACTTTTTTATTTGTGCACCTATTTCAACCAAATCACACACAAACGTGTTTCTCTTGATGACACACAACATATCTAAGAATTGATAAAATCTGACCACGGGGTCATGGGGTGGCCAAACAAACCCAACCCCCCATTTTGGTTCATCTAAGAAACATTCTTTGCATCAATTTCACAAAACTTTTAATTAATGTGTCTTTACCAAAGCAACAAAAAAGTTCAAACGAATGGAATCGTACTTTTGTCAAGACTGAAGAAAAAGAATGAGGAGGGGAATTAAATACAAGTCATTGGTACGCCCGAAAAAACTTTTAACTCAAGGAGAGCGAAGGGTATCCAAATTTCGGCCGCGCCCGAAATTAGCTTCGGCTTCGGGGATTGAAAAATAACCAAAATTATACTAATGTCAATTTTTTTCCTTTTAAAATGACTTCTAGCTATACAATTATTTATAAACTACATTTTCCCCGTTCATACATTTTATTCAAAAACTGGCATGATTGAGCACTTATTTGTATGTCATTGGAGCGGTAACATAATAAGGCAACTTTGATATGTCAGTTAATACCGTTAGGGAATACTTTACTTTTGACAGTTAAGAAATTATTTATAACATTGCAACATTCAAACGCGGGCGTACCTCGGAAGATATGAAAAACTTGAATATGCCCAAGTTGTAATTTTATTAGAAATTTTGGGTACTTCTAAAAGAATACGTTTTAATTGAATGATTTAGATTAGAGGCTTGAAAATGACATATTTCCGAGGAAGGTCATACTTCATATAAATAATTCGGACGACATTTTTCCGAGAAACAAAAATGGGGTTTAAAAGTGAATCAGATTTAGAACAACCCGCTTAAACTTTGTGCAAAAGTCGGTTAGACGTTTAACTTAACCTTGTCTGGGCGAGTCGTATTGTCATCCGATAGAAAATAGGCGTATACAATCACCAATCACCGGTAAGAACGCCCACTAGGACCGCAGATAGATCGCTAGAAATTTATTCAATTGTTCGATACATTGCATTACATCTCGGGTCTGAAACATTTTGAAAAAAAACCATTTAAGCTAGAACTAAAGTACAATTTTTAGGCTTTAAGAAATTCTAAATCTACACACTAAAAATATTTGTAATCTCAAACAAAATAGAGTGAATTCAGGAAGAACATTTGGCAGGGACTATAGAGCGAAATGCAATATATTTTTTTTTTTAATCCTGAACCTGTTCTGTTCGTTATATACACACGCTAAAAAGTGGTAAAAGAGTTATACAATTACCTTTGATATCGTATTGCTACTTCCGCTCCTTTTTTCATAGCGAAAAGCGAGAATTCCCCTTATAGTGATAAACCTTCAAATCATCAAATGCTTCATATCTCCGAACCATTAATTTAGCTTTAAAGTGTAATAAAAATACTTTTGGCGTGGAATTACTTCAAATTCTCATTACCCAAATTGACTGAAAGCCTCTCCCTATCATTGTTTCTGTCTGAATATTCATTAAGTTCCTTTCGAGTGGAGGGCATCTCATAATATTCATTTCAAAGTTATTTATAATCAGTTTCCGAAAAGTTTACGGCAAACATTGCGTCATAAAAACGTTTTAAATCCTATACAACAAGATCTCTCATTAATTCCATTCAATAACCAAACAATGTTCATATCATTAAATCAGCCTATTGTCCAAAGTTTTCCAAGGTCTACCGCTCACTTTGATCTCATCAAATTGACTCAACGTTTGCAAACAATTACTCTCTTTCACTGTCTCTCTCTAAGTTTGTTTCTCAACGTCGTACTTCTCGCGAAAATTGTTTTAAATTGACAACCTCGAAAGAGGATTATTATGAGCACAACACATCAGAGCAGAGTCTGTTCTTGAATTTCGACTGAAATTCTGACTCAATTACCCGTCACAATAAGAGGCATGTCTCTCACGCCCTGTTAAGTTTTGCACGAGTCGCGACAACAAACATCGACAGGATACTCAATTTTTCGGTAGAATCTCATCAGCTTCGTATACATATATGTATACATATGTACGTACTTTCTTTTTAATCCACTTGGGGGCGCTTTGATTGTCGTAATTTCAATATCTCTCTGTGTCGGTTTGTGTGCCCCTGCCATTTAGGCTCTCTTTGTCGTCATCCGGCTTGTCGATTTTCCTCTTCAGAACAAGATAAAAACATAAATGGCTTAGACTTTTTTTCTGGTAAAAAAATAAGGTGTATCCTTGACGAGGTTCTGTTATCGAAGATGACAATGACAACAACAATGATCTAAAAATGACAAAAGCGAGCGAGGATACGAGTTTATGTATAGAATGGATAAAAAAGCCTGACCTGCTATATTGCTTGGGATTTTTTATCTGCATATCAAGCTCGCGGATTGAGTGAAACGTGAGACATGATATTCTTCCGTAAATTTTGGGTTTCGTTTTACATATTTCTGAAGGCAAGACGTGATTTGGCGGTTTTAGCAAAACAAGATGTCGGAATAATGTCATAATCAGAAAGCTGAATGATTGTATCAATTTAAGTTTTAATTTAGGCTCTCCTTACACAGAGATTCCTGTCTCGGAGACTCGGATATTCCGAGATTGGGAATTTTAAGATGGCAATACTTTGACATCAGGTATCTGGTACATACTACCTCCTAATTTCCTATCCTAAAGAATCCAATGCAACCAATATCGATGGAATACCATATCAAAATAGCTCCAAAAAATGGGTTGTTGTATTTCTTATACGCCTCTCGCTCTTACTCATCGCATATTTTAATTTTAATGAAAGTCACCTAAATTACTCCGAAAATATGGACACGTATCCAATATTTGCTTAATACTCTTTTCTGTTCAAGAATGACGCAGCTTAAACTGGTATACATACCTACATATTAGAGGTGATAATTACTCCATAAATCATTACCGTGCGTAAATGTGGTGTGGATGACTCGTACTGTACGCAATGTGTATAAAATAAGTTTTATCTAAAAAAGAGCCAAATGCATTTATTCATATTGACCTACTTAAAGTTTTCTCCGGGTTTATATTTTTGGCAAAATAACAAAAATAATGTTTTTATAGATTGTTTTTAATGTGAGACAATTCGCTTAATTAATATTTTTTTTTATTTATATTTTCAGGTATAAAATGCCCCGTATGCAGTAAATTTGTATTACCCGACGACATAGAATGTCATTTAGTTATGTGCCTAACAAAACCTCGACTATCGTATAACGGTAAGTAAAACTATTATTTTCAATTACCATAGAAAAAAGTTGTCTCAAAGTTTAATTTTTAACTTTTAGTACCGGGTTAGATGAGATATCATGCTCTGTGGCTCACTTGCAACAACAACTCGGGGCCCTCCCGCCAACTTTTTGCGTGGGCCCCCTACATTGAGAAAAAAACAGAGTGAAATCCATCGAAAACACTCTTGGAAGTCGATCCACACTTTTCAGTCATCAGGCCGAGTCATTTTCCATACAAGTTGACAGATTGTCAGTCAATCAATTAACTGACAATCTGTCAACATGTAAACCAACTCTTTTGAAATATGATTTTGACGTTACAATGTTTCTACTAAAATTAAGAACGTCGTACTTAAAATAACTTTGCTAAGAGCTACTTTAATTCTTTTGCATTCTTATATAGTCTAAGAAAATTGGACCAAAATATGGCCATCGAACGGCAAAAATCCTACATTGGATTTTTTTTTGATAATGGTTGGGGATGGTCCCGATATTAAAAGTCCCAACCGATTGGGGGTCCGCAACCTTAAAAAAAAGGGAGAGGGGTTTTGCGATTATTTCAAAAACGGCAAGTGATACACAAAAATGGTCTGAGGACGAAAGAAACCACATAAAATTACCTTTCCAATGATATAAAACACAGAGTTTAATTAAATATTTCGGCACTAGCCTAACAAAATAAATTAGAATATTTTCATTTTAGACCTCTCTAAAAAGCTCCATAACTTTTGAAAGAATGCTAGTTCAGCCGTAATGTTTATGTACAAGTATTCACAATAAGTTCAAGATCATATTAAGGTAAACATTGAGTCGCTCCGGTTAAGGACTCCCATTATCCCCCCCCCCCCATTTTCATTTGTCAAAATGGCATGTCCATAACTCCCCCCAAAATTGGAGCAGAGTGCCAAATTTAGTCACCCCACCCACCAAAAATCAGCTAATTCGAATAAAAACTAAGGGTACCTCCCATACAAAGTGACCCAAGACAACTTTGTTCTACAGTTTATAAAATGAGTAGTACGTAGAGCAAACTCCTGATGGGTCACTTTGTATGGGAGATACCCTTAGTTTTTATCCGAATGAGCTGATTTTTGGTGGGTGGGGTGACTATGACATCCAATCGCAACAAACCAAAAAATTTAAAATTTAGCACTCTGCTCCAATTTTGGGGGGAGTTATGGATATGCCGTTTTGACAAAACGATAATGGGCGTCATTGACCGGAACGACTCAATGTTTACCTTAAAATGATCTTGAACTTATTGTGAATACTTATACAAAATTTTACGGCTGAACTAGCATTCTTTCAAAAGTTATGGAGCTTTTAAAAAAAGTCCAAAATGAAAATATTCTAATTAATGTTCTAGTCTAACGCCGAAATATTCAATTAAACTGAGTGTTATATATCATTGCAAAGATAATTTTATGTAGTTTTTTTCGTCCTCAGACCATTTTTCTGTATCTCTTACCGTTTTTGAAATAATCGCAAAAAAACGAAAAAAATTCTCCCTTTCCCCCTCCCCCCCCCCCTTTTTTAAGGTTGCGGACCCCCAATCGGTTGGGACTTTTAATGCCATAATCTGGGGACCATTCCCAACCATAATCCAAAAAATTTCCGATGTATGATTTTTGCCGACCAAATATGCCATTTTTCTTAGACTAATATTGAGAATAGCGTTCTTATTGTAACGTTTATCAAATTAACGATTTCTTCAATCGTTTTTAGGGTTTTTTAGAATTTTTTCAAAAAACCCTTATGAAATCGATTTTGTCCGTCCGTCTGTCCGTCCGTCCGTCCGTCCGTCTGTTCACTAAATAACTCGCGAACGGCTCAACCGATTGTCATGAAATTCGGTATGAATGGTTACAGTCTTTGGCACAAATACCTTAGAAGTTGGTAGGAAGAAGATAACAGGGTGTCCCGAACGTTTGAAAAAAGTCGACTTTTTTAGTTTTTATCGGAGATTAACGTATGGGTATTTAAATCAAAGATCTAGACGAGTACATCTCATATCAGTTAAAATTTTCCAGTTTCGAGTAACGGTAAAAAAGTTATTGGCGTTTAAAGGCCTGAATAGACCTCGGGCGGAATGAAAATTAAATTTTTTCCGCTGCGATTTTCTCAATGAAAATGCGTGCTTACTGTTGTGGAATATGTGATAAATGCTGGGGAATTCCATAAACTAAAATTCGAGAATGGTTCCACAATTTGTCTCTGCCATTTTATATATTATTTTTCGATTCGCCGGTCATTAGATAATTTCCACGATGAACTCGTCGTGGACAGTGAATCGGTTTGACATTTGCAAAACTCACCACGACCGACGAATATGCTACCGAATCGCCTCATTTTCACGTTGAAAATGCATTTGGACAAGGGGGAAATTATTTTTTTTAGTTATTTTTAAGATGATTTAGGACGTAAAACGCTTTTGTAGTAATTTTCGAAGCTAAAATTTTAATTTCACCACGGTTTTTATGCCGGTTCATTACCGTTTCATTTTCATTCCGCTCGCACTCTATCCGGGGCTTAAAGTTAAACTTCCTTTTCGAGCTCCGTTTTTCTAAACCGTTAGGGATCGATATGAAACTTTGCACAAAAATTGGTCAGTATGGCCTTATATACGTTAAATATTAAGACTGTTGACTTTTGCTAAGGAAAAGTAAATAAAAGTAAATTTGTAAAATTTAAATTTGTTCATGTGTAGCCCCTCTTAGGTTTCCAAATATGAAAATTCTGCTAAGGGTTTTTAGGAAATTACACAGGGAATATGTCTACGAATTTTCATTCGAATAACTGTATCCAAACCGGAAATAAAGCCAAGTAAGTATTTAGTAAGGGCCTTTCACAATACAAGGGAAGCCTCTTAAGCATTTCTTCAATGCATATCTTTTAACTTGATGAAACAATGTACATGTTGGTGGAAATGCCACAAATATTTTTGAAGTTTGTAGGACCAAGTTAACAGGGTGTCCCCGAAAAGCTGCAAAAGTGTACTTGTTCAATACTCATAGGAAAGCTTGCGTGGGCTCTAATGTCAGGGGACACAATGGAATCATTTCATATAAGTTGGTTTTCCTTGATTTAAAAACCAGTAACAGTAGATTTACAGCTAATAATTCAGTTCATATATAATGCCAAGCCATCCTTACGTTTGCCGGAGTTTCTTTTTGCTCAAAGGCCATCAGAAATCTGAAATAGAAAAAATCCTGTAGATTTGCCTTGGAGTACTTTTATACAGACTGGGTAAATAGTATAGTAGTATAGTATAGTAAATATAGTTAATTAGACCAATCCAAAAATAGATTTACAGGAAGCATTTCATTAATGTTGTGCACAATTCTTTTCTATTGCTTATAAAATATATGTACAAAAAATATTCACTATGCATCAAAATTCTAAAAAACCCTCGTAATGCGGGCCCCGCCCTCTGTACGCCGGTATTTTTTTTATTTTAAAATAAAAACACTCTCGCAGAGCAGCATTGACCTCTTATATGTGTTGGAGATATTTAAACATTTTAAATTATCTGCGCCTACAATGGGATTCGGATTCACGAACCTATGATTTGAAGACGCGTGCACTATTTACCCTAATGCCGCACTCACATGGTCAATCCTAATCCTTTTTATAATTTTCGTTCCGTCAAAATCGAAGACAAAGAATCCAAAAAATGCATTCAGACGCTTCGTAAGTGGGCGGTCTAAGTTTTTAACTTGCTCGACAATTGAAAAAAGCGACACGTTATTAATTCAACTGTATTCCTTGTTTAAGGGCTGAATTAAGATCGAGAGTGAAATTATTCCTGCTGCGATTTTATCAATAAAAATGCATACTTACTGTCGTGGAATATGTCACAAGCGGTGGGGAATTCCGTAAGCTACAATCCGAGACCGGTTCCATAATTCTCCTCGGCCATTTTATGTATTATTTTTCGATTCCCCGGTCATTTGAGATTTCACGACTAAATAACCGGGGAATCGGAAAAAATATATAAAATGTGCGAGAAAAATTATGGAACGGTTTTCGGATTGTAGCTTGTGGAATTCCCAAGCATTCCCCACATTCCACGATAGTAAGAATACATTTTCATTGAAAAAATCCCAGTGGACAAAAATTCCTTGATGTCAG
This sequence comes from Microchrysa polita, assembly GCA_949715475.1. Classification (NCBI taxonomy): domain Eukaryota; kingdom Metazoa; phylum Arthropoda; class Insecta; order Diptera; family Stratiomyidae; genus Microchrysa; species Microchrysa polita. Next base: position 56,976,704 of record OX454417.1, read on the forward strand.
TACTAGGCTTTTAGCTTTAAATTTAAGTGTACTTTAATTTAAATCCTTCAATTTTAGGAACGTTTGTACTTAATATTAAATTCAATACAGAAATCTTGGCAAGACTCCTTTTAAACCAAATGTCTCTGCACCACAGCCCTAATGACCCGTGTATATACTGCAAATAAGATAAAATATTTTAGTCTTTAACGACATAATAGAAGCAGTGTAACGTTGACTCGAAATAGCTTATAAACGGCTGAGTGGACGCACCATGCCCCACAAGGGGTTACGGTACAGAGAAGAAGATGAGATCACTTTAGAAGGAAAATAATAACGTATTTATTGCCATTGGCGAAACCCAGTAACTCTATACCAGCTGTTCTTAACCGGTGATCTGCGGACCATAGGTGGTTGCTGAAGTCACCACCATAGGTGCGGTTGCTGAAGTCACCTATGGTCAGCTGTAGTGTTCTGATTCGATTGGTTCCTGGATATATTTTCATTTGGAGCAAGTAAATTTTGGTTAAGACTGAGCCTTTAAACAAAAACATTCTTAGGAAAACCTACTAATTTTGAAGGTACATGACAGACGGGCATCGCCCAATCGGGGCTTCTATTATGAGTCATGAAGCATACGCATACGCTCTACCACGTTACGTACCGTAACGTTTCCAAAATATTTTGAGATCGAAATCGAAGTAGGACCAAAATCTCCAATTTGGAGATTGTACGTGCATGCAACCACCAATTTCTTCCGTTTAAGATGTTTGTTAACAGTTGGTTGTGCTATTTTCGCTTCATTTTTAGTAAAATCTCAGCTATATTTGAGTGGGGTTATAAAACACAACAGTTCTGTTTGTTCCGCAATCATGTTTGAGTTTCCAATCCCCAAATCGCCATTTTGCAGATCAGAAATAATCTCCGGTTCTTTTCGTTTGTCTGGCTTTGTGGAACATCTGATCCGCAAAATGGCGGTTAGAGGATTAGAACCGCAAACATTTTTGCGGAACAGACGGAACTTTTGTGTTTTATATCACTTTGCGTTTCATTTTATTTTTATGAGTAAATGAATGTTGACTCTTAGGTGTTTTCTTAAAACACTTTTTACAGTTTATATGTATTTTCTTCTTAACCAGTGTGAATTGAGTTACATACTTTTTTTACTTGTTTAACTGCTTATTGATGCACGCAGCGTCCGCTCTAGAACTTATGCCGCTCTGGGCAAGACTTCAAATTACCGTCCCTTGTTTTAAAAAGGTTCATGGTAAGCATCGAATTGATTTCATCAGGCAGGATTTTTTAAGAGGTAAGGGGAGGAGCATGACAACGGTATTTTTTTACTTACTCGAAGACTAAATGTATGCTTGTTCTTTTTAGGCCCAAACCGACGTCCGGGTGTGAAATCTTTTGAATCTGAAATCTTTCCTTTAGTGAGAACACAAGGCTGCCTTTCCTTGAAAATCTCAAAAGTACTGAGTATAATAGGACTTCGAACTTCGGCGAGTATCTAATAAGTTAATTAGACGTAAGAAACTTAAACATTTTGACGAGCAGTTACAGCATATAAACCAAAGACTAGCCAGTAAGAACAATAGACAGGCGTACAAACTTATCAGCAATATCAAGAACGGCTTTCAACCCAGGACAAGCCTATGTAAGGTAGTCCCCGAAGATTGACGCAAAAACATAATCTGCCCAATCCACAAAAAGGGCGACAAGCTGAAGTGTAAGAATTACAGGGGCATATCATTAGTTTGTCGTGCTCTGTGGCCGAGATCGTTTGCAATGGGCAGGGCATGTTCAACGGATGGACGATAATCGCATGCCAAGGAAAGTGATGAACGCACAACGAATTGACGGAACGAGGTTGCGTGGACGACCGAGAGCTCACCGGGAGAACTCCGTAGGTGAAGACGCCCACCAGCTACTGGGCTTCCGAAACTGGAGGACAAAGTCACGTAACCGCGACAATTGGAGGTCAACGATTCAGGCGGCCAAAGCCCGACATCGGGCTATCGTGCCACATTGATGATGATGATGAATCAGAGATATCTATCGGTTACTGATTGTTGACATAGATGCCTATGTGCAGACTGGAATTTAAAAAGTTGCAGTCAGCAGTTTGTTTTTCTATGAAATGGAGATCAAAATGCCGCTTTCTTTCCTTTGGACGTCACATAATTTAGGTCTACAAAATTGAAGAAAACATTTGATGCCGTTGAAATTCATCCGTAATATTAATGCCTAATCTATCAATCCTTTCGGTGGTATTTATTTTTCAATACTACATATAGTTTTTAATATTAGGATATTGATAAAAATACAATGTAACAACCAACATGAGAGTACCCACGGAGCGACCGATTTAAGAAACGACAGGATTCAGAAATGCGAATTGCAACAAATGCTGTTCAGTGGCGGATTTACACATTTGTCGGTAGTAGGCTGTTGACATTTTGCCGCCTTTACCAAGGTCTACGAGAATATTGCTGAGGAAACGTAACCAGAATCAAGGCGTGTAGCGTTTTTTTTTTCATAGTTTCCCACCAAATCAAGTTGTACAAAAATGTGCGAAACACTATTGGTATTTTGTGTCGAAAAGGAATACTCCAGGAAATTTTTTTTTATTGACCTTCATTTGTTCTCAACTTTCTTCTATGCACTTCAATAGGTGAATTCCATTTTGTTGGTCCTGAGCATTCTTCAATCTTTATGAAATAGATAAATCTAAATAAAAAGCGATAACATAGTTCCTTGATTGGAGCTTATTTTTGAAGGGTATGTTCTTCTTCATCATAGTGTCCCGCTTTTAATGCCCAATTGAGCAATATACTGGTAGAATCGATTGTACAATTTGTTTGTGCAAAAACGATATCAATGAAATTAAAAATTGACATAAATACACTACGTATTTACAACATCAGTTTTTACATACATAAAATTTCGCATAAAAGTTTTTCGGTTTCAAATATGTACTTTTTAAAAGGGGATTCAGACTAACGACAAGATTAACTAAATCCTAGAGTTAGTTAACAGTTAACAGTTGTACTGTGGGTATTTGAGGAAATAAAAAACCACACGTTTTTTATTTGGATTATGAACTTTATTACAGAATGGTTATCACAGGATTTTTGCTTAGGATTCAATTATTATTGGGAGTAGTAAATTTAATTTGATTCGTTACTACTGGCTACTGGCTGGCTCGGCTGAACTGTCTTTATGAGTGCCTGCCAGTTGTACCATATCTTACTGCATAAGAGGGGAGTATCATGCCTAATAGGCGGGTTTCGAGTCGATTAAATTAGTGGTTTTAGTAAAACCTGTCAGTAGTGTGAATCCACTCTCAGATACAGTTTTTATATCTTTATAGAAATTTCGAATTTGATTTTTAATTGAATATTTTAAAAACAATTTTATAACGGTACTTTTAACTAATGAATCTGGAAAGTTGGTTTAGTGTTATTTCTTTCCAACGACGTGCTATTACTTTTGACATTGGTAGATTAAACAATTTTGAGAGAGTTTTTTTTTAAATTAAATCAACTTACTGCAAACTCAACCTTAAGTATAAAATTGTAACTATGAACATTTATTTATTTATATTCAGTTGAAGTGTTACACTTTTCATGCTTGAAACTCTTTTGAAAATCGTCCGTCCCAATTTTATTATGAGGTGATTAATTGTTTGGATTAAAAGTTATCAATTTATGAGATTAATTTTCTTCAGCCTTTTCCCCTCTATCGATTTTAAACATTTATTTTAGTCTAAGAAAACTACGATACGGTCGGCGAAAATTCTACATCGCGGGATTTTTGCAGGATGGTTGGTGATGGCAACAAAAAGAAAAGTCCCAACCGATTAAGGGTCCGCAACCTTAAAAAAATGGGGGAAAGGAGGGAGGGGTCTTTTTGTTTTTGTTTTGCGATTATTTTAAAAACGGCAGAAAGATACAGACAAATGGACTGAGGACGGAAAAAACTACATAAAATTTCCTTTGCAATGACTAGACTAAAAAATAAATTAGAATATTTTCATTTGAGACCTTTTTTAAAAGCTCCATGAAAAGATGCTAGTTTAGCCGTGATTTTGTGTAAATATTCACAATAAGTTCGAACCGGGATCTTCAGTGCATTGTGGCGTTTTTTTTTTTATTAAAAAGGCGTCAGACCAAGAGACAAAAAAAGTACTTTGTTTCGAATTTAGCATGCAAGCAATTGGCTGCATTCAGGGAACGAAAAATGAAGCAGAAAATGTTTACTCCAATTGGATTATCATTTTGCATATAGACTATTCAGCGGAGAAAGCCTTCGGTTGCGGGTAATTCTTGTAGCATTTCGAGTGAATTTCGTTCGCTAAATTGACTATAAGAGTCCTTTTCCAAGATTCGTCTATAATATGAAGATAACGGTGACAAACAGTTTTTCACTTATGTGTCTCGCTGAGGTACAAACACACTTCACGCTGCTCCCAAAACGTATCTCATGAGAAGGATACGTACTATATCTGGCGCTGAAATTCGTATTCGGAATTCGGGTTTCCACGATTCACGGTTTTAAATTTGTATGTAATCTGTTTAACTTAAAAAAAAAATATTAGCCCCAAATTTGCCGCCCCCGTAAAACCTGCCGCCCTAGGCTCCAGCCTACTCAGCCTACTGGTAAATCCGCCACTGATGCTGTTAAATATTTTGTATGCTTTCTGAGCGCTTCTTGTTACAGTTACATATTTTCTTACAAAGCATCTATCTTGGGTGTTGTCGTTGTTATTACTTTTAAACAAAATCTAGATATAACCGTGGAAAATGTTCGTTTAAACAATCGAAGAATATTTTAATAAACTGTTCTTGCCTAAAAAGTGTACTTCGCTTAGTACAATATTTCAAATCAGTGACGTTACCAAAACCGTTGATTAAAGTATTTATAAATTATGAGCCACATATTTCAGGCAGTTGCTGTACGCAAAAGGGCTATTTTCTATATCTATCATGCTATCGTGATATATCGTCATATATGTATGTCGGAAGTCGAAGGCGCCGGTGCTGGAAGAAGGGTTCAATCTTCAGAATCCCAGGTAAAAAAATCAGGCTTCACGCGCTCCGTTGAAATGTTCACCTGCTTACCGTTGACGTCAATTGTGAGCAAATGCTTAGAGATTCGCTTAATGATACGGTTCGGGCCGGTGTATGGTGGACCCAGAGATTTCTTGACTGCGTCAACTCTAAGAAATAGGTGCGTGCACGCACGCAATTCCCTGTATACAAACATTGTCCTGGGACATCGATGTACAATCGGATTCGGTCGAAGCTGTCTAATTCGTTGACGCATGGAGTCCAGAAACTCGAGGGGAACAGTAGCGGCCTGGTCGTCCACAAACTATTCTCCCGGCAGACGCAGCGTTGAGCCGAAATCCATCTGGACGGTTTACCGGTTTTTTCCGAAAGGTCACTAAAAGTACATGACGCCACTAAAACACCCATAGCTCCGCTCGTGGGCCACGTAGGCTCACAATTGTGGTGTTGTTGGAAAGCTTAGATCTTGGGCTACCTTACTGCCAAGTTTCATCGAGAAACAATTAAAGGGAGAGGCTCCAGGGGCTTTTAAACATGGTAGACTGATTTACCGGTTTTTTCCGAAAGGTCACTAAAAATACATGACGCCACTAAAACACCCATAGCTCCCCTCGTGGGCCACGTAGGCTCACAATTGTGGTGTTGTTGGAAAGCTTAGATCTTGGGCTACCTTACTTACCAGATTGTCCTCGACCTAAATATTATCAGACTCGTGGCCAATAAGCCCCTGGGCAGGGCCAGCCAGCGTTCTAGTGCACCATTAGGTGATAGGGCGAGATTCTTGTGCGTGCACATCCAAGCAGCTTTGAAAGCAACTGAAACAACGATTACTCGAACTGGCTTCCCTGGTAGGTCGTGACAACAACCGGTGCTCCATACAGAGAAACCCAGTTCGCGTAGAATGCCTTGGCAACGGTGGCTGCTATTTGGTAGAGAATGGGCACTGCTTCCGGCTACCTCGGTCCAACATTGTCAGGATATATCGGAATCCCTGCGAGTTCGCTAGAAGCCGACGATACCCAGGTGAAACTGATAGAAACGTTGATCCGGCACGGGGAACGCGTGGAATTCCTTCCGTACATGCCTAGTCACCTTTGACTGTTGACACTGCAGACACGTGCGCGACCATTGGCGAATATCGCTACGCATGCTTCGCCAAACAAATTTTTTGGAAATGGACCGAAACGTAGCATATGCTCCAGGATGAGAGCATCGATGAAATACGGTGAAGACCTGGTTCCGCAAGCTCTTGGGAACTATAGGCCTCGGCGTGGTGCGGGACGTATCGCACAAGATGGTTGTATCTCCAATTTGGACAGACGTCGTGTTATCGGCTAATAGTCGTTGCAGTTCGGAATTACGTGATTGCTCGTCCGCAAGCTCGATTGTGTCGAAATCCGTAGAGAGATATCTCTTCCAGACGATATAAGGCGTCTGCTACTACATTTGTGTCGCTACATGCTCAATTTGGATACAAAACTGAGAAATGTAGCTGAGATGCCGAATTTGAGGATTCGTGGACTTGTCAGACTTCCGAGAGAATGCATGAACGAGTGGTTTGTGGTCGGTATTTATAACAAAACGAGCTCCTTCGAGAATGTGGCGAAAGTGCTAGATGCTGCTGTAAATCGTGAGGAGCTCGCGGTCATACGGGCTATAGTTTCGCTCTTGTTTCATTATTTTCCGCTCATAGTACGCTAGCGGCGACCACCGGTCACCGTGTTTTTGTTCGAGTACTGTTCCCACTGCAATATTAGAAGCGTCGGTCGCAAGTGTCAAAGGCTTATTCAGGTCATAGTAGACTAGTAATGTGGCACTAGCCATGCTATCGCGGAACTTCTCGAACGCATGGATGGTGGCGGGATTCCAGTCCCTCTTTACTTGCCCGCATAGCAAGTCGTTGAGTGGCGCTTAAGCGCTCCTTAAAGGTGGAAGGACGCGCGCCGGTAGTTAGGTAGAGCTTCCACACAAGGCAGGTAGTGCGATGCCTCTTTCGTTGACGATGTATCCAAGGAACTCCACTTCCGAAACACAAAACACACACACGCACATTGATGACGACCCCGAGATCCCTGAGACACTTAAACACCATACGCAAGAGCTTTTCGTGTTTTTCATGGGACTTCTTCGATGAAACGAGAATATCGTCAATGTACGTCGCACAGAAGTCCAAACCTCGCAGCACCTCGTCTAGGAACCGCTGAAGCGTTTGGGCAGCATTATGCAACCCGAATGTCATTACTTTAAACTCGAACAGCCCGAAAGTGTGATAACGGCTGTTTTGGGAATGTCGGACTTCGCTATGGGGATTTGATGAAATGCCTTCAGCAAACCGATCTTTTGAAGACCCTTTTTCCGGCGAGCCCTGCGAAGATGTCCTTCATATGACTCATGGGATAGTGGTCGGGTGTCGTACCGCATTAAGGCGGCGAAAATCGCCACATGGCCGCCAGGAACCATCTTTCTTGAGCACTAGCTCGAGAGGGCTTGCATGTTTTTAGAGCCGCGAAAACCTTTTTCTAACAACCCCGTTGGCGGATCAGTTATGCGCTAATTGAGTATATCGACTAGTAATCCGAAGTTGCGTAGGAAGGCAGCTCAAATGATGGGTCGCGAAACGTCAGTCACACAAACAACAGTTCTCTTCTCTGCTTTGCCCGATCTAGCTGCGCGCTATCGGGGAATGACAGAGATAGCGGCGCCGGTGTCGATAAGAAAAGTAAGTCCGTTGATTTTGTAGCGGATGTGGAGGCTGGGCTGTTGTTGTTGAAGGATACTGTCAACTGACGCCTGTGACAACGTCGGCGTTAGTTTTCCTGAGTGTGAGTCATAGGAGCCCACTCGCAGAGTGGCCTACATTGTCGAGCCCGGCTTCCGAACTTTGCGTGGTAAAAGCAAAACTTACCGGCATGACCGCTCGCGAGACTTGCGACGATTATTTCTGTCAGCAAATGATTTCTGGATATCCATACGGAGGGAGCCAACTCTTTTTGAACCACCTCCACCTGAAATGGTGAGGCAGAGCACTCAACGCTTGCAATGCCCGCAGGTTTCGATAATTTCAACTGCGATCTCTGCTAGCCGTGACAAATCGGTCGCTTCGGATACACTTCCGGAAGGCGTTGCCGCCAAAGAGACTTTAAGAACGGGTGAGTCACCTTGGTTTCACTTCTGAGCCGCATGTTCCAAAGGAGCTGTGATGGGCGTTGAACTCCAAGCTCAAGACCGGTGAGCAGCTCCCGAATGTCAGTTTCCTCAAAAACGGAAAACGCGCTCAGTAGGCGCTCTTTCGGCGCCTGAAACTTGCCATTGTCTGGAGGTGACTCGACGATGTCAGCGACGTATCCGAGGAATTCCGGGTCCAACTCAGAAACAACTTTATTAAACTTGGACGAGTTGCCCGTACATTTTGTGAGTCCGAAATTGCGACTCAATACAGGCAAACCAAAGTTGTGGCATTGTCGTCCAGAACGGTGGTAATTTAAATTACGTAATTGCATCTACTGACAATTGCGGCTGATTTGCAGCATCCTCACTTTCCGCGTCGACACATTTTTCTTCGTCTTGTGACATGCTTGCGGTAGATGCAAATTTAGTACACGTGGCTGGTTATGCGCGTTTTGCTCGCACACCACTGTTTCCCGAAAAATGTGCAAAAACTACGCGTGTGTCGCCAATCTGTAGCAACGTTGGGGTCACCAATTGTAGAACGCGATAACAGAAAAGTCTGGTTTTTTAACAATAAATAAATGTATCTTTTATTTAGTTGGCAAAAACACGTTTTTACAACTCGAGCTCTAGAACCTTCCTTCCTTCCTTCCTTGCCTCGTTCTTTATACCGCTCCATGGTTTCGCGTTGCTCGACCTGCGGTGTAGGCACATCGCCCGTTTTGGCGGTAATATCTCAGCATATTTCTACCGGCAGCTCTATCTTGGATCGTGCCATCGCCGAGACCAATGCGTTGTTGTTGCTTTTTCATTTGACACATCCAGGTGTTCTTCGGTCTGCCTCTGGCCTTGGGTCCATTGATATCGCTTTCTTTGCGGGGTTCTCAGGCGGACGCCGTTGAACATGGCAATACCAATCCATTTGTCGGTCTTCGAGCTTTTCGGTGATTGGTTGGTCTATGGACAAGCTGCCTCGGATGTAGCTACTCTTGATGTGGTCCCTTTTTGTTACACCAACTGACATGCGTAACATTTTCATTTCAGTCGCTGTCATTTGTTTCGCGTAACCTTCATACATGGTACAGCATTCTGATCCATACATGAGTGCGGGACGTACAACCGTTTTGTACAACTTGCCCTTTAGCTTCAGTGGCATTTGCTTATCGCAGAAAACTCCAGAGTTTTCTCGTCACGTCATCCACCTTTGTGCGATGTTTCATGTCATCATCGCATGTAGCTCGGTTGTTCACCATCGAGCCAAGGTACTTGAACTTGGTACAAGACTTAAGGTGCTCTCCTTTGACGTACATATCTGGTATCGGTGCATCTGGGTCTGAGAATGGGCAGCATAAGAACTCAGTCTTTGTTATACTTACCCTCAGTCCATGCTCCTCCAGAATGTCACAACATTTTGTAAGTGCAGCTTGCAAGGCAACGATATTTGGGCTACTGAGGACTATATCATCGGCAAAAAGAATAGATATTTCTAGGCCGTCGGATATACGTGTTAATAAGTAGCACATGATGATGTTGAAGGGCAACGGACTTAATACACTGCCCTGGTGTAATCCGACATTCACCGGAGATTCTTCTGATTCACCGGCTGTGCAACTCGAGCTCTAGAACACACGAGACTATAACACTATAACATTTCGAATCGTTGTCAAATTTAATTTTTTCTACTAAGCTCACTCTGCGCCTCTCGTGGCAACCGGCTGTACCCCTATAGTCTAGGAGCCAGGTACCCAACTACCTTCCTCGTAAGGTAACTGGCTGAAAATGTGTATAGTGGTAGTTCATCACCGCTTCTGTTCAAAACTGCTGCCCAAAATTTAGCGGTTCCTTATGAGGGAAATTACGCAATGTTTGCGCTAATTTTGAGGTTCAATCTTCCTCATGAGGTAACCGGCTTAATGTATGTGCATCTCGAAAGTGCCGGTCAGCCCAATTTTAAGCGGTTCCTTCACCTATGCTGACCGCCTCAAAAGGTGCAAAAAATGGACCCTTACCTCCTTCATAAGGTAACCGGCTGAATTTGTGTTCAAACGTATCGAAACATAGTGGGCTGACCGCCCTGAACCGGTTCCTAGACCGGTTTTAACCGGTTCAAAGTATTGAAAATACCTTCGTAAAAATGTATTATTGATCATACCTGATTAGGTAACCAGGCTGGATTTGTATTCAAATGGTAGATCTCAATTCGCCCGTATCGAGAGTACTGGTCAGCCTAGACCGAACCGGTTCCTTGATGCATTTTTACCGATTCAAAATAAGCAAAAATAGACCAAGTACACAATATAAACTACATAATTTTGGAGGGATATGAAGCATTCACCCGATTAAATTTATGTTCGTATGATAGACCTCAATTCGCATGTGTCGAGAGTACTGGTCAGCCTAGACCAAAGCGGTTACCGATTCGAATTAGGCGAATTTACATCAAGTACAAAATATAAACTGCGTAATTTTGGTAAGATTCGACCGCACCTGTTTTCTACGTGGAAACGGCCAAGAGTTGCCACAACGCCTCCCTGGCAAGAGCCTTGAAGGTTTGATGCAGGAAGGTTGTGTTTGTCTGTGTATATGTGTGGATTCGAGTTATGTGTTTTTTCGTCATATTGGGATCATTACGTCTCGGCGCTACTAGATCCGCCAGATTAGCCGATGAACGAGATAACATCAGACGCGCTCACCCAGGTGATCCTAGAATTTAGAAGCTTAACTTCGAAATCAATCGACAAGTAAAAGACTATCGGAAGGCGAAATGGAACGAGCACCTCAATGACTGCAACCTCAATGAAGGTGTCAGTAAACTGGTCTACTGTGCGCGCCCTATCTAATCCTAGGAAAGGAAAGGGCAATAATGCCATCAAATTTGGCCATTAGAGCACCAGCGATCCCCTGTTCAAGCCTGTTCAATAAGCAATTTATTGAACATCCCAAGTCCGACGGCTTAAAGCGTAAAATTGGAAGACGGATTCGCAGTAGAAATATTGACACTATACCATCGTATACTGCGGACCAGGTAAAAAAAAGTAATTGAGAATGCTAAATTTCAAAGGCCCTCGGACCCGATGGCATTTCGACGGCCATGTTGAAACATCTCGACCTTCCAGCCATTGAGTATCTCACGGCAGCCTTTAACTTGTCGATCTCTACGCTTGCCATCCCTGAAATCTGGAAAACAGGACGGATTGTCCCCTGTCTCAAGCCATGGAAGAGCGATGGTCTCGGCGAATCCTACCGACCCATAACAATACTGTCTCCTGTCGCAAAGACGCTGGAGGCCCTTATTCACCCACTCTTGTTAAGCATGCTAAGCTAGCTAGAACCCCACCAGCATGGCTTCAGGAAAATGCATAGTACCACCACTGCCCTCGATGCGATCACTACACGCATCCGTGACGGGCTAAGCCAGCGACGTCCTTGCCACAGATCAATTCTTGTGGCAATTGACCTAACGAGTGCATTCGACAATGTCAATCACTGGATGCTTCTCGCGAACCTGCTGAATAAGCATATCCCTGCACAAGAGATCCGTTGGATTGCCAATTTATCTAGTTGGTCGGCATTCCTTCACTGAGTTTCGAGGCAAACGTTCTAAGCTGAGGAAAATCAAATAAGGAGTTCCACAGGGTGGGGTACGCTCCCCCACTCTGTTCAACATCTACATGTCCGGCCTTCCTACACCACCGGAAGAAATCGAGGTGATCTCCTACGCAGATGATTGCACCGTACTCGCCACAGGGGAGGATAAGGATGAAACGCGCCTCCTAATTAATCGCTATCTTGGGCGATTACAGGCTTTCTTCCAAAGCCGAAACCTCACCATCTCCGCGTCTAAATCTTCAGCGACATTTCTTACCACCTGGTCGGGGGATTGTCGTTGGGAGGTTGATGTACGTATTGGCAACAATCCAGTTCCCACTGTAGCTAATCCTAAAATTCTCGGGCTCAACTTAGAGAGCATGATGACGTCAGCTCATCACGCAGCATCCGTTTCCGAAAAGATGCGCAGTAGGAACACAATCCTAAAAGCACTAGCTGTTAGCACCTGGAGCAAGGATAAAGAAACCATGCTAGTCACACACAAAGCGGTGGGTCGAGCAGCCGCTGATTATGCAGCTCCAGTTTGGTCAAACTGGTCCAAAATTCAGGTCTGCCAAAATGCTGCTCTACGCACAGCCCAGGATCACTTACATCAAGAGACAAAATTGATGCTAATTCGTGACCACAATCTCCTACTGTCTGAATAGTATCTTGTTGGTTGCTATCGTGAGGATCATCCCAACCACAGTCTCATGGACAGAATTCTTCCACCACGACATGTCAGGAGTGGTTTACGAGACATAGAGAGAGAGAGAGAGAGGTCTAGGGATACAAGAGACCCTTACGCTGGCATCTTCAGCAAGTGCAGGCAGTTCCTGTAATATTGTCGGCTACCGATATAATACCTAAGTCCCTTCTCTGTTCCCTTGACAGACTCAACCTGCCGCACAGTATAATTGACACCATGCAGAAGTATGCACTTTTGCAAACATGCGCATTAGTGCGGAAAGTACCCGGCATTCTTTATTAATACTCGCCTACGTTCGAGCCTAGCAACTTGACGTTAATGTCCGTGGCGGGTTAAATCCGGCTTTTGAAGCCGAGATCGAGTTAACTCAAAACAAATAATATACTCTTCCCTGTATACTGTAGACACATAGAGCAAATTGATAAGACCCAAGCAAACAAAAAAAACTGTTGTATCAAAGTTGCTTATTGATTCTGTTTTTTTTTCTATTTCAGAGGATGTTTTAACTGACGCAAAGGGTGAATGTGTAATATGCTTAGAAGAATTAAATCCTGGTGATGTTATAGCTCGATTGCCATGCCTATGTATTTATCATAAAGGGTAAGTTCTTAATTATTTTCACACGCTCCACCTACTCAGCCACTAAACTGCTTCTCTTTCCCTTTACAGATGTATAGACAAATGGTTTGAAGTGAATCGTTGCTGTCCCGAGCATCCTGGCGACTAGTAGCTCTACATATATTTTGACTAGAACTTTATACATAAATATATATATAAATAAATATTACAATTTAACGAGGAAGTGAATGCTAAGCAAAAATAACAATAAAAAAAAAACAAAGATAATTGTTTGTATACATGAAAATCGAAAATACCTGCCCCTCTTTTCTAGATTTAGAGGAATAATTGCTAACAGCAGCTAAAAGAAACCAAAACTGATGAAACAAACAAAAAATCGGAAAATTGACTGTAATACATGATTTGCTCTATTTGCATTGGCTTTTTTACCAACATGATTGTTATAGACGAACTTTAGTTTTTAGTTGAATCTTTGATTACCATATTTTTAAAAAATACAATGTCCAAATGTGTAATTGATTTGTTTCACTTTTGTACAATATAATAGTAGAGAAAAAAGAAAATATTTAAGTGATTTATTACGAAACATTTTTAGCCATTTTTATAATGTGTATGTGTGCTATATATATAGAGAAAATATTTGTTACATATGAAAATTATAATTGTTTTCGTTTTTCTTGTGGGAATAAAAGAAAATTAAGTTTGTTATCGAAATAAAACCGCAAAAAGTAGACGGAAATTTTATTAAAATACAATATTGTGAATATTTTTTTGTCTTTTTGTTATTACAAAATGGTGAATCAACAAAGCAAACCCCATCGAGATTATTAAAAGCAAAATGCTAGATAAAAACCATTTACTGTAGAAAATAATTATAATGAAAGTCAATGGCCAGATCTACCACTTTTATGCAAATTCGATTGTTGTTTTTTTTTTAATCGTCAAAAATGACTAAAATGTGAAAAAGAATAGAAACGGTGAAACGACACGTAAAAAAAAAACGAAAAAGAATAATTTCATTGTGGTAAGCATTAACATAAAATAATAACAAACCAGAAATAATCTAGACATAGTGTATAATATATATATTATGTATATTTAAACTGATAAGTTTTTGTAAATTTTGATAATAAACGAAAAAGAAGAAAAAAAAAACAAATAAAAATGTGAACCAAACTATTGAGTCAAATAAGCTACAATATAATACAAGAAAAATCTAAGAAAACAATTACATTTTAAGCAAATACTTATTACAAGACGAAACATTAAGAATGATACTATACAATAACGAAAAACAAAACATAAATAAACGGAGAAACCATGTTATGGATGGTGAATATTATTAATCTTAAGAAAAATTACCTACATCAAAGAACACCGACTAAAAATAGCGAAAAGCCGAAAAATTTTTGTTTGCAAGTTTGTGCAAATTTTTCAAACATTTAAATTGATTCTTGTTGTTTGAAAATGCATACATCAAAAACATTCAGAATCATGCTGAAAAAGGAGAACACTTGTAAATCATAACTACGATTGAATAAACTAGCTGAAAAGCAAGAACAACAACAAAAATATGGATACCATAATCTACATACACATAATGCATACATGCATTCGTATAAAGACATTGTAGCCGGCCGAATGCCTCTTTTGTGATATCAATCATCTGGAAGAAAAATAATGAGAGAAGGGAGCATGGAGGAGAAAAAAAATATGTATATGCGCGTCGCAATGATAATTTTTTTTGAAATCGATAGTGATATTATATTATATTGATAGATTAAAGAAAAACGAAAAATAAAAAAAAAATAAAAAAAAATCATTGTGTTTGTTTTACTGCTGATTTTAAATTCTAATTTCTTGTGAAATAGGTATTTGGCCAGCCTTAGCAAAAGAGATACTTACTCTTGTACTTAGCGCACACTCCAGAGCCTCCGGATAAAATCGAACTGAGTTCTTTATAATGGCGAATGACAAAAATGATATGCGCCTCGAACTTAACCGCTATCTATTTATTTAATTCGTAAATATTACAAAACGGGAATAATTTCCCAAAACATGCAATGTAAAGAATTCAAAGTAAGGATAAAAAATATAAAGAAATAACAAACTAATAAAGATAAAAAGAAAAGGAAAGAAAGGAAAAAAAATATTAAGAGAAAAAAACAAACAAAGTTAAGTTAAAATTCAAAAAACAAACAAGTTTTTGTAGTACGATTTTTTTAAAAGAGTAATAAGAAGAAGGTTAGGTAACGAACCAATCTCCAATCGGTCATAGTGTCTCATAGCTCTAAGTAACGGAGAATTTTTATAAATAGAAAGTGAAGATTGTGGAGGGTTAAAAATGGCAACGGATCGAGTGTTGTAAGACGGAAACCGATATTTTATATCTTCTATCAGAGATGAAATCGTAAGACCCTTGCATGACCTGTATGCACTGGTCAAGGCAGTCTCTTCTTTTGTTTAGTGATGGTAGGTTTAGGAAATTCAGTCGATCTTGATAAGGCCTATAAGCAAAGTTATATTTGAACATCAAGGTTCTAGAGAACTTTCTCTGAACTTTTTCTAAAGCATCACGTTAAACAGAAGAATATGGAGACCAAACTACCGAGTCGAATTCTAATATGCTGCGTACTAGCGTCACAAATAAATTCACACAAGTATTAATAGATTGAAAATTAGAGGAGCATCGTAAAACGAACCCAGCTAGTTTCGACGATTTGCTAATAATCGACGAGTAGTGATCAATAAAATGTAATTTAGAGTCAAAAACAACCCCTCGATCAGTAATCGTAGAAACATATTGGAGAGGAATAGAGTTTATTTGGTACTGAAAAGAGAAAGGAGTAGATTTTAATGAATACACTGAAACAGCTCCCGACTATAGAAAACAATCCCAACAACAGAGCGCGAGCGAGTCGCATTTCGAACGCACCCTCTGTCACGAACTATGACATGAGAGGGCGCTCGCAAAAGTCAAATGTCAAACGTCAAACCGCCTCGTGGGCGAGACAAAGAGATTTCCGGGTTAGTTCTTGCGGTGAGGTTGCGGATAAGCGCGCACTGTCGGTGCAGTATTAATGGTATTTATCTAGAAACTCTTGTGTGCTTCCAACCTAAAAAAAAAATTGCTTGAAACGAACAAAAAGTGAATCGCGATTACATCCGCTTCGATAAGCGCGCAATTTTGCCAATCTATCTATCTACTGTCCTTCCATCTTGATTCTTGTGATAGTTGTTGCTTGCTCTGGGGGTCTCCCTGTTTGTGCAAAAAAAGACCAAGTCGTCCGCCCAGGTGGTGGCGAGGAGTCGGTCTTCCGGGAGATTCCGGGCATTCTAGTTCTGGTGGTGTTGATTCACATTTGCCTTCGGAATTCCCTTTCCTGATTGGGACCTTGCCATCTAGTGAAAACGCGGGTAAGTCGCCAACCAATTGTTACGTCTCGCCAAACTAATTCTTGAATTAATTGCAATTTCTTTGCAAATCCATTAGCACGAGAGTCGACGGTGCGACAACGTCGACCGTGTCGCGGTCTATAAAAATTCGAGTCGCGGTTTCCACAGGAGCGCTGGCTATTGGGAAAATACGCAGTGTCCGGCCAATCGAGACTACCCCACATCCCCCCCCGAGGAAGACCGATCCAATCGTTTTAGTCTGGCACGAAGGATGACCATCGGCAACGCGGTTAAGAGGCTTGTGTAAACCCTCCCCGCGCGAGACCCTCAAAGAAAAAAAAAAAAAAAAAATACTACGCGGGACGAACAAGGTATGTGCGTGAATAATATATATAACTGGAAAAAGGGGCGAATACCGACAAGTGACAGAGTAGGGGCGTGAAGTCGCCGAACGTTTTTTCTGTCTCTCAGTGGTGAGAGTTTTTTTTTTGGTCGTCCTGACGTCGCGTCGTACGGAAGGAATGTGCTCTAGTCGTCACAAGCGTATATCGGAATTTGGCAAACGATCAGTCCCAGGACGGCAGTCGAGAGGGAAAAGATGGCCGCCACTTGTTGGCTGTAGAATTGTTGTATTTTCGGGTTTTAGACCAAAAATCAAGCGATACGCTTTATTAAATCGCTTCAATTGAATTAAATACGCTACGGGCCTAAATGCTGCCATCGTTTGCGGAACTCAGCCCCCTGAACGAGACAGTGAAATTGCAAGATTTTAACGTAATTGTGCAGTGGTCGGACGGACGACAACGACGACCATGTGTAAAATAATAACCCATGAAAAAGGGGTGTTTTTGTTGTAAAAGAATTCTTTTTATTTTCCTTTTCTTTTTATAAAAAAAAAAAAAATATGCACTAACGCGGATATTAAGCAAATAAAATTCGTGAAATTATATGTTGGCCTTAAGCTTCGAAACATCCCGAATTAAATTAGCTATTTAGGTTAATGGATAAGTTTAGTGATAATCCTAGGTATCGCTTCGGTCTCCTTTTCTCTATGCTTGACATCATTAAGGCTCATCGTGTCCCTCCCCTCTCCGGTGCGCACCCTAGGGTTTGAAGGTTAGATCTCACACTGTAAATAAAAGAAGAAAAGTAGACCTGAGTGTTGACTAAATATAGCAATACTATGTATTAATAGATATATGTTAAGAACTAAAAGACATGTCAACATATAATTATATCCCCATCTTGAAAAGTTATGCAATTATAACGTCATGAATTCCACATAAACTTACCGTGTTTGCTTTCCTGCTTCCTCCCCAGATGGATCATCCGCGTTCGCCAATGAAGCCGCCTCATTAGCGGCTTTTTGCTTGTTTCAGGAATGCTTCGTTGGTTGATTGTCGAAGTCGCTTTTCTCTCCATTTTTCTTTTCAGCTTCTGTTCAGGTTGTTACTGGCCTGGCAGATACCCGCGTGCAACAATTTTCTTACTGTAACACCGCCGATCGCTAGACCCCTCTTCTTTCATGGAACCCGACCCACATTCCCGGTAGTTGAGCTCGGGCACCGGCACGCGACGGGGTCACTGGATGTCACCAACTGTCTCCACCTGTCATGGAGGACAAGAAAAATTCTTTTTGTGAAAAATACGGCAATGGTTACAACACCATAACGGAGCATTTAGAAACATTAAGATCCAACTCATTTACACCAAGACGTAAAGCAATCTAAATCGGATTGCAAAGCTATACGATCAGAAATAGATGAGACAGTTGAAAAAAGTTTGCTATCATCGGCGTAAAAGAGAGAGTGACAGTTAAGACAAGATGGTAGATCGTTTAAGAAAAGTAAAAAAAGAAGGGGACCTAAAATGGATCCTTGTGGCACACGCGATGATGGACAATGGAAGAGGTAACATTTTGGAAAACCACTCTAAAAGAGCGATCATTAAGATAAGAGAAGAGCCATACAATAAGATATGAAGGGAATCTCATTGCAATTATTTTTTAAGAAGAATGATGATTAACGGTGTCAAATGCTTTTGCGAAGTCAGTAGAAATTACATGCACGTCAAAGTGCTTATTGAAAGATTTTGTTACAAAATTAACAAGTTCAACTAAGTTGGTGACAACGGATTTGTTTTTGGAGAACCCATGTTGTTCATCCTTAATATGATAACTAAAATGTTCATGAATGTAGTTATAAACAATCTTTTCAAGAGTTTCGAAAAGGATGACAGAAGAGAGATAGGTCTATAGTTAGACACAGAGCTAGGAACGCCCCTTTTTCGGAATGGGAACCACATACGACGATTTCCACTGAATTGGGAAAACTCCTTCATGTAGGCTCTTAGTAAATAAAATTGCAAGAGGTTTAGATATAGAAAAGTTTGTTTCTTTTAAAAACGAATTTGGGATTCCATCAGGTCCAGAAGAAGAATTGGTTTTCAATTGAGGATATAAGCAATTCAACGTATGACGGTTAAATGAGGGGATGATGTTTAAATGTACTTGCGAAAAATGTAGCAAAAAGCTTACACATTTCAGGAGGATTGTCTGCACTAATATTGTTGAACGAAAGTGTGGAAGGTTGATTTGAAGTGGATCTCAGGTTTTTTACATAGGACCAAAAAAATTTACTCTCATTGTTCCTCAGACTGTCCTCAACAGTTTTAATATAGACAGACCGTGCAAGTGAAGTTAGCCTTTTGATCCTGGATCTAAGGCATAATCATCAATGTGGCACGATAGCCCGACGTCGGGCCTTGGCCGCCTGAATCGTTGACCTCCAATTGTCGCGGTTACGTGACCTTGTCCTCCAGTTTCGGAAGCCCAGCAGCTGGTGGGCGTCTTCACCTACGGAGTTCTCCCAGCGAGCTCTCGGTCGTCCACGCAACCTCGCTCCGTCAATTCGTTGTGCGTTCATCACTTTCTTTGGCATGCGATTATCGTCCATCCGTTGTACATGCCCGCCCATTGCAAACGTTGAAGCTTCACGATTTTCGATACTTCCAGCTCATCGTACAATTGATACAACTCATGGTTGTACCGGATACGCCATTGGTCTCGCTCGCGAACGGCCCCGAAAATTCGCCGAAGGACCTTTCGTTCGAATCTGTCTAGCAAAATTTCGGAGGCTTGGGTGAGGGTCCATGTTTCGCAGCCATAACATAGCACGGGTCGGATGATCGTTTTGTACACGCGGAGTTTCGTGTTCCTGTGCGCAAGTTTCGAATTAATTATAGGGAGGACCGAGAAATATGTCTTATTGGCTAGTTGTATCCGTCGCTTAATTTTGTCGGTTTCGTTGGCGTCCTTTGATAAGTTACAACCCAGATAGTTGAATCTATGGATCTAAGGCAACGGAACGTTATTCGGTCGGATTGGCGTCCATAACGTTTTAATCGAGTGTGAAGACGCTTTTTCTTTAGAATCAAGTTGCGAATCTGGGATGTAAACCAAATCGGACCTTTACGAAGCTTTAAATTAGAGATTGGCACGCATATATGATGTTGTGTAGAATAGCATAAAAAGTAGCTACAGCAGTTTCGCAATCAAGGTCTTCTAAGATTAAGTACATTCAAAACATCTGTCCAAACTGCACTGGCGCTCCACACGATGTGGGTCACTTGTTTCAATGCCCAGCTGCGCCCACTGACTTAACCCCTATCTCACTGTGGGAAACAGCAGCAGCTATGTTTTTGTCCCTTGACATAACGGACGAAAGCATCGACGAACCATAACTCGAATCCACATAGATGCACAGCGGTTGCACACCTTTCTGCACCGCTAAAAGAAGAAGAAGAAGATTAAGTACCAATTGATAAGATTCAATTTCTCGTTAATAGCTACATAATTTGCTTTCCTCAAATCAAACCTACGACGCATAACCTTTGTAGGATAAGGTGATAGGTTAATGCTAATCTCATTGACAATAGCAGGATGATAAGGATCACAAGGAACGTATCCTGGTGTACGCATGGATGACGAGAATCCCCCCAAAGGAATGTTACTAAACTCAAGGTCGAGGATACGACCCATGAAGTTGAAGTTGACATTGAATTGGAGAAGGTCACAAGATTAGCCTTCATGCAATCTCAATCAGAGACCTAAAAAGAGCCAAGGAAGTAGATGCTAAAGGGAGACCAGGACTAGTAGGCCATTTCATACTAGGGAGATTCCCCGCAAACTATTACGTATGAGTTAGGGAAACAAACGTTAAAGGTATCAGATAAGTGATTGAAGAGACTCTCATAAACATCTAAAGAAGAGTTACAAGGAACATACGCACAGGCAACTAATAGTGGAGTAGAAATAGAATGAATTTTTACGATAACACAATCATAAGGTTGAGAATGAGAAGCAGAGACAAGCATGCTTTGAATAAGATCACGAACAGCAATTAGAGATCCGCCACCAGTAGATAGTCCTAGAAGATCAAGGTTTCTATCACAGGGGAAGGTAACACACCCCTCCAGAATTTCACCACTATTTATGGAAGAGTTAAGCCAAGTCTCCGTCAAACAGATGATGTCATGGTTGTATGCTAAAGAGGATAAATTAAGAGATTGGAGTTTGGTACGTAACCCTCGTACATTCTAGTAGTAAAGAGTGTAATTAGAAAAAGTATTTATATTTCGGCGGCCTGGGAGCATTTTTCGATCGTAAAAATCTGGTCATGACTGTGTCTAAATTCTCTGCGACTCTCACTACCCTGTCGTAGGCTAACTCTACGTATGGGTCACCCTACCACCCAATGGCGATCCTATCGTGGGGGTTCAAACCCCCTCCGAAATTTTCAGCTGTATTAGACAGTAGGTCGGTTGGAATAGTGGCTAGGGTAATCGCCTTCGAAGCACAGGACAGTGGTTTCGAAACGCACTGTAGACAGATTCAGTTTATGAAAGTTTTAGAGTTCATCATATGACTGACTATGATTTCACTGAGATGCTAAATTAGTACTTTTTATACGTATGAAGACGAAAAATGAAGATATTCCAAACCCGTAATCGAAGTAATTTACGAAGAAATTTTATCGACAATGAGCGAGGGACTCAGTACTCGGAAAGTTGCGGGTAATATGTTACTGATCTTCTGAAGGTTGAGAAGGCCTAGTGCCAGAAAGGCAATACAAAAAAATATACAGTAGAAAACTACGACCCGTGTATAGTTTCACTCAAGAGGTAGGGCAGCTGAAACTGGCAAAATTGTTTTACGTTTTATAATTTTGCCACTAACTTCAGATTAGTTAATTTATCTGGACTGAACTCCCTTCCAACGTAGACTTCGTTCCTAAAAACCCCCCGAAATATAATCCAAGCGGCTATTAAGACATTCACTAATTACACCGTCACGTCAAGACTTTCCCAGTGCTGCCTGGAGACGCTGAATCAACTGGGCTCCAATTACAGAATAACACTGTTCTGGGTTCCAGGTCATTATCGATAAAACAGGGAACGCACAGGCTGACGAGCTCACACGCATAACCGCAGCATCCCACTTTTGTGGACCAGACCAGAAAGCTAAGATAATATGCCAAATTTTGTCAACTTTGCAGAGTTTTCACTTCAATGTACCGTTAGGAAATATGTGATTAACTTTACCATACAACTTTGAACAGGAAATTTTTGCAAAATTTAAACACTTATATCTCGGAAGATGCGAAGAACTTCGAAACGTTCGAGATGTAATTTAATTGGAAATTTTGTGTACTTTCATCGTCATCAATGTAGCACGATAGCCACACACGTCAGGCTTTGGCCGCCTGAATCGTTGACTTCCAATTGTTGCGGTTACATGACGTTGTCCTCCAGTTTCGGAAGCCCAGCAGCTGGTGGGCGTCTTCACCTACAGAGTTCTCCCAGCAAGCTCTCGATTGTCCACGCATCCTCGCTCCGTCAATTCGTTGTGCGTTCATCGCCTTCTTGGCATGCGTTTATCGTCCATTCGTTGTACATGCCCCGCCCATTGCAAACGTTGAAGCTTCACGATTTTTCATACTTCCAGCTCATCGTACAATTGATCCAATTCGTGGTTGTACCGGATGCGCCATTGATCTCGCCCGCGAACGGCCCCGAGAATTTGCCGAAGGATCTTTCGTTCGAATCTGTCCAGCAAAATTTCGGAGAAGTGAGTGAGAGTCCATGTTTCGCAGCCATAACATAGCTCGGGTCGGATGATCGTTTCATACACGCGGAGCTTCGTGTTCCTGTGCGCATGCTTAATGCAATAATTGGGAAGACAGTCTTATTGGCTAGTTGTATCCGTCGCTTAATTTCGTCGGTTTCGTTGGCGTCCTTTGATAAGTTAGGACTCTATTCGCACCTAAACTCGCAATAGACCGATTCACTTCTTCAGTGTGGATCGCTGCAATGGCGGCTCGGTATGTAACTTCATCGTAAGGGTCCCGTTTGTATCCCTGAACCTTTCTCTCAAGGTCTCGTAAACCACGCCTGACATGTCGTGGTGGAGGAATTCGGTCCATGAGATGATTATTGGATGATCCTCACGGTAGCAACCAACAAGATACTGTTTTGAGAGTAGGAGATTGTGGTCACGTATTGGCATCAATTTTGTCTCCTGATGTAAGTGATCCTGGGCAGACATCAGAAGGCAACCTGTCGCGATGCGTAGAGCGGCATTTTGGCAGACCTGAACTTTGGACCAGTTTGTGTCACATAGACTATGTGTCCAAACTGGGGCTGCATAATCAGCGGCCGCTCGACCCACCGCTTTATAAGTAGCTAGCATGGTTTCTTTATCTTTGCCCCAGGTGCTACCAGCTAGAGCTTTTAGGATGTTTGTCATACTGCGCATTTTTTCACAGACTGAAGCTGCATGATTCGCAGATTTCATCATGTTCTCTAGGTGAAGCCCGAGAATTTTGGGGTTTTTAACAGTAGGAACAGAATTGTTGCCAATACGTATATCCATCTCCCATCTGATGTCCTCCCACCAAGTGGTTAGAAAAGTCGCAGAGGATTTGGACGCAGAGATGGTGAGGTTTCGGCTTTGGAAAAATTCCTGTAATCGTCCTAGATAGCGATTAATTCGGAGGCGCATTTCATCCTTATCATTCCCTGTAGCGAGTACGGTGCAATCGTCAGCATAGGAAATCACATCGATTCCTTCAGGTGGTGTGGGAAGGCCGGACATGTAGATGTTAAACAGAGTGGGGGAGAGTACCCCTCCCTGTGGAACACCTAATTTGATTTTCCTAAGCTTAGAACGTTTGCCTCGAAACTCGGTGAAGGAGTGCCGACCAGCTAGATAATTGGCAATCCAACGGATCTCTTGTGCAGGAAGATCCATATTCAACAAGTTTGCTAAGAGCATTGAGTGATTGACCTTATCGAATGCACTTGATAGGTCTATTGCCACCAGAATAGTTCTGTGACAACGACTGCGTTGATTTAGCCCATCACGAATGCGTGTAGTGATCGCATCGAGGGCAGTGGTGGTACTATGCATCTTCCTGAAGCCATGCTGGTGAGGTTCTAGCTTCGCATGAGCAACAAGAGTGGGGTGAATAAGGGCCTCCAGCGTCTTTGCGACAGGAGAAAGTATCGTAATGGGGCGGTAGGATTCCCCGAGATTTGCGCTCTTCCCTGGATTGAGACAGGGAAAAATTCGACCTGTTTTCCAGATTTCAGGGATGGCAAGCGTGGACATCGACAAGTTAAAGGCGGCCGTGAGATACTCAATGGCTGGAAGGTCGAGATGTTTCAACATGGTCATCGAAATGCCAGCTGGTCCGAGGGCCTTGGAGTTTTTAGCATTCTCGATGACTTTTTTAACCTGGTCCGCGGTAAAAGATGGTATGGTGTCAACATTCCGGCTGCGAATCCGTCTTCTAATTTTGCGCTTGGGGCCGTCAGACTTGGGATGTTCAATAAATTGTTTATTGAACAGGCTAGCACACTGAAGAGGATCGCAGGATTTGGTGTTGCCAAATTCAATGGCGTTGTTGCCCTTTTCTTTCCGAGGATTGGAAAGGACGCGGACGGTAGACCATAATTTGCTGACACCTTCATTGAGGTTACATCCATCGAGGTGCTGATTTCATTTCGCCCTCCTATAGTCTTTAACTTGTCGGTCAATTTCGGAGTTCAGCTCCTGAATTCTGGGATCATCAGGGTGAGCGCTTCTGATCTGATCACGTTCATCGGCTAATCTGGCGGCACTAGTGGGGAAGTTAGGTCGAACTTTCGGGATACGTCCTGCCGGAATAAAACGTGCCGCGGCTGTGGTGATGACGTTCCTAATATTTTTCTCGGCCTTATGAATGTTGGTAGGTGATGGTAGCTCGATGAACTTCGCCGACGAGTAAGCTTTGAAACCATCCCAATCGGCTTTCTTGTGATTGACAAACGTTCGCTTCTCAGACTTAGTCATGTTCGCTGGTTTGTCAATTTTTATAATGATTGGGAGGTGCTCTGATTTGAGGGTGGTACGTACTTCCCAGCAGCGATTAGGCTGGCACTGACAATAGTTATGTCAGGAGAACTACTGCAAGTGCCCACGACTCGGCGAGTCTTCATTGAGTGAACTGAATTCTGAGGCGTCAAGTGATTCGGCGATAGTTATACCCCTGGCATTGTTGTTGAGGTCCGAATGCCAGAGCTCATGGTGCGCATTAAAGTCGCCAAGGATGACCCTGTGCTCTCCGGAAAGGAGAGGACCAATATCGAAACGGTAGCCTGAAGGGCAACTGGAATGAGGTGGTACATATATATTAAAAATTTCGATATTAGTACTCCCTGATGGAACTGAGATGGCTTGAATTTCCGCCGTACCGTCAGCAACTACATCTAATACACAGTAATGTACGGACTTGTGTATTAGGAAGGCAAGTCCACCTCCAAGGTGAGAATCATCCGTGGCGGCCGGTCGATCTTTCCGCAGTATAACATATTCGCTATGGACGCTTAGAGACGAGTTTGCGTGAAGCAACGTCTCTTGAGAATTCTGTTCGAACTCAAGAAGTGTGTGATCTCAGCGATTTTTGGTGGAGGCCATTACAGTTAAACTGTAATATAGATAGTGCAGTGAAATCTGCTGGAGGAGGAGGGCCAGGCGTAAGACTGGGTCTGGCACTCCTTATCATATTGTTGGGCGGTGTAGGGGGCAGTGGTGGAGAAGGTGGGCTGGGAGCAGCCCTGGCTTGTCCAGAATTTATACAACCTGCCGCAACATAGGCTAAAAAGTGTTGCCCTTGTCTTCGTAAACCCGAACACCTAAAGTGAACCCATTCCAAACAGCAATTACACTGCACTGATCTGGCATTCGAACCGATTCGTTGGTTGCAGACGCTACAAATCCATACCTCTGAGCCTGGATTTGTTTCAACACCGGCGCGAATTAGTAAAATTGAGAGCAGCCGCGCCGAGATATAATGCTCCCAATATGACGAAAAAACACATACATCGTACCCACACATATACACAGACAAACCCAACCTTTCTGCATCGAACCTTCAGGGCTCCTGCCGGGGCACTTGCCAGGAAGGCATATTGGCAGCTTTTGGCCGTTTTGAAATAACAAAACGGGTGTGGTCCGCCCCGTAGAGGCAGTTGCCGTAAGACCACATATTCATCGCTTGAATTACATATTCCAGAGCAAGGTTGAAGAGCGTCGGTGCAGGCCCATCGCCCGGCTTGAGTCCAGTATGAGTTTCAAATAGGTCAGTGAATATGTTCTGCACTCTGACCTGCAAGACGGTATTAGTCATCAATCACTATCTTTGTCGGTATACCAAATATCATCACGACCAGGTCCGAAGCCGCTTTGGTATTCGCCAATAATTTGTTCAGCGTACGGATTAATTCTTTTCCAGAATTTTGGATCAAATCTTTGTGGATTGGGCAGATTATGCTTTTTGCACCAATCTTCGGGGATTACCTCGTTGTTCCATATTTTCAGCAGTAGCACATGTATAGCGTTGGTTAGGCACGTTCCACTGTGCTTCAGCAGTTTTGCTGGGATCTCGTCAACGCCCGGCGCTTTATTACGTTGAAACGATTGTATGGCGAGACTCACATCCTCTACTGTTGGGTGTTAAACGGGAGGACCTGGTTCAGCTAACTGCTCAAGAGCTGCCTCCGTGAGGGAGGTTGATGGTATATTGAGGAGTTCTTCAAAATGCGAAGCCCATCGTTTATAAATGCTGTCGATGTCGCTGATAATGTTACCATCCTCCTTACATAGGCTTGTCCTGGGTTGATAACCATTCTTGATAGTGTCGATAAGTTTGTACGTCTGTCTATTGTTCTTACTGGCTAATCTTTGGTGTATTTGCTGTAACTGCTCGTCAAAATGTTTCCGTTTCTTACGTCTAATTAACTAGCCGAAGTTCATTGTATCGTTCTTTCTTGGTTCGAGATGCGCGTTGTGTATATTGGCGATAGGCTTCATTTTTCCCCTCAATCGAGGCCCTGCATTCGTCGTCGAACCAGTCTGTTCGTCTACGCCGGCCTTTATATCCCACAACCCCCTTTGATGCTGTGTTTGAGCTCCTCCCAGAACTCAGGAATGCCTAAATTGCTGATTTTATTAAGCATGGGCACCAGTTTTTCCTCAAGTCCGGTATACGCAGCCGCCGCCGTGGCATCATCGACCAACTTGTCAACCTCGAAGATCTTGGCAGAGTTAAATTCTCGTTAGGTGCGCCAAAGAGATTATGCACCTGTAGGTGCAGTTGGCTCCTCGATAGGATCTGGAGATTTCCAGTGTTTCTAGGTGGTTGTAGAATCGTCGTCTTTAATCGCGTCTTCTTTCACTTCTGTAAACACCCCTTAACAATTTTCCTCAACTATACGCGTATGGTCAACTGGATATAAACGAATGAATAAATTTCTTACTTTTTATTATTATTTATAATAGAAGTATATTTTAAATAATACCATCTTAGTCCTATAAATTAGATATAATAGATACAACTCAGTGTCTGGGCGAGTTTTTCACAACTTTCATTTCCTAACGTATAAATGTTCTTGGTCGACCGCGTCCACGCGATCTTACAGGTGCACCACCAAAATGTTGTTGCGAGTAGTGTGTATCGCTGCCGAAATGCGATGAAACAACAGGTTCTGACGTGGCTGTTCGGAAATGTTGAGGAGGCGCCACCGATGATTCATGTGACCAGGTATTCGGCGAGCCGGTTCTGTAAAACAAAATAAATAAAACATTAGTTTGAACTAAATTATATAGGTACATAATAATAATATTAACATTACCTGTACGATGAACTTGTCTGAGGCAGTCTACTGCCACGATTACGACCAACTCGCGTGCCACGAATATTAATAATT
The DNA here is from genome assembly GCA_949715475.1 of Microchrysa polita. Classification (NCBI taxonomy): domain Eukaryota; kingdom Metazoa; phylum Arthropoda; class Insecta; order Diptera; family Stratiomyidae; genus Microchrysa; species Microchrysa polita. The sequence goes on from OX454417.1 coordinate 57,004,502, forward strand.
TCCCGTGAGATTTTATTGTAGCCCGTCGGTCCGGTTGGTTGTGCTCCGCATGTTTCCAGCGCAAGGAAATCGTCCACATGCAATGATGGTGGTCGCGATGTATTCGGTGGTCGTGATCGGAACAAATCACCTCTTGACGGAGGTGTTCGTGCAAAGCCGCGTCCACGCATTGGTGTTACGAAAATTTTCTTTTCAGGTCGCCCCGTCGACGGTTCAACTTCTACACGACGTGTACGGAAACATGGTGCAGTAGCAGTCCTTTCTCGATTCGATTGTGGCGATGCGGACAGGTGTAACACTCGTTTGCAGTCAGAAGACAGATTTGTATCAGGCGGTAGGCAGCTTTTGACAATGTCATTCAAGTCGCAGGGAACACGTTCGGCCTGGGCTAGAATATTCTCAGGAAGACTATCCAAACGAAGTGGTTCCAGCCAAAAATCAGCTATCAGTTGTGCCTCATCGGTCGGCTCGTAGGGAGTGAAAATTGGTCTAGATAGATATTGCGTGATGATGCCTTCAGCTTGTGGCAGTGTTGGCTCAGGTTCCGATTTTTGTTCGACTTCGGTTGAGTCGAGGGTTTCAAGAGTGGATAAAATAATGTTAAGGTCTTGCAAATAGGCGTTATTCGGGTTCTGCTCTCCGTCTTTGCTAAACAGTTCTTTGATCTTGATAAGCGGATGTGTTGCACCATTTTCCTTCGTCCAGTCAAGAATGGAAGCAAGTTCGTGCACAGCGAGTTTAAGTGTTCGGTTTGGAACCAATGATTCAGGACCGGATTCGTCTATTGCGATTTGTGCGCGGAGGAGTAGTACAATGCTTCCCAGGAGTCCGGGATGGATACTTGCCTCGTCCGTATCGACTAGTTTTTTAAGCCATTCTTGTAGTCGCTGTTTTCTCGATTCCAAGGCTGCTTTCAGATGGTAGAAGGTGATGCTGCAATGAAGTGTTTAGATAGTTTTATTGCTATGCCATGAAAATTGGGTAAAATAAATATAGAATACTGATATTCAATGATTACTTCCACAAAACTCTTGTAGGCCATACTAGCTAGGAGGTCAAAGACAAGGATGCCGAACATATCAGCAATCACAAAAGCGAAATGGTTTTCCCGCCCAGCTATAAAATACAAATCAGCTATGATTGACAAATGTTTGCGGTTCCCTGTTTCTCAATGTGTTTTAGTGTTGTGAAACTGTTAATGAACCCAAACTTGAATTGAATTGGTTTCGTGTTCATTCGGACAGGTACAATTTTGTTGCGAAACTACAGGGAACAACGTGTTTTCTTTTGCTTACATTGCGGAGAATATTGTTCGAAGTATCTGTTTTCGGGCTGGGAGACAGATTCTGCAACGCGAGTGAAGAAACGATGGCTATTTCAACGAGAGGCTCAGATGATGACAGGAGTCTCATGGAGGAGGGAGAGACCACCATGTTAGGTGTTGACGAAGTGAGTAAGTTGAAGACGTTTCAGCCGCAGAACCGACTGCATGAAATGGGATTAAAAACGACGGGAACGAGAATGGAGCTAGAGGCGAGATTGAAGACATCCTTGGAAAACGCTACGGGTGAACAAACCACCAAGGTGGAAATTTTCGACGACGACGAAAAATCAGGTGCCGATGAAAGTATCGAGGTGGATGTAAGCATCGAGTCTCGAGGCAGCATAAGACGAACGACGATTGAAGGACGTATCATGCCAATACTTATTTTTAAATATGTCGAGGAAACACACGAAACATTTAGCGGGGACGGTACTGAGAACACCCGGGATGGAGTCCAAAAGGTCGCGAAGAAACTTTTACGCGGCTCCGCGAAGCCGCGAGTCGTACTACAAGCAATGGGACACGCTGAAGAAGTCTTTGATGACGGAGTTTTCGAATGTCAGCAACAGCATGGATGTCCATGAATGCCTTAGACAGACAAAGAAAAGATTGGATGAAACCCATCAAGAGTACGTGTACAGAATGTTAGAAATTGCCAGCAATGCCGTCATCGAAACTAAGGAAAAAAAGCAGAATATTATCGACGGTATTCCAGACGATGAGGCCAATAAGGTGATTTTGTAAGGCCCATCGACAATTCAAGATTTAAGGAAAAATCTGGGACAGTATGAAACATTTTGCAGCAAAATTAAAGAGTAAGCCGACGATGAGCAGCGCTAAGCACCAGCCAGTGACAAAACTTAAGAATGACCGCAGTGCAAGTCGACAGTGATATAATTGTGAAGAAGTTTCCCACGTTAGCAAGAACTGCCCGAACAAATCCAGGGGAACAAAGTGCTTCCGCTGCAATGAGTACGGACATATTTCTTCTTCTTCTTCCTTCCTTGCCTCGTTCTTAATACCGCTCCATGGTTTCGCGTTGCTCGATCTGCGGTGTAGGCACATCGCCCGTTTTGGCGGTAATATCTCAGCATATTTCTACAGGCAGCTCTATCTTGGATCGTGTCGTCGCCGAGACCAATGCGTTGTTGTTGCTTTTTCATTTGACACATCCAGTACGGACATATTTTTACAGGATGTAAAAAGGACGTACCTGTTGAGATGAAAAAACGAGTGAACATCCTCAGATCCACGGACAAGAAGGTCTACAAAGTTGTAACCATCAACGATTATCGACTCTGGAAGAGATTTGAACGTCGTAACGTCCAGTTTATATGTATGATTGGGAGCTGCATAACTCAACACAACAACAATTCCATTTAGTGGCGTTGGAACTTCTGACCTTCGCACTTTGGCGAAGAGTTGATCAGAGTTGACGACAACATGGTTAAATTGCAGTTTCACGTTGTACCGGACAATATCATCACTCATGACCCGCTATTAGGCGGAGGGTTATCTGATTTTGTTGATATCCGGATTAGAAACAGAAAAGCTGTGTTCTCTAAGTTGCCACCAGCAGATGCTTCATCCAATAAACACGATTTCCTTTACAAAGTGCTCAGCATAAGTGTTGGAGACCTTATGACATCGAACTCCATCATATTAAAGATGAAACAATAAGGCAGCAAATTGCGAAGGCTCCCAATGAGTGTGCACCAGTAGAGGAAAAACTGACGGGTTTCGAGACGAAAATCATTATGAACGACGAAAGGTCAGTACATCAGAGTCCGAGGAGATTGTCAGCAGAACGACGAGAGATGGTTAACGGAATAGTTGACAAGCTATTCGACGACGGCGTTGTAAGGCCGAGTGTATCCGAGTATTCCAGCCCAGTTGTGCTCATGTCGAAGATAAACAGTAAACCAAAGATGTGTGTCGACTATTGCCAGATCAACAAAAAGATGGTTCGAGACCGGTTTACACTTCCAGTTATTGACGATTTGTTGGCTTTAGGAAACACTTGGAACTGAAGGGCGGGTTTTATCATGTTCTGATCAACAAAAACAGTATACTTCGTTTGTGGCACCGGATGGACAATTTGAGTTCCTGCGAGTTCCATTTGGAGTCTGTAACACCACCAGTCGTTTTCCAACGACAACAACATCCCAGCTGTGTTCCGTGAAATATTGGCTGACGACACTATGATGGCGTATCTGGACGATTTGATCATTCCAGCGATGATCGAAGTCAATGCCTGTGAGAAGATAAAGCGTGTTCTGCAAACCGCAAGTGAGTACAACATCCATCTCAATTGGAAAAAATGTAAGTTTCTCAACCGTAAAGTCCAATATCTTGGTAATATCGTCGAAGACGGAACTATTAGACCGAACGAGGAGAAGACGAAGAAATACAAAGTTTCATGGACTTGACGGGATATTTGCGCAAATTTATTAAGAATTTTGCCCATTTTGATTTACTCCCGCAGGGGGTCTGAGTCCCTGTTACACAGCGCAGCTGTGTAGTGGGACACATAGTTTTGGTGAGTTGCGCCACCACGTACCTGAGCAGCGCAGGGAGACTTCTGGAATAGTTGATACGCCATGGCGTGGACCATTCGGGCGATAACGTTCCTAGCTATGTACGGGTAGCTATTGGCATGACTGACCTCCTCCCATAATTTACGGGATATATAGGCCGAGCACGATAAAGGTGGTTCCTTGGTGGGGAGGGGTCAACATATGGGTAATCGTGTGAGCTTCGGCTTCGCATAACCCGAGCCTTGAAGGGGCTAGTTAGGGAGAACGGCCTGGGTGGAAAATGTTTGCGCGCCTATATCTACCTAGCTTGTGGACTGATGATGTGAAAAGCAGCGCTACGAGTCTGCTAACAGCAGACGAGGTCCAACGAGTCTGGGATGTGCATATCTGAATTCTGCGTGAGGCTTAACCAATAGGGGGCCGAAGGAGGATTACACCTTCTATAGAGAAGTCTTTAGCGAATAGTGTACCTCGGGGATGGGTGTGCCCAGGGGCCATGGTCCTTGCCCTTCAAGGACGTTGTTAAGCAAGCCATCGAGCTGGTGACGCAGCCCCGGGGTTGGGATTCTGAAGGTGAGTGCATTCACTGGATGAAGAAATCCCCATTTGACAATAAGACCTTGTCAATAAAACGCCGGTCCAATCCGCCCGAAGGACCGGAAGATAAGGGGCGTAAAGCATACGGTATACCCGTAGATGGTAAACTTGTCTGATTTACTAAAAGCCGATGTGGTTTTCAAATTTGGTGAATCTCAGTTACACGCGTTTAACTGACAGACGCTCTTACATGCAGTGCTCAGTCTGTTCCATGCGCGGGGCCGAAACGGAACTCCAGTATGGAGACGCTTCGAAATATGGATTGGTCGCAATACTTTTACAACGCGATCACGAAGACGGTAAAATGCATCCCATCCACTATGCAAGTTGGAAGACGACATTCACAGAAGAAAAGTACACCAGCTATGAGCTACAAATTCTGGCCGTGATAAAGTTGCTGAAAGAGTTCCGAGTGTATTTGTTAAGGAACCCCGAGAAGATCGTGACGGACTGCCAAGCTTTAGCTCTGACGATGGCGAAGAAACACTAAAGTTGATGAACATCTCTAAATCACCTCTACAGAAGTTGCAATGGCCATAAAGAATGCCAAAAATTCAAAAGCACTTGGTCCAGACGGTATAGCAATGATCATGCTCAAACACCTCGACACACCGGCCATAGAGTATATCACTGCCACGATGAACCTTTCGTTACGAACATTCATCATACCAGAAATTTGGAAGAGAGGCCGTATCATACCGTTACCCAAACCTGGTAAACAACACTCCTTAGGAGAATCCTACCGACCAATCACGCTTTTATCCCCTGTGGCGAAAATATTGGAATCGCTGATACACACGACTCTTGGGACGCACATACAACTCGCTAATTACCAACACGGCTTCCGGAAAATGCACAGCACCACCACTGCACTAGACCGAATCATGTCTAAGGTCTTCAATGGGATCAACCAGCCCCCGCCGTTTAAGCGTACCATTCTTGTGGCTGTAGATCTTTCGAAAGCGTTTGATACGGTGAACCACTCGCTCCTACTGACGGATCTCCGCAATTCATCCACACCGCCGCATATAGTCAAATGGATCGCAAACAACCTTGCCGGACGTCAATCCAGCACCGAGTTTAGAAATGGGAAATCTAACTAAGAAGGATAAAACAAGGCGTACCACAAGGCGGGGTACTTTCCCCCCACCTTGTTCAACCTATACATGTCAGGGCTTCCCACCCCACCCGAAGGAATAGACATTGTATCCTATGCTGACGACTGCACCATAATGACATCTGGCAACGACATTCCTGACATGTGCGATCTCATCAACGGTTACTTGGAAGAGCTCAACCTTTTCTTCAACAACAAGAACCTGATGCTATCAGCGCCCAAATCTTCGGCCACCCTCTTTACCACATACAACAAAGAATTCAACCAACGGCTTAACATCAGAGTAAATGACACTGAAGTTCCCACTATCCGTCACCCCAAAATTCTTGGCGTCACAATTGATAATCACGGCCTATTCAACACCCATGCCGACAACATTAGTGACAAAATGAAGGGCAGAAACAAGATCCTGAAGTCCCTTGCTGGCAGCAAATGGGGCACTGATAAGGAGACTTTACTCACCACCTACAAAGCCGTCAGTCGTTCTGTGGTAAATTATGCAGCACCGATATGGACAAATATCCTATGCAAAACCAACTGGAAACGGATTCAAACATGCCAAAATGCAGCCATGCGTACCATTACTGGTTGCGTTCGCATGTCATCGCAAGACCACCTGCACCAAGAAACCAAGCTGCTAGACCTCAAGGCACACAATGATCTCCTGGCTAAGCAATATCTTGTTGGTTGTCATCGAAGCTTACACCCAAATCATGAGGTCATGATTTGGGTGTAAGCTTCGATGACAACCAACAAGACAAAACCCCACCACCACGTCATGTAAGACGTTCGTTAAGGGACATGGAAAGGGAAGTCCAAAGGTTTAAACGAGTTCCTCTCGATAACTCCAACATATATAAGGCGGCCCTAAATCAACTGCACACCAGCGAGGTAACCAAAGCCACAAATAGGCTATCCGTAAACCGCGTCCTTCGCGCTCGACCACCCGACATCTCAGCCGACGAACAACAACTACCGAGAGCCACACGTACCACCTTGGCTCAGCTTCGTTCTGGATTTTGCTCCAGACTAAATTCGTTTTGGTCACGCATTGACAACAGCATTGGAAATATTTGTCCAGCATGTGGAGCCAGCCCACACGACGTGGATCATATATTTGACTGCACTGCCGCACCTACGCATCTAACACCTATCGCACTATGGGAAAACCCCATCGAAGTTGCGATCTTCTTAGGTCTTGACCTTGAGGAGAGGATGCCTACGATTTATGAATGATGATACAAGTTCCCCCCCCCCTCTCTTGCGCCGCTACAACAACAACAACGATGGCGAAGAAGGAAACATGCTAGCGTGTGGCTAGATGGGCATTAGTGATAGATGAGTGCGATCGCAAATTCGAGCACCGACCAGGGAAAGCGATGAAGCATGCAGAGGCACTAGGCCCGTGTCTATATTACTTATGCGAAGTAAACAATGTGCTCTGGCGGAACGGATACAGCGAGCACAGAATGACGACCCTGAACTGAAGAAGGTGATTATGGGACAAGGACGTGACGAAAGTCTCAAATTGCGGAACGGTATAGTTTTATATGACGATGGTGGAACGTTGAAGCTAGTGGTGCCGAATGATGTTATAAGACAAGCCCATGAGCGAGGACACTTTGGCATGATAAAAGTCGAGAATTTGTTAAAGAAGGAGTTCTGGTTTACGCAGCTGTCGCCCTTCCAATCACGATGACACTGCATGCTCTGGAAGTGGGGCTCCTGAGGCAGATGGTAAACATATATTGTGCGAATGCCCATCATATTTGGATAACAACTAGAAACCTGGAAGTGTCTGTTTTTATCGACTATGAAACGTGTTCGGGCTTTGAATGTTTCCTCGAAAGGAGCATTCAGACAACGTTGGGAAAGTGCTAGGCCTGCCGCCTGGCTATGGGTATTAGTGCCTAAGCATAGATGCATCCATTTTCGTCACTATAACAGTTTTCCTCTTTTGGCCGACCGTCAGTTACAGTCCATCGTGGCAGGCATGGGAAACATTTGCAAACGCGTGATGGCAATTATAGCAGACTCGCCACCCAAACTCCATGCACCACCCAATTTAATAGTGAAAAGAATAAAATTTAATTGTAATATCATACTTACTCATGCTCTGTTAAAATAATCAAATTCCGACACGCCGCAATGGCCACTTCACTTGTCCAATCGGCATTGAAGAGATTCACAAATATTGCATTGACAATTCCCGGAATAAGTTCTCGCGGCGGCAACACACACGCCAAATTCAGCTCAGCATTTCCCGTCGTATTGGGCGCAATCATGGATATTTCCGAATCGAAAAAGCATTCATAGATCTGATAGACATGCAGCTGACATTGTACATGATGCTCCGACTTGTCCGGATTCGTCAATATTTGATTTAGATACTCATTCAACCGTCCCGGCAATATCGACAAACACGAAATCTTCACTGATGCATAGGCAGTCAGTTGAGCCAAAAACTTCAATAGTCGCGCCAGACCTGACGTGCCAACCGATGCTGTTTCGTTGAGAATCATATCGGTAACTGTTTTCGACACAAGTAACGTCATATTCGGCGCCAAGTCGGATAGTTGCAAACATACACGAGTCAAGAGGTCGATAAGTTGGGGAAACGATGTCGGACAAATTGTCTGAATCATCTCAGCCAACAATGCGCTTTGTGGGTGTAAATGTGCCGACCAGAGCTTGCGTTCGGTGACGAAACGCGACGCGGTTGTCTCCATTTCGGATGGTGGATACACGGTTTGGATGGGCAACGGTAACGGTAGGAGTTCAGCAAACACTTGAAGACCCGGAATGAATGTCGATGGCATGGTTAAAATAAATTTAGTCACTTCACGAATCATTTGAGTCCAGAGACTTTTGTGCACGGATTCCTGGTCTTGGGGATTGGGTTGAGTGTAGGCAAGAAGGATTTTGATAATTTCCTCTTTTATGCTTTGTGCCTCTTCGTACGCTTGACTGATTTCCGGATAGTAATGCATGAGGGCGTAGGTTTTCAGCAAATGGTCAATAGCGGTGATGTCCTTGTACTGAACATCGCGACATTGAATCACGAATGTTAGCATCTCGCGTAAAATTTGCAGAGCGGGTAGCAGAATTTGACACGCGAGGACAGCTTGTGTTGTCATGAGTGTGGCTGAATGGAGTCCGGGCTGTTCGAAGTACGTATTTAGTTTCTCCAAAATATTCAAAATTGTCGCAACACCATCGGCTGAATAGAATTGCAAGATAACGTAGCGATGCTTGAGCTCTTTTGTCTGTTTCTCGAAGTCGATGTTCTCGTCCGGTATGCCCAGATAGCGTATGATCCGAAGAGACATAATCAAGTCCCCGGGGAATGTTGTGATATACTCCAAACTTCGTTTGATGATTTCACAAATCGGCGTGATATCGTCGTAAGAGAAACTGTTGCCGGGTTCCAGAGGCTTGAGGAAGACAGCCATCTCTTGTAGTACTGCCGACACGGAGGATTCGAATATTTCATGATTTTTCACCAAGTCAACGAGAATCGTTTCATGCTCGGCTAGAAAACTGATGTCGCTGGCAAAACGTACGCATGAATCGATTAAATCGACAGAATAGCTCAAAACTGGAGACTTGTATTTCATGGCTGGTGAATCTGAGTTTCTCTGCGCTTGACACTTGCGTTCCTTTTCGATAAGATGCAAAAGAGGCTGAAGGTTATCGTGAATCGACGTCAACGTATCGACGGTGTGAATACGTCCGGGATTGTAGCATGTTTGCATATAGAGCGCGTGGAGATGTTCCATCAAAATGTTCGTATCGTCCTTGGTATTTGCTATCACGCTCATGTGATAGTATGTTTGAATCTGTGAAAAAAAATCAAAATGGCATTAAAATTACTGAAAAATTCTTTACCACATTGCAACACATACCCTGTACGACATCTCAACGCCTAATTTCTGCGCGCGATCCAAGTCTCGGACTATTTCCTTCGGTTTCTCCTTCTCAACCATTTCGACTTCTTCTTCCAACTTCTTCTCGTCAATAACCTCCTCAACCGGATAATTTTCAATATTTAACAAACACTTGACCAGAAGTTGAGTCGTTTCAAAACAGTCCTCGACCAAATAATCAATTCCAACCGGCGAACGCACCAGCAGTCGTAAAAGTTCCAGAGTCAAGTCGACCAGTGTCGGAGGCAGATAGTTACAGTTGCTCAAAATCAACAGCAACGATTCCGCGAACGCGTGGATTCTTAAATATGACCGCAACATATGAGCTCCACTCTTGATCGCCGTTGGGTCTCTCACAATTTCGAACTTCTCCGAAACTGGCAAGAATCGCTTCGGTTGTTGGTAATTCATCGCCTCGGAAATCAAGGCACACTTAACCTCCTTCAAGCACGACTCGAATGTTTCGAACGTGTCAATAGGAGTTTCATCCTTCGTAAGAACAAATTGCCTCGCCACCATTTCATGAATATTCTCGAGAGCTTCGTATAAATGAATCTTCTTCACAATCGACCTCAGAGCGAATTTGCCGCGTGTTAGCGGATTGCCTTGTAAAAGATCCAAAACTGTCTGGTAGCCATTCAGTTTACTGTTTAGAAATGTGACGATAGCCACTTTTGTGTCCAGATGGGCATAGATTGCTCTCAAGATCAGCAACTTTATCGATAGTGCCATATATTGTTGTCCGTAGAGTTTGAATAGTTCTTCAAATGGATCACATTGTTCCACTTGTAAAAAATGAGTAATAAAATCCTCTGAAGCGGCAAAACATTCAGCCAGTCTAGCGCCAATTTTAATATGTCGAACTTTAAATCCAGGTTGCGGCTGATCGCATGCACACTCAAAACTCAGCGCAACTTTCAGAACATTCGAGGCCAGTTTTAGACGGTTCTCATTCTCATGGAATGCTGACTGGAAAATGTAGTTTCGTCTGGAAAAGGGCGACATATTCACCAGGGTCAAATGTGTCAGCAATTGCTCCGATAAGTAAACGAAATTTTCCTTCTCGTCGTTAGACGAATTTGAAAAATCGTCGAGTGTGTCAATCTTCGTTTGCAGTTCGTACTTTGTAAGAAGCTTCTCGATCAGCTCAACATCCCGTTGAGCCGTCGCCTTCAGATCAATGTCATATTTGTTCAGTGGATGCTTGAACGGATCGTACAGCTTTGAGATCTCATCGAAATCATCTTCTGCCTCTATGTCCTCGTTGTCCTGATCGTCATTATTGTTATCATCGTCTCCGACAATTTCGTCATCACTTAGAATAGGTTCGAACTGTTCGCCCTGTGACATGGTGTCGTCATCGACTGGCGTCAGTTCTTTAATCTCTTCGGGTGCTGCGGCCGGAGTTAATGCCTCCGTCGGCTCGACATCCATCAGTCGACTGGACTGTGGCTGAACTACTTTACTCTTTTGCCGATATTTATAGTCAGAATCGTCGCCAATATCGGACAATTGATCCAGAGCTTCCGGTGAACGTGGCCGACGCGGCGATCCAATATGCTGAGATGGTGGTGTTCGCGGCCATTTGTGTTCACGTTCCGAATGATCACGTTCTCGATCCCTTTCAGGCAAATCTCTCGAACGATCACGTCGTATTCGTCGTGAGTGTCGATATTCTGGACTGCGCGACCATTCCCTCTTCCGACTGCTAACATAATCCCGATCATTGCTGTCCGAACGGGAATACGTACGATGTCGTGAATTGGATCGTTCCGAAGACTTTGACTTCCGCCTGGACGTTCGTTTCGAATCATGCTCTCGAATACTGTCCTGACTTGTCGACTGATAGTACGGTTCCGGTTCCGTGTACGCAACCGGCGGTTCGAAATTCCTCTCAAATTGTGGCTCTTGAAAAACTTCACGTTCAAATATTTCGGGAACGGGTTGCGGCAGGACGACATCTTCATTCAGAATCGGAGGCTTTTCAACAATAATCGGTTCAGTTGCAACAATTTCAACTACAGGAACGGGATTGACTTCTTCGGGAATGATTTCTACCGGTGGCGGTGGACTATCAATTTGTTCAGCAATTGTGTTGTTGAGCGTTCCGTACACGGCTAACGTGATTGTTGAATACCAGCCGCGTAAGACGAGACCATCCGTAGGGATTTTTTCATTGTGGCACTCGAGGTGAATACAATCGTTTTGATTGTATTCTAAATCTCCGAGAATTTCAAAGGTAGAGGCGCCCGGTTTGCTGAGATCGTTCACGAAGAATTGAACGCCGAATTTTGAAGGATTTGTAGCACCGAGTCGAACGCCACCGGGAAAGTCGGCTTGAACGCGAGCACCAAGCGGAATTATTCGTATTTCGGTGATGTAGACGGGTTTTGGGAATTGTACAAGGTCCAAATTCAGATCCTGTAATAATGAAATAGATATTAGAAATGTATGTAGGTGGGTAAGAAAATTCGAAGAAACATTAAATTATGGTGGGAAGAAGACATGTAATTTTGACTAGTATGAGCAATTAAGCATAATTGTGGGTGTAGACTATTGCAGTATTGTATTTCCTTGACGTGGATATGTTGATATATATCGTTTCAGCAACAGATGATTAGAAATCACTTATCCATGGATAGACAGTATACTAACAGCAAGGATGTGGAGAGCTGCAGATTATATATTCACTCAACGCACAGACAGACGCCCGACCTTATAGACTAAGAGCCGAAGGGCAAGTTATTTGCAAGTATTTGCTCGCATTTTTGATAGACATTATCGAAAATTGCTTGATTGGAGATGCCTTAAAACGATAGTCTGCCTCCTGGATAGTGGGGCCAAGGGGATGGCGATATCCATCTTATCTTATCGATATCGATAAGATAACTATCTCCTCGCTATTCGTGTTTTGCACGACCATAATGCTTGGTCCAATGATAACGAAACGATGGCAGACAATTTCAGTGGGGCTAAAGTGGTGGCAGACGAGTCATACAGGACGGTTCACCACACAAAAATTGGGGGCTAACATTTTGGCAGACGAACTCCGAAATTTGTATGAAGCTCCATATTGTTACTTCACATGGATACGGCGAGAATTCAGTTATTATGCAGACACTTCCATGAGTATTTGAGCATAATTGTTTTTCGAAATTCCAACAAAAACCCGATAATTACAATTCGATTATTTTTCAAGGAATTTCAGTGGCGAGCATATGCAAGCGATTGTACGCGCGACAGAAATTTCGCTTAACGTTACTCGCAAAGCACAACGTTTCTTTTTAAACAGAAATGCATTCATAACATCATTCTGTCAAAAAGCTTCAGAAGAGCGATTAGGAGAATAAAATGGCGAAAAAGTTGAAATTTCGGGAGTATATTACAGTTCAAAAATAAGCGCTACTCATTGCTATTAGGTGAACATGTTATCGCGTACAACCGAAACTAGCCAAATTGCACTTGTTCTTCCGAAGCTTTTTGTCTGTCTTTTGGCAGCATTACTTAGAATGGTGTTCTGAATGAATTTTCAATTTTGGATCTCGTCTGCCACCATGTTAGCCCTTTAATTTTTGCCTGTCTTTTGGAATATACAGGGTATCCCATTCATAGTACTTAGAGGATATTTTAATGGTAGGTAGTGTGTCTCATTGTCATGCTCTGTGGCTGTGATCGTTCAGTCGCCACTCTGTGATATAGAGATTCATAGAGAAACGCGTTTCCAAACTCTCATGACCCGCCGCTAGTTTATTATTCGGAAGATAATAAGAAATCAGAATTTTTTGAATTAGCTACAGTAGGATTGCATTGTTGCCAATACTTACATACGCCTCCCACTGACAATCCCCCGACCAGGTAAGAGATGTCGCAGAAGATTTCGACCGAGAGATGGTGAGATTTCGGCTTTGGAAAAATGCCTGTAATCGCACAAGATAGCCATTAATTAAGAGGTGCATTTCATCCTTATCCACCCCTGTGGCGAGCACGCACGGTGCAATCGTCTGCCTAGGAAATCACATCGATTCCTTCCGGTGGTGTAGGAAGGCGGGACATGTAGATGTTAAACAGAGTGGGGAGAGATGGTAAGCAATATTCTTATCGTAGAATAATAAACTAGCAATGCGGCTAGGACTACACACGGTAGTCGTCAACGCTAGGAGTAGGGTATATCAAGACAAGAGTGTGGCTCATTTGGGAAAAATTAATGTATAACGGGACCCCTCTATTTTTATCCGTTACAATATAATATCATTTTTTGTAAATTGTGCCAAAATGCCCGACTTGCCGAACTAAATCAAAATTTGCCACACCACCAAACATTTCATGCGAGATATGACTTCACTGAAACTACATAAAATTTCCAATAAAATAACATCTCGCCCGTTACAAAGTTGCTCGTATCTTCCGAGATACACCCGTTCAAATTTTAAAATCGGTTTTTGATCAATATTTAAATCTCGTGACTCGATTGGCATTGCCAGAGCCGCAATAGCAGTCATCTCTAATATGTTTCCGGACATGCTTTTTCTTTTTCTTCCTTGCCTATTACTCCAATCAATAGAGACGAAATAATAGGGGTTAGCGTGCAAAAATTGGGGATGTCTCAAATTTTTGATATGTTATAAAGACAGGTGGGGTAAGTTAAAATCCAAGTTTGCGTCACTTTCCCCCCTGTGCTCCCGCCGCTATCTCGAAAAAAAAACCATCTAAAATCGGCCCTTTCATCAGTTTTTGGCCTGTAACTTCTTTACAGTCCATTTGAGCACAAAATCTGCCGAGGCTATTTTGTAGAGGACAAAATTTCCTACAAACTTAATCTAAGATGTTGTACTCTACAATCAAAATTAACATAGCCTCATAACTCATAGCCTCCTCTGCATTTTAGTATAGAGTTCTCCAAGCATGTTTTGAAATTTGTTGGTAATGATTTTTGGAATTTTTAGCATATTCTTTGCGCTATAACTCTGCCAATTTTGATTGTAGAGTAAAACTTGTCAAATGAAATTTATTGGAAATTTTGTGCTCTACAAGATTGTCTAGGCACATTTTGTGCTCAAATGGACTGGGAAGGAGTTATAGACCGCAAACTTATAAAAGAGCTGATTTTAGATGGTTTTTTTCAAGATAGCGGCGGGAGCACAGGGGGAAAAGTGACGCAAACTTGGATTCTAACTTACCCCACCTGTCTTTATAGCATATAAAAAATTTGAGACGTCCCCAATTATTGCAAGGTAAAATCTCCCCGTTTATTGGAGTATATGGCATATATGTATGTAACAGGCGATAGTACATAGTAGTAGTCAGTCGAAGATGTCGGTAGTCAGTCGGAATTGTCGATAGTCAGTTGGATCAGTAGAGTCGAAGTCGAAGTAGCCAGTCTGGTCAGCGGAGTTTAAAGTTAAAATCTTTTCCATATGAACTGTATATTTTTTCATCTTATGTATTTCTTTATAATTATAGTGTTTCAATTGAATGTCGTTTTCATTTTACATTTGGGGGCTCTACCGAACGCGAATATTTTAATGCCGGTCAAAAAAAAATTAAGAGAAGAAACAGTAAATACGAGAGCCAGAGTGTTTAAAGAACGTTTGCCAATGAGTGCGAGCGACAAAGAAGACAGTAGTGGTGCGGAGTAGGCCTGTTCCAAAAACCGGGATCCCGGTACGAAACCGGTGTTCACTTGGTACCGGACCCAATATTCTAAAGTACCGATATCCCGTTTTTTTTTGGTACCGAGTTAAAAAAAACCGACCGACGTGTCGGTTTCTTGGTACCGAGTTAAAAAGAACGATTCATTTCACCATGAGCCGGTTTTTCAGGTTTTTGGTACCGGTTTTTAACCCGGTACTAAAAAAACGGCTTATGGATAAAAAACCGTCGGTACTGAAAAAACCTGAGTCGGTTTTTAGCCCGGTACTCAAAAAAACCGGCTTATGGTTAACCCTTCTGTCGGCACCTACCTCAATATGCATATTCTATACCCAATAGGTCTGGCTGGACCTACTGAGAAAAAAATTTTATTTTTTAGAAAGTGTGAAATTTTTATCCGTAGAATGATTCTACCAGATCTGTACTAGCATTTTCAAACAATAAAAGCATTTATATCATTTTTGCAGATACACTGGAAACGTTTTTAAGTAGATATATTTTGAGGTGGTATTGCACAAACATGTTTTTCCCTTATTTTCTTCTTATTTTGCTTTTCTATTTTCATGGCGTATACCTAGTAGAAAGTTTGATCGCATTTTCCAATTCCAATATCTTTGGGGAAATATTTGGCGCTTTGTTGGTAGATTTTACCCCAATATTAGTCTGCATATTTAGGGAAATAGGTGAAAAGAAATAGGGAATTTTCAAGCGCAAAAATAATTTCATTCTCAATTTTTCATAAATTTTTTGATCAAATCTATTTAAAAGAACTTTCTTAAGTCACTCATACTAAGTCCTTAAAATTACAAAGGAAGTAAAACTGCTGTGAATATCGTAGAATCAAATCTCAGTTGAATAGGTGATGTTACAAAACATAATAAAATTAGGCATGCCTATTTTCCGAACTTCACAGCTCCCTAAAGGAAAATCTCAGAATTTTTTATTTGCTATAGCTCAAACTGAATTTTAATGACATTATTACATCATAAATATGAAAATTTAAAAAGAATTTCATATTTATTCTTTTTACCTGCAGAAAAAAATGGGGTGAAAAACAATAGGTCTGGCCAGACCTATTGGGTATCAAAAAGCACTATAAATTGAAATTCGTCCAAAACATGCTCAAAACTTAAAACTATTTTTTCGAATTTTTGCAAAATGTTTCTTAACATATTATTCTAGGATATCATGAAGTATGAAGTCGCTGCGATTTCGTTTTCTATACTTTTTTGACAAAAATATAGTGCCAAAGGTCTGGCCAGACCTTTGTGCCGACAGAAGGGTTAAAAAAAACCGTCGGTACTGAAAAAAACCTGAGTCGGTTTTTAACCCGGTACTCAAAAAAACCGGCTTATGGTTAAAGAAAACCGTCGGTACTGAAAAAAAACCTGTGTCAGGGAAACCGCTTGTGGTACCGGGTATTGAAAAAAACCGAAACCCGGTACTTAAATCTCGGTACCGAACAGGCCTAGTGCGAAGTCTGTTGTTGAGTTCGTTAGTGTAGGAAGGCTAACCAAAAAAGTTTGCAGGATGTGAGCCAACAGCTGACTTTAAAGACGAACTGAAAAGCAACGACCAACAATCAGAAATCACAGCGGACAATTTTAATAAGGTGGTGCCCGACTTTGACGGACAAACTGTTCCGGTTGAACAGTGGTTCATAAATTTTGAGCAGAATGCAGAAGCGTACGGATAAGATTTTGCATCGGAGTTTTATTGCATATTGGATGAGAGTGGCTTCAAGTTTTCCAAACGGTCAGCGCGGGAAGCAACAGTTGCGCCGAATGAGCGAAAAGGTGTTTGTGGTAATGGACCTCGAAAATAGTTTCTTCCATGTGCCTATTGAGGAGGCGAGCCGAAAATTTACTGCGTTCGTCACGAAAGGAGGGTTATACGAATTTAATAAAGCCCCATTTGGATTTTGCAACTCTCCTGCGGCATTTATTCGATTCGTCAACTACGTGTTCCAGAATCTTATTAACCGAGATGTTCTTCTTCATCTTCTTTCGGCGGTGCAGAAAGGTGTGAAACCGCTGTGCATCTACATATGTGGGTACGAGTTATGGTTCGTCAATGTTTGTGTCCGTGAGGTCTAAGGACAAAAACATAGCTGCTGCGATAGGGTTCCCACAGCGATATAGGTGTAAGATCAGTGGGCGCAGCAGGGCATTGAAACAAAAGACCCACATCATAAGGAGTACCATCGCAATTTGGACAGATGTTTTGGATGTCCGGGTTTATGCGAGAAAGGTACGAATTAAGGCGTGAACAAAAGCCCGACCGAAGTTGAGCTAGTGTTACTCTGGTGGCTCTCGGGAGCCTAATCTTCTCAGGCGAAATTGGTGTTGGGCGCTCTGAAAGGACCACCTAAGCTCGCAATGGACCGAATCACTTCTTCAGTGTGTATCGCTGCAATGGCGTCTCGGTATGTAACTTCGTCGTAAGGGTCCCGTTTGTATCCCTGAACTTCTGTCTCAAGGTCTCGTAAAGCACGCCTGACACGTCGTGGTGGAGGAATTCGTTCCATGAGATAATGATTGGGATGATCCTCACGATAGCAACCAACAAGATACTGTTTTGAGAGTAGGAGATTGTGGTCACGTATTGGCATCAATTTTGTCTCCTGATGTAAGTGATCCTGGGCAGACATCAGAAGGCTACCTGTAGCTATGCGTAGAGCGGCATTTTGGCAGACCTGAATTTTGGACCAGTTTGTGTCAAATAAACTATGTGTCCAAACTGGGGCTGCATAATCAGCGGCCGCTCGACCCACCACTTTATAAGTAGCTAGCATGGTTTCTTTACTTTTGCCCCAGGTCCTACCAGCTAGAGCTATTAGGATTTTATTCCTCCACTGCGCATTTTCTCACAAGCGGATGCTGCGTGCTTCGCAGACGTCATCATATTCTCTAGGTGAAGCCCGAAAATTTTGGGGTTTGCTACAGTAGGAACAGAATTGTTGCCAATACGTATATCAATCTCTAATCTAATGTCCTCCCACCAAGTGGTTAGAAAAGTCGCAGAAGATTTGGACGCAGAGATGGTTAGGTTTCGGCTTTGGAAAAATGCCTGTAATCATCCTAGATAGCGATTAATTTCGATGCGCATTTCATCCTTATCATTCCCTGTGGCGCGGCTAATTCCTATATTTCTTCAGTTGTGGCATAACTGCGGACCCTTAGCTATGCAGGAGGAGTTTCATAGGGTGAACGGCTTCGGCCAATTCTTATGTCTCTCTACGGGGCGTTACTTTCCCGTATTATCCGGGTAACCGCTGCGCCTGAGTGCTGTATTAACATCTGCAGCGTCTCAGGTTACTTAACGTGATAGGTGACAGAAAACATTTAACTCAACCACTAAAGTAGCATCTTCGAGGCATGCCCATGATGGCCTTTACTCAACGATTAAACCCTATCATGGTTTAGCGATGTGCCGACAGCTCATCCTAAGAAAACTTGCAAGTCAAGAAACCTGAAACAAAAGCCTCGGATTGAACGGATACAAAACAACGACGACCCCGCAAACGAACAACTGATTATTCTTTCCGATCCTGGAATGTACGCTCCCTGAATAGACCGGGGGCCTTAAGGGTCATCCTGGATCATGTAGAACAATACAAGCTGAGCATAGTTGCAATCCAGGAAAATAAATGGCTCAAAAGCGAGATTAACGGGTTCTATACAAAATCCACAAAGTCAAAATCCACAAGTCAAAATCCAAAAGTCATAATCCATAAAGACAAAATCCATAAAGTCAAAATCCATAAAATCAAAATCCATGAAGACAAAATCCATAAATACACATATGGCCAAAAAAATAAGTACACCCATACGAATATTTCTTATCACCCTGTAGCCAAGTAGTTATTTGAGTAGATAAAATCAAATGGAAAGATTTAAATACTTAATTGGTGAGGAATCAAATAATATGTAAATTAGCATATTTTAATACATAACAGCTTTCATCTACCTTGAAAAAGTACGAACTGACTAAAATAGGCTGGACAAAATAATAAGTACATGTCAGTTAATTTGATTAAAACTGTTTTTAATTAAAATATTATGTTCTGATTCGACAAGAATTTGATTTATTTTATTATTTAAAAGTAAATGATCCATTCTTTAAAAAAAAAAGGGTTTTTTTGGCCCTCTGGTGAAGAATTACTCTTAAGTTCCCATACATCCATATATCCAGTTACTTCCAGGAAATTCTGTATTTGGTCCGTTTTGTGAAAACTTTGTTTCTAGTTCATTGATTCAACTCTCCCTAAACATTCTGGATTCAATTTGACTCTAGTAACAACGTGAAAAGCCACTCGATTTGGTTGAAGCGGATCCTTGACCAGTTTGTGAGGTATGGTTAGGGTCTGAAATCCCCATTTAAAGTGTATGGGCTCATCAGTAAAATATTCTGGGACTATCAATTAACATTTCTTTTGTGGAAATTGTCTCATAGTAACGGTTATTAAGTACATTTGAACGAAACCAAACTATGAAAATTAAGCCATAGGCTAAGTTTTTTCCGACTCCATGGGAAATAGCCAGTTGATGTACCGTATATCATATTATTTTTTTTTCCTGAATGAAGAATATTACGTTAAGAGTAGTTTCCAATCAAATTTATTACGATCTCATAAATAAAACAAAATATTTTGTGAGTTTTCATTGTTCGGTCTGGAACATGAAGAACTATCCATACAAAATTTTCTTGTACTGTCAACACTTTTTGACATCGCCATGGAAAGTTCTAAACTTTTTACGAAAACTGCTTTACTTCTTGTATTCTCCGATTAACTTTTCAAAGGGATTCTCTATTTTCAATATTTACCGCGAAAATCATCAGTCAAGCCAAGGGAACTTTTCTCGCCATAGTGATAATGAGATCGACAGTTATCCTTAAGGCCCTTACATGAACCTATTTGATGCATTTGAGGCTGCTTTTATTTAGTTTAATGAATTACACAGTAAAAACAATGTTTAGCTGGTTTATTTCGTTAATGAGAGAATAATTTTTCCGCTATTTCATTTTTTCGGACTCTGAACGTTTTTTTTCGTACCTACCACGCGTTTTCGCCCCTTAAGAATTTTTTTTTTGTTTTTAATTTAAGGCTTGTTGCATACACCAATGAATAAAAAAACAAATCCTTACGGAAAATAGTAAGTTGTTGTCAAAAAATTTAAAAAACTGATGGTGTACTTATTATTTTGACCAAGCTGAAAACCCACTTCAAAGCTAATACCGGGAGGGACTAAGATAATAGGGGGATGCCATTTAGTTTTTCGGTTCCGTTGGCATTGTTGTATCCTAATTGTTGTAATGGCTATCTATTTGGAGTATTACAATTTTAAAAAGTGTATGAAAATTTGGCATAAAATAGTACATGAGGGGTGTACTTATTTTTTTGGCCATATGTGTATGTATTTGTATGAAGAGAGCCATAATGCTTATTGCGTGGGCTCCGATTCGGTGATGTCAGTGCGGGTTTTTTTTACAAAATTAATCATGAAATGGTCCAAGTGGCGGAGCTTGAGAAAGCTCAGCGTTATTTTTTTTTAAGTTAAAAACCAGAGGTGAGAGCTAGGGGTGATGGGTAGATTGGAATTTTCGTTTCCCGGGGGGTGATTAAGAGTCTTCTACTGTATATTTGTAGCGTTTGATCAATGATCAGCAAAAAATCTGGTCCGGACACTTGGAATATTAGTTTTATACTTAAATACCACCAATTTAGCCAAACAAAAAACAAACGATTCAAAATATGTAGTCATTCCATGCAGAACAGGTGGAACTAAATATTGAAATTTTTTTTGGCTATAAAAAAACACAGAATTTTTCCAAGGAACCTTTTACGAAAAAACCTAAAGTTTTAGATGGATTTTCAGAAAATTCGCTTAACTAGACAATTACCAACCCCCGGAGCATATGCGCTCTACCTGATGACACGGAGAAGGATGCTCTGGAGCATATGCGCTTTAGCTGTCTTTACCTGAAGCGCTTATGGTGCGGGTGCTTCTCATCGGCTAAATCGTATATGCTACGGATGAATCCTTTTCCGTGTCTTCAGGTAAAGCGGTAATTGGTAATTGTCTAGTTAACGTAATAACGTACATAAATATTCTCAATAGTCAATTGTGATAAGCAAACTGATGTAAATTCTTGTTTCTAATGTGAATATGAATTTGTTGAATTGAATTGTGTTGATTTTGAATTTACGGATTTCGTCTTTTTGGATTTTGACTTTGTGAATTATGACTTTATGGATTTTGTCTTCGTGGATTTTGACTTTGTGAATTTTTAAATTTTTTTGGATTTTCTCTTTTTGGATTTTGTATAGAACCCAGATTAACGACCTCAAATCGCACACTATTTTTACAAGTGCAACCGGGAGTTTGGAGTAGCTTTCATCGTGAGTAAGCAGCACAAGGACCACGTTATCGGCTTCAAACCCATAAACGAGTGGCTATGTACGAGCCGCATCAAGACCCGTTTCGCTAATCTCTGGCTCATTAATGCGTATGCCCCTACAGAAGTTAAAGAAGACGCGATTAAGGACGAGTTCTACAACGACCTAGAAACGCTCTTCGACTCACTACCATCAAACGACGTCAAGCTGCTACTAGGAGACTTTAACGCCAAAGTCGGAAACGATAGCTGGCATAGGGGAACTACTGGAAGCCATAGCCTCCACGACGAAAACAACAACGATCAGCGACTTATCGACTTCGCTTGCGGCAGAAACCTGGTCATAAGATAAGCTCTACATGTTTCCCTCATCTTCTTCTTCTTCCTTGCCTCGTTCTTTATACCGCTCCACGGTTTCGCGTTGCTCGACCTGCGGTGTAGGCACATCCCTCATCGACGAATCCATAAGCAGACCTGGAAGTCTCCAGATGAATACACCGTGAACCAGATCGACCACGTACTGATCACCAAGAGATGGGCGTTTAATGCCAACTGCGCCTGCGGTGCACCTAACGAGAATCAACCCTGCCAAGATTTTCGAGGTCGACAATTTGATTGATGATGCCACGGCCACTACAGCACTTGAGGAAAAACTGTCGCCCATGCTTGATAACATCAATAAATCTAGGCATTCATTAGTTCTGGGAGGAGCGGTTATCCATTCTGTGCTGTTAGCCGATCTCCTCAATATGCATATTCCTGGACAAGTGGTTAGATGGATTGCCAACTATCTAGCTGGAAGGCAATCCTTCACAGAGTTTCGGGGCAGTCGTTTAAAGCATAGAAAAATTAAGCAGGGAGTTCCACAGGGTAGTGTACTCTCTCCTACACTGTTTAACATCTATCTGGCGAGCCTTCCAACTCCCCCGGAAGGTATCGAACTAATTTATTATGCGGACGACTGCACCGTACTCACCTCGGGGAATGATTTAAATGGCATGTGTGCTCGACTAAATGACTATATTGAGAAACTGGTGGAGTTTTTCAATATCCGCAATCTTGTCATTTCACCGTCTAAATGTACCGCAACACTTCTTACCACCTGGACGCAGGAATTTTCGGAGGTGCTTGGGATCCGTACTGGTAAGCATGCTGATGACGTTGTTCCTACTGTAACCAACCCCAAGATCCTTGGTGTCTATTTAGACACCATGATGAAGTCGAAAAATCACGTCACAAACGTAGTCGATAGAATGCACAGTAGAAATAACGTCCTAAAGGCATTAGCCGGGAGTTCCTGGGGAAAAGACAAAGAAACTATGTTGGTCACCTACAAAGCGATAGGTAGAGCAATCCCTAGCTATGCAGCACCGGTGTGGTCACAAACCGTCAGTGACACAAACTGGAATAAGATCCAGGTATGCCAGAACGCTGCTCTACGTATCGCCACAGGTTGCCATCTCATGTCGTCCCAGGAGCATCTTCATCAAGAAACCAGCATGTTATCAGTGCGTGATCACAATCACCTCTTGTCTCTTCAATATCTGGTCGGTTGCTATCGAGAGAATCACCCAAATCCACATCTCATGGACAATAGAGATCTCGAGAGAGACGTCCAGAGATACAAACGGGTACCTCCCGATATATTTGATGACACAGCATACGGCACGATTTCAGTATCTGCGGCGCCAAGTTTTGATGATGCCATTTCATTAATATTGGCCTGAAACGACCGAATATGCAATCCTTTTTCGCGAAATCGTAACGGTTCTCCATATATTTTAAATGTCAAAGTTTGACATTTATATGGGGTAGTTCAGTTTTTCATGGGAAATCGAAGGTATTTTAACTACATATTGATGTGAATCAATAGCATTGCACTAAAAATAACATTTTGAATTTAATTTGCCTCCCTGTCCAGAAAATTTTACAATTCTTGCTCGCAAATATATTTCGACTTTTCATTCTATTAACATCATTGCCAAATTGGTAAAACTTACTATTCTAGTGGTACTGATTAAATTTAAAACGTCAATCTGGTGGCATCGAACACTTTCCCCAATGTGTAAAGCGGAAATATCCCCCTTTTCTTATCAAATTTATTAACTGGCTTCATAGAAAAGACAAACTTTGACATTGCATATCTGGAGAACCGTTACGATTTCGCGAAAAAGATTGCAGATTCGGTCATTACAGATCAATGTTAATGAAATGGCATCATCAAAATTTGGCGCCGCAGATACTGAAATCTCTCCCAGCATACCATGCGGCCATCGCAGATATTCACACAATCGTTGTGAATAGGTCAATAGGGAGATTAGGTCAGAATAGAGTCCTCTCAGTGCCCCCACCACCCATATCGCCTGAGGAGACTAGGCTCCCGAGAGCCACAAGAGTGACACTAGCCCAACTTAGGTCGGGTTTTTGTTCACGTCTCAATTCCTACCTATCTCGAATAGACCCGAATAGTTGTTGTTGTACAACAACAACAACTAACCTTCAACGTTTGCAATGGACAGGGCATGTACACCGGATGGACCATAATCGCATGCCAAAGAAAGTGATGAACGCACAACGAATCGACGGAGCGAGGTTGCGTGGACGACCGAGAGCTCGCTGGGAGAACTCCGTAGGTGAAGGTGCCCACCAGCTGCTCGGCTTCCGAAACTGGAGGACAAGGTCATGTAACAGCGACAATTGGAGGTCAACGATTCAGGCAGCCAAGGCCCGACGTCGGGCATATTGTGCCACATTGGTGATGATGATCGACTATCCATCTGCCTGGTACAGTACCTACGGGGCGGCAATTTATCCTCTCGCCCGGGGCTGCATAAGTTCTACAGCGGGCGTTGGTAGCAGCTCGTTGGATCGCTAATGAGGTTTCATTGTTTGAAAACGACAATGCTGGACATTTTGCTGTATGCCTCTGGATGCTGTACGGCAGGTCAAAATGATGTTCGTCTGGTCACCTTAACTTGAATATTTATTATTAGGGGAAATGTGTCTTTCTGAAAGAAATCTATGTTGAAAAGAAATGTATTTCCGTTCAATGTATGCATTTGCGTTCCTAATCCGAAAACTTTTTAATCTACCATAGTAGTTTTTAATCTTTTTTGAAAACCTAGAAAATACAGTTTTCAAGCTAGCATTACCATACATACTACCTTTTACGTTTACGAACCACCGAGCTTTATTCTGCGATTTTCCTGTGGACATTGTAAACATCAGTAAAGGATGTTAAATTTTTGAATAATTGAATTAAAAGACAGAAATAACAGCAGAAATCATAATAAAGGGGCGTCTGAAAACAATTTCACTATTTATAAATTAAGGAGACACTAGACACGACACCGCCGAGGCGTCCGTCCTGGTTAATATTTTGAGATGACGACTTCGCACTATGCGCACTTGGGTGCCACACATCACTTAGGCTCACACACTATTTTGGACAAATTTTCAACAAAATTGAACTAAGGCATCAACTTAACACGTCGCACTTCTCACATAGGCACAAACATTAACAATTAACCACTTTTACATCCTTCCACCAAGCCAACACAAGCCACTCGACACTTTTGAGGTTAAATTTTAAAAATTGATATTTCTACTGGCGAAACCACCGTAAACTTTTCTACACCACCCGCACTGGATAATATGGTGTTTAAATACTCCACTCACCTCGTGAATTTCATGGGAAAACGTATCGAAAAACAATAATTCCACTAAATCGTCGGCATCTCCCATTTCTGTTTGCAGTTCGTTGACGTTTGACGCGGCTACTATTGAAGGACTGTGGACGTTTGTGTGACCAGATGCAAAATTTCAACTGACAGGATATTTTTTTTTTTCGAAATTACGCAGTCAGCTGATTGCGAAAATTTAGTACACGGGTTTGTTTACTTTTTTTAAATTTGATGTTTATTTTGTTTGTACATGGAATTATATTTGCAGACACCGTTTTAGGAATAGAGGACCAAATTGTAGCCGTTATATTAGGAATTGGGTAGAAATTAGTGTTAAAATTAGATTATTTCAATCAGCTGTTTCGAACATTGTCGTGACATGACACCTATCTCGCTTAGGTTGGGACTCCTGCGTTTTGTCAAAAACAGAGCTCGCCAAGCAAATGTCATATCAACAAAAGAACAGAAGACGCTGTGATCTTGGACGTGCCGTGGCCCACCTTTATGTTTTCCTTTTTTGTTAATTAACTTAAATCCGATAAAAGTGATGCAATCACAATTGAATTAACAACACCCCCGCGAAGGTGGTTGCTCTTGTACGTTTCGTCGGCGGTCGCGTTGGCGAACGAAACGCACAGTCAGCCCGATAAAAGTGCAGTGCTTCATGTGAGTGAGTCTGTTGGTCTGTATAGTGAATTTGCAAGTCTATCCCGTGCCATTCGATAGCTACGAACGCGAAATATAATTGTGAAGGCTACACTGCCTGCCTCGTGAAATAGAATCATCCTCCTCGTCCACGACTGGAAATGGCCACAATGAACGAATCGCATTCCGAGTCGACATCATCCTGCAGCGATCTGAGCTCCAACAGTTACTCGGATCAGTCGGAAAGTTTCGATTCCCAAGACTCTTCCGGACTGGAGATCAAGACATTTTCATCGGACGTGGTCATCGAACAGTATGCACAGGACGTTGCGGATTTTAGTTCGCAGTATGGCAGCGATTACAGCATTTCCTACACAGCGCTGAACATGACCGGGAGGCCTTGCAAGTACCCGGACTACGGTGACTTTCCCGAGACATACGCCATGGTAAGTATGCTTGTGTAGGAGATGGGGGGGGGAGGGAACTAATCCACTAGTTATCGATTTTCGCACGTCGCCGTCGTCGGTCACGGCTTTGTTTATGTTTTTGTTTGCAATGCGATGTGTGCGCCGACAAAGTAGGGCAAAGTTTTATTTGGACTGCTTCCGTTCCGGGGATGAGCGTTGTCGTGTTCATGTTCAGTGGTTGGCTCACGCTAACTATGGCCCGCGACTACTGTAAACGGAAGGATGGGTAGTAACAAGCTATTTAGAATGTCGACTATAAAAATCAATCTGAAGTGGGCTTGCTGGAGGAGCATGTTAGTAGGGCTGTGTGAGGGAGTCTGGCTTCTTTGGGGTATCTTGAGCATATATAAGTAGCATGGAGACTGTTTGTCTGCGGACTGTTGAGCTTCAACATTGTTTTATTATGCGGGCGTTGATAGTTATCAACTGTTACACAAAAATTCATTGCGTTCTCTATATTAACACGCAATCTATTTTATACTTCCCATAAGTAATGAAGTAAGTGCCACTCATTCCTCTGGCTCTAGTTTGGGGATTCTTTGTATTTTTTTCCAATTCCATCTACAGGATCCACTTTTCTATGATTTAAGAAGTGCAAGGCATTACCACAAAAAAGAATTAAGTTGTTGCAGGCAGCTATTGTTAAATACAGGTTGTTCGGAACCTACTGCATTAATGCACTACAAAAGTAATCATGGATTTTACAGAATTTCAACCAAATTTCTAAAATTCGACCCTGAAATAAAAAAAAAATGTTCCATCTGAATTTTCTCCATGTTCCAGGTGAGGTGATTGTACAATTCTATTCAAAGTTGGCGCATTATCTTACGATAACATCTTTATTACATTATTTTAAGAGTTTTAATGGCCTGACCTGACCTGACCTGACACCACTTCCTAATTTTATAATTTTCACATGAGTTCACTTCGTACTATGAAGATTATGAAAAGTGGCACCACTTTTATGATATCTTTACTTACAAACCCGTGTTGAATAGGAAGCACACGTAATCGCATTCAATACAAGTCTGTTGTGCGGACAGTGTAGCTGCATGTCCGACTTTCCTTGCAGGCAACATTGCCTTCAACTCGACACGGCTTTGTAACGCGTACTATGAAATACGTTTCCGCAATCGAATCAAGGCAGTACTGTCTGACAAAAGTGTAACCCATTAGAGTGCCTTGAGCTCTACACGGATTTACAAGGGGTGAAATTATGATTTTTCGCCAATATCTTGTTAACTGTAATATTTACAGCAAAATGTTCTGAGGACGATTTAAACTACACTAAATTTCCTTTCTAATGATATATTATATCATTAGAAAGGCAGATTATATACTAGACTAAAAACATTCGGTGTAATTTCGATTTTTTTGTAGTTACATTTAGCGCTCTAGGGCCTGAAGTAATTTAATTGGAGCCAGGGTAATTGGGACAACAATTCCTAACAATATATAGCTGTTCCACACGGAGACTCAGGCTGCCCCGTCAAAGCATTCCCCTATATCTCCTATTAACATTAAAAAAAAATACCGGCGTACAGAGGGCTGCGCCCGCAATACGAGGGTTTTTTAGATTTTGGATACACACATAGTGAATAATTTTGCACATATATTTTATAGGTAATAAATAAGAATTATGCACAATATTAATGAAATGCTTCTCGTAAATCTATGTACTATGTATCATGGTTACATATATTAACTGCATTTATTAGCTGTAACTCCGTTACCATTACTACAAACTGGAAAAAAGCGACTGATATGAAATGTACCCATCGAGTTCTTTGATTTGAGTACCCATACGTCCATGTCCGATAAAAACTAAAAAAGTCGACTTTTTAAAATTTCCGGGACACCCTGTTAGCTTTGTCCTACCAACGTCTAAGTATTTCGTGCTAAAGACTCTTACGATTCTACATAACGATCAGTTAGACAAATTTTTAAATCTCCGTGACACCCTGTTATCTTTGCCCTACTAACTTCTAAGTATTTCGTGCCAAAGACTGTTACTATTACACATTATTACACATTCCTATTAAAATACATGACGATTGGTTAAGCCGTTCGCGAGGTATTTAGTGAACAAATTTGTAAATGTCCGGGACACCCTGTTATATTTGCCATACCAATTTTTAAGTATTTCATGCCAAAGACTGTTACCATTCTACACATTCCTACCAAATTTCATGACGATCTGTTAAGCCGTTCGCGAGTTATTTAGTGAACAAATTTTCAAAGGTCCGGAACACCCTGTAATTTTTGTCCTACCAACTTTTAAGTATTTCGTGCCAAAGACTGTTACCATTCTACACATTCCTACCAAATTTCATGACGATCGGTTAAGCCGTTCGCGAGTTATTTAGTGAACAGACGGACGGACAAAATCGATTTCATAAGGGTTTTTTGAAAAATCTAAAAAACCCTAAAAACACATGCCTGTAACTTATCGCCGAATCACAGCAGGCGGGACAAACGTTAAGGCTAAGTCCCATTAGACCCTCCACCAAATATTACTTCGATCGGATTAGAACAAAGGGTACATCCCATACAAATTATTAAAATTCAATGCCACAAGTTTATTAATAAGGGAATAATAAGGGAACAAGTCAACCAAAGTTTTGCTCGTAGGCAATTTTCGGGTCATTTTGTATGGAAGGTACCCTTTGTTTTAATCAGATCGAAGTAATATTTGGTGGAGGGTCTTTAAGGTGACCAGACTCCCAAACGCCCAATGCTGTACACATACTTGCGGAATTCGGTTCTCAAGCAAATCCAGAGCCATACATCCAGGTTCCAGGTCCGAGGTCTATGTCGCAAATATTTTGGCTGCTTCTCTAATGCACGACAGACAGAGAGAGAGGTCTAAGCGCAGAGAATTGTGAGCTACAGGATATTTCATACGGACGAGTCATAGGATTAAATTTCACGAAATGGAATCCATTCGCTTACCGATCACATCGCGCCCAACTCGCCTTATCATTCTTAGCACCAGCACTGCATCATAGGCGAATTCTGAAAAGCTCATCAGACAATGCGAGGTCTGGTGGAGGCGAAGGGCAAGGCACAGGATTTAAGTAAAATTAAGAACGAACCAGAGGTCTAAATTGCACGAATTGCTCACCGCTGGCTGGACTCTCACCTCGCCTTATCCTGTTCCGCAACAGCACTACGTCGCAAACCTGTTGGCGAATACTGAATAGCGCGACAGACAGAGCGAGGTCTGAGCGGAGTGAAGGGGGAGGTACAGTGTCTGAGTATTCGTATGGACGACTCAGAGATCTAAATCCTATGAATTGCCTTACATTAACTCACCGCTCGCTGCGCTCGCCTCACCCTATTTCGCAGCAGTGCTACGTCTTTACTTTTGGGCGAATTGTGAAAGGGCGAGGGCGACAAGCCTGAAGTTTATATTTTACCAATTGCCTTTTATTGGCTCACCACACGCTACGATTGCACCTCACTTTCCACTTCCTACCAGACACAGATTTAAATCCAACGAATTGCCTTCCATTAGCTCACCGCTCGCTGCGCTTAAGGTACATTTTCCTCGACATGACTACAGCGGATTTAGCGACAGCGACTCGCTCACTCCATATAAAACTAGTTTTTAGAATGAGAGAAAAATGAGTTTTTATATGGAATGAGTGAGTCGCTGTCGCTAGGGCCGCTGCAGTCGTGTCGGGGAAAATGTACCTTTACACTTCGTCGCTACAGCACTGCATCGCAAAAATGTTAGCGAGTTCTCTAACGCGCGACTGACAGTACGAGATCTAAAGGTTTGTTTTCGTAGAGACGATTCATGTGATGATCGCTCAGCGATCGGAGATAAACCCCCGTTTCTAAGCACTATATGCATATATTTTCCTTACAGACATGCTCCTTTAGGGCATAGCCGAGACAAGGAATGTGGCCACACTGAAAGAATATGTAAATAAGGCTCAGAATTGGATGTTACATTGGATCGTATTGTAATACGATCGATTTTTCCATCTTAAAATCTTATCTTTTGACGGCTGTAACCTTTGAACCTTGTTCACCAAATATGGACAGTGCAGTGTCCTAAAAGTTTGTAAAATTTCCAAATTCCGCCCAATTTTCAAGTTATGGACAATTTTTGTTTAGAAAACACAGAAGTGCGATTTGGGAAGCTAAATCTTTCGAATGCGGATAGGTGGACCGTAAACTTTGGAGAACATATAAACGCCATGTAGTTCTACAAGTGTCCAAATTTCAGTGAGATCGGGAAGGGTTCTCGATTCTCGAGTTATCGAAAATGGACGATTGTCATACGTCAAAGTGCAATTAAACACTAGACCTTAAAAGCAGATATGACTGATCATATGGCTCATCGAGGAGTTTATGTAGTGAATTAGGTTTCATCGTGTGGCATGGGGAATGCTGTACATTTTGCTGTACATTTCCCAATGCTGTACGACAGGTCACAATGCTGTACTGTACAGCAAAATGCTGTACGTCTGGTCAGCTTAGTCTAATGGGACTTAGCCTTAACGTTTACCAAAATTTTTCCCGCCTGCTGTGATTCGGCGATAAGTTACAGTCATGTCTTTTTTATACCCTTCACTCGTAGAGTAAAGGGTATATTAACTTTGTCATGAAGTTTGTAACGCATTGAAGGAAGCATCTCCGACTATATAAAATATGCATATATATGATCAGCATGACGAGCTGAGTCGATTGGGCGATGTCCGTCTGTCTGTCTGTCCGTCTGTCCGTCTGTTGCTACGCGTTTTACTCGGCCAGTTTAAAAGCTATCGAGCTGAAATTTTGCACACATGTTTCTTTTCACTGCAGGCAGTTTGTATGTTTGAATCGCTAAAATCGGACCATGGGGTCATGGGGCTGCCATACAAACCTTACCCCCCCAATTTGGTTTTTCTAAGAAAAACTTTTTCATGTGTTTACTATATTCAACGAAATTTCACACAAATGTGTTTCTATTGATAACACAAAACATATGTAAGAATGAATTAAATCGGACCATGGGGTCATGGGGCTGCCATACAAACCTAACCCCCCAAATTAGGTTCTTCTGAGAAAAACTTTTTCATTTGTGCACCAATTTGAACCAAATTTCACACAAATGTGTTTCTATTGATGCCACAAAATATATGTAAGAATAAATGGAATCAGACTGTGGGGTCATGGGGCTGTCATACAAACCCAGCCCCCAAATTGAGTTTTTCTAAGAAAAACTTTTTCATTTGTCCACCAATTTCAATCAGACCTCATAAAAGTGCATTTTATTTGATGCCACAAAACATGTGTAAAAATGAATGGAATCGGACGATGGGGTCATGGGGCTATCATACAAAGCCAACCCCCTAAATTGAGTTCTTCTACGAACAACTTTTTTATTTGTGCACCACTTTCAACCAAAACTCGTAAGAGTGCACTTCAATTGATGCCATAAATAATCGGACTATGGAGTCATGGGGCTAGCATACAAGCCCAACCTCCCCATTTTGGATCTTCTAAGAAACATTTTTTCTACACCAATTTAAAAAAAACCTCAATGCGTCATTATCAAAACAAAAAAAAAGTAAAACAAATGGAATCGTACTATGGGGCCATGCTCCCGCATCCCCCCAATAAAGTTTTCTGAGATATTTTTTTTTATTTTACCACTTATTCCAACCAAACCTCACACAAATATTGTTTTATCGACGCCACAGAATTTGTCAATATCAAATATTATGCGAAAACAGAAGGAAAAGAATGGGGAAGGATTAAATACAAGTCATAGGTTTGCCCCAAAAAACTTTTAGCCCGAGGAGAGTGAAGGGTATTCAAATTTCGGCCGCGCCCGAAATTAGCCTCGGTCTCGTTTTTAATTGTTAATAGGGGATATAGGGGAATGCTTTGACGGGGCAGCCTGAGTCTCCGTGTGGGACAGCTATATATTGTTAGGAATAGTTGTCCCAATTACCATGGCTCCAATTAAATTATTTCAGGAGCTAGAGCGCCAAATGTAACTATCAAAAAATCGAAATTACACCGAATGTTTTTAGGTCTAGTATACGATATAATCTGCCAAGAGAAGGTATATGATATAATATATCATTAGAAATGAAATTTAGTGTAGTTAAAATCGTCCTCAGAACATTTTGCTGTAAATATTACAGTTAACAAGATATTGGCGAGAAATCATAATTTTACCCCTTTGCCACGCCCTCCCCCCTAAATATGACGCGCAAAAAAGTTTTTACTGCGTAATGCGGTCAGGCCACAGAACAATTTGGCATCAAAAGTCAGCTCTTTTTTTGGATGGGTTTCATCATTTTTTCAGCTAAAATCACTATACTAATACTAAGTATCTTGATTTTTGGTAAAAAAAAAGTGAATAACAGTAAATTTGTGAAATTTTAGTTTGTGCATGTGTACAGGGTGGCCCATTTGAAGTGAACTAGTGCAAACCATGAATAACTTTTTTATTTCTGAATCGATTTTTTTGAAATTTTCACATAAAAAAATAGACCTCCCGTGTGTCATATGTTTACACTATTTTCGAAAAATTATATCCTTCAGACAGATGACCGCCCCGGGCGGCTGCGCAAAAACGGGATCGTTCTACGGTATGTTACCTTTCGCAATATTTCTCGGATCTCCGCTACAATACTTTGCTTCAATTCCTGAATTGTGTTTGGTTTATTATTGTAGACTCTCTCCTAATTAAACCTGAACTGTCAACTAAGTGATACGCGCCAATTTTAGACGTCCTGAAAATTGACGAAATTACTTATTTATACCTAATATTGGGGATCGGGAATCCTCATCGGCCTGGCAGCGGATTTTCCATACAATCCAACCCGAAAGGCACGGATTTAACGCAAAAACACGAAAACCTGGATCACGTAGCACCATCTGACAGCTAGCCTTTGTCGACTTGTAGTTCGATCGCAGATAACGCACCATCATATGTAGCTATCGACACAGCACAATACTTCAGAAATTTCCATCACAAACTGAAGCTTCCATTCGATTGCAGAGCCAAGTAAGTCTATAAAATCGTCGTTTCATCACACCCAGCTTATAATATGGAGTCTTCGAAGTGTAAGCAAACCGTGGGGGACGGCAAATCGGAAACCATTGACTGTGTCAAGTGCAAGTTATTATATCATCTTGTATGTGCCGGATTTACTGATCCTAACTTGTGTCTCTCCCGAGACAAAAAGAAAACCTGGACTTGCTCATCCTGCCACGCACACTCAGTCCCGGTCAAACTTGATATCAACAATGGCATATTGTCTAAGATAGAGGAGCTGAATAACAATCTCTCATTGGAGATCGAGCAACTCAGGAAATCTATCAAAACTGACCTAGCTGAACACCGTGCTTCGCTCGACTACTGTTGTACATCATTTGACGATTTTAATATCAAGATGGCACAATTCAGCAATAAGATCGATAGCCTCTCAAAAACTTATGATGAACTATCGAAAGAGAACACCGACTTAAAACGTCAGGTACGAAGTCTAAATGTCAACAATGTTGAACAACAAAAACTAGAGAACGATATTGAAATCTCTGGAATTCCCGAAACACCAAATGAAAATTTAAATATGTTATTTGCGAAAGTTGAAGTGGCACTAGATATCGAGGGCTCAACAGCACCCGTATTTATTAAACGAGCGATATTCAAACCGAGGAGCGACTTGCCCAAAAGCGTCATAGTTTCTTTCGCGAATACTTCCGATCGCGACCGTTGGCTAGCTAAGACTAAGCCGAAGAGAAATAATCTCACTGCAAACACTCTTCATGATCGACTCCCTAATAACAAAATATTCATTAACAACCATCTTACAAAATCGAATAAAGCACTTTTGTACAAATCAAAAATTTTCGCACGAGAGAATAATTTTCAATTCGTTTGGATAAAGTTTGGAGCTATATTTATAAGAAAAGAAGCAAAATCAAGAATTCATAAAATGTTGGCTGAATCTGACCTACAACTAAGTTTACTTCAGTAATTTTTACAATTTCACTTATTTAATCTCTCTTTATGTTATCATGTTCACAACATCTATTGCAATTATAAATACAGATAATGTTGAAACTTATGAAGTAGAATGTTTTACCAATTGTAAAAAACTAGTAAACTTAAAGGCAGACAATTTCAAAATAGTACACTTCAATATAAGAAGCATCAGAAAAAAATTTGAAGATTTGTTAATTCTCATTCATGAGTAAAATGCCAACTTTGATGTCATTGCACTATCCGAAACTCAACATCATAGTTACTCTACCGAATTCGAAAATATTAAAGATAATTTTAAAATTCCAGGCTATCAGATTTTATTTACAAAATCTTTCAATAATAAAAATGACGGTGTAATTTTATATGTTAAGGAATCATTGATATACGTAGTCCACGAAATATCCAATGATTTTTTAACTGGCATTAGAATAGATTTGTCTTTAAAAAGAGAGCTCAAATTATCCCTTACATGCATCTACAGGTCCCCGTCGCTTGAAATTAATCCTTTTATACACTGCATTGACAACTTATTCGCTGAAATATCCAGTTCGACCGACATAATAGTTGGAGACAAATAGTTGGAGACATAAACATAAACATACTGGACAACTCAACAAATACGAACGATTACCTGAACTGTCTAGCAAGACTTGGATTTTTATCACTAATAAACAAACCGACGCGGACCTGTGAAACAACATCTACTTGCATCGACCATATCTTTCTACGTCAAAAACAAATTCGATCACGGATCACAACACGTTACTGCTATCATTGCCATTAGAACCAAACAAAAAACACGTCGGCGACATCTCAAAATTAAAGATAAACACTGATCTGCTTTCCCAACAACTTCAAAATTTTAGCTGGCATACAATATTAAAAGCAGAACTCAATGCTGAAATCACAGCTCAAGTTTTTAATAACACATTGAATAAATTAATTGTGGGCTGTCAATGTTTGTACCCCAATACTAAAATATCAAACCATTAAACCATGGATATCCCTAGGAATCGTAAAATCTATAAGGAACAGATCAAGAGACGCGAGAGCGTCTCGCCCGCCAAAGGAAAAAGAAAAACGAAAGCGAACAAGTCTATGATTACCGGAGCCAACTTGCTTTTTTGTTTGACCAGGCTACAGCCTTCCAGGCAACAGCCCCCAAAAAATTTTGTTTACCAAAATATTCCACATATCCTGTTCTAGTGCCTTTCCAAATAAAATCTTCGATCGGCACAATAACGGGTAAGATATATGCAATAAACGGTGAAATTTTCACCCTCACAGACTAAAGCGAGTAACCCAATTTCAGAATGAAGTCTACAGTTGCAGAAAGACTTGCTTCTACTGTCTCTCTTCGTGATGGAATTTTTATGAAATTTGGAACGAATGATCCTCTGGTGGTCCTTCCAAAGAATCAATGTCTTCCATTTAGATAAGTGGATGGAATAACGGTAAATTAATAGGTAAAGTTAACAAAAGATTTCCAACAATTGCGTCTATCGGCCATTTTTTAAAACACACTGCGGCATTGGGACATTTGGATATTGGGACACCGGGAGACTGGGAGACTAGTATCTTGGGGTAGTGGGATATTAGGAAATTGGGACATTAGGGTCTTGGGACATTAGAACATTGGGGCATTAGGCACAATGGGGAAACAGGGACGTGGGGACATCGGCATATTGGGTCATTGGGACATCGGGATATTGGGGCATTGGGACATTAGGATATTGGGACAATGGGACATTGGGTCATTAAGATACTGGGAGACTGGGACATTAGGACACTGGGATATTAGGACATTGGGACATTATGACCTTGGGACAATCGGACATTGGGACATAGGGGCATTGGACCACTGAGACATCGGAATGTTGTGACATTGGACATCTGGATATTCGCATACATAGGGGCACTGGGATATAAGAACATGTGAACATTAGGGTCTTGGGTCATTAGGACATTGGGATATTAGGACATCAACACATTAGGACATTGGGACATTAGGTACACTGGGGAAACTGGGACGTGGGAACATTGGGGCACTGGGACATCGGGATATTAGAACATTGGGACATTGTAACATTGGGATATTGGCACATTGGGATATGGGAACATTGGGATACTGGGACATTAGGGCACTGAGATAGAGGGACATTGGGGCACTAGGATATTAGGACATTAGGCTATTGGGACCTTGGGACACTTGGTATACTGCGACATTGGGACACTGACCACTGGTACATTAGGACATTGGGCCATTGGGATATTATCACATTAGGATACTGGGACATTTGGGACATTAGGACCTTGGGACATTAGGACAGTTAGACATTGGAATATTAGGACATTAGGTGGGAGACTGGGACATTGGGATATTCCGATACTGGGACATTGGGACACTAGGGTAGTGGGACATTCGGACATTAAACCATTGGGGCACTGTGATATTTGCACATTGGGACAATAGGACATAAATTGGGACACTGGGACATCAGGATATTGGGACATTGGCACATTAGGATATTAGGACATTGGGACACTGGGATATTAGAACATTGGGGCATGAGGACACTGTGACAATGGACCTTAGGGCATTAGGACATTGGGACACTGTGACATTGGGACAATGTGACATTGGGACACTGGGTCAGGGGGGCATTAAGACAGATCAGTAACAGAACGTTAACAAAGCGTTGGTAAGGCAACAACAGAGCGTTAGCATATCGTTAACAGAGTGTTAACAGAAAATTAACAGAGCCTTAACAGAACGCAAATCGAGTAATAAAAGAAAGGTAACAGACCGTTCACAGAGCGTTAGCCGAATGATTAAAGAGAATTAAGAGAACATTAACAGAACGTTAACAGAGCATTAACGAAAAGATAATAGAGTGTTAAGAGAACGTTAATAGAGCATTAACAGAGTTAACAAAAAATTAACAGATTACTAACAGAATGTTAGCAGAGCCATAACACAAAGATAACACAAATCTATTTTGCACAAAATACATATTAATAAAATGTACCCATTTCATCCCAAAATTATTTTTAAAAAAGCTCAGCAACAGCCATTTGTGGCGTATATGCAATTGCGTTTGCAGTATCTATTTATTTTAAAGAAGACCCTGTGAATATAACTTATGATATTAAATTTATGGAATATGCTGAACAAAAACCTATTGAAACTTTTCCCAAAACAAAAATATTAGTTGGCTATTTAAGTATGCAAAAATATATGATATCTGACCAAAAAGAACAAAGTTGTAAAAGTTACCCCGCCAAAGAAAAATTCATCTGCCGCAAAAAGAATACATATCACTCCAATCCGCTGCTCATATCTAATTTTGTTTGCTGGATGTACTTTTGTTTTAGGTGTAAATGCTGGAGAAGTTAAAATGTACAAGACTAATTCTTAAATTAATTTGGAGGGAGCCGTCAAAGTGGCACTGAATAAAATGTTAAAGCTACCACCAAATTACTTTAAGAAGTAGTCCTGTACATTTAAACTTCTCCAGCATTTACACCTAAAACAAAAGTACATCCAGCAAACAAAATTAGATATGAGCAGCGGATTGGAGTGATATGTATTCTTTTTGCGGCAGATTAATTTTTCTTTGGCGGGGTAACTTTTACAACTTTGTTGTGATGTTGTACATTTTAATGAATAGAGTTTTAAAATCATTCTTCGAATTTTACTTATATTCCCACAATTTGAATATTTTTTGAATGGTGGTACTTTGCTTGTGTCAACTATGACCCAAAGGAACATGTCTGTATAGAAAATATCAGCATATAGAGCTTAGAACCGGTGGTTTAACATGGATCGCTGAGCGATCATCACATGAGTCGTCTCTACGAACACAAACCTTTAAGGACCTCACAAAAGTTACTGAAAACGGCTTTTAATATTTCCATGACTTGTCCTTCCGAAACTGTATTCCGAGCAACAAAAGTATTAGATGTAAAAAAAGCTCTACGCTAAATGCATATTAAGCCACATCAGTCTTAATTTAAATCCTAATTTTATCTCTCACCAAATCAACACCCGCCACAGGAATTTTAGACTTGTTATTCCGCGCGTAAAAATATCAGCATCTCAAAGATATCGATTTTATACTGGTCCATATTTTTACAACAATTTACCAATTGACATCAGAATAGACATCATCAATAAAGAAATCTTCAAAATTAAAATAAAATGCTGGTTACAAAATCTGCCGCTAAGCCATTTCTACCATTTATTTGAATTTCGCTGTAAAGAATAATTACTATGAGTATGAAATTGATTAGGATTAATATATTTTTATCAGATTGCTATGTATAATTCCACACCTGTTATGTGATATCGATATGTACTTGTTTTTCTCTTTTAGTTTAGTAGTTTAATATATACATATCTCTTAATTTTTAATTTTTATGATAAGTTACTCTTTATTAAAAAAAAAAACATTAACAGAATTATTTATAAACTTGAATTGTATATATCACTTAGTTAAGTTAAATTTAATTTAAATTTAAGATTAAATTTCCCCTCACACAAGCATACTGCTTAAAAGGGGAAGCAAAATTAATTACTCTCTATTTTCTACTAACTATGTTAACAAAAATTTGCTATAAAAAATTTCAATCTCCTTAAGGTATCCCCACAGAAAAAAATCTAGTGGAGTTAAGTCTGGAGATCTAGCCGGCCAGTTAATTGCAGATCCTCTGGAAATGACTCTTTCGCCGAAAACGTCCGGTAAAATCTCCATTGTGGCTGCAGCGGTATGGCAAGGCGCTTCATCTTGCTGAAACCACATATCTGGTCGGTTTTGGACAAAAGGACGAAAAACATTGTTTAGCATCTCACGATATCGTTGTCCGTTCACAGTCAGGGCCTCTCCATTCTTGTCCTCGAAGAATACCGGTGATCTCCTCTGAAGTAATACCGCACCACACAGTACATTTAGCACAAAACGTCTCACGTTCGTGTAGGTCTCTATGATTTGTTGCGCTCCACGTTCTAAAATTTTCTTGTTGACGAAGCCGTTCAATAAGAAATGCGTGCCTCATCCGACATGATAAGACGATGGATGAATCCTTCTTCTCTGGCCAATCGCTGGAATTGAATGACATACGCCATACCCAGTATAGCAAAACAATTAGGAAAGCCAAGAGGGAATCCTGGAGGAAGTCCTGGAGGAAATCTGCATGAAGGAGCGAGACTCCAGAAGATTCTAGCCAAGGATTCAACAAACCCCATCGGGACACTTAAAAACTCCGATGGAAACCAAACAAAAACATGGATAAACCATAACAACGATACGCACAGACCAGTTGGATGACAACTCCCTTTTTCTCAAGGCAAACAAAAACGACTGGCGGCTTGCGAACCAAATAGTAATATACAATAGGGTGGAATGGGCGATCAACTCTTTCGATGAATGAATCCTTCTTCTCTGGCCAATCGCTGGAATTGAATGACATACGCCATACCCAGTATAGCAAAGAAATTAGGAAAGCTAAGAGGGAATCCTGCGAAGAAATAGAAAATCTGCATGAAGGAGCGAGACTCCAGAAGATTCTAGCCAAGAATTCAACAAACCCCATCGGGACACTTAAAAACTCCGATGGAAACCAAACAAAACCATGGATTAACCATAACAACGATACGCTCAGACCAGTTGGATGACAACTCCCTTTTTTCTCAAGGCAAACAAAAACGACTGGCGGCTTGCGAACCAAATAGTAACCTACAATAGGGTGGAATGGGCGATCAACTCTTTCGAACCCTACAAATCCCCAGGGCCAGATGGTGTCTACCCAGCCCTGCTTCAGCAGGGTCTTACGACTCTGGCTCCGCTTTTACTAAGACAGGACACTTTACTAAGAAACAGGACACCATTTGCCTGGCAGTGCTTCTTGCGCGAACAACTTTTGTTGGATTGGGCTCGTCTTGGAACACCCACACGGTCGACTGCTGTTTAGTTTCCGACTCATAGGCATATATCCATGATTCGTCACCGGTGACGATTTTATTCACGTCATTTGATGCACCGTTATGGTATTTTTTTATCATTTTTCCGCACCAATCGACACGAGCCTTTTTTGAGCTATTGTCAAATTATGTGGGATCCAGCGGAAACAAACCTTTTTTACGACCAAGTGTTCATGCAGCATCGAATGTATGGCCGGGGGAGAAGTTTTCAAGGATGTCTCTATCTCACAGTATGTCACATGCCGGTCTTGCGTAATCATTTCACGCACGGCATCCACGTTTTGTGGCACAATGGCTGTTTTTGGACGACCTTCAGGAAACTCGTCCTTGAGCGATTTACGCCCCCGATTGAATTTTAAAATTGTAGAAAATCGTTGCACGAAAATGTTAATTCCATTTTTTTGCTAAATTCACTTTTTTAACTAACTGTAACTTACACGAGTATCACTTGTCATCAAAGTGTTCTGAGCAGGTATATGCTAAAAAAGGTCAAACTTTCTGATGGGAATCACATATTTGACGAAAACGTATTAGAACATGCCTAATCTAAAAACTTTTTTAGTAGCCTACGTATTCACCCGGTGTTGAGTTGTCTGTAAAAGGGGTACTTCGCTTGAACAGTGTCAGATTCGGTTGAATAGTAACACTGCATTATTGTTATGTTTCTCATCGTAATCCGAAATTCCCTCACAGTTATATCAGAGAAGAGTTTCCACACAATCATGCAACTATGCGCTTCTCTGGTTAATAGAAGCTCAAGCCCAGCCGCGTGAGATGGAAAACTTTTCCGGAATACAATTATACAATGTCACATGTTATAGAAAAATATTTCCGACTCTACAACTCCAGCAGTTTGTTCCGCGTCCAGGAGGATGCCAACATTCCCGAATTCAATCCGTGTCATTGTGCGATAGGCGTAACTGCTAAAGGATTATGGTTGATAGAATCTGTACAAAGGTCTACCACTATTGACGGTCCC
Organism: Microchrysa polita; assembly: GCA_949715475.1. Taxonomy (NCBI): domain Eukaryota; kingdom Metazoa; phylum Arthropoda; class Insecta; order Diptera; family Stratiomyidae; genus Microchrysa; species Microchrysa polita. The sequence goes on from OX454417.1 coordinate 57,045,804, forward strand.
GGTGCACCCGATTCGTGCAGGGTGGCTTCGGCATGACTGAATTCGCCCTGCGCATATCAGTCGTTATTTAAACCGGACACGTTTCGCAGTGAAGAAGCCGCGGTAAGCGAGCGTGTGAACGTTATTTGGGACGGATGGGGAAGGCAGTACTACTCGTCCATCGTGATAGGCCAGCGGGTAGGAACTGGGTAAAGGAGCCTGCGAAATGTACGTTAAAACACGTGAGACCTAACCAAAAAGCATGATACTTGATGACTTCTCAATCAATATCGAAACGCGTTCCTCGAGAATGGTGGTGCCCGCAGAACCATGGTTTTGATTCATGAGCCATAAATGTTCGTCATTCGTGAAATTCACCATGATAAAAAATAACCTTTTTTCACGATTTCACGATCCACATCATAAAAAAGGGTACTTTTTCTTTCAAAGACAAAATTGTTATGTCGGCCGTGGTTTTTCAACATTGAGGGCAGGTTTGCTGACCCAGACGCACAAAAAAAAACCATCGAGGGTAGCATCCAGGTTAAATTTCAAATTGTCACGTAGGCATTGCAATTTATTTCAAAATATTGCTCATTAATAGTAAAGCCCCGTTTTCACTTTACAAATGCAAAACTTTAAATGCTATTTTTTCAATGAAACATATTTTTATGCGCGAACCATAATTTTTTCAGAACGACACTTTTAACATGAATTTACAAAGAAAAACTATTTTTTTTTGCACACACTTGTATGCAACATGTAAACTATACCTTAGAAGCTTTTCATTTTCTTCTTCCTTGCCTCGTTCTTTATACCGCTCCATAGTTTCGCGTTGCTCGACCTGCGGTGTAGGCACATCGCCCGTTTTGGCGGTAATATCTTAGCATATTTCTACAGGCAGCTCTATCTTGGATCGTGTCATCGCCGAGACCAATGCCAGCAACCAGCAAGCTTTTATACGATTGTTTTTCTTTCGTATGAATTCTACGAACGAATTACAACTGGACCTATGATAGCATCTCCCGATCGTTGATGTTTTTCCTGTGACGATAATAAACCCATAATGCGGCTAGTTGTTTTACTTTCATTTTTATCTTGTCGACTCGACACTTAATTGGGTTTGAACTGCTAACCTGAATAAGGCTACGGGTTAGCAGTTGTATGAAAATTACCCCGTATAGTGCAGGTTAGCTGTTGAAAAACACGGCCGTCGTTAAAAAAACATAGAGTATTTAACGTTATTTACACTTTTGTTAAAAATAAACACTTAAACCTTACCACTCATATTTTCCACAGAGAACTTACGGTGATTGGTGGGATGAAGCACCGTCACGTCTACCGGAAATCCGCCCACAGAATAATCCTCAAATTAATGCTCACGACTTTATAGGTAAATAACTCGAACCAACCGATTTTTAATTTAACATCTAACATCACTGTATCCATCCTCCCCAACAGTTCTAATTTTCGAACAATTTGTGATACCAGAAAAGTTAATATTGTTCGAAACCTACAATCCTGGTGCTTTAGTGCGAATCTGGTCACTTGATATAACGGAAAAATGGATCCTACTATGGGAAGGCGATGCGCAAAAATGCGGCGCAAAATCACGTAAATTTTCACCACCGCTGAAGAAAATGAAGCTTCCTACGAAGTAAGTGGCAATTCGTCTACTAATCAAAGCCCTTTACAACAACGAAACATATTTTCTTGCTTTTTGTCATACAGAATCATAAGACTGGAGTTTAATCACTCATCGTTAGAATATTTTACTGAACTGGACGGTATCACTCTGATTGGAAAAAAGTGCAATATTTTCGGTAAATCGGATCTGACTTTTTGCAAGCATCGCGTAAAAGGTAAATGTGTTTTATGTGGTTCAATTTTGGCACTAACATGGTATACTCGTTAGCAGGTCCAATTCTTCGAAAGTTGGAAAATCTGAAATTTCGTCCGTGCCATAATGAGAATCACCAAGACTATTTGCACGATTTTCTAGTAAACGATTTAGAGAAATTCATTCGTGAGACGGCACTTTTGCACGACGATCTGGAAAAGGAGAATACTCAGATAGGCCTAAAAGATATGCCGGTAGATTTCCATCATAAAAATGTTTTACAAGATCAATTCTGAAAATTTATTTTTATATTTTCAGTGCGAGATATTATTGAAAATATTTTCCTATTTGGACATGGTCTCGCTATTTCGTGTGGGTGAAGTCAACAAGCAAATGTACGAAATGTCAAATCATCCGTTACTGTATAGCGAGATCAATTTAAAACCGTATTGGCATCTAGCGACTTCTGAGCTGCTACGAACGTTGGCTAAACGATGCACGTTGTTGAAAAAGCTGGATTTTTCATGGTGCGGTATTTATGGGACAATCTCTCCGACGGAGTTTAAAAAGTAGGAATTGTGGCTTTTTTGTGGAAGAATGCGTATGATTCTTTACATTTTTTTGATTTTCAGATTCATTCAGCAGCGTGGCGATAATTTAACTCACCTAAGACTTAATTCATGTCGATTTCTGAATGCAAGTTGCATGGATACTGTTGGAATAGCCTGTGATAATTTAAAAGGTATCCTTGGGGTTATACATATCAAAGGCAGTCCAAACTTTCTTTTTATTCTCCAATTGCAGAACTCTCATTAAGAAACTACTCCAACGAAACTCAGATTTTAACTTTTTCGTGTTTGGCGAATTTACGAAATTTAGAACGCTTAGACCTATTCCGTACCTACATCGAGACTGACCTTCTCCTGACATTGCTGGAGAACAATCCGAAATTGAAACACTTAAATTTGGCCTTTTGCGGTATCGGTGTTAATATGGATGAGATTGCCATTCATATATCGAAATATAATCGGGAATTGATATCAGTCGATATGTGGAAATCACATTCACTTTCGTCCATTGGATTGCATGCGTTGTCCAGGTGCAGTAAGCTGGAAGAGGTGGATTTTGGTTGGTGGTAGGTATCCAAAATAATTTGATTTTGACCTCAAATCATATTGGCACTCGTTTCTCTTTCAGCCTACGCGAAGAAGCGTTGCCCGGTGAAAGTCTAAAGTGCCTTCTACAGGGTTGTCCAAATCTGAAGAAACTTTTTTTGGCAGCAATACGCGGTATAACGGATCGGGATTTGGAAAATATCGCAAACTTATGTCCGAATCTGGAACAACTGGATCTTATGGGCGTGCTAGGAATATCAACCGAAAAATGCTTCGAGTGAGTGCGATTCTGACTTCCTTTGTGCTATACATTTTCTAACGCAAATATTTTCAGCATATTGGTGAAATGCAAAAAACTGAAACTTCTGGATTTGAGCTTTTGTGATCATATTGATGAATTACAGGTACGAATGTTACGGCTCTTTGATTTATTCTCATTTTTTTTAAATTTATATTTATTAATCAATTACAGATTAACCTTTGGCGTAATCGTTTTCCTGTTAGTATTAAGCGCAGTTGTGCGGCTTCCCAATTTCTTGGTTAAGCAATCTAGTAGTTTCGAAACTATACTCAGTTGTACAATTCCAGCAATATGTAATCTGTTAAATATTTTATATTTATATGTATGTATATCTAGTATATTCTCTATTGTGAATTTCCCAGTTAACATTTGGCGCCGAAATGAGTTGAGGCCAATGAATCTGATACTATTTGATAAATCTGAAGCTATATTTGAATTTATCGCCATTTAATTGCTTTTCTTCATTTTAAAAGGAATATCATGAAGTGTCATTCTGTTTTAAAGATCTATCTAAGGGAATAAGCCATAAGTTATTATAACTGTTAGATTTGTAAGAGGGTTTTCTCTCTGTTGCTATAGTGAAGAGATATTATTATTATAAATAAAGGCCTTATTTAATCTCGAAATTTTGAACTTTTTTTGGTCAAATAGTCATAGAAGCCGTTGAGATTTCAGCTGAACCGCTGAAGCATGATGGAGTAATCTATGTTTTTAGGGTTTTTTTTTACAAATTTTTTAAACCCTAATGAAATCGATATTGTCCGTCCGTCTGTTCACTAAATAACTCGCGAACGGTTCAACCGATCGTCATGAAATTTGGTTCGAATGCATAGAATACTAATAGTGTTTGGCACGAATACTTTTGAAGTTTGTATGACCAAGTTAACAAGGTGTCCCTGAATAGCTGCAAAAGTAAACTTTTACAATACTTATAGGAAAGGTTCAAGTGCTCAGCAAAGTAATTTCATAAGTTCCATTTTCTTGATTCGGAGAAACGGTGACGGATTTACAGGTAATAAGTTCAGTTTATATGTGTAGCCACCCTTAAAATTCTAAAGAAAACCCACGAGGTAGCGAACAAAGTTCGAGCAGTCGGAGAAGAAGGTTGGATGGATAAAATGCCGACTTAATCAACAGGTCTCGCCTAGGTAAGGTTAGGTATAGGGGCCGCCAGGGGTCGAAAAACCTACCGCACTTAGACCAAAATTTGGTCCATTGTGATGCCAACAGTTGTTTATTTATTTATTTATAACATATATACACAGAAAATATTCCAATAATTGTATTATGTAGGTTTCAAAATAAAAAAAAAAATAGTTCAATTGATAGTATAAAAAAATTATAAAAGAAAAGGTAAAATTAAGAAATATTTACAAAATTATGAAAAATTTACGTCATCGTAAGATATAAGTCGTTGCAAAATGGCTCTACGAAACGAATTGAAAGTGAGAGTAAGAGGACCAAACTGGAGATCATCATGTACTCTCATCATCCTAAGTAAAGGTGAGTTGAAATAGATTTCCAATCTAGCAAATGGTGGATCAAAAATATTAAGATTACGCGAAGGGCGATTCCGAGTTCTGAAACGAATACTTTCCGCTAATATGGAGTCAATTAGTCCATGGCAAAGTTTAAATAGAAAACATTCATCCAAAAGTAGCCTTCGCGCTTTCAGTGAACGCAAATTCAGGAAAAGCAGACGATCGGAGTAGTTAGCATAAGGCAAGCGAAATTTGTGAAAAAGTGTACGGGTAAAACTTCTTTGTACAGCCTCGATGTCGTTTGTGTGTGTTATTTGGTTATAATGAGACCAGACTACACTTGCGTACTCAAGAATGCTCCGAACCAGAGAGCAAAATAGACGGACAGCAGATTGAATGCAGTGGAATTGGGAAGAACTGCGGAGCACAAATCCGGCAAGTTTGGATGCCCGATTCACGATGTTCTCGTAGTGGCCACTAAAATTCAATCTGCTGTCGAATGTCACCCCTAAATCGTTAAACGAATCTACCCTCTTGATAGGCACATTATTGATAGTGTAGAGGAAAGACAAGGGGGAAGGTTTAAGCGAAAATATCATAAAAAAGCATTTAGCCAAATTTAACCGGAGGCCATTTACGTGGCACCAGATCGAAAGTAAATCAAGTGCTGATTGTAATTGTAGACAGTCAGCAATGGAAGTAACGGGAAAGTAACACTTAAGATCATCAGCGAAAAGCAGGCTCCTGCATTTTAGGATTGGGGGTAAGTCATTTATAAAAAAAGTGAAGAGCAGAGGGCCTAAAATGGATCCTTGAGGGATGCCGGATGTAGGAGAGAAGGGAGCGGATAAGCAATTGTGAAAACTTACTTGTCCGGTGCGGTCTGTAAGGTAGGAATCAATCCATTTAACTAAAGAAATTGGAATGTCTAAAGCGATGAGTTTAGTCAGAAGTCTGTGAAAATAAATCGTATCAAATGCCTTCGAGAAATCTGTATAAACTACGTGAACATCTTGGTGACGATCAAACATTTCAGCAATAAATTGTGTGATCTCGAGTAAGTTCGTCGTGGTCGAGCGGTGTTTTTGGAAACCGTGCTGACAAGAGGATATTAAATGGCCAAAATTAATAAGTAGGAATTCATTGACAATTTTTTCTAAGATTTTAGCGCAAGATGGAAGCAATGAAATGGGTCTATAATTTGTTGCTGATGAAAGGTCGACAGTGCCTTTAGGGATAGGCAGAATTAGAGCCTTTTTCCAGACCGATGGTACCTTTCCATCGGCCTGTAGGCTTTTATTAAATAAGATAGAGAGTGGCAACGATAAGCTTTGGCAGGTCTTTTTTTGGAAAATATTCGGTAGACCGTCCGCTCCCGCTCCGCCTTCAGGTTTTAGTTCATAGAGGAGTAAGTTAACACAGTCAGGAGTAATGGGAGGAAATGAAAAGTGTGAAGGATCGTTGGGAAATAAGAAGGGTTCGGAAGGAGAAGGTGTATATACAGAGGAAAAGTAGGTAGCAAACAGCTCGCAGATTGGTTGAGGGTCTGTTGCTGTTGTATTAAGGTAGGAGATCTTGGAGGGCAGGGACACGGATGAGCGAAGATTCCGAACATATGACCAAAACCGCTTGCTTTCATTGCGATTGATGGACTCTTCAACACTGATCAAGTACGCAGTTCTAGCCTCAGCGATAAGCTTTTTGGCGTCTGTTCGAAATTTCCGAAACAGGATAAGGTCACAAGGTTTTCGATAACGTTTGTAGCGTATACGACAACGGAAATCAGAGTCGGGACACCATTGAATGTGAGGGAGATTGAGGTCACCACAAATGACAATGGATGAACATTTATGACTATTCAATATGCGACCAACAGTTGAATACCACGATTGATAGGTAGATAAGCTGCAGTTAGTAGGCATGTAAACACAAGTTACAAGGAGTGTGGTTGACGAGGAAAGACAAATGCTCACAATAACACAGTCAAACGTGTCATGAGATGAGGTGAACAACAAAGAACTTTTGTGTTTATCGCTAACCGCTATTAATGCCCCCCACCGTCTGCTTTGCCAGTGAGAAGACGATTACGATCACAGCGATAAATATTGTAATATTGAAGAACTTCAGAATCACCTATGGAAGAATCAAGCCACGTCTCGGAAATGCATATAACATCATGACCAGAGGTAATTGACGAAAGATAGAATTCCTCCAATTTGGTTCTAAGACCTCTAGTATTTTGATAGTAGATAGAAATATTTAATTTTCGGGTCTTGGATGTCGCCGCCGAGGTGCCGTACGCTTTATAAAATCCTTAACGAACAACTCTGGTGGCCAAAATGAAGAATCTAAAGGAATGTCGACGTCCTGTGACACAGAAATTTTGAAAGACGAGATTTGTCGATCCGGCAAGTTCTCCTTGGTTAACTTTCTACAGTTGAACACTGCAGGTCGAAAGCCAAGTCGATTGATTACATATGAGGAAAGCTCGTCCTCTGTCGTGTCGTATGCCAGCCTCGATACGAAAATTTGCCGTGGCCGAGCGCACACGCGCAAAGTAGGAGCAATAGCACCCGTAGACATTTGCGCTGCCATATCGTCCCTACGATGATTAGCACTATTACTCACGGTTGATTGCTGTGGCAAATGCGATTCAAACGATATTAGTTGATGTTGAGAGGGATGCGATGTGTAGGAGAGCTGTTGGCCTGTCGACGAGGGAAGCGGAGATAATACGACAGGAGTTTGTAAAGCATTTGACGTAGACGCTGTTAGTTGATATTCATGCGTTTGATGTTGATCCTGGCGAAAATTCGGTGAATAAACAGGCGATGGTATCGAAGCAAGTAAAGGCGATTGCAAACCAGTCGATACTGATTTCTAAAGTGGAAGCGATCGCGAGCAGTGAGGTAGTTGTAGCGCGCTAGCTGATGGTACCGGTAGTTGTTGAGAAGCTGTTAGATGTGGTGGCTGAAGAGACGGATGAATAGATTCACTAGATGGAATCAGCAAATGAAGCGTCGATTGCGGTATTGGTGAGTTAGAGACGCTAGTTGGAAGTGGTTGAGAAGGTTTAGTGCGATTGTTGTCCTTTTTCTTTTCCTTTTCCTTCTGAGCCTTCTGACGAGTAGTAACGCCCACAGTTGTAGAAGGAATGGTGTTGGCGCAGGCGTTGTCGTTGACGTCAGCAGTAGTAAAGGCAGCAATGTTGTCGAAAGAACTCTGAAGACAAGTCAAAACTGCCTGGAAGTCGGTGGTTATACCCCAATCACTTTTTTTGTTACAAGCATTGTTGTTGATGTAGTCAGGACTGATTCGAGAGATCGAATTGCAGCCTGACTGTCAGTGTATATTTTAATATTCCCGTGTTTTCTAGACGTTCCAGTGGGTTCGACGGATTTTGAAGTACACAATCATAACACTCGCGTTACTGTAACACTATTTATTAAAACTCACGGATATAAGTACAAAATTTACTGATCCGACAATATTCACGGTTAAAGCTAGACTCACTGCTCACTGCACTGTTCCGGAACCTTCCGGAAAGTCGTTATTGGTGTATAATGCAATGCGTCAACACTATTTCTCGTTAGCGACACTAGCGTCCTCTGGTGTTAACTAAAGAGCACCACAGACTTAGCGATTTATTGGTCAATCGATTGAACACAATCGATCTCACGCCTGTACAGCACACACATTAGGCAATTTATCACACGATCTAAAATGACTGGCTCACGGTCCACACAACACAACACGACATAGCGAAAATTATCTATTTTGTGGCGATGGAAGATGGACATCCATTGGTACTTTCGATGGAGAATGACCGCCACAACCACAGCATGAAGAATGAACACTTTTTTTTTTTTTTTTTCTCCTTTGACCAGGGTTGTGCTTTGTTCCTGATGTCACCGCCGCTATGCGAAAGTCCACAGGTGAGGCTACAAACCAAGGCCGGTTGGCTAATTCTCTTATGTGAGAATTGTACTGCCAGGGTATAGTTGATTCGATGATAAATGTAATATGTTGACAATAAGAGTATTTGTTGAACAATATTTGATTAGTTGTAACAATATTTTACATGTATTGTATTTACAGTATTTACAGTATATGACATTGTTTTTAATTTTTTCTGATAACAATTATAAAATTTATAAAATTTTTGTACTGACAACAAACTAAATAGGTTTAAAACAATAATGATGAGATAAATTTCAGTTATAATGTTTAATTATATAAATAATAAGTTGTGTCACTAAGGCACTTATAGGAATGGAATTCAGTCTTTTCGTTTTTTTTTTTTTTTTTTGTTTTGGTTCTAAATGCATCTAATGATTAATGGTAAATTATAATAAATTAAATAATAATTTGAAAGGAAATTCAGTCTTTTTTTTTTTTTTTTTTTTAAATAAATGTAACATGTCAGAATTTTGAATAATTATATAATATAAATAAATAATAGGTTATGATGCTAGTAGCAATAAGATAAATTATAGTTTTTATTTTTAAATATAAAAAAAAAGGAAAATGATTCCAATCCAGGATGTTTATATTAATCTTTCTTAATTGATAGTTTTGTTCTTACCTATGTTTTACTCGTAGCCGCCACGAAGATTGCAAGAGAATAATGAAAAACACTCACAACGGACCCAATACCAGCGAAACGGATCAAAGTACCCACGGCACCCTAATCCACCCCGTCTAATTCGGATCCCTCGTTCGTGTGAACCTACATGGGAGCGAAGAATGAACACCGGTTTATGTCAAAAAAATCAGAAACTGAAAACACATGATTGTCATGACAGATTGTCTGAAAATTTTCATGGCAATATGTTCCACACGTCAAATCAAAAAATTGAATTCGATGGTCACATTCACATACATCTTCCAATTTATCTCGCAATCAAAAAATCTCTTCAATCGATCGGAGGGTCTGTGGCGCTCATCAGGAAATACAATTTGTGGTTGACGTACCCTGGACACATCACATTACCCCGTCCTTAAACCTGTTCGTCCCGAATATAACTTGCTTCGGTCTCCTCCGTACGTTGCCTCGATAGGATGCCAGTCGATCCACATGATGATGATTTTCATTTTTCATTCTCGTCTTCCTATGCTCTCGAATACGATATACGACATAATTAAGTCGGGTGATAACTTCGTACGGTCCTTCCCAGTTCTGTTGAAGATTCGGACATACTCCTTTTCTCTGACGAAGGTTGTATAAACAAACGAGATTTCCTTCGTTGAATCCGGCAGTGTTAGCTCTTAAGTCGTATCTCGTTTTCATGCGATCTGCATTCAATCGTAATCGTGCCAACTTATGCACATTGTCCAAACGTTGCCTTCGGTCGTACACATACTCAGGAACTGATGTCGACTGTTCCGCTGTCACTATTCCGAATTCCACATCCGCGTGTAACCGTGTTGTTCCGAACAAATTTTTCGACGGTGTTTCTCCTGTTGATGCGTGTTTGGCTGCACGGCATGCCATCAGGAATAGTTGTATGTGTTGGTCCCATGTTCGCGGTTTGTTGGACCCAACTTTGGGTAAGTGTTCATTCAATATCTTGTTGAAACGCTCGGCCATTCCATCGGACTGAGGGTGTAAGGGAGTGTTTTCCGTATTAACAATAACTAGCACATCTCGCTGAACACTCCAGACTCCAAGTTTCGGCCCTGATAAGAATTTAGCTCACAAGGTACACTATATCGACAGACCCAATTTTCAACGAGTTGTTCTTCCACCGTTGCCGCTCTTGATTACGAATTGCGTACACTTCCGTCCACTTGCTACAATAGTCAGCAACTACCAATGTGTACCGGTTTCCGCGATCGGTTTCTGGAAATTGTCCCGCAATATCCACATCGACTCTTTCAAACGGCGCGGCGCACCGACAACATATGTCCTAATAGCTCCTTTCAGCTTCCTCGCTAGTCTTTTAACAGCTGAACAACTCGTACACTTGCGGCACCACTTCTCGACGTCACCTCGAGCATGCACCCAGTAGAATCGTTCACGCACTTTCGCCAAGATATCCCCCCGATGTTCCTTCGTGCATTTCTCGCAGCACTCCGTCGACCTTGCTCCGTGGAGGTATCAGCTGCATTCTGCTTCGCGTTCCAACTGCTGATTCCCATTTCCGTTTCAGCATAGCATCCTCAACGTGAAGAGAATTCCACTGGGACCAATAGCTTTTCGTGGTTGACCCAAAGGTTGACCCCTCGTTCCAACTGGGCCTTTCTCTGGACTCCTTCCACCCGATTATTTATTTATTTATTATTATAGGCAAGCTGAACAGAACAACAATAATTCTAATAACACAGCACCTTAAGAAACTATAGAACTGTTATCTAAAGTTATAGAAAAGAAGAGGAAAAATGAAAAATATTATTAAACTAATTGTAGGAGTAAGAAAGCAAAAACGTAAAATTCAAGAATTTAAATAGGTAAGGTAAAAATGGCTACACTACGAGTCCTTTAACTGGGAAGTCTATACACAATATCCTCTACTGTAGAAGTAATTATAAGCCCTTTTCAGATTTTGTAAAGAAAACAAAGGTCAAGAAAACACCTTCTTTTCTCCAAGGACATAATGTTTAAAAAGATAAGACGTTGAGGATACTGTAGGTAAGGTATTCCATATTTAAAAAAATAAAGATTTAGTGAATCTACGTTGAACTGATTCTAAGTCTGTTCTGTTTTGTTCTGCAGATGGTGACCAAATAACAGACGCATATTCCAGTAAACTGCGTACAAGCGAAAGGAATAGTCTTACAGCAGTTCCAATGTTACGAAAATCACTGGAACATCTTAATACGAAACCAGAAAGTTTAGATGTTTTAAGAACCAAATTTTCAATATGGACGTTGAACTTCAGCTTAGTTTCAAAGGTTACGCCTAGGTCGTCAACTGTTGAAACACATTTAAGAGGAAGGGAATTAAATTGATAACGATAGGAAAATGGAAAAGGTTTAAGGGAATACATCATCTGAGCACATTTAGAAACATTTAGGTGCAGACCGTTCCTAAGGCACCATTCAGATAAGGTATCCAGGTCGGCTTGCAACGAGATAGCGTCATCCAGCCTTGAAACCGACGTGAATAGCTTGCAATCATCAGCATATAATAAAGAACGGTTTTTCAGAAGTGGAGGCAGGTCATTAAAAAAGAACAAAAAAAGTAATGGGCCTAATATTGACCCTTGAGGTACCCCAGAGCACGGGTAAAACGGCAAAGAAACCAAATCTTTAAAAGCGACTGATGAGCTTCTATCCATAAGGTACGAAGCTAACCAACCTAAAAGAATGGGAGGGAAACCAGAAATGCCAAGTTTTTGAAGAAGGATACCATGATCCACTGCGTCAAACGCTTTAGAAAAGTCGATGTAAATCACATGTACATCGCAATGTTTATTGAAGGACTTTCCTACATACTCGACAAACTCAACTAAATTTGTGACCGTTGATTTGCCTGCACAGAAACCATGTTGGTTCGAGACAATAAGATGGCTAAAACAATCCCAAATGAGGTTGAATATGATACGCTCAAGAATTTTGGAGCAGGAAGACAGCAATGAAATGGGGCGATAATTTGAAGCAATGCTTGAATCACCTTTTTTCGGAATAGGAACGGTATAGGATAGCTTCCGAGCCGATATCCTCGTCATTCAGTTGGGCTTTACATATTTCCTCCGGATTCCAACCTTCCATAGGCAACATTGCGTGCGGTTCTGAAACGCACCGGTCGTCCCCACAACATGTTGTCCATTCTGATCCTATAACTGCGGTTTTGCGGATCAGCAATAACTTTCAGTGTTTTCCGTATGTTTGCCTATGTGGAATATGTAAACGAAAAGTTCCGGAGATCATTTCTTATTCGTAAAATCGCAGTTAGAGGATCAGAATGGACAACATGTTGTCGGAACATATGCGGCCGATGCGTTTCGGAACCGTTCCCATTGTCAGCCTTCGTATAACCACTGATTCCTTCTCTTCCAATTGATGGCAGCGCTTTTGTCCAAAGTAACATGAACCGCTCTTTTCACGTTGAACCCGTGAAACGGTGATGGTAGTTTTGGGTGCATCATTTAAGCAAGCCAACCTCTGCCCCTTGAGATTGGCTTTTACATTTTTCCCGCCTCTCAGGCATCGAGAACGGGCTGATTCGCACTTTGCCAGCTCGTTCTTCTTGTTCGCTGACCCTTTTCACCGCAGTTTCTGCCTGCACTGAATTGAATCTCCGTTGACAACTTTCCTGCATAATGCGCTTGCCCTCTTCAGCTGTTGACAGTTTACCGCATTTCCAACATGGAAGCAAATCTCGGTTAACAACTGGTCTCGATACATCCATTCGCTGACGCTAGAACAATAGCCGTGGCGCGCTGACTGTCCGAACAACCAATTTACCAACGCGGCAGCATCAAATTATGTCTTATAGATATTCCAAGACATTTGTCCACCAAAAGTCGGCGGTTTCACTCTTTTAATATTCGAGTCAGTTTTTATTACTCCACTTGTTCTCGATGTTTCCCGGTCGCTATTCGACTTCTGAAATTCAACTAATATTGAACTTGTCTGGTGATAGTTGACGTTCGTTGTTTTTAAACGTTCCAGATCGTTCTTTAACATCTGGACTTCTTCTGCCACCGTCTTGATTTTCTCAGATTTTTCTCGAGACTTCACGTCGATTATATTCAGGATTTCTGCTTTCCTTTTTTCAAATTGTCGTTCAAGGCTAATCTCTAAATAGCTAATCGCCTTATCCTGCTTTGTCGTTATTGACTTTTCCGAACTTCAATTCGTTCGTTCAGCTTGCTCATTGCCTCCTCGGACTTGGCTGATCGTTCATCCAGTTCGGACTTTATCGATTCCTCCATCTTGCTCATTGCCTCCTCAGACCTGGCTGATCGTTGATTTAGGTCAGTCATCGTTTTTAGCAACTGGATCATTGGGTCTCTGGCTTCTTCTGCACTTGCCTCACAGGATTCTTGCTCCTCTCGAAACTCTACCGTATCAGGGCCCTCTCCTTCATCTCTCAGTGTGTCCATCAGCCGAGCAAGCAACGCGCTTTTGTTTTTCGAAGTCAACGTTTCGCCAGCTCACGCTTTGATTCGACATTATCCACAGCTAAAACTAGACTGACTGCTCCACACTAGTCGACCCACCAACTATACCCATTTCCACTGTTCCGGGAACTTCGGTGAAGCACTTTCCGGAAATTCGTTGTTGGCACTATTTCTCGTTGACGACTCTAGCGTCATCTGGTGTAAACTATAGAAATACGATTTGTGGTTGACGTATCCTGAACACACAACAATAGACTATGCCCGCTTTGAGCCAATTAATTAATTGGCGCAGATCGTTGACGATACGTTTGTTTTTTTCGTCCCTGCGTGTTGGATTGCCACGAATATGTAGGAAATAAAGTAGGTGCACTACTTAAGACCACTGCGATTTCTGAAAAATAAAAAAATATGCCCTTGCGTCGTTTTTTTTGGATAATACGACATAATCGTCGAGTCGAGAATTTCATTCGATCCTAAAGTTACCGAAAACTATTTATGGCAACCCTGTATAACTGATAATTCTTTCTTCATAGGTTTGCTCCACGTTTTGCTGAAATATTTGGATTAATATGCTTAGTTTGGGTCTTTTTTTATTCAATTCTACTGGGCCTGTCTACACGCGAAACAAGAACAAGATGAAAACCGGTTTTTTTAGAAGAGATCGGTGAGGAGCAAGGCAAGGAGAAACTCAATTTTCATATAAAAACCGGTTTTGTTCTCGCGATGTTGTTTCCCGTGTACACACACTAGAAACTGTTGCGATTTTATAATGTACATTTTGAAACCTTATTACCACCAATCCAACTGTCACATCTGATCAGCATTCAATTAGGGCAGCCCCCAATTCCGCTACGGTATTGACCTTGGAGAGCGCGCTGACAAATTACGCTCTTAGAATATTTTCAGCCCATTGAAGAGCGACCATCAAGTGCATAAACAAAATTCCACCACGCATTGCGGCGACCGTCGCAATTCGTAAATCGTAACCACACGAGGCTCTTTTACTCATCATCCAGCATCGCGAGAGCGCGAGAGGGTGCCGTCAATTTTTTTCTCATTACGTACCGCGACGCGTGCAGACAGGTACATCATCATCAGAACCAAGTTTCTATTCGCGATTTTCACCTGCCACAGCTTTTCGGCCCAAGAATTTTCACATCTCAAACGTTTTTCGATTGTGCCCGTCTATTCTGGAATAAACATCGGTCGCGTTTTCGATTACAGTGCGCGTGTTTTGGGGTTCAAACGAACTGTCGTTTGCAGCCAGTGGGGCAACGCAAAAAACGAGTTGTCACCGTCCATCACACAACTCACGTCAGCCTGCCCCGTTCGGGGGAAGATCGCAAGGTGGATGAACGCTCGCGGGTCCCGTACACGCAAAGAATTAGTCAGAATTAGTGAATCGGTTGTCGGTGGATGACGAGCGCCGTGTGTGTTGTGCTCCAAATGATTCTAGAAATTTCATGCGGGTTCCATGTAATCAAGTTTTGTGAATTTTACGTGTTCACTTCAATTGGAATAGTCTGCCGTACCCGGAAATAAATTAAAGCAGCCCCTGAGCGCCCCTGCGTATTTTTCCACGGTGTCTAGGCAGACAATTTATTGGGCAAACACCTGATCAAGAACGTGTGCAACGCATCGCAACGTGCTTGCACGGAGAGTATATTCAGCGCGACGTTTTTGCTGTCAGTTGACCCCGTGCTCATTGGCCAATGTTGGCGGTTTACGTATCGACTAGTGACGTCTCGGGCTGGCGGCGACTCCCGTGTTTGCTGCTGCTACATTTGTGTCGTTTGTTTGCTCTCGGCTAGGAAGTGCGGAAAATCGACATTCGAACAAGAATGAAAATTACTTTTGTCAATTTCTTGAAATTTTGAGTCTTTGCATTGCCGGCGACCAGTGAATGAATTGCTTCGGCCGTCCGAACAATTGCTGCGTCGCGCAAAGTGCGTGGAAAATGCAACTGGTTCGGCAGTTGCTTCGTCGCGAGTGCTCTTCGCTGGTGGTGTCCTAAAAAGTGTAGAAATTGTTGAGATCGCGAAGTGGTTTCAAGTGTTCGAATCGCGAAAAGTCAACCAGGATTGAACGGGTCGCGAAAAGTGTCTCAAACGAATCGTGTGAACAGTGCACTGTGAAGAAAAATCAATTTTCACCCGGAGGAGTGAAACCGCACAGAGCGGCCGCGGTGGCGACAGCCTCCCAACACGAAGTAATTAGTGCAGTGGCAATTACCGGTCAAGTGTGCAGAGAGCATCTGCTTTCCGGAAAATCATGTTCGCGGGCGAAGGTGCAAGTGGCGGCGCCCCGGGCGATGGCGAAGACGGACACAGCAGCGGCTGGTCCTCCGGTGGCATGCACAGCAAACGTACGGGCCCCGGCGAAGAGTGGGATCCCGTGCTGGCACGAAGGATTATGGCGCGTGGCCGAAAGGAGGCCAGCGCCTACATTAATGCCGAATTGTCGCGAGGCGGTCCCACGCCCGAGTTGGACGCCCTCATCAATCATCTCGTGCATCCCGACGAGGCAATCGACGACCCCAACTCCTTGGACTGGATCCGATGGCTGATTGCTGGCGGCCGCACACCTGAAGACTTTGCCGCAATAGGTAAGTGCTGCGATGCCCTAAGTGTACTTCCAACGCAAATCTCCATCTAAGGTGAACGTTTCTCATGGCGATGATGTGATTACGGTCGCTACGGACGGTGTCTTGTCTTACGAAGTCTCAATCCAGCCGCCTCACGTGTTTACGTCGACGGTTGATCCATCAGCAACAGAAAATCTCGTACCCAAACACCGGGGTCCCGGCACAACACACTCCACTCCCCAATTTCCACCGTGTGGTGCCTCGCTTGTCGATGGTTCGCTCATCTCGAACGGTTCAACGAACTTTTGATATTTCTCCGTGACCTCGCGAGTGCTGGAGCGATGTTGTGTGTGTGTTGTGGGCTTTGAGTTGAGGTGCGCGGATTCTTCTGGTTCTTCTGACGAGCACGTTGCCGTACCGCCAGGCCCAATATCATGCCTGATCGAGCCATTCCAAGCGTGGCTGCGCTTATTTCGGTGGATCACGGTCGCATTCTGTTGAAATTTTCTGGATAAACGAAATGTTGGCCCCTGGGTTTGAGTGCGCGTCTTAAGACGTGAGCAAAAAGAATCTGCGCGCCGTGGTTAGAATTTATTCCACTGACGAATGATGTATTTTTTTTTGTGGTCGATCGCAAACATATGGGCGCGCGTGTTTTTATCGGTTTCTGCGACCACAAACTCAACTGCGGATTAATTTGCAAACTCATTTTGACACTGTTTACAGTTAGACGTGCGTAGTTTATGCAAATCGGCGCCATGGGCTGTGTTGAACTATTGGCCAATGGAGCAACGTTTTTTTCTTCCTGGTGTACAGTCGATTGGCTAAGTGATTCCAGGCCAGGCTCTATTCGAAGAACACGTGAGAATTGAGCCTAGAACCGAAGCACGTAGATACACTGCTGGCCAAAATAATAGGTGTACGCATTTAATTTTCCAAACATGGCTGGTTATCACATATTACTTTATTATTCCACAAAAATTCAATTAGTTTAGAACTTCAGCATACTTCATTGTTGCACCAAACAAAAATGAGTTTGAAAACTGAATGGAAACTTAATTTTTTTTAAATAAATAAGGAATAACACCAATTTTCGACTGGTCATAATAATAGGTGTGATTACAGAATTAAGTAATAAAATTTAATTTCGCCCCTTATGATGACAGTTAATGTTAGTTTTGGTAGACCATAGTTAATACCCAGAATATCCGCCATTATTCTCCATGACCTTATCAATTCTTCTGGACATGGACGATACCAACTTCCGGCAATTCTCTAGGGGAATATTGTACCAAACCTTTTTGATATTTTCCCACAATCGCTTTTTATTTTGGTAATCCACTTTTGACACTTGCCTTTTAAGCTCACTCCAAAGGTTTTCTATTGGATTCAGGTCGGGGGACTGACTTGGCCACTCCAAAACGTTAAAACTTTGCTCCTCGAACCAAGCTTTGACCAATCGTGATGAGTGCTTCGGATCGTTATCCTGCTGAAATGTCCACCAAAGGGGCATATTATCCTCAGCGTAAGGCAGCATAATAGTCTCCAGGAGAATCTTGTAGGCAAATCTGTCCATAATCCCATCGATTCGGTATTTGGGACCGACACCTTGCCACGAAAAGCAGCCCCATACCATTATGTTGCCTCCGCCATGTTTCACAGTCTTTTTTGTGAACCGAATGTGAAATGCTTTTCCCTTAGGACGACGAACGTTTCTTCCTGCATCGTTACCAAATAAATTGATTTTTGTTTCATCGTTGAAAAGGATATTCCGCCATTTCTTTTCGCCTTGTGGACCGCACCATGTTTTATGAGCCAACGCAAATTTTTTCCTCTTCTTCAAATTGACGGATCTAAGCAGAGGAGCTTCGCGAGCAATCCTACCGGGCAAATTTGAGCTTGCCAATCGGCGTCGAACGGTTCGTGATGAAATGACATTCCCAATCTCGGTCGCAATTGTCCTTGATGATTTGAATGGGTCGCGTTTGGATAATGTAACGATTCGATGGTCGGTCACTGGTGAAGATTTTTTAGGTGCCCCAGGAGTTTCAAGAGTTTTTTCTGGTTTCAGGGCATTGGTTACGAAATTTTCGGACCGTCCCAAAGATGTGGCAATAAATTTGTAGCCTCTTCCTTCACCTCGGAGCTAACGAACAAGCCTTCTCTCCTCTAGACTGCAGTGACGTCCTCGACCCATCTAATGTTATTTTTTTGTTTTTAAATTGCATTAGAGTATGTTTATAATGCCTTCATTTGATTTATTTTTCTCAATATCTCACCTTTTACAACCGAATAATTCTTAAAATGGATATTCTGTATAAAGAAAACAATGCACACCTATTTTTTTGTCCAACTCAAATTGAAGATTGAACAAATGAAGGAGCCATTACCTATGACAACACACGGTTTCAGCGTGAAAATTCCTCGGTTTCATTCGAAACATCGTGCTACTAGATTTCCAAATTGATATTTTTCATAGTAAAGAATATTGTTGCTGTTTTTACTACTTTTTTCAAATTTTTTAGTTCACACCTATTATTTTGACCAGCAGTGTATATAGATAAACCACATGTAAACTTCAAATAACAGGAAATTCACGCGACCTAAATTATTTTCAGTGGTGAATAAATACTACGTATTTGTAATGTGCATTTTGGCGGCATATATTTGCATCGGCAACAACTCTTTTCCAACTGTTTGTTCCAATCATGACAACAGCTTCTCAGGTTATTTTGCAAAAACATGCCCAGGTGGAACAGAATCCAACAACTCTGGTTGGCAGCTTTTAAGGCTAAAACGAGACCTAGGCTAATTTTAGGGCCGAATTAAGATCGAGGGTGAAATTTTTCCCGCTACGATTTTATCAATAAAAATGCATACTTACTGTCGTGGAATATGTCACAAACGGTGGGGAATTCCATAAGCTACAATCCAATACCGGTTCCATAATCCTCCTCGGCCATTTTATGTATTATTTTTCGATTCCCCGGTCATTTGAAATTTCACGATGAAATAACCGGGGAATCGGATAAAATACATAAAATGGCCGAGAAAAATTATGGAACTGTTTTCGGATTGTAGCTTATGGAATTCCCCAGCATTCCCCACATATTCCACGGCAGTAAGAATACATTTTCATTGAAAAAATCGTAGCGGACAAAAATTTCACTCTCGATGTCAGTACTAGGCTTTAAGGCGAGGTCGAAATGTGGATATCCTTCACTTCCTTTTAAACTAACAGTTTCCCGGGCAACCCTATAACTTGTGCTTCGCCTCCCTGCGTTTGTAACTTTCAGAAGTGGGGCTTCTATGGCAGCCCCATTACGATTACCTCATGATCTGATTTTGACTGTCAATAGATGTGTTTCGTGACTTCTTCTTTTAGCGGTGCAGAAAGGTGTGAATCCTCTGTCAATGTTTGTGTCCGTGAGGTTTAATGACAGAAACATAGCTGCTGCGATAGGGTTTTCCCACAGCGATATAGGGGTAAGGTCAGTGGGCGCAGCGGGGCATTGAAACAAATGACACATCATGAGGAGTACCATCGCAGTTTGGACAGATGTTTTTGTAGCATATAGATGGCGCACATTATATTAATGTATTACATATATTGTAAATCTAGTACAACTAACTTACATGACGTCTAATAAAGATCACTTGTCACCCAGCTGTTGTCCATATAACTTGTTTAATACCACATGGCGCAGCCGTAGTCTTTTAAAATCCGTGAAAATCGTGAAAAGAATTGTTTATAAAAATACACGAAGTGCAAAATAATAGTACAAAATATAAGTGACAAGTCACGAAAGAAAATATTTTCCGGATTAGACAATTTAATCATAAAATATGGACAACTTGCGTCGCATTAGTCCACTTAACCTGGAAGGCAATTTAGCTGAAAACTGGCGGAGGTTCAAGCAAAAATACGAATTGTTTGAAACGTGGTCCTACGGAAACTGCCTCTACGGGGCGGATTACACCCGTTTTCTACATGGAAACGGCCAAAAGTTTCCAATATACCTCCCTGGCAAGAGCCCTGAAGGTTCGATGCAGGAAGGTTGTGTTTGTCTGTGTATATGTGTGGATTCGAGTTATGTGTTTTTTCGTCATATTGGGAGCATTACATCTCGGCGCGGCTGCTCTCAATTTTATTAATTCGCGCCGGCATTGAAACAAATCCAGGCCCAGAGGTATGGTTTCGTAGTGTTTGCGGCCAACGAATTGGTACGAATGCCAGGTCAGTACAGTGTAATTGTTGCTTGGAATGGGTACATCTCAGGTGTTCTGGCCTGAGAAGGGTTGGTCAGCACTCCACAGCATATGTTGCACCGGGATGCATAAATACAGGGCGACCAAGGGCTGCTCCTAGCCCTCCACCTCCTCCTCAGCCCCCAGCACCCCCAAACAATATGATCAGGAATGCTAGGCCTAGTTTAACCCCTGCTCCTCCTCCAGCGGTTTTCACTCCACTGTCCTTATTGCAGTTTAACTGCAACGGCATTCACCAAAAAATCACCGAGATCACTCACTTCATGAGTGTAAACAGAATTCTGATTTCTGCTATCCAGGAGACTTTGCTCCATTCGAACTCGTCTCTTAGCGTCCATGGCAATTACGTTATACTGCGCAAAGATAGACCAGCCGCCAGGAATGATTCTCACCCTGGAGGTGGACTTGCCTTCCTAATACACAAGTCCGTACATTACTGTGTATTAGATGTAGATGTCGACGGTACGGCGGAAATGCAAGCCATCTCAGTTTCATCAGGGAGTACTAATATCGAAATTTTTAATGTATATGTTCCACCACACTCTAGTTGCCCTTCTGGCTATCGTTTCGATATTGGTCCTCTCCTATCTGGAGAGCACAGGATCATTCTTGGTGACTTTAACGCGCACCATGAGCTCTGGCATTCTGACCTCAACAACGATGCCAGGGGTATAGCTATTGCCGAATCTCTAGACGCCTCAGATTTCTGTCCACTCAATGAAGACTCGCCGACTCGAGTCACAGGCACTTGCAGTAGCTCTCCTGACTTAACTATTGTAAGTGCCAGCCTAATCAGTGCTACTCGATGGGAGACGCACACTGCTCTCTCGTCCGATCACCTCCCAATCATAATAAGAGTTGACAAACCAGCAAACCTGACTAAGTCTGAGAAGCGAACGTTTGTCAATCACAAGAAAGCCGATTGGGAGGGTTTCAAAGCATACTCGTCGGCGAAGTTCACCGAGCTACCCACACCAACTAACGTTCATAAGGCCGAAAGAAATATTAGGAACGTCATTGCCAAAGCAGCGGCACGTTTTATTCCTGCTGGACGTATCCCGAAAGTTCGACCTAATTTCCCTACCAGTGCCGCCAGATTAGCCGATGAACGAGATGACATCAGACGCGCTCACCCAGGTGATCCCAGAATTCAGGAGCTTAACTCCGAAATCAACCGACAAGTAAAAGACTATCGGAAGGCGAAATGGAACGAGCACCTAAATGACTGCAACCTCAATGAAGGTGTCAGTAAACTATGGTCTACTGTCCGCGCCCTATCCAATCCTAGGAAAGGAAAGGGCAATAATGCCATCAAATTTGGCCATAAGAGCACCAGCGAACCCCTTCAGTGCGCAAGCCTGTTCAATAAGCAATTTATTGAACATCCCAAGTCCGATGGCTTAAAGCGTAAAATTAGAAGACGGATTCGCAGTAGAAATGTTGACACTATACCATCGTATACTGCGGACCAGGTTAAAAAAGTCATTGAGAATGCTAAAAATTCAAAGGCCCTCGGACCCGATGGCATTTCGATGGCCATGTTGAAACATCTCGACCTTCCAGCCATTGAGTATATCACGGCAGCCTTTAACTTGTCGATGTCCACGCTTGCCATCCCTGAAATCTGGAAAACAGGACGGATTGTCCCCTGTCTCAAACCGGGTAAAAGCGCTGGTCTCGGTGAATCCTACCGACCCATAACAATACTTTCACCTGTCGCAAAGACGCTAGAGGCCCTTATTCACCCCACTCTTGTTAAGCATGCTAAGCTAGAACCTCACCAGCACGGCTTCAGGAAAATGCATAGTACCACCACAGCCCTCGATGCGATCACTACACGCATCCGTAATGGGCTAAACCACAGTCGTCCTTGCCACAGAACGATTCTTGTGGCAATTGACCTAACGAGTGCTTTTGACAATGTCAATCACTCGATGCTTCTCGCTAACTTACTGAATATGCATATCCCTGCTCAAGAGATCCGTTGGATTGCAAACTATCTAGCTGGTCGGCATTCCTTCACTGAGTTTCGTGGCAAACGTTCTAAGCTTAGGAAAATCAAATTAGGTGTTCCACAGGGTGGGGTACTCTCCCCCACTCTGTTCAACATCTACATGTCCGGCCTTCCTACACCACCGGAAGGAATCGAGGTGATTTCCTACGCAGACGATTGCACCGTACTCGCCACCGGGGAGGATAAGGATGAAATGCGCCTCCAAATTAATCGCTATCTCGGACGATTACAGGCTTTCTTCCAAAGCCGAAACCTCACCATCTCCGCGTCTAAATCTTCTGCGACATTTCTTACCACCTGGTCGGTGGATTGTCGGTGGGAGGTTGATGTACGTATTGGCAACAATCCAATTCCTACTGTTGCAAATCCTAAAATTCTCGGGCTCCATTTAGAGAACATGATGACGTCAGCTCATCACGCAGCATCCGTTTGTGAAAAGATGCGCAGTAGGAATAAAATCCTAAAAGCACTAGCTGGTAGCACCTGGGGCAAGGATAAAGAAACCATGCTAGTCACATACAAAGCGGTGGGTCGAGCAGTTGCTGATTATGCAGCCCCTGTTTGGTCACATAGTTTATGTGATACAAACTGGACCAAAATTCAGGTCTGCCAAAATGCTGCTCTACGCACAGCCACAGGTTGCCTCTTGATGTCTGCCCAGGATCACTTACATCAAGAGACAAAATTGATGCCAATACGTGACCACAATCTCCTACTGTCCAAACAATATCTTGTTGGTTGCTACCGTGAGAATCATCCCAACAACAGTCTCATGGACCGAATTCCTCCACCACCACATGTCAGGCGTGATTTGCGAGACCTAGAGAGAGAGGTCCAGGGATACAAGAGGGACCCTTACGACGATGATGCATACCGAGCTGCCATCGCTGAGATTCACACTGCAGAAGTGAGTCGGTCTATTGCGAGATTAGGTGCGAACAGAGTCCTCTCAGTGCGCCCTCCACCCATTTCGCCTGAGGAGATTAGGCTCCCGAGAGCCACCAGAGTGACATTAGCTCAACTTCGGTCGGGCTTTTGTTCACGCTTCAATTCGTACCTTTCTCGCATTAACCCGGACATTCAAAACATCTGTCCAAACTGCGCTGGCGCTCCACACGATGTGGGTCACTTGTTTCAATGCCCAGCTGCGCCCACTGACTTAACCCCTATCTCACTGTGGGAAAACCCTATCGCAGCAGCTATGTTTTTGTCCCTTGACATAACGGACGAAAGCATCGACGAACCATAACTCGAATCCACATAGATGCACAGCGGTTGCACACCTTTCTGCACCGCTAAAAGAAGAAGAAGAAGAATTGTTTGAAACTGCTAGTTCCGTAAATAAAAAACAAGCCGAAGTACGCGTGTGCACATTTCTAAACATAATCGGAGAAGATGGATTGGACCTGTACAACACCCTCAACTTGACGGAAGAGGAGAAAAAGGATGTTACATCGATAATAGACACCTTCGAAAAGCATTGCTGCCCGAAAAAAAATAATACCTACGAAAGGTTTAAGTTTTTCAGCCGGATGCAAGGTAATTCTGAACCTTTTGTAAAGGCTTTGCATCTTTTAGCTAAGACGTGTGAGTTCGGGACTCTGGAGGAATCGCTCATCAGGGACCGCATTGTTCTGGATACGAATGATCCAAAAATACAACAAAAGCTGTTGACCGAGACAAATTTGTCGCTATCAAAGGCAATCGATACGTGCAGGGCAATCGAAGCGTCGAAGCAGCAAACGAAGCAAATACACGAAAATATCGAAAATGTTTTGGCCATCAAACAATACGCAAGAGCAAGCTCGACCAAGTAGTAGTCTGGCTGGTCTAGCGGTTAGTGCGCGCACCTTCGGTGCACAGGCTCATGAGTTCGAATCTCACCGTCTTCCATGGTGTTTTTCGAACTCACGAGCTTGTGACGGACTATGATCTCACTCAGATGTTAAACGAGTACCCATTCATGGGGATAAATAACACTGCCGAGCGTGATGCTGATCTCATTACCTCAACAAAAAAGCAGATAAGATCTTGGAAATAGGATGTCACTAACAGCGGCCTGCGGCCTTAGTCCAATGCTGGATTGTCGCGCCTGTTATTTATTTTTAAGCTCGACCAAAGGTAATTGTCATGATAACGTTAGTCGAGAAAACAAGCCGAACAAGCAACATCATAAAAGTAACAAAACGAATAGTAATTGCGAACGTAAAAACAGTTTAGAATTCAAATGTAAAAAATGTAATTTAAAACACGCGGCTAGAAGTTGCCCAGCATGGGGGAAAAATTGTAGAAATTGTAAAAAACCAAACCATTATGAAATTTGTTGTAAGTCAAAGTCCGTAAGGTGCGTGGATATTGTTGACGATAGTACCAAAGACAATGAGATGTTCATACATTCAATTAGAAGCGTTAATTCTGCAAATGTTTGGACCAAAAATATTTGCATTCAAAACATAAAAACGACCGTCAAAATCGATACCGGGTCTCAAACAAATATACTTCCAAAATCGGTTATAGATAAAATTAACAAATCAGCTGTTAAACTTAGTCCGACGAAAATTGTGTTAGAAGCATACGGAGGCCAAAAAATAATTCCCATAGGAAATTGTGTAAATTGAAGTGCGTTCATAAGAACAGTGAAAGCTTAGAAGACTTTCTAGTAATTCAGGAAGATCTGTCACCAATACTAGGATTATCGGGTTGTATTACCTTAGGAATAGTTCGCATGACGGATGAAAAAATGGAAGTGAATAACGTAAACGAAAACTTTATAGTAAAAACATTTGAAGAGTGCTTTGTAGGTCAGGGTCGGTTTCCTCAAAAATACAAAATTGAACTTAAAAGTGATACAGTACCAAAAATGTGTCCACCGCGACTGGTTCCAATAGCTGTGAAAGAAAAACTGTTGCAAACATTAAATGATTTAGAGAAACGTTCCATTATTTCCAAAGTTTATGGGCCTCGCGAATGGGTTAACAACTTAGTCATTGTTCAAAAACCAAATAAGGATTTAAGGCTCTGTCTCGATCCAATCCATCTTAACAAATGCATTCGAAAACAACAATATCCAATTCCGCTTTTTGATGACATTTGTAGTAAACTAACAGGAGCCGAGTTGTATACAGTGCTAGATCTAAAAGAGGGATTTTGGCAGGTTCAACTGGATGAGGAGTCTAGAAAACTATACACATTCTCGACACCATATACGGGCTGTACCAATTCAATGTGCTACCATTTGGAATTGCAACAGCGCCTGAAATTTTTCAGCAATTTAATACTCAAAATTTCGGTGACTTAGATGGAGTAGCCATCTATTTCGATGATTTTCTTATTTACGGTAAAACTTCTGAAGAACATGATAGAAACCTACAGGCCGTATTAAAAAGAGCAATTCAGTTAGGGGTTAAATTCAATCCAACGAAGATTCAGTACTGCCAAAAGTCTGTCAGGTACCTGTGTCATATTTTCAGTAAACAAGGTATTAAGCCGGATCACAATAAAACTGAAGCTATCAAGAAACTAGAGAATCCTAAATCGAAAAAAGAACTTCAGAAGTTATTGGGGATGGTCAACTACCTACGAAATTTCATACCGAACTTATCTCAACTGACAGCGCCATTGCGCGAATTACTTAAAAAAGATGTGTGTTTCCAATGGTTACCCATGCATCATAAAACATTTGAGCAAATTAAGTTGAAACTGGATGAGATAACACATCTTCATCCTTTCAACAGCAGGGATCCGATCGTCATCCAAACAGACGCATCTCAAGATGGGTTAGGCTGTTGTCTCATGCAAAATGGATGCCCCGTTTCGTATGCCTCACGAAGTCTTAGTGAAACAGAAAAACAATACGCTCAAATTGAGAAGGAGTTCCTAGCAATTGTTTACGCGTGTAAAAAATTTCGTAACTTTATATATGGCCAAAATGTTCTAGTTCAAAGTGATCATAAACCTATCGAAGCCATAATGAATAAAAATATCAATAAAATAATGTCTACTAAATTACAGAGGTTGAGACTGTATTTGCTTAACTATGATATAAAAGTTCAATATACACCAGGCAAATTAATGCACATAGCTGATTACCTTTCAAGAAATTTTTTGAGAAACCTCGAGCCCAAAATTGATGTGGAGTCTGTTCTGTCGATCAATATAAGCGACAGTAAACTTAAAGTTTTTCAGGAAGAATCCCTAAAAGACCCAATTCTAGGCGAATTGATTTCTTTTTATAAAAATGGATGGCCTAAGAAGAAAGAGTCAGTGCATTCTGGTGCGAAAGCGTATTTCAAACATCAGGCAGACATTAGTGTTGAAAACCGTTTAGTCTTTCTCAACGATAAGCTTATTGTGCCAGAGTCCTTAAGAAATAATATTATTCAACAAATACACGAACCTCACATGGGTATTTCAAAGTCCAAAGCTAGAGCAAGACAACTTTTTTATTGGCCCAATATGGGGAAGGCCATTGAATTAGTGGTTCAAAATTGTTGGAAATGTCAACAACACCGAAATGTGAATTCAAAAGAACCTATGATACCTCACGAAATTCCGAACTTAGCCTTTCAAAAAGTAGGGTGCGATATTTTCGAATTTGCGGGTCAAGATTTTTTAGTTCTAATAGACTACACGTCCAAGTGGATTGAAGTAGAGAAAGTTCGAAGTAAATCTTCGCAAGATGTCTGTAATGCTTGGATCCAAATATTTTCACGTCAAGGAATTCCACATACAGTCATCGCCGATAATGTTCCCTTTAACTCCCAATACTGCCATTCATTCGCAGAGAGGTGGAACTTTGAAATTGTCACAAGCAGCCCACACTACCCAAAGTCCAATGGACTAGCGGAGCGGGCAGTGCAAATTGTGAAAAATCTGTTAAAAAAGACTGACAATATGGAGCAATTCTATTATGGCCTACTTGAATACCGTAATACACCTGTGAAAGATTTAACTTATTCGCCGGCTCAAATAAACTATAGTAAACGATTAAGAACAAAGTTGCCGATTCATTCTAAGCTACTGGAACCTACCATAATCACTGATTTGGAAACAATGCAAAAAATAAAAACCGATCGTGTAAGTGAATCATACAATAAAACAGCTAAGATAGGCCAGTCAATTACCGATTTTAGGTCGCAAAAAATTGCTCGGGTCTGGTTTTTTGGGATATTGTTAGGATAGATACCAGAAGTGTACCACTAAGTTTGCAACTTCGAAAAACCTGTGCTAACCCCGTGACCCTCAAAAAACCTCAAAATTTTCGGACTTTTTTCATATTTTTGTTTGTAATTTCTAAAAGGTGCTTCCTACAAGTAAGTCGTCCACTGCACTTTTAAAGCTAGGAAAATCTTCTTTAATTTGAGTGTAACTCCAGCTTTGTAGGTGCAAAGTATCCCAAAATACAGCACTTTAAAAAATATGCTTTTTTGAGCGCTTCTGATGTTATCACGTTCATCGGCTAATCTGGCGGCACTGGAAGGGAAGTTAGGCCGAATTTTCGGGATGCGTCCTCCAGGAGTAAAACGTGCCACAGCTGAAGTAATGACGTTCCTAATATTTTTCTCGGCCTTATGTACGTTGGTAGGTGATGGTAGCTCGATGAACTTCGCCGACGAGTAAGCTTTGAAACCGTCCCAATCTGCTTTCCTGTGATTGACCAACGTTCGCTTCTCAGACTTAGTCAGGTTCGTTGGTTTGTCAATTCTTATAACGATTGGGAGGTGATCAGATTTGAGGGAAGTACGTACTTCCCATCGAGTAGCAGCGCTTAGGCTGGCACTTACAATGGTTATGTCAGGAGAACTACTGCAAGTGCCCACGACTCGAGTCGGCGAGTCTTCATTGAGTGAACAGAATTCTGAGGCGTCAAGTGATTCAGCGATAGTTATACCCCTGGCATTGTTGTTGAGGTCCGACTGCCAGAGCTCATGGTGCGCATTAAAGTCGCCAAGGATGACCCTGTGCTCTCCGGAAAGGAGAGGACTAATATCGAAATGATAGCCAGAAGGGCAACTAGAATGCGGTGGTACATATACATTAAAAATTTCGATATTAGTACTCCCTGATGGAACTGAGATGGCTTGTATTTCAGCCGTACCGTCATCAACTACGTTTAATACACAGTAATGTACGGACTTGTGTATTAGGAAGGCAAGTCCACCTCCAGGGTGAGGATCATTCGTGGCGGCCGGTCTATCTTTGCGAAATATAACATATCCGCTAAAGACGCTAAGAGACGAATTTGCATGGAGCAGCGTCTCCTGAATGGCGGCGATAAGAATTCTGTTGGAACTCAAGAAGTGTGTGATCTCAGTGATTTTACGGTGAATGCCATTACAGTTAAACTGTAATACGGATAGTGCAGTGAAATTTGCTGGAGGAGGAGGGCCAGGCGTAAGACTGGATCTGGCATTCCTTATCGCATTGTTGGGCGGTGTAGGGGGCAGTGGTGGAGGAGGTGGGCTGGGTGCAGCCCTAGGTTGCCCTGAATTAATACAACCTGCCGCGACATACTCCAAGGAATGCTGACCCTGTCTACGTAACCCCGAGCACCTAAAGTGAACCCATTCCATACAGCAATTGCACTGCACTGATCTGGTATTCGAACCGATACGTTGGTTGCAGATACTACAAATCCATACCCTTGGGCCTGGATTTGTTTTAACACCGGTGCGAAAAACCACATATACACAGTCAAACACAACCTTTCTGCATCGAACCTTCAGGGCTCTTGCCAGGCATATTGGCAGCTTTTGGCCGTTTTGTATAAAAAACGGGTGTGGTCCGCCCCGGAGAGGCAGTTGCCGTAGGACCACTGTGACTTCGATACGAATGGCGTATAGGAGAGGTTTAAGATGGGTCTATAAAGTTTTCCTTGGTAGAACCTGCTTATGAGGGGTATAAGTCGAGAGAAATTCGGATCCGGGACTGGAAAAATTTTGATGATGCAATTTCATTAAAATTGGCCTGAAACGACCGAATCTGCAATTCTTTTTTTGCGAAGTCGTAACGGTTCTCCAGATATTCAATGTCAAAGTTTGACATTTATATGGGGTAGTTCAGTTTTTAATGGGAAATTAGGGGTATTGCATTGCACCGAAAATTAACATTTTAAATTTCATTTCCCTCCCTGTATAGCAAATTTTACAATTCTTGCTCGCAAATATATTTCGACTTTTCATATTACATATTAACATCTGTGCCAAATTGGAAAAGCTTACTATTCTAGTGGGACTAACTAAAATTAAGACGTCAATTTCATGGCATCGAACACTTCCCCTAATGTGTAAAGCGGAAATATACCCCTTTTCTTACCAAATTACTTAAATGTTAACAGGAGCGTGGGAGGTTTCTTGGCCAGAGCAAGCTCATTTTTGGTTTAAATTAAGTACATTTAATCAATCTCTTTTTACTCTATTAAAAGTTACACTGTGAAATGAAAATATCACAAAATGTAAATTGCACATAACACTCACTTTTGGGTTTAGGGCATAATTTTTCAAAAACGGTCTAGAGTATTATATGTATGCCATTGCAAAAGAAATTGAATTGTTGTTTTCGCAAAAAAATCCTTAGAGCTACAGACTAGATACATTAGTCTGGAGTCCTTCAAGGGAACGTCTTGTCCTAAGAAGTTTTTGTTTCTAGATACATAGATAGATAGATGTTTTATTAAAACGATTTCCTTAATACAATCATAATTAATTATAAGTAAAAAACGTGAAGGGCGTGGCATATAGCTCTTTGTCAGATTTGGTTGACAAATTATTTTTGATTTTTAATTTAATTAACATTTTGTTTGTTTTATACTATAACATGTTTTAATTTGTACATACATATGTATGTTTATTAAATATTAAACAATTACAAATTTCCATTACATACGTTTTAAAAATTATAATAATTATGTTTTGTTTATGTATTTCCGGATCTTCTGGTTTAGTGTGGTTTAGTGGGAGTCCTGAGTGATGAAGTTCACACAACTCCAGATTCTGCGTGTTCATCTACCAGCCCCCAGCCACATATTTATTTGAATATAAACTCTCGTTGATAATCCGCTGTCGATATCCCAGAGCGACTTTACAGAATCCGTACAAGCCCCCGAGGAAAAATGCGTATAATCTTCGTCCTGGAGCCATTTAGTGAACTGTATAATTGCAGTAATGGTGTAAATATTTTTCCAATCGTATTTACAAACGATATACCACGATAACATGACGGGTCGTTGACATCTCCCTTCTTAAACAACGGGAAAATTACGGAATCTCGAAACCCTTCTGGAATGATAGCACCATCGAAGATTCGATTGAACTCAGTGCAGAGAATATCAACAAACTGCACTGGACCATATTTGAACAACTCTGCCGGAACTCCGTCGCTGCCCGTCGCCTTATTATCCTTGCACTTTTCCAAGGCGTTCAGTACTTCGACTTTCGTAATCGCCACATTAGGCCTCGCAACTTGAATGGTTTTCCCGATGTTCACGCCTTGGAGAGTTTGTTGAAAATTGACCCTTAACACGTCAATGCTTATTCCATTTCCGATAGTATAACTATCCGCTCCGTTTATCTTTTTGACTGTTTTCCAGAATGCTTTCCGAGTCTCTACACTCCCCCAATAACTGGGCTTGTGGTTGGAAAAACAGTGTTTTTCTCTCCCGACATAATGTTTTATATTGTCAATTTGCTTCAGCATACATTTTTCTGGTAAGCCGGGCGGTCGCTCGAGGGCCAAATTTTAGGGTCGGCTTTTTGGCTAGCACTCGAGTAAAAAAAAATGATAACTATGCATACTCCAGCGAGTTGCGGCACACAGAGTGCATTTCGAGCCGGTTTAGAACTAGTATTACATGGCGCGCTGCAATTCTCATCAGATGCCTCTACGTATGCAGCGCGTCATGTAATACCAGGAGAGGCATTACCGGACTCAACCAGGCAAAGGTGTACGATCCTCTTATATAGGACACGAAATACACCCTGGTATCGAATCATTTTTAAATGGGGCTAGGCAATGGCTAGCCACCGATTCGATACGGCCGCGTTTCTGAACTATGTGTCAGAGAACGGGTTTAAACAAAGCAACAAAAACATTGTTGTTGGACGGTGGATGTTGCATGCTCAAAAAATGATTTGAGTTATCCACCGTCCAGTTTGCCCATAGTGGGACAGCACAATAGTATGCATACTCCAGCGAGTTGCGGCACACAGAGTGCATTTCGAGCCAAACTGGACGGTGGATAACTCAAATCATTTTTTGAGCATGCAACATCCACCGTCCAACAACAATGTTTTTGTTGCTTTGTTTAAAAATGATAAAACCCAGAATGGAAAATTCAATATCAATTTCCATTTAGTAAAAACGAAACCTACAGATGAAATAAAAAGTGGCAAGTTGTGTTTTGAAGATGAAAATTCCTTGCGAGGCTTTGAAGAGCCCACAATTGATGCAAGGTTCTGCATTTAATAAATGACATCAATATATCCAATGGATAGCTTTTTATCAGCGATGAAGCAAAATGTGGTTCAACTCTCCCGGGGGAGAGAATGAGTCTATTCATTCGAATCCAGTGACTAGGTTAATTTTTCGTCAGAAGATTACCTTTTCTAGGCCGCAACTGAATAGCATGTCCATTTGTCGAATACTTGTATTTTTTTTTAAACGGAAAGATATGTTTTTTTATGAAAAAAGGTGAAGTTTTTCAAACTTTGCTAATTTTCATAAATCGGTAAAATGTCAATAATTTGTTTTGGTGCCAGGCAACTTCTCAATTAATTTTTTAATCAGAATATAATGGGTTTTCCAACTTTAACGAGTCGTGGTCCAACTCAGAGAATTTTTACTCAAAAAAGTGCCGGGTGGGAGACTTGAACCATGTAGCAATCATTTCCTATATGGTTCAAATCTCTCGCCCTTAAAATATATGTAATATCAACTAGATTTTGGAAAATGTATTGCAAGTCAATTTAACGGTTTACGTTTAGGTGCAGAACCCTTTTAAGTTAAAAACCTCCCTGAACCTGGTTGAAATGCCGTCCTCGTGGGCAAAAATTAACCTAAAAAATCATAATTATTTATATTAAAATTATATTGAACGTACTTAGTTCAGTCACAATCCAAAAAAAACACGATTACATTTTTTTCGTAATATCTGATGAGAACGATAAAACATTTTAATATATCTGTCAAAAATACTAGTTTTTTTGGCAATTTCCAGAGTATGGTCATGTCTCCCTATATGGTAGATCAACTCTGAAACTGCATAAAATTTCTAATAAAATAACACCTCGCCCGTTACGAAGTTGCTTGTATATTCCGAGATTCGCCCGTTCAAACTTTAAAGAAATTTTAAAATCGGGTTTTCATAAAAATAAATAAATGATAAAAATTGACGAAAAACCGATTTTAAAATTTCTTTTTGGACGGGTGTATCTCGGAAGATACGAGCAACTTCGTAACGGGCGAGGTGTCGTTTTATTGAAAATGTTATTAGAAAGTGAAGTCAAATTTTGATTTAGTTCGGCATGTCGGGCATTTTGACAAAAAATGCTATTACATTGTAACGGTTTAAAATAGAGGGGTCCCGTTGTACATTAATTTTCTCCAAATGAGCCACACTACCTACCATTAAGATATCCTCCTTCTATCAAAAGATGTGGCTGAAAATCGTTTTTCTGTTTTCTTGAATTTTGCATCTAATTTATAGTAAAACGGCCTTGCTGATTCCAAAAATGCAGTACGTTTTCCCCCTATACGTCAGGTTTTTGAGATATCGGGGTTTTTCTAATTTTACGGAAAAGTACAAAAGGCCCCCTTAAAAAAACAACTTTTTTAAAAAGCTACGGGGTTGCATCCTTCTGCAGGACCTTCTAGTACTTGTGTACAATAAAATTAAAAGCAATAAAAGAAAGTAATTTGTCGCTACCCGGATTTTTAGGGTTTTTTAGATTTTACAAAAAAAAACCCTTATGAAATCGATTTTGTCCGTCCGTCTGTTCACTAAATAACTCGCGAACGGCTTAACCGATCTTTATGAAATTTGGTAGGAATGTGTAGAATGGTAACAGTCTTTGGCACGAAATACTTAAAAGTTGGTAGGACAAAAATAACAGGGTGTCCCGGACATTTGAAAATTTGTCCACTAAATAACTCGCGAACGGCTTAACGGATCGTCTTGAAATTTGGTAGGAATGTGTAGAATGGTAACAGTCTTTGGCATGAAATACTTGAAAATTGGTATGGCCAAGATAAAAGGGTGTCCCGGACATTTACAAATTTGTTCACTAACCGATCGTTATGAAATTTGGTAGGAATGTGTAGAATCGTAACAGTCTTTAGCACGAAATACTTAGACGTTGGTAGGACAAAGCAAACAGGGTGTCCCGGAGATTTGAAAAAGTCGACTTTTTTAGTTTTTATTAAATCAAAGAACTCGATGGGTACATTTCATATCAGTCGCTTTTTTCCAGTTTGGAGTCATGGTAACGGCGTTACAGCTAATAAATCCAGTTAATATGTGGAGCCATCATACATTCTGTAACACTTTTTAGTTAGACCAATCCAAAAATAGATTTACGAGAAGCATTTCATTAACATTGTGCATAATTCTTATTTATTACCTATAAAATATATGTGCAAAATTATTCACTATGTATGTATCCAAAATCTAAAAAACCCTCGTATTGCGGGCGCAGCCCTCTGTACGCCGGTATTTTTTATTAAAAGTTGTGAAATTATTCGGCAATTTTTAAGGCTCTTTTAAGCAAAAAAATGTATTTAAAAGCCTCTGTTCCAGTAGATTACCCTATTATTATACCCTATACCCATAAGATGGTATAGGGTATATTGTTTTTGTTACGACGATTTATGTAACACCGCGAAGGAGCCACCGGAGGTATGGCAAAGTATATATATAAATGATCAGGGTCGGTCCCTGATTCGAATGAGCCATGTCCGTCTGTCTGTCTGTCTGTTCGTCCGTGTGTCTGTCAGTTCGCACGATAACTCCCGAAATAATGAAGCTATCGTTTTGAAATTTAGGTCAGACGATTGTTTTGATAAAAGCTTGGATGGTATTGAAAATGGGCCAAATCGGACCAAGGGTTCAATATTTTTCAACAGAATATCGCTAGCGACCTGAAATTTTCATCAATACCTAATTGTGACATATGCTTGAAGTTGGTGCAAAGTGGAGAACGTTCGACTACCCCTAACCCTACCTCCCCTACAAAGTTATATTCAGCCATATCTTATGCTAGAATGTCGCGAAAAGCTTCTAATTAGTATCAAATGGTAGCCTTGATATAATATTAAATATGGTCCCAACCATCTACCCTTCCCTCCCCTACAAAAAAGATGAAATTGATTTTTTGTGTTTTGCGTGCCCTCTAGGTCTGTACATGGGTATAGGGTATAGACTCATCGTGCTATTCGCACGATTAGAACTCGGTCTCGTTGTGGTCTTAACTTGTGTGATGGAAGCCTCTACTATCCCTCGTCGGAAGTGTCTCAACACCCTGACTCATTTTGCTATATATACATATATGTGGCAGTAATACATTTCTAAGTCAGAGGGCAAAAATAGGCCCCTTTGTCCAACAGGCATATCTTGCCTACTTCAAAACTCCAATTTGCAATCAGGATAAATGGTGGGTCCCTGTGTTTTTGTGTATGTGGGATAGCAGAGCTCGCGATAAACATTGTACCTACACAAAGGAATTGACCCCCGAGATCTGATCTGAAGGCTGGTGATCCGAATGTTGTTCATGAACCGCTTGTGGATTGACAAAAATCATTTTCCCGCCGTTGTATATAAAACTAGGCCTGATGAAACAATTTGTAAAAACCTTACCAACAGATGAAAATTGTTTTAATTATATTTTGCCGGGACTTCCTGCGCTATCATATACGTGAAAATAAAGACTGGTGTATTTGACGGTCCACAAATTCGGCAGCTTCTTAGAGATACAAATTTATTGAATCAATGGAAGAAAATGAAAAGACAGCATGGCTGGCATTTGAGAATATAGTCAACAACTTTCTAGGCAATATACGTGCATCAAATTATGCGATAGTAGTCAAGCAACTATTGGACAGTTTTCAAAGGCTTGGCTGCAACATGAGCGTCAAAGTCCACTTTTTAGACAGTCATCTAGATGAATTTCCGGAAAATCTTGGAGCTGTGAGTGATGAGCAGAGAGAGAGCGATGATTTCAATGAAGAGAAGGCTTGTATGGAGGAGAAAAACGGTTAGCATTTCCGGAATCTATGACCAAAAATTAGCTAGAAATGAATATCAAATCTAAATAAACAAAATGCTGTTCCCCCGTGATTAATCACGCCAATGTGGCTGGGTGGACGAAAGAAACTCCTTCTGTGTCTGTTTTGGTCCTTTATTATCTTTTTGGAAAATAATAACAAATGTTATTAATTTAGAGATTCCTGGATCTGGATTTAAAATGTTGGAAAAGGAGTTTTTGTCGATCGAAATCTCGTTTTAAATTTTAATCTGACTTTTCTTTATCGCTTAGAGACAGTTTAATGATCAATGCCAACACACTCTACCTAGATCATAGTCTTACTACGGGTAATTCAAATTGATAAGGCCTAAGATTACAATCATTTCTAACAGTGAAAAATATGGAAACTGCAAAAAGATTCCTTCAAATCCATATTTTACGTGAAATCCTACCCTTTAGTGGAAGTTTGTTCCAAAAGCAGCTGACCTGCCCCAAACGCGGCCGAGTTAAACTTATCTTTAGATGATTAGGTTTGTAGTGATAAGAAATCTTTCTGTCTCAAAAAATGATAAGAAATTCAGCTTTTTAAAGTTACCGACTTTTAATACGAATATCATTTTAACTCTGACTTTTAGTACGAATATCATTTTAACTCTGATATACATACGTACATACTTAAGTATGTCTCGATAAAATTTATTGACAAATCACGATAGTATTTTTATTGTTTGAAACTAGATAAGTTCATAATTCATCACCACATTACTTCTTGTCAATATTAATAAAGTAAGTCAAAATGGAATGATCCATATGCAATAATTTGCTTCTGTCATGAAATTCTCGCATATTTTTTTTTCTCCCTATATGAGAGATGTCCGCACACAATAGTTTCAACCGTATTAAAAAAAAGTATCTTCTTTCATTATCACCGCACAGAAAATCTTCTCATCTGACAAAACATGCCAACTTACTTTCCAATTCATGATAAAAATTCATATAAGGGACCTCGTTGTAATTTGATCTACATTCCTTCCAAATCCTACTCGCACAATGTCTTGATTTGATTTGAATGCTAATGCAAAGATACTCTATCCGTCCGAAAAAAAAACATAGAAAAATACATTTCACTTTCTATTGTTTGTTTTCTACCTGCAGAAAATGAAAAAAGTGTCGACAGGTGATGGATTTGTAGGTACAAAAAAAAAAAGGAAATTGGAAGTGCTTTTAGGATTTTTAAAAATGGGATGCAAAACAAGCAAACTTTGTTTGCATCTACGACCACGTTTTTTTTTATCTTTGCATTTTTTGTTGTGGTCAATGGTCTTCATGTTTCCACTTTATGCATTGCAAAGGATTTGTTTTGTGCAAAGGTTGCATCTTGCAATGGTTTTTGTTGAGATGATTATACAGGGTGCCCTAGAAAAACTTACTTATTTGAAAAAAAAACTGCCGAGTGGTGAGTTGGTTGGGTAGAGGGGTAAGAGAGGGCGCATCTGGAGGGGAAAGTCCCCAAGTTTGTTTCAAATTCTAATCAGTTGCCGTCATGCTCTGGTCTAGAGAGCAGCTGGCGGAGTCTGGACAGCTTGGTCTCCAACGTGACCAGGACTATAGTAGCCTCATTTGAGGAAAACTGCCATCTCGGAAGAACGAACGATAACAAAGGAGTACCCTGGTGGACTCCGGAGCTATCGAGACTAAGGAGGTCAACAAGAATACACTTTAATAGAGCCAAAAGGACAGGAGAGTGGGAAACGTACCGCTCCAAACTTCATGAGTACAACAAAAAGATCAGGTCTGCCAAAATGAACTCGTGGGTCAGGTTCTGCGAAGGTGTTGAATGCACCAACACAGCTGCCAGACTCCACAAAGTTCTGGCTAAAAAGGAAACCGAGTACCTAAGTACCATAAAGCATCCTGATGGGCGCCACACAATTGACGCCCTAACGACGGGCGAACTACTCCTCAGCACCCACTTTCCGGGATGCCAAATACTGAGGAACGGGGTCCCCACAAACGATAGACTGGAGACTTGCGCGAGTTGTATTTATTCCTAAACTGGGAAACTGACCTAAAGATCCCAAAGCATACCAATCAGTCTTACCTCATTCATGCTCAAATCAATGGAAAAAATCATTGATGAGCACATCAGAAATACCACACTGATCAGAAACCCGTTTTTCACAAGAGACAGTTTGCTTACCAACCAGGTAAATCAACAGAATCGGCGCTTCATAGCCTTGCAGGAGAAAAAAAATTGAAAAATCCTTTGAGGCTAAAAATACCGTGCTCGCTGCTTTCCTGGACATCGAAGGGGCATTCGATAATACTACCTTCGATGCAATTCAAAGAGCGCTAAGATATAGGATGGTAGAAAATACGACTGTTGGATGGATAAGTAGCATGCTCTTCTCAAGAAAAGTCGTCTGTCAAATAAATGAACAATCTCTCTTTGCTAAGGTCACAAGAGGATGCCCACAAGGGGGTGTACTCTCGCCACTCCTGTGGTGCCTGGTTGCCGACGATCTATTGTGCAAGCTCTCATCCAATGGCTTCTCAGTACACGGATACGCCGACGATGAGGTTATAGTGGTTAAGGGATTTTTTTTTTTGAGGAAATTCTACCAGATTTGTTCGAACCAGCACTAAATATAGTACAAGAATGGTGTGATGGAAACGGGCTCCAAATGAACCCATCCAAAGTGATCATCATACCCTTCTCCAGAAACAGAAATCCGGCTGAGCTCAGAAGCCCGATTATGTACAAGATCCCCTATACCAATTGGGAGTCAAGTCAAATATCTTGGAGTTATCCTTGACAGCAAACTCTATTGGAGTAAGCATGTCGAGGCGGTGGCGGAAAAAGCCACCAGAGCCCTTTTGATATGCAAAAAATACGTAGGGAAAACCTGGGGTTTGAAACCATCCATTATGATATGGATATACAAAGCAATAGTTAGACCAACTTTAAACTATGGTGCTGTGGTCTGGTGGAAGAGAGCCCTGAATACGGAGGGTAAGTCCGTTCTAGGTAAGGTAGAGACATGTCTGATTACTTCCGGTGCTCTCCGATCTTGCTCTAGCAGTGCTCTAGAAGTTCTACTAGATCTACACCCAATTGAAATCCACCTCGAGACCCAGGCAAAACTAGCAATGATACGACTCATTGCTAATGATGCCAGTCTGGAGCTCACTAAGGGCAGCTCAGATGCCTCAAAAACAATACTATCGAGAATATGCCCTCCGACCACCTTGCAAAGGAGCTCTCATTCGGCCGCTGCTTCCGGGCTGTAACATGGAGCAGGGAGAGTGACACCCTAACTTCGCTAGGCTGCATCCACAGACCATCAAATGGTTTACTGACGGCTCCAAGACAACTGAAGGCTCAGGAGCGGGTGTGGTTGGCCCAGCACATAGGATATCTATACCTATGGGCCTCCACACCACTGTTTTTCAAGCAGAAATACACGCTATAGAAACCTGCGCTGATCTCTGCACTGTAAAAACAAGGTTGAATTTTACATAGAAAATTCGTTGAATTTTACACCTTTTTTCTCGCAAAATTACAGTAAACGTTTATTTTTCAACCAAATTTCTAGTAAACCCACAAAATAGTGTAAATATTACACAGATTTTTTAATATTTCTCTATTTTGGTGTAATTTTACACCACATTTGGTGTGAAGATGTGCCATCACTTTATTTTTGTGTAATTTTCATGTAATATTGCGATTTTGGTGTGAAAATTACACCTACATTTGTGTAAAACTGAGTGTGCTACAATACTTTTGTGAATTATTGCATTTTTCTGTATCTGTCAAATGGCTTGTTCTGTGTGCAGTTAGTCTGTTCCGTCCGAAGTGCGTTCGTGTGAGCATCATATTATTGTTGTTGTTATAGCGTTTCTTGATGTTGAACCGAAGGGGGTGTGCCAGCTCTTGGCCGTTTGAATAATGACTAGCTCCAGGACGATTAAAATCGAAGAACCGGCTGCCGTAAATATTATTAATTAATTACATAAACCCAGATGTAAATTTACATTTTCGCCGGTGTAAATTTACATTTGTTCCAGTGCAAATTTGCTTATTTCTGATTTAAATTTACATAATTCTAAGAGTAAGTTTACTTATTGATGTAAGTAATTTTGTAGTAAATATTTACACCGTAAAGTGCAAAATTACTCTCGCTCATATCATGGTGTAAATTTACTACTATAATAGAAGGAAAAAAAGTTTCCTCCTATTATTGGAGTAAATTTTTTTAGAGTGTGCCTACGAGAGAACTACGTAAATAAACGTATAGCCATCTTCTCAGACAGCCAAGCGGCTATTAAATCCCTTACTAAGTACACCGTCACGCCAAGACTTGTTCAATGCTGCCTGAAGGCGTTGAACAAACTAGGTGAAAACAACAGCCTAACACTTTTCTGGGTTCCAGGTCATACGGGCACGCACAGCTGCATCATCCCCTTTATGCGGGCCTGAACCCTTCTGCAACATATCTTCATGTTTAGTAAAGGGAGCATTCAGAGACCAGGAATGACTCAAGGCAACTGAGCACTGGGATAAACTACCTGGGCTCAGACAATCGAAAATGTTTATATCAGGGTATTCCCACCAGTGGCGTGCAGTAACATTTATAAATGGGGATGCGGTGGAGAAAAAGTAACACAAATACTTATAATGTTTTTTTTTTGACACACGATTAATTAAATTAATTAAAAAATGTATTTATTTTGAATGCGAATTTAATTAACGATTCTCAAGCATCCAAAAAACCAAGAGGAGGAATATAATACATAATAAAATGCGTATTAGCTTTTCTTTTGAATAATAATCACTCGTTGCATAATCGCAGAAATAAATAAAAAAATAAAATGGTTCTCTAGGTAACGGTACGGTGCATATGCGTAAGATCCAGCAAATATTTATAAGAAAAACCTAAACAGACAAAATCTCCGTAAAATATAATTTCATAAATATCATATCCCTTCGAAATACTTACTTCTCCTTTTTGTACTTGCTTGCTTTCGTTCTCCATTCCCAGATATTATAGTGTAGTTACTAGGTGATTTCAAATTACAAAGTGTGGTGGAGAATTTTTTTTGTTTCTTATGTTTTTTGGGGTGCTGAGCTCGAATGCGGGGCTTCTCGCCCAAAATTTCGTTGCGGAACAGCGAAAAAACCCAAAATTTTCGGAGTTTTCCCGTTTTCTTTTGTTTATAACTCCGAAACTGTACATTCGGACGAAATGTCCATGTCCATGAAAATATTAGGGAAAACATAATTGCGGGTCCA
The DNA here is from genome assembly GCA_949715475.1 of Microchrysa polita. Lineage (NCBI taxonomy): Eukaryota > Metazoa > Arthropoda > Insecta > Diptera > Stratiomyidae > Microchrysa > Microchrysa polita. Next base: position 57,086,983 of record OX454417.1, read on the forward strand.
ACGCGAAATTAATCATTAAAATGTATAGCTACAATTGATAGCCATTTTTTTGGCGTTTTTTCAATGTTGACCCTGTTTTGCAACGAAATTTTGGTGGGAAGTTACGGATTCAAGTTCTGCACCCCAAAATACATAATGTACAAAAATGCAACTTTTGGGACCAAAAATGAAAAACCGTTCAATCTCAAAATTTTATACATAATATGGAACTATTTTAAAAATTGCCAATTTTAATTATTATCAATTGTAGTAATACCGCTCAACGTTTTTATAATATTTATGTCTCTTTGGACGTGCAATTATGTGCTCTCTAAAATATTCATGAAGAGTTTTTCGCGATTTTTACCCTGTTCCGCAACGAAATGTCGCTATAGGAATCTCCGGATTCCTGCTCAGCACCCTAAAAAAACATAAGAAACAAAAAAAATTGTCTCCACAACATTTTGCAATCTAATGTACTAGGTTTATCACATAGTAACTACACTATTAGATGAGCTTCACTCGTTAGCTTCCTCTTCTTTTCGTTCTCTCATTCATGCTAGCATACACTGCACTACAGCACAACTTGGAGAATTTGATTTGGATGCGTTCCGTGTACGGGACTGGTTTGCGCATCCCCAATGGTACAAAAATTACTCAATGAGCATGTCTCGTGTCGACTGAAATTTTGTCCGATTGGATTCACGACTGAGTGAAAGTTTTTTCCGCATCCAGTAGAAGAGTACTCACTCACAGAACGACTGGCACTATGGAGCAAGTACAATGTCGTATATTACTATATCCATATGCGTGTAGAATTTAAGGGCTGTCGTTTAGTCGACTATTATTGGGTATTTTTATACTATCCGGGTTAAATTTGCTTAGTTCCGTGTACGTACACTATAATTCATACATATGGCGTAGATTTTAGGACAGTTGTAATTAGATACATATTCTTTAACTTTAAGTGAAGAAATATTATTATGTATTCGAAAATTTTAAGGGATGCGGCGCATCCACCGCATCTATGGACTGCACGCCACTGATTCCCACAGAATAACGGCTGAGCTGCTGCAGTTAAGCAGAGCTAAAGTACGCATCATCTGTGGCATTCTTACAGGTCACTCCTGTCTGAAATCACATTTATGCACAATAAGGATTGTGCAAGATGCAAGCTGTCGATTTTGTGAAGAAGATGACGAAACCTCTTTCCACGTCTTATGCGAGTGCGATGCACTGGCCCAGCGTCGCTGGTCACACCTCGGAGTGGCCTTTCCAGATACGGACGACATAGCTTCGACATCTATTAACGACCTCAACTTGTTTCTCAGCACGATCAACCTTGATCATCAGGCATAGTCCTGCCCATCTGCGACTACGACGATAGCACTATAGGCCCACTGGCTTCAGTGCTGCGAAACCCTTCGGGTTCACGCCCCTCTACAATCTACCATCTACAGGAACATGATCTACGATTTTTTTCTTCCAGGCATCGAAGAAATTAACGTTAGGGACGTATGGTTTCAGTTCAGCAAGATGGAGGCTGGAGGAGAATTTGTTTGTTGACAACATTTCCCCCCACCGCTTCATATTTTTTCAGAGGCGATCTTCCATGGCCGGCACGAATGATACCCAAATTAGATTTTATTTTTTATTGGGTTATTTGAAATCGCTGGTTTATGTCGATCGGCCACAGACCATGGCTCGCCTCAAGAACAACATTCGCGACGCGATTGCCTACATACCGATTGAAATGCTGCAAAGAGTGCAGACAAACTTTAAACATCGACTTATTCAGTGTATGCACAAACGGGGTCCCCATTTAACCAATGTCATTTTTAAGACTGTATGAAAAAAACTTGGGATATTGTATTCTCTCAAAAAAAGAATTAAAATAATAACTGAAATATTTTTGTTTTTAATGACGTTTCAAATAAGTAAGTTTCTCTGGTGCACCCTGTACAAGTCGAACGTTGAATACACAGTTCGTTATGTGGTGTCACTGTTAATATCCAGCCTTCTATACCCTGCAACATTGATGCCAAATAGTTGGCAACGAGCTGAGTTGCAGGAAAATGATAAGCGTGTAGGCATGTTGCAGGTTACTGACATGTGTATGAAGATGAAGCTCTAAAGCCATGGTTGCTGGGTATATAAGGAAGGAAACCCTTCCATTTGTTAGCATTTCTTAAAAAAAGGATAATATTAAGGTCCCAAATCCACAATTCTCTTTTCTCCAAAAACAATTTGAGGCATTGGAATTTGGAATTTATTAGTTCATGCTTCAGATTTTTTGTTTCATTTTTGCTTTAATTCGATGAGTACTTTACTTACTCCATTACAATATTCCTGTACACCCGAAAAATTGAAAGAATTTTATCTCACTTTATACTATAGCTTCAAGAAAAAATTCCGCGCTCATTAATAAACTTCCTCCACAGTCCACATAGTGTTGAGAGGTCATGACTTTTTCATTCAATCTCTCTGCACATTTACACACACCCCTAGAAGAGGTCTATATACTTTTGGAGCCAAAATCTACAATCGACATTTTCGAAACCGGCTTTCAGTTTGATTCTTTGCTGCTTGCTCTGCTCACATATAAAACAAGAAATTATGAAATCGGCGCTCATATCATTTATTATTTTATATCGTATGGAATATGTATGTGCGCAGTGTGCTATGTTTGTTCGTAAAGCAAGGTTCTTGACTACTGCACTTTTTCAAGGTTCAATATTTGAAAAATTGCTTGAATGATTCACCTGTTTGTTGTGATTTTATTGCTTTCTGTATGTATGCATACATAGTCGCGAGTTGTTCGTGTTAGACGCGCGATGTACATACAACAAACACAAGCAATTGAATGCGAGCAATCTAGTGCAGTCAAAATATCCCATTTCAGGCCTCCAAATAGCATGCGGGGTGTCATATCAAAGAGGACGTCGAGTGCATTGCATATCCGGTATTTGTTTCCTATTTCAAGGACACTAAATGGAATAATTCGGGCTCAAACGAAAAATTACGGCTTTGGAAAGATACATATACGAGAAACACGAAAATTTTCCATTGGGTCCCAATTTTCTCCTGTGAGGGTCCTTGAAACAAGTAATAAATACCGGATATGGAATGTACTCGACGTCTTCTTTGATATGACACGCCGCATGCCCACGTTCGATCAAGGTTTGTAATTAGTGTCCTTTTATGTCCTTTTTGAGAGCTTTCCGATAATTTTTTTTCTTAGCAAATTTAATGATAGAATCTTTAGCTATTATAAATTCGGAAAAGCGAGAAACGTAGTGGCAACTTGAATTATTTTCGTAGTTATGGCTTTGGAAAGATACACGGAAAACACAAAAATTTTACATTTAATCTCGATTTATTCCGTTGAGGGTCCTTGAAACAGGAAACAAACACCGGATATGTAATGTACTCGACGTCCCCTTTGATCTGATACCCCACATGCTGACCTCCGGTCAAGGATTAAAGAGTATCCTTTTTTGTCCTTTTTGGGACCTTTCCGATAAAAATTTTTTTTAGCAAAATGAGTTTTAGATTCCTGGGAGCCCACTGATTCAAAAACCACAAGAATTAGCCTTACTCTATTTTTTTCTATTTGAAATGCTAATATGACTGCACTAATCAGCAAGCAATAAAGAAGTGCTTGCGCCACATGAACGCAATCAGGCTAATAATAAATATGTAATAGAGCGCTGGCATTGTCTAAAAGTTTGACTTTGTTTTTTTTTTCAATGAAAGAATAGTATGATTATGAAGCTGGATAGATGAAATTTGATTTCTCATACATTTCCAAGGTTCAATGTTGTGTCTATGTCAAATGATCTTCAATAAATCTTTTTCTCTATTGCAAACAAATGTTTGTATGAACATCGTTTAAAGCTTACTAGACAAGACAATGCCTCGACTATAATTTCCAGAATTGTGCATGTGTTTATCATTAGAATCACATTTCTTTGGCTTTACGGAATTCTTAACAATATTGCCTCTTTTGATTAATCTGATTTTAAACATTGTAACACAGAATAGAAGCAAAGGTCCTGCCTTGAGGAAATGTTCTGTATTCGATTTTGGACCATCTGTATTTCATTAAGGCACCGGTATTCACATGGTGTGTCATATGATGTTTCACCTCACCATGTTTCCGATTGATCCATACCACATATTAATAACTTATTAATAACATGTTCCAAGAAAAGTCTTTACTTAAAATAATGCTTATTTATTTATTTTAAGCAGACTTAAATCAGAAAAAAATATTCCTTGGCTGCTTTTTGTTGTATTTTTTTCTTGTTTTTAGCAAATGATTTTTTCAGTGTAGGACAGCTTTTAATGTTAATTTGGTCACTATCAAGGATGCCAGTTTGCGCCGCGTACTCGGCTTTGTGGAAACATAACCAAGATGATCTTTTCAAGTAGCAGCGGATACAATGTGATGCTTTTTGTCCTATTTTTTCATCGCCATCACTGTACGCCTTGGATTTTGATATGCATCTTTTCAGATGTGTCTAGTTTCTTTTGCTTTTTATAGGACCCTAATAGAAAGTTACGGGCGCCTCTTTGTGAAGACCATTGAAACATACGTTGGGCTTCGAGATAGTTTGGCCTAAGTTCCGCAATCTATTCGAGCTACCAACAGTTTTTCATTCTTTGTCGTAAGGACTTCTCCAGAGGTGTAGAGTCGTCGCAACCCCTTGTCAAAATGTCTAAAACTTGTTTTAACCTCTGTTCCACGGGTCCTTCGATGGGGTTGCTCTGAAGCAATACTAATTTAAAAGTTTCTTCGTCGAATTTCTTTGTAGGCCATCCAATAGTGGATGTGTTTATATTTCTTCGATTTGCTATATTTGTTATGTAAACAAAACTGCTTGGTGATCACTTTGAGTGTGACTCCATAACTGGCGCCATCGAGATGCTGAGAAATTTTAAATCAATAATGGATTCCGCACATTTTCCTTATCCTAAAGGTGTTGCTACGCCCCGAGCTCACAAGTACCACATTTAGTTGCGCAAATCTGTCCCACGCTTATTTGTCTCCCGGCTGCTTCACAATTATGTTCACACATATACAAGGGCTGCTTGATACGTATTCGTTTTGAGCATGATAGAGAGTACATCTATTGTAAGATGGTTTTGACGGTTGATAACACCAACTTCTTTACGAAAGCTGCCGAATTTTCAGAAAGATGCGTATTCATAGTTTTGGTGTACCACTCTTTTGTGAAGCAAGTAAGCCATCAACAGAAAGAGAAAAATCGTATATTGTCCAATATTTAAAGTTTTCTGAATGGATGGATGGATAAAAACCATGATATTTCGCAAAAAGTCTACAATTGCTCCACAGATTTGTTTTCCATTACTAGTTTCTGGATGAGCAAGTTCAAACGACACCCAGAACGACTCCAAATGATGAAATGATCGACACATGTCATGATCTCCTGGTCGCCGATCAACAGATGGAGTTTGCAGGAGAGGTCAGCTGCATATCATATAAACATCTACAAAATATCGTGTAAGCCAATAGGGCAAAAGTTTAACAATTTTTTTTAATCACACTCATCGCCGCAGGACTGCCTTCTGCCATCTGTGAAATATAAAAATAATCTGTAAGTTTTCATACTTACAGCACACACATGCAAATCGGAGAATACAGGTGGAACCTCTCACGTGTATATCACATCTAACAAATTCTCATCAACATAATATTTCACACCAACACAACTTAATTAAGGTTTACGATAGCTCTCACGGTGGCATCACACGCACCGCGCCCTTGTCGTATTAAAAATCCTCATTCCACAAAACACAAAATAAGTACAGGAAGCCAAAGCCAAGCTCTTTCGGTGCCATCGCACTCACCGAACCCTTGACTTACTTTCCTTATTTTACAAAACCATCTCATGAAGCCAAGCTCTTTCGGTGGCATCACACTCACCGAACCCTTGACTTACATTTTACATAAATCAAAAACAAGCAGGTTCCACCAACCGATTCTCCTAAACTACTACTCATGCCATAAAACCTATCTACTCTTAAAAAGAAACATGCCACATTGCCAAAATATCACAAAATATAAAATTTTCCTTAATATCAACTTAGTGAGAAACTACTCTCGTTTTTTACCAAGGGAGGACAAAGACAAAACTTAACATCAAACACTTCACCTCTGCGACTCTATGGGACTATTCCACAACTAACTGCTTGTTCCCTCAGGAGATCTTTCTAAAGCCAGTCCTTTCTTATCGACAATGCAAATCAATAAATTGCTGACTCAAAATCAAAATATAAACATTGGACCAGCTAAAGATCGTAAAATATAAAACTAAAGTGGTTCCAACGACAAACTTTAGTTTCCATTCGTTGTAGATACAATTTCGTATCTACAGTGGAAGCTATTACTATTTTTTTTAATCTAAATCAAAACATACTGCTTACAATCGGGCACGACTTTTAGAACATGGAGAAACCGTTTCAGCCTTTCCCACCAGCCACCAAACCGCAGTCGAAACAGGGGAGGTTCAAAATAAATCGATTCCGTTGGAGGAAAAGTTCTTTGGTCACTTTTGAGGATTCGTAGGGGATGTTTCACACAGATTTTCTTTGTTCGATGAAAAAACTTCTGACCTGTAATGAGTTAGTGTTATCAAATATCATTTTGCGATGGGTGTGCCCTATCATGGTCGACACTGAGACTTATCAAACAGATTTCGTACCAGTGACTTTCGCTCTTATCACTTCGCTAAATACCCCAGATATGCCTTGTAGAATAAATATATTCTCCACAGGTGTATATCGCCTCTATCTGCAACCCAAAACGAGCTATGCAGATTCTTCTATTGAACGCAGCCAATTGTGACGTCGATGCGTCTCTTTTTAATAGTCACCTGGCAGGGACGTAGCCAGGATTTTGTTTCGGGAGGGGTCCAAATATTGCCCCCCGTATTTTTTTTTTGTTTTTAATAAATTTGATGAAAACGATTTTAACCTTTAAATTTAAATTATGGTCTGTGTTATTAGGTTAATTTTAACAGGGTAGTAAACCAAGAATTACTACAAGATTTCATGTGTCCCGAAAGAAATTAAGGGGAAGTCCTTTTCAAAATGAATAGTGTGATTTTGTAAAATATGTGTTACTGGAGTTCTTTTGCTATAACGGTACAGTATTTAATAGCAAAGATTCTAAATTAAAAAGAAGGGAAAGGCTTTTTCGGGGTTTTTTAGGAGCACCGAAACCAGTGGCGCAACTTGGATCTTATCCTGGAAATTGCTGCCGCAAGTTGATGATGGTGCTATTTTCCAGTAATGATGCTATACGATGGTGTTTCTATATAATTCCCGTTGCATTCACAAACTTTTTTTTTTTTGAATCACTCTTTTCAGCATTGTGGTTGACGAGAAAGGGTTTAAATGTATGTCACAACGGTCTACAAGTTAGATCAAGGCGCGCAGCCGGATTTTAGAAAAAAGACATGGAAAATGCAAAAAAGGAATTTATGCACAAAAAAAAACTGGGCTGATGTTGCGCTAATATCTTCCCAGGTAAAAAAAACATTGGGATCACCGGCAGCCAGAACTCAAACTTGTGTGGTTCTTATTTCATATTTTCCTTTCACAATTTCTCGGTCTACCCCTCCCGTTGTTGCGCCACTTACTCCAACTAATAATAGGGCAAATTATTGATTGTGGCTGCATGTTTCACAATGTTGGTCATCAGCATGATTTAAATGCCGAGTTTCCCTGACACCAATGTGGTATAAAGTTGTATTTGGCTCGCATTTAAGGCCTTGATACTTTCCAAGAGCATATAGTTAGTCGATTGATCCATAATACACCACCGTCAAATTTATATAGTTTAAGCTTACTAAATTCGGAATGTGGCGAGGCTACAATGGATGTTTTCCTATCTGCGGTTTTTTTATTAAGGAATCGTGGGAAGAAATCTGGGATTCGAACTTTAGTTCGTGGCATTTGGGCTGGAATGGGGAGCACAGAGAGTAAAAGCAGGACATATCCACCCAAAGAGAGATGTCTGGCCACCATATCCCATGCACATTTTCAAATGACTAATATATTAATTTAGCCATATGTGTAAGCTATTGTTCATCGCGTTCTGAAATGATTTCTTAGCAACATTTAGGACCTGAGCAGCGGAAAGTTCAAAACACCAAACTTTTAGGCAAATTAGGATAAATAATAACGAGTATTCTGTTCTGTACCGAATTCTAATAGTAATTTTCTACACATAATTAGTAGTGTTCAGCCGCATCACTGCTAGCAGCACTTGCAACTAAGCAAACAATTTGAAAATATTGATTAATAGTGTAAGAAAATTGGACCAAAATATGGCCATCGAACGGCAAAAATCCTACATCGGAAATTTTTTTTTGATTATGGTTGGGGATGGTCCCGAGATGATGGCATAGAAAGTCCCAACCGATCGGGGGTCCGCAATTTTAAAAAAGGGGGAAAGGGGCCTTTTTTCGGTTTTGTACGATTATTTAAAAAACGGTAAGAGATACAGAAAAATGGTCTGAGGACGAAAAAAACTACATAAATTATCTTTGCAATAATATATAACACATTAGAGTTGAATTGAATATGAATAGAGCATAAATTAGAATATTTTCATTTTAGACCTTTTTTAAAAGCTCAATAACTTTTGGAAGAATGTTACTTCAGCCGTAAAATTTTGTACAAGTATTAACAAGAAGTTTAAGATAATTTTAACGTAAACGCTGAGTGGCTCCGGTCAAGGAGCCACATTATCCCCCCATTTAAATTTGTCAAAACGGCATGTCCATAACTCCCCCCAAAATTGGAGCAGAGTGATAAGTTTTGGTTTGTTGCGATTGCAGGTCGTAGTCACCCCACCCACCAAAAATCAGCTCATTCGGATAAAAACTAAGGGTACCTCCCATACAAAGTGACCCATGACAACTTTGTTCTACAGTTTATAAAATGAGTAGTACGTTGACCAAATTCCTGATGGGACACTTTTTATGGGAGATACCCTTAGTTTTTATCCGAATGAACTGATTTTTGGTGGGTGGGGTGACTAAAACCTCCAATCGCAACAAACCAAAATTTAGCACTCTGCTCCAATTTTGGGGGGAGTTATGGATATGCCGTTTTGAAAAATTTAAATGGGGGATAATGGAGGTCTTTGACCGGAGCGACTCAATGTTTACGTTAAAATTATCTTAAACTTGTTGTGAATACTTATACAAAATTTTACGGCTGAACTAGCGTTCTTTCAAAAGTTATGGAGCTTTTAAAAAAGGTCTAAAATGAAAATATTCTAATTTATGTTCTATTCTAACGCCGAAATATTCAATTAAACTCTAATGTGTTACATATCATTGCAAAGATAATTTTATGTAGGTTTTTTCGTCCTCAGACCATTTTGCTGTATCTCTTACTGTTTTTGAAATAATCGCAAAAAAACGAAAAAATGCTCTCCCCCCTTTCCCCCCTTTTTTTAAGGTTGCGGACACCCGATCGGTTGGGACTTTTAATGCCATAATCTGGGGACCATTCCCAACTAATCCAACAAAATTTCCGATGTAGGATTTTTGCCGACCAAATATGCCATTTTTCATAGACTATAAACTCTGAAATCGACTGCTATTTAGGTGAATAAGTTATGATGTCTGAAAAAATGGCGGAGCTAAGAAGACCTTAATCTTTTTAAAAATTATGTTATCAAAACGCTGACTCCGATTATTTCTGCAAACATTTCGGGAGGGGTCCGGACCCCATGGACCCCTCCCCTGGCTACGTGCCTGTCACCTGGCTTCCTCATTACGGAGCTCCGTGTGATTTTCCAGGACCGCTCTGCTCCCAATCCTCATTTAATTCTCGCAACATCAAACCAATAAGTTGACGGGACTTATGTTATTGCTCAGATCCAACTTCAATTGGTTTCATGTCGCTGCAAACAATAGGCAGTTAAAAACCACGTGCCTCGCATCGTCCATAACCCCTTATGTGGTACTCAGGCGAATCACCCAGTTTAAATCAATACAAATTGTGTGGAGTAGTGATTCACTTTGCATTGTTTTCTGTTTTCTCATGTTGCTATGTCGGGGATTAGAGTTGAAGCTAGCCCTGTGACCCCTTATATTTGACACAATTTTCGATAGACCCGCTGTTGTGGACACTGCCCTCTCGCATACGTACTTGCTTCAAGTGCTCCCTGAACCTCAGCCTCCAATCAAGCATATCCTCGAAGTACCTAAAAAGGCTTATTTAGGGTATCCGCAGGCGAGGATACTGCGCGACTAAAAACTATACGAGACTGTCATCCGCACACGATGATACTAAGTCTCGACAACTAAACATGCTTGCATGCAGGCAGAACGTATGCGGAGATGATGAATTGTACGTATCGAATATAAATGAAAAGAAAGATATGAATAAACTTTGGTCTACGAACGTTTTCGAACATGGACAGAGCGTGATCGAAATCCGGCTATGAACAATCACGATGTCGTTATTCATTTTTTGTTTTCATGTAGGTCGCGGAGACTAAAGTTCCCCGTGTGCGGATACGATGTTATGACTAAATCTCGCTCGCCAGTCGGCTTGTTAGATTTTGGAATAAGCTCCAGGTTTTGCCTTTTCCATCGTTCCAGAAAGGTTTACTCAGCTGAACAGGTTTCAAACACTTAAACACTAATAAATTTCACCCTAATTGGTTGAACTACCAGTTTTAGAGCTTTGTTTGGAATGCCATCCGAAGCTAGTGACTTACCTACCGTCTTCCAACCTGGATGAGGCTTGGAGTATTTCGTTCTCTGTGATGGCGGAAAAGAGTTGTGACATTTTTTTCCAACATTTCAGTAGTGGAGCTTTCTTTCCTACTTTAGCCATCCCTCAGGGGTTTCTATTAGCATTATCACAGAGCTGACTAAATCTGCAGCAGACTACCGTGTGCTGGTTTGAGCATCGCGCTTTGACTCAGCCGCCGCGCTTTAAGGCATCTTTGCTGAAGATCCGCAATTTCTTCGGTTCAACAATAGTTCTCTCGCAGTCCCTTAACGGAGCCGTTTCTAGACATAAAGGCATCGTAAGCAACTTTTAATTGCTCTGTGTTTTGTGCGGTTCTTTGTTCGCTCGCTCCGTCAATGGAACTTTGTCTGCAGAAGGACAGCCCTAAATCTCAATCAGGATCAGGACTATACGCATATTATATTATACCTACCTATGTACCTACTTTGTTCACTTGTTTTTGCGGACAGTCCTTGATGACGGAGACTCCTCTGCAACGGGCAAATTAGGCAGTCCCGTGGGTGTCCGCTGTTCTGTCATGCTTCGTCGACGGTCACGCATAAACTCCATCGGATTGCGTTTATCAAACAACCATATAAGCAATTTTTGTGCTTTTGTGGTGAGCTCAAAAAAATCAACAATTTTACAAACAAATGGATGGAACTCGTCTAAAATTTCGAATTTCGAAATGAATTAGCCGTAATTTTTCGATCGGCTTCATTCGAACTTTGGGGATAAAGCACTAGTCCCTAATACAATCCATAACTCATGTATGGCTGCCTGAATCGCTGTCCTCCATTTATCACACCACCTTGTCTCCAGGTACGGAAACTCAGTAGTGAGCGTCCTCACCTATTGAGTACTCCCAACAAGCTCGCGGTCATCCACGCAATCTGGCCCCAACCACTCACCTTATTCGGCCTGCGAATATAGTCCATTCGTTGTATATGTCCCGCTCATTACAATCGTTGCAGCTTCACGATTTAAGATACTTTCAGCTCGTCGTACAATTGATACAATTTGTGGTTGTACCAAAATTGGCTCCAAAATTCGCTGAAGCATCTGTCCAAAAAAGATTCAAAGGGTTTTGGATAAGGGTCGATGTTTGCAGCCATAGTATAGCACAGGTCGGATCATTGTTAAATACACGCGGAAATTTGTATTCTAGTGCACATGATTCCAATGCATAATTAGGAGGACCGGAAAATGCGTTTCATTTGTTAGTCGCATATACGTGGCTTCAACTGGTCCGTTTCGTTGGTGTCCCGTTTTGATGTTTACCAATGTTTGCTCTGCGTACGGATTAATTCTCCTTTCCAGCATTTTCGATCAATTCTTATATGTCGCACAAACTGTAATTCATTTATTTCATCTTTTCAGCCTTTTTATGGATTAGATCTGTCAGCGGCGTATTATACGTTGTATGGCAGACCCACTTCCTCTACTGTTGGGGGTTCACCGGGAAGGCCTGGTTCAGCCAAATGTTTCATTCGTTTCGGAGTTCGATGGTATTCAGAAGCTCCTCAAAATACGAGGCTAATCGTTTGTTAATGCTATGTCGATGTCAATCTTAGAAACTCATTGATCCATTCTATGTAGGTTCAGCAACGTGATTCAGGTTGTGTGTGATCATCAATCTACAAACTAGCTTGGAACTGTCACTTTTTGGTCTAATTAACCCATTTGAGGTTCGGTTGATGTGCTGTCCGTGGCTTCATGCTGCCTAGCATGAGTTACAACTGTAATTCGAAAATGGACTCGGGTGAAAAGAGGACGTCACCGTTCAAAGGGATTTATTTACACAGATCCCCTTCATGGGTGACCCCCATATGCAGCGCATTTTTGTCTGTTTCTGGCTTCAAGAGAATATCGTAGTCTGGTGATTTAAGGATCCAAATCAATCCGCGCTGAAGAGCCAGTCATTTAAATCGCCTTCTTTGCAGGGTTTTCAGGGGGCTTTGAACATGAAAAAAAAACCTTTTTGGTGATTGGTTATTGTTCAATATATGCATACACACTTTAGAAGTGTGTCTTTTTTGGCATAAGTTTTCCTTAAAATATTCAAATGTAATAAATAATAACTTACGAACCACACAACGTCCACCCAGCAATTCTCTTGAACTTGATATTTTTCAGTTGGGTTTAGGTCATTCCAATAAAAAAACTGGTAAATTGTTCTTTAAAATCCAGTTCAGCCACCACCTGGCAACGTGGTTGCGGTGGACATACTTATCCAGTACATATTCCACACGTATCACGTACGTATTTACGTATACATGTAGACAGTATCTTTTGAAGCATGTATCTCCGCAACTTACGTGCGCGGAGAGATTCGCGATATATGTAACTATTCAATCAACAAATGACCGATGATGACGGTCAATAAACTTTTGTGGTAGCTTTTCGCCATAAATGTGTACAATGACGGGGCGAGAACATGGGCGCACCGAAACGGAGACATTGGATTGGAAAATCCTCTCCTAATAGAAGGAAAACCTTATTCTATAATAGATAACTATAATCGTGATTGCTCAGCTGCTCCCTCAGCGTCGCGGCACTTGCTACTAATAACACGTAGAAGAGATGTTGAAATTTGTTATGTTGGGATCCATATCTTGTGCCCGTCGTCATGCCATGCCCGCGCGTTTTGTTCACTCGAATGAATCTTGAAAGCCTTGAATATGGCTCGAGGAGATATTGTATTCTTTTACTTGGCCATCTTCCACATTGTGCCAATCGAGTTTTCTTTGATTTCCTTCTTGGATTACATTGTTTTGCATCGAACGTGGTCGCTGTGTTGTTATCGTCTTGCTGTCGCCGCCTGCATATGTTCCCATTTGAATTCACTTCCGTTTTTTATCTGAAGACGATAATCTTATTGTACGAGTAGTATGTATTGATGGCGGAGTCATGATTAATTTCTTGTACACGTGAGAATCGGAAAGAAAAGATTTTTAGCTTCATGCAAGGTAAATGTACCACTTATGGGCAGGAAGGTAGTGGAAATTATCTCAAGATAATTGTATTAGGAAGGCGCGGACAATGGGTTTTCTTTGCGTTCTTTATCTTCAATGATATGTCTTTGGTCAGTTTAATAACGTTTGAAGATCTAATTTACATTTTTTGAGAGAAAAAAAATAATTTTTTAATATTTAACATGATGATGTAAATAATAATAAATTTCAATTAAATAATGACAAAATTGTCGTCAATGTGAATACCATAATTACGGCATTGGGGCCTTTTTTTCTTTTTGAACATCTATTTTACTGGTCGATAGATGAGCGCTCCAGCAAATTTCGGGGAATAATTCCCTCTTTTTATGCTGTTTTACCAAATTAGTTGTTTCCTGTAAACTGATCATAATGACACACATTTATAGTGATTTCCGACAGACATTTTGGATTAAAAATGTCAGGAGACACAAGAAGCTGAAATCGATGCTCTTTAATGATAATAATGATCTGAGTATGTAGGATGGCTACGGTATGATTGTTTACCCTATGTATTTTAGCTGATATTTTATGATGCTTCATCTGAGACTTGACTTCGCTCTTCATTACCGTAACTCCTAGTGGAGCATGTTGCGTTGATGACTACCGTGTGTAGTCATCGACATTACAAATACAACTGAATTCGGAGTGTGATACACTGAGAAAAAAAATCCTGTAAATTCAAAAAATACGCATATGATTCAAAGAGATTCAAATATGATTTTGCTTCATATTTGTTTCCCTTTGAATCATTGTATAATCCCTTTATTTCAAACGGATTTCCCTTTGAACTAATAAGATATTCCTTTTGAAAGTCTATCTATAATCACTTTAAATTAAAGTGATGCAGTGTCAATTTAATCAGGTCACAACCATAAATCGAAAGGATTTCCTTTTAATTTAAAAGGATAGACTCTTTGTTTTAAAGGGATATCATTTTATTTAAAATTGAAGGATTTTTCTTATTATTTATCCAAATGCATGAACTCAAAAGAATATTTTAAATTACACCAAAAGGAGTAATTTTCATAAAAGAACATATTACTCATAAATTAGTTTTGTATATAACTGACGCTATAGGTGTTGGCGACATTTCATTTACCTCCTTATAAAGCTATTCCGAAGGAAAGTGCATGTCCCGCAAGAATTTTAATCTCCATTCCGGTTTTAATGCCGATGCACTCCAAAGGTCCAAAACGTTACAAACGCAAGAGGGTCTCGTAGATGTCCTTGAACCAGCCCCGTTCAATCTGGACCACTTGATAAAATTGGTTAAATGTGGTGGACCATCAACTTCAAAATCCGATTAGGGCAATTTCGGTCGGTAATTCCAATTGACTAATAGAATGCATTCAATTAACGATATGCGAATACAACGGATTGCATTCTTGTCAGTCTACGGTCCCGAATAGATTGACAGATGTGGCAAACGCGATTACATATAGGAAGAAGCACAAAAGGACATCGGTGCTCTATTTTGTGACCCTTGCTTACTATATCCCGTAATATTAAGGATCTTACACACTAAATTTAAGTTAAATCAGTTCAGTACTTTTGGAAGCAAAGTTATAGGTAGGATTGATTATATACCATTCCTTCTTGTTGATTTCGTGATAAAGTTTCGTCGGTTTCTAGATATAGACATATTGAGGTAAGTTTTGGTTAGAATAGATTCTTAAGGGGACCTTTTTTTCTAAGAAAATCATAGCATAGCAAGCCTGTATTGCTTTTTGCGTCTGCAAGACAATATTCAGCAAGAAATGGAGTCTCAAGCCAAATATGGTACTTTGGGTATACACGGCGCGGCGGTGGTACGACCCATCCTAACATACGGGTTACTCGTCTGGTGGCCAACGCTCAGTAAAGGCTACAATGTAACAAAACTTGGTAGAGTGCAGAGATCGGCTTCCCTTAGCATCACAGGGGGTATGCAAACATGCCCGAGGGATGCGCTGAATGTGATCCTGCATCTTCCACCCATCGATCTTTTTATCAACCAACTGGCAGCATGTAGTGCAGTCAGGCTCAAAGACTTAAGCTGCTGAAGTGCTAGCCATACGGCCACAGCAATATTCTAAACCAGCTCCCACAAGACATACGCAACGTTGTAACAGATTTCAAAGTGCCCACGCTACGCTTTGGGAAGAACTTCGATACCAAATTGCCAACTAGAGGTGGAGTGGAAAGAGAGTGAGGTGGTCAACGATTTTGATATCACTTTTTTTCATCGATGGGTCTAAAATGGAGTGTGGCGTGAATGCCGGAACTAAACCGCGTAAAGATGTCGCCAATGGGGCTTCACGCTGCCAGGCTAGGCAAGGCATCCCCTACAATGCGCATTGCCGCAGCTGCAGCAAATTCATCACCTAAACTCCATCATATACACTAGTTCAACTTCACGGAGTTTGTGGTTTCAAAATGGCGCTTTATGCGCTAATTAGGCTTTTGGCCAGCCTGTGCCTAGGCCACCACTTTTACCAACCAACCAACCATAGATCTGGGGTGGGGCTTCTATGGGAGCCCTACGACTACATACCCAGCTAGCCAAAAACTCTCTTAATACTTTCTTATTCGTTTCTAGAGGAAAAATGCTTGTTCCTTAAACATGTCTTAAGAATGCTTAAAGAATGATATAAGGTCAAAGAGGCACCTCTTTTTTACTTAAGCGGTTCTTTATTCTTGCTTAAAGCATGTTATAAGAAACCGTAGAAGGTTTAAAGAAATACGTATAAGAAATATACAGGGTGTCCCGCATTAGGTGGTCAATACCGTAAGGGTTGATAGCACAACTTGTTTCAGCAAGAAAATTACCAATACAATCGGAATTTTTTTACCGTTACATTGTTATCGCTCTTTTTGTGAAAGTCATCGAAAATCGTGACTTGTCATGCAAAATCATAATTTGCAGCCCTCCTGATCACTTAATCCAAGATTTGATTTCAGTTTCAGAAACTACATAAAATTTCACAAAAACTGAAGTTTTTGCTGTTGTCAAGATTATCGCCAGTTTCAAGATACAGTTACTCAAACTTCATAGAAATTTTAAAATAGATTTTTCATCGAAAATTCAGCTCCACACCTATTGACAAGTATTCTGTGTTCGAATGCCCCACACATAAGCGTACCTCACTCTCTTAATAACTGCTTTATGATTGTAATTAAGAACAGTTTAAGAAGACAATTGTCTAACTGGATTTTAGTGAATCAACGAGTTCGAACCCCCGTTAATTGAAAATTTTGTACATAGTTCTTTATCACAATATTTTCTCGGTATTCTCCTATAAGTGATTGAATGTGTTTCCTGAAAAACGCTACTTCAGGCGAAAAAAGTAATAATAGTACATATATTTTATCTTTTGTTCCTCCTATGAATTTCTTAAATCTTACTTATATAAATGATTTATATGTTTTTTATATCTTCTTTAATAAAGTCATTAAGAAGTTTTATAGCATTCTTTGATATTCCTTATACATTTTTCTTTAAAACGCCTAAATAGTTCTTGTAACATGATTTAAGCAAGAAAAAGAACCATTGAGGCGAAAAGTAGGTGCCTTTTTGTCCTTTTATATTATCCTTTAAGCCTTCTTTATAGACACATTTGATTCATCATCAAGCATTTTTCCTTCAGAAACAAACAAGAAGGTATTAAGATAGTTTGTGGCTAGCTGGGATGCTACACGGAGAGAAAAATGTGCAATGAATTCTACAAAATCGTACAATGAAATTCACAACATACAATTTCACTAAATTTGTAGTGAAAGTTATTAAAATGTAGTGAAATTGATTACAATGTAGTTATTGTGGCCTATTGTAAAAATGATTGCAGTGTAATGAAAAAAATCATTGCATGATATTTATATGGATAGTTACATTTATTGCGTTTGAGGTAATTTTCACCGCAGCCTTTAATAATTATTATTGCATGGCGTTATAGTTTTCATCATTTCGTACATGAAATTAACAAGAGTGCGTAATAATTATGAAACTGTCAAAAAATAAAACGACTAATTTTTTCGCATAACTTGTAATCGTAGATAGCTTAGGTGTAGGACGTAGGACTACGAAACGATAGGTCCCCGGTTCAATTCCCAGTAGAAGCAAATTGTAAAAAGGTAAAATTAAAATAGGGAAAAAGAAGTTAAGGATAAAATAGAAGTAAAAAAGAAAAAAAAAGTAAAAAAAAAAAAGAAAAAAAGAAAAAAAAATAACTTTTTGTATTTTTTTCTATTATCGCCAAATTATCTTCCTGACAGATTTTATTACCAACCAATTGTTAATTTTATTACAGTACAATGAAATTTTTCATTAAAGATGTAATAACTTTCACATCAGTTGCAGTAGGGTCAAAAATCAATACAAATGCAATGGTTTTCATTACAATTTTAATACCTTTCACTACATTTTTTCTCTCCGTGTAATTATTTTTCTTTAAATATCTGGAACATTTTAGGTTAACTTTCATTTCTTAAAAAGTGCTCAAAGAATGCTTTAAGTAACCGTCCTAAGAAATCAATTAAAAAAAAACGTGTGTATCTCTGCAAGAATGATGAAAGATTTATATAAGAAACCACCATCACGGAGAGAAAAATGTGCAATGAATTCAACAAAATCATACAATGAAATTCACAACATACATTTTCACTAAATTTGTAGTGAAAGTTATTAAAATGTAGTGAAATTGATTACAATTCAGTTGTTTTTACTGGTGCTGGTTTATTGTAAAAATGATTGCAGTGTAATGAAAAAAATCATTGCATGATATTTGTATGGGTAGG
This sequence comes from Microchrysa polita, assembly GCA_949715475.1. Classification (NCBI taxonomy): domain Eukaryota; kingdom Metazoa; phylum Arthropoda; class Insecta; order Diptera; family Stratiomyidae; genus Microchrysa; species Microchrysa polita. Next base: position 57,105,516 of record OX454417.1, read on the forward strand.
TATTTATTGTGTTTATGGTAATTTTCATCACTGTCTGTAATAATAATTACTGCACGGTGTACATGAAATTAACAAGAGCGCGTAATAATTATGAAACTGTCAAAAAATAAGACGACCAATTTATTCGCATAACTTGTAATCTTAGATAGCTTAGGTGTAGGACGTAGGACTACGAAACGATAGGTCCCCGGTTCAATTCCCAGTAGAAGCAAATTGTAAAAAGGTAAACTTAAAATAGGGAAAAAGAAGTTAAGGATAAAATAGAAGTAAAAAAATAAAAAAAGGTAAAAATAAAAAAAGGAAAAAAATAAAAAAAATCACTTTTTGTATTATCGCCAAATTATCTTCCTGGCAAATTTTATTAGCAACCAATTGTTAATTTTATTACAGCGCAATGAAATTTTTCATTACAGAAGTAATAACAGCAGTTGCAATAGGGTCAAAAATCACTACAAATTCAACAGATTTTATTACAGTTTTAATACCTTTCACTACATTTTTTCTCTCCGTGATCTCAAAAACAAGTCCCAATTTTTGTTCGCTATATAGTTGTTTCTTAAATCATTCTTTAATCATGTTTAAAGAAGTGAAGTAATATTAACAACAAGCGAGCTTCGTAAAGATTTCTTTAAGCATGATAATGGCCCCATACTACGATTCCATTTGTTTTGACATTTTTTGTTGTTTTGATAAGGACACATTAATTCAAGGTTTTGTGAATTTGGTGTAAAAAATGTTTCTTAGAAGAATCAAAATGGGGGCTTGAATTTGTATGGCAGCCTCATGGCTCCATAGTCCGATTTTACCGATTCAAACATACAAACTGCCTGCAGCAAAACGAAGCATTTGTGCAAAATTTTAGCTTCTTAAATTGGCCGAGTAAAACGCGTCGCAACAGACGGACATCGCCCAATTGACTCATCTCGCCATGCTGATCATATACATATTTGATATGCTTCCTTCAATGCGTTCTTCATGACAAAGTTAATATACCCTTTCACTCTACGAGCGAAGGGTATAAAAATACAATAGTATGGATATGCGCGCCTACATTTTTGCTCTTGCCTGGCGTCATCGATCTTCACGTGGTGTGATCATCACCACAATTGGTATAAATGATCCTTCGGTGGCCCATAAAATGAACGAAAAGGCATCCTTCAATTACTTCCCGTTGACCGATTTGGATGAAACTTGGTTAGTAGTTAAGTGGTGGGCTCCTCAATATTTAAGTAGCTGCACTTATTATGATGTGAAAGATGTCCCTGGGCACAAAAGGCCCCTTTTTCTGTGGCGGTGCACTATAGACGATATGGATATCAAAATACTGGATTCGTTGAGACAAGTCCTCCAGAATGCCAATAAACTGATTTTGAATTTTTTTAAAAATAATATTACCACCAAAAAGGATATTTTTCTACAGGGAGCAGTGTATGGTCATGATGGGTGTCGTTCGTAAGGAGATTTTGAGAGCAATGTATGTGATCAGTTTTAAGGGATTTCGACCTTCTGGAGCAACAGGATAACGGTGAACCCTCGTTTAAATGAATGTAAATCTCAATATGTATGTATTTACCTGCAACTACAGCCTTTATGTCAAATCTAATTCATAGGGAAGTTAAAATAATATTTAGCTTTCATCATAGCAAATATAGTACATATCTCTCTCGATTACCGTAAATCCTAGTGGAGCATGGTGCGTTGATGACTACCGTGTGTAGTAATCAACGTTACAAAGACAACTGAATTCGGAGTGTGATACGGTTGTCAGCCATACCACTTCCTAGTCGCACTGTTAGTTTATTATTCTGCGATAAGAATATTTCTTATCATCTTCTTCTGAATAATAAACTTGCGACGAGTCGTGCCGAGTTTGGAAACTCGTTTCTCTATGAGTGTCTATTTAAAAGAGTGGCGACCGAACGATCACGGCCACAGAGCACAATATATATAGTATGGTACACCTTAATACTGTTGCTTCCGTCAATCAGGACGAAATACCTTTTTTTCGGCCTGGAAGATACATGTATAAGCAACACGGGTATCGAATTTCAGTATTTTCTTAAAGGAGTTCCCCAGAATACTAATGAAAGTATTCAAAGGAGAATAAGAACGAAAGGGGTTCTGAGAATAGCGCATTTTATAAGTTCAGAGCAAATTTCGTCCTTCGTCCAGCATCAAACACGTATATATTGTGTGTGCACATAGCCACTCTGGACCAACGCATGTAATGGGTTGCAAGGTGCTCTAAGTAGCAGCCCCATTACCTACTACATGTACCATAACATTCTGCAGCCTAAAACCATCTCGCAATTGGATCGTACATCAAATTTGAGGCAAATTGGTTATGTGGTTTAGGAGGAGATGCATTTACGAACACAAGCACAGTGTAATTTTGTTTATAAACATAAAGGACTCAACAACTTTAGTGGCAAAGTCTTAGAGAAAGCATAGCAACCCATGCCATGCGTTAGTCCAGAGTGGCTATGTGATCACACAACCCATATGTGTTTGACTTCAAATTGATTACACTACACTCCACGAAATATTTCAAACGTCAAAATATTGTCGATGCAATTATTAACCCTTCTGTCGCCGCCTACCAGCTATTATGCCCGAAGTTTAGCTGAATCTTCTGTAAAATTAATTTTATTTTTTGAAGAGGTCTAATTTTAGTTCTAGACACAGTTTACATACAATGTCTTACAATGATACGCCGGTTTTCTTCGTTTCTTTAGACATAGTTTATATTTCGCCGAACGTTTGATCGCATTTGTGGCCGTCAGTCCCTTTGAAATATATGGCAAGGGGTGGAAAATATTGTTGAAAGATATTTTTCATCAAGATATAGTACCAATGGTCTGTCTAGGTCTATGTGCCAGTCGAAGGGTTAATAATCACGTTGGCTTTTTGAAAGAGTAATAAATATTACGCGGATTTTATTTTCTCAATTGTAAACAAAAAATTGACATTTGAATAAAATTTTCACACATACTATGAACTGCAATAGTGTGAAAACGGTGCCATTTTTATTTTCTGATGCCCACTCTGGACTAATGCATGCTTTCTCTAAGGGCATAATTCTCTACACTTTTTTCTCTAATCTTGTATGATTAAATGAAGGAATTTAATAGGTGATTCATACTATGGACAGAATTTATTAAATCCTGGATTCGATTAACAAACCTGCAAATTGACTGGATTAATTTTAAACAACTCCAGGATTTGTTTGTAGTCTGTATCGGCTGGAAGATTAGTGAGATTGACTATTTCTTAAGTAAATTTAAATTTACTGTTACTTTAGATAAAAAGTCTAAATCATTTTTCTCAGTGTAGCAAAACTCCAAGCCTGGGATGAGTTAGGCCAATCCTTATAACACCTCAAGGACTCAGCAAGGATTAGTGAGATTCTGTCAAAAGCACATTCATATCCGTCCTTAAGAAAGATCATTGAATCTGGACGGAATCCCTTGAACTCCTTGTGAGTCCGCATTTCTCAGCAAAAGCATTTGTACGCCCGGCCGAGATTGCATAGTGCAGAGAATCGACGGAGTGACCTCGTAGATGCCGGCATTATGAAAAAGAAGATCTCCTGGGCTATTAATAGGTTTTCTGTATGTATGATGATTGATGAGCTTTCTCATCCTCAAATACGTCTCCAGTCGTGGCAACGAGTTCCAGTTGTTTTATTCTGAAGATAGGCGAACGATCGCATGGTACCGCGAAGGATTTCAAACACATTATCTTTATCTTCCTTCGTACTAAAAACATTGGAAAATATCCACTTTTACATCCGAAAACGGCGGGATAACTCAGTTCTCCAATACACGCGAGCTGCTTTCCTCGACATAGAGGAAGCTTTCAATAATGTCCGTATAGAATCCTATAGAGGCCTTCGCGGAATCGGGAGTGGTCGTGGATGCGACAAATGGTTAGTTACTCTACTGGGGACTAGAGTAACCTATGCGTACTTATAAAGCAGCAAGCTGACTAAATTACATAGTTTGCAGAGGGATACCTCGAGTTGTCACCCCTCTACGCTACTATGACTAGCTGAGTAATAATTTTAACCAAACTCGATGAGGAGGGAAAGGTGGTCGCGTATGCGGATAATGTAGCGATAGTGGTAACAGGATTGTGCCTCTTTGTTATCAGTCAGATCATGGGAAAATCCCTTGGGTATGTCAGCGTTAAGAAAGCCTGCGAACTGCGTTTAATGTTTAATCCTGCATCTTCTACCTATAAACTTTTTATATGCCAACGGCATGTAGTGTGGTCAGATTTAGAGTGTAAGGTCATTGGGCTGCTCAGCTACTATACTCAACCAAATGTAACCAGATGTGATCAAAGTTCTAGCAGACTTTTAGTGACTACACTGAGGAATTATAAGGAACGACGGAAGCAATGTTTCAAGGTACGTTTATAAATGTGGGCGTTAGTTTGGTACTAATTCTGATTTCGGTAAGTAAAGGAAGGTTTCAAAGAACGTTTATAAATATCGGCCCAAGTTTCGGGAAAAACTTGGCTGACAAATGCCCGACCAGGCGCGAATGGAGGGCGAGTAAGGTAGTAAACAGAAGTGCTTTTCGACTTTCACGGACAATCCTGTCCAAGAAAAATACAAAAGGATCAAAATTTCCGCTTTCGGTAACAGCTGACTATTGTGTCATCAGTTCCTGTGTTCCCAACGCAATATTCTGAATTCGAAATTGCATTCGTCTCAAGAAATATTATGACAAACGGGAAATTTCAGGGAAATTGTTCGCGGAGCCATCTGGGGGCCAGTAGTGGCAGATGATCCAAGTCATAACCTGGATCAATTTCCAAGATTGTCATTTTGTAGGGGATTTCCAGTAAATATGGAAATTATCCAGTAAGTCGAAAGCACTAGAGCTAATTAGGCTTCTGGTCTGCCTAGCCTTAATCACCATTTTTACCAAACAAGTCTTTCTGAAGCGCTACAATATAAGAACTAGAGCGCTTCCATCTCCCATTTCGATTAATTTCCATTGTAACATTGCATGACCACAGAGGTAAGTGCTTCCTCAGAAGCTGTGACGGAGTTTTATTGCATACAATTTTCTATTTTGCCAGAGCAGGGAGGAATGGATTTACTTTTTTTTTCGTAGGTGTGTGTGAATACACCATTTGAGTCTGTCGGAAAACTCCCCATTCCATTCCCTTCATATGAAGATCTCTAGCCTTTCCTTTTGGTCCATACCACATCTCATTCCACTCGTCCCTAGACTGTCCAATCGTTAGGCCAATAAAGTACATTTTCTTTGCTGGTAGCTCATTTTCTTTAGCGAAGTCGGAACTTAAAAAAAGGAGCTTTATTGTACAAACAATTGGACAGTCTATGGTGGCTCATAGTGTTAACATTGAAACAGTTTTACTTAATTCAGTACTTTGGTAAATAAATGATAATCTAGAAATATTTTAAATATTTACCACTACTTTGACTGACATAGAAACTAGTTCTTCCGTAAGTCGAAGGTCGATCGCGGGGCTGAATTGAGAGCTTCATGAGTCGCCCACAAAACCTGTAAAGCTTTAAAGTTGACAAGGGTTTTCGTTCATAAATCTTTGGAAACAGTCCGGATAGAAAGTACTAACAACGTTACTATTCAGACAGAAATCTTAACTCGACCGATGGTTAACATTTTTTCTTAAAAAACAGAAATAAGAAAAAAACAAGACCGAGGCTAATTTCGGGCGCGGCCGAAACATGAATACCCATCATATTTGAATGAAACTTAACCTTCTTTAGCGTTAAAAATGTATACCGCAGCCCTATGACGTGTTCCGATTCCCTCTGTTCCTGGATGCGTTGAGGCTAATCCAGGAACACAATTGGATGAATTTTGATTAAGATTCAAATAGAAAAACTGTTTCTCTTACAAGAATTTAATATTTGAGGGTTGGTTTGCATGACAGCCTAATGACGTAATGTTCTGATTCCATCCATTCCTAGATATGCTTTGAGGCTTTACACACACACATTTGGGTGAAGTTTGGTTAAGATTGGTTCCCAAAGAAAAAAGTTTTTCTTAGAAGGACCTAATTTCCAGGGGTTTGGTTTGTATGACAGCCCTATGACGGAGTGTTCCGATTTCATCTGTTTGGAGGCTTCACTAGGAACACACTTGGGTGAAGTTTGGTTAAGTTTGGTTCATAAAGAAAAAAGTTTTTCTTAGAAGAACCTAATTTTCAGGGGCAGCCCTATGACCCCATGGTCCGATTCCATTCGTTCCGACATAGAAATATACAGCGTACACTAAAAGAAACTTGTATATAAAATTTCAGCCCGGTAGCTTCAAAACTGTTCGGACTAGTTTGCGTTGTAACAGACAGACAGACGGACATAGCTCAATTGATTTCTCTCGTCACACTGATCAATAATATATATACTTTATATAGTCGCAGGTGTTTCCTTCTGTGCGTTGCAAACTTCATGACCAAGTTAATATACCCTTTCACATAGTGACGGGTGTAATAACCAATATTTGAATGCACATGCCACAATTCAATTCGTACTTTGGCTAAATAAGGTATGATTTATAACCGATGACTGGTACTAGATATGATTTTATGGTATCTTGTTGATCTTGGCCAAAGTTATTAAAACCCACGACTGGGACGGTGCGGATTACACGATACCATCGTTTCTTTACTTCCTTTGTGCCATGATACTAAGACTAAAAGAAAGTTAAAAGTTCTAAAGTGGCTGCATGTTTGGTGTACTCGTTCCGGTTATTTCCTTTGACTTGATTGCACGTTTCTTGACTTTTGTAAATATGAACGAAAAGAGTGCAATTCGCAATGTGGTGATTATTTTGTTGCATTAAAGTGCACATTGGCAATTCGAAAAGTTTATTAACACCTTTCATTGTCGCATTTGATTCATACAGCTGTTACGTACATATACTCGTATGCTGTCGTTGTATGTCCATTGCGTTGCAATTGGCTTTTCCTTCATATAATGAGATGAGATCATGAGATCATGACGATGACGACGACGACATGCAGGAGGCAGCAGCGATAAGTAGTCACATATAAGTCTGACAGTGATTTTAATCAGATCGTACTTCTTGCTAATGACATAAGCCGGATGTTGAACGATTCGCTGGGCAAATGTATTTGTATGTTCAATGTTTTATGGAAGAAATACAACTAGCGCTTATGTTCCCAATGCAAAGATCTGAGCGTTCACAATGAATCTTATAAGAAATTTTAGGAGGTTGAATTTAGTGTTTTGGTACCCCAAACTTTCTTGACAGAGGTATGTATATGGTACTTCAAACTAATCAAATACGTCTAGCAATATTTATCTTGACGATATTATACTGCTCCACGTCTCTTGTAGGGAATCGCTTATTTTGGCAGTACATTATCAAAATTATTTTAAATTAATTGAACACTCAATTTTTGGGTCACATTTATATCTCTGTACTAATCTATTTTTGTTTCTTCAATTTTCAGTTCGAAGCTACGACAATCATGCAAAATGCGGCCTAGTCTGGGTGCCACACGTTGTCGCCTATCGATGTCGTACGTGCGGCATCTCTCCATGCATGTCCATATGTCGGGATTGTTTTAAAAAAGGCGATCACACAAATCACGATTTCAATATGTTTCTTTCACAAGCGGGTGGAGCGTGTGATTGTGGCGATACGTCTGTCATGAAATCAGAAGGATTTTGTAGCGATCACGGTATCAACAATCGAGCGAATAAAGAAGCAGTTCCTAGTAATCTATTGGCGGTTGCGGAGGCGATTATGCCAAAATTATTGTTTCGACTCTTACATCATTTTCGAGACTATATGCACCAGTCGGCGGTGAACGAGAATTATGATATGCCTGCGTATAAATGCGAGAATTTCGTTAATATGTTAATGGATCTGAATAACATGGGCGAATTGATGCGACGTGTTATGACCAAAGCACTAATAAAGCCTGAGGTAAGTTACGTTTGACTTTAACCAATTGGATTTCAAGATTAATGCGTTTTTTTTTTATTGTTGCAGCTATATCAAAAGTTCATGGGACCCTTTCCAGATACATATTATGGCAATTATTTAGAAAAAAGTAGAAGTAAATATAAGGAAAAAGTTAATAATTTTCCGAGGTAAGAAAAAAAACATATTGCCAACTATATAAGGATAGTGTCGAAATCGAAGAACGGTACTTTTACCGCGATCAATACGTATGTGGAACTCTCTGCCAGATTCAGTTTTTCCTAAAATTTATGAACCTCCAAAAAATCAAACAAATCAAGTTCTCTTATCTTAGTTTTCCATCCTTTTCCAAAGTTGTACTCTAGTGCTAAAGGGTTGCCGCCTCCGTCCTGGGTGCTCTCTCTCCAATAAAACCCCGCGGTATACACTTGCTGTAACTCAGATGTTTCTTTGACTCGATACTTGTTATACATTAGCAACCGCGTGCTTGGGTTTTGCGTAGACCGGGATCGCTAGGGTGGTTAACCGAATTAGAAAATAATGTTTCCGTACTATGAATAACAAGTATGTATACTTTCCTACGCACTCCGCCAGTCTTTTGCTAAAGATTACAGCTGATTTTTCATGATATCGGCGGCCATGCTTCTATTCTATTGTTTTTGTTCTTGTAGCGGTCTTAATTTGTATATTCTGGGAATCATGTTTTCCAATTCCAGAAGCACACCTTAGTTTCGCCTATAAAGTTGAACTGACCAGTTATTACTTGCGTTCTTCTCGGACTTGAGCTTGGGTAGTTTGTCTCCAGCGAGATTAGATTTACATGCACACGGGAACCTGTCAATTTTTGAAAGGGCGAACAAAATTAAAATTAATGACACACATTTAAGGCCACCAAACCACTCAGCACAATTGAAGCATTTAAATGACATGACAAATTTCACTCCAAAGGAAATTTTTTGGAGGCGTTTTCGGTAATACTCTTCCACTTTCCCAGCAGCTCAACTTTTTTATTCTGGGTAGAGATAGGAAATCTTGCATAGATACTGCGTGCCATGTAGCAGAGACCGTCAGCGTGCAGTTATGTCGGATTCATACCGTCTAAACCTAACACCTCTTTCGTCGCCGCTTGACCCTGTGGGATAACCTTTCAGTATTACATCGCAGGGCCACTATCAGCTAATCAGCATTCTGGCGAGTCGACCAGCTTAAACCGATCCAAATATTGACGGTATCCTCCACGGCCCGTTAAGAACTGGTTGTGTAAAAATTCACATCCCCGTGTTTTCGGCCAACCCACATGGCTATATCTGGCATATGTGTCCATCGGCCAGGAGGCTTCCTACCATCGGACCTGCCACCTTCTCATAGATGTTTCAATGTTTCTTCGCCCAGGTGCATCTCCGGTGTTACGCCTGCCTTGGCGACCGCAAAGTCATCCATTAGGATCGGTAAAGAAATCATTCCGGCTACCACATAGATCATGTGATTTGGTGCGGTACGCACGACACACTCTTAAAGCACACTTACGATAGATCGTGTTTAGGGGTTTTGCGTTACGAACCGTAGTGCACTGGTCTAAATTGCCGAGGTATATACAAGGTGTCCCAAACCCCAACGATAACTCAGTAACCGGTGATATCGCATTTAGTGTCCGTTACGGGAAAAATATTAAAAAAATCAGTCGCGTTTTTTTTACAGTTATTTGTAATTAAAAATCTAAAAAAACGCAGACCTTGCTGTCATTTCTATCCACTGTAACTGCAAATCCTAATATTTCTCAAATTTTCTTTTAGCGCTGCAACAGCTACAAAATGATCTATTACCTCTTACCTCAACTTGAAAAAATAACTGTTTTGTTTTGAGGGAAATGTCACTTTCTTTGTGGAACCGAGGATCAAATTCATCGTTTCATCGAAGTTCAAATAACTGTAACGTAAAAAAATGCACCGGGATCTTCCGGCAAGTAATTTTAAAAGTGGCTCTAGTTTTCATAACGGTATGACATTTGCTTCATTATACCTGGGAGTTAGAATATTTTTTCAAAGACCTGAAACCATAGAATTTTTTTACCCAGAAATTTCAACACTAAAATTATCAAAAGACCCTTTGGACGGTATTTGACTCATTCTGAACTATACACACTAAATGCGCTATCACCGGCTACCGAGTTATCGTTGGGGTTTGGGACACCCTGTATAGTTATTGATGTTCCCATCCTCGACAATCGCAGCCTCCTACTTGTTCTCAGGCCACCTATGTTTGGATTCATTCTTGCTAGAGCCGCCATGGCAGTCGGCGCCTTATTGCCTACATGCTTAAAATGCTCGCCAAAACTTAGGCCCGTATTTATGAACATTCCTTAACTCAAGGAGACATTGAGTCAAGGATGCCGAAATTCAATAAATTAAATGTCATTTTCCATACTTTTTCATAGAAATCACTTATATTATCAAGTCAATGCATCCTTGATTTAAGGAGACCTTGAAATTTTCTATAGTCAACCTCACTCAAATTCACCTTCCTTGAAATATAATATTTCAAGTCTATTGAAAACTTAAGGTTTCCTTGAGTTTCGCCTTAAATAAAGGATGTATTGACTCCTGAATGTAAATGATTTCTATGAAAAAGTATGGGAAATTACATTTAATTTATTGAATTTCGGCATCCTTGACTCAAGGTCTCCTTGAGTTAAGGAATGTTCATAAATACGGGCCTTAGTCTCGAGTAAATCATACCTCCAGATACCTAACGGTCTGCTTTTTTCTGTGTTTGCTAACTAGGACGGCTTCAGTTTTCTGATCGGCGAGCTCTAATCCAACGTTTTCTAGTCACAGGTTGACAGTTGTAATCGCCTCGCTTGTTTACATTTCGGTCAACACCAAGTCTCTTGCGACAGCTACGACAGCTATGTCGTCAGCCAAACCTACCACAGTCACTCTTTTTGGCATAGCAAGCTCCAAGATAGCATTTTACATGATATTCCACAAAAATGTGCCAAGAACAGATCCCTGCGGTATCCCTGCATTGACCACGTATTTCTTGGGTCCCTCGCTAGTGTCATAACTTAAGACGCATTGTGAGAGGTAGCTTCTAATGGCTAGATAGTGGAGCACACCCAGCTTTTGCAGAGCGGCGTGAATACACGCCCAGTTCGCAGAATTAAATGTGTTTTTAACGTCTAGAGTCACAACAGGTACTTTTGCATAGTGATTCTGTCACTAGAGTAGTTACCATGGTTATTGCGTCTACCGTAGACAGCGATCGTCTCTAAAACGTCCCTGTTCTTCCACCACTACTGGCAACCGGTTATATGTATATCATTCGTTTGAACACTTTTCCCGTAGGCAAATAGGGAGATAAGAGTTAGGCTCACTAGCAGGCTTATTTGGAATAAGCACCAATTTTTGTCTTTTCCATGATTGCGGGAGAGTCAGTTCTTCTATGCATGTTCCAAAGACGTCGATGAACTTTCTGGGCATCGTCAGAATCCCCGCTTTCAACACCCTATTAGGAACGCCATGGTGCTTTGTCATCCTCAAGCCTGGATGCTGCCTTTCAAAGTTCGGACTCTGTTATCGGGGGTGTGATACCCCTAATAGGTGTAAGGCTTGGTCTCGCAGGTTCCTATTCATGTTGAGGAAACAAAGCGGATACTATCTTTGAGCACCTTATAAGCCGTTTTCCATGGACTTGTGTCCGCATCCACACAGAGCTGTTTGAATCAATTTTGTTTGCTCCTTTTAATTGCGAGTTTCAGGGACCTACGGGCTGCTTTAAAAGCCTTGAGCAAATCATTGACGCTGTCGTTCGTGTCGAACGCTGACAAAGGCGCCGAGTTTTGCAGCACTCACGTCGCCTACTCGCGATCTCCTCGGTCCACCAGTAATTTTCTCTCCGATTAGTGATCGAATTTTTTCTTGGATATTCGCGTGCTATTGATGGGGGATGGGTTAATTGCAAAGCCTTCTGTTCCGCTAATCCAGTAACTGTATTTACATCAGACACGGTTTCTATGAACGACGCCTCGTCGAAGCATCTCGTAGACAATCCCACAATTGGAGCGTTCGCTGTATCTATGTACATGCGATCTATCCGCTATCGAGAATATAATTCTCTGATGGTCGCTATGTGTATAATGATCGCCGTGTCGAACCAAGAGAAATCATCCAGGAGCGTCCTTCCACGCTTATTTGTTTCGCGGCTGCCCCATTCCCGAGCCCACGCGTTGAACTTCCTGCAATTATCACGGGGTGTAAGTACTCCGGTCGTGCACCAGTGCGTCGAGAAAACCCATGAACTCCGTGTCATTCCGCCGTGGCGGAGTGTAGCAGCTATTTATTTTGGCTGTGACTACTCTATTTAACCCTCCCGATACCAGGGTACCTGTTGGAACGCATACCGTCCACAAGTCCAAATTGCTACATCGTTGTCCTTATCTGCTATTCAAACCGATCTACGCAGTTTTTTTATTCGCAGATAATTGCAACATCGATTTCCTTCTCTTTTACCGTCTGTTATAGCAGATCTTGTGCTGCCTGGTAGTGATTCAGGTTCAGCTGCAAGAATGCCATTTGGGGACTAATTTTATACTCTCCTGATAACTGGGCACTTGACGCATCCAGTTTGGTGCTTATAGTTGGCCCTAGCTGCCTCCTTATACAAAATGCAATTGAGCTCTTTGTCGCAGGATGCCGCTTTGGGGCCCTCCTCTTCACACTTGAAGCACATATTTGTCCTATCGTGCTGACTATTTGCCGACTATCTAGCTGAGTTTTGGGGCAAACGTTCCAAGTATAGAAAAATCAAATTAGGAGTTCCACAGGGCGAGGTACTCTCCCCCAATTCTGTTCAACATTTACATGTCTACATCGAAGGGATTCCTATGCGGACGATTGCACATTGGGTGGAAAGGGATATGTTGATGCGCTTCCTCATTGATTGCTATTTTTCCGATACCTCACCATCTCAGCGTCTAAATCTCCTGGGACGTTACTTAAGGATACAAGATGAAGAGACATACCGGCAGCTATCGCAACGACTCAAACTAAAGAAGTGAGTCGGTCTATTGCGAGTTACGAATAGAATCCTGTCAGCGCTTACTCCACCTGGCTCGCTTGAGGAGTCGGGCCACTGTTCGCGACTTAATTCGTACGTTTCTCGCATAGACCCAGGCATCCAAAACAACTGTCAAAACTGCGCTGATGCACCTCATTATGTGGGTCATTTGTTTCAATGCCCAGCTGCGCCCATTGATCTTACGCGCCTATATCACTGTAGGAAAAAACTAACGCAACTGCAGCGTTCTTATCTCCGATATTACGACGGGACCACGACGAAACATAAAATAGATCCACAAATATGCACACCTTTCTGCACCGCTAAAAGAAGAATTCATTAATCTGATATATTATTTCTTACGTAATATGATAACAGGGACTTGGATTGTAAGGAGGCTATCTTCTGCATGAATAATTTGAGTCACTGCCATTTTCGTTTGTGTATTTCTCGTCATTAGCGTTCCATGCTCTGTTGTTAGTGGTGGTGATGAGTGATCCATATAGGAGACACTCAAATTGGGGTGGTGCGAAAATTATCTGTAACTGGCTCACTGCGTTGAAAATTTCAGTTTAACAATGATTCATGTTTGAGATTGCTGAATTTAGAGTTAAATGTGTTCTTCTTTATTTTATTTTGTTTTTAGCCCTGAACCTCCCGACGAATACAAACATTTGCCTGCCCTAGGATCGACACTACATCACTCAACAATTTTAGAAGAATTAATTTTCTGGACATTTAAATTTGAATTCTCACAAAATTTAGTATGCTTCCTGCTCAATATGCTGCCCGATCAGGACTATAAGGTGAGAGCTTTTCGAATTCGAATATTTAAACTAACCTAATTATTTAATTTGTATTTTATTCGCTTGCAGGAACATCTGACACGAACATTTGTCATGCACTATAGTCGAATACCAAGCGTTTTGGAAATGTCCAAGGATCCGGACACATTAAGCAATCGTGTAGTGCACATGAGCGTTCAATTATTCTCAAATGAAAGTCTGGCGTTAAAAATGGTCGAAGAGTTGAGTCTTTTGCACGTTATGATTATCAGTCTGAAATTAATGATGTCGAAGATATTGGTACGGAACACATTGCACGGTAAGTTGGATCGAAGTATTGAATAAAGCTTTAAGGTTTCTTTTTCTGTGGGTGGATTGCTCAATCTCTGGATATATTTACCAGCCAAATCTTTTCTTTCATAAATTCAATTTCAGCTTATCTGTAATATGCATGATCTAGCTATTATTACTAAATTTTGTAACAATTCCAATATTGTCTGTTGATTTGCAGTTCCCGAAACAAATTTCCACTACGTCATAAACTGTGCACGTCGCGTCATGAAAGAGCATTGCTACTGGCCATTAGTTTCCGATTTTAACAATGTCCTATCACACGAGTCCGTTGCTTTGGTATTCCTACGGGACGACAATTTAATTGACATGTGGTTTAAATTCCTCTCTATGCTACAAGGAATGAATGTCAACATACGTGAAACGGGAAGTCACGTTGAATTCGAACCAAGCTCATATTATGCTGCTTTCTCATGCGAATTGGAAGCTAGCGCCTATCCGATGTGGTCGATTATTTCACATTTAAAGGACGGCACACATGCCGAACTGGCTAAAAAGATTTTAACATTCTGTGTCAATTCATTGCAAGACTGGCTGTTTGATATATTTTTCTGTGAACCGAGAATGGAGAAGGTAAGTTGGATTGTTGTGCATTGTGAAGTGTTATGGTGGTAATACGTTGTTGTTATTTTATTTGTTACAGAGAGAAATGATGCATGCGTCATTTCATTTTCCATTGCATCGTTATTTGGCAGCGTTTACATGTCAGGCTGTAACGACAATGGGAATGTCATTATCCGATATATTACCATCGCCCGATTTGTTGCGACTGTTGATGATTCATTCGCTGAGAGTTCAGGTGAGTTGTTTTTAGTATAATTTCATGATTCACAATTGGGGATTGCCCGAGATTTTACGTCGATGCCTAACACGGTGGGCTTTAACCTACGGTCCACAAAAGGACAACACATTGTTTTTGCGACGTCAATCAACTCCCCTCTATGTAAGCGAATATGGTCGGTGAAAACAAATCAGGATCATATCAGACTCGCTGATTTCTAGCAAAGTTATTCAGTCTGTTAATGTATAAAATTGTCCCAATGATAGCCAATATTTATGTCGAACGGGCACCGTTAGAATAAAAGAATCCATTCTTCATGCCTTGACATAAAATTATAATATGCCGTTATACTCAAAGCCGTCCACCATTCAGTTACTTCGTAGCATTAATAGGTCACATTACGATCATATTAGAAGCGCACTTTAAAAACTTTGTTCGTGATTCCATTTATGATAGGCACATTTGTTTTCGTGCGGCACGTCTTTAGAAATGCACTTCTAATATGATCGTCCAGTATCTTTTCCATTGTTTTCATAAGGAACAATGTAAGGCTAATAGATTGGCACGATTTAGGGTTGTCGGCCGATCAATCTTTTTTCCACTTTGAGAATGAAGACTACTCTCATTGATCTCCAGGCTGTTGAGATGAATCCCATGGCAAAACTGCATTTATAAGTGCTAATCATGAAGGGAATCAGATGCCCCGCTGCACCCACTAACCTCACTCCGAGGTCGCTATGGGACAACCCTATTGCAGCTGCTACGTTCTTGTCGCTTGAGACAATAGGCGAGAACGACGACGAAACATAGAGTACTTCCACAGACATGCACAGCGGTTCACGCCTTTCTGCACGGCTACTACAACAACAAGGGAATCAGCTCCTCTTTCCCTCTTGGCAGAAGTGAATGAATGATTTCATCTATGTTGGGAGATTCGAAGGGATGGAAAGTCCCAATTGTTTACCTTGGCGATATCTTTACGCAGTCTGGTTCCGCCAATTACGATTAGCATTCCTGAGATAATGAGGGGAAATTTGTCTTCTGACAGCTTATAAACGGAATATCCATGCGCCCCGCATGAGAACTGTCCAGAGTGGCCCCCATTTTGGCCAAATCATGTGCAACCTCATTACCCTCTATGTTCCAGTGTATCGGCTCCCAAAGTAGGGTGACTGTGTGCCTATCTCCAAGGTTATTTAGTTTCTCTTTACAGCACCTCACAAGCTTGAAAGATTACAAAAGGACTACAGATTTCAGTTGCATGTTGCATGAGTGCGTTACATGGTTTCATGATTGCAACATTTAGCCTGACAATGCTGGCATGATCAGGGAGACGGTAAGATTCAGAGATATTGAGTGTGCTACAGAAGACTCCTGCACCAACACCACCGCCCATTTTGAAAGCATCTGCGAAAAGGGAGATATTGTACTCCCCTATCAACTCACCTCGCACCTGGTCGGAATTTTGACATCGAAGTTTTCCCTGAAACTTGGTTGTAGCTACCTAGTGGCAGTTTATTGAGAATATCAGAGTGGCCATATGGCTTGACAGTCCATTGACCCGACTTGAGCCTGACCGCACTACATGCCGCTAGTTCTTGGAAAAAAAGTTGATAGGCAGAAGATGTAGGATTACATTCAACGCAAGGCATGATAATCTACTGAGAGCTGGCCATCGTACCAGGCCATATATCAGGATGGGGCGTACAATCGCGGTGTAGAGCCAGAGTATTACTTTTGGCTTAACACCCCACCTTCTATTCAAGATTGTCTTGCAGGCGTAGATAACTACGCAGGCTTTCTTAACACGCTCTTCTATTCTATCCGACAGATACAAAGCAACGGGTTTTAAATTCGCTTGAGATTTGTTTACTATTTCAAGCGAATTTAAAACCCGGTATTTTTATCTGTCGGATAGAATAATTTCGCATTCGCGTGCATCTTTTTTCCAATATTTAAATTGTGAAAATAGACAAAACGCTGTTTTATGTTTAACTTCCAACTGAGCTTTGGGCTAAACCAACCGCAGCTTCTGGCCCAGTTGCGGACAAACCCGAAGGCTATTCCCATCATCTGACTGATCAAGGAGAAACACATTCCTTACGCTACGATCGCTACATCATTCGCATATGCAACCACCGTTATACCCTTTTCATAGGGTTTAGTTAAGATTTTGTTTATTACTACTATTAGCCATAGTAACGAACACCAACCTGAGGTGTCCCTCTGAAAACGATTTTAGTTAGCTGGTTGTTTCCCAAGTCCGCAAGGATCACTGTCTATTTATCTATCTATCTCAGTCACTATCTATTTGCCGAGCCCAGCCTCCTCTCCTGACTTCGTGAGGGCATCGTGAATAGATTATATACGGGTATTGCTGAAAGCCCCCTCGAGGTCAGGGAAAGCGGCTAGCGTGTGTTTTCTGTATTCGATGCTGCGCACCACCTCGTTTTTGTGGATCCACCCGTGTCGAATGCCTGCTGTGACCTAGAGAATACTGAGTTTTCCAGCCTTTACCAGATATGGAGGTCGACGATCTTCTACTTCCTTGCCTCGTTCTTTATACCGCTCCATGGCTTCGCGTTGTTGGACCTGCGGGGTAGCCACATCGCCCGTTTTGGCGGTAATATCTCAGTATATTTCTACAGGCAGCTCTATCTTGGATCGTGTCATCGCCGAGACCAATGCGTTGTTGTTGCTTTTTCATTTGACACATCCAGGTGTTCTTCGGTCTGCCTCTGGCCTTTTGTCCATCAAGTGGAACTTGCATTGATATGGAGGTCGACGATACGCTCCAATATTTTCAATACAAAGGCGGATAAGCTAATAGGAGTGACATTTCCCGGTTTATTCCCTCGTTTACCTGGCTTCGGTATGAAAACGACTCGACCTTGTAGCCACGCCTGCGGAACGTAGTTGAGAATCACAAATTTCCTGAATTGTGGTAGAAGGATTGGAACTACAAGATCCTACACTTTCTGCATCATTATCGGTAGTATGACGTCTAGCCCAGGAGATTTAAATAGAGAGAAGCTATTAAAAGGCCAGGAGATCTTCTCCTCCGTATTGACAGGGTCTACTAAGTCATTCAGTATAATGTCAGTATTATGCAGTGTCGGTCTGGGCTTGCAAACGCTTTTGCACCCAGGAAAATGCGTGCACTCAAAAGAAGCTTCTTCTTCTTCTTCTTCTTTTAGCGGTACAGAAAGGTGTGAACCGCTGTGTATCCATATGGACTCGTTTTATAGTTCGTCATCGTTTTCGTCCGCAATCTCCAGGGACAAAAACGTGGCAGCTGCAATGGGGTTTTCCCATAGTGAGAGGGGGGTGAGATTAGTGGGTGCAGCTGGGCATTGAAACAAGTGGGCTACATCGTGTGGCGTGCCAGCGCAGTTTGGGCATACGTTTAGTATATTTGGGTCTATGCGAGATAGATACGAATTTAGGCGTGAGCAGAAGCCTGACCGAAGTTGGGCTAAAGTCACTCTGGTGGCTCTCGGGAGCCTAATCTCCTCAGGCGAAATAGGTGGTGGGATCGCTGAGAGGACTCTGTTCGTACCTAAACTCGCAATAGACCTACTCACTTCCTCAGTGTGAATCATTGCAATGGCAGCCCGGTATGAATCTTCATCGAAAGGATCCCTTTTGTAACACTGGACTTCTCTCTCAATGTCACGAGGGCCACGTTTGATGTTACGTGGGGGGGAATTTTGTCCATGAGGTTACGATTAGGATGATCCTCTCGATAACAACCTACTAAATATTGTTTTGTAAGTAGTCGATTGTGGTCACGTATTGGCATCAAATGTGTCTCCTGATGTAGGTGGTCCTGGGCAGACATCAGAAGGCATCCTGTAGCTGTGCGTAGAGCAGCATTTTGGCAGACTTGGATTTTGTTCCAGCTTGTGTTACAGAGACCTTGCGACCAAACTGGCGCCGCAAAATCAGCCGCTGCTCGACCCACCGCTTTGTAAGTGGCTAGCATTGTCTCTTTATCTTTGCCCCAGGTGCTACCAGCCAGTGCTTTAAGAATTTTGTTCCTGCTGCGCATCTTTTCACATACCGCTTCCGCGTGATGAGCTGAAGTCATCATTTTCTCAAAGTGAAGCCCGAGAATTTTTGCATTTGCAACAGCAGGAACTGGTTTGTTGCCAATACGTACCCCAACCGGCCACTTACAATCACCTGACCAGGTGGTAAGGAAGGTCGCAGACGATTTGGACGCTGAGATGGTTAGGCCTCTGCTATGGAAAAAGGCTTCTAGTCGCGCTAAATATATATTGATATCTTCACGCATGACATCCCTATCCGCTCCCGTGGCGAGTACAGTGCAGTCATCGGCATAAGAAATAACTTCAATGCCTTCCGGAGGTGTTGGGAGACCGGCCATGTAGATGTTAAACAAGGTGGGAGAAAGAACCCCACCTTGAAGAACACCTAATTTGATCTTTCTAAGTTTAGAACGACTGCCTCGAAACTCGGTGAAGGATTGCCTACCAGCTAGATAGTTGGCAATCCATCTTATCTCTTGAGTCGGAACATGCATATTGAGGAGGTTTGCCAGAAGCATGGAGTGATTAACCTTATCAAACCTTCAAAAGAAGCTCGAGGGACTGATCCGTAGATTTTGCCCCCGTTCCAGTCCTTGCCACGGACTCAAAAACATTACTCGTCCTTGCCACAGACTCGACACTCGTCCTTGCCACGGACTCGAAAACATTACTCATCCTTGCCACACACTCGACACTCATCCTGCCACAGACTCGACACTCATCCTGCCACGGACTCGATAACTGTACTTGGTGACAACCGTGTTCTCGTACCTGTCACGGCTCCATCAAATCTCGACCACTCGTCCTTGCCACGCACTTAACAACGAACCACTCGTCCTCCCAACGGACTCGACGACTCGCAGGACTTCAACACTGTGGAAGCGACCAAAGAAAAGACCCGTCTCGTGCTGTCATCTCCTTTTATAATTTTTGTCGTGGCGCCGCGCCATTATAGCTAAGTGTTCGAAATTACTCGAAGTGTGCTCGTTGCACTACGATCACATTATGTGTTGTGGTGTGTGTCTTCGCTAATGCGATTTTGAGCAACTGGTTGAGATTCAATGGTCGATGATGATTTTGGTGATTCGAGAGTGGCGTCGAGGTTGAGGCGCATTTATTGAGTTACTATATGAGATGTATTTATACAAGGCAACGTATTCAATTTATTATATAATAACGTAGTGGTTTGGGTAACACTTGTTTCACTACGGAATACACTTGTTTGTCTTCACTGCTCTCCTTCTGGAACACTGGCCGTCTTCGTCGCACCTTCAGTAAGACACATGAAAATTCGTCTGACCTCATCGTCACAATTATGGAGAGGTTATTTCCCTCCCTGCTCACACTGGGGTCAATGATAGTATCTTGCACCCTGAACATTTGCTCTAGTGTAAGCAAACTTCCTGGGTAGCTTGATGCTGGTATTACGATCCTCACAGATAACTCACCTGTGTAAGTACTCCTGCTCCTACTGGTTGGTGGTTGATGCCAGGGGGTGACAGCGGGTCTAGAAGGGTCTGCCGATGCCATCGAGGATACACTTCGGTCCAGTTTTGTGTCACCTTCTACCGACGGACGTTTGAGAATGAAGTCCTTCATTCTGAGGGGCCACTGGCTCAGATGGAACAGCTGGGCGAAGGTATCCTGTATCCCCACGCCGCTGAAGTACTGGGTATTAGTTTGACATACTTGTTGGGTTTGGGACCTCTGCAGTCTTTTTGTAGGGTCTGATTGCTCCCCAGGAATACCAGCGCGGTCGAGTCGTTTTTCGAACGTTGTATTTTGGGAGTGGAGACTGCGATTAGGATTAATCGCGAGTGCCTTTGTTGTATGCCCAGAGCGATAATGAGAGCGATACTTAATGCACTCGTCTCTGTTCTATTATTAAACACGCCCTCTGATACAAATGTAATCACATTCAATTTATTACATTAAATACTTAATACAAAAAACACACTTTGGGGATACTACTACTAGCACTTTATTATTGGCGCTCGCCTTAACTGTTAGTTTACGTTTTTTATTGCTTATCGAATTTCGTCGATTGAATATGTGGCGAAAAATCATACGTAATTAATTTCGGTGCAATAAATCCACCAAACCCGTCCCAGGCCTTAAGATACAGACCAACGCCCGACAACGGTACAGGCGGATTGGAAACAACATCTTGAATATCGATAAATGGCACTGTCGATTGTGCTGCATCCTTATCCATGTCGGTGTTGACAAAATCTATGAATTGATTATTTGTAGATTTCGGCGATGATTTTACCGGTGAATTGGACGAAACATCAGGCGATTTAAGTTTGATTTGCGTTCTGCAAAAAGGAGAATTTGTTTTAGAAAAAATGAATTCGAGTTGAATGGCATGTAGCATACCTTCGATTTCCGCTAATATCGGTATTATCATTGGCCACCCAATAGCTTGTCACGTGCGGCTCAATTAAACGTCCCTCTTCGAAATCAAATTCAGTAATTTGCATCTCCAGATTCAAATGTGCGCCGACTACACGGAATTTGACCCCGGTCACAATGTAATTGGGCAAGTCGGCCATAAGATCGTCCAGATCAACTGCACGGCTGGCATGCGTCAATGTATGATAATCCACCCCCGAATTGACGCCCTTACTAAATATTTGGTAATCGTCCACCGGCTTCCATTTCAGACTAGTTTCGTTGATATTTCCGCGCGGTGCCAATTGCCCTTGTTGAATTTGCAAGTGGAATACACGATTCTTTTTGACCAGACGTAGTCCAGTGACGACCCTATTCAATGAGAAATTTTTGCTAGTCTATCTAGTGGAGATTTCTTAAAGCGAGCATATTTACATGTTGTTGTCGATATCTGAAACTGTTTTGCGCAAATTGAAAAATCTGTCTGATTTTCCGCCTTGTTCGTCGCACAGGCAGAAACAGTAGCTGCAATGCCAGAACAAATAACGCCACCAGGAGTCAACCTAAAAGTGTGATAAATCGTCAGTAAGGTAGATTATGTTACAGCCAGGCTCTTCAGCTTACCTTTGACGTTCCTCTGACGCACTTTGATGGCTTGCCTAAAGTTCGTCCGCTTTCATACTCAATATACTCATATCGGCGATTGCTGCCCTCAGCCTACAAATATCATGTTTACTGTATTAAGAGTACAAATTAGACATGTATTCCTGTTTCTTACCGAGGGACATATCCACATATCCGAATCGACAAATTGGCAATTCAACAACTTGCCGTTACAACGTTGCTGTTTCGAACAGTACAATTCCTTGAAGCATCCGTGACTCTTGCCTTCTACATAGTATGCACAATTTTCGCGACATGTTTGATCCGGATTCATGTCCACTTCGTTTTCAATATATCCTTGCAGGAGTCGTGTTACTTCGTCATAATTTTCACCCTTTATGTACACTTTCGGATCACACGTCCAGAGAATACGATCGGCACGACGCATAACTTCGCTGACGACCTTTTGTGTTTCGTTGGCACGTTTTTCAAAATCCGCACGCATTAGTTGAGCTTCTTGGGTGAAGTTGCCTGGTTTGACGGAGGAATGTAGATTTTATTCAAAACTTTGTAAATATTACCCGTATCATATTAGTAAGCAAATACAAATGTTAGGAAACTAAATATAAATAAATTGTTTGTTTCAACGTAGCCGAGAAAGTTGGAAAAAAAAAGGTGAATTAGGAATTGACTTTTTGAATGATGTAAGTTCCTTTTTGGTTTTTAAAATAGATTTTAAATTTGCTACGAGTGAGTAACCAGTTATAATTGTTTTGAGGACTCATACCACTTTAGCATAAATATGGGCTTTCCAAACATGTGGTGAATAAGTCCGTAGCGCATAAAACGAAATATCAGTCAGCCTGAAGAATTATGTGGCTAGCATCTGCATACATTCTACGAGTAAGTGTCTCAAGCTAAAGTTTATGTCCATCACTTCTATAATACGATAAGTTATCTTACCGGAACATTGTGATTTATATCGATCAATGTAACAGACGCCAGACAAAGTGGAGTCACCCAAATCGTATTTTAATTCATTTCCACTGTCAATTTTCTTTAGTTCTGAAACTCAATATTTAAATCAAAAAAATAACAATTTTTCTCATTGTGTATCATTAACACTAAAATAAATAAATAAATGCCGCGACGGTCCAATATTGAACCACGGTCTCGACACATGATAGCGATATTTTCTCGATCCTATTACGGAGCTTTTTTTGAAGAGGTGTTGTGATCATCAGCACGATCTGCTGCTGTTATTTATCCACATGGAAACTTATCTAACTTCTGAGTTGGATCATAATTGGCTACAAATGGGGGGACCCGAATATAAAAAATAAACTAATATTTGGATAAAGGGGGTTTCGAACCCACGACCCTTTGTTTCGGTTCGTAGGTGAGTCCAACGCCCACTCCCAATCAACTGTAATGTATAGCAGGAATGGAACATCCTAGCTGAACATTTAATTCCGAAATAGAAAATGCAAATTGCACCACAAACAAGTGATGCTTCTTGATTATTATTGGGCGTTGAATCTCGTTGTGTAATCGAAATACTTACACATGTGACTTTTTGGTCAACCAGTGTAAACAGAGTTCGCAGACGATAAAAAACTTAAAGTTATCTATTAAATGATTGTGCACTCTTACCTTTTTCGTAAATATTCAAAATCATCCATGAAAATTGCATCATAGCGTAACCCTTCAGTTCGGTGAGCGTGATGTCGGTGTACAGTGAAAATAAGAATTGTTGCGGGGATTGTTTTGTCGAACAGATTTGATCATTGGAATCCTGAAAGTAAGAAAGTATTTTTTCTTTTAACTTATAGCATAACTGAACACGGTAAAATTATGTATGTATGTAATTCATCTTATTTATACATTCTTTCTGCCGAAGTTCCGGGCGAATATATTGAAGTCGGACGGTTTTAACGGATCAAAAGGCTGCAGAAAACAAATAGTTTAGGATTAAAACAGAATACTTCATCTGGGCTATTAACACAAACAAATTTGGGACAAAATGTGCAGAATGATGTGCATGTATTGAATTAGTTACAAATGCTTATATGAATTAGAAGTCGTTCGAACGGAATATGGAATACTCTCAATTCCTTTTACTGAAAATGGAAATCGAATTGGGACAAAATTCCTTAATTTACATCCAATAATTTCCAATTTTTCCCTAAAAAATTAATACGTGTAAACTTTTAGCATTGAGCTTCAAAGCTTCTGTGTGTTCTTCAATCTTTATTACGAAATTATCCAGGAATTCATTTCATTTTTAAAGCGTAGTGACTATCGGTATGGCATCACAATAATGCAATCTCGTATGCTTTTTAATTGCCACTTTTCTCCAAATTGATCGATTTGAAAATCCAGGTCGTTAGAAATGCATTAACTGCATACGATTGCTGTAAGCAGTTCGAATTAATGTTTTTATACTCGTCACTATGTGAAAGGGTATATTAACTTTGTCATGAAGTTTGCAACGTACAGAAGGAAGCACCTCCGACTGTATAAAGTTATTCATCAGTGTGACGAGAGAAATCGATTGAGCGATGTCCGTCTGTTGCAACGCAAACTCAGTTTTGAAGCTATCGGGCTGAAATTTTCTACAGAAGTTTCTTTTTAGTGTACGCTGTCTATATGTAGGAATGAATGGAATCGGATAATGGGGGGTTATGGGGCTGCCCTAAAAATTAGGTTCTTCTAAAAAACTTTTTTCATTATGTACCAAACTTCCCAAACCCGAGTGTGTTCATAGTAAAGCCTCAAAACATATCTAGGAATGGATGGAAACGGAAGATTACGTCATAGGGCTGTCATACAAACCAACCCTCAAATATTAGTCTCTTGTGAGAAAAACTTTTTCTTGTTTTTGAATCTTAGCCTCAACGCATCCAGGAACAGATGGAATCCGAACACGTCATAGGGCTGCAGTAGACATTTTTAACTTAATAAAAGAAGCTTAAGTTTCATCCAAATGTGACGGCTATTGAAATTTCGGCCGCGTCCGAAATTAACCTCGGTCTCGTTTTACAACTAGTTTTTAAAGTTTGGTCCGTGAAAGAATGGTTTGTGCTTCATTTTGAACGCCCAAGATTTTTGGAATTTCAATTTTGAATAAATTGCCGTTAACTACAATGTCTGTCTTCACGTAGCAACCTCCAAAGCGTTTTTCGACAGCAAATTTCATGGTTTTCGGCAGCATCGAATTATTGGTCATACATTAGAAATAGAGTAATCCGTTTCTTTGAAAAAGTTGTATTTTTATTGTTTTGTAAACCAAAAACAAACCGCTTCTTTTTTTTTATTTTTTACCGATTATTTTTAAAACGACAAGAGATACATGGTCTGAGGACGAAAACTACATGAAATTTCCTTTATAGTGATATATAATACGAGTACGTTATAAATTTATTGGAAAATTCGGCGCTAGACTAAAAAATAAATTAGAATATTTTCATTTTAGACCTTTCTAAAAAGCTCCATAACTCTTGAAAAAAACTTCATCACTTCACCTACCAAAAATCAGTTCAATCTGAAAACACCGTAAGCTTTTGTAATATTGGCATTAGAGTTTCTGACGAGAAACAGGACAGGATAACATGCTTCATTTTATCAGTATGACGTTTTCGGGTCAAATATGATGCTAATAGCAAATTTTATTTGTTAGGATTATTTGTCCATGATTTCCAAACCAATCGGCATTGAAAGAAACCTCAGAAATTGAAAAGGTATTTAGAAAACATGAACGCATTTTTAAGAAAAAACACAGTCGAAGTTTTCTATGTTGCCATTGAAATTTCAAGCCTTTCTAAAACAATTTCGGGAGGGCCCGTGCCCCTGGACTTCTCCCCTGGCTACGTCCCTGCCAAGCAACATAATATTTTGAAGCAAATAAAATACCTTGCTTGTAAAGAAATATGAAATGTTCTTATCACATATCCTCGCTAACGTTTTGCCTCCCGTGTGTGTGCGATTAATACTATACATAGTTCCAAACTTTACCAGTGGCGGCAATTTGACTACTGCCCATAAGAGCACCATATCGCGGGTTGGACCAACACTAACACATCCTGCGGCCTTAGTCCAATGTTGGTTTGTCGCGCCGGTTATCTTTTTTTATTGAGTAAATTATTTTTGTTTTTATGATTTAAGCATAAATTGTCTTTTGCTTTTTAATCCATTGTGATATCAAATTTAATCCAAAATAGCTTTATTAATTTTTATAGTTTCCCTCGACCTCCTTCACTTGAAGAGCCGCCACTGAATGTCGGATCACCGAACACAAGGCGTTTAGAATAAAGTTAAGAATCCCGCCCCTATACTTAGCCTTTAGCCTACACCTTCTGTTGTTTAATCCACCACTGACTTTGGTATAGATACATGTGGTGAAAATTTATAATCGAAAAAATCGTTATTGATGTTGGGTTTTAATCTTTCCTTGTCTGTCATGCTATTGGATTATGGATCAAGAGCCGAGCCTAGCTTTGTCTTGATATAGCCCTAAAGCCGGCCCCACACCGACCGGAGTGTGGCAAAAACCGCGCAAAAGACCGGTCAAAGAATGATACCTTGGATTCGCACAACCACACTGCTACACTGCTGCTGCATGTCTTTCGTATCAATCTTTTGCACGGGGTTTGCCACACTCCGGTCGGTGTGGGGCCGGCTTAAGGAGTTCAATTTTATTTCTCCATCACGGAACAATTTCAGATATTCCTTATCTATGCATCTAATGCGTAAATTCATCAATTATCAGCTTCGACGTCAATTAGCAACCTCAACTCCTTTCTTAGCACGATCAACCTTGATCGTCAGGCATAGTCGTGCTCACCTGCGACTAGCGCGATAGTACAATAGTACCCCCCCCCCACACACACACACAATCTAGTGTACCCTTCACCTTATCCAAAGCGGAGAGAAATCGTTTGAGCGATGTCCCTTAGTATGTACTCGTATATATTCATAGGCGAGCTGAATTTCGACTTTGCAGTTTTAGCTCATCCAGTATAATATCCAAATGTTGAAACAGCGGCAATAACAGGAAGTAATTCAAGATTATTTATATATACAGTCAAACCTGTCTAATCGGACCACTGATGGGACCGATAAAATTTGGTCCGATTAGCAGGTGGTCCGATTACTAAGGGATGCCAGAAAAGTACAAAAATAATGAAATAATTTTTAGACATTGTTCATGAACATTGGACTTGTACAAAGGTCACCTAGGCCCTATGCAATTAATGTTTTGAAACCGCTCAACAGCGTAACTCCTTTGTGATTTTTTTTTATTATAAATTCTCCCCACATTCAGTTCCACCGAAATTTTGAATATTCTTCAATATTTTATCAAGCGGTTCTATAATCAAAGTCATGGTTAATGGTTCAAGGAATCCTCCCTTTAACTTCCCTTGCATCTTCTTGTCTCAGAAACTCCAGAATTGTCTCACCACTTCATCTACCCAACACTGATTCAATGGTTATGCTGTCTACGAAATTTCCCGTGGTCATGGGAAATAATATAGCTTATCTGTAATCGGAACTGAAGTGAATGTAGTAACGAAATTTCTAAGATTTTTTTTTTAGTCAACAAAATGTCTTGCCACGTTGCCTGTCTGTTGGTCAAAAATTTCCTCGCACTGCTCAAGTAAGAATCAATTCGAAGTTTTGGTCCGATTTTGGAGATTTATCCAGTGGTTGGTCCGATTGTGTAGGTACCTCTAGTACTGATCCATCTAATTGGAGTCACCGATCGTGGTCCATGGTCCGATTAAGAGGTGGTCCGTTTATAAAGGTTATTTTGTATGAAAACCCAAATAAAATTGACCAAGGGTGGTCCAATTAGAAGGTGGTCCGATTATAGAGTGGTCCGATTAACAGGTTTGACTGTACATAAATCTTTTATTTTTGGGACTAAAACCATAAAGTAAGTAATTGCAATAGAGATGGAACTATACATACAGAAGATATCTTCCTGTATGTACACGTTACTTACAGCACACACTCAAAGGTAAAATGTTTTTCAGTAGATTTTAATGTTATATGGAGTTTCATCTCTATTCCAATTACATACTTACTTTATGCTAAAACTATGTATTTTTCGAGTCGACTTAGAAATCAACAAGAATGCAATGTTTACATGGAATTTTATTTTTATCAAATATTGTCGATAAAAAGTGCAAAATCAGCTACATAGAACGTTGAGTTTCAACTAGATAAGGATATTATGCAGTAGATATACCTAATCTAGGGGTCGTATTTCCTTAAACATAAATGCACATGTTGATTGGTCAGCGGTACGTATTTATGCAATTTCTGAAACTCAATTCTCTTACGACAGAGATTTTTTTATTCAAGAGCTTATTCACCCGCATAAACAACGGAACAAAGAAATTTAATATCCAATTAGCATACGCATATACTCGTACTGAGTTCTTTGCTCCAGCCGGCCGTTGTCTACGTTGTCGGTTAATATGGTCAAATATTATAATATGCATTAAAGCACATTTGCACATTGTCTTACTCATGGAATTTCTGATGGCAAAATTTTAGTTCTGACTGATGATGGTGGCAGTATATTCGGAAGCCATTATTATCCGTTGTAACAATGTCTGGTAGGCTGTTGGTGGTCTTTTTAAGAGGACCATACAAATTGCACATTATGTGATATTTACGGGGATTTCCCAAAAGCAATAATATTGAAATCATAACCTATTGATATGTTATCAGTTAAAATTAAATATATGTATAGAGAGAGGTCAATGACAATCATAGCGATGTGACATTTTACTGATAGCGAAACACAAAAAAATATCTTGTCCGTACACAAATCGATTTGTTTATGCACATATGTACATATCTGCATCACTTTAATGTTTTGTGGGTAAACAGAAAAGACTTTACTAAGGTCAAAGTGAGATCCCATAAAAAAGCATGCACGAGTATGTATTTTACTACAAGTATTGTGTGTAATGTAGCACTGAAATCAGGGCTGTCTAACCCGCGGCCCAACCGACGGCTTAATGTGGCATACAAAGGCTCGCCAAGATATTAGCATTATATTGGGACATACGACTTTGCAACAAACAAGGACATTTTGGATATAGGAATGAAAACTATTTTTTTCAACACACATAAGCAAAAGTTATCCCCCATTTTCAAGTTAACTTCAAATTTTTAGGAATAAGAAGAGGAGAGGAGAAGGCCAATCAATGATGACCAAATCGGGGGAAATCTCTTCTCTCGGAAGCGTGTTTCATAATGCAAAAGGGTTGAGATTTTGATTTGCCAATAAAATGCTGCGCTTAAATCTGCTTACAGTGCAAACCGAGAAGAAGATTCACTATAACGCCACAATGGAGTTTGACTTTTTCCCATTTGAATCTATTTTTTGGGGAGATATGGAAGACTATCTGCCTTTCTGTCAGTGCTCAGTCACGCTAGTGGAATTTTTGATTTTTTCAAATATTGTCCCAAACATTCCATTAACACCTTCATATTTTTGCTTGTCAAAACATGTCTGTTGTTGCGAATGTCTCCTTGCATGGCAAATATGGCAACTCGGGGTATTCTCTAAGTGTCGTGAAATCCCACAACGTTCACATATCGAAAAATAGTCATATCAAGACGGACCTGAAACATGATTCGTTTCGCGGTATTTGTTTCGTTATTAACTGTTTAAAACAATCGGAGTTATTACGAAAGCTAAAAACTTGGCAGTATGATAATGGAAAATTCGTGAATCTAATTTAAGTTATTTATTCGGCCTGGAAGCCAAAAAGGTGGGACACCCATGATTTAAATACAATATGTACGTAAACTATTAATGTGCAGGCGCAGAGCTCCTGCATTAATTCATTAAGTTCAGAAATCATAATTCACTGATTTTATTGAGTCGAATCATATTAACTCGTTCAAAAGAGTAATCATCGTTTGCATTGTATTTTTAGTCTGGTGCAAATTCTACTCAATTCAAAATCCACCTACAGTGCGTACTCGATAATCCGGACTGATGAAAACCAGGGTCGATCCGGACTACAGAGGAATTCGGACTAGTGGAAACCTTTAATTTGCTCTAAATTTCGAGGAAATGGACGAATTTAATCAAATTGTTCGAAGAATCTGTTTTCTATTTTCGAAGAATTTCACTCTGTTATTCTAGATTTTGTTGTTTCCAAGAACAGAGAAAAATTTTGTTTTTATTTCGGACGATAATATCACTGTTATTATGAGAAAAAATTCAGATTCGGATTAGAGAAGCTCTTGAAATTCGGACTACAGAGTGTACAATGCTATCTTTGAGGTGATCCGGATTACCTACTGGAAATTCGAGGTTTCGAGGGTTCGGATTATCGAGTACGCACTGTATTTAAAGTTCAACATGCTTTTCGTAACAACTAAACAGGTAGAAAATGCATTTGAAGGTACGAGGGAGGGATTTACGCTTAACTAATTAGAAAGTAGGCTTTTTACCTGGTAGATTTTCGTTACGTGAATATTAACCATACCGTCGTTTGAAGATATGAACGAAGTATTTTCGAATTAGTAGCTAAACATGGAATTTTGATCAACTTTTTAGTTACTAATACAGAAATCCTTCGTTCATATCTTCAAACGCCGGTGGTTAATATTGATGCGACGAAAATTTACCCCATAAAAAGCCACCTTTGATTTGAGATGGATTTTGATAAACTGGATTTTAACAGTCCCACTTTTTAGTTCTACTACCAAATAGCTATCTTTAAATGCCATTTCCGATTTAGTTATTACATATTATGTATATGCAAAATGTTTGCAGGGGGGATTTGGATCTGCTGATAGATTTTTGTTTCCTCGGTTGAATTTAGACCGAATAGATTTTTTTCCTTCGACTGGATTTCGTATCCAGACCTCTACACAAAAGCCTGTATCCAACAAAAAATAAAAAATCGTCAAACCACTAACCCCCAACGCTCGATAGTACAATGTCTGTTTCACCATAACATTATCGATTGTTGCAAAAACCTCCGGTATCGACAATTTCGGATCACTCAACACGGATTCGGCTAGATCTAGTGTTGCTCGCTGATCGTATTCCATTGCGGTCACATATTTCTTCAGAAACGTCCGAAAGTAGACAAACAATCCATCGATATTTTGCAAATCGCTCTCCAACACCTCCCACTCGTAGTAGCGATGAAGCGGGAAAAACTTATCATTCACAAAATGACTATCAAGATTTTGTGATGCAAATATTCGATGTGATTCGAAAACTTTTTTCAATTTTTGCGTTTGCGAAGCGTCCGTACGACGTTCGGCCAGATATTTCCACAGACTCTTTTCCAGGTCAACGTAGTGGATGCGAAGTTCATCTATAGCTGTGCCACCTTTCGGTTTGGCTGCAACATGGCTGGATGCATGCAAAAGTGCTACGGCTAGCAGTATTAAGTAGTTTGAAATGCGGGTCATTGTAGTGGATGTTTGTTGAATATATTTTTCGTTCGATAAAATTCACTTGAACGTATTTGGTGTATCTAGTTCACGTTACACATGTCACATAACTTTTTTTTATTTCTCTTGAAAAGAACACACACAATCCATGTGATTTTGACACGAAATCACCACTTAATTACACATTAATCAACGTTTTTCTTTGCTCTATGGGAAAAAACAATTTTTTCTGATAAATATCACTTTGCTTTGTTCACGACACAAAATAACTGACATTGAAACACGGCCACCTCCACATTCACACTGAATCTAGAATCTCCGTATGTATGCTAATTTTAACAAAAATTGTCGCGTAATAATTTCCGCTTATATATGCGCCGAACTCGCGGTAAATCGTGAAATCTTATTCGCTATTGGTGAAGAGCTGTTGTAGAGTCAGCAGCAGCATCTTATTTCCGCGCAACACCAACCGAGAATGATAACGATAGCTGTATATTGCAAACACCACACCAGTCAGTATGAGTGCTTTTGATTTTTTTTCCTGCCAGTTGAGTCGATATTACACCAGAGCTACATATATTATGATATCATTTCGTTATGATGATGAAGTTCCTTTTTTTTGTGCTCACTCTCTGCTCTACTGTAAAGTCTGAACTAGTCGACTCCGCGTTTGAACGCGAGTATAATGTCATGGGACTGTAGTTAATCTGGACCCGTTCGTGCACTGTAGCAACAAATTGGAAGCAACCAAACCGAACCTCAACTACCAACCAACCGTGCGGGTCTATCTGTATTTTTCTTCTTTTGAGTGACGTACTGAATACTACTGACTGCATGTGTTGGTTGGGTTTGAGCTCAATCGTACCAGGCTCGTTGGATAGAATGGTATATCCTATCCACCTTGAAGCAAATGTTTGTAGAGATTTCAAATAGCCATATAGAGCCCGTAGCTTTGATTCCCTTACCCGCCCGTGTATACAATCCGAGTAAATTTCATTAGGGGTTTCCTCACATACTACGAGTATATGCGCGTCTTCAGTATAAATGTACACAAAAGAGATCGCTCGGCTTGAGTTCTAACTGAGTTGCCTTTGTCGCTATACAGTACAGAGAATTGAGTGTTCTGGTTGAATGTTAAATGCAGTGATTACATATCTGCAGAACTCGGGCTTAATGGGGTTTGCTGTATGCTCATAATGTCCTCATTGTTATGAAGACAATAAAAACACCGTTTAATACCTTGCATTGTTTGATGTTTCGTTACGGGACCTACACATTTTGATAAGTTCTATCTTTGTGTATCCGTGGTGTTCGTGAAATTTGTACAGATGTTTTGATAAGACAGGATACTCATTAGAACCCTAACTTTCGTGGACTGTGAGTTTATGGTGGTTCTATTTAGTGGTAATAGAACCACCATAAACTCACATTATGCTAAAGATATAGACTTAGGTGTTTAAAATTTGTTAACGTAAATTTTGTTAATATGGCTGAATATACCGCCTGAGATAAACTTTCTGTAAGAAACCCACAGAAACAGAAAACTTTACTTTTTTTTAGCTTGCTTTTTTTTATTTTTACTACATATTTGAAATGAACAATCTGTGATTCACTGCACGCCAATGAACCAAATAACGTTAGAACTTTATAGACCCATACCATACTCTCCTCATTTTCCTCTAGGAGATATACTCTGGCATCCTTCGCAAATTCTTTGCGCCTGGCATGTCCAGTTTAAACTAGTCAATTTCAATAATTTCATATTATAACATTATGGGAAGATCCACAAAGTGATTGGATTGGATGCGGCTGCTATTAACCAAATAAAAACAACAAGTGGAGAGCGTGTTACAGTCCTTTTGTTCATGGAATTGGAAGCGAGTGTCACACGAACGCCGTTTTACTCAAGTTTGCTTTCGAACCACAACCGCTGTAAGGCAAATATCGATTAACCTCACAATTATTTCAATAGAGCAATTCAAGACTGACTATGGTCGTAAAAAAAAATATTGTTTTCTCCCACCTTCAGGTTACATACACTCGTCAGCATATGTGACACCTCGTACTTTTGAGCCCTGGCCCTGGTCTTGTTTGTCTAGAGCGAATAACGGTAAATTTCTTATAACGAAATAAAATTACAATTGACGCCGCTTAATGTGATCACATAGGAACATTACTTTTTTGATAACAATAAGCGATTATCGACTTTGAGCACGCTGTATGATCCTTACCAATGAATAAAAAGGCTGCAAGGAGCCTTAAAAATCCTTTATCCCAACAATTCCCAAAATTAACGTTTGTGCTATACATTCCAGTTTTTGAAGGTGGAGAGGCTAGCGAAGCGCTGTAATGAATGCTTTGGCATCGTATTCCCCCTGGAAGAAGAAATCGCCTCCCTTACTTATCCCAGCCCAGCTAAATCAAATCATCGAAAGAAGTCGGCTGTAATCTAACCATACATATTAGCAAAAAACAGAGGTTGTAGTTCTTGTGGCAACACCCATATCCGTCAAAGACGACTTTCAATCTAATCTAACCCGCATACCGCTTTAGCGCAACGAAAAGGCTTGCAAAGTCCGCACACACACAGCGAATCCATGTATTCGCGTCCATGGAATTTATCAGATTTTAATGGATTTTCGTTCTGATAAATAAGCTCATCAACAGGCAGATTTGGATTTTAATCCAATCAAACCCATAAATTCGCCGTGAGTGTGCGGCCAAAGGAAGACAGGGGTTGATTTGTTATAAATGACAGCGAAAAATACGGTAGATTCGTACAAAACGAGAAAGGGTTCATAGTGAAGACGACGAAAAATGATAACACAATCCGATGTTCTGATAATAATAAGTGACGTAAAATGTATAGGAAATTTTGGGGTTTTCAAAAGTGATCAAAATAACCGAATGATAATATTATCCGTGATCCCATTATGCTGCATCGACTTTTTGAAAAATGATGGAAACATATTCTTGTCATTTTTCCTATTTCTTAGCACCAAAAAAACGGAAAATTTATCACTCCACTATGTTGGAATACGAGGGTGGTCCAAATATGATCGAGACAAACGCTGTAGATGGCGCGCATGTATATTTTGAAGGTCGTGGCTTGAGTATATGATAGCTGGATCCCTTACGAACAGAGTGGCATAGTTTTCGTCGCGAAGGGATATGTTACGCTCCTGCTACGACCATGAGTGAACATCAAGTGCCGACCGCCATTGCGCAACGTATTGTCATTCGTTTTTTAGTGAGGGAAGGCGTTAAGAATACGGAAATTTTTCTGCGTTTGCACAATCCATTCGGTAGTGAGTGCCTGAGTAGGACTGCTGTGTTTAAATGCGCCAAAGCGGTCAAGGATGGCCGTGAAACCGTCGAGAATGAGCCGCATGTTTTTCGACCGCCAACCAGCATCACACCAGACAACATTCGTCCTCATTTCGGAGGACCGTAGGATGAATGTTCGAGACAATTCGGCTGAACTCGGCACTGTCATTGGTAGTGTAGAGTCTCTCATCCACGAACACCTTCAATATTGCAAAATAACGGCGCGATGGATTCTCAAACTGTTAAACTTCTCCAGGATTACGCGTGTCCTCATACCGCGCGTCTTCCGTTCGATACAATATCGTAATTGGGGTAGGTACTGGAGCACTCCCCCTACAGACCGGACTTATTACCCTGCGATTACCATATGTTTGGACCTCTGAAAGAAGCCATCGGAGGTCAAAAAATTCAACACCAATGATGAGGCAGAGGAGTTTGTGCGCACATGGATGTCGGAGTTGTCCAACGAATTTTTCGATACCGGCATCAAAAAGCTTCCGGAGAGGTGGAAAATATGTATGTGTAACTAGTGAGGGGGAGTATCTAGAAAAACTGTAAATTTTTGTAATATTTTTCTATAATAAATAAACGTGTCAGAGCATTTGTCTCGATCATATTTGAACCGCCCTCGTATTTGTGATCGAGGCTCGACCGGACTGGCAACAAATCTTAGTTGATTGCTGACTGAGGATGATCAGCTGCATTAGTTGATGATGGTACGTATGTACTTGATTTTTTGTCAAATTCTCGAGGCGAGGGTATGTTTGGACCTGTCTCTGTATCGAATATTTTTCCGAAATATTTTTGAAGATTATTCGAGTATTTTGCAATTTGGGAGCTGTACAGGAGAACAGCTGATAAGGCAAGTTATTCAGTTATGTTATTAAGTTCACACTAAAAATCCCGCTAATGGATAGTGAAATAATCCCGTCAAAATACCGTCAATTTTTGACGGTATTTCCATTGTTAACAAAAAAATCAATTCATAGTTACATTATGTGATTCCCCGTCGGAATATTTTTTTATTTTTTCGCCCAAGATGATAATTCAGCCTCTGCAGAACAAGACTGTCTAAACCTTTGTTTTTACGACTTCGAGAGTATTTCCATTTATGATAAAATAACTGGCGAGACAGTGCAACATTGGACTAAGGCCGCAGATGTGTTAGTGACATCCAATTTCCGAGATATAAGTTGGCCGGTTTTTGATTAGGCCGAATTCATTACTGGCGGAATATAAAATTTTGAAAAACGGAAATATAATGGGCAGAATATTGTAGTCGACTGTAGGTTGTAGCGCGACCAAAGAAAAGGGAAACTATCTGCACTGGTCTGATTCAATTAATAAAAAAAAGTGTAAAACAGCAAGTGTAAAACAAAATTTTTTTTGGGGATTTTTTGTGATTTTGACTCTGGTCCGCAACGAAATGTTGGTGGGAAGCTACGGATTCGTGTTCAGCGCCCAAAAAAAAAACATATGAAACATGCAGAAATTCTCCACGACATTTTGCAAGTTTGCAAACCCAAAAACTGCTTAATGTTTTTGTAAAGACTTATTGCAGCAGATTTAACAGAACAGAGAATGCTCTACAGATCTACATCTGTCAAAGTAGTACAGTAGGTGGATAATGAATGAGCTTTCTGAAATCTATTCTTGAGCGGGTTGTTCGAAAGAAATCAAGATGCGTCCAAATAGACTTTCCTGCCGCCATTCATACTTTTTTGATATATTGAATGCGGCACTGCTATGTCGTCTACATGTTTTCTAAACTGTGGGGCACTCCTCTCTATGTAGGCTGTTTGATTTAAAAAATGTTACGAAATCCAGCGAAGATAATCTGTTGTCGTCCAAAAGCTGTTTATCCCTTCGATTCAGAAAAAAAATTATATTTCGCTGCAACAATAACCATTATATTTGCGAAAGCACCTCTGGTCGAAAAACCGCTGAAATTATTTTAGGCGTAGTTATAAAAATCAGTGTTAATTGACGTCTAGGCTCGTATGCTGAAATAAATAGATCCCGGACAAGAAGGAATCATTCCATTTGTTATAACACTT
Organism: Microchrysa polita; assembly: GCA_949715475.1. NCBI lineage: Eukaryota > Metazoa > Arthropoda > Insecta > Diptera > Stratiomyidae > Microchrysa > Microchrysa polita. The sequence goes on from OX454417.1 coordinate 57,142,314, forward strand.
TCGGATTGTGATAGCTCCAGTAATAGAATTTCTTTACTTCTCGACGTATCGCTGAGCCAAAAGTATGCCTTTTGCGTGAAGATGTTTTTTTTTTTGCCAAAGACCGAATTTTCGGTAAACATTCGCGTTTTGTCTTTGATGATCCGGTTCTTATTGCGTCAGCAATCTTATATGAACGTAGACACATATCGACCAAAAATAACTCTGGTTGGAGCTTACACCATGACTTCAACCAGACTTACGACAAAATTATCATTGCGGCCGGAATTTCAACGTGATGGACTATTTAAATGGCCCAAATGTCCCCAACTATTTTCCATTTTTAGCCGGGGCGCCAGACGCTGCAGACCTGGCGAGAGGGCGCGAATTGAAAAAGATTTGCAACCACTGGTCTACGTTCACCTGCTTCAGCTCTGTCAACAAAGCAGAAGCCAGAAGGTAAAGGGGTTACCATTTCTAATGTATGTACAATATTTTAAAAAGACTGGGCTATATGTGTATACAGGGTGTCCCGCATTAGGTGGTCAATACTGTAAGGGTTGATAGCGCAACTTGTTTCAGCAAGAAAATTGCCAATACAATCGGAATTTTTTTTACCGTTACCTTGTTATCGCTCTTTTTGTGAAAGTCATCGAAAATCGAGACTTGTCATGCAAATCATAATTTGCAGCCCTCCTGATAACTTAATCCAAGATTTGATTTCAGTTTCAAAAACTACATAAAATTTCACAAAAACTTAAGTTTTTCCTGTTGAATCGGTCTCCTGCATTTTGTATGCAGACTCGACACCTTCGGCGCATGGAAGAAGCGGTCCGAATGATTTCAGGAGGGCTCTCCTTTATGTTGTCACAAGCATCATTAATTCGCTGCAGCAACTGTTCCCGGGAGGTAAAATTTTGCAAAATGATATCCTCCTCTGACAGTCGCTCGGTAGTCATTCCTGAACTTGCGTAAGGTGGTACGGATACTGGTTGTCCGACTGAAGAGTCTTTTGGATCGTCATCCGAGGAATATCCAGCTGAAGTTCTGCTCTACGCTTGCTTAATTTTGGGTTAGTATCGAAGATATTAAGAATCTCTTCTTCTCTTCCGACACTAGTACGGCGAGCACCTTGTCTACCGGTGTGGTTTGGTTCTCGACCTGTCTCTCCAAGAAGCCGATACGTTATTTCGAAGGTACTTCTGCCTGGAATTCGTCGCTGTGAGAATCGTTGACTATACTCTCGAACTGCTTCAAGTCCATTTCCTTCTTCAACTCCATACACAAACACCATATCGGCAAACTCTCTATCAGAGAATTTGTTTTCCACCATCGCGATTTTATTTAATTGGTCTAAAAATGAGGGCCAAACAATGTACAAAATTTAAAATATCTTACAGTTCTGGTCAAAATAATGTGGCGAGACTCTATCCCGAATTATGTTTGTCTTTTTCGAGTTAAGGAAAAATTGTTAGCGATTCTACTGAAGTCATGATTTTTACCATTAATTGCGTGTTTCCCTAAAATTCTGCAATGTAAATATGAAAAGTGATATACCGTTGAAAAGCCAACATATTGAAGCAACTTTTATCAACTTTGCAGAGTTGTACGTATAAAGAACCGTTATGAAATTTCTGTTTGAATTTTCGATGAAAAATCTATTTTAAAATTTCTATTATGTTTGAGTAACTGTATCTTGAAAGTGGCGATAATGTTGGCAACAGGAAAAACTTCAGTTTTCATGAAATTTTATTTAGTTTCTGAAACTGAAATCAAATCTTGGATTAAGTGATCAGGAGGGCTGCAAATTATGATTTCGCATGACAAGTCATGATTTTCGACGACTTTCACAAAAAGATTGATAACAGAGTAACGGTAAAAAACATCCGATTGTATTGGTAATTTTATTGCTGAAACAAGTTGTGCTATCAACCCTTACAATATTGACCACCTAATGCGGGACACCCTGTATAGTATATGTTCATGGACTTATATGTATGCATCAGCATGCTCAACGAAACAGTTAAATGTGAAAGAGTTCGGATTATTGTATCTTTTTTATCAAATTAGCACGTACTAGCTAAAATCTATGAGTCAGATTGAATTTCCAGCGAAAGTATGTAGGCGGTGGATGATGGAACTTCTTGGAAATTTTTTTTTTTTATGGTGTATTGTTATTGTGAATTGTTTGTCAGGTCTTTCAATTGGTTAGTAATGTGTTTCGCATAGTGGAACAAATAAAGTAACAAAAACTGATTGAAAATAAAATTCGTATGTCCATAAATGTCTAAAATTTTAATCAAATAATAATAACGGAAAAGGGAATATTTTTTTTCTGAATTTAGTAGCTCAATTCAATTGAAATTATTTAAGAAATTTTTAGTGAACAAATTCTCTTATCAAAGTTCATTCTGGCAACACCAATCAAGGTCAATTTGCCATTGTATGTTGAATATTTAAAAGAACTGATACCTCTGATACCTGCATGCACAATAATGACTCGTACTGTATGAATGCCTTTAGATTGGTAATTATCGAAAATCTACAACTCTATTTATCTAGGCCTCCGAATCTCTTTTGACCATAATCATCCTTTGATGTCCCACACAATAATAATTAAGTTACCCTTAAGGTAAATGACCTCTTGAAAAATAAAGAAATCCGGCTTGTCTACGACAAACCTTGGAACTGTTTAGAAATCATTGAATTCTGAATGCATTAATGCGCTTAGATAAATGTATTAACGTGGGATTAGTGGTAATTTGGAGAAAGTTCTAAGTTGTTTCGTGATACTAAATAATTATACTGTCGTTTCATTACCTGTGCATACTGATTTTTTGATTGTGTATAGCCAATTATTATTATTATGTCAGATGTCAGGTCATTTATATCTTGGCACTGTGAACATTATAAGTAACTGAAACTGATGGTTGGCTTATTGGTCATTCAACAGTGCAGATGTATCAAACATGCGTCCGACGGCCCGCATGCGATCTTTTTTACATTACGCTCCTAATGGGCTGTGGTGTAATTTACCTAAATATAGAGACTTTTTGGTGGTGAATTAGTTTTTTTAATCAGTCAGTGAGTGCTGAAATTTTCAATTCATTTTTATTGGGAAATCTGGCATCATATCTGGGCTAGTTGTTAAAATTTGAATTTGAGAGGGTGGTGAATTTGATCCCTAACCAAAGAGTATATGTAGTATAATTAGATAGTAAATCACGATTGCATTGTACACGTACATACAGTCTAATAAATAAAGTCTGCATGCAATTTTTTAGCATCTGCTAATACACAGCATTTTGTCGTGACACTATAAATGTTAATATGTACTCGTATTATATCCTCTCAAGTAATTTTATTTCACTCTCTCGGCCTTAAATGAATAAATTATTATGCATGCGCATATAAACCGTTACTAGAATAATTTGGCTTACTCATTCAGGTTGTTGTCAACAAACGTGCAAGTACATACCCCTAATTCAAACAATTTATTTTTATAAAGCCGGCAATGAAATATTAATATAAAATATAGCGCGGTTCTCTGGAAATGTTAATGGAGTAGCGTTGACATGTGACGCACTCGATCTATACGCTAAAATTAGATACGAAAGATATAAAAACAAAAAACAATTTTTGATCGCAAGCTTTGTTTTAGGATTAAGGCATTCTTTGGAAATTCAGCATATAATTATTTGGCTTAAAAATACAGTGTACAGGTTAAGTTTACAGGTTAGTCTTTCCCTACTTTATTGTAGGTCCATCAGTGAACCAGTTTATAGAACTCCTTGAATTAAATTGTGTTATTTATACTCACCTTTACTATTAATTAGAATTGCACTGAACATTAAACCTAGGCCGCACATGTGTTGGTAACAGAGGTGTTCAGATCAACATCATGCTCTGCCGAGTTATTTATTTAACAAACAGCTGGGAGTGATCTTGGTATCTCATATATCGATCCCGGATTCGAAACCATCATGCTTCAAATAAAATTGCCCTACACATTTCCCAAATATAGTCTTACCGTCAAATTCATCCCATAAAGAATTAATTTGAAACACGAAACTCTTAAAATCTAAATAAAAACACAACAAAAACATAGTCTAAAAAAATCACCTTAAGATTCTCCGCCAATAAATACAAAATGGATTTACGACGTGAACGATATTCGTCAACACTGTTGCCAGCATACATTAAAAAGAGTGTTTCGAGCATATTGTTTACTTCATTCGGACTTGGCGAAACTGTCAATTCGGCAAATTTTATCATTGTTGTATTCTCCAATTTATTTCGATATTTTGCATAGTTAGTCATTTGTTTGAATCTCACGGTAATTTGATCGATAATATCATGAATTTTCGACAATCCCAACTCAAGTTGGGTGTTCATTTTCACATAACTTGAGACCGATTCAATAGTCCATGCTGCTGTGTTGACATACTGAAAAGAATACGAAAATATTAAAAGTGATTCTTGAATTTGATTGAAGAAATTTAACAAAATTAAGTAATTAAAATTGCACTATAAGCCCGAGAAAATAAGCTGGTTCAAAAATTGGCCGTGAGAGCCTTGCACGTGTCTTACTTTCAAGAAGCGGTGTAATATGTATTTATGTTTGGTGGTGGTTCGTAATTCACATTCAAGCTAAGTGTTCCCCTACATCTGCGGGCTGGGGACCATTGGACACTAGTTAGGTTTAAAAGGTAACATATTATAATGCACAAACAATTAAGTCAGGCTATCATTCTCGTGGGTCTCGTGACCCTATACTTCGCAGGTGAAATAGGTGGTGCCAGTTCTGAAACTACTCTAGTCGTACCTAAACTCCCAATAATGCAAAGATGGATACAATTCATCAATGAAGTGGCCTCGATTCGGTAATCGTGACCCACCTCTCTCAATATCTCGGAAGACCGAGCGCAGCTGAAAAGTCGTTGTAGATGATCGGCTCATGAGATGGGTGGATAAAATGGCGAGAAAAGTATAGAGCTCGGCTGTAAAGCCTTCTTTTAATTTATCACTTGAGTACATCCGAGTTGAGTGTTCCATATATTGAATAGCATTGCGCAGTTTGTTATCTTTATCCCTGTTGGGAGTGGATTGGATAGAGCGCCGTCGCTAAAATATAACTTGCACCTGCTTCGGCCAGCTTCCTCAGTAACCTGTATATGTTGGTATCGTGATTCATTCTGCGGAGTTCGAGAATTGCCAATCTTTTCCGATACATCGAGTTTTCGCCGATCGACTTCTCTATTGTTCTTTCCAGGTTGTGCCATGTAACCTTGCACCCTGCTTCAACCATATGTCTCGCTACCATAGACCTTAGTGTTTCGTGATCCTTGTTATTCCTGTTGCCAATGTCCGCTTCCCCTGCATGTGCATTCCACAGGACTGCCATACTAACCCCTTCGTCTGTCCTATGTACATACATATTATCTCAATCCTGACAAGATGGCTTGAAAATTTCGCTTTACTCGTTTTTCGTTTCGTTTTTCGTTTCTTGTCCTTTGTTGAGACTAATTTGCTATCCAGTTGGTGTTGAGTGCTCGTTGAAATCAAGTGGTTACACTACCGTACAAATGGACTATCGAAAAGTGAAGCATTCTCTTTTTCTCTTTCTATGCATATTTTTCTTAGTCTAGTTGTCATCCATTATAGTCACGGACAAGGGAGTAGGGTAGAAGTACGATTGAAGGGGCTCATTTGCATGAAATGATGAACATGAAATCGTTAATTCAGTTCAAAGATTAAGGCAATTTCGTTTTGAAGAACGTATGTTACGTGGCTGGTAAGTGCTATTAAAGCTACTTAAAAAATAAATACTAAATTACGCTGATCCCCTATATAAAACTGTTCACGCCACTGCGATTATGAATGAGATAGCACAAATGGTTACACATTTTTTGGTCTGCGAGTCTGTCCTTGTCTCTTCTTGATGGTCGTAGGTTGAAGTCATGTTCAGGTTCACGCCTTCATTATCTTCTGCAGCAGTGAGTCAGTGAGTTACTCCTATCCTTCGCTTAGGCTCTTCGTTGCGCCTTAGCGTTGTTAATGTCCCTTCTTCAACCCTTGTGTCCTTATAAGGTTCGATAGTACCCTTGTTGTGAATCCTGCTTCGATAATGTACTTTGTTTTCTGTTCGAATCTTTCCTTGGTTAGCTGGAAGGATCATGGAGTCGAACGTTACTCCAATCAATAGAGACGAAATCATAGGGGCTAGCGTGCAAAAATTGGGGACTTCTAAAATTTTTGATATGTTATAAAGACAGGTGGGGTAAGTTAAAATCCAAGTTTGCGTCACTTTCCCCCCTGTGCTCCCGCCGCTATCTTCAAAAAAACCATCTTATCGGCCCTTTCATCAGTTTTTGGCCTGCACAAAATCTGCCAGGACAATTTTGTAGAGGACAAAATTTCCTACAAATTTAATGTAAGATGTTGTACTCTACAATCAAAATTAACAGAGTTATAGCGCCAAGAAAATGGAGAAAATATCAAAAATCATGCCAATTTCAAATTCACAAAAACGCATTGTATACCAATAGTTCATAGCCTCCTCTGCATTTTAGTATAGAGTTCTCGAAGTATGTTTTGAAATTTGTTAGTAATGATTTTTTGGAATTTTTAGCATATGCTTTGCGCTATAACTCTGCCAATTTTGATTGTAGGGTAAAACTTGTCAGATGAAATTTATAGGAAATTCTGTGCTCTACAAGATTGTCTCGGCACATTTCGTGCTCAAATGGACTGGGAAGGAGTTATAGACAGCAAACTGATAAAAGAGCCGATTTTAGATGGTTTTTTGAAGATAGCAGCGGAAGCACAGGGGGGAAAGTGACGCAAACTTGGATTTTAGCTTACCCCACCTGTCTTTATAACATATCAAAAATTTGAGAAGTCTCCAATTTTTGCAAGGTAAAATCTCCCCGTTGATTGGAGTACGTTGTCACCTTCAGTAAATAAGAATTAGGTCGGGATGGTTCGTTGTGTGTGCGTTAGTTTTCAGTGGACATCGAACTCGAGGAAACCTCCTGATGATGTCTGAGACTAGGAATGGCAGCTTTTCGGTCTCCATCGTGAACTGGATGTTACTGTGGGTCTGGTTTATTATAATTATTATATTCTACCCTGGTCATGAAGATATCATATTAACGAAGAGAGTGGCTTACGCACCCCGCTGATTCCTTTGAAGAATCTACCCTAGAGGGTTAGGTCATTCTTCGGCATGCAAGTGGTTTCCAATCTCATGAGTAGATTGACCTCTTCCAGCAGAACACTGAAGTACCCTTCGGAACAGCCACTCTTCCAGTTTTAATCGGGATTCTGGGAAATAATTATACCAGGCCCTCGTCCGTTGAAATCTAATTGCCGATACAGACTGAAACCAAATCCTATAGAGCTGATTAAAATGAATCCAGTCATAACCTAGAGTCATATGTCACTATAAATTCAAAACATATCGTATAATGTACTTGTATTATTCAAATTACAGTACAATATGTGGCAACTGCTAATCAAATCCAAGATTTAATAAATCCTGTCCATAGTCTGACTTTCCTATCAACCGTGTTCAATCTGTTGAGGAGATCGTCTCGGCATTTGCTACTTCGACGGTTGATCCATGAGGGAAGCACACTCTTTCAACACTTTTTAAGTCATCGGCCATCCGTATGAAGCTCGAAATAATCTATTGGGTTCAGTTTTTCAAACATATCTGAGTCATATACATGATTCTTCCTCAACAACGACCACATTACCCTTGCTCACTCTAAGATATTAGATGTAATCTAGCTCTTTCTCAGCATTTCCAAATTCAATGTCGTTGAATGTTGGCTCGCAAAAATAGCTTCCGCTTCCTTTCGTATTACCTCCATTGCCCCAAGCTCTTCATATTGAATGCTATTTTTAACACGTCCTTGAACAGTAGAGTATAGCCTCTTGAACCACGAAGTTCAAACCCATATTGAGCAGCCTATCCTGCCTCTTCGTGAAACTTTGCTTCGATTTGTTGATGATGAATCCAGTAATTCAAATCGCGCTCTGTGGTCTTGGTTTCGCGTTCCTTTCCTCATATCAAGCAGTTTTTTCAATCTGTATGTGGCGTTTTCTTTGAAGTTCGCCAAGTTCCTCCTTGGTTTTGGCATTTTGGTTCTTCGGAGTATGTTATTGGGTCCTTTGCTAGGGAAATAGCCCGGTTTGTGTTTTCGTGAGAAAGACACAGGAGCAGTTTTGAGTGGAAATTAATACTAAACCCAATTTTAGTACACTATTTTAGAACTAAGTTAAGGGAGGATGTTATTAAATAAGAGATGACCGATTCAAATTGCTTCTGATGATGATAATAATGCTCGTAGCATAGCCTTGCCTTGTCTTTGACATAAGCGAATTGTGAATGATGGAGAGTCCTGGTCCTAATATTTGTCCATAGATTTTTAACTTCAAGAGGAAGTGGGGCTGTTCAAGATTACCTAAATTTAATTCATTATTTTAATTTAGATATTACTTGTCACCCTGTTCTCTGCATTCTACACACTTGTCTACATTTCTTTATCTCTAAATTGCACAAGTAGCAATATGAATGAGTATTTAGTAGAGAGAAAAATTTGTTGACGTTTTTACATGATCGTGTGTTGTTTTATTAATGATAGTAACTAGATATCTAATGAAATGTTCTACCCTGTTGTTTGATAATGCAGAGGATTGTGATGTATAATTAGGTACATATGTTGTTTAAAAAAATACGGTTTTGCTTGTACCAGGCATGTAATGTTTGTTGATTTGTATTTTATCTAATATCTTGCTTTGTCTTGGCTCAACACTTTTTAGATTATTCGGTTTAGTTCCCTCCGCCGCGCCGTTAGGTAGGTAAGGTAGGTAAAAGTGGTTGCACAGGCCAGATACGGCCTAAAGCACAATTAGCGCAAGAGGCGCCGTTTTGATACCACAAAAAAAAAGAAAAAAAAAGTTTATCGATTTAGAGAATGGAGGTTACAAAAAGTTTAATTTCAAGAGTAGAGGGTCGCCTAAACCCACGCAGTACAATTCAGGAAGTGAAGTAGCTCCCCTATTTTTGCCTTCGACGCATCCTCTAGGATACCAAAAAACGCACTACCAAACGTGCGATACCGGGATCTTGCGAGACCTGGGCATTTGCAGAGGAAATGAGTTACAGTTTCCCTCTCATCTGCAGCATCGCAGCTGCGACAGTGCGAGTTGTGGGGGATACCCAATCTGGCTGCATGGTCTCCTATTGGCCAATGGCCCGTAATAACCGATATAAGTCTAGCGATATCTTTCCGTGGCCTACTCAGAACCTCAGATGTCCTATTCAAGTCATATGACGGCCATAGCTTCCTTGATATGACACAGGTTTTTGTGTTCCGCCAATAGCCAGTTGCAATCGTGAGATAATGAAGGGAAATTTGTCTCTTGACAACTGCCATCGGGGTGAATACGCTCTCCACTTGGGAGTTGTCCAAAACGGCCCCCATTTTGGCCAACTCATCTGCCAGTTCATTTCCCTTTATATTCCTATGTCCCGGCACCCAAATTAGGGTGATTGAGTGCTTCCTTCCAAGGTTGTTCAGCGTCTCCTCGCAACACTTGACAAGTTTGGAGGATATCTCCACAGAGTTCAATGCCTTGATAGCCGCCTGGCTATCTGAGCAGATGGCTATGTTTTGGCTGCCACGAAGATTTCCGAGTGCGTTGCAGGCCTTCATGATTGCAAGTAGTTCGGCCTGGAATATACTGGCATGGTCAGGGAGACGGTATGATTCAGAGATTTTTAGTGATTCACAGAAGATCCCCGCACCTACTCCACAGTCCATCTTAGATCCATCTGTGAAAAACGAGATATCGTAATCTCCTACTATTTCACACCCTCTCCATTCACACCTGGTCGGAAATCTTACAGTAAAGTTTTTCCCAAAGCTTAGTGTAGTCACTGCAAAGTCTGTTGCAGCATTGATCCCAGCCAGTGGCAGCTGGTTGAGAATATTAGAGTGGCCATACGGCTTAGAAGTTCAGCAACCGGACTCTTTAAGCCTGACCGCACTACATGCCGCAAGTTGATTGATAAAAATGTCGATAGGTAAGAGGTGCAAGATTACATTCGCCGCGCCGTTACTAAAAATTGACTGACCGTTACGTACATTTATGTACATAGAAGCGTTCTCACCTTTCATAGCACCCCACTTGGATCAATGAACCGGCTCATCTAATTGAATACAATTCATGGAGCCCATCTCCTGAAAAATGTAGAAACGTTGGCACTTGAATCACCCGTCCATAGTTCATCTGCCAGTTAAGTTTTTTGTAAGCTCTGCTAATATCTTTCAATTTATCCACGCATCTGATGAGTCATATGACACAATGAAGTTGTAGAATCCGGTTGTACGAATAAGCTAGCACTTGTGAAGTCGTGTGTCTCGCAAAAGACACGAGATTGAAGCTGTCTTTATGTAAATGAGACATTGATGGTAGCGATATGTAGCTACAACTACCGGTCTGCTTATTTGTATAGCATGATTCACATGTCTTTCCTCCGACATTCTTCAGCTAGCACCAAAACACTTTCATATTACTCGTATGCCATCACGGCCATCACCAACAGCAAAAACTTTTTAACCGGTCAGCGAATTTACTTAGTCAAAAATATTTTTCACAATATGTATACTCGTACTTTACATTTTGATAAAACCTACGCATACATTTTTGCATAGAGATAAAATTAGACTGTTACCGTGAAGAGGAAGTTTAACTTTCCATTGTTATAATTTTCACAGGAAAATTATCTACGAGTACATTACATGCATAATTTTGAATTTTGAACAAACCTTCGCCTCGGACATTTCAATTCGACGTGAAAGCTCCTTCAGATGTCGCAAAACTTTTTTATGTTTCTCGCGTGTTATGGGCAAATCAATATGACCGCCCAAATTTGTTTGTTCGACAACATCCCATGCCTGCAAAACGCCCGACGCAACTTCCTTGCCAATGTGCAAAACGTCCAGGACATCGTCAATTAGGGCGCGAGTCCTTGGCACATTACCGCTTAGAAGAAACACTAATAGCAGTGTGGGCACTGCAGTGGACACCAAACACTTCATAGTAACACAATTTTTTCTTTTATCTCATTTAATTGAAAACATCTAGGATAGATTTTATATAAATAACTCGCGGTGCGCGGTGTTCGTTGAACCGGACTGCAGGCGGTACACAATTTTATTGATTTTATGGTAGTGCCAGCTGCTATAATGGTTCTGCTCTATCACAAACGGGAGGAAAGACACCACACTGCACTGCACAATTGCCAAGACTTGCATCTATCAATCGATAAATCTTTCTTGTTGAGCTTGAACGCAGGGGAAGAATGAAGATATCCAATGCCATATAAGAGTACCAACCAGCATACATTAACCACTCTGCACTTCAACAATAACTTCAACACAACACTGCAATGTGACGACCATATGATCTGCCAACGCGGAGTGTTAAATTGTTACTATGCCGTGTGGTTGGTGTGGTGATGTGATGAATGGTAACTGTAGAAGAATTGGTTGATGTGTTTCATAAAACCAGTTGGAATCGAAGAGACAAATTCTCCCATCATATATGATTCGTATGTGTTTGTAGTTTGCTTTACCAGAGAAGATACAATATTGAATGAAGCAGCAGAAATTTGCTGTTTGAATAAAATTTACGAAAAGAGATGTGAAATCGTCTATATTGAACTTCAAAGTCTTCAAGCCACATCTGCTATTCTGTAACAAATGTTTCCAGACTTTCGATAAATTGTTAGACGCTTTTGGTATTAATATTGGCCTAATCAAGTGGATTGAAAGTTTCCTCGTCAGCAGTCCGTTCATACCATAATACTAGGTTACCCGAAAGTACTGTGCTGTCTCGAAACCTATATCTTTTGAGTTTAATCGCTCACTGTCTGACCCATTTTCGTGGACATTACCACCTCTCCTGCCTGCCGAAAATGCATTGTCTTAGGAGTCACCTGTGACTCATAGACGTGAAATGCGAGGAACGCTGTGTGCACATGTGACTCATAGACAGTGAAAAAATCTGTTAACACACCACACCAATGTACATAGTCTGGTTGGTGTTGTGGTTAGTGCGCACACCTTCGGTAAACAGGGTCGTGGGTTCGAGTCTTACCATGAACCAATTCAGTTTATGGTGTTTTTCAAACTAGAGACCATGTGACGGACTATATGATCTGACTCACTAACACATCTACGGCCTTAGTCCAATGTGGGACTGTCGCGCCTGCTATTTATTTTATTTTTTATTTATATCAACCAGAATTAGTTTGCGCTATAGAAAATAATTTTCTTTATTAATGCAGCAATAAAATAGATCCGTAAACATTTTCACTTCAATTTTTCCACAAGATTTTTGAATGCAAAATCTAAGAGTCGCCATACACCGTTTAATCGACTGTACAATCGATCTGACGATGGATTGCACAATTGTTCTGATGCCCCATACAGCACATACACCAGGGGTGTCAAACTCAAAACCTGGCGCGGGCCAAGTATCACTGTCTTTAGGATTGAGCGGGCCGCAAACTAAAAAATATCTTAATTCTTTTAAAATATGAATAAACATCAGAGCCATAAATGACCTCGGAAGTATATCCTATAGACATGCCATCTTTTAAAAATGTTCTTCAAACAAATTTAGAAACTTTAGACAAGAAGTTAAAACGCGAAAGTTTAGATGATCGATTAATAACCCCTATTTGTGAATTCATTTCCACCAAATTTCAGACTGCTGGTCAGGACACACCCTCGGTCGTCTAGAAATGTCCAGGTTGTCCAAAGGAACCTTGCTGGAGCCAAAATTGTTAGGTTGACATAAATTAATTCCGGACAAAAAGTTGGCTAAAAATAGACAAACATTTGTTTCTGATGTGGTGTGAAACAAAGACATGTAAATCTTTATAGACTAAAGGATTTAAGCAAATGAGGTTATGGGCTGAAATTGTTATGTTTACGAATTTTCACATCCATGTTATTTCCCATCTAATACAAGGTTTCGGGGGTTTAAAAGGCTAGGTATTCTTTTCAAATAAATCTCAATCCAAGATGTTTTTGTCCCATAACCTAAAACATGCGGACTCGAATTGTAATGCAACCGTGTCAGATAATAATAATGGTTCCACAATGCCAACAATTTTTGTCTGAACTGAATTTTGGGAAAAATCAATTTTACAAATTACAATTTTTTATTCGTCAAACATTTTTTTACAGAACATAGAGAAAGATTTCTAAAATACATAGTTTAAGGTTGCATAATTTCTTAGACTTGAGTTCAACACCTCATTTTTTTATTTTTACGTATTTGTGCTGATACACATTGTGTTTTTCGATCTGGCCACGGGCCGTACAAAACTTCTAGATGCGCCGCATGCGGCCCGCAATTTTGATATGCCTGACCAGTGCTGCCAACTGGAAATTTAGAAAACGGCTAAATTCAGCCGGAAAACCGGCTATATTTTTTTCAAAAACAGCTAAAAATCCGGCTAAATAAATTTCAGCCTGAAAAACGGCAAAAAAAAACTGGCTAAATCAAAAATGTGATCGTTTTGTCACGTTTTGATTTTTGAAAAAAAAATATAGTAAAAAACTGATTTTAATAATTTTATTTCTTTTCTGAAGTACTACCCGGAAACTATGCTTTAGGATTTATTACATATAATGCTCGCTGGCATTACAGTCAAAATTTACTTTGTTCGAAGTTAGATAGCTGAACTATAGTTGACTATAGTTGACCATAGTCAAAATTGTTGTATACAGGTACAATTTCTCGGTCAAGTCCATAACCATATTAGGTTCGAAATTGTTGAACATAAAATTCGTAAAAGGAACGTCCGATGCGTAATTATGGGCAAGGGCAACCGCATTTATGCATGGATATCTTACCATCATCGCGCCTGAACAATCTTATATTTTGATTAAAATTTAACCATTTTAGGCCCAAGACACATCCAAATCATCATGACGATAATTCATCATGATGATGAAAGTTCGAAATTGGAGTGGCATATACTCGTATACTTTCGTCATTAGAATTCGTCATTTAATTTTGACGTTTGTGTAAATGGTGAAAATTTCCCTCACAATTGCGATATTTTGATGAATATTCAGTTCAATAATTTGAGGACACACTTTTCTTAAAGAATTTGAATAGAAATGTTTAAAGATTGATAACAAATTTAATATTTTTTGTAAACATTCTTGTTCTTCAATTTTACAACAGATGCCCCCAGTCATTGAGCAAATGATGGTCCAAATGCATAGTTTGGAACTCGTGCTAATGATGATAAATTTGCGTCATTCGAAATTATGTGTGTGAAGCGTTGTTATTCATTTTCGAATTTGAGCCCTCCAAATTTTTTTTTTATTTTCGATAGTTACGAAATTGATGTTCCATTGTTGATGTTCCGCAATTACGAATTTGATGCTCCAAAGATACGAAATTGATGTTCCAAAATTATGAGCTTGGCCGGGAAATGGTATAGATTTTTGATAAATTTGTTGTTACAAACACAACAGCTAAATGTAATGCATCTACGAAAATGTGTAGTTTTTATGAATCCAGTAAACTACAAAAATTAGATTTCAGTGAGTATATATTTCGGGGGCAACTTACCCCCTTCTTGAGCACTTAGCTTTTGTGCTGAAGAAGGGGGTAAGTTGCCCCCGAAATATATACACACTTAAATTTAATTTTTGTAGTTTACTGGGCAAGCTACTTGCACAACGTTAGAGTTGAACACTACAAAGCTCCGGCATGAATCGCGCTAAAAGGTTTTCACCCTTGTACTTAATCTGGCATGATTAAATTATCTGTGGTAAAGAATTGACACTTTGAAAAATGGGAAAATGTTCAGGTACACCCAGCCCCCCCCCCCCGCCTCCCCCTATGCTCCAAGAATTACTCAGCAAAGAATTTTATGGAAGAAACTGTTTTCCATTTTGCAAATTATTCAGCATATTGGTGGTTAGTCAATTAAATGCTTAGACTAGGTATATGTACTAATATCGTCATTTTATGTGAAACCCAGTACCCTAAATTTATTGAAAAAAGGCAAGTATCCGCTGCAAATTTTTCCCATGAGACATAAATGCAAGTTTTTCTCTAGGTGGACATAGTAGGTACTTTCCTAATACACGATAATAAGTGTACGTAGAAATAAGTTCACGGCGATTAATTATTTTGTTTGTCAATATTGAAAAATTGATTCTAGTTTCAAAGTAAAAAAGCTCATGAAATAATTTTAGCCGGAAAAAAGGCCGAAGAAAATCAATTCTGGCTAAAAATCCGGCCGGCCGGAATTAGAAATTTCTTCCGGCTAGACAGCACGGTTTCCGGCTAAATTTGGCCGGAAAACGGCTAAATTGGCAACACAGTGCCTGACATACACTATACTATACAATTCATCGTACGAATTAAAATAATAGTATATCACGATTCACACGACAAGGCGAAAATAATATATTTTGTGGCTACTTTTGATGAAGAATGAACGCTACAGCCACAACATGAAGAATTACCACCGGTTTATATAAAAAATCAGCAACTGACAACACATGATTGTCAATAAATCATATGGCACATTGCATGAAAATCGCATGGAAATATCATCCACAGGTACCAAAAAAAAAAAATTGGATTGGATCGTCACATACACCATCTGTTTCCTAACAGGTGGTCCGTGAGAGACCCGTAAGTTGTCCGCGAAATACTATGGGGACTACTTTTGAAAAAGCAGTTTTTATTCTGATTAATTAAAATAACAGGCTTTTGAAAAATATTATAGTATAGATAAAGTACTGAATACTTTCATTACTATAGGTATGTGGTTGATCTGAAAATGCGATGTGTGCAGACCTTAAGTTTAAGTTGCTTAAAACTCGATGGTCTCCGTCTACATTGTACCGGTAATTTTCGTGAAACAGTGTATTTTTTCTCACATAATGTAACTGTACCTAATTGTTTTTACTTCTTAAGTTAATTGTCACAGTGGTACCACAGTTCACAAATTTTGCCACAGTATTCATATATCATTTAAAGACAAACCATCTTAGTAGTAATCAACCACCTCAATATTTCTTTAAAAAAAGTTAAAATTAATTCGGTAAAACCGCATCCAATGAATTATTATGTGAGTAAATTAGGCGCCTTTAACTCTCAAAGTTATAGGTGTGTCTGTCCCGTTCTGAAGGACGCAAAGAAATGCCTTTGCCTGTACTTTAATTTCGGTAGTTATGCGTAAACTCTTCACCCATATACATGTTGTCGAAGGTATAAGTGGTCATCAAAAATGGACAAAAGTCGCTACTAAGTTAGAGATTTTTCGATGGCTCTCTAACAGTTCCATTTTCGAAAGGCAAAGACCGTAAAACTTCAACAGAAAAATAATGGACCAAATCGCCTGTGAAGGAATCTTTGAAAATGGTTTTCCGAAAAAGATGTCTCTGTTTTTGGAATGTTCGTATAAAAAACTGATATTCGCTTCCATGTGAACAAAATTGCATTAATTATCAAATGCACGCACCGGTATTTGAAATGGTATTAAATGCAGAACGTGCAACGAAGAATTATTTTTGTCAATTTTTTTGATAACTCATTAGAAAGAGGTTTTTCGATAGTGTGCCCATACATATTTGCCCTAATAAGAAGAAAACGTAATTAATATTTAATATTTATTTAATATATTTACTTAATTATTTAAGTGAGTTAATCAAATTAAAATAATTTTTATATTTGATTAGAGAATGACCTATTTTTTATATGAATCAAAAACATAAAAAAATAGAGTTTTCATTCATAAAGAATGAAAACTCTATAATAGTATCACTGTACTAACAGTACGTCTTAGGACTGCAATATAAATTTTTAGCTCAAAGCTTAAGTTTCATTCAAATGTGAAGGGCACTCAAATTTACTCGTATTCTTTTTTTATTTCAGGGGACATTTCACAAATTTGTTCTTGTAAAATATGTAGACACTACACAGTGTGTGTAAATTAGAGTATATGACACCCATGCTAAGTCATATATTCTTTTGCTTATGTATATCGTCTCAGTATTATCAGTACTGTAAGATTCTCTTAAATTTGTTGTCACTAGAGCAGACACATGTTACATTCACAAACGCCAGAAAAGAGATAGCAAAAAGATAGTCTATTCATGGTATTATCACCACATGGCATATCTAAAAATATATCAACGGAATTAGTTTTTAGCATAATTTGTTATCTTAAATTCTCTAAATTCTTCAGAAATATTCTATCAAAATATGATGAACTGTTACCGTAGGTCAGTGCACTCTTCGACTTATTGAATAAAACACGATTAAAAATTGAGTACAAGAACTGCATTATTAATACTAATATGACTCTACGCCAAATTGTGCGCGCAGCCTACATCATAATTAATTTGTAACCATACTCTGGTCTAGACAACCGAAGGATTCTCCTGGTCTGGAAGAACCTATATATATATATATATACTTTTTTGTGCCTCACAGAGGTTTTTGTCCCGGGACTTCTCGGCATCACTTTACTTACTATGCGTAAGTGACTAATCAATAAATGGAGTGTAAACTCTAGCAGATCGTTAAAATAAAATTAAAAACAAGAAAATAAATTAATAAAGAAATTTATCAAAATAATGTCTTTTTAAAATTAGTTTATTAATACAATTAAAATTAACTCAGTCCTTCAAACAATTGTTGACCTTGGTAGTAGGTTCGTTGAGCCCAAAGTTTACTCTATGATAAGGCTGGACATGAGGGTTGTTCCGCCATACATTGTGAGGAATATTTCTGACTTGAAAGTTATTTAATATACATATCTTCACAAACAGGAGAGCAAAAAAATCTCTTATAAACATAGCTTTTAAGAATGTTCTTCTATAATCTAAAGCTTGTAAACTCAATAAAGCTATAGTCACATTTGGTAATAAAATAAATAATAAAATTATCTACTTTTGCACCTCCTTTGGGATACCCTGATAACATTTCCTTACTTCAAAGGTATTCGTAGCAAATACCCTATCATTTTACATATTCACACTAAATTTATTGCCGATTACAATCTACTTTTGCACAACGTTTAGGCTACCCTGTTAACATTTCTGATTCTCAAAGGTATTCGTAGAAAATACCCTACCACTCGATACATTCATACTAAACTTATTGCTGATTATTATCTACTTTTGCACCTCGTTTAGGACACCCTGTTAGCATTTCCCAATCTCAAAGGTATCTGTAGCAAATAACCTACCATTCGACATATTTACACTAAATTCCATGTCGATATACACCCTTTTCTGATGACAAATAAAATGATCTACTTTTGCACCTCGTTTGGGACACCCTGTTAACATTTCTGATTCTCAAAGCTATTCGTAGAAAATACCCTACCACTCGATACATTCATACTAAATTTATTGCTGATTATTATCTACTTTTGCACCTCGTTTAGGACACCCTGTTAACATTTTCCTACTTCAAAGGTATTCGTAGCAAATACCCTACCATTCTACACACTCCCACTGAATTTCGTGTCGATCCGTTGAA
This sequence comes from Microchrysa polita, assembly GCA_949715475.1. Taxonomy (NCBI): domain Eukaryota; kingdom Metazoa; phylum Arthropoda; class Insecta; order Diptera; family Stratiomyidae; genus Microchrysa; species Microchrysa polita. The sequence goes on from OX454417.1 coordinate 57,160,902, forward strand.
CCGTTAATTCGAAATCCACCGAGAAATAATTGTAGTGTATATTCACTTCCCAGTAGAATAATTGAACATGATAATTGAACAGTAGATACATTCGACTAGCTACTAGTAAAATTGCATAACACTTTTTTGATTGTTTACGACGTCGCGTCGTCACCGTGGTAATTTCGCGCATACAACTAATTCCTAGGTAGATAGGGTGACTATTCATGCGTCTAGTTGCACACACTCTCGGTAACGAACGTCGTAACAACGCGCAGTTACCCATTTATATGACACTGTTTCGTTGTTGACGTCGTCGTCACCGTGGAGATTTCTTGTATGCATGCACTAGTAGCTAGTAACTAGCATGGTCTGACTGTAGCTTAAGAAACAGGGAGTTTTATATTCTTGCTTGAAACGCCAGCCAATTTGATACATAGCAAATCGTGTAAAATTGTCTTGAATTCTTTTTATACGCTCGATTTGAACCTTATAAACGGATTCCACACACTAGAATGCTCCAGGTGCAAAAGAACGAAAGCTGTATATTGGTTTTAAAGTAAAAGGATAATTAAATTCGTTTAACAAATCCTAACATACAATTCGTACTCTACCTGTTAAGGAGTACCCAAAGAAGAGCTGAGTTTTCAATTTATATACACTAAGTACTTTACATTTACTAACATTAAAATTTAACTAATTGTGCAAATCTTGACTTATCGTTCCATTCTATACACCAACTGCGGAAACTTACCAGCTCTATGGGAACTACGCGGAACTTTGTATGTGGGTGGAGAAGAGCCCCATTCGGGAGAAATATCGAGTTATTCAATTTCGGAAATGTCACATTAGAATCTATAGGTCAGTAGGTTAAATTGCTGACCTTGTGACTGAAGGTCGGAGGTTCGAATTCCCATTGGGACGAAACTTTTTTCCCTCAATTTTTGGTATTTTTTCCCAAAGTTTTGTGGTTTTGTACAGATAGATACACTCATCAGCTCTTGTGTCTGTTGTATATCTGTCCAAAAGACGACCACTTGAATGTTTAGCGGGAGAATCCTGTGGAGATTTGATTTGCCGTAAAGGCAAACGCAGACGCTCGACCGTGCAAGTCTGTATCGGTGTTGAATGCTCACCTTGCTTTAGGAGTTTAACTAGTGACGGAGGGCGGCAATTTGAATACTGCCTACAGGTGCCATAGAAAGTAAATCCAGCCCTGAACATGGCACAAAAAATGTCTAACTATAAAGCTGTAGCTGATCAGCAGGTGCCTGCTCTCTATCCCAAACTTGAAGTGCTTAAATCAAACGATTTCAGACTTGGGGTCACGGATATACCGAGACAGGACTGCCTTCCGCACTCTGCGGCTGTGATCGGCGTAAAGATCCCGCGTACGTTTTCGCAATATAAAATTAATTGCGTGTGCTATTCGCCATTCCCCATTCGGTTGTGGATGGACGTTCGATAGCTCAGTGGGAGGAGACGTCTCTCTATCTCTGAAATTCCGGATAGTGGGCTCAAATCGAAAAAAAATGTCTACATACAAATTCTCTCCAAATTTTTCTCCGGTTCCACCATGTAAATCGCCCCGGAGTTATCCGTGGTTACAACGGCAAGGTTTTGATATTAGGAACACATCTTCGTCGATAATATTTGAAAATGTATTTAAAATAGAGCCAATATATCCCCACGATCATCGCGTGGGTCGCCTGGTGGAATATTCAGTCGTATACGGAATACCATTTGCATATAATTTGAAATTTGAAAAAAAATGGACGCACATAACACTCCATGATGCACCACGAGCAACAATCGCTCAGCGATCATCGCCTTAGTCGCTTCGAGCAATTCGATCCTACTTTCTTTCACATTCAATAAACTATTAAACACCGACCTAAATTTCACATATTAAATAATACGTTTCTTTCTTTCCATTTCCAGAGTTTCTTCTACGAAATATTAGCCGGTATATGGGTCCGAAACGGACTTCAAATCCGCGGCCAAGCAATGACATACATCCAGGCAAACTTTTGCAATTCAATGGTCGATATGGATTTATTCTTTCTGCAAATATGCGCCACCCAACTGCCCCCACATACATTTCTAACGACAACCATAGATCTTTTCGGCGTATCCGATTGGATTGGCATGGCTCCGTTGACATCACCACAAGAGCTCGAGCAAGATTCAATGCTCGAAGGCTTTCTCACATTTCTAGCGACGCTGGCCACGTCTCGGACCAATTTGGGCAACGACGAAGCGACGCAATGCATAATCGAAATAAGTGCACTGCTCGCCACTGAAAACAAAACACACAGTCAACTCTTAGAATTAATGCCCGAACGTTCGGGAAATGTACATACGAAGAATTTTGAAAAATTCCTCAAACAACTTTCGGTCTATCGTGCACCGACATCGGGGTCGGAAAATTTGGAACAAGGCCTATTCACGCCGATAGATGATGTTTGGGAGAAGTACTACGATCCGTTGCATGTTTTGTTGCGAGCTGTACATCGGCGAGACTTTCAAAGTTCCATGGACCGATTCGGGGAGTATGTAAAATCGCAAAATAGAATGCCGAAAAGTGGTAACCTATGGCCACCATATCGACTGCCGCGACCTGTTGGAAAAGGATTCAGTGATCCATGCTGTATACTGAACTCAAAAGTTTTTCATGCAACGGCATTGGCTATATTTCATCGAGCCGTGTATTCACATAACGTCTCGGAACATTTGCTGGCGCTTACTGTCTTTTTACTAGAAATTGCAGTCGATATGAACGAGAAAAATGTCAGTGATGCTATTGTGGAATGTGAACGCGCAGGAAATTCATATCGACGCACAAGTCGGGATGTTCCCGAGCTTCTAAACTGTTATCCGACTGATTCGCTTTTGGAAAATCTCATGTATGTCGTGTCGAAAATTTCGCTGAATCCACAGGAACCACATGTGTCACCAGCTAATTACAATACGTTCGACAGCGATTTTGAGTGGGACGTGTCGGAGAGTGAAACACTTCCGATGATAGTCGTTCGTACTGGCAGTCCGATTGCATCCAGTGGAATGGAGGTGGCACTGCCACAAGATTTGTCGGTGGTCCGTGAGGATTCCTTGGTTATCCGTAGCGATAGTCAGGATGAGATGACTGATAGAGGTAAATTGAGAACATGCAAACTATCAAATTTGCAATTTCTTAGTAATATTTTTCTTCCTTTTACAGATTTGCCTATGAACTCACCATTGGCGCTTCCTTCTATTACGTTACCAGAAAGTGGCATGGAGGTCGCAATCCGCCGTGACCTGGGTTTGAGCCAGACGGACACAGACAATGCTGGCGTTGTTGGACGACCGACACGGCAGCGACCAAACGAAATGTTCTCACCACCCAGCGCCGCTAACATGAATGGCATGCTGCTACCGTTCCAGCGAGTTCAGCCGGTGGCAGTGCCCAGTCGAAATTTGGATGTAGTGCCTTCAAATATGATGGGAGCGCGAAGAGCGTTTAGTGGCAATGTTGGCTCTGGAACTGCAAATAGTCGAAAGAGAAACGTCGACAATGCAGCCATTGGTCTGGATACCGACACGATAAGCATCGACGAGAGTATATTGTCACTGTTATTAAAACTGCACTCTCAACTTAGTGGCGCCCTGGATAGTTTCTCACTGGACGACGAAAGAACTGAAAGCGACTACACCGATGAAACTCCAATGGAAACAGATGCGGAAGATGGCATGTCTGAACCGGCTGGCCCATCCTCTGGACTTCATTCGTCACAATCTAAATTGCGACAAAAAATCCGTTTGACTGATTCGCGAATTGGTGACGGCCCATTCTTCATTGGTAACTTGCTGAAAAAGATTGCCCGGCAGAGTGAGGCTTGTGCACAAAGTATCGAGGAGATTCGTCGCAGTTTGTGGCCAGACCAAAGAGAGAAACAAGCCGAACAGAAGGCACGAGAGGCTAAGGAGAAAGAGGAACGGAGTAAACGTGCCCGAGAGCGGCAGCAGAAACTCATGCAAGATTTCGCAAATAAGCAAAAGCAATTCATGGAAATGGCTGGCGAAGATATGAATTGTTGTGACGACGAGGTAGACGAGGAATTCGAACAGCCGCGCGAAAAAGAGTATGATTGCATTATTTGCAATCGAACTTCGTCGAGTACGGAATCAAATCCGATCGGTTTGGTCGTACTGGTAGAATCGAGTGGCGTTCTTGGCTATAGACGAAAAACAAGTGAGCGACTACCACTCCCGTTGTCAAATGAGGACCAAGAACGTTTGGATCGCGAACCTCGTTTTGCAACTGACTTTAAACGACGGACTGACCTTTTAGGTGCAAACTTTGGTTCGGATTCATGGTATCTGGGCAATAACAATAGCTACGAAAGTGGTGTACATGTTCAATCGTGTGGCCATCATGTTCATTTGTCGTGTTTAGACGCCTATCTGAATTCATTGTACCCGCAACAGCGTCAAATAGTACACGTTGAGCGTGGTGAATTCTATTGTCCGGTTTGTCGACAACTGTCCAATTCAGTTCTTCCACTTAGTCCGCAGTTGGACCGGTCGTCGACAATGATTCGATCGGCACAAATGCCATTTGAAACAATTGCTAGTGAACTGACCGTTTTAATTAAGGAGAACGAAAAGCCTCCGGTAAGTAGAGATAATATTACAGTTTTCCAGAGTTTTGTTTTGATTTTTTTGTCTGAACTATTTTCAGACATCAACGAAACTGACTGAAGCCATGGGACGCGCCATGGAAGATATAACGAACATTACTGGAAATAGGAAAACCACATTACTCCCGCCCACGTTTCGTAGTTTATTTTTGTTTGTAACGTCGATAGCACGAACCAATTTAGAAGCAGAAATTATTCAACGTGGCGGATCGTTGTGTTCAAGTAACGTTGTTCGATATAAGCCGAAACGTGATTGTATAGGTAACTTACGAGAATTGTATGATCAAATGGGTTGGTCTGATTTTCATTTTGCTTTTATTGTCTCAACAGTTCCTCTGTTGCATGTGCTATCTGTACACGTTCGAGTTTTGATTGAATGGCCTCTATGGGGTTCGTGGGCTTCATTGGCCGGCCTACCAGTCACGACACCGGTTCCTCGTCCATCGCACTGTCGAGATCCGATACCTAGTCTTTTAAATGATCCCATTGCACTGTTACTAAAATTCATTTTATTGGCACCATTGCATTTAGATCAAGGTAAGTTTGATTTTTATACTTTTTTTTTATAAACTGCAAAAATGCAGATATGATCAGACCTCTACCCCACGCATGAGCAATAGTAAGTCTACGGTATATAGCTTGGGAAATATACCTGAACCTTGTATTATTCATCAGCCAAACTCGCAGAATCAGCCGAAATGAGTGATATGTGTCTTATCAACACGATTCGGTTTCACGTCGTCCTGTAAAGTATCTATTGTCTGTTGTTCGTATTCATATTGCATGTTGTTGTGCCCGTATATTAGCATAGATTAAGAGTGATAATGCGAATGCCATACTGCAGTGTAAATCTGTGCCAAAGAAGGCTGGATGGCGAAGGCGCTCTTTGCTTACTTATTGCATGTTGGGATCGGGAACCTCCCAAGTCTCGAGTGATCCAGCACGAAAAATTGTTCAGGGCCAGGTTTCCTGATTTCGTGGCAGGTTCACGCAAGCTTTGATGTGACTGTATAGCTCGGGAGCGGTTTGATGACAAAGCAGAAGATTAATTGCTGGAGCGAGAAGATTACGGACCTCAGCCTCATGCACAACTCTCTCAAATCGTTTTAGTCAGCGTTCGTCACAAGGAGACACACATATTGTTGCTTCTTAAAACTTTCTGACGGGCGCAGACCCGTGGGTAATATAGCATACGAGTGGTGATGTCTGTGCTGTTAATTGTTTTCGTTCTGAGCCGACAACATGAAGTGGATCGTGTAGAGGCGGGATAAGTGGTACAGATTGCATGAAACAACCTGTTTAGAATAATAGGAAAGCGCCAGTGTCAGATAGGATGCCTACCCAGACATTAATATCTTCGATCCAATCGATTGCTTTGGAAAAGAGAAAAAATCCATCATACCGAGAGGAGGGTCGTTTGTCGTTTATAGCTAGAGATCCAGCGAGGCAATTACGACTATAAAGCTGTTCCTGCAAACGGCGGGTCGTTAATTTGCTGAGCAACCCCTTCTGGGTTACGATAGATATGAAATACTAGCGTTTACAAAAGGGCAAAGGTGACAAGCAAATTAGCAAGAATTATGCCCAAAATACTCGTATAGGCGGCCCAAGATCAAGCAAGATGCTTTGGAATATATCCCTGTTCCAGAAACGTGCTTAGAAAAAAACTTTTATAAGGGCGACGGAATCTCAAAGGTAGTCTAAACAAAATTTGTAGGTTCCATGGCTCCGAATAAAATGCTAAAGGGTCCATGTTCCTCTAAAGAGAGCTACACGGGTTCCTACTTTTCTATGATTTTCGGGAGGGAGTGTTTAAATATATTTATATGGGTACCTGCGTCCGGTGCTTTATTGTGCTATTCATTGGCAATTTAATCCACTTCTTTCGGTAATTCGATCCCCGAAACATTCCAGATAGGCACATTCAAAAAAGATGTGCGGAGCCATTTCGTCGTTGTTCCCAAAAACTACACCTCCCGACGATGACAATTCGCATAGTATTCAAATTGCCATTTAAACGGCAGTCCCCGTGAGTAGCCCGCAAATTATCCTGATTCTGTTCCTCCTTAGGTTCTTTTGACTCAATAGTATGCAACGAGGAGCTTGGCACACCGAAATCCCGAAAGAGTTCCCCAATGTGAGGTGGCTTTGACTTTTTCCCACTTACTTCTTCTTCCTTGCCTCGTACTTTACAATGCTCTATGGTGTTGCGTCACTCGGTCTGCGGTGTAGGCACATCGCTCGTTTTGGCGGTAATGTCTCAGATTGTTTCTACAGGCAGCTCTATCAGATATATCTCAGATTGTGTCATCGCCGAGACCAATGCGTTGTTGTTCCTTTTTAATTTGACACATCCAGGTGTGCCTCCCCACTTACTTATCAATTGTAGATAAAATAAATGATAAAATAAAATGATCTAACATAAAACTTAAAAATTTAATTAAAATCGTTTGATAGAAATTGACCGAGTCCAACTACGCAAGTTGGAAATTGCAAATAGAGAGTACGTTAGTGTGTTACGACCTATGTTCAGTGTTCAACCGAGGACGAAAAGTTAATAGAAGCCCGGAAAAGAAAAGATCGGAGGGCTCTTGCTAATATTCGGTTGAGCTTTTCGGTGAATCAGCTTATGCACATTAAAAATAGTGCCACTTCAAAGGAAGCATGGGGACCCCTCGAAAACATTTATAATAGGGATTCTTTCGCTCAAGGGGATTGTTTGTATAGGTCATTAATACAATTGCGTTTAAAGGATGGTGATAGTATGCAACCCACAATGACAATATGAGTGAAGTAAAAATTAAAATGTAAGATGAGACATTATCCATTATGTTCACTACCATTTGCTATACCCTTCGCTCGTAAAGTGAAAGGGTATATCAACTTTGTCATGAAGTTCGTATGGCATTGAAGGAAGCATCTCCGACCATATAAAATATATACAATGATCAGCATGACGGAGGGAGTCGATTGGGCGATGTCCGTCTGTCTGTCTGTCCGTTGGTTGCTACGCGTTTTACTCGGCCAGTTTAAAAGCTATCGAGCTGCACACATGCTTCTTTTTATTGCAGGCAGTTTTTATGTTTGAATCGCTTAAATCGGACCACGGGGTCATGTGGCTGCCATACAAACCCAATCCCCCAAATTAGGTTTTTCTAAGAAAAACTTTTTTATTTCTGCAATTTCAACCAAACCTCATAAAAATGAAAACATATGCAAAAACGGGCGGAAAGGGGGTCATGGGGCTGGCGTACAAACGCAACCCCCCTTTTTGGTTCTTCTAAGAATTTTTTTCACCTATTTCGCAAAACCTTGCATTCATATGTCCTTATGGAAACAACAAATACATAAATGAAATGGGGGGGGGGAGTTAACTACAAATGATACGTACGCCCGCAAAAAAAACGTTTAGCCACAGGAAAGTGAAGAATATTTAAATTTCGGCCGCGCCCGAAATTAGCCTCGTTCTCGTTCTATTTGTTCTGCGTACGGAATAATTCTCGTTTCCAGAATTTTTGATAAAATCTTATAAGTCGTACAAACTAATGATATGCCCCGATAATTCTTACAAGTCAGCTTGCCACCCTTTTTGTGGATTGGTCAGATTACTCTTTTGCGCCAATCTTCGGGGATTACCTCATCGTTCCATATTTTGAGCAGTAGCGCATGTATAACGTTAGTTAGGCAGGTTCCACCGTGCTTCAGCAGTTCTGCTGGGATCTCGTAAAAATAGTGTGCGAATTGCGGTCGCAAATCTCGCTTTTGAGCCATTTTGTTTCCTGGATTGCAACTATGCTCAGCTTGTATTTTTCTACCTGTTCCAGGAGAGCCCTTAGGGCCCCCGGTCTACTCGGGGTGCGTACATTCCAGGATCCGAAACAGTAACCAGTTGTTCGTTTGCGAACGAAGACACCGTTTTTTTATCCGTTCAATCCGAGGCTTTTGTTTCACATTTGTTGACTTGAAGCTTTTTTTTATTAGAAAGTTGTCCATATTGAACCATGATAGGGTTTAACCGCTGTAGGAAGGCATCATGGGGATGCCTCAAAGATGCTGCTTTGGTGGTTGATTTAAATGTTTCCTGTCACCTTTCACGAGAGAGATACTGAAGATGTTAATACTCTTAATACTCAGGCGTAGAGGTTCTTCTCCTAAATGTCCACATCAAGTGATTTGACTTAGCCGTTAGATGGTTTCGGATAGTTTTTTTGATAACTTTTTCTATGTTCGCTTGTTGCTAAACGATAGCCGTTCTGGCATATTTGCGATTTTAGGTTTTTTTTCACTGTTTGCTCAAAGCTCTCTCTTGGTCCTCATAGAAAAACGTAACATGCGGCTCAATCTGACGTATCAATCCTAAACATACTTTTTTTTAGATTTTACTTTATTTTTTTTTTACGATCTAATCAATACTCTTATTGTTCTTTCTCTTGTTGCAGTGTACTTCACTTGCATAGTTAAAGTAATGTATAATTTACTCTACTATGAGATTGTAGTTCAGCTTTGCTCTACATTGACTGATTTGGAATGTGATGAAATCCTAACAAAATATCTAGATCAACCTGACGTACCCGTAAACGGTGTATCAAATTTAGGCGCCGCTATGGCTAACGTTCTAATCAATATGAATAAGTGTCAACATTTGCGTCGTGAATGTGTTCCTATGGAGGAGAGCGCATCGAGTACGAGTACGATTAATATGAAATCAATGGAACAACAATTGCAACGATTATGCTTACCATATCTGCGTGTTGCCGCCTTGTTGCGTCATCATTTGTACAGACAAGAGCTTCCGGATATCTCAACCCCGCAACTAGAATTTGTTCGATTAGTTTACTTTTTGGAATTAGTAACGGACAGTATGGATTGGGATTCGTTCAATGCTGCGAAAGCACTGTGCTTTATACCGGGCACGGAAAAGAATTTACCAATTGCTTGGTGTAAGCAATTGATGGAGATGCGAGCGACCAATGATGATGTAAGGGAGCTAGTATTGAATCAGCATGTTTCGTGGCAACAGCCCAAGTTGTTGGGTTTGCCGAAGGAATACGAAAGACTGTTCACGGTAAGATGGAAATTATTTTATTAAATGTCCTGGTCAATTTAACATTTCAACAATTTTCAGTTTTATCACGAGCGTCCCTGTGTGAACTGCAAAAAGGTTCCAAAGGAGAGTTCAATTTGCCTGCTATGCGGAACGATAGTATGTCTGAAGCAGAATTGTTGCGTCGATTGTGACATTTGTGAAGCTGTCAGGGTATGTATAGCATTGTATCCCATTTAAGATGACAATGGTTAATTCCTAATTCAAATTTCAGCATACAATATTATGCGGAGGTGGTATTGGAATTTTCCTGGTAGTGACATCGACGTATATAATTGTTATACGCGACCGACGGGCCTGCCTGTGGGGCTCTTTGTATCTAGACGATTTTGACGAAGAGGATCGAGATTTAAAGTGAGTATTTTGTCAGATTGTTTCGCTTTCCTGTTTCGGAACAAAGCCACAAGAGCTACTCTAGTCGACAGTCTATTCCTTTCCTAATATACAAAACAATTGACATAAAAATTGTTTCTCGATTCTTGCAGACGCGGTAAACCTCTCTACCTTAGCGAGGATAGATTCAATCTATTGGAATCACAATGGCTTTCACATCGATTTGCACATACAAAACACACATGGGTATTTCATCGCAACTTATTGTAGGCTGGTACTCACACCCTTATCGACAAATAAAAACGGAACACATAACTTATAATTTAGATCGTGTTACATAAAAAAAAATCTGAAAATATCCCTCAATTAGATGTTAGATTTTCGATGAATGAAACTCATTTCAATAGCGAAGCGATTACAATAAACACGAACTAGCGCTATATATTAAATATTAATATTAATCAATTAAATTGTACATATAAATCAAACGATTATTACATACAATTTGAATCTACATATATTTCTTGTGTGATATTTAAACAATCGATTTGTTGTTCAATATATACATTCGATTGGAATTTTCAATTGTCAAAAAAAAAATATTTTTATTATTATATACATACATAAATATTTTTCGTCTCATCTACGATTAATGCAAATTTTCACGTTAATTTTGTTGATTTTTATTTGTTTATTGTAATTGAAAAAATGTAGATACTAATAAATGTAAAAAATACATTTATGTATAAATAGACATATACACAATGGAAAAATTATAAAAAAAATACGAAAAAACCAGAAAGTAAAAAAATATATATATGTAAAGTATGAATACATTAACAACTCAAGGACTATATAAATAAATAATAAATATTAAATGGAGTAAATAATTTGCAGATTAGTTTGTAGTCAAAGTTGATTAAATTATATATTCTATAATCTCTAAAATGTAATAATAAAATGAAAATTTGTTAATATTCGTATAAATCCGAAATTAAATGATAATTAAAAAAAAACTATACTCTGTAACTTCAAAAATTATTACGAATAAGTTAATAGTTTGATTGTATACTTTACCGCTTGAGAAATTACACGAAAAATAAACGAGATAAATAAATTGTGAAATATATATGACAAAAAAAAATAATAATAAATCAAAACATTGTTAATTGCCTTAAAACTGTTTCTGATACTATTTAGTTCGCGAGGCCTGCAACTTGGCTTTGCTGTACGAATTCGTTTGAAATGGTTGGATACCCTTGTGGACTGCAGATAGAAGGGTAAGATTTCACACTTTTGTCTGAGCTTTGGATAAGACCAGATATTTAGATTCTAGGAAATGTAGGCGCAGAGCAATTATGTTTCATCTCTCCACTACTATGGCTACTAGTAATTAATGCCCCAAAAAAAATAAGACTAAAAACAAAAAGTTGAAAAGGTGTCCGCAAAGAAAACATATATAGCTGCTAAGAGAAATTCAATCCGGTGGCCATATCCAGTTTCGCATATTGGTTTGAATACAGTGGATACGTCATGTACCCGAACTATTTTTCAATGTTCTTTGGCGGTTTTGTGGAGTTTCTAATTTATAGTACATATACCGAACGCAGTCTTGTCTGTCATTGAACTCAAATTTAAAATAATATAGTAGCCAACTGCTCATCCATACTAATTGAGTCGACTTGATGAGTAGCGTTCTGCTGGGATCTCGTCAGCGCCGGGAACTTTATTACTTTGGAGCGACTGTATGGCGAGACACATTGGTTCGATGCTTGCTGCGGAAATTTTGTTTTTCTTTTTTTTTTTGCAAATTCGTTCAATGACAGAAAATGATGATATAAAGCAAATGAGGTACTCCTTTTTTGAAGCATAATTTAGTGCTACAATAAGGTTCTATTGGATTAAAAAACGGCGCCAAATGCCATTATTGGACTAGTATTCAGTGGTTATACCTTGTAAAGTGCCCCTATTATTGTTAGAAGAGAGTATTTTACGAAATATTATAGCTATAGGGATGAAATTGTTACTTGGGAATACTGTTATGTTTTCTCGTATTTTCTAGACGTTCCAGTGGGTTCGATAGATTTTCGCGAACACGATAATGAATAACACTGGCTTTACTTCAACACTATTTATTACAACACACACGGATTACACACGGTTCACAATTTCACTAATTACTTCACTAGTTATTGACTCGACATTATTCACGGTTAATACTAGACTGACTCACCGACTCTAGTCGACGCCCTTATATACCCATTTCCACTATTCCGGAAACTTCGGTGATGCACTTTCCAGTAAAGGCCAGAAAGTCTCCATGTCGTTTCCTAGTATATCTTGCTAGTGGCACTAGCGCCATCTGGTGCCAAGTGCGGAAATACCATTTGGGTTGACGTATCCTAGACACCCAATAATACAGTGGCGTAACCAGGATATTATCTTGGAGGGGCTATTTTATAGTGTTTCAAGGTAGAAGGCTAATTGCAGAAGATTCGATAAAGAATTATTAAGCATTTCTATAGAAGCATCTAACCATTTGTAGTGTTTACGAGCAATGCTAACCCATTTTCCGCTCTGTTCACGGTTTTGTACATATATGTTTGTTTTCTCCACTTTTTGACAAACATAAATTTTTGACATAGGTTTCTATAAGATATATTCAACTACATACTTGCTGTAGCAAAGTAATATAAATAGCAGTTTAAGTCGTGTATGAAATTGTCGGAGTTTCAATTTAGGTAGTGGAACAAAATTACGACCAAAGTGTGAACAGGATGCGAGATTTCATTCTCTTCCTAGATTTTGCGGCCAAGTGTAAATTGCCTTTATATTTCTATAATCCCCACCCACGAGAACAATTTATTGAAACAGATTAGACGCGTTGAATGTTGCCGAAAAAAGCAGCACAATGCATTTGAAATGGCTGGCAGGTTTGCTGCTGTTGTTCAACAGCAACAGCAAAAAACATGTCGGCTATTTAAAATGCATTGTGCAGCTATTCTTCGGAGTACCACGTGGTCTGATATGGTTGGCCTTGAAAGCACTTAATGTACCTGAGGCATACGTCAGGATGAAACGAGACATGTATGATGGACCTACGACTAAGAGGTTAGATGCACAGCCGGTGAATCAGAAGAATTTCCGGTGAATGTCGGAGTACACCAGGGCAGTGTATTGAGTCCGTTCCTCTTCAAGATCATCATGTGCTACTTATTAACACGTGTCTCCGACGGCCTAGAAATATCTCTTTTTTTGCCGATGATATAGTCCTCAGTAGCCCAAAAATCGTTGCCTTGCAAGCTGCACTTACAAAATGCACCGATACCAGATATGTACGTCAAAGGAGAGCAGATTAAGTCTTGCACCAAGTTCAAGTACCTTGGCTCGATGGTGAACAACGGAGCTACATGCGATGATGACATCAAACATCGCACAAAGGTTGGGTGGATGACGTGGCGAGAAAACTCTGAAGTTTTCTGCGATAAGAAAATGCCACTGAAGCTAAAGGGCAAGTTGTACAAAACGGTTGTACGTCCCGCACTCATGTATGGATCAGAATACTGGACCATGTATGAAGGTTACGCGAAAGAAATTACAGCGACTGAAATGAAAATGTTACGCATGTCAGTTGGTGTAACCAAAAGGGACCACATCAAGAGTAGTTACATCCGAGGCAGCTTGTCCATAGACCAACCAATCACCGAAAAGCTCGAAGACCGACAAATGGATTGGTATTGCCATGTTCAAAGGCGTCCGCCTGAAAACCCCGCAAAGAAAGCGATATCAATGGAAGCTCCACTTGATGGACCCAAGGCCAGAGGCAGACCGAAGAACACCTGGATGTGTCAAATAAAAAAGCCACAACAACGCATTGGTCTCGGCGATGACACGATCCAAGATAGAGCTGCCTGTAGAAATATGCTGAGATATTACCGCCAAAACGGGCGATGTGCCTACACCGCAGGCAACGCCATCTAAATACAAAGGGTTGAAAATTCAGTTTTTTGGAAATATCTGGAAAACTATGAGTCTGAGCTTGAAATGTCCCGAGGACGAATCAAACTACATAAAATTACCTTTGTAATGATATATAATACTTTAGAAATTTTCGCAGAAAATTATACCTTAGACCCAAAAGTATTATAGTGAATTTACATTTTTTGAGTTTTACATTTCGCACTGTAACTCTTGATAAAGAAGACCTACAGTTCCATAAGCTACAATCCGAATATGGTTCCAAAATTTTTCTCGGCCATTTTATGTATTATTTTTCGATTCCCCCGTCATTAGATATTTTGCACGGTGAAATGACCGGGGAATCGAAAAATAATACATAAAATGGCCGAGAAAAATTTTGGAATCATATTCGGATTGTAGCTTATGGAATTCCCCATCATTTCCGACATGTTCCACGACAGTAAGCATGCATTTTCATTGAAAAAATCGCAGCGGACAAAAATTTCATTTTCATTCCGCCCTAGGTCTATACTGCGCTTAAAATAGAAAAAAAAAATATCTCTTGGAACGTCATTATAACAGTTAATTCTAGTCTTTTGAATGTATGTTCAAAAGATTGTACCAAGGCGTACACTACAAGTATCAAAAAATTGGGTTTGAATGTCAGTGATACGAGTTTTAAGGCTATTTGCGAATATTTCGAGTAACGTGTACTAGCAACCTTCAAACCCGATTTTTCGTACTTGTAAGGCACGCTCTGGTACAAACTTTTGGATATACATTCAGAAGACTACAGTTAACTGTTATAAGGACGTTCTAAGAGATATTTTTTTTTGGATAGAATTTAAAAGTGAAAAATTGTGAAATTTGTTAGAAAATTGGGTCACTTTGTACGGAGGGTCCCCTTAGTTTTGATCGGATGGTAATAATTTTTGGTGGGGAGCATAATGAAGCTTAGACTAGGCAGCCCACCAAATTTGATCTGCCTGGCTCAATTTAAAAAGAAGCTGCAGGCATGCCTTTTTGAAAAATGTTAGGAGGAGTGAGGGGGGCGTCAATAGTCGGAGCACTCCAATTTTTGGTACAAACCAAAAAAAAATTGTTATCACTATATGGACAAGATCTTATAACGGTATGTCTAATCTATCAAGAGTTACAGTGCGAAATGTAAAACTCAAAAAATGTAAATTCACTATACACTGCTCGTCATCAGATTAGCACACCCCTTCGTATGAATAGCTTCGGCTGATTTGCAACCAAACTAAAAGAGCTAAAATTTCATAATTATAACTGTTAATAGTCTATTCAATTCTAAGTTAATTAAAACAAAAAGTATTGTGTTTCCATTTTTTAATTATGTTTTATAATTGTTTTTCGAAAAAGATCACACAAAATCGCTATTTAAAATTTGTCATCAGGATAGCACATTTAATTTCTTTTTTGTCGATCTTCCACAATTGAGGACGTAGAACCCCCAATTTTTTGTTGTTGTTTAAGTAATTTATTAGCTTTAATGTAAATAAGAGAAAACCATTATCTGCGGAAGAGGGATCAAAAATTAAGGCTTGCAAGGAGTCAAGGCGGTCAAAAAGTGAAATTTCGAGAAAAAAATAATAAAAGTCGATCAGTTGATTCCGAATTCGTGTGTAAAGCAGCATTATGGTAAAAATAATGGAGGCGATAAAAATTGAGTACTTGTCAATCCTTATGAGAGAGTAATTTTGAGAGAAGCATCGAGCCCTCATGACTCGGTCGCAAGAATTTGGGTAAATTTTCACATTAAGGCAAGCCTACATTGTTCAAACAGTCCACATCTAAAGAAAATAATGTTACAGGAAGATGCGTTTAAATTAAGCACGAAAACAATTGACACGGAACAAAGAATGACGCTATGTTGTCTTTTCGAATAAAAAGAAGAGTCATCTTACAGTACCAGTTGGCCCTCGAGACCATTACACCATCTATTCCACAGTGGAGGCGATCCTAATGGTGTCCTTCCTAGCAAAGATCCTGGAAGTAGACATTATAACTATGTTAGTATTCTAAAGTGAATTTATCTTTATTCGAAAAGATAACATATCGCCATTCTTTGTTCCATGTCAAGTGGACTCATGCTTAATTTAACCGTATTTTCCTTCGGGCAAAGTTAAGTGGGGGTTTGCTCTTCAATTTTAGTTTCTTTAACTGTGGAGCATTTCTTATCACTATTTGAACAATGTAGGTTCGCCTTAATGTAAAAATTTACCCTAATCTTTGCGACCGAGACATGAGGGCTCGATGCTACTTTCAAAATTACTCTCTCGTAAGAATTGACAAGTACTCAATTTTTATCGCCTCTATTATTTTTACATTAACGCTACTTATTACACACGAATTCGGATTCAACTTATCGACTTTTAATAATTTTTTCTCGAAATTTCACTTTTTGACCGCCTTGACTCCTTGCAAGCCTTAATTTTTGGTCCCTCTTCCGCAGATAATAATTTTCTCTTATCCATATTAAAGCTAATAAATTACTTAAACAACAACAAAAAATTGGGGGTTCTACGTTCTCAATTGTGGAAGATCGACAAAAAAGAAATTGCATGTGCTATCCTGATGACAAATTTTAAATGGCTATTTTGTGTGTTCGTTTTCGAAAAACAATTATAAAACATAATTAAAAAATGGAAACACAATACTTTTTGTTTTAATTAACTTAGAATTGAATAGACTATTAACAGTTATAATTATGAAAAAAAAATTGGGTCTATGGTATAATTTTCTGAGAAACTGTCTAGCTAGAGTGTTACATATCATTCTTCTTCTTTATGGCACGATAGCCCGACGTCGGGCCTTGGCCGCCTGGATTGAAAACCTCCAATTGTCGCGGTCACGCGACCTTGTCCTCCAATTCCGAAAGCCTAGCATCTGGTGGGCGTCCTCACATACAGAATGCTCCCACCGGGCTCTCGGTCGTCCACGCAATCTGGCTCCGTCCACTCGTTGCGCGTTCATCACCTTTTTGGGCATGCGATCGTCGTTCATCCTTTGTACATGACCCGCCCATTGCAATCGCTGCAATTTCACGATCTTCGACACCTGTAGCTCATCATACAGCTGATACAACTCAAGGTTGTACCGGATGCGCCATTCACCTCGTTCACGAACGGCCCGGAAGATTCTTCGGAGAACCTTTCGCTCGAATGTGTCCAACAGGTGTTCAGAGTTTTGGGTTAGGGTCCATGCCTCGCAGTCATAGCATAGCACAGGTCGGATGATGGTTTTATACACGTGGAGCTTCGTGTTCCTGTGCACCAGCTTCGAATTCATAATTTGGAGGACCGCAAAGTAACACTTATTAGCTAGTTGTATCCGTCGCTTTATCTCATCTGTTTCGTTGGCGTCTTTTGACAAATTGCAACCCAGGTAAGTGAAGTTGTCTACATATTCCATATTGAGGTCCCCCACTGTGATGCTTGAATTTACTGGCGTTCTAGTTTTTGATTGCATCATGACCTTGGTTTTAGACTCGTTGATATGTAGCCCAACTTCTTTGGCGGCGTTATTGAGATTATGCAGAAGGCTTTCTGCATCACCCAATCTTCGAGACATGATGTTGATGTCGTCGGCGTAGGCTACTAGTTGAGTCGATTTAATGAGTAGCGTTCCGCTGCTGTCCAAATTCATGGCTCGAATCACATACTCCAGAGCCAGGTTGAAAAGCGTCGGCGCCAGCCCGTCGCCTTGCTTGAGTCCAGTACGAGTTTCAAATAGGTCAGTGAGTCTGTTCTGAACTCTGACCTGCGAGACGGTATTAGTCATCGTCATCCTTATGAGTCGCACTAGCTTAGCCGGTATTCCAAAATGCAGCAAAATGTTGTACAGTACGCTTCGATCGATACTGTCGTATGCCTGCTTGAAGTCAACAAATATTTGGTATACGTCGATGTTGTATTCCCAGCACTTCTGGAGTAAAAGCTTCACTGTAAAAAGCTGATCTGTCGTCGAACGACCAGGTCTAAAGCTGCCTTGGTACTCGCCAATGATTTCTTCTGCGTACGGATTAATTCTATTTTCCAGAATCTTAGATAAAATCTTATAAGTCGTACAAACTAATGAGATGCCTCTGTAGTTCTCACATTTCAACTTATCCCCTTTTTTTGTGGATTGGGCAAATGATACTTTTACGCCAATCTTTCGGGATTATTTTGTCGTTCCATACTTTAACGATAAGTGTGTGTATAGCCATAACAAGGCTCTCCCCACCATGCTTCAGCAGTTCAGCTGGAATCTCGTCAGCGCCCGGGGCTTTATTATATTTTAGTGCTTGCATGGCGAGATCAACTTCTTCTACTGTTGTGGGTCGAACGGGAGGGCCTGGTTCAGCCATCAGCTCCGAAGCTTCTTGTGTGGGGTTGTTCGGTTGAACATTGAGGAGCTCTTCAAAATGTGAGGCCCAGCGTTTATCAACGCTATCGGTGTCGCTAATGATATTGCCATCCTTATCCTTACAGAGGCTGGTCCTGGGTTGGTATCCACTTTTAATTGAATTAATCAGCTTGTACGCTTGTCTACTGTTCCTACTAACTAGTCTTTGGTTTATTTGCATCAACTGCTCGTCAAGATGCTTACGTTTCTTACACCTAATTAACCTATTCGAAAATCGTCGAAGCTCGTCATATTTTGTTTTTTTTTTTGGCTCTAGTTGCGCGTTCAGTCCATTGGCGATATGCCTCGTTTTTAGCATCAACCGCATTTTGACATTCTTCATCAAACCGATCATTTCGGGCTCGCCGGGCTTTGTATCCCACAACCTCCTCTGTGACCCCCTTGATGGTGTCTTTGAGTGTATCCCAGATCTCAAGGGCGCCTTTGTTGCTGATGTTATTTAGCAAGGGCGTCAGCTTCTCCTCAAGGGCAGTCGTATAAGTGACCACCGTGGCATCATCCAACAATTTATCAACCGCAAAAATTTTTGTCGGGTTGAACCTCGAATGATGCACCGAAGAAATTCTGCACATATAAGTCGCCTTCACCATATAGTGGTCAGAGTCAATATTTGCTCCACGATAGGACCGAACATCCATTATGCTCGATGCCCATCTCTTGCAGACAAGGACGTGGTCAATTTGGTTGACGGTATGTTGATCTGGAGATCTCCAGGTCTGCCTGTGAATACGACGATGTGGAAAACAGGTAGAGCTAATGACCATATTTCTGCTGGTCGCGAAGTCTATTAGTCGTTGGCCATTGTCGTTACAGTCTTCATGGAGGCTGTACCCTCCAGTGATCCCCCTATGCCAACTTTCATTTCCGACTTTGGAGTTAAAATCCCCTAGCAGCAATTTGACATCATTTGATTGAAGTGAATCGAAGAGATTTTCAAGGCGGTGATAGAACTCGTCTTTAACCGCGTCTTCACTGACTTCGGTGGGGGCATGCGCGTTTATGAGCAAGAGATTGAAGAACCGGGTTTTAATGCGAATCACACAGAGCCGCTCGTTTATGGGTTTGAAGTCGATAACATGCGGCTTAAGTTGATTGTTTACAATGAACGCCACTCCAAACTCCCTGTGGCCCGAAGGTTTTCCACTTGTGAAAATTGTGTACGAATTTCGGTCATCAATCTCGCTACTAAGCCATTTAGTTTCCTGGAGTGCAACAATGCTCAGCTTATATTTTTCGACCTGATCCAAGAGGGCCCTTAAGGCCCCTGGCCTATTCAGGGAGCGTACATTCCAGGTTCCGAAAGAGTAATCAGTTGTTCGTTTGCGATGTCGTCGTTGGGTTGTATCCGTCCAATCCGAGGCTTTCATTCCAGGTTTCTTGACGTAGAATTTTTTCCAAAACGAAAGAGGTCCATCATGGAGAGGCCTCGGAGGTGCTGCTTCGGTGATTGACTGTTCGGTTTTTGTCAGCCTATTACGTTTAGTAACCTGAGACGCTGAAGTTGTTAATACAGCACTCAGGCGCAGCGGTTACTCGGATAATGCGGGAAAGTAACGCCCCGTAGAGAAACATAGGAATTGGCCGGAGCCGTTCACCCTATGAAACTCCTCCTGCATTGCTAAGGGTCCGCAGTTATGCCACAACTGAAAAGGATATAGGAATCGGCCGGAGCCTTTCAACCTTTATCCTCCCCCCTACGGGCATACATTACAAACGTAATTTTATGTAGTTTCTTTTGTCCTCAGCACATTTTAAGGTCAGACTCATAGTTTTCCAGATACATATTTGCAAGAAACTGAATTTTCACCCCTTTGCCACCCCCTCCCCCTTAACCCATGGCGCAAATTAGTGTAACTTTTTACTGCGTATATTAGGCAGTGTATTCAACAATTTGGCATAACATTTTTTTTTTATGTTTAGGTTTGGGGCTATTTTGAACCAATGGTACTGGACTAGGTGCCTTAATATCTAGAGACGGCGTGCCGCAGGTCGAGCAATGTGAAACCATGGAGCCGTATAAAAGCACTTGAACAACGGTTGGGGAGTCCCCTTGTATTTTGTTATTTTTCTGTACCCCTACAAATATGCAATCGGAATAAACATATGACTAATTGACAGCGCGATGACAACTGTTTGAATTGTTTACGAAACGTCAGTATCGTTCCCGGCAAAATCACCAACAGGGAATTTTGCCTGATGATCTGTGGTGTTTCTTCGTACGAATTGAAATCAGTTTGTTTTTATATTAGTTTGCAAATCTGGATGAAACTAGTGAAGCCATGATCGCCGCCTCAGAGGCTCTGGTAAGTGCATTAAATTCAATAAATCGTCCCCTTTCTAGGTTAGACCGTGGTTAAATTGATACTCGTGCCAGGAGAATATCAAATAAACAGAAATAAACAAAGGATAAACCGTTTCCTAATGTGCGATATATCACGATGTGTAAAACATTGTCCCTCGGATACTACGTCTATTGTAACGGAAATGTTAAGTACTGTTTTATTTAGTAACATTATTCTGTGGGAAAATGAAGGTAAGCGCTAAATCTGCTTCAGAAGAATAGCATTCAATCCGTAAGTGTTAGATAAAAAATCCTTTTAAGTTCACTCTCTATCATTCATGCAGCCTAGAATATGGGATCGCGTTAAATCCGAATGTTAGAATAGAGTGTACGAACTAGTCGTTTCGTCCGTTTGGTACTGTCTGTTCAATGTGCTACTGACACGTAACGAAGGAAGGGAAATATGTATCTCATTTTTTTTTCGAAACTATCAATTTTCAGTTCGAATCGTTTAATTAAATCCAAAATTGTTTTCATACATCATCAGGAATTTATTCCTCGAGGGCGTCAGGCGGTCGAGGAACACCCTGGACCCATTAACAACAAGCAACAATCGAATATTCCGAACGAGCACATACTTCTACATCGTCTCCAGAACGTGAACATATCGGGCGACGAAGATTTCAATGAATTCTGGCGTGTTCGTGAAATTTACGACGATATTCATAGATCAACGTCCACGGCGGAGTGGGAAACGAGTAATCGACGAGCTAGGCCCAATTATATGGTGGATTTCACAATAAACTCCGAAGAAGAATTATATGTGAAAGGATACACAGCAGTTTGGACGAGAGGTATTTATTATGGATTTGGTATTCGTTGGGCAAAGTACTAACAAGGAATTTTATTCAGGAATACCGTATGATAATACTGTCTTGCCTAGGATATGTTTAACATGTGACACGCCTATCAAATTTGCATTCTTTTGTCATGATGAGTTTTTGCAAGTGGGTGCTTTGGAAAAGGAGAAAAATGAAGAGAGTAGAAGGAAAGGCATTACGTCGATTGGATTAATTGGTAAGTGCTTTTTTATGTGTGCATTCATACTGTCCGATAACGCATATCTGCTGCCAGGCGTAGTAACTTTCGTAGCTCTAATCTATAACTCTTCTAGTTTGTGGCAACCAAGTCATCGATTCCTTAATAGAAGGCGTTCGATTCTTTATCGATGAATTGTCGATTCTGTTCTAACTGGGTGTAACTTCCATTGATATCGCTTTCTTTGCGGGGTTCTCAGGCGGACGCCTTTGAACATGGCAATACCAATCCATTTGTCTTCGAGCTGGTTGGTTGGTCTATGGACAAGCTGCCTCGGATGTAGCTACTCTTGATGTGGTCCCTTTTGGTTACACCAACTGACATGCGTAACATTTTCATTTCAGTCGCTGTCATTTCTTTCGCGTAACCTTCATACATGGTCCAGCATTCTGATCCATACATGAGTGCGGGACGTACAACCGTTTTGTACAACTTGCCCTTTAGCTTCAGTGGCATTTTTTTATTGCAGAAAACTTCACAGTTTTCTCGCCACGTCATCCGTCCAACCTTTGTGCGATGTTTGATGTCATCATCGCATGTAGCTCCGTTGTTCACCATCGAGCCAAGGTACTTGAACTTGGTACAAGACTTAAGCTGCTCTCCTTTGACGCCTTATATTCCTCGCCCCCGGAAACCATCGAGCTCTGGCGCGAACTAAGTTCGCCCCGGGATCACTCAACCGCATAGCAGAAGTAGTGACCGGCGGAGTAGTGCTTACATTTGCGTGAACTTCCATAAGGCCTTCCATTCTTTTACGCCTTTTGGACAAAGGTTGTGTGTTTTGGCAGTAGTGTGTGGAAAGAAGTAAATTTATGGACTTTCCTTTTACGTCCGCCGGCAATCTCCAGACGCGGCAACCCATACACACACACACTAATCTATGGGAGATCTTGTTGATGTTAAAATGTGGCTCAGGCTTCAGATGTAATGGTTGCCTGCTACCTTCGCATACTAGGGCCAAGCGCCCTCTTGACCATGCATCCTTCGGCGCATGCTGATCCACCTTGGATTAGGGATTTTTTGTCACTGCAAGAGTTCTCATCTCTCCTGTCCCTTTTTTGTCGCCTTCTACGAGACACGCCGGGAAAAGCGGTGGCATCATTCGTGACCCATGCCACAGGGAAGCAATACTGTTCCCAATATTCAAGAAGGGTGATGCTAACGACCCGGCTGATTATCGTGCAATATCGTTCCTGACCGCTTCAGGAAAGATCTTCACAACTCTTCTGCAACATAGATTTTCCAAGTGGCTGAGCATCAAAAAAATTTTATCGGAGGAACAAGCAGGTTTCAGGGAAGGGTATTTAACAAACGACAACATATTTATACTGTATAATTGGACCCAATGCTATCTAAATGAAGACCGCAAGCTTTATGCTTTCTTTGTTGATTTCAAAGCAGCGTTTGATACCGTGGACCGCCAGTCACTATTTCTTTAACTGTACAGCCATGGAATGTCAGCAAAATTTGGAGAGACATTTGAAAAGCTGTATGATAATACGAAGGTGACAATATGGAATGATGAGCAACTCTCCAAACCATTTCTTACAAATTTCGGTGTTCATCAAGGGTGTAAATTGAGTCCTGAAGCTTTTTCGGTCTATATGAATTACATTTTGGATAATATACCTGAAGGAGCAGAGGCGTTTGGTATCGTACGTAAGGGATTACTTCACGCGGATGATATTGTTCTGTTTGCAGAATCAGCAAAGGAACTTTCAGAAGATGATTGACCACCTAGAAACTTATTATATACTAACAATAAATCTGGATAAGTTGTTGTTGTAGCGATTCAAGAGATTTTTTTCTCTTGAATCGAAGGGGGTCTTGGCAGCTCTTGGCCGTTTTTAGCAACGGGTGGCTCCGGGACGATTTAAATCGAAGAACCGGCTGCCGTAGGAGCATTTTATGGACAACACAAACATCCATGGGTCACAGTGGGATTCAAACCCACGCACCGGCAACTCAGAGATAGACATCTCTGCCACTAAGCTACCGAATGCCCCAATCTGGATAAGTCAAGAACAATGGTGTTCTTCGCAAGAAGAGAAGTGGACATATAGTGGACAATATATTGAAACGGGTTTCTAAATCCATTTTGCTATATGTAGCGTAAGAGTGGGTAGGAGAGCAGTATGAAGAAGTGGCTTCAAAAACCACGCCACAACCTTGTTTTAAAGAATGTATTTGTATACTGAATTATGAATAAACAATCTATCTATAAGTAAAATCAGTGTAAATTAAACACTCTGAAAATTTGATGTCCGACTGAAACGCTTATTTATTTACTTTGTTGCAAAATGAAGTAGAATCTATCTTATAGAAACCTATTTCAATGATTTATGTCGTTAAAAAAGTAAAAATATCAAACTTCTTTTGTGTACAAAGTCGTGGACAGAGTGTAATGGATGACGCTGGGCATCCGGCGAGGACCCAGGAGACGGAGCCAAAGCCTCTACAACAGGTTCGGCCAAAGAAAGGGCGCCTCAACAAGCGAGCAGCGGTATGCGCTTGCGGTAGCTCAGAGCGGTAGGTGTTGGGCGGGGTTAGCGCTGCCCATTGCCCCTTGTCCTTTACATTAATAAGGAATCTCGCATGCCTAAGGTATACGATTACAAA
Organism: Microchrysa polita; assembly: GCA_949715475.1. Lineage (NCBI taxonomy): Eukaryota > Metazoa > Arthropoda > Insecta > Diptera > Stratiomyidae > Microchrysa > Microchrysa polita. Next base: position 57,185,389 of record OX454417.1, read on the forward strand.
CAAAAGGGTTCAAATTTGGGAAAATTCTTATAATGAAGACTGGAGGCTGCGAGAGCAGAGTGGCGAGGCTTCCACCCGCTTCGCTATTTGTTATAATAACCGACGAGGTCAACACGGTCTCCCCGTGGTGTATAGAAGGGGCGGTTCCGCAACCCATCTTCCTATTATGGGTGCCCCGCCCTCCCTTGGTGCTTCCTGGGGAACATCCGTACAGCGGCAAATAACTAACACGCCGTAGTGGACGTTTTTTGTTGCGCTTCCCCAGCTTGCCTGCCATACGATGGCCATGTTAGACCATCCGGCACCAACCTCGGTCGACATAATGCATCCCCAGGCACTTTGTCCACGACGGGGAAACAGGGCTGATTATATAATGGTACCAAATTTGCTTGAAGCTCAATTTAAAACAGAGGAAAACCCCCTCACTCTACTCTTGCACCCACCAGCTTGGAAAAATACAGCGACTAGAGCAGGTACTTGCTATTTGCCTCCGATGGACCCCGATAATGACGGGCCCCGGCCTCTTAACCCAAATTCATATATTTGGGATTCGGGGAAACTGACCAGGTCTATTCAGCACCTAGCACTTTTAACGAGCACGCATAGGCTCCTATCGCGGCCGGGTCTATGTCCCGGAACCACCCATGCAATCATGCATGGCCAAGAGCCGCAAACCCCCCTCGACACATTCGGGGAAACAAGAAAAGTTGCACACTCACAACCATCTTTTTTATACTACTGGAGCAACCCGAGCCGGCCCAGTTGCTCCAAATTCTACTACTACGTGCCGGCATCGAAATTAATCCTGGTCCTTGGACATGCTGCGTATGTGGTAAGAGGATCTACTCCAACGTTCAAACCTCAGTGCGTTGCTCGTGCTGCAGAGAATGGTGCCACTTTAAGAATTGTTCTGGGCTAAACAATTCAGACCTACGATCAACAACCACAATTAACACCTTTCTAGCACCAAACTGTAGAATCTGTGGACAGCTGACAGCAGTCATCATCGACTTCCCAACATCACAATAATCAGGGCCAACAACCATCACCAGTCACCCCCACAGTTTCTACCCAACACAATGCACCACGACATACCCTAACACCAGCACCACCACAGCCAGTTGTGAACTACTCTACCACCAAGATTGTCCAAATTAACTGCAATGGTCTTCAACACAAAGTCATCGAGCTCACTGACTTCATGGACAGACATCACATCAAAGTCGCTGCGGTTCAGGAAACTAAGCTAAAAGCTGACTCACCGCTTAACTCATACGGAGGCTTCAACATCATCCGAAAAGACCGACCCACCGGCGCAGGTGGAGGCTTAGCTTTCCTGGTCCATAACACGTTGCCATACTCAGAAATTGACATCACCGCCGCCGATAACACCACCGAACTCCAAGCGATTTCAATCAAAGCGGGAAATGTTGATATAGATATTCTAAATATCTATATACCACCAGCCTCAAGTTGTCCCAATGGTTTTCAGGCCAACATTTCTACACTACTCACTGGACAATACCGCTTAATACTTGGTGATTTCAATGCACATCAGGATCTATGGCATTCGAATCTCGACAACGACACCAGAGGCAACCTCATCGCTAGCCAAATAGATGACTCCGATTTCTGTCCCATGAACGATGATTCACCAACACGCGATACAGGATCATGCAGGAGCTCCCCTGATATATCTATTGCCAGTCCCGGGCTCATCAACAACACCACATGGGAGCCATTCATCACCTTCTCGTCAGACAACCTGCCAATAGTCACGATCGACAAACCGTCCCAGTTCGCGTACACTGAGAAGAAAACGAACACAAATTTCAGCAAAGCAGACTGGATCGGCTTTCAAGCATATACCAGCGAAATGTTTTCTGCCTTACAAATTCCCACCGACGTACGTACCGCCGAAAAAAATCTGAGACGGATTATCGTAGATGCTGCTAATAGATACATTCCTTCCGTCCGCATACCAATCTTGAGACCACATTTTCCATCAAGTGCCGTAGAATTGGCAAAATTGAGGGATGAATTCAGAGCAATAGACCCCAGTGATCCTCGTATCAGCGACCTAAATAATGTGAAAATCCTGCCACATAAAATCCGCTGTAAGCAACCTTTGGAAAACGGTACGTGCGTTATCTAACCTCACAAAACCCAAAGGTAAGGTAGCCATTAAGTTCGGTGATAAGTCCTACAATAACGACGACAAATGCGCACACAAATTTAATCAACAATTCGTCGAACATCCTGAAAAAGATAGGCTCAAGCGCACCATCACAAGAGCTATCCGCAATAGCACCACCGATCAACACCTTCAAACCAAGTATGACTTGCAATCAAAAATGCCAACAATTCCAAAGCGTTCGGCCCTGACGGCATTGCTATGATCATGTTGAAACATCTAGATTCACCGGCCATTGATTATATCACTGCCACGATGAATCTATCGTTAAAATCATCCATCATTCCTGAGTTATGGAAGAAAGGCCGCATAAACCCAATACCCAAACCAGGTAAAGACCATACTCTAGCAGAATCATACCGTCCGATAACGCTCCTGTCTCCTGTGGCCAAAATACTGGAAGCACTTGTATTGCCGAAACTTTTAGAGCACATACAGCTTGCAAATCATCAACATCATCATCATCAATGTGGGACGATAGCCCGACGTCGGGCCTTGGCCGCCTGAATCGTTGACCTCCAATTGTCGCGGTTACGTGACCTTGTCATCCAGTTTCGGAAGCCCAGCAGCTGGTGGGCGTCTTCACCTACGGAGTTCTTCCAGCGAGCTCTCGGTCGTCCACGCAACCTCGCTCCGTCAATTCGTTGTGCGTTCATAACTTTCTTTGGCATGCGATTGTCGTCCATCCGTTGTACATGCCCCGCCCATTGCATACGTTGAAGCTTCACGATTTTCGATACTTCCAGCTCATCGTACAATTGATACAACTCATGGTTATATCGGATACGCCATTGGTCTCGCTCGCGAACGGCCCCGAAAATGCGCCGAAGGACCTTTCGTTCGAATCGGTCTAGCAAAATTTCGGAGGCTTGGGTAAGGGTCCATGTTTCGCAGCCATAACATAGCACGGGTCGGATGATAGTTTTGTAGACGCGGAGCTTCGTGTTCCTGTGCGCAAGTTTCGAATTAATTATAGGGAGGACCGAGAAATATGTCTTATTGGCTAGTTGTATCCGTCGCTTAATTTCGTCGGTTTCGTTGGCGTCCTTTGATAAGTTACAACACAGATAGTTGAAGTTGTCTACATACTCGATATTAAGGTCCCCCACTGTGATGCTTGGATTTGCTGGCGTTCTTGTTTTCGATTGCATCATGGCCTTTGTTTTGCTTTCGTTGATATGTAGTCCAACTTCCTTTGCGGCGTTATTGAGGTTATGCAGGAGGCTTTCTGCATCACCCAACCTTCGAGACATGATGTTGATATCGTCGGCGTACGCTACTAATTGAGTCGACTTGATGAGTAGCGATCCGCTGCTGTCTATATTAATGGCTCGAATTACGTACTCCAAAGCCAGGTTGAAGAGCGTCGTCATCAACATGGTTTTCGTAAAATGCAAAGCACCACCACCGCTCTCGATACGATCACGTCCAACATATTTAATGGACTCAACCAACCGAAACCATGCAAGCGTACGTCCTGGTTGCTGTCGATCTGTCAAAAGCATTTGACACTGTCAACCGCACTCTATTGCTAACAGATCTCCGCAATACAACACCACCGTACATCCATAAATGGATCGCTACCTTGCCGGTCGTCAATCCTGCACAGAGTTTAGAAACGGGAAGTCTAAACTCAGGAAAATCAAACAAGGCGTTCCCCAGGGTGGAGTCTTATCCCCCACTCTTTTCAACCTCTACATGGCAGGATTACCTACACCACCAACGGGATTACAAATCATCTCATACGCAGACGACTGCACCATCATGGCAACTGGTAACGACATTCCCGAAATGTGCGATCTAATCAACGAATACCTGCAGGTTCTCAACGCTTTCTTCGTCAGTAAAAATCTGAAGCTATCTGCGCCCAAGTCCTCCGCCACATTATTCACAAGCTTCAACCAAGAGTACAACACACAACTGCCCATCTACGTTGACACCCACATCATCCCAACAACCAGGACTCCCAAAATCCTTGGTGTCACGCTTGACAACTCCGGCAAATTCAACACCCACGCCGAAAATATATGTTCCAAACTCATAGTCCGAGCCGTGATGGTAAAAAACCGGGGTTTTCGAACTGTCGGAAATTAACCATCTTAAAAGTTGCGTTAAGTTACGGTGATATCGAAACGGTTGGTCAGCCGAAGCAAAACTTGACCAGTATAGCGTAATTAGACGTAATTAGACGCTAAAATTAGAGGTGTTCGGGGGTATGGGTAACTGTCGGATCGAACCTATTTTATTCGATAGAGGACCTTTCCGTGAGTCTAAAAACATTGGTCAGCCGAGCCGCAACCTGACCGAAGGGTTCGGCCAACCAGTTTAAAGGTGCAAATTTTTTAGGTGCGATGGGGTTTTCGGAACTGTCGGATCAAACCTATTCTATTCCATAAAGGACCGCCCCCTGATGCAAAAAATACTGGTCAGCCGAGCGGCAACCTGACCGAAGGGTTCGGCCAACCAGTTCGAAATTACCAATTTTGACGGGTCGATGGGGTTTCAGAACTGTCGGATCAAACCTATTCTATTCGATAGAGGGTCACTCCCTGATGCTAAAAACATTGGTCAGCCGAACCGCAACCTGACCGAAGGGTTCGGCCAACCAGTTTGAAATTACCAATTTTGACGGGTCGATGGGGTTTCAGAACTGTCGGATCAAACCCATTCTATTCGATAGAGGGTCACTCCCTGATGCTAAAAACACTGGTCAGCCGAACCGCAACCTGACCTAAGGGTTCGGCCAACCAGTTTGAAAGTAACAATTTTGACGGGTCGATGGGGTTTCAGAACTGTCGAATCAAACCTATTCTATTCGATAGAGGGTCACTCCCTGATACTAAAACCACTGGTCAGCCGAACCGCAACCTGACCGAAGGGTTCGGCCAACCAGTTTGAAAGTACCAATTTTGACGGGTCGATGGGGTTTCGGAACTGTCGGATCAAACCTATTCTATTCGATAGAGGGTCACTCCCTGATGGTAAAAACACTGGTCAGCCGAACGGCAACCTGACCCAAAGGTTCGGCCAACCAGCTTGAAAGTATCAATTTTGACGGGTCGATGGGGTATCAGAACTGTCGGATCGAACCTATTCTATTCGATAAAGGACCGCCCCCTGATGCTAAAAACACTGGTCAGCCGACCCGCAACCTGACCGAAGGGCTCGGCCAACCAGTTTAAAGGTGCTAATTAATTAAGTGCGTTCGGGGTTTCAGAACTGTCGGATCAAACCCATTCTATTCGATAGAGGGTCACTCCCTGGTGCTAAAAACACTGGTCAGTCGAACCGCAACCTGACCGAAGGGTTCGGCCAACCAGTTTGAAAGTACCAATTTTGACGGGTCGATGGGATATCAAAACTGTCGGATCGAACCTAATCTATTCGATAAAGGACCGCCCCCTGATGCTAAAAACACTGGTTAGCCGAGCCTCAACTTGACCAAAGGGCTCGGCCAAACAGTTTGAAAATACCAATTTTGACGGGTCGATGGGATTTCAGAACTGTCGGATTGAACCTATTCTATTCCATAGAGGGTCACTCCCTGATGCTAAAAACACTGGTCAGCCGAACCGCAAACTGACCGAAGGACTTGGCCAACCAGTTTTAAGGTGCTCATTTTCAAGTCCAATACATATTTTTATATAGCTTATAGCGTAGTTACTACGTGATTTCAGATTGCAAAGTGTGGTGGAGAACATTTTTTTTTTATTTCTTATATTTTTTAGGGTGCTGAGCTCGAAACAGGAGCACCCCACCAAAATTTCATTGCGGAACAGGGTCGAAACCGCGAAAATACCCGAGATACATAATATACTAGAAAAATTCAACTTTTGCGACCAAAAATGAAAAACCGTTCAATCTCAAAATTGTATTCATAATATGGAACTATATGTTAAAAACGGCAAATTTAAATATCAATTGAAATATTTATAATATTTATGTCTCTTTGGACGCGCATATGTGCTCTCTAATATATTTATGGAAAGTTTTCCATAGAAATAAATAGTTTCAGAGTTATGAGCCAAATAACGAAAAACAGCAAACATTTTAGGGTTTTTCGTGATTTTGACCCTGTTCCGCAACGAAGATTTAGTGGCAAGCTCCGGATTCGCGCTCAGCACCCTAAAAAACATAAGAAACAAACACCACATTTTGCAATCTGATGTCACTCATTTAAAATGCATTGTGCTGTTTTCCTCGGCAACATTCATAGCGTCCCGTCTGTTGCAACCAAATATTTCATTACTTTTACCAAACCGGATTCTACTCCCTCTCGTTCGTACCACATTGCTACAAGCTCATTCATAAATTGCCACAGCACACACACAGTCATAATCCTTGCAAACATGCGCACACGCAATCAAAAACGACCCAGCAAAATCGGAAAGTTTTATATAAGTCTTATATTCGAACAGAATAAGACTTACTCAATAAGAGATTATTCAAAAAAGTCTTAGTCTTTTACTAGAGGAAATCCTTACTAAAAGGCTTACCTTAACATGGGGCATGTCATTGGCGGTAAGGTTTAAAGCTTTGAAGCTTCCAAATCTTGTATATACACCTGATTATAAGACTTATTTCAGAATTACAATAATTCTTATTTAAGGATTACAATAATTCTTATTTAAGGATTACAATAATTCTTATTTAAGGATTACAATAATTCTTATTTAATAATTACTATAATTCTTATTTAAGGATTACAATAATTCTTATTTAAGTATTATTTCAAGCATAATCTAAGGCAACTAAAATATATCCATTAATAAAAGGTTGAAATTAGTATTTTTTTTCTGTAACTCCTTGCTGGGCGATGGTGCATTCACTCAGTCATTTGTTTAATTTATATTTGTTTATATTTCCTATTCGCACATGTACTTTGACCACGCCGAGATTCGATCTCCGGACCCCAAGATTACTATCATCGTAGAGTGCAACTCAACCAAGTGCGCCACACAGCATGTTATAAATAAATATTTGCAAACTGCCTTATGCCACCTGCCCGAAATGGCATTTATATACTTACTAATAAGGCTTTTATAAGAATATAATAAATGTCTTAAGTAAAGTATATTATAAACCTTATAAATAACTTTTCTTTCATTGATATATAAGCTATAGGGCAACTGGGAGCTTTCAAGTAGTGTGTGCACATTGAGTTTGATATTTTGTCTTACATTTTGCTAAGAAGTAAGTCTTATATAATGATATGAATAAGATCTAATCACGCAAAGCTATTTCAGCTTACTGAATGCTTACAGTTCAGTACTAAGTAAGCCTTTTCTAAGTCTTACTTCTTCATAGACCTTACGGAAATTTTGCTGGGGAGAAATATCATCAAAACGAAAAACAAATGTATTTTCAGCAATCGCTCGGTTCATCAATTGAGTCGTTTATGACTCTTTATTACTGTCGCTAAAAGAGGTCAGTTACTCAAAAATATTTATCCTTAATCTAAGCTTAAAGGGCGGCCAAATCCTGACGTGGGCTATCCTGCCACATTGATGATGATAAAGCTTAAATCATTCTTGAAGCGTGGTTGTTCACACTAGCTGTAGAATGCTTTAAGATAAAAAAAGATAAAATGTATGAGCTATGTACGATGAATCGGCCGCGCCGGTATGCATAAACATTTTTTGTCAAATTTTCACTCTCCTCTCACCCCATAATGCCCGCAACTCTGCGCGTACATCATCGGGGTCATCGCGTCGCCGAGACTGAAAATATATTGCATCGCAAAAGGAAAAGGTGTGAGTAGTAGTGAGTCGTTTTGATGTATATACTATATGTACAATTGTAGAATGAGGAAAATGAAATGCGTTTCTTTTTGTCTAAGACCTCAGGTGCTAATTATTTGCGCCTTTCCTCGCAATTCTGATACACATTATCGAAAATTACTTGATTGCAAATGCCCCAAAACGATAGTCGGCCTCCTGAAAAGTGGGGCTAAAGGGGTGACAGTAGACTTAAGAGTTGTTGATAGTTGCAACATGTTGAAATTTTTTGAAGTAGTGCGTCTACAAAATTAACGCAAGTTAATTGCTAAATCATAATAGGCGATTCCTTCTGAACGGGATGTCATTCAGAGCACCATATTTCAAAAGGAAGGCAAAAACCTTGAAAAGGACGAGCCTGAAGTGATGCAAAAAGTGGGATTTTGCGAAAAACAACAATGATCTCTCGTGGCAGCATTTTCCACTAATATAAGAATGGCAATGAGCAGCATCTCTTTTTGAACACTATTCTTCGCTTATTCCATTAAGTATTAAATTTTTTTTAATTCTATATTCTCCCAGTTGGGTTGTCTCATATCATTCGAAAGTTAAAAAGTATGCTATATTCATCAGAATGAAGACAGATATTGTGGAAATTGGGGAGGGAGTGACGGTTTTTTTTATTTCACGGGTCTATAAGAGGTGGTTCCGAGGAAAACCTACTAAAAGCTCGTGGTTGTGGAGTGTGAGCTAACGTGGAAAGGGTGGCCAAAAAATTTACTTTTGAGGGGGTTCGGTTTAATTTCGGAAATATCTAGGAAACGGTGAGTCCTACTGAAAGTATTTGTATGTCATTATTACAGACCATTAAGTTTCCAAAATGTTATTATAACATACAAATGCCGAATTCCTAACGGTTTCTACGATGCAGTTTACTGAAATCGGAAAATTATTAAAAACGTTTTTTTTTTTATTTGTTTGGCTCTGGTGTCACCCGCGATTGTTTTGCAAAAAAACTGTTTGGCGACAAATTTGTACGATGTTTAATGTGCGCTAATTTGATATACTTCCCGTAGTCTTGCCTTAAATCGGTAAAAAGTTCAAGAGCTTAAACCAAGTTGCCGAATATTATTTCCCACATAAGTATAAAGGCAAATATTGTGAAAAATTGGGAGGGGGTGGCGGTTTTTTATTTCGCGAATTTATAAGGATTGGTTCGGAGGAAAACACACTAAAGGCACGCTGTCGAGGGCTGTGAGCTAACGTAGCGAGAGCGGGTTAAATTTTAGCATTTTTGTGCTTATCAGCTCCATTTCCGCTATATTTTCGAAACCGCGAACTGTACAAAAAATTGTCTGAGCGAAAGTGAAAGCTTACAAAATTTCCTATAAAACTCATCTTACAAGCATATGTCGAATTCTTAACTTGTATCAACATATTGCTAATTTAAAAATCAAGAGTTTCATATTGAGAAAATCAACACAGCATAGTCGGCATATCTATATAGATTGGCTTTATGCATGTACGCTATATGGCTGCTCTGTGAAATTATTATATATGAAATGAGAGATTAAAACTTGTAGGGATTGAATAATAATAAACAATAATTTAAGCATAAATTTCAATATCTTTATAATAATGCTACTCTTAAAACTTAAAATTTTAAAATTGTATACAGGGTGTCTCACGACTCCTGGTAGATACAATACCTACTGGATGATAGTACAGCTCATTTAGGTAGAATGACCTAATATTGACCTCTATTTTTAACCGTTATAAAATTTTAGCATTTTTTTGTAAATACATAGTGTCAAAAAGCTCGACTTGCCGAGAAAAATAACTTTTTGCCACACTCTCAAATATTTAATCCGAGATTTGACTTCAATTTCTGAAAGTGCACAAAATTCAACATAAAATAACTCAATAACTCTCAAATAAATAATATAAACAGCTTCCCAGATACTATATCGTTCAAACTTTAAGGAAATTCGAAAATCGATTTTTCGTTGAAAATTCTAATTGTAAAATCGTAACGGTGCTTTGAACTCACAAATGTGCAAAGTTGACAAAAGTTGCCTCATTATGTTAGCTTTCGAACGACATATTAAAATTAAGGTCTTAGGATTTGGAAAATTGCAAATTTTACGTGTTAAAAAGAAATACTAGGGGCTTCGCCCCCTGCTCGTTACGCTCGCCAACCACCGGGGGCCGAGGCTAATTTCGGGCGTGGCCGAAATTTGGATACCTTCGCTCTCCTTGGGTTAAAAGTTTTTTCGGGCGTACCTATGACATGTATTTAATCCCCCTCCTCATTCTTTTTCTTCCGTCTTGACGAAAGTTTTGGGCTTGGTTGAAATAAGTGGGCAAACAAAAATATTTACCCGAAAAATTTTATTGGGGTTGCGGGAGCATGACTCCACAGTACGATTCCATTGGTTTTTAACTTTTTTGTTGCTTTAGTAAAGACACATTAATTCAAGGTTTTGTGAAATTGGTGCAAAAAATGTTTCTTAGGAGAATCAAAATGGGGGTTGGGTTTGTATGGCCACCCCATGACCCCATGGTCAGATTTGGTCAATTCTTAGATATGTTTTGTGTCATCCAAAGAAAAACGTTTGTGTGAAATTTGGTTGAAATCGGTGCACAAATAAAAAAGTTTTTCTTAGAAGAACCTAATTTGGGGGGTTAGGTTTGTATGGCAGCCCCATGACCCCATGGTCCGATTTTACCGATTCAAACATACAAACTGCCTGCAGCAAAAAGAAGCATTTGTGCAAAATTTCAGCTTCATAGCTTTTAAATTGGCCGAGTAAAACGCGTAGCAACAGACGGACTGACAGACAGACGGACATCGCCCAATCGACTCCCCATGTTATGCTGATCATATATTTATACTTATTATATGATCGGAGATGCTTCCTTTAATGCGTTACAAACTTCATGATAAAGTTAATATACCCTTCCTTGACTCTACGAGCGAAGGGTATAAAAAAACATCGCCCTAAGAGAAAACCAAAGTAAACATTTCCTCAATTTTTATACGAGTTATTTAGTAAACAAGATTTTTTATTTATAAAAAACGAAAATAGAACGAAACAGTAAAATTATTAACAATAACAACTTAAAATACAAGTACTGGTCGAAGTGTCCCCCTCCATATCGACACCTTTTACCTACAGAAGAGACCGCCTGAAGCACCTTTTCTCTTTTTCTTCTTGCAAATTGTTGCAAGCTGTTTCGCATGGCCTGCTAGAAGTCCAAATTTAACGCTGCTTGATTTCCATGTATAGGGTAGTGTAGACTAAAAAATGAAGTTTACGATGAACCTATAGTGTCCCGGGAACACCAACTACAAACAATTGAAACGGCTTGCAACAATTTGCGAGAAAAAAGGAAAATGCCGATATGGAGGAGGACACTATGACGAGGACTTGAAGTATAAGCTCGTATTATTGATAATTTTACTTGTTTTCCTTTCTTTTCTTTTTTAATAAAAAAAAAATATTCAGGAAACTTTTACTTTGGTTTTCTCTTGGGATCACGTTTTCTCTCCTTAACACGTAATATTTGCAATTTTCCAAATCCTAAGACCTTAATTTTAATATGTCGTTCGAAAGCTAACATAATGAGGCAACTTTTGTCAACTTTGCACATTTGTGAGTTCAAAGCACCGTTACGATTTTACAATTAGAATTTTCAACGAAAAATCGATTTTCGAATTTCCTTAAAGTTTGAACGATATAGTATCTGGGAAGCTGTTTATATTATTTATTTGAGAGTTATTGAGTTATTTTATGTTGAATTTTGTGCACTTTCAGAAATTGAAGTCAAATCTCGGATTAAATATTTGAGAGTGTGGCAAAAAGTTATTTTTCTCGGCAAGTCGAGCTTTTTGACACTATGTATTTACAAAAAAATGCTAAAATTTTATAACGGTTAAAAATAGAGGTCAATATTAGGTCATTCTACCTAAATGAGCTGTACTATCATCCAGTAGGTATTGTATCTACCAGGAGTCGTGAGACACCCTGTATACAATTTTAAAATTTTAAGTTTTAAGAGTAGCATTATTATAAAGATATTGAAATTTATGCTTAAATTATTGTTTATTATTATTCAATCCCTACAAGTTTTAATCTCTCATTTCATATATAATAATTTCACAGAGCAGCCATATAGCGTACATGCATAAAGCCAATCTATATAGATATGCCGACTATGCTGTGTTGATTTTCTCAATATGAAACTCTTGATTTTTAAATTAGCAATATGTTGATACAAGTTAAGAATTCGACATATGCTTGTAAGATGAGTTTTATAGGAAATTTTGTAAGCTTTCACTTTCGCTCAGACAATTTTTTGTACAGTTCGCGGTTTCGAAAATATAGCGGAAATGGAGCTGATAAGCACAAAAATGCTAAAATTTAACCCGCTCTCGCTACGTTAGCTCACAGCCCTCGACAGCGTGCCTTTAGTGTGTTTTCCTCCGAACCAATCCTTATAAATTCGCGAAATAAAAAACCGCCACCCCCTCCCAATTTTTCACAATATTTGCCTTTATACTTATGTGGGAAATAATATTCGGCAACTTGGTTTAAGCTCTTGAACTTTTTACCGATTTAAGGCAAGACTACGGGAAGTATATCAAATTAGCGCACATTAAACATCGTACAAATTTGTCGCCAAACAGTTTTTTTGCAAAACAATCGCGGGTGACACCAGAGCCAAACAAATAAAAAAAAAAACGTTTTTAATAATTTTCCGATTTCAGTAAACTGCATCGTAGAAACCGTTAGGAATTCGGCATTTGTATGTTATAATAACATTTTGGAAACTTAATGGTCTGTAATAATGACATACAAATACTTTCAGTAGGACTCACCGTTTCCTAGATATTTCCGAAATTAAACCGAACCCCCTCAAAAGTAAATTTTTTGGCCACCCTTTCCACGTTAGCTCACACTCCACAACCACGAGCTTTTAGTAGGTTTTCCTCGGAACCACCTCTTATAGACCCGTGAAATAAAAAAAACCGTCACTCCCTCCCCAATTTCCACAATATCTGTCTTCATTCTGATGAATATAGCATACTTTTTAACTTTCGAATGATATGAGACAACCCAACTGGGAGAATATAGAATTAAAAAAAATTTAATACTTAATGGAATAAGCGAAGAATAGTGTTCAAAAAGAGATGCTGCTCATTGCCATTCTTATATTAGTGGAAAATGCTGCCACGAGAGATCATTGTTGTTTTTCGCAAAATCCCACTTTTTGCATCACTTCAGGCTCGTCCTTTTCAAGGTTTTTGCCTTCCTTTTGAAATATGGTGCTCTGAATGACATCCCGTTCAGAAGGAATCGCCTATTATGATTTAGCAATTAACTTGCGTTAATTTTGTAGACGCACTACTTCAAAAAATTTCAACATGTTGCAACTATCAACAACTCTTAAGTCTACTGTCACCCCTTTAGCCCCACTTTTCAGGAGGCCGACTATCGTTTTGGGGCATTTGCAATCAAGTAATTTTCGATAATGTGTATCAGAATTGCGAGGAAAGGCGCAAATAATTAGCACCTGAGGTCTTAGACAAAAAGAAACGCATTTCATTTTCCTCATTCTACAATTGTACATATAGTATATACATCAAAACGACTCACTACTACTCACACCTTTTCCTTTTGCGATGCAATATATTTTCAGTCTCGGCGACGCGATGACCCCGATGATGTACGCGCAGAGTTGCGGGCATTATGGGGTGAGAGGAGAGTGAAAATTTGACAAAAAATGTTTATGCATACCGGCGCGGCCGATTCATCGTACATAGCTCATACATTTTATCTTTTTTTATCTTAAAGCATTCTACAGCTAGTGTGAACAACCACGCTTCAAGAATGATTTAAGCTTTATCATCATCAATGTGGCAGGATAGCCCACGTCAGGATTTGGCCGCCCTTTAAGCTTAGATTAAGGATAAATATTTTTGAGTAACTGACCTCTTTTAGCGACAGTAATAAAGAGTCATAAACGACTCAATTGATGAACCGAGCGATTGCTGAAAATACATTTGTTTTTCGTTTTGATGATATTTCTCCCCAGCAAAATTTCCGTAAGGTCTATGAAGAAGTAAGACTTAGAAAAGGCTTACTTAGTACTGAACTGTAAGCATTCAGTAAGCTGAAATAGCTTTGCGTGATTAGATCTTATTCATATCATTATATAAGACTTACTTCTTAGCAAAATGTAAGACAAAATATCAAACTCAATGTGCACACACTACTTGAAAGCTCCCAGTTGCCCTATAGCTTATATATCAATGAAAGAAAAGTTATTTATAAGGTTTATAATATACTTTACTTAAGACATTTATTATATTCTTATAAAAGCCTTATTAGTAAGTATATAAATGCCATTTCGGGCAGGTGGCATAAGGCAGTTTGCAAATATTTATTTATAACATGCTGTGTGGCGCACTTGGTTGAGTTGCACTCTACGATGATAGTAATCTTGGGGTCCGGAGATCGAATCTCGGCGTGGTCAAAGTACATGTGCGAATAGGAAATATAAACAAATATAAATTAAACAAATGACTGAGTGAATGCACCATCGCCCAGCAAGGAGTTACAGAAAAAAAATACTAATTTCAACCTTTTATTAATGGATATATTTTAGTTGCCTTAGATTATGCTTGAAATAATACTTAAATAAGAATTATTGTAATCCTTAAATAAGAATTATAGTAATTATTAAATAAGAATTATTGTAATCCTTAAATAAGAATTATTGTAATCCTTAAATAAGAATTATTGTAATCCTTAAATAAGAATTATTGTAATTCTGAAATAAGTCTTATAATCAGGTGTATATACAAGATTTGGAAGCTTCAAAGCTTTAAACCTTACCGCCAATGACATGCCCCATGTTAAGGTAAGCCTTTTAGTAAGGATTTCCTCTAGTAAAAGACTAAGACTTTTTTGAATAATCTCTTATTGAGTAAGTCTTATTCTGTTCGAATATAAGACTTATATAAAACTTTCCGATTTTGCTGGGTCGTTTTTGATTGCGTGTGCGCATGTTTGCAAGGATTATGACTGTGTGTGTGCTGTGGCAATTTATGAATGAGCTTGTAGCAATGTGGTACGAACGAGAGGGAGTAGAATCCGGTTTGGTAAAAGTAATGAAATATTTGGTTGCAACAGACGGGACGCTATGAATGTTGCCGAGGAAAACAGCACAATGCATTTTAAATGAGTGACATCAGATTGCAAAATGTGGTGTTTGTTTCTTATGTTTTTTAGGGTGCTGAGCGCGAATCCGGAGCTTGCCACTAAATCTTCGTTGCGGAACAGGGTCAAAATCACGAAAAACCCTAAAATGTTTGCTGTTTTTCGTTATTTGGCTCATAACTCTGAAACTATTTATTTCTATGGAAAACTTTCCATAAATATATTAGAGAGCACATATGCGCGTCCAAAGAGACATAAATATTATAAATATTTCAATTGATATTTAAATTTGCCGTTTTTAACATATAGTTCCATATTATGAATACAATTTTGAGATTGAACGGTTTTTCATTTTTGGTCGCAAAAGTTGAATTTTTCTAGTATATTATGTATCTCGGGTATTTTCGCGGTTTCGACCCTGTTCCGCAATGAAATTTTGGTGGGGTGCTCCTGTTTCGAGCTCAGCACCCTAAAAAATATAAGAAATAAAAAAAAAATGTTCTCCACCACACTTTGCAATCTGAAATCACGTAGTAACTACGCTATAAGCTATATAAAAATATGTATTGGACTTGAAAATGAGCACCTTAAAACTGGTTGGCCAAGTCCTTCGGTCAGTTTGCGGTTCGGCTGACCAGTGTTTTTAGCATCAGGGAGTGACCCTCTATGGAATAGAATAGGTTCAATCCGACAGTTCTGAAATCCCATCGACCCGTCAAAATTGGTATTTTCAAACTGTTTGGCCGAGCCCTTTGGTCAAGTTGAGGCTCGGCTAACCAGTGTTTTTAGCATCAGGGGGCGGTCCTTTATCGAATAGATTAGGTTCGATCCGACAGTTTTGATATCCCATCGACCCGTCAAAATTGGTACTTTCAAACTGGTTGGCCGAACCCTTCGGTCAGGTTGCGGTTCGACTGACCAGTGTTTTTAGCACCAGGGAGTGACCCTCTATCGAATAGAATGGGTTTGATCCGACAGTTCTGAAACCCCGAACGCACTTAATTAATTAGCACCTTTAAACTGGTTGGCCGAGCCCTTCGGTCAGGTTGCGGGTCGGCTGACCAGTGTTTTTAGCATCAGGGGGCGGTCCTTTATCGAATAGAATAGGTTCGATCCGACAGTTCTGATACCCCATCGACCCGTCAAAATTGATACTTTCAAGCTGGTTGGCCGAACCTTTGGGTCAGGTTGCCGTTCGGCTGACCAGTGTTTTTACCATCAGGGAGTGACCCTCTATCGAATAGAATAGGTTTGATCCGACAGTTCCGAAACCCCATCGACCCGTCAAAATTGGTACTTTCAAACTGGTTGGCCGAACCCTTCGGTCAGGTTGCGGTTCGGCTGACCAGTGGTTTTAGTATCAGGGAGTGACCCTCTATCGAATAGAATAGGTTTGATTCGACAGTTCTGAAACCCCATCGACCCGTCAAAATTGTTACTTTCAAACTGGTTGGCCGAACCCTTAGGTCAGGTTGCGGTTCGGCTGACCAGTGTTTTTAGCATCAGGGAGTGACCCTCTATCGAATAGAATGGGTTTGATCCGACAGTTCTGAAACCCCATCGACCCGTCAAAATTGGTAATTTCGAACTGGTTGGCCGAACCCTTCGGTCAGGTTGCGGTTCGGCTGACCAATGTTTTTAGCATCAGGGAGTGACCCTCTATCGAATAGAATAGGTTTGATCCGACAGTTCTGAAACCCCATCGACCCGTCAAAATTGGTAATTTCGAACTGGTTGGCCGAACCCTTCGGTCAGGTTGCCGCTCGGCTGACCAGTATTTTTTGCATCAGGGGGCGGTCCTTTATGGAATAGAATAGGTTTGATCCGACAGTTCCGAAAACCCCATCGCACCTAAAAAATTTGCACCTTTAAACTGGTTGGCCGAACCCTTCGGTCAGGTTGCGGCTCGGCTGACCAATGTTTTTAGACTCACGGAAAGGTCCTCTATCGAATAAAATAGGTTCGATCCGACAGTTACCCATACCCCCGAACACCTCTAATTTTAGCGTCTAATTACGTCTAATTACGCTATACTGGTCAAGTTTTGCTTCGGCTGACCAACCGTTTCGATATCACCGTAACTTAACGCAACTTTTAAGATGGTTAATTTCCGACAGTTCGAAAACCCCGGTTTTTTACCATCACGGCTCGGACTATCAGGAGCAAGAATAAAATATTTAAAGCACTTGCCGGAAGTACATGGGGCACAGACAAAGAAACCCTCTTGGCTACGTATAAAGCGATCGGTCGCGCCCTGGTCAATTACGCTGTACCAACGTGGACAAATGGTCTCTGCAACACAAACTGGAGCCACATTCAAACCTGCCAAAACACAGCACTACGCACCATCACCGGCTGTGTTAAGATGTCTTCACAAGATCATCTACACCAGGAAACAAAATTAATGACTTTGAGGAGCCATAATGAACTTCTCACTAAGCAATATTTAGTCGGATGTTATCGAACAAACCACCCGAACAACCCACTCATGGACAAAACACCACCGCCACGTCGTATCAGACGTTCAATCAGGGACAAAGAGCGTGAAGTCCAGCGCTACAAAAAAGTTCCTTTCGATGACTCCGACTACAAGGCGGCCATTGCAGACTTACACACATCCGAAGTTCATAAAGCTACTCAAAGTCTCACGAACAACCGTGTACTTGGCATTAAACCTCCTGCCATATCTCCAGACGAAGAATCACTACCAAGAGCAACTCGTACCACTCTAGCTCAACTTCGATCCGGCTGGTGCCCGCGACTAAACTCCTATTTGTCACGAATAAACAATGAAGTCGCCAACACCTGCCCAGCCTGCGGAACCAGTCCACATGACGTGGACCATATTTTCGATTGTTCAGCTGCTCCCACGCAACTCACACCACTTGCGTTATGGACACAACCCATCGAAGCAGCTTTTTTACTAAATCTTGACCTCGAGGATGGAATGCCCACCATCTTCGAATGATAATGTGCAACTTAGACTGAATGTTTTCCCATTTGTGCCGCTACTACAACAACAACGAGCACGCATTATATATTGCAATAAATTGAATTGAAAAATTAATGTGTGCCGAATGGGTGTTGTGACGGCTGTCTGCTTGGGCTTTCAATTTTGACGGAGCGATTAGGGGACGCCACAAAACAAATCAAACACAAAAACTAACACATCACACCCACGAAACATCATAACATTTACTTATCTTTGTTTAGTTTTTTGCTTCTCTTTGGGAATATCGTTCTTTTTTTAACTTTTTTTTTAACTCTCCATCTTTTTTCATTTGTTACATGTTCCACAAGTCAAGTAAAAAAAACTTCCGGCTAAAGGGCTGAATTAAGATACTTTCTGTCGTGGAATATGTCACAAACGGTGGGGAGTTCCATAAGCTGCAATCCGAGACCGGTTCCATAATTCTCCTCGGCCATTTTATGTATTATTTTTCGATTCCCCGGTCATTTGACATTTCACGATGAAATAACCGGGGAATCGGAAAAAATACATAAAATGGCAGAGAAGAATTATGGAACTGTTTTCGGATTGTAGCTTATGGAATTCCCCAGCATTCCACGACAGAACACATTTTCATTGAAAAAATCGCAGCGGACAACAATTTCACTCTCGATGTCAGTACTAGGCTTAAGAAACCAACTGTCACCCAATTGACCCCCCGACCGCTGTCACCAACCTCCAATTTTTCCCATGTCCGCCAACTAAAATTGGCAAAATTGACCATATTACATGCACAGCGATTCACGCCTTTCTGCACCACTATAACAAAAACGAGCATGTATTTTGATTTGAATTTCAAAACAGAGAAGCCTCTCAACTTTTCCGCCGCTTTTTTTTATTCATTCAAAATTAAGTTCATTCAGTATTTCTACGGTTAATTTTTTTCAGATTCAACATCCTTACGAATTTATTGTAGTGATGGTGAAACTCACCTGACAAATTTGGAGTTTCCCGTTTCGAACGTATGGAGAACCAAGTTCGGTGTCATTCTTGAGAAAGAACCATCTAGCACGGTGATTCATTTTCAATCAATATCAATGCCACGATTTTTCTCACTATCCCATCCGCTTGATGAAATGTGTCCGATCCTGAATAAGTCGCATGTTGGTACGATAAGCTACATAACAGAAGCAGAATATCATTTAATCTTCTCATCACCGGGAAATGACTTAGTACTTATGTATGATACGAAAATCGGAAAGCATTTCGTTGCGAAATTAAGAAAAGCGACGGAAGATGAAATTCATGCAGTTAGCGGTAATATTTTGCAGTTTGGTTTTAATCAAGTATGGAGAGAACATATTTTTTCTTAACAGGTACAGGATGCAATGAGGGTAGTGTAAGTGGTCTAACTATGTCAAACAGGGCTGGCCAGCCTAGTATATCGCATAGTTCGCTAAAACATTCCGGTTTCATGAAGAACACTTCTTCGATTTTGGGAAAATCCGTTCCGGTCAATTTAACACATAGTCCGAATGTTGGAAAATTCATACAAAATGCTCCTGCGGCAAATGTTTCAAGCGTCAAGTGAGTAACTTTTTGACGTTGTAAATCTTCACTGTAATTAAACAACCTGTTCCTACAGCCGGACGAGTAATCAATCGCCCCTGACTCGATTGCAATCTTCTGTTGGATTTCATTCAGTCTCGGCAACGGACATTCGAAAAATAGGCCAAACTGAACCTGCTAAGCCGATAGTGCCTGAACTGTGTCTGGATCACATTTGGTCTGAGAATACATCCGGAAGGTGTTTTTTTCTTAAAGTATATTTTTTTATTTCGTTACTCAATTTATACAATCAAATCAACAGAGAATTTCCGGAAGAAGCAACCAAAGCATTTTTACACATTGATATAGTTGGACAGATCTTCTTGTGTTATCTACTGCAGCGTACAGGAAAATTGATTTTAACGCGACTGGCGAGAATAGATGCTATAGATGCGAAGGAATTTGGAGCGGCCTCGAGTATTATAGCCAAAGATGCTGTGTCTCTTGAGGTAAGGGATGAACTTGAAATTGCAACTTGTAACGAAATGAATTTCCCCATCTTGCGTTATAGAAAATGAAAATGATTGCCATCATGGCACCGTGTGGAACCATTGTTTTATATACCGGGCCCGTGATGGTCAGCAAGGTGCATATAAGTGGCATGCTAGCGACAACGGTACCCGTAGCAAATTTAGGAAATTCTTTTTCGTCCTCTTTTCCACGGTAAGAAAATCTTGAACTGAAATGTGCATAATGTGAAATTAATAAACACTATCTTCGGCAATCCTTTCAGGAGAAGCAGTCTTCTGCCAACTGTGGCCTCCAGTGTGGACTCAAATTTCGAGGACGAACTTCATCTGCTTTCACCAGTTCATCCACTGCAACCATCGCCAAAGTATGCTACTTCTGAATCCGGATTCAGTATATTATCTAAAACTTGTTTTTCATTTGTAGGCCAATGGGAAACCCATGCTTAAGCCTTCGCGATCCAGCTGGCAACAGAATGACCCTTACTTATCCAGGTGGCAAAATGTATCGGTTGGTACTGCCTCTTATCAGTGAAAGTCCATTTATAACTAGATGCATTACAGTGATGCGGCAAGTACTTCATAAAGACTTATTCGTTCAGGTAAGCTTCAATCGCGCTTATATATTCGTATTAAGCTTCTAACACAATAATAATTCCAGTTCATAGTCAAATGGTATGGTGTTCGAAACGCTCCGGGTGCTGGCGATTTCAGTTCTCAACAAGAATGGGAACGATTCAAAAATACACTATCAGGTATGAACTATTCACTTCACTTACAAGTTCCCTTTAACATTAGTGTTTCCGCAGAACTTATGGGTCGTATATTATCATCAAGTGAATCAGCCCACAACTCGTGCGTCGAAGAACCGAAAAAGAGGCGCAAGGAAGACGATGATGCCGGCACAGATGATGACTGGGAGTATATACAGAAGAAAATAAACACTAATTTTAAAAATGACCTTATAAACGTTATACCGCACAATGATGTGAATGCACCGCTGTTTTCAAATATTCCAACAATTTTCTACACGCTTCATTTGCTGTACGAAGATATGAAACTGGACTCGACAATGCATGCATTTTTGAAATATTTAGCAGAGGTAAATTTGTGGCGTTTTGGTGAAATTTAAGGTTTAGTTTTAACATATAATTTACATTGTGCTTCAGATGTTACACCAGTTAGCTTCAGATATGCAATTACATGCATACTGCTTGCACTATTTTCTCGATTTTCCCGGCTTGGTGCATATGAGTGCAAACAATTTCTTTACTAAGGAAGATGGTTTAAAAATGCATAATAAAAATGTATTACAAGAACCTGTACCGCATATATACAAGCAGATCGTTAATATAATTAAACAAGATGAATCGTACCAGTATCCGTACATTTTGAATGTCAATAATTTGAGCAGGAACGTCATTCAGGTGGGTTTATTTCAATCGATATCGAGTGAAATTGGATATAAAACTAATTTTCGAATCTATCTAAATTAATTTTTAGATTATCAGCCTTATTTGCAATGGTGCACAAAAGATAAAAAATTGGTTCCGGAATGTTGAATTTACGCCACTTCCAAATAGCAAACAACAGAAACGAACGATATCAAGCTCTTGTAGTAAATCGGAGCAACTGATTCAGATGTTGTTGCAAATGAGTAAGTTTTTTTTAGAGACATAACTCAGTGTTTAATTCAGGGGTGATATGCACGCATTATTGAAAAAAAGAAAAAAGAGGTATTTTGGAACGACGTTGACACCCTCATTCAGACCATTCCAGATACCGAATTGGTGTTCTTGGGAGGAGATCTAAATGGCCATGTGAGTGAATCAAATAGAGATTACGAGGATTATCACGGTGGAATGGGTAGTCCTTCAACGGTCAGAAATATTCTGACTATGTGTAGATCGCACGGTTTGGTCATCCTAAATACATGGTTTGTGAAAAACGAGAGACACCTGATCACCTACAGTAGTGGACACGGAGATTGAAAAAAGGAAATCGCAGATCGATTACCACCTGTGCTTCAATTTTATGAGAAAGTGTCCAGTCCAACACAAATGTGGAAAAATTTCGCTGAAATGTCAGTAGGTGAGGCGGAAAAGGCACTTGGAGTTTCGAAAGGTCCACTCCACACGAAGAAAGAGACATGGTGGTGGAACACCGAAACTAAAGAAGCAGTGCAAGCCAAATCGAACGCATTTAGTGTATGGACGACATGTGAGTCAAGCAGTGAAGCCGAACGGGTTCAACTTCGCGAAAATTACATGCATAGCCGGAAGAACGTACAGCACTTGGTAGCTCAACCAAAGGCGTAAGCAGCTGAAGAATTCTACCAAGAATTAGAAGCTCAGACTGCGGCCGAACGACCGTCATTGCGCGAGACGCCTAAGCACGACGCCAGGATATTTAAGGTCACAGCCCGAAGGAGAAGGAACCCTCGGGAAATACAGGCGCCAAAGTGCGTGGAGGACTCGCCAGAAATGTTGCTGGTTGACGATACGGCAATCTGTAGCAGGATGCGAGAGTATTTTGACGAACTTGAAGATGTTGAGCCGAATACCACAAATATTGAAGATATCTCAGAGGAAGAAGTGATGGAGGCAATGGAGGCAATGTATCAGATGAAACGCAGAACGGCAGTCGGACCGGAGAAAATACTCGCGGAATTTTGGTTGAAAATGGAAAATGTCGGGCTTAGTTGGCTCACACTTCTTTTCAAAAAAATCAAAGGTGGGCAACCGATGCCTGACGCTTTCAAGGAAAGTTGTCTTCTTCTATTCTATAAAAACAAGGCAGACTACGCAAACTCAACAACTATAGGGCTATAAAGTTAACGTCTCATACACTGAAGATCTACGAGCGAGTTGTCTGCAATTGATTGAGAAAGATTGTGCGGTTGAATGACAATCAATGCGGCTTTGTCGAAGGTCAATCTTTAGTCGATGCGATTCAGTGCATTCGTATTGCCATGGAAAAATATAGAGCAGCACGAAAGGACTTACACTTTGTATTTATCGATGTCGAGAAGGCATTCGATAGAATACCTCGTGATCTGATATGGTTGGCCTTGAGAGCACTTAGTGTCCCTGAGGCAAACGTCAAGATGATACGAGACATGTATGATGGAGCTACGACTAAGGTCAGATGCACAGCCGGAAGAATTTCTGGTGAATGTCGGAGTACACCAGGGCAGTGTATTGAGTCCGTTGCTCTTTAACATCATCAAGGGCTACTTATTAACACGTGTCTCCGACGGCCTAGAAATATCTCTTTTTAATATAGTCCTCAGTAGCCCAAACATGTTGCCTTGTAAGCTTGTCCTTACAAAATGGTGTGACATTCTGGAGGAGCATGGACTGAGGGTAAGTATAACAGAGACTGAGGCCTTATGCTGCCCATTCTGAAACCCAGATGCACCGATACCGGATATGTACGTCAAAGGAGAGCAGCTTAAGTCTTGTCCCAAGTCCAAGTATCTTTGAACGATGGATGGATTGGTATTGCCATGTGCAAAGGCATCCGCCTGAGAACCCGCAAAGAAAGCGATATCAATGGAAGTTCCACTTGATGGACCCAAAGCCAGAGGCAGACCGAAGAATACCTGTATATCTCAATGAAAAAGCAACAACAAACGCATTGGTCT